>JAGSMT010000069.1:0-2400000 GCA_029286875.1 Lamproptera curius
TTCCCTTTTGTAATATATATCAATAAGCCCTACCAAATATAAAATGAAAGGTACCTTATACTTATCACGATTTAGTTATAATTTTCCAGTCAATACTTTAAACAGTTAACAAGCCTTCTTGGTTTCATTCGTTGCAAATGCAATTTAGGGTGAAACTAGGTACTCAATATACCTCATCGTAGGCCGCAAATTACAATTCGTTTTTACATCCATTGAAACATTAATCAAACAACAATATTATGGTCAAGAATCCGTAGGTACACTTTCTCTACAGAACACTTTTTAAATAACTATTGTATAAGACTCCTCCTTTACTTGATATTTAGTATCGACTGCCTCTGTAGGCCAGTATTGTATATAGCCTTGTGCTTTAGAAACCGGAGGTCAATGCGAGCCGATCACCCGATTGCCTAAAAAGTAAGATGATCCATGCTTCGGATGGGCATGTAAAATGATTCTTTACTACAACTTGTAACAAAATAATGTCAATTCAATGAAAAGCACAAAATATTTTTCTTCTATCTTGAGTCCTGCGATTTCTTCTCTTCGTTGATTTCTTCAAGTCGGATTGATCACTCGGATTATCTTCCTTTACAGGCAATACGGGTGTGGCTACCCAATTGTCTATAAAGGAGGGTAACCCAACTGTCGGATCTGCATGTCGTGCGCCTTATCTCTCCCGGTCGTGTCGGTTATCCATTCCATCGAACAGCAAAAGTGAACTAAGTGGTAACAAATCTTATATCGACAAAATCCAACGCGTTAATATCGGTTAATCACGGCAATTTTTACCATTTCAAACCAATCTAGATTGATACTTAACTTCATTCACGTAAATTGTATGTGTAGGAACCATATGCGATTGCTGAAATATCGTATATTTACAAATAACTTATAGCTTGTATAACAAAAGCCTTTTCCACTAGGCCACCAAAGACTTCTTACACAAAAATTAAATTGAACAATCACTTACTGGAGAATTCCTGGCAATTTGGGTCATATGATCAACAAGTCGCATAGCGTCATCTGATGTTATAGAATCTGTTGTCAATCCAAATGACAGTGCCCTCGTTAATATATCCAATATCCAAGCATCTGTAGAACATAATAAAAATATATAAGAATATAATGGACAAAAGATAAAGGGCAAACAGGATTGAGAAATTATTTTTTTTTAAAAAATGACTCGTCATACGTTGCTTAGTTTGTCTCCTAAATTTGTGATATATATCAAATAGCCCTACCTAATATAACAATAAAAGAGACCTTATTGTTAATATTGTAACAAAATAGTATAAAGTATCTGTTACTACTAGCGCCATTTAGTTACTCTGTGGTCAATAAATCGGTCTATGAAACGAACCACTGTGTTTAACTTATTAGGTTATGGGCTTACGTGAAATAAAATCGTTATTATAGATAAAAGTTTTCAGTACTGTGGTTATGTAAAATGACGTCGAACTACTTAGCTAACATTCCAGAAATTGAAAGGGCGCGAGAACATGAAGAATGGTGTTTTGCGGTACAAAAAGGTGGTGCTTGAAAACATGGCGTCCGCCATTACGCAGAGGTTAGCGGCTTCATCTACCGAAGCCCAAATCAGTGACGATGCGGCTAAAGCGAAACTAGGTGCTACTATTGATCCTATTGTAGCACATAAACACGCCGCAACAACCTATGATTTGGGAAAAGTTGAAGAATTTGTTCGATGACACCGGCAACAAGAAAAATTGGTTGCTGCTAAACTCTAACATTCGACTTGAAAACTGGACTGATGACCAGTATGAACCTCAGATAGTTGAAACAGCCAGCGATTACAAGGTACTGGTTTCAAAATATCAGATGGGTGGATTGGTGCATTAATGTTAGCGGATTACCTGAAAAATATGGTCCTATGCTTATGGCCTAGAACATTCAGGCATAGAAATAAGTAATGTCATAAAAGAAGCTGATGGACATGTGTAGTGAATTGGATCTGTTTCCGTTTCCAGTTCCGAGACTGCTTTTGCGAATAATCGTCAAAATTTAAAAATAGTAGCCATAAAATGCCAGAGAGTCAGAAACGTAAAACCTGTAAAAGTCATAAAATGTTATCGGTGTAAACAAACGGCCACTACAAAATCAGTCTCCGACAAATTCCGAAACAAGCAAAAGAAACAATCTAATCTTTAGCGCTATTTTTGAGTGGAAAGTTCAATTGCGATAATTGGTACATCGACAGGCGGGCCTAGGAAACGCAAGCGAAAAGAATATATTGTCAATCCATCTTATGAACATAAAACAAAGAGATCATAGTTGCAGAAAAACGTGTGTCCGGTTGCTGTTTCGGGTGATTGAACATAATTACAGTTGGAAGGAAGTAGAATACGACATCACAGTTTCCGATGTTTGCATACGGTTTAACGACAACTTACTTTCCGTGAGTGATTGATTGAAACGGAAATAATGAGTGTTCAAAGAAATGTTGCTACATTTACAATCAACAGGGCACTCTAGTTGGAAAGGCAGAACGTTGATGGTGTGCAGATTATACACTAAAGGGACAGATTTGGCAACGACAAAACATCCAGTAAACCTGGATACGTTTGGGCACATCAACATACCAGTTTGAATAAAATGAAAATGGAGCTACTGAAGGTATCTCACACAGATATAAAATTAGACAAATATAAATTACAGTGTGTTGTAGAGGGAAGCAGACAAGGCATTCTTTTCAGCCTAAGCTCATCCAACACAGAAAATGCACTAGATTTGGTACCTCAGACGTGTGTGGTCCTATGGAGATCATCCATTGGAGGATCCAGGTATTATGTATTGTTTGTGGACGACTATACAAAATGGCTTTCATTTATTTCATGAAGGCAAAGTCTGAGGTATTTAAACATTTTAAGATTTTCAGTCCATGGTTGAGAACAGAAAATAGGAAAATTAAAGTTTTCGGACAATACGGCGGTGAGTACTGCAACAAAGACTTTGATAGATATCTGAAGCAAAGGCACAATTCATCAAAAGAACAACCACACCAGAACAAAACGGTGTATGCGAGAGAATGAATAGATCTTTGGTGGAAAAGAGATGTCTAATTTTGATGCGGTTTACACAAAAAGTTTTGGGCAGAAGCCGTGCATACCTCTGTTTATTTAGAAATCGGTCAGTTGTTACGGTTGGAATGATATGACCCAATGAAGTTTGGACGGGAACAAGCTAACTTAAGTCATGTTTCGTAAGTAAAGCTATGATGCATATTCCCAAAGAAGAGGTTGAAATGGGATGAGAGGCCAAAGGAACTCATTTTGGTTGGATATGCAGAGAATGTGAAGGCATAGGGTTTATGACCCGAAAATAACTCTGTCAACAAAGCAGAATCTCATAATTATGGAAAAGCTGAGAATACAGTGGATATCCCATTGAATGAAATTCAGCGGAGGATCAGGAACATGAGGAAAAAGGAAAAGAGTTTTGCCAGATTTGATGATGGGAAGGATATCACATATGTACCAGATGCTTCTTCGTAGATAATATGGATGGCTGTGATAATATGTACAACATCAAATTAGATGGTCAGTCATAAATATGAATCAAAAGTTACAGAAAACGAGTAGAGAAAAATACTGATAGATTTGGCTATAACCATTTGTGTGTACAGAGCCAGAGGTTACAGAACGGATATTCACTCGGGAAGCTTAAATGGACCTGAAAGCAAACAATGGAGAGAAGGCATGGAGGAGGGCTAGAATCATTCAGGAAGAATGATGCATGGGAACTCATGACAGGCCTATGACTCTACAGTAGTGCAGTGCAAGTGGGTATTTAAAAGAAATATGACAGTGTTGGTAAAGTGCGTTACCATTGAAGACTTGGGCAAGGTTTTTTACAAAGGGGTAGACTACCATGAGACTTTTTCCCCAGTGCTACGTTATACTACTTTAAGATTGTTGTTTTCACTGTCAGTAAAATTAGATTTAGATATACGTCATCTCGATGTAATTACAGCTTTTCTAATGGTTACTGAATGAATGTGTGTATATGAAAAAACCTATAAATTATAAATAGTAATAATATGAATAAAGTGTTAAAGCTTAAATGCATTTATGGACTCAAACAATCATCGAGCTTGGTATCAAAGGGTAAACGATTATTTATGACTTTAGGGTATACAAAGTCTAAATATGAACCCTGTTTATTTACAAATTTGTGGAAATGTTAAAGTAATAATTGCTCTTTTCGTCGATGATTTTTATTTTCAACTGTTACTTAACCAATAGTTCAGGATTTGAGTTAAAATTAAAATAAAGATTTGGTCGTTAAGCAATGCTGGTTTAAGTAAACTTGCTAAAGGTTTAATAAAGTTGATCAGGAACAATATTAGAAACTTTAAGAAAATTAAATATGTCACATTGTAGACTATGATACTCCTATGGGAAATTAATTTAACTGAGAAAACTTTCGATAAAGTTGTAATAAAAATATTCTTATGAACTGATACAATTAATGTATTAGCTGTGCTAACCAGGCCAGATATTACTTATAGGTGTTTGTTATCTTGAGTTTAACAATTCATATGATGAAACCCATTGAAAACATTAAAAAGAATTTTAAATATTTAAAGGGGTACTAAAAGTTGGTCTTGTATTTTTCAAAATGAATCTTGTATTGAAGGTTTTGTTAGGAGATTGGGGTTCAGATGTAAGTATAAAATTTTTCAGTTTGTTTTAAATTTCAGGTTCTTATATCTTTTGAATGTCAAGCAAAGAAGTGTTGCATTTGTCCTCAAAGAGCAGAATAATTGCCATTAAAGAAGCTGTAAAAAGCCATTTATTAAAATTTTTTTGAAATTTTAGGCATTCAGAAATTATTACTTTGTATAACGATATAGTGCACAAAATTATTTTGAATCCAGTGTATCATAGAGGTCTAAACACATGATATAAGATTATCTTTTGTTAGGGAAGCAGTGGCAAACATGTTTATAAAAAGTGAATTACTTGAAACAAACAATATTCCAGCTGATATTTTACTAAGAGCTTGGGTTCTGTGAAGCATAAATATTTCCTAGAATGCTTTGGTGTATTGCCTGTTAATAAATATGTAATGTATACATGATTTTGTTAAGCGGAGGTGTTAAATTGTAACAAAATAGTATAAAGTATCTGTACCATTAGCGCCATTTTAGTTAAATTGTGGTCAATAAATCGGTCTATGAAACGAACCACTGTGTTAACTTAATTACTTATAGCCCTATATGAATTTGTACATTTTAGTAATCTTTAAATGGTTAACAAGCCTCGTTTTTCGTCGCGAAGTCAAATTGAATCCTGCGATATCTTCCCCGTTGATTTCTTCTGTCGGACGGATCATTCGATATCTTGTTTTACAGGGCACATGTGGGTGTGGCTACCAATTGTCGTAAAGCAGGCAACCCAAGTGTCGATCAGCATGTCGTGCGCCTTATACTTGGTCAGGAGCTGGTTATCTGTCCCATCGGTTTATGAGAGAGTTCACCCGTGGCTTGCAGTAGATGTCTCTATCTGCACTGGTTGTGTCGGTTGTATTCAATCCAAATCTTATCGAGTTTTTATAAACATAGACAATATATTCAAGTAACGCCATTCAAAGTTCATCAGTTGGTTTTAGTCAATCTCTATGTAATTGTGTAGTTGTAAACCCTAGTACACATTAGCGGAATGTAAAAATAGAGGTTAGCAAAACAACTAGTTTTAAACAAGGACCCTGTCAACGTAACTGCTCCTTGTTTCACCATCGTCTACTCTGTAGCCTAGTATCAGCATCAGGCTTTAGAAACCGAGGACAACAATGCGGGTCGATTGCCCGATCAGAAAATTTCACAAACGTTTTGGAAGTTAACCAAACCTGGTTGAATATATACTCTTTTGATTAACATGGCCAAAACGTGCATTTTTACAAGCACAAACAAATGATACTAAGATTATTGAAATCAACAACATTTGAATCACAAACATAGCATATAACATATTAGATTCTTTAGAAAAGTACGTGAAATACAACACCTCTCTTCCCGCAAGCACAACAGTAGTATAAATTCAAAAATAAAACCTTACTCAGTAAGCACCTCAGCATTTGAGACAATATATAATTATGCAATAGCCAAAAAATCTGAATTCGTAATTGTACACATTAAAACCTTTTTAATCCTACTCATAATGATTATGGCCAAAAATATTAAGTATATCGAGTCAAACATGGAGTTGACGTGATTGAACATCCGGTTACAATCCACAAGCCTAATCATTTCTATTGTGTACAATATATATTTTTAATGGCTTTTTCTTACATAGCAGTATAAGATCGAAACCCCATGAAAGCCAGTAGTCAAAGAAACATAACGAAGCCTCCAATTGTATATTACATTACATTGCATTTGCTTATACTTCAAACAATTGCTATGTAATTTGTTGCAAATCTTTAAAAAACTTCCTTGGCTCATCTCACGACACATAAAAACATGTAATGCTTACTAAATTATAAATATTTAATAATGATATTCTATGCTTTTATCAGCTCACATCTGAAATGCATTCATTAGTATACATATAAGTTTTCACTTGGAATAACTGAGGCCCGAGAAAAGAGAAATTCTTTTGAAGAACTACTTCCACTACTAAAATGAGACTCCAACTAAAATGGGAACAATGAATTCGAGTAAAATTTGTCGTTATCATATTTGCTAACTACGTCGATTTTTACTGTTTTAATCAATTGAGGTGACATACCACTTTATTCACGTAAATTGTAAAGTGCAGAATGAAGGTATTTTGATTAATGAAAGTCTTCTTAAGAAATAACCTCCAGTTTTTGCAACCAAGCTTCATACCACTAGGGCTTACCGAAGCGCCGTGCTGCATGACGCCTTGTTAAATACAAGAATTAAATTATACTATCACTTCATCGGTGATACTAAGTGTTGTCTCTACATGATCTACAAGTCGTATAGCGTCATCTGTGCCTCAGAATCTGTTGTTTGAATCCCAATGACAGTGCTCTGTTATCACACCCAATACTCCAAGCATCTAAAGAACATACAAAATATCTTATAAATACAATAGACAAACCAGAAAAAAGGGGCCACAGGGGATTGAGACAATGTTTCCCTATAGCCCAGGCTATCAGGATGGCCAACTTCTGCACTACACATAACTCTTTACCATTGATCTGCTGCCAGGTTAAATTATGCAAATATACTTTACTAAGCATAATTTCTTTTTTACCAATGATCACTCAAATGTTGCTTCGCCTGTCTCCCTAAATTCCAGTAACATATATCAATAGGCCCTAAATATAACAATACCAGTGGACCCTATACTAATCACGAATAGTTATAATTCTTACCAGTCCAATACTTTAAACAGTTAACAAGCCTCTTGGTTTATTCGTTGTAAATGCAATTTAGGTGAAACTAGTACTAATATATACCATCGTAGGCCGCAATGGCACCGTTTTACATCTTACTGAAACATTAATCAAAATTAACAATATTGGCGGTCGGTTAACCAGAAAAGGCACACCTCTCTCTACAGAACACTTTTTAAATAACTATTGTATAAGACCTACTCATTTTACTTGATATTTAGTATCGACTGCCTCTTTCTGTAGCCCAGTATTGTATAGCCTGTGTTTAGGAAACCGAGGTCATGAGCCGATCACCCGATTGCCTCTTAAAAGTAAGATGATCCACAAGCTTCGATGGGCACAAATGACCTTTACTACAACTTGTAACAAAATAATGTCAACTAATGAAAAGCATGCAAACATTTTTCTTCTATCTTGAGTCCTGCGATTTCTTCTCTCTGCTGATTTCTTCAAGTCGGATTGGATCACTCGATTATCTTTCCCTTTACAGGCAATACGGTGTGGCAATTCAATTAAGTTCATAAAGGAGGGTAACCAACTGGTTTGGATCTGCATGCCGCGCCTTATCTCCGGTCAAATGGCTATCCATTCCATCGGAACAGCAAAAGTGAACTCAAGTGGGTAACAAATCTTATCGACAAAATCCAACGCGTTAATATCGGTTAATCACGCAATTTTTACCATTTCAAACTAATCTAGATTGATACTTTAACTTCATTCACGTAAATTGTAATATGTGTAGGAACCATATGTGATTGCTGAAATATCGTTATTTACATAACAAATTTATAGCTTGTATACAGCAACAAAAAGCCCTTCCCACTAGGGCCACCAAAGCACTTACACAAAAATTAAATTGAAATAATCACTTACTGAGAATTCCTGGCAATTTGGGTCATATGATAAACAAGTCGCATAGCGTCATCATCTGATGTTATAGGAATCTGTTGTCAATCAAAGACAGTGTGCCCTTGTTAATATATCATCCAATATCCACATTCAGTAGAACATAATAAAAATATATAAGAATATAATGGACAAAAGATAAAGGGCAAATAGGATTGAGAAACAAAATTAATTTTTAAAAAATGACTCGTCATATGTTGCTTAGTTTGTTCTCCTAAATTTGTGATATATATCAAATAGCCCTACCTAATATAACAATAAAAGAGACCTTATAGCCTATATGAATTTTGTTAACATTTTCCAGTGCAATACTTTAAATGGTTAACAAGCCTCGTTGGTTTCAGTCGCTGCAAGTGCAAATTGAACCTTCCATATCTCCCTTCGATTCTTCGTCGGACTGATCAATCGGATATTGACCCGCTTTACAGGCAAATACGGTGTACACCAATTGTCTGTAAAGCAGGTAACCCAAGTGTCGGATCAGCATGTCGCGCCGTATACTCCTGGTCGAGCCGGTTATCCGTCCTAATGGTTTATGAGAGTCTACCTGTGGTTGCGTGTAGATGTCTCTATCTGTACCGCCGCCGGTTATCCAATCAAATCTTATCGGTTTTATAAACATAGATAACATATTCATAACGCCATTCCGAAACCATCAGTTATTTTAGTCAACTTCTATGTAACCGTGTAGTTGTAAACCTTAGTACGCACATGAAGGAATGTAAAATAGATAGTTAGCAAATAACTGAAGTTTTGGGGTCGCTGACCCTGTCCACGTAACTGGTTTCTGTTTCTGTTTCTTGAAAGTAACTAAATGACGCACGTCTACTCTTGTAGCCTAGTATTGTGTGGCATTGTGTTTTTAGAAACTGGAGGACAATGGGTCGATTGCCCGATTGAAAATTTTACAAACGTTTTTGCTGTAAATCTGGTTATTAATATAAGTACTTTTTGATTAACATGGCCAAATGCATTTTACAAGTACAAACAAATGATACTAAGATTATTGAAATCAACAATGATTTTGAATCACAAACATAGCATATAATATATTAGACTTTTAGTGGTGGTAAATACAACATCTTCTTTCCTGCAAGCACAACAGTATAAATCTAAAATAAACTCTACTCAGTAAGCACCCCAGTATTTGAGACAATATATAATTATGCAAGAATAAAATTCGAATTGTAATTGTACACACATTAAACCTTTTTAATCCACCATAATGATTACGCCAAAATACGGCTAAGTATATCGAGTCAAACATGGAGCGGATGTGTGATTGGAACATCTTGGTTATAACTATTGCCAAAAATTGTCATATTGCTTCATAACATATACATTTTTAATGGCATTTCTACATAGCTGTATAAGATCAAAAACTTAAGGAAAGCCAGAAGTCAAGGAAACATAACGAAGCCTCTCAATTACATATATTATATTATATTACTTGCTTATACCTCTAAACAATTGCCATGTAATTTGTTGCAAATCTTAAAAACTTCCTTGGCTCATCTCAAGACACATAAAAACATGCAATGCTTAATAAATTATAAACATTTAAATGATATTCATGCTTTGTCAGCTCATCTAAATGCATTCATTAGTATACATATATAAGTTTTCACTTCAAAATACTGGAGGCCCTATAGTGAGAAATTTTTTTAAAGACCTACAATTGAATACACACACTGAATCAAATGAGATCTAACCAAATGGGAACAATTTGAATTCGAGAAAATCGAACGCGATTATATCGGTTAACCACGTCGATTTACCGTTTTAATCCAATTGAGGTGACACTTAACTTTATTACCCCACGTAAATAGTATGGAGGAACAATACCGATTAATGAAAGCTCCTTAAGAAATAACTTCCAGCTTTTTGCACCAAAGCCCATACCACTAGCTACACTGAAGAAGATACATGACGCTTTGTTAAATAAGAATTAAATTATACTATCACTCTCACCGGAGGATACCTGGCAAGTTGTCTCATACGATTCATGAAGTCGCATATAAAGGTCATCTGGTGCCTCCGTGAATCTGTTGTCAATCCCAATGCAGACAGCGCTCGTTTATACACCCAATACCCAAGCATCTGGGAGGGAAAGCAGGGTAACCCAAGTGTCGGATCAGCATGTCGCATTTTATATCTCTGGTCGAGCGGTTATCCATCCCATTGGTTTATGAGAGAGAGTT
The DNA here is from genome assembly GCA_029286875.1 of Lamproptera curius. Lineage (NCBI taxonomy): Eukaryota > Metazoa > Arthropoda > Insecta > Lepidoptera > Papilionidae > Lamproptera > Lamproptera curius. Next base: position 10,497 of record JAGSMT010000069.1, read on the forward strand.
CACCTGTATATTGCGTAGATGTCTCTTTATCTGGTACCGGTTGTGTTTTGGTTATCCAATCAAATCTTATCGGTTTTATAAACATAGATAATATATTCAATTAATTCTATTCCGGGAAACCATCAGTTATTTTAGCCAACTTTTGTAAACGTGTAGTTGTAAACCCAGTACGCGACATTGAAGCGGAATGTAAAAATAGATAGTTAGCAAAATAACTAGTTTTAAAACAAGCGACCTCCTGTCCACGTAACTGGTTTCGTTTCTGTTTCTTGGAAAGTAACTAAATGACGCAGCCTGTGGCAGGCACAGCTTTAGAAAACTGAGACAAATGCGGGTCACTGCCCGATTGGTACCTACAAACGTTTTTGTATGGAACTAAGATATTATTAATATAAGTACTTTGATTATCATGGCCAAACGCATTTTACAAGTACAAACAAATGCGATACTAAGATTATTGAAATCAACAATGATTTTGAATCACAAACATAGTACATAACATATTAGACTTTTAGTGGTATGAATACAACATCTTTTTCTGCAAGCACAACAGCATAAATTAAAATAAAACTCTACTCAGTAAGCACCTCAGTATTTGAGACAATATATAAGTAATTATGCAAGAATAAAAAATTCGAATTGTAATTGTTAGCCATTAAAACCTTTTAATCCCATCATCACGATTAGGGCCAAAATACGGCTCGGTATATCGAATCAAAACATGGAGTTGACGTGTGATCAAGCCCACCCTTGGTTACAATCCATTAAGCCGCATCATTTCTTATTGTTTACAATATATACATTTTTAAATACTTTTCTTACATAGTCAGTAAGATCAAACTTAAGGAAAAGCCAGAAGTCAAGGAAACATAACGAAGCTCTCCAGACCAGATAATACATACATTGCATTTGCTTATACCTAAACAATCGCCATGTAATTTGTTGCAAAATTTAAAATTTTGGCTCATCTCCCAAGACAAATATAAAAACATGTAATGCTTACTAAATTATATAAACATTTAATAATGATGTATTCATGCTTTTGTCAGCTTCACATCTGAAATGCATTCATTAGTATACATATAAGTTTTCACTTGGAATAATCCGCTGAGGCCCGAGAAAAGAGGAAATTTTTGAAGAACTACTCTACTAAATGAGACTCCAACTAAATGGGAAATAAATTTATTCGGAGAAAAATCGAACGCGATTATATCGGTTAACCACGTCGCATTTTCACTGTTTTAACCAATTGAGTGTGACACTTGATTTTATTCACGTAAATTGTGGGCGTAGAAGAACAATATTTGATTAATGAAAAGTCTTCTTAAGAAACAATCTCCAGCTTTGCAACCAAAGCCTATACCACTAGGCCACTGAAGTTAAAGGCATGACGCCTTGTTAAATAAGAATTAAAATTATATACTATCATTTACTGTGGAGGATACCGGCAAGTTGTCTCATACATGATCTACAAGTTTCCATAGCGCCATCTGTGGTGCCTCAGAATCTGTTGTCAATCCCAATGACAAAGTGCTCTCGTTAATACACCCAATACCCAAGCATATCTGAAGAATATAATAAAATATCTTAGAATAAGGGCTAGATAAACCAGAAAAGTAAATAAATAGGATTGAGATAATGTTTTTCCCTATAGCCTGCAGGCTATCAGGATACACAATCTCGCACTACATAATCATTACTATTTGATCTGGCTGCTGTGTTTTCAACAAGTATAAACATATCTTTAACATACTTTTTACCAATGACTACTAAATGTTGCTTCTGCTCTTGTTCCTAAATTTGTAATATTATACATCAATAGCCCTACCAATATAATAATGAAAAGGGACCTTTTATACTTATCACGAATTTAGTTATAATTTCTTCCAGTCCAATACTTTTAAACAGTTAACAAGCCTTCTTGGTTTCTATCTACAGTAAAATGTAATTTAGTGAAACTAGGGTACTCAATATACCCTCATCGTAGGCCGCAAATCATAATTCGTTTTTACATCCATTGAAACATTAATCAAACAACAAGCTGTTATGGTCAAGAACTGCAATTCACAGAACACCTTTTTAAATAACTATTGTATAAGCATCTACTCATTTTACTTGATATTTAGTATCGACTGCCTCTAGCCCAGCATTGTATATAGCCTTGTGCTTTAGAAACCGAGGTCAATGCGGTTGATCACCCGATTGCCTAAAAGTAAGATGATGATCCATGCTTCGGATGGCATAAATGATTCTTTACTACAACTTGTAACAAAATAATGTCAATTCAATGAAGCATTAAAAACATTTTTCTTCTATCTTGGAGTCCTGCGATTTCTTCCTCTTCAAGCGATTTCTCAAGTCGATTGATCAATCGGATTATCTTGCTTTACAGGCATTATGCGGTGTGGCTACCCAATTGTCTGTAAAGCAGGGTAACCCAAGTGTCGGATCAGCATGTCGCGCCTTTATATCTCTGGTCGAGCTGGTTATCCGTCCTATCGGTTTATGAGAGAGTTCACCAGTGTAGGATAACTTATCTGTACTGAAGTTGTGTTTATTATCCAATCCAAATCTTATCGGTTTTTATAAAACATAGATAACATATTCAAGTAACGCCATTCCAAACCATCAAAGGTTTTAGTCAACTTATGTAGCCGTAGTTGTAGAAACCTTAGTACGCACATTATTAGCGGAATGTAAAATAGATAGTTAGCAAACAATTAGTTTTTGGAACAAGCGACCCTGTCAACGTAACTGCTGGTTTTTCCTGTTTCGACGCACGTCTACTTGTAGCCTAGTATTGTGGCATTGTGCTTTAGAAATCGAGGACAATGCGGTCGATTGTCTGATTGAAAATTTTACAAACGTTTTAAGTTGTAATTCAACTTATTAATATAAGTACTCTTTGATTATTAATACATAAACGCATTTTACAAGTAAGTACAAAACAACGATACTAAGATTATTAAAATCAACAATGATTTTGAATCACAAATACATAGTATATAAATATATTAGACTTTTATGCATGAAATACAACATCTTCTTTCCTGCAAGCACAACACAGTATAAATCTAAAATAAAACTTTACTCAGTAAGTTAAATTCCTCGAAGTATTTGAGAGACAATATATAATTATAAGAATAAAAAATTGAATTGTAATTGTGCAACATTTAAAACCTTTTAATCCCACTACAATGATGCATAAACATGCATAAGGCGGTTGTTTCAAAACATGGAGTTGACGTGATTGAACATCTTGTTACAATCCATTGCTGCATCATTTCTATTGTGTACAACATACATTTCAATGGCTTTTCTTTACATGCAGTATAAGATCAAACTTAAGGAAAGTTTCAGTAGTCAAATAGAAACATAACGAAGCCTTAATTGTATATTATATTACATTACATTGCATTTGCTTATACCTAAACAATTGCCATGTAATTTGTTGCAAATCTTTAAAAACTTCCTTGGCTCATCTCCCACGACACATAAAACATGTAATGCTTATTAAATTATAAACATTTAATAATGATATTCATGCTTTCTTGTCAGCTCACATCTGAAAATGCATTCATTAGTATACACATATAAGTTTCACTTGAATAACTGAGGCCTGGAGAAAAGGTAGGAAATTCCTTGTGTTGAACTACCTATACTAAATGAGACTCAACCAAAATGGGAACAAATTTGACTGAGAAAATCGAACGCGACGGTATTTACTAACCACGTCGATTTTACCGTTTTAACCCAATTGAGGTGACACTTGACTTTATTCAATGTAAATTGTATGTAGAAGAACACGATTAATGAAAAGCCTTCTTAAGAAAATAACTTCCAGCTTTTGCAACTACAGCGTGCTTCATACCACTAGGCCACTGAAGTTAAAGGCATGACGCCTTGTTAAATAAGAATTAAATTATACTATCACTACCGGAGGATACCGGGCAAGTTGTCTCTTCACATGATCTACAAGTCGGAAGTGTCATCTAAGTTCTTGGTGAATTCGTTGTCAATCCCCAATGACAGTGCTCTCAAGCTAATACAAATCTAATACCCAAGCATCTGAAGAATATGTAATAAAAAATATCTTAGGAATACAATAGACAAAACCAGAAAAGGGCCAATAGGATTGAGATAATGTTTTTTTTCCCTATAGCCCAGGCTATCAGGATACACATGTAAATCTCTGCACTACATAATCCTTACTATTTGATCTGCTGCTAAGTTAAATTATATATAAATATACTTACTACATACTTTTACCAATGATCATTAAAATTTTGTTTCTTCGCCTGGTTCCCTAAATTTGTAATATATATCAATAGGCCCTACCAAATATATAACAATGAAAGGGACCTTTATACTTATCAATGAATTTAGTTATAATTTTCCAGTCCAATACTTTAAATAGTTAACAAGCTCTTGGTTTATCATCTTGCTGCAGCCCAATTTAGGGTGAAACTAGGTACTCAATATACCTCATCGTAGGCCGCAAATGTATAAATTCGTTTTACATCCATTGAAACATTAATCAAACAACAATATTATGGTCAAGAATCCAGAGGTACACTTTCTACAGAACACTTTTAAATAACTATTGTATAAGACTCACTCACTTACTTGATATTTAGTATCGACTGCCTCAGCCCTCCAGTATTGTATATAGCCTTTGTGCTTTAGGAAACCGGAGGTCAATGCGAGCCGATCACCCGATTGCCTAAAAAGTAAGATGATCCATGCTTCGATGGGCATGTGTTTGACCGTACTACAACTTGTAACAAAATAATGTCAATTCAATGGAAAAGCACAAAATATTTTTCTTCTATCTTAGTCCTGGGCGATTTCTTCTTCGTTGATTTCTTCAGTCGGATTGGATCACTGACTATCTTCTTCCTTACAGGCAATACGGGTGTGGCTACCCAATTGTCTATAAAGGAGGGTAAACCTTAACTGTCGGATCTGCATGTCGTGCGGCTTCCATCTCTCCCCGATCAAAGTCGGTTATTCATTCCATCGAAATGAAGGGAAAAGTGAACCGCGGTAACAAATCTTATATCGACAAAATCCAACGCGTTAATATCGGTTAATCACGGCAATTTTACCATTTCCAAACCAATCTAGATTGATACTTTTAACTTCTATTCACGTAAATTGTATGTGTAGGAACCATATGCGATTGCTGAAATATTTCCATATTTATAAATAACTTATAGCTTGTATAACAAAAGCTTCCCACTAGGCCACCAAAGACTTTAATAAAAATTGGAATTGAACAATCACTTTCATTGGAGAATTCCTCAATTTGGGTCATATGATCAACAAGTCGCTAGTCATCTGATGTTATAGAATCTGTTGTCAATCCAAATGACAGTGCCCTCGTTAATATATCCAATATCCAAGCATCTGTAGAACATAATAAAAATATATAAGAATATAATGGACAAAAGATAAAGGGCAAATAGGATTGAGAAATTAATATTTTTTTAAAAAATGACTCGTCATATGTTGCTTAGTTTGTCTCCTAAATTTGTGATATATATCAAATAGCCCTACCTAATATAACAATAAAAGAGACCTTATAGCCTATATGAATTTTGTTAACATTTTCCAGTGCAATACTTTAAATGGTTAACAAGCCTCGTTGGTTTCAGTCGCTGCAAGTGCAAATTGAATCCTGCGATATCTTCCCTTCGTTGATTTCTTCAAGTCGGATTGATCAATCGGATTATCTTGCTTTACAGGCAATACGGGTGTGGCTACCCAATTGTCTGTAAAGCAGGGTAAACTCCAAGTGTCGGATCAAAGGCCGTCGTGCGCCTTATATCTCCTGGTCGAGCCGGTTATCCGTCCTATCGGTTTATGAGAGAGTTCACCTGTGGTTGCAGGTGGTAGATGTTCTTTATCTGGTGTACCGGTTGTGTCGGTTATCCAACTCAAATCTTATCGGTTTTATAAACATAGATAACAGGCTCAAGTAACGCCATTCCGGTGCAAACCATCAGTTATTTTAGTCAACTTGCAGGCCGTGTAGTTGTAAACCTTAGTACGCAATATTGAAGTGAATGTAAAATAGATAGTTAGCAAATAACTAGTTTTTAAACAAGCGACCCGTCCACGTAACTGGTTTCTGTTTCGTTTCTTTTTGAAAGTAATTCAACAACGCACGCCGTCTACTTCTGTACCAGTGGCATTGCGTTTAGAAAACTGAGGACAATGCGGGTCGATTGCCCGATTGAAAATTTTACAAACGTTTTAAGTTGTAACCTGCTATTAATATAAGTACTTTACTAATATGGCTAAACGCATTTACAAGTACAACAAATGATACTAAGATTATTGAAATCAATAATGATTTGAATCACAAACATAGTATATAACATATTAGACTTTAGTGGTATGAAATACAACATCTTCTTTCCTGCAAGCACAACAGTATAAATCTAAAATAAAACTCTTACTCAGTAAGCACCTCAGTATTTGAGAGACAATATATAATTATGCAAGAATAAAAATTGAATTGTAATTGTGTCATTATTAAAACCTTTAATTCTAATTACAATGATTGCATGGCCAAAATGATGCGCACAAGTATATCGAGTCAAACATGGAGTTGGATGCATTGAACATCTTGAGCCATAACCATTGCCGTATCATTGCTATTGTTTACAACATATACATTTTTAATGGCATTTCACATAGCTGTATAAGATCAAAACTTAAGGAAAGCTGTGTCAAGGAAACATAACGAAGCCTCCAATTGCAAGGATACATTGCGCTGCATTTGCTATACCTAAACAATTGCTAATTTGTTGCACCCTTAAAACTCTTGCCTATCTCAAGACACATAAAAACATGCAATGCTTACTAAATTATAAACATTTAATAACGATATTTTATGCTTTGTCAGCTCACATCTAAAATGCATTCATTATATATACATATAAGTTTTCACTTGAAAACATTGGAGTCTATGAAAAGAGTAGAAATTTCTTTTAAAGACCCACAATTTAGTCTCTGGCCAATTTAAATTTTCAAATGAGACTCAAATCCAAATGGGGAACAATTGAATTCGAGAAAATCAACGATTATATCGGTTAAATTCAATGCTCATTTTACTGTTTTAACTAATTGAGTGTGGACACTTAACTTTATTCACGTAAATAGTATGGAGGAACAATATTCGATTAATGAAAGTCTTCTAAGAAATAACTTCCAGCTTTTGTAACCAAAGCCTATACCACTAGGCCACTGAAGTTAAAGGCAAGGACGCCTTGTTAAATAAGAATTAAATTATACTATCATTTCTACTGGAGATGATCACCTGGCAAGTTGTCTCTGCCACGATCTAAGGTCGCATAGCGCCTGGTGCCTGTAAATCTGTTGTCAATCCCAATGACAGCGCTCTCGTTAATACACCCAATAATTTCCAAGCATCTGAAGAATATAATAAAAATATGTTAGAATACAACAGACAAACCAGAAAAAGGGACCAATAGGATTGAGATAATGCCTTATAGCCCAGGTTGGCTATCAGGATACACACCCTGTAATTACATAATCATCATTATTTGAACTGCTGCCAGGTTAAATTATATAAATATATTTTACTACATACTTTTTTGCTCAATGACTACTTAAATGTTGTTTCGCCTGTCTCCTAAATTTGTATTGAGGGTATCAACAGTTCTACCAAATATAACAAACAAAGGACCTTTGTACTTATCATGAATTTAGTTATAATTTTCCAGTCCAATACTTTAAATAGTTAACAAGCCTTCTTGGTTTCATTCGTTGCAAATGTAATTTAGGTGAAACTAGGTAATTAATATACCCCATCGTAGGCCGTAAATTACAATTCGTTTTACATCCATTGAAACATTAATCAAAAACAACAATATTATGGTCAAGAATCCGTAGGTACACTTTCACAGGAATACTTTTTAAATAACTATTGTATAAGAATCTACCATTTTACTTGATATTTAGTATCGACTGCCTCTCAGCCCAGTATTGTATATATAGCCTTGTGCTTAGGAAACCGGAGGTCAATGCGAGCTGATCACCCGATTGCCTAAAAGTATGATCCATGCTTGGAATGGGCATGTAAAATGATTTTACTACAACTCTGTAACAAAACAATGTCGAATTCAATGAAAAGCACACAAAACATTTTTCTTCTTAGCCCTCCTTGAGTCCTGCGATTTCTTTCGTTGGATTTCTTCAAAGTCGGATTGATCACTGGATTATCTTCCTTTACAGGCAATACGGTGTATACCCAATTGTCTATAAAGGAGGGTAACCCAACTGTCGGATCTGCATGTCGCCTTACCCTCCGGTCAGTCGGTTATCCATTCAATTAGGAATAAAAGTGAACTCAGTGGTAACAAATCTTACATCATTAAACCAACGTTATTATCGGTTAATCACGGTAATTTTTGCATTTTTACTTTCCCCAAACCAATCTAGGATTATACTTTAATTTCATTCACGTAAATAAGTAGTTTTAAAACCATATGATTGCTGGAAACACACGTATATTTATAAATAACTTATAGTTTTGTATAACAAAAAGCCTCCCTTTTCCACTAGGCCACCAAAGACTTCTTACACAAAATTAAATTGAACAATCACTTACTGGAGAATTCCTGGCAATTTGGGTCATATGATTAACAAGTCGGCTAGCGTCATCTGATGTTATAGAATTCAAGTTGTCAATCCAAATGTGACAGTGCCCTTTCGTTATTACATATCCAATATCCAAGCATTCAGAATATAATAAAATATATATAAGAATATAATGGATGTTATTAAAGGGCAAATAGGATTGAGAAATTAATATTTTTTTAAAAAATGACTCGTCATATGTTGCTTAGTTTGTCTCCTAAATTTGTGATATATATCAAATAGCCCTACCTCATATAACAATGAAAGAGACCTTATAGCCTATATGAATTTTGTTAACATTTTCCAGTGCAATACTTTGGGAATGGTTAACAAGCCCGCTGGTTTCTGAATGCCGTGCAAATTGAATCCCAGCATATCTTCTTCCTCTTCGTTGATTTCTTCAAGTCGGATTGATCAATCGTGGATTATTCAGCGCTTTACAGGCACACGGCGTGGCGCCCAATTGTCTGCGTTGTAAAGCAGGTAACCCAAGTGTCGGATCAGCATGTCGTGTGCGCCGCATTCCCGGTCGAGCTGGCTATCCGTCCTATCGGTTTATGAGTTCACCTGTGGTTGCGTAGATGTCTCGCATCTGTACCCGGTTGTGTTCGGTTATCCAATCCAAATCTTTATCGGTTTTTATAAACATAGATAATATTCAAGTAACGCCATTCCGGGAAACCATCAGTTATTTTAGTCAACTTCTATGTAACCGTGTAGTTGTAAAACCTTAGTACGCACATTAGCGGAATGTAAAATAGATAGTTAGCAAAATTAGTTTTAAACAAGCGAATCTCAGTCCGTAACTGGTTTCGTTTCGTTTTTGAAAGTAATTAAATGACGCAGTTCATTTGTAGCCTAGTATTGTGGCATTGTGTTTAAAAACTGGAGGACAAATGTGGGTCGATTGCCCGATTGAAAATTTTACAAACGTTTTAAGTTGTAACTAAGTTATTAATATAAGTACTCTTTTGGATTAATATGGCTAAACGCATTTTACAAGTACAAAACAATGATACTAAGATTATTGAAATCAACAATGATTTTGAATCACAAACATAGTATTATGCGTAACATATTAGACTTTTTTAGTGGCATGAAATACAACATCTTCTTTCCTGCAAGCACAACAGTATAAATCTAAAATAAAACTTTACTCAGTAAGCACCTTCAGTATTTGAGACAATATATAATTATAAAAGAATAAAAATCTGAATTGTAATTGTGTACACATTAAAACCTTAATCTACTCACAATGACGCGCCAAAAATACGGCTAAGATATCGAGTCAAAAATACGGAGTTGACGTGATTGAACATCTGTTACAATCCATTGCCGCATCATTGCCATTGTTTTTACAACATATACATTTTTAATGGCATTTACATAGCTGTATAAGATCAAACTTAAGGAAAAGCCATAGAAGTCAAGGAAACATAACGAAGCCTCCAATTGCATATTATACGGTGCTTGTAGCATTTATTATACTCTAAACAATTGCCATGTAATTTGTTGCAATCTTTAAAACTTCCTTGGTCTATCTCAAGACACATAAACATGCAATGCTTACTAAATTATAACATTTAATAATGATATCTTTGTCAGCTCACATCTAAAATGCATTCATTAGTACATACAAGTTTTCACTCTGAAATACTGAGGCCTGGAGAAAGAGCCTTTTAAAGACTCACACCAGTCAATTTAAATTAAATGAGACTCCAACCAAATGGGAACAAATTTAATTCGAGAAAATTCAACGCGATTATATCGGTTAACCACGTCGATTTTACCGTTTAATCCAATTGAGGTGACACTTAACTTTATTCACGTAAATAGTATGTGGAGGAACAATATTCGGATTAATGAAAAGTCTTCTTAAGAACAATCTCCAGCTTTTGCAACTAAAGCCCATACCACTAGGCTACCGAAGTTAAAGGCATGACGCCTTGTTAAATAAGAATTAAATTATAATATCACGCCTTCTTCGGAGGATACCCATGTTGTCTCATACGATCTACAAGTCGCATAGCGTCATCTGGTGCCTCAGAATTGTTGTCAATCCCAATGACAGTGCTCGTTAATACACCCAATACCTACATCTGAAGAAGAACACAGATATAAAATTATTTTTGTTAGGGAGGCAGAAAACATGTTTATAAAAGAAGATTACTTGAAACAAACAATATGCCAGCTGATATTTACTAAGAGCTGGGTTCTGTGAAGCTTATAAATATTTCAATGTTTTGGTGTATTGCCTGTTATATAAATATGTAATGTACATAAGGATTTGTTAAGCGGAGGTGTTGGAACATTGTAACAAAATAGTATAAAGTATCTGTTTACCATTAGCGCCATTTAGTTAATGCGGTCAATAAATCGGTCTATGAAACGAACCACTGTGTTTAACTTTATTACTATAGCTCCATATGAATTTTGTTTAATATCAGTGCAAGTATTTTAAATGAAGCTAACAGCCTCGTTGGCTCGTACCGCCGTAAGTGCAAATTGAATCCTGCGATATCTTCCCCGTTGATTTCTTCTGTCGGACGGATCATTCGATATCTTGTTTTACAGGGCACATGTGGGTGTGGCTACCAATTGTCGTAAAGCAGGCAACCCAAGTGTCGATCAGCATGTCGTGCGCCTTATACTTGGTCAGGAGCTGGTTATCTGTCCCATCGGTTTATGAGAGAGTTCACCCGTGGCTTGCAGTAGATGTCTCTATCTGCACTGGTTGTGTCGGTTGTATTCAATCCAAATCTTATCGAGTTTTTATAAACATAGACAATATATTCAAGTAACGCCATTCAAAGTTCATCAGTTGGTTTTAGTCAATCTCTATGTAATTGTGTAGTTGTAAACCCTAGTACACATTAGCGGAATGTAAAAATAGAGGTTAGCAAAACAACTAGTTTTAAACAAGGACCCTGTCAACGTAACTGCTCCTTGTTTCACCATCGTCTACTCTGTAGCCTAGTATCAGCATCAGGCTTTAGAAACCGAGGACAACAATGCGGGTCGATTGCCCGATCAGAAAATTTCACAAACGTTTTGGAAGTTAACCAAACCTGGTTGAATATATACTCTTTTGATTAACATGGCCAAAACGTGCATTTTTACAAGCACAAACAAATGATACTAAGATTATTGAAATCAACAACATTTGAATCACAAACATAGCATATAACATATTAGATTCTTTAGAAAAGTACGTGAAATACAACACCTCTCTTCCCGCAAGCACAACAGTAGTATAAATTCAAAAATAAAACCTTACTCAGTAAGCACCTCAGCATTTGAGACAATATATAATTATGCAATAGCCAAAAAATCTGAATTCGTAATTGTACACATTAAAACCTTTTTAATCCTACTCATAATGATTATGGCCAAAAATATTAAGTATATCGAGTCAAACATGGAGTTGACGTGATTGAACATCCGGTTACAATCCACAAGCCTAATCATTTCTATTGTGTACAATATATATTTTTAATGGCTTTTTCTTACATAGCAGTATAAGATCGAAACCCCATGAAAGCCAGTAGTCAAAGAAACATAACGAAGCCTCCAATTGTATATTACATTACATTGCATTTGCTTATACTTCAAACAATTGCTATGTAATTTGTTGCAAATCTTTAAAAAACTTCCTTGGCTCATCTCACGACACATAAAAACATGTAATGCTTACTAAATTATAAATATTTAATAATGATATTCTATGCTTTTATCAGCTCACATCTGAAATGCATTCATTAGTATACATATAAGTTTTCACTTGGAATAACTGAGGCCCGAGAAAAGAGAAATTCTTTTGAAGAACTACTTCCACTACTAAAATGAGACTCCAACTAAAATGGGAACAATGAATTCGAGTAAAATTTGTCGTTATCATATTTGCTAACTACGTCGATTTTTACTGTTTTAATCAATTGAGGTGACATACCACTTTATTCACGTAAATTGTAAAGTGCAGAATGAAGGTATTTTGATTAATGAAAGTCTTCTTAAGAAATAACCTCCAGTTTTTGCAACCAAGCTTCATACCACTAGGGCTTACCGAAGCGCCGTGCTGCATGACGCCTTGTTAAATACAAGAATTAAATTATACTATCACTTCATCGGTGATACTAAGTGTTGTCTCTACATGATCTACAAGTCGTATAGCGTCATCTGTGCCTCAGAATCTGTTGTTTGAATCCCAATGACAGTGCTCTGTTATCACACCCAATACTCCAAGCATCTAAAGAACATACAAAATATCTTATAAATACAATAGACAAACCAGAAAAAAGGGGCCACAGGGGATTGAGACAATGTTTCCCTATAGCCCAGGCTATCAGGATGGCCAACTTCTGCACTACACATAACTCTTTACCATTGATCTGCTGCCAGGTTAAATTATGCAAATATACTTTACTAAGCATAATTTCTTTTTTACCAATGATCACTCAAATGTTGCTTCGCCTGTCTCCCTAAATTCCAGTAACATATATCAATAGGCCCTAAATATAACAATACCAGTGGACCCTATACTAATCACGAATAGTTATAATTCTTACCAGTCCAATACTTTAAACAGTTAACAAGCCTCTTGGTTTATTCGTTGTAAATGCAATTTAGGTGAAACTAGTACTAATATATACCATCGTAGGCCGCAATGGCACCGTTTTACATCTTACTGAAACATTAATCAAAATTAACAATATTGGCGGTCGGTTAACCAGAAAAGGCACACCTCTCTCTACAGAACACTTTTTAAATAACTATTGTATAAGACCTACTCATTTTACTTGATATTTAGTATCGACTGCCTCTTTCTGTAGCCCAGTATTGTATAGCCTGTGTTTAGGAAACCGAGGTCATGAGCCGATCACCCGATTGCCTCTTAAAAGTAAGATGATCCACAAGCTTCGATGGGCACAAATGACCTTTACTACAACTTGTAACAAAATAATGTCAACTAATGAAAAGCATGCAAACATTTTTCTTCTATCTTGAGTCCTGCGATTTCTTCTCTCTGCTGATTTCTTCAAGTCGGATTGGATCACTCGATTATCTTTCCCTTTACAGGCAATACGGTGTGGCAATTCAATTAAGTTCATAAAGGAGGGTAACCAACTGGTTTGGATCTGCATGCCGCGCCTTATCTCCGGTCAAATGGCTATCCATTCCATCGGAACAGCAAAAGTGAACTCAAGTGGGTAACAAATCTTATCGACAAAATCCAACGCGTTAATATCGGTTAATCACGCAATTTTTACCATTTCAAACTAATCTAGATTGATACTTTAACTTCATTCACGTAAATTGTAATATGTGTAGGAACCATATGTGATTGCTGAAATATCGTTATTTACATAACAAATTTATAGCTTGTATACAGCAACAAAAAGCCCTTCCCACTAGGGCCACCAAAGCACTTACACAAAAATTAAATTGAAATAATCACTTACTGAGAATTCCTGGCAATTTGGGTCATATGATAAACAAGTCGCATAGCGTCATCATCTGATGTTATAGGAATCTGTTGTCAATCAAAGACAGTGTGCCCTTGTTAATATATCATCCAATATCCACATTCAGTAGAACATAATAAAAATATATAAGAATATAATGGACACAAGATAAAGGGCAAATAGGATTGAGAAACAAATTTAATTTTTAAAAAATGACTCGTCATACGTTGCTTAGTTTGTCTCCTAAATTTGTGATATATATCAAATAGCCCTACCTAATATAACAATAAAAGAGACCTTATAGCCTATATGAATTTTGTTAACATTTTCCAGTGCAATACTTTAAATGGTTAACAAGCCTCGTTGGTTTCAGTCGCTGCAAGTGCAAATTGAACCTTCCATATCTCCCTTCGATTCTTCGTCGGACTGATCAATCGGATATTGACCCGCTTTACAGGCAAATACGGTGTACACCAATTGTCTGTAAAGCAGGTAACCCAAGTGTCGGATCAGCATGTCGCGCCGTATACTCCTGGTCGAGCCGGTTATCCGTCCTAATGGTTTATGAGAGTCTACCTGTGGTTGCGTGTAGATGTCTCTATCTGTACCGCCGCCGGTTATCCAATCAAATCTTATCGGTTTTATAAACATAGATAACATATTCATAACGCCATTCCGAAACCATCAGTTATTTTAGTCAACTTCTATGTAACCGTGTAGTTGTAAACCTTAGTACGCACATGAAGGAATGTAAAATAGATAGTTAGCAAATAACTGAAGTTTTGGGGTCGCTGACCCTGTCCACGTAACTGGTTTCTGTTTCTGTTTCTTGAAAGTAACTAAATGACGCACGTCTACTCTTGTAGCCTAGTATTGTGTGGCATTGTGTTTTTAGAAACTGGAGGACAATGGGTCGATTGCCCGATTGAAAATTTTACAAACGTTTTTGCTGTAAATCTGGTTATTAATATAAGTACTTTTTGATTAACATGGCCAAATGCATTTTACAAGTACAAACAAATGATACTAAGATTATTGAAATCAACAATGATTTTGAATCACAAACATAGCATATAATATATTAGACTTTTAGTGGTGGTAAATACAACATCTTCTTTCCTGCAAGCACAACAGTATAAATCTAAAATAAACTCTACTCAGTAAGCACCCCAGTATTTGAGACAATATATAATTATGCAAGAATAAAATTCGAATTGTAATTGTACACACATTAAACCTTTTTAATCCACCATAATGATTACGCCAAAATACGGCTAAGTATATCGAGTCAAACATGGAGCGGATGTGTGATTGGAACATCTTGGTTATAACTATTGCCAAAAATTGTCATATTGCTTCATAACATATACATTTTTAATGGCATTTCTACATAGCTGTATAAGATCAAAAACTTAAGGAAAGCCAGAAGTCAAGGAAACATAACGAAGCCTCTCAATTACATATATTATATTATATTACTTGCTTATACCTCTAAACAATTGCCATGTAATTTGTTGCAAATCTTAAAAACTTCCTTGGCTCATCTCAAGACACATAAAAACATGCAATGCTTAATAAATTATAAACATTTAAATGATATTCATGCTTTGTCAGCTCATCTAAATGCATTCATTAGTATACATATATAAGTTTTCACTTCAAAATACTGGAGGCCCTATAGTGAGAAATTTTTTTAAAGACCTACAATTGAATACACACACTGAATCAAATGAGATCTAACCAAATGGGAACAATTTGAATTCGAGAAAATCGAACGCGATTATATCGGTTAACCACGTCGATTTACCGTTTTAATCCAATTGAGGTGACACTTAACTTTATTACCCCACGTAAATAGTATGGAGGAACAATACCGATTAATGAAAGCTCCTTAAGAAATAACTTCCAGCTTTTTGCACCAAAGCCCATACCACTAGCTACACTGAAGAAGATACATGACGCTTTGTTAAATAAGAATTAAATTATACTATCACTCTCACCGGAGGATACCTGGCAAGTTGTCTCATACGATTCATGAAGTCGCATATAAAGGTCATCTGGTGCCTCCGTGAATCTGTTGTCAATCCCAATGCAGACAGCGCTCGTTTATACACCCAATACCCAAGCATCTGGGAGGGAAAGCAGGGTAACCCAAGTGTCGGATCAGCATGTCGCATTTTATATCTCTGGTCGAGCGGTTATCCATCCCATTGGTTTATGAGAGAGAGTTCACCTGTATATTGCGTAGATGTCTCTTTATCTGGTACCGGTTGTGTTTTGGTTATCCAATCAAATCTTATCGGTTTTATAAACATAGATAATATATTCAATTAATTCTATTCCGGGAAACCATCAGTTATTTTAGCCAACTTTTGTAAACGTGTAGTTGTAAACCCAGTACGCGACATTGAAGCGGAATGTAAAAATAGATAGTTAGCAAAATAACTAGTTTTAAAACAAGCGACCTCCTGTCCACGTAACTGGTTTCGTTTCTGTTTCTTGGAAAGTAACTAAATGACGCAGCCTGTGGCAGGCACAGCTTTAGAAAACTGAGACAAATGCGGGTCACTGCCCGATTGGTACCTACAAACGTTTTTGTATGGAACTAAGATATTATTAATATAAGTACTTTGATTATCATGGCCAAACGCATTTTACAAGTACAAACAAATGCGATACTAAGATTATTGAAATCAACAATGATTTTGAATCACAAACATAGTACATAACATATTAGACTTTTAGTGGTATGAATACAACATCTTTTTCTGCAAGCACAACAGCATAAATTAAAATAAAACTCTACTCAGTAAGCACCTCAGTATTTGAGACAATATATAAGTAATTATGCAAGAATAAAAAATTCGAATTGTAATTGTTAGCCATTAAAACCTTTTAATCCCATCATCACGATTAGGGCCAAAATACGGCTCGGTATATCGAATCAAAACATGGAGTTGACGTGTGATCAAGCCCACCCTTGGTTACAATCCATTAAGCCGCATCATTTCTTATTGTTTACAATATATACATTTTTAAATACTTTTCTTACATAGTCAGTAAGATCAAACTTAAGGAAAAGCCAGAAGTCAAGGAAACATAACGAAGCTCTCCAGACCAGATAATACATACATTGCATTTGCTTATACCTAAACAATCGCCATGTAATTTGTTGCAAAATTTAAAATTTTGGCTCATCTCCCAAGACAAATATAAAAACATGTAATGCTTACTAAATTATATAAACATTTAATAATGATGTATTCATGCTTTTGTCAGCTTCACATCTGAAATGCATTCATTAGTATACATATAAGTTTTCACTTGGAATAATCCGCTGAGGCCCGAGAAAAGAGGAAATTTTTGAAGAACTACTCTACTAAATGAGACTCCAACTAAATGGGAAATAAATTTATTCGGAGAAAAATCGAACGCGATTATATCGGTTAACCACGTCGCATTTTCACTGTTTTAACCAATTGAGTGTGACACTTGATTTTATTCACGTAAATTGTGGGCGTAGAAGAACAATATTTGATTAATGAAAAGTCTTCTTAAGAAACAATCTCCAGCTTTGCAACCAAAGCCTATACCACTAGGCCACTGAAGTTAAAGGCATGACGCCTTGTTAAATAAGAATTAAAATTATATACTATCATTTACTGTGGAGGATACCGGCAAGTTGTCTCATACATGATCTACAAGTTTCCATAGCGCCATCTGTGGTGCCTCAGAATCTGTTGTCAATCCCAATGACAAAGTGCTCTCGTTAATACACCCAATACCCAAGCATATCTGAAGAATATAATAAAATATCTTAGAATAAGGGCTAGATAAACCAGAAAAGTAAATAAATAGGATTGAGATAATGTTTTTCCCTATAGCCTGCAGGCTATCAGGATACACAATCTCGCACTACATAATCATTACTATTTGATCTGGCTGCTGTGTTTTCAACAAGTATAAACATATCTTTAACATACTTTTTACCAATGACTACTAAATGTTGCTTCTGCTCTTGTTCCTAAATTTGTAATATTATACATCAATAGCCCTACCAATATAATAATGAAAAGGGACCTTTTATACTTATCACGAATTTAGTTATAATTTCTTCCAGTCCAATACTTTTAAACAGTTAACAAGCCTTCTTGGTTTCTATCTACAGTAAAATGTAATTTAGTGAAACTAGGGTACTCAATATACCCTCATCGTAGGCCGCAAATCATAATTCGTTTTTACATCCATTGAAACATTAATCAAACAACAAGCTGTTATGGTCAAGAACTGCAATTCACAGAACACCTTTTTAAATAACTATTGTATAAGCATCTACTCATTTTACTTGATATTTAGTATCGACTGCCTCTAGCCCAGCATTGTATATAGCCTTGTGCTTTAGAAACCGAGGTCAATGCGGTTGATCACCCGATTGCCTAAAAGTAAGATGATGATCCATGCTTCGGATGGCATAAATGATTCTTTACTACAACTTGTAACAAAATAATGTCAATTCAATGAAGCATTAAAAACATTTTTCTTCTATCTTGGAGTCCTGCGATTTCTTCCTCTTCAAGCGATTTCTCAAGTCGATTGATCAATCGGATTATCTTGCTTTACAGGCATTATGCGGTGTGGCTACCCAATTGTCTGTAAAGCAGGGTAACCCAAGTGTCGGATCAGCATGTCGCGCCTTTATATCTCTGGTCGAGCTGGTTATCCGTCCTATCGGTTTATGAGAGAGTTCACCAGTGTAGGATAACTTATCTGTACTGAAGTTGTGTTTATTATCCAATCCAAATCTTATCGGTTTTTATAAAACATAGATAACATATTCAAGTAACGCCATTCCAAACCATCAAAGGTTTTAGTCAACTTATGTAGCCGTAGTTGTAGAAACCTTAGTACGCACATTATTAGCGGAATGTAAAATAGATAGTTAGCAAACAATTAGTTTTTGGAACAAGCGACCCTGTCAACGTAACTGCTGGTTTTTCCTGTTTCGACGCACGTCTACTTGTAGCCTAGTATTGTGGCATTGTGCTTTAGAAATCGAGGACAATGCGGTCGATTGTCTGATTGAAAATTTTACAAACGTTTTAAGTTGTAATTCAACTTATTAATATAAGTACTCTTTGATTATTAATACATAAACGCATTTTACAAGTAAGTACAAAACAACGATACTAAGATTATTAAAATCAACAATGATTTTGAATCACAAATACATAGTATATAAATATATTAGACTTTTATGCATGAAATACAACATCTTCTTTCCTGCAAGCACAACACAGTATAAATCTAAAATAAAACTTTACTCAGTAAGTTAAATTCCTCGAAGTATTTGAGAGACAATATATAATTATAAGAATAAAAAATTGAATTGTAATTGTGCAACATTTAAAACCTTTTAATCCCACTACAATGATGCATAAACATGCATAAGGCGGTTGTTTCAAAACATGGAGTTGACGTGATTGAACATCTTGTTACAATCCATTGCTGCATCATTTCTATTGTGTACAACATACATTTCAATGGCTTTTCTTTACATGCAGTATAAGATCAAACTTAAGGAAAGTTTCAGTAGTCAAATAGAAACATAACGAAGCCTTAATTGTATATTATATTACATTACATTGCATTTGCTTATACCTAAACAATTGCCATGTAATTTGTTGCAAATCTTTAAAAACTTCCTTGGCTCATCTCCCACGACACATAAAACATGTAATGCTTATTAAATTATAAACATTTAATAATGATATTCATGCTTTCTTGTCAGCTCACATCTGAAAATGCATTCATTAGTATACACATATAAGTTTCACTTGAATAACTGAGGCCTGGAGAAAAGGTAGGAAATTCCTTGTGTTGAACTACCTATACTAAATGAGACTCAACCAAAATGGGAACAAATTTGACTGAGAAAATCGAACGCGACGGTATTTACTAACCACGTCGATTTTACCGTTTTAACCCAATTGAGGTGACACTTGACTTTATTCAATGTAAATTGTATGTAGAAGAACACGATTAATGAAAAGCCTTCTTAAGAAAATAACTTCCAGCTTTTGCAACTACAGCGTGCTTCATACCACTAGGCCACTGAAGTTAAAGGCATGACGCCTTGTTAAATAAGAATTAAATTATACTATCACTACCGGAGGATACCGGGCAAGTTGTCTCTTCACATGATCTACAAGTCGGAAGTGTCATCTAAGTTCTTGGTGAATTCGTTGTCAATCCCCAATGACAGTGCTCTCAAGCTAATACAAATCTAATACCCAAGCATCTGAAGAATATGTAATAAAAAATATCTTAGGAATACAATAGACAAAACCAGAAAAGGGCCAATAGGATTGAGATAATGTTTTTTTTCCCTATAGCCCAGGCTATCAGGATACACATGTAAATCTCTGCACTACATAATCCTTACTATTTGATCTGCTGCTAAGTTAAATTATATATAAATATACTTACTACATACTTTTACCAATGATCATTAAAATTTTGTTTCTTCGCCTGGTTCCCTAAATTTGTAATATATATCAATAGGCCCTACCAAATATATAACAATGAAAGGGACCTTTATACTTATCAATGAATTTAGTTATAATTTTCCAGTCCAATACTTTAAATAGTTAACAAGCTCTTGGTTTATCATCTTGCTGCAGCCCAATTTAGGGTGAAACTAGGTACTCAATATACCTCATCGTAGGCCGCAAATGTATAAATTCGTTTTACATCCATTGAAACATTAATCAAACAACAATATTATGGTCAAGAATCCAGAGGTACACTTTCTACAGAACACTTTTAAATAACTATTGTATAAGACTCACTCACTTACTTGATATTTAGTATCGACTGCCTCAGCCCTCCAGTATTGTATATAGCCTTTGTGCTTTAGGAAACCGGAGGTCAATGCGAGCCGATCACCCGATTGCCTAAAAAGTAAGATGATCCATGCTTCGATGGGCATGTGTTTGACCGTACTACAACTTGTAACAAAATAATGTCAATTCAATGGAAAAGCACAAAATATTTTTCTTCTATCTTAGTCCTGGGCGATTTCTTCTTCGTTGATTTCTTCAGTCGGATTGGATCACTGACTATCTTCTTCCTTACAGGCAATACGGGTGTGGCTACCCAATTGTCTATAAAGGAGGGTAAACCTTAACTGTCGGATCTGCATGTCGTGCGGCTTCCATCTCTCCCCGATCAAAGTCGGTTATTCATTCCATCGAAATGAAGGGAAAAGTGAACCGCGGTAACAAATCTTATATCGACAAAATCCAACGCGTTAATATCGGTTAATCACGGCAATTTTACCATTTCCAAACCAATCTAGATTGATACTTTTAACTTCTATTCACGTAAATTGTATGTGTAGGAACCATATGCGATTGCTGAAATATTTCCATATTTATAAATAACTTATAGCTTGTATAACAAAAGCTTCCCACTAGGCCACCAAAGACTTTAATAAAAATTGGAATTGAACAATCACTTTCATTGGAGAATTCCTCAATTTGGGTCATATGATCAACAAGTCGCTAGTCATCTGATGTTATAATCTTGTTGTCAATCCAAATGACAGTGTGCCGCCCTCGTTAATATATCAATATCCAAGCATCTGTAGAATATAATAAAAATATATAAGTAATATATAATGGACACAAGATAAAGGGCAAATAGGATTGAGAAATTAATTTTTTTTTAAAAAATGACTCGTCATACGTTGCTTAGTTTGTCTCCTAAATTTGTGATATATATCAAATAGCCCTACCTAATATAACAATAAAAGAGACCTTATAGCCTATATGAATTTTGTTAACATTTTCCAGTGCAATACTTTAAATGGTTAACAAGCCTCGTTGGTTTCAGTCGCTGCAAGTGCAAATTGAATCCTGCGATATCTTCCCTTCGTTGATTTCTTCAAGTCGGATTGATCAATCGGATTATCTTGCTTTACAGGCAATACGGGTGTGGCTACCCAATTGTCTGTAAAGCAGGGTAACCCAAGTGTCGGATCAAAGGCCGTCGTGCGCCTTATATCTCCTGGTCGAGCCGGTTATCCGTCCTATCGGTTTATGAGAGAGTTCACCTGTGGTTGCAGGTGGTAGATGTTCTTTATCTGGTGTACCGGTTGTGTCGGTTATCCAACTCAAATCTTATCGGTTTTATAAACATAGATAACAGGCTCAAGTAACGCCATTCCGGTGCAAACCATCAGTTATTTTAGTCAACTTGCAGGCCGTGTAGTTGTAAACCTTAGTACGCAATATTGAAGTGAATGTAAAATAGATAGTTAGCAAATAACTAGTTTTTAAACAAGCGACCCGTCCACGTAACTGGTTTCTGTTTCGTTTCTTTTTGAAAGTAATTCAACAACGCACGCCGTCTACTTCTGTACCAGTGGCATTGCGTTTAGAAAACTGAGGACAATGCGGGTCGATTGCCCGATTGAAAATTTTACAAACGTTTTAAGTTGTAACCTGCTATTAATATAAGTACTTTACTAATATGGCTAAACGCATTTACAAGTACAACAAATGATACTAAGATTATTGAAATCAATAATGATTTGAATCACAAACATAGTATATAACATATTAGACTTTAGTGGTATGAAATACAACATCTTCTTTCCTGCAAGCACAACAGTATAAATCTAAAATAAAACTCTTACTCAGTAAGCACCTCAGTATTTGAGAGACAATATATAATTATGCAAGAATAAAAATTGAATTGTAATTGTGTCATTATTAAAACCTTTAATTCTAATTACAATGATTGCATGGCCAAAATGATGCGCACAAGTATATCGAGTCAAACATGGAGTTGGATGCATTGAACATCTTGAGCCATAACCATTGCCGTATCATTGCTATTGTTTACAACATATACATTTTTAATGGCATTTCACATAGCTGTATAAGATCAAAACTTAAGGAAAGCTGTGTCAAGGAAACATAACGAAGCCTCCAATTGCAAGGATACATTGCGCTGCATTTGCTATACCTAAACAATTGCTAATTTGTTGCACCCTTAAAACTCTTGCCTATCTCAAGACACATAAAAACATGCAATGCTTACTAAATTATAAACATTTAATAACGATATTTTATGCTTTGTCAGCTCACATCTAAAATGCATTCATTATATATACATATAAGTTTTCACTTGAAAACATTGGAGTCTATGAAAAGAGTAGAAATTTCTTTTAAAGACCCACAATTTAGTCTCTGGCCAATTTAAATTTTCAAATGAGACTCAAATCCAAATGGGGAACAATTGAATTCGAGAAAATCAACGATTATATCGGTTAAATTCAATGCTCATTTTACTGTTTTAACTAATTGAGTGTGGACACTTAACTTTATTCACGTAAATAGTATGGAGGAACAATATTCGATTAATGAAAGTCTTCTAAGAAATAACTTCCAGCTTTTGTAACCAAAGCCTATACCACTAGGCCACTGAAGTTAAAGGCAAGGACGCCTTGTTAAATAAGAATTAAATTATACTATCATTTCTACTGGAGATGATCACCTGGCAAGTTGTCTCTGCCACGATCTAAGGTCGCATAGCGCCTGGTGCCTGTAAATCTGTTGTCAATCCCAATGACAGCGCTCTCGTTAATACACCCAATAATTTCCAAGCATCTGAAGAATATAATAAAAATATGTTAGAATACAACAGACAAACCAGAAAAAGGGACCAATAGGATTGAGATAATGCCTTATAGCCCAGGTTGGCTATCAGGATACACACCCTGTAATTACATAATCATCATTATTTGAACTGCTGCCAGGTTAAATTATATAAATATATTTTACTACATACTTTTTTGCTCAATGACTACTTAAATGTTGTTTCGCCTGTCTCCTAAATTTGTATTGAGGGTATCAACAGTTCTACCAAATATAACAAACAAAGGACCTTTGTACTTATCATGAATTTAGTTATAATTTTCCAGTCCAATACTTTAAATAGTTAACAAGCCTTCTTGGTTTCATTCGTTGCAAATGTAATTTAGGTGAAACTAGGTAATTAATATACCCCATCGTAGGCCGTAAATTACAATTCGTTTTACATCCATTGAAACATTAATCAAAAACAACAATATTATGGTCAAGAATCCGTAGGTACACTTTCACAGGAATACTTTTTAAATAACTATTGTATAAGAATCTACCATTTTACTTGATATTTAGTATCGACTGCCTCTCAGCCCAGTATTGTATATATAGCCTTGTGCTTAGGAAACCGGAGGTCAATGCGAGCTGATCACCCGATTGCCTAAAAGTATGATCCATGCTTGGAATGGGCATGTAAAATGATTTTACTACAACTCTGTAACAAAACAATGTCGAATTCAATGAAAAGCACACAAAACATTTTTCTTCTTAGCCCTCCTTGAGTCCTGCGATTTCTTTCGTTGGATTTCTTCAAAGTCGGATTGATCACTGGATTATCTTCCTTTACAGGCAATACGGTGTATACCCAATTGTCTATAAAGGAGGGTAACCCAACTGTCGGATCTGCATGTCGCCTTACCCTCCGGTCAGTCGGTTATCCATTCAATTAGGAATAAAAGTGAACTCAGTGGTAACAAATCTTACATCATTAAACCAACGTTATTATCGGTTAATCACGGTAATTTTTGCATTTTTACTTTCCCCAAACCAATCTAGGATTATACTTTAATTTCATTCACGTAAATAAGTAGTTTTAAAACCATATGATTGCTGGAAACACACGTATATTTATAAATAACTTATAGTTTTGTATAACAAAAAGCCTCCCTTTTCCACTAGGCCACCAAAGACTTCTTACACAAAATTAAATTGAACAATCACTTACTGGAGAATTCCTGGCAATTTGGGTCATATGATTAACAAGTCGGCTAGCGTCATCTGATGTTATAGAATTCAAGTTGTCAATCCAAATGTGACAGTGCCCTTTCGTTATTACATATCCAATATCCAAGCATTCAGAATATAATAAAATATATATAAGAATATAATGGATGTTATTAAAGGGCAAATAGGATTGAGAAATTAATATTTTTTTAAAAAATGACTCGTCATATGTTGCTTAGTTTGTCTCCTAAATTTGTGATATATATCAAATAGCCCTACCTCATATAACAATAAAAGAGACCTTATAGCCTATATGAATTTTGTTAACATTTTCCCAGTGCAATACTTTGGGAATGGTTAACAAGCCCGCTGGTTTCTGAATGCCGTGCAAATTGAATCCCAGCATATCTTCTTCCTCTTCGTTGATTTCTTCAAGTCGGATTGATCAATCGTGGATTATTCAGCGCTTTACAGGCACACGGCGTGGCGCCCAATTGTCTGCGTTGTAAAGCAGGTAACCCAAGTGTCGGATCAGCATGTCGTGTGCGCCGCATTCCCGGTCGAGCTGGCTATCCGTCCTATCGGTTTATGAGTTCACCTGTGGTTGCGTAGATGTCTCGCATCTGTACCCGGTTGTGTTCGGTTATCCAATCCAAATCTTTATCGGTTTTTATAAACATAGATAATATTCAAGTAACGCCATTCCGGGAAACCATCAGTTATTTTAGTCAACTTCTATGTAACCGTGTAGTTGTAAAACCTTAGTACGCACATTAGCGGAATGTAAAATAGATAGTTAGCAAAATTAGTTTTAAACAAGCGAATCTCAGTCCGTAACTGGTTTCGTTTCGTTTTTGAAAGTAATTAAATGACGCAGTTCATTTGTAGCCTAGTATTGTGGCATTGTGTTTAAAAACTGGAGGACAAATGTGGGTCGATTGCCCGATTGAAAATTTTACAAACGTTTTAAGTTGTAACTAAGTTATTAATATAAGTACTCTTTTGGATTAATATGGCTAAACGCATTTTACAAGTACAAAACAATGATACTAAGATTATTGAAATCAACAATGATTTTGAATCACAAACATAGTATTATGCGTAACATATTAGACTTTTTTAGTGGCATGAAATACAACATCTTCTTTCCTGCAAGCACAACAGTATAAATCTAAAATAAAACTTTACTCAGTAAGCACCTTCAGTATTTGAGACAATATATAATTATAAAAGAATAAAAATCTGAATTGTAATTGTGTACACATTAAAACCTTAATCTACTCACAATGACGCGCCAAAAATACGGCTAAGATATCGAGTCAAAAATACGGAGTTGACGTGATTGAACATCTGTTACAATCCATTGCCGCATCATTGCCATTGTTTTTACAACATATACATTTTTAATGGCATTTACATAGCTGTATAAGATCAAACTTAAGGAAAAGCCATAGAAGTCAAGGAAACATAACGAAGCCTCCAATTGCATATTATACGGTGCTTGTAGCATTTATTATACTCTAAACAATTGCCATGTAATTTGTTGCAATCTTTAAAACTTCCTTGGTCTATCTCAAGACACATAAACATGCAATGCTTACTAAATTATAACATTTAATAATGATATCTTTGTCAGCTCACATCTAAAATGCATTCATTAGTACATACAAGTTTTCACTCTGAAATACTGAGGCCTGGAGAAAGAGCCTTTTAAAGACTCACACCAGTCAATTTAAATTAAATGAGACTCCAACCAAATGGGAACAAATTTAATTCGAGAAAATTCAACGCGATTATATCGGTTAACCACGTCGATTTTACCGTTTAATCCAATTGAGGTGACACTTAACTTTATTCACGTAAATAGTATGTGGAGGAACAATATTCGGATTAATGAAAAGTCTTCTTAAGAACAATCTCCAGCTTTTGCAACTAAAGCCCATACCACTAGGCTACCGAAGTTAAAGGCATGACGCCTTGTTAAATAAGAATTAAATTATAATATCACGCCTTCTTCGGAGGATACCCATGTTGTCTCATACGATCTACAAGTCGCATAGCGTCATCTGGTGCCTCAGAATTGTTGTCAATCCCAATGACAGTGCTCGTTAATACACCCAATACCTACATCTTATTTCTTTATTTTGTTAATATTAGATAACCAATAATAAGTATTTAACATTAATAATTTAATAATATTTAGTGTTAATTATATTAAATAAAAAGTATTTTAATTTATATCAATAAATAATACATACGGATAGTTAACCTCAATTATATTGGAGCACTTGAAAAAGTATATAAGCACAATTTTTTTCACTAATATTCACAAATAGTAAGTAATATCAATCAAAAATAATTAAGATAATTAAAGATGATAGATTTACAAGAACTAATCATAAATAATTCGATTAAGAATTTATGGATTCACAAGACGTACTTTGATATATCATATAACTGGTAGTTCAGCGCCATCTGTTGCTTACAAATGTAGAATTCCTAAGAGATGTTGGCTTACTTGTACAGCGGTACTATAAATCAGATATGCTTACAGAAGCTTAGAAAACGTATTACATAGATAAATCACAATGTTGATATATTAAATGAATAAAAATATTACCATTATATCAAGTTGAATAAACATCATTACAAAATTAATATATTTATATAATAATATATTTAATATAAATTTAAATAAATATAAATATATTATTTATAATATATATATATATATATATATATATCAAAAAGAAACCTTAATCCTAACTCATAGAGCACATTATGCAACAACTATCGTAAATAAAAAACGACAACTCCATTATCACTACACAAAAATCAACCTTATCACTATGTAATATGGACCTTATTACATTTTCACCGTTTTCATTATAAACTGTTAATTTTGTGTCACGCATCTTAAAATTTCACTCCCATCATTTTTTCATAACGCGCCTAAAGAAGTATAACTTCAAAAAAACCTTGAATATAAAAATTTAAAAGAAAGCTTAAATTTATTATACTTTAATGTACATTATTCATATTTACAGAACAACAATTGTGCAAATATATTGTCAGTCTATGAAATCAACACTGAGCGTTTTTACTTTGTACAACTAAAAGTGATGGCCAAACACATTTTCTAAGCACAAGGTAATGACTATGACTACTGAAATCAACAATGATTTTGAATCACAAGCATTCAGCGTTTTTTAATTTTATGAAATCCGACATCTTTTTTCTTGAAAGCGTAACAGCATAATACTATAATAAAACTCTTACTCGGTGAGCACCGACTTATTATTTATTTGAGAAAATAGGTTATATTTATAAAAATATTCCAATTGTAATTACCTTAACAGCTTTTTATTTCAACTGCAAACTCCGCCACTGCCACCGCCCCCGCTTCTAACTCCGTACCACCACCACTTTCTCAATTCCACCACCTGCAATTTTGACCAAATATTTAACTACATTCCGTTTCCTTCAGATTCCGTATTTGTACTAATTAACTACCTTCTGTTTAAATCTTTGAGCATACACAAACAATATTTTTGCTCAGCGACGTGGGTCATGACAAGTCGGATTATGGCTACTTTGTAAAGTAGAGCGTAAATTACAATTCGTTTTATCATCCATTAAAACATTAATCAAACAACAACATTGTGCTCAAGAAACCGTAGGTACACTTTGTCTAAAGAACGCTTTTTAAATAACTAGTGTATAAAACTCACTTTATTTTACTTGATATTTAGTATCAACTGCCTCTGTTGCCTAGTAGATGACCTTGTGCTTTAGAAACCAGAGGTGAATACGAGCCGATCACCCAATTTCCTAAAAAGTGAGATGATAAATAACATGAAAAATGTTTGTAACAACCTTTAATACAACAAAATATATTTTTTCATAATGAACAACAAAATAGAATTAATACAATGACTTAGTTAAGTTGTTCATACCATAAAATGTACTTTTTTAAATAACTAGTGTACAAATCTCACTTTACCTTACTTGTCATTGAGTACCAACTGCCTCTGTAGTAGACGTGAGCGTTATTTAACGTTATTAGTTACAATAGCTAGTTATGCGATGCGAAACTGAATAAAAAATTCTGAGTGAAATTAAAAGAATTTTTTTAAAGCGTTATTCGGGCGAGCTCGGTCAGTAGATCGAATAACGTTTTATGTCACTTCTTTCACATCGCGGATAACGACTGCGCTAGAGGGATGGCAGTTCGAAAATTTCCGAGTAAGCAAGAGGAGCAGACACGATAAATCCGAACGCACGCGTACCGTGCACTTTTAATTTTCATACGTAAATCTTTACAAATCGATAACAAATTCAAGTGTCGCGAGTCCGGGAAAGAAGAAGTTATTTTAATCAAAAGTAAAATAAAACAAAATAAAGATTGTTAGTGTTTAAATGTTGTTTCAATAGTCGAACAAACAAGATTAGTAAACAATATATAAAAAAGATTTTAAAAAATTATAATAATCAGCAAATATTAATCATTATAATAATATCAAGTTTAAGTACGCCCGCATTAATATTTTTATTTAAATCATCGTTTTATGGTAGACACCAATCATTCACAAAACATGTTACAATTCTAAGCCGGAGTAAAGTATGCAGGAAAGTTAATTTATTGATTTCACTGCACGGCTTTAAACACAAAACTGTTATTTCCGTTTCATATGTAACCGTTTACTTGGGAAACATATGTAACCGTATAGTCGTAAAACTTATATATGCACAGTAGCTGAATGAAAATAGCTAGTTATAAAAATAACTTATTTTCAAACAAGCGACGCTGTCCACATAACTAGTTTCGTTTCGTTTTTTAAAGTTACGTAACGACCCACGTCTGCTCTTTAGCCTAGTAGTCTGACCTAGTGCTTAAGAAACCGGAGGTCAATGCAGGTCGATCATCTGATTGCCTAAAAGTAAGATGGTCCATACATCTTTAATAATTCTAATTATTACAAAATAATTCTTTACTACAAGTCGTAACAAAACAAAAGTTAAAAAAGGAAAAAAAACAAAATATTTTCTTCTATCTTGAATCCTGCGATATCTTCCTTCGTTGATTTCTTCAAGTCGGATTGATCACTCGGATTATGTTCCTTTACAGGCAATACGGGTGTGGCTACCCAATTGTCTATAAAGCAGGGTAACCCAAGTGTCGGATCTGCATGTCGTGCGCCTTATCTCTACCGGTTGTGTCGTTATCCGTCCCACCAGATTGTAAAAGTGAAGGATGAGACCTGCACATGTGTATGCGCCGTAGATGAAATCGGCTCAGAGAGCATTATTATGATAGAAATGTTATTTTTTTTTTTTTTATTAACTTACGCAGGCAGACGAGCAGTCGGCCACCTGATGGAAAGTGGTCACCGACACCATGAATTGGCAATACCAGTGGTATCGCCAACGCGCTGCCTACCGTGAGACATAGGGCGTTAAGTCTCGCTTTACCCAGTAAATAGCACTGGCTACGGTGCTCTTCAAACGGAACACAGCAGTGTTTTCACACTACTGCTTCATGGCAGAAATAGGCACCGTGGTGGTACTCCACCAGACGGTCTCCTGTAAACAGGGACCTACCACCGTAAAACAGAAAAACTCTTTTTATAACTTTAAACTAACCATTTGATTTATACATCAAATCAGTTTATAATGTGGTCATAAAAGTATTACAACAACTCCTAATACAAAAAAAATGATACTATATTTTATGAACAACAAAATAGTAGAAAGGTTTATCTATATCAGTAGATTTTTGACCAGCAATAACAATTGAAATTAAAAGCGCAGTCCACCTTTGCATTGGAATTGAGTTTGGCAATATACTAAATATAAAATACTATGTATTATTGAGGCTAGAACGACAATTACCTCTTCCTCATGTCTAGTTTTGCTCGTAAACCACGCTCAAGCATTTTTAATATTGAAAAATATGGTACTTGGAGAAAATATTATGGCATAGTAATGATCAATTTAATGCTAAAATCCAATTATTACATCTACGGCGACTCAACGAGTTTTCATTATTATTTCCTACTTAGTGAGGGCAATACGGCACGATCACACAAACGCCTAAAGGTAAGATGATCATCGGATAGGCATGTAAAATTATTCTATACTACAAGTCGTAACAAAATAATGTCATATCAAATCCACTAATTTACGGATTTTACGCGTTACTTAAATATATTTATTCCGACGTTTCGGATTCTTTACAGCATCCATGATCACGGGCAGACTAAGTTGGTATATGTCTGTATCTCTATGTTTTCGAATGACTTAAATGACTTCATGATATGTATAATAATCGCGTAAATAAAAGAAATAATTAAAATAATGTCAATTCAATGAAATGCACACAAAATATTTTTCTTCTATCTTGAATCCTGCGGTATCTTTTCTTCGTTGATTTTTTCAAGTCGGATTGATCACTCGGATTATCTTGCTTTACAGGCAATACGGGTGTGGCTACCCAATTGTCTATAAAGCAGGGTAACCCAAGTGTCGGTTCGGCAAGTCATGTGCCTTACCCCACCCAGTCGTGCGGATTCTCCGTCCCATCGGACTGTAAAAGTGAAGAATGAGACCTGCACCTGTGTAAGCGCCTTAGTTTAAATCGTCTCGGCGTGCATTGTTATGATAGAAATTAAACATAATCTCTTTTTATCGTTTCACTTGTACATCATATCTGTTTTGAATGTGGTGCATGAAAAATATAAATATAATAGTAGTATAATGAACAAAAAAATAGTGGTAACGTTTTGTTTCTTGGTTTTGGCTCTCTTCGGTCGTGTTGCTTATCCGTCCCATCGGTTTATAAGTAAGTGCGATAGGTCAGCTCAGGGAGCATTATTATGTTATAAATTTTACATAATCTCTTTTTATAGCTTTAAAACATGTGATTTAATTTAAAGATTATATCCGTTTTAAATGTGGCACATAATAATTTTAGTAACAACAAAATAGTATAAATACAATGAAATTTTCATTATTCTTGTTTTTATAAATAACTAATATTATAAAGCTGAAGTTTGTATGAAGGCGCTAATCTCAGGAACTGCTGGTTCGAATCGAAAAATTATTTTTGTGTTGAATAGACCATTTATCGAGGAAGGTTTTAGGCTATATAACATCACGCTGCGACTATTAGGGGCGAAGAAATAATGAAAAATGTGAAAAAAACGGGGAAAATTATTCACCCTTGAGTGCTTCCGTTGCGTGCGCTGCGAAAAAGGTTCATGATACCAAAAATATATGTATAAAATAATGAATCCTATTGAAATGATCTAAAAAAATGTCCACGGCGGTATATTTGTTAAGACGGTGCATTTGTTAAGAGTTGTATCAACGTAATAAAATTAATCTTTAACAAATATATGTTATTGATAAGAGTATTTAATTGTGAACAAAATTGTCTTTGACATCACTTCATTTCAATGAACATCTTAGATGATATTACAATTTTAAAATAACACCGATATTAAATTCACCCGCGTCGCATGATGTGCAAAACATTGCAGCGTCATGTGACAGGCATGGCTTGCGAGCGACGCGGAGAAGGGGGTGTATACACCATACGAGGTACCATGACGCGCGGTCCAAACGCGCGGTAGGCTCCCTTCGGAACGATTGTATGCAGCGTTATTTGTTTTTGCGATATAATATCGTCGTGTAATAATACTTTTTAAATAGTATTTCATTTTGTTTTAAGGATGATATTTTGTTTCTAATAATTTCACAATTCGTGTCAAAGGTACAGAAATGGGCGTGGATAGGTGTACAATAGGTGAGGCGTATAATAGGTGGGTTGTTCCCTATAATCCAGTGCTATCACGAATTTTCAATGCACATATTAACGTAGAGTTTTGTCAATCGGTCAAAGCTATCAAGTACATCTGTAAGTATATTCATAAAGGTTCTGATCAAGGTACATTTTCGTTACAAAGTAATAACGATGAAGTAGAAAAATATCTAAATGGTCGCTATATAAGTTCCTCGGAAGCGCTCTGGAGAATTTTCCAATTTCCTATTCATGAACGTTATCCGGCAGTGGTTCATTTAGCAGTTCATTTGGAAAATGGACAATGAGTTGCAAACCTTCAAGATCGCGTTAATTATCCTTCATCAACGACGGTTCAGCGTTCTTTGATCTTTGTAAAATTGACGATTTTGCTAAAACCCTTTTATATTATGAAGTACCCCAGTATTACGTATGGGAAAGAAATTCATTTTCTAGAAGAAAACGTGGGCAAGATGTAGAAGGATATTCCGGTGTAAAAAAAGACAGAACTTTAGGCCGTGTCTACAACATTCATCCAACTCAAACTGAATGCTTTTATTTAAGAATGTTACTGCAACATGTTTGCGGTCCAATGTCATTTGAATATCTAAGGACCGTGAATGGTGTTATTTGCCAAACTTATCAAGGCGCTTGCAAGGAATTAGGTTTACTGGAGGGAGATGAACATTGGCAAAATACAATGTCAGATGCTGTCTTGTCCGAGCCAGCCACAAAATTAAGAGAATTATTCACCATCATCCTTATATTTTGCCAACCATTTGACCCCTTAGAGTTATGGAATACATTTTGTAATGCTTTATGTGAAGATATATTGAACAGAATGCGTAATGAGAATCAGGATATGACATAAGCATATAATGATGATATATACAATGATGGACTGATCGTAATTGAAGATAAAATTCATGAGATTTGCGATAAATCACTAAACGATTTTGGGCTTCCTGTATCAAAAAGGATTAATTCACTTAATCATCTTGATCCTTTAGAAGTAGCGTTGCGAAATCCGTATGATCTAAATGAATTAAATGATTATATTACTCAAAATGAACCAAAATTATTTAATTCCAAGTGACCGCGTATAATTGTGTTCTTTTTAGTGAAGGAAAAATATTTTTTTGGATGCTCCGGGTGGAACCGGCAAGACCTTTACTACTTATCTTATATTAGCAAAAGTAAGGTCTCAGGGAAAGCTAGCTTTGGCAGTAGCGCTGCAACTTTATTAGCAGGTAGACGCACGGCTCATTCCACTTTTAAACTGCCTCTAACTGTTTCTTTACAGAAAGATAGCATGTGCTCTATACGTAAAAATGGCCCTTTGGGAAAAGTTTTACAAGATGTCAGTTTAATAATTTGGGACGAATGTACCATGATCCATAGAGCTCATGTAGAGGCTCTAGATAAGACTCTTAGAGATATTAGAAGCTGTGATAAAATCATGGGTGGGATTACTGTTATGTTTGCTGGGGACTTTCGACAAACTTTACCAGTAATAGTAAGGGGAACTAGAGCAGACATTGTAAAGTCTTGCCTTAAAAGTTCCCCATTATGGAAGTTTGTGAACGTCTTAAAATTAACTACAAATATGAGAGCACATTTGGGGAGGTAGTATAACTTTTCCTACAAAGTTATTTTAATAGGCGACGGAAAAGTACCTCATTTTGAAAATAAAATTGAAATTGATCGTGATTTAGGAGAAAGAGTGACATTGAGGGCTTAATATCAAAAGTTTACCCTGAATCGTAATAAAAATAAAGATCATCAATGGATGTGCCAAAGGATAATATTGGCAGCGAGAAACAGTAGCGTGGATGAAATTAATGAAATAATTTTAAGTAAATTTCCAGGAGACATAGCCATCTACACATCTATTGATAATGTAATGGATCAGGAAGATGCAGTCCATTACCCACAGGCGTTTCTTAATTCTTTGAACCCAAGTGGCCTTTTCCCATATTACCTCAAATTAAAAATAGGTGCCCCAATAATTTTACTTAGAAATCTCAAACCACCAAATTTATGGAACGGGACCTGACTTCAAATCAAATTTCTTCGCAATAACGTGATCGTTGCAATAATTTTGACTGGTCCAGAAGTTGGTCAAACAGTGTTTATACCTCGCATACCAATGATTCCAAATGATTTACCTTTTAATTTTAAAATAATTCAATTTTCCGTTAAGCTGTCTCTCGCCGTTACAATTAATAAATCAAAGGGGCAAACATTTAAACACGTTGGAATTGATTCGTTCTTTTAAAAATTTAAAAACTAAATTGTCTAAATAATATCAGAAAATGACGAGGACAAAGTCGTGGGTAACAGCTATAATTTATAAAGCTGAGGAGGTTGTTCGCAAAAATAAATGATGCCCAAAATAATTATTCACGCGGACGAAGTGCGGGCACAACTAGTTTATAAATAATATTTGAAAGTACAGATTTTAATGCAAATTATCCATATTTACAGATCAACAATTGTGAAAATAAATTGTCAGTCAACGTTTAGTCCTACTTCTAAGGGGATGTAAGGGGCCACCACACTGGTCCAATGCTACCCGTATTTGACCAGCGTGGTGGCATACGGTCCAAAACCCCTTAATGGCCCCTCGACCCCGCGTTTTTGCCGCCTTGGCCGGAAATAGCCTTGCTATTTCTGGCTAAGGCGGCGGCCACGGTAACGACGGGGCGAGGGGTGCCAAGAATTCTCGGGAGTATGTGGGCCGCCAAAACACTGGCTATTGCAATTGCCTGCCTTGCCTGGAAGAAGAGCTAAAGTGCATAAGATGGCACATTTTGGTATTGAGTGAAGTCCGTAGAGAGGGTGAGGATACTATAACCCTGGAATACGGCCATCTTCTGTACTTCAGACAGGGACCAAATACATCACAAGAGGAGTCTGGTTTTTGTCAATAAATCCCTCATTGACTATGTAATTGAAGTCTCCGGTTTGTCGTCGGGGGTTACGTCCCTTGTGATAAGGCTGACCAACAGATACAGCCTAAAAGTTATCCATGTGCACGCGCTAACATCGACATACTTGGGGCATGATGTCTAAGACACGTAGGAGGACATCATAAGAGACGTAGACAATACCACTAAGGCTCACTTCAACGTTGTCTTGGGGGATTTCAACGCCAAAGTAGGAGTATGGACTTTCAGCGAATCGATACTGAGATCATATGGTTACGGGAGCGGAAATCAGAGGCAAATGCTTCAATTTCCTTGAGAGAGAGGCTGTTCTTAATGAACTCTTTAAGAAACAGCCTCAAGAGAAATGGACGTGACAGAACCCCGATAATATGACGAAAAATGAGATAGACTTCATTATATTGGACAAAAAACGGATATTCAGGGATGTCTCAGTGATCACAAGGTTTGAGACCGGAATCGATCACCGACTTGTGAGAGGCACCCTGAATATAGATTTTAAGTTTAAACGGTTTCGTTTGATATAGTAGATAAATCTGGAAAGGCGTTT
Organism: Lamproptera curius; assembly: GCA_029286875.1. NCBI lineage: Eukaryota > Metazoa > Arthropoda > Insecta > Lepidoptera > Papilionidae > Lamproptera > Lamproptera curius. The sequence goes on from JAGSMT010000069.1 coordinate 46,802, forward strand.
TGGTGCCTTGGAAAATACAATCGAAGTGGACGTTGACGAGGAACCAGATGGAGTAGTAGAAATTCGTTGGGACGAGGGTGCAAAACTCTGCGGTCTGTGACTTACGGCCATAAAGCTCAAACTTCGGAGTAGACTGTCTCGGCCTTAGCCATCTGCTCCTCGGGCGCGTCGGAACAACGCGCCCTTCGTCTCGGACCTCAGTATTCAGGTAACAGACCCCCGAGTCTGTTTACTCAACGGCCATGGAGCAGGAGTTCTCAACCCACGCAGGACTGAGACTCCCAGCCCCAGCGGCGGCCCGATGTTAAGCTCCGCTGCTTGCTCCATTTCGGCCGCAGAAGGATAAGAGAACGACGACTCCATGCCGAATGTCCCCTCCTCCTACGGCCCCTCCACACCGCATCAGCGGTGCGTCCCCGCCAAGTCGGGGAGAATAGGGAAAGCGGCCTACGATCTACCGACACTCCTCTGCCCCCGCAACTCCTCCTAGGTTGCAAAGGATAGGAAGGCGGCACACCTATCTCCTGCAACCCGTCCCTCGCACCCTCCAAAGGCGCACCAATCCGGGCTTCTGCAGCCCGCTTGGAGCAGCCTCCTCCACGGCCGGCCTCACTCCGTAGGCCGGCCAGGTTCCTCTTAGCTTCCCCGCGGCTCACCCAAGTTTTCAATATAACACATCGTAAACACAGTATTTACCTCGGATGCTTCATAGGCAGGGGCCTGCGGTGGCAAAAGCCCGCCACGCGGTCTCTTTTCCGCCGCCGCTTCTAACGCTGCAAAGGTGCTTCTGAAGTCCACCACCTGCATTTGTGACTAATTGTAGAATTTCACTACATTCGGTTAAAATGTTTTAAGCATACACGAACAATGTTTTTGGCTTATGGATGTGGGCCATGGTAAGCCGGAATGTATCCTTTATTAGTTTTTTAATCCTTTAAAACATTAATATCAAACTACAACGTTAAGCTCGACAAAGCGTTGGTAAAGAAGTATGTATGATTTGTCATTGTCTAAATAACACTCTTTAAATCACTAGTGTATAAAACTTACTTCATTTTACTTGCTATTAAGTATCAACTGCCTCTGCAGTCTAGTAGTATCATGGCTTTGTGCTTTAGAAACCGGAGGTCAAGGCTTTAAATCTTACGGCGACTCGACAACTTTTTGTTAGGGCTAAGAATATAATAAAATCAATAAAAAATAAAAAACACATTTAATCACTCCAGCTAGCACAGATAGACAACAAAATGATTTAAACAAATAAACAAAATATTCATCGTGAATGCAATAGTATAAAAGGGAAATAAAATAAAATGTGATAATAAAAAAATATCCTAAATGCTGCAAAAAAATTATCCAATAAGGTTTCAGCTCGGCATCTTGTTGACTACAGCCAAAGCTGATATTCTGCTGACACCTTATGTATTTTCATAATGTAAACATACATTAGAACGTCACTGAGTCGTCTGACAGTTCATGACGTGAATAGTACAAAAAAACACTGAACAAATTTTAAATAAAGCAACAGATGCGGGATGATCATCCGATCGTCTAAAAGGTAAGATGATTCGTGCATCGAATGGACATGTAAAATAATTCTATATTAGGAGTCGTAACAAAATAATGTTACATCTAATTAAACAAAATATAAATGCACTAAATATTTGTTTCTCTCCTGAATCCTAAGATTTTTCTCTTCGTTGATTTCTTCAAGTCGAATTGATAAATCGGATTATCTTACTTTACAGGCAGTTCGGGTGTGGCTATCCAATTGTCTGTAAAGCAGGGTAACCCAAGTGTCAGATCGGCATGTCGCCCTCTCTTGGTCGAGTCGGTTATCCGTCCCATTGGGCCGTGAAACTGAGGGATGAGATCTGTACCTGTAGTTGTTGTGGAAATCGGCTCGACGAGAGTCATTATGAAAAATTTTAGATAATCTCTTATAACTTTGACAAGTATGATTTAATTTATAGATCACAACTGTTTTAAATGTAGTACATGAAAAACATTAAAAACAACCTTTGATTCAAAAGAAGACAAAATACTATAATGAACAATAAAAAGATAGAAGGTTTATCTATATCAGTATAGTTTTGGCAAACACAACTGAAGTTTAAAGCGCAGTTCATCTTTGTATTGGAAATTATAAATAAATTGGATGCACCTGTATTTACGCGTATACTTGTGCAGTATAATATCTCCTGCCCAGTTGGCTGATCTTTTAATATAGATTAGCCACAGAAGTTGGAATCGACTATTATTATTATATTTATATAAATACATTCATATTTATCTTGTTGTTGGTATGAACAACAAACCATTGTTCATACCTTAAATATTGAATAATTAAAAGAAGGATTCAATTTATGATATTTTAATGCATTTTATCCATATTTACAGAATAACAATTGTGCAAATAAATTGTCAGTCTATGAAATCATCACTGAGCATTTTGTTTTTGTTTGTACAACTTCTAATAATAATTAGTGCATAAATTTTAAAAAGGTTTAAATTATAACTGAATTATTAATATAACTATCCTTTTCATTAACATGGCCAAATACATTTTCCAAGCATAAGCTAATGTTACTATGAATATTGAAATCAATAATGATTTTGAATCACAAACATTCAGACTTTTATGTTTTATGAAATCTGACATCTATTTTCTGAAAGAGTACAGAGTAGCATAATACTACAATAAAATGCTTACTCAGTAAGCACCAACTTATTATTTATTTGAGAGAATGGTGTATGCTTGAGATGATAAATTGTGCTAGAATCAAAAATTTAGTTGTAATTATTTAAAGCTTTTTTATTCAACTACAAAGATTATGCCCCAAAATAGCAGTAAGTATTTGGGGTCAAAAAGGGAAGTGAATTTAACATCTTCTCTACAATCCATTGCAGCTCCATTGCTATCGGGCACAACATATATATTTTTAATTGCCGTTTTTTTAAATAGCTTAGGCCTCCAGTTGCATATTACATTACATTGCATAAACTTATACCAAAACAACTGCCATGTTATTTGTTGCATTAACATTTAATTACATAACTTTTTTGTCTCATCTCAAAATACATAAAAACATGCAAAGCTTACCAAATTAAAAACATTTAATAATGATATTCATGCTTTCTATATCAAGTCACATCAAAAATACACTCATTGTATTACATATTTGTTACTTACTGCTGTGTGTATATTAGTGAATACATGATTTAATATACGATTTTACGGACTTTGTCATATTGAATTTGTTTTCATTATTTGTATGATAAAATATGTAAGGTTTTATTATCATATAAGTTTAAACTAATAGAAAAACTATACAGTTGCTAGATTTCGTTGTTTGGATGTATTCTGTAAAATAAAATATTTATATTCAATAAATCTCTTGTAAATGGATTAAAAACTATTGTAAAGGATATGGGCCACTCTCCATACATCGCTCGGCGCACTAAACAAAATAAAAAAAACATAAATGAAATATGTATATGTATAGAAATAGGATTTTAAAAATAATGACAATCATAATTTATTCATGTAATGATTTATTCTACGGTATTAAAAGTATTAAAATTGATCTAGTTGAGATATAATATGTTATATTAATTTTAAAAATTCAATAATTCAAAATGTTTATATATATTTTGCTACTTTTTTGCAATATGATGTTTTTTATAAGAAAATTTAAATATATATATTTCACCTATGTCAACTCCTACAAGTTTATCAATTTAGCTTAGTCATGCTAAATTCTTTTTTATTATTTTATTAATCCATGAATAAATTTTATACTAAGTTCGTAAAAATTAAAATTTTATCAATTTTATATTTCATTCATGTCCTTGAGAGCACGAGTACCTACGCCGAAAATAGCCGATGTCCTTTTAGCTCGTTGTGATGCCTACAGTTTATTATAACATAAATGAAAACATACAAAATTTTATCTTTATAAAATAAAAATCAAGTTTGCTTAAATTGTTTTGTAAGACAATTATGTAACAAGACAAGAAGTTACACTATATATAATCACATAAAAATATGTTTTTACAAGTCTACAAAACTAATTATTTACAAAAATGGCAGTGACAATGTGAATAATAACACATTTTCAAACATTACACAACCATACAGACAAGATCAAAAGTTTTTTTATCCATTATATAAACTGATATTATAATTTAATCTAAATCAACAGATCTTCTAAATATTGCATCGATAAATAAATAATGAGTATTAATAATAAATTGAGCGCAAAAAGTAAAAATAACTCCATATATCAGTTTTTCTTGTTGTGCTGGATGATTACTAATTTGTTCCTTTCCTTTGTGACTTTTGCTACTGGCATATTTGTAGCTGGCATCAATTGTCTTAGGTTTTGGCTTGGAATAACTGGGGCCTGAAAAGAGAGAAATGTATTTGAAGACCGTTGGCGTAGGGATGTGACTACCCCACCGCCCACTTGACGGCAGATCTGCCTTGCAGTGGGAGTAAGACAGATCCACAGTACAAGTGCAATTAGTCAATTGCCAATCCGCCTGCTCAGGAGATTGCCATAACCTTGCCATCGGGCCGCCTTTTCTATTTCCGAGAGGACGACCATATGTCAAAAGGGAACGTGGGATTCTTTGTTAATAAATTGACAACATTGTCGTAGTTTCGAGCGTGTCAAGTAGGGTATCGTGCATTGTTCCTAACAAGTTTAAGCGCCTACTTCGGCATGCCCTGACGACAAACTTGATACCACTTACAAGGATGTCTCCCGGACCTCGCATAACACCTGTAATGTCCCCTATAATGTTGTCATGAGGGATTACAATGCCAAAGTGGAAGTACGAAGTGGCATTGAATCGTGTTTAGGGCCCCACGGTGTAAGTAGTCGAAATCACAAGGGACAGATGCTGGTCAACTTCCTCGAGAAGAAAGGGCTCATCTTAATGAATTCATATTTTAAGAAGATACCTCACAGGAAGTGGACATGATGACGAGTCCCGATACTTGGGATAGGTTTGGCTTAATAGTGAATCCTACCAAGTGCCAAGCCATCGCAGTTGGAAACTCCCGTGCTTTTCGGAAAATCGAACTGGAAAACTTGCGTTAAATGAATTACAATAATATTCCTATTGTAATAGACAAATGCGGTAAAAACGATACAAATATACTAACGATAGATCACTTATCTATTCTTCTGTGGAATGAGCTTCCTCTAAAAGTCAGAATGGCTGAAAAACACTTTGTATATAGACGTAAAGTCCGCGAGCATTACCTACAACATCATTAGCTATATATTGATATGTAATGTGTCTGTATTATCTTGATGTAGTACAATGTAATGATATATGTATATCTATCTATAGGCGATATATATACATTTTTATGCATATATACATCATGTATGTGCATATATAGGCATAAATTATGATGTCCTCTATTTTATTGTTTCTTAGTACATTATGTGAATTGTGCACCTACTACTAACTATTCTCGGTACCACCACCCTAAGGTGAACTGGTAGAGAACGCTTTTAGCATTAAATAAATGTACCAAGGCAGACACTTGTTTCTTTGTGCAAAAAGACTAAATAATAAATAACAAATAATGTGAGCAGGAACGAGATAGACTTAACATGACGGACCGGATATCTCTGTGATCAATAGGTCTAAATCTGGGAGTTATCACTGACTCGCGTAGAGCACTTTGAATTTGGACTTCCAGCGAGAGCAGGTTCGTTTGATGAGGTGTACCTTCCGACCTAACTTACGGCACACCGTGATGGGCTTTGAAATACGGATAAGATGCCCTTAAAAAATCGGAAACCACAATGGCAGTTGACGAGGCCCTTGATACCGTGGTGGACTGCATACGGAACGTGGATTCGCGTGGATACGGAGGTTTTGCAAGTAGAAAGTCCAAACTCTCCGATGAGACGCTTAATCTTATGGAGGAACATCTGCAGCATAAGGACACCACTTCGACAGAAGTCAAGCTTCTTTCGAAGCGGATTCGCAACGCAACTAATACGCCGAAACCTTCGCTGCCTAAATACGCAATGTACAACTGAAGCGATTAGGCAGAAAGTCAAGTTTTTATGGAGAAGCTCGGATCTATCGAAGCTCGCGATCCGCTCCGGCTCGTTTTTTTTCTAAACATGTGATTCGTAGATGGACTTCTATTGCAATTTGTTCGAGAGGACTTCTATTACAATTTGTTCGAGTCATGGGCCCTTCAACCCTTACGCGGCCTCTGTCTCAGGCCCTTAACGCGGTATCATTCTGGTGATCTCACTGACGGAGGAAAGTCTCCTGGGAAGGATGGCATCAAGACCAGTTCATCAATGAGTTGCAAAAGGTATTCGATTCCCTATTTCAACGGGGCATTACTCCAAAGGCGTGCTTTGAAAGCGAGGTTGGTCTGTTTTTCAAGAAGGAAGACAATAGCCGTCTCAAGAATTACAAACCGATCTCGCTTTTTATCGCCTTAAGATCAAGCTAGACGGATTCCAGCTACCGGGCAGGCAGGGTTTCGCACAGGATCGTAAGGTGTGCCAAAGACTCATCAAGAGTACAATAAGCCTTTGTGGACTATGAGAAAGCTTTTGACTATGTAGAAACATGGACTGTTCTGGAAACTTTACAGCAATATCAGAACGATTACGATACGTCAAGGTGATGGAAGGTCATAGTGGTGCGTTTATATCCATCCTGATTCTGGGGTCCCAAACAAGACCTCGAAGAGGGCAACAGGGGGATGTCCTATCCCCGAAACTGTTTACTAATGCTTTGGAAGACGACTTTAAGACCCTAGACTAGGCTGGTTGTGGCTTAAATGTTAACGGCTAGTACCTTAAACACCTCAATTTTGTCGACAATATCGTTATATTGGCCAAGACGTTTGAGTGCTTGCAAGGAATGTTGCACAGTTTGACTGAAACCTTCCGACGCGTTGGCAAGAATGATCTTGAACTTGACGAAAGTCATGTTCAACGAATACATTCTCCCGACTCCGGTCAATGTCGATGGTGTTACCCTCGAAGTTGTCGATGGATGTCTACCTTGGGCACACATTAAAGTTTAGAAAACACGGCTTTGAGAGGAAAGCCGATAGGAGGATTCAGTTGGGCCCTGCAACATTTAGTAAGCTAAACCACATTTACACGTCATCGATATCGCAATGTTGAAGACGAGGGTCTCCAACAAATGCGTACTCCCCCCGTTGGTCGACCCCTGACCAAGTGGGATAGTAATCTTTGTGCAGTAGCCGGTCAAAGTTAACAGCAAGAAGCAAGAGATCGGCCGTCTTGGTGTTCATTAAAAAAGGCCTACGTCTAGCAGTGGGCTGAGAGAGGCTGATTATAATACTATGGTCAAATTAGGCCCAAAGCAAATTCTAACAAATGCTATGTCGCTAAAATCGAACATGTTCATATTATTACGCAGCCATTTTTATCGATTCAAAGCAACTTTAATTACGTGAATTGTGTGTAGAACTCCCCTCTCCACTTCTCCTGTTTTTTCTTTACTGTTTGCTATCGAGAAAAGGCATGACTACTTTTAACAGCCAAATATCACTTCTACGTTACTACTACTTTTAGCACATTGACACATAAAAAGTTTTAAGAATTTTTCTTAATGGACTCCAGCTTGTTAAACAAAAGCGTATACCACTAGGCCACCACAGTTAAATGCATAAAGCCTTGTTACATAAACATCAAATTGAATTATAACAATTTGACACTTACCGGAGGATACCTGGCGAGTTGTCTCATACGATCAACAAGTCGCATAGCGTCGTCTGATGTCTCAGAATCTGTTGTCAAACCCAATGACAGTGCCCTCTCGTTAATATTTCCGCATCCAAGCATCTGTAGAACATAATAAGAAAGTATTAGATTATAAAGGATATTATTAACAAGAAAAGGAGTAAAAAAGATTAAGAAAATGTTCTTTCCCATAGCCCAGGCTATCTGGGCACAGGCACTATCTGCTAGATAATCATTACAATTTGAGCTGCTGCCAGGGTTAAAATCAACATTTTTACCAACGACTTGACAAATGATGCTCGGCTTATCACCTAAATTTGTAACATATATCAATTAGCCCTTACAAACATAACAAAGAAAGAACCTTTTCTATATGCTATATACATAAATTTAGTTAACATTCTCCACTCCAACACTTCAAATGGTTAACCATTTTAATGCAAAAAGCCTTGTTGGTTTCAGTCGCTGCAAATGCAATTTAGGGTGGAAATAATTACTTAATTATAATAATGTCCTCCAAGTCGATTATGACTACGACGGCCGATCTATATTAGAGATCAACCAACTGCGCACAGGTGCACTCCCTATTCGTTTAGACTCTCGAAGTCCAATGGGGCAGAAAACCGATACGACCGGACTCGACGCATCGAGTAATTAGCCCCGCATTGCCCCACTATTAGAAAACAATAAAATATTGTAAGTCTCCGCAGGAACCCACAAACTAACGACTTCCGGTTCCTTAAGCGTAAGGCCACCACTAGGCTAGGGAGGCAGAATTACTTAACGCATATGCCTCATCATAAAGAGTATTTACCTCGGATGCTGCATAGGCCGTGGCCTGTGCGCGTGTCGCCATGCTGCCGCGGCCCGAGCCCGCCACGCGGCCGCCTCCTCCGCCGCAGCCGCCGACCCCGCTTCTAACGCTGCACAGGCACTCCTCAAGTCCACCACCTGCAATCATGATAACTAATTGTAATAATTAACTACTAATTAAATAATATGTACAGAATGTTGTTCTTCTTTCTTGATTTATGCGATTTCTTCTCTTCGTTAATTTCTTCTAGCCGTATTGATCACTCGGATCATCTTACTTTACAGGCAATACGGGTGTGGCTACCCAATTGTCTGTAAAGCAGGGTAGCCCAAGTGTCGGATCGGCATTTCGTGCGCCGTATCTTCCCCAGTCGTAATGGTTATCCGTCCTATTGGTTTATGAAAATGAACCTGTGTTTGCGCCATATTGGAAAATGGATATTATAATAGAAATTTTACAAATTCTCTTTTTATAACTCTGAAACATGTGATCTAATTTATAGATCAAATTTGTTATAATGTGGTACATAAAAACATTATTAACAACCTTTAATACAAATAAAAATATATTAAAATGAACAACAAAATAGTAATAGGTGTCATTGGTTTTATATCAGTAGATTTTCACCAGCAAAAGCAATATAAATTTATAATGCAATCCATTTTTATATTTGATTTTTTAAATCTGTATATAATAATCAAGATATAATAATATTTTTTTCACATAAAATGTTTTTTTAAAGGCTTATAAATAAAAATTCCAAAACTCTTTATATTCAAGTATAAAAATCTTCGGACATCAGATTAACTTATTTTATACCAATTATTAGATAATTAAAGAGTGTTTTATAGTATATATTAATGTCCATATGTCTTATACAGACCAAAATGTGTTTCTTTATAACCAAAACATCTTTTCTGTGAACCAAAAGAATTTTACCTTTTCAAAGTATCTGTACAGTAGAGTCTTCATTTCATCATGTGATAACTTATCCAACCTTGCCATTAGCATCTGTTCACCTCTAGTTCGGGAATCTTTATTGTCTTGAGAATCTGAGAGTGAAGCAGATGGTGATTTACCACATATCAGATTGTTTTTGAATTCAATTGCTGTGTCTATTGCTTCTATAGCTTCTTCACACTCAAATATTTTTCTTTCCTATAGAATTATAGTTATTTACTTAACAACATACTATGGATTATGAGCATTTGAAAAGGATTCTAAATATATCATAAAAGCTTGAGAAAATGGATGGACTTGGAAATAAAAGAGTTGTTATAAAATACTCTAAAATGTATGTAATAACTAATTTAAAGGATAAATATAAAATCAGAATAAAAAGCACCTTCAATTGTTATAAATTAATAAAAATAACAAAATGCATACCTCAGAATCAGAAAGTGATTTATAAATTTTCCTTTTATGTCCCAAACTACATCTTTGTTCATGCAAACATTCTCTTGTTTTACGCAAGTTCTTGATCTCCTTCCTCAGCATCAACTCCTTATCCTTTGATAATTCTAAATTTGCTAAATCATTTGTCTTTTCTTTCAAAATACTATCTAGTTGAGTTATCCTATTTGTGAAATGTTTTAAGGAATTCGCTTTCTTGTCCTTAATATCTCCAGATGATTCAGAAAGCTCGTCTAATTTCAACTTGTCTTTGACCAGCTCTACATCTAAAGTATTCCTCCTTTTTTCATCCTTCTTTATCTGTCTCTTTATTTGATCTATTTGTTTCTTATATGTTTTGAGATTTGTTTCGTGCCTTTTTATTTCTTTGACTGTGTCATGATCAATAACCCTAGATTCGAATTTTTCAGAATAAACTTTACTATGACAGCTTGCATTAATTGTCTTGGCCAGTTCATCAATCAGCCTTTCTTTCGCAATACATAGATTGATTAACTCTTTGAGTTGTGTTTGACTACTGCTTATTTCCTTTGAAAGTTTTCTCGCCAGCATTTGTTTCTGAGTGAACTTCTCTTTGGTCATTTTGTACTTTTTACAAATCTCTACAGTCTTTGGTGAGTCAATCATTTTCAAAAGTTCTCTTTCTATCAATTTAGGCTCTGGATCTATATCTTTTTTATGAGACTCTAATATAATTTTCTGAGATTCAGGTGAGATTGCTTTAGCCGCAACTTTTCGAAGTAACTCCAGTTCTGCTCCAGATAAACTTTCACCTGGCTGTATGGTTCTTCGTCGCCCTGAGTTTGATTGTGATGTCATCACTGGAAGAGATTGAGACCCACTAGTTTCAGATATAGTAATGTCATCGGAATCTAGGTGATTCAGGTATTCTTCACATCTCTCAGCAAACAGCTGGTCATTTTTCCCTCTAAAATATTCCATATATTTTTCCACTTTGTCCTGGAATACTGTTTCTGAATCACTATCATCAGAATCTGATTCAACATCAGACTCACTAGGTTCACTTGGCTCGGTATCTTCGGCTATTCGAGGTAAACCCTGTTTTGTTGCAACATCCTTATTATCACCAACGACATCACCGTTGGAGCACTCATCACATTCAGCCTTAAAAAATAGCCACTCACTCATTTGGTTCATATCACTCTCTGAAATTGACTTGGATTGGAGTATTTTGTTAAAGAGACCCTCTGCATTTGAAACTAATTTTATCCACTGGGTAGTTGCAAATTGTAAATTAAAATTGTTATCGGCGGGCATAACATTCTTGTCTGCATACACTGGAGTGTTATTATCAGCAAAAAGATTTACTGTGACAAAATTTTTGATACCCCTGCAGCACAAACACAGGTTTAGAATTTTCAATGTGTCTTGGTAATCATCAGGCTCTGTGCTAGTACAACCGATTACCCATGTGAATGCTCTTCCACCAAAGGAATCCCTAAGCATTGCAGTAAGAATACACTGGTCATAGTTGATTTGCTTTGGAGGGTTTCCGGCAACCAATTCCTTAATGACATTTTCAAGAGCATATAGGCTAGGCTCAGGGTATGCAGCCAAGTCACAGAAGCTGGCTGTAGACATTCTATGATTAAGAACTCCATTAGTTCCAACCCATTTCTGCTCCATACTCACTGTGAATACTGTGTGGTTATTTCCTAAACATCTTTGCCTCCACCCTAATTGTAAATATTGGAAAGCCTCTTCCACATTACAACATCTCACTAGACCAGCGCCCAAAACATCAAAAATGTTATTGTCCACAACTTGCATCCATGTTATGTGTAAAATAAATTCTCTTTCTGGCATGTGACTTAGTTTGTGAAAAATATCAGTGAGAAATCTAGGCACTATTCCTTGGTCACATTCACTGTGTATGCATTCAAAACCTGCAAAATAATATGATTATCAACCTTACTTAATGTTTAAGTAAGGGGCCACCCATAAACTACTTCACACAAATTTATTGATTTTTGACCCCTCCCATGTCCTTGTCCCAGCACACATTTGTGAGATAGACCTCCACCCATACCCCCCCCCCAAACGTGCGACGTTCCATATTTTGAATTTGCATTTTATTTATAAATTATTGAATTTACACAGCAGTTCCAAAATTAGTTTTGTTAGATTAGCACGTAGATTTGGCAATATGACGTTACGAAATGCCCTCCCACCCCCTAGTCACACTTTATCGACCTACTCCCACCTCCTTGTCACACTTTATCGACCTACTCCCACCCCTTAACGTGTGACGTAATTTGTGGATGGTCCCCTGGGAATATTTTTCTATTAAAAAAAAACAAATTACCTGGGCCAAATAAAGTGTAAGTTTTGCCAGTTCTCGCCTGGCCAAAAACCACAACAGATGTATCACAGCCATCCAGAAAACAGTTAATTTGAGGTATCATAAACGAATTATAAAGGTGTGCCTGAGTACAATCCACTGGTAAGGCTCTATTGACATGAAATGTCTGACCACTTTCTGTTATTACTATTTGAGTCACAGGGTTACTAAATATACATTGCAATGAATCTGCTAGACTTGGAGGTTTAAGACGAATCGCTATTTGTACTGGTATATCCATTTTGTTGCACTATTTCACTATAAACAATAACAAATACTAATACACAGGATCCATTATGGATTTAGTAAAAAGTATATTCAATAAGTTTAATGCAGATAATAATCACAAGAATTTTAATTGAGTTACAACACCTTTATATCAATAGAGCATTGTTGAAATCTTATTTAAACTTTACTGCAAAAACACAAAACATACATTTATGAACAGGAATAGAGTAGAGAACTGCAGGGTTGCCGGTTGCCATAACTTATCTTTGAAAAACAAAATCATTGAATACGCTAGCTATTTCGCTTTATTAATTTTGGGACGATAAATATAACAAAATATTTTGTTTGATAAACTTAAATCTTATATGAGATAGAACTTTAAGGTTTCAGTTTGTGTCTGCATATGATTTAAGTTCGAATATTATTTATTAGCAATTAAACAATAAAAAAGCGTAATTCTTCACACATGTAAGCGTACAGTGGACAGAAAGTTTATTCAAGTAAAATCTTGCCCATATTTTTTTTTAAATATAAGTAATAAAAGATATTCGTCTTACAAAAAAATGACCTAACAGTTAATAAAGACCAAATAGTTATTATAAACCAAATAGCTCAGATATATTTAAATTAGCAATAGTAATTTTGTTTGAATTTTATTCATTAACGTTGTCTCTTCCCCTAAGCTAATTTGCTTTGTATTCGAAGGCGTTTAAGATAACTAACAAATATAATTTATATTTATCCGTTCATTCATTTATTTTTTAAAACTACTAAATAAACTATTTTAATGGGATAGTATCTTGGCACAGCTAAGTTATTACAAAGCACTATTATTATTTGTTACAAGATACTGTTTTGTATTTCCAAGACAAGTGCGAACGTTTTAAATAAAAGTTTTATTAAAAATTGTCTTTCAATTTGTACAAGTATTCATAATAGTAAAAGTAAGTAGGTACCCACCTAACCTATGTTATGATTAAACTTGACAGACGTAACGTTTTTATAACATTTCTTGTTACTGGCAACCCTGAAGCTCTTTTCCGGCTCGGTGTGTCACTGAAAGTAAGCAGTAATTCTGTTTTTGTGAAAAATCTGAATTAATCTTTATCAATTGGTGTACTTCTTATGAATAATTTTGGGTAGCCCTGAATATAGTAATGTTTTATCTGCTACTATTAATATTTTACCATCATAACTTTTAAAACATATACAATCAATTGTCAAACTTTCGAGGAGGTTAAGTTTACAAGTATCTTTTATTTTAGGCCTTAAAATGAAGCAAATAGTTGCTAATCAAAAAGTGAAGATCCCTGAGGGTCTCACAGTTCACGTGAAGTCCCGACTGGTTACCGTGAAAGGTCCTCGAGGAACTCTTAAGAGAAATTTCAAACACTTGGCTGTTGACATTCGCATGGTGAACCCTCGGTTATTAAAAGTCGAGAAATGGTTTGGATCCAAAAAGGAGCTTGCTGCCGTGCGAACTGTCTGTTCTCACGTGGAAAACATGATCAAAGGTAATGATTTGTTATTGTTTAGTATAACTTCTTAATAAACTTAATTTACACTTGTCTTGGTTTATGTCTGATTTTAAACATTAAGTTTTGGGTATTTTAATCATAAATATCTTGTATAGTCTATATATAAAATTATAAAATTGTGATTCTAATTCCTATTACTGTTATTGTTTTATTCTTAACCTATATGAAATGTTTCAAAAATAATTTAGGTTTCTTACAGGGGTGTAGTTTCTGTTTTCTTATTTTAAAGATTGTTCTTGGTAATTTAACATGTGTGGCTATACATAATTTTTTTTAAACATTTTTTTTCGATAGACTAATTAACAAGGCTAGGCTTTTATGGAAATATCATGTTATTTGTATGGATGGCACAATATAACCTCCAACATAACCTCCAAAAAGATTTTTATAATTATTATTTTCTAAAGAAAAACTATTTCAAGTTGCTCCCGGTTATTATTTAAAAATAGCTATTTTGGTGTTACTAACTAACTCTCCAGTTTTATTCATTTCTACAGATAATTAAATTTAAAGTAATTTTGCGTTTAGTTATTCTGTTACAGACATAACATTTAATTATCCCTACTGAAAAAATCTGGAATATACACACTGCTTTCATATGTCTACTTATTTAATTCACAGTAAAAGCTCCTTATTCATAGTCAAGAGTTGAAAGTCACTTGATTCTGTTCAAACCCAACTCATTGTATTTCATTTGCATTCAGTTTCAATTTGCAAAAATTATTCATCATTTTCTGCAGTCATAGCACCCCACAGTTATTTCATATTGACTTCAATGTCTGAGAAATCTGTTTTGCCAATGATTCTCTTATATTTATAATGTATCTTGCTATGTCAAATCCATATATATAAGAGATTCCCACCTATATATTGACTCATCACAATATCTCTGTAGCCATAAGGCGTAGCGACTTGAAATTTAGTAGGAATATTCCTTTCGCCGAGTAGTAGTCAGCTTTCATAACATTCATCAGGGTTAAATCCAATAATATCCATTACAATTTTTAAGGTTTATCTAATGTAATAACAATGGTCATAGCATCCTGTGCATTTCATTGTGAGCAGTAATATCATTTAACTATCTACTTTGGGCAAACTTGTATTAAGGTCTATTTTACTCTTCTATAAATCAATTTGATGGGGTTTCCAAATTACAAGGCTTAGATATTTGTAGAAATCCTTTTTCTTTACTTATGTCCTGATTAGACCAAAAAATAGAATTCTATTGTTTATTGAAGATAATTTTTTTTGCACAAAAATTACACATTTAACTGCTGCTATAGTCGTTAGACATACTCTTGTAAAATATGAATGTAATTAGTTTTTGTATATATTTTTTTATATTATAATATTAAGTTGACTGTTTAATACATAGCTTGTGAAGGTTGATATAAATTATACATGAACCATGCCACTTGTAAATAAAGCAGCTTGCATATATAGCAGTGTTTATTGTTTGACTTACATTTCACACTGTAACCTCAGGACTGTTTAAAATTGCTAGTAAACATGAAAATTGTAAGAAAAGCTGCATAAAACTGTAATCTCTAGTTCTGATATTTAATTTTATGTGGCTTTGTTATTAGTGGCCTGACACTGGAATTATTTCTGTTGGTTCCAATATTAACATGAGCGCTACATGTGCTACACTTGGCCAAATACATATTTTTGAAGTAAATGGCAAAATGTAATGTTTAAAATAATAATGTCTTGGAGTGGTGAACTGCCTCCGTAGCCTAGTGGTATGGGCGTGTTCTTTAGAAACCGGAGGTCGTGGGTTCAAATCCTGCGGGGACTCAACAAATTTTCATTGTTGTTTCCTAGTTGGTTAGGACAATTTAGGCCGATCACTCAATTGTCTAAAAATTAAGATGATCCATGCGCCACATGGGCATGTAAAAAGTCGGTCCACCCACCAACCCGCATTGGACCAGCGTGGTGGGATATGGTCCAAACCCCCCCTAATGGATAGGGGTGTATTAGGGGAGGCCTATGTCCAGCAGTGGACTAAAAAAGGATGATGATGATGAAAATGGTAAACTTGTTCTTATAGAAGGACCATTGCCATCCTTAATCTCCATGCAATTTTTAACCAATATAAGCAACAATAGCTAATTAGAGAAGTTGCTTCTGTAATTAGCTATTGTTGCTTATTATTATTTTATTGTGTTATTATTGTGGTGCAAAAAAAATTATATTAGACTTTGTTTAAATAAATTCTTTGTTGGGTAATTTTAGTTGGGTATATATTTGTATATATAACAGACTACATATTTCCAATATAATAATAGGATAACACTCCTTGTTAATTTACTTGTTGTTTACAGGTTACTACAAATTTTTATGTATCAATTAAACACACTTTTTTTTCCCTCTTTTCAGGAGTAACAAAGGGATTCCAGTACAAAATGCGTGCTGTATATGCTCACTTCCCCATCAACTGTGTGACCACCGAAGGCAACTCGCTCATCGAGATCCGTAACTTCCTCGGAGAGAAGTTCATCAGGAGGGTAAAGATGGCACCTGGTGTGACAGTCGTTAATTCGCCAAAGCAGAAGGATGAGCTAATCATCGAAGGAAACTCAATCGAAGATGTTTCCGCCTCAGCAGCCCTTATCCAACAGTCCACAATGGTCAAAAACAAGGACATCAGAAAGTTCTTGGACGGTTTATACGTGTCTGAGAAGACTACAGTTGTAGCGGATGAGATTTAAGGACATTAAACAACTAATTTGAAATTTTATCTTTAATTTTTACCTACTTTGAACTACTATAGGTTAGCGAAATTAAAGTATGAATTGACCTGAACAAAGTGAAATGTAATGCACTAAAGGCAAACGCGTCGTTGTCGGTGGACCGCGGCCGCGTTCAATCCTCACGCAATCTTGAGCCAAAAGCAGTGCCCGAATTTTTGGCGCCAATTAATTGTGACATTAGACTTCGTTTTTGTAATTTCTAACTCTACATCCATTGCGCACATCTACAACAGATTTAAAGGGAACTTAATATTATGTAGTGACAATTATATATTTCTTTAAACTAAATTAAGATAAAAATTGCCAATTGACAATCTATGGTTTGAACTTCGGTAAATTTAATTAAACACGGTAGAAGCCGTTAATTTAGTTTCATTCAATTTATTTGCGTTGTTATTACTGTTTTCTATAATTATTTCATCATTTATCTATTATCATGCAAAATTTAGGACAACTTCTAAATTGTATGCACCTGTCCTCTATAAAACGACGAGTAAAATCGCACGAACTTCGCTTGTGTAATCGTTGATACATTTTTATATTATTTTAATAAGAACATTTAGCCTATTCGTGGGTAGATTCGTCTATTAGGAAAACTTTTGATTTATGTTGGAAATAACAAGTTGAAAATCACGTGTAAACGAAGTGATGAAATTTCTAAAACCTCATTCGTTAATCTCTTACTGATATAAGGGTTGGCGCAATTAAAATATGGTATTTGTCAATCTAATATATAAAATATTCTTGTCACCACAATACTTGTTCTTTACTCCTTCGAAAAGGCTTGGAAATTGTATGCATATTCAATCAGTCTGAGGAATGTCTACAATCTATTATGCGAACCCCTAACTGATAAGAGGTTTTCACCCCAATACTTTTTTTTAAGTATTTTAGGCAATTTTTTAAAAATATTTTTATGACATTGACTTGATTTACGCTTGTGTATATTTCAAATTTAGAAATGTGAAAATTTAGGCTTGTAACATCAAATATTATTTCTTTTTGTTATCCACTCCATGTGTCTACCGGTTTTTGGAATAATTTATTATACCAAATTATTTGCCTGGCAAAACAACGTTTGCCAGGTCAGCAAGTGCTTACAAAATTTGGATCTTGTGTCTGTCTTGTAATATACTGAGACGGATTAAGGGCTCAATGAGCTCTGCCTTACTTTAATCTATTACTGGCACTTGCTTGCACTGTGACATTTACCAATTTATATTAACTTGTAAGACTTGTAATTGCCTTAACTTTTTTATTAGTTTATAATGCACTACTCACTGTAAATTATTCGCAAATATATAAATATGAAAATGCTATCACTCCATGTAATGTAGAAATATGGAGTAAATTTCCATTGACCTCTATTTAGATGCTAGTCGGAATTACTGATTTATATTGTTTATTAGCCTGTAATAAATAAGTATCATAATGACAGGCTTCTGATATCCATCATGACCCACACTTATAAACTATACGCGCGTGTAATAAAATATGTAATTAAAGTCGTGATTGATTAAGGTGCTCTAGAAATAAGAAATCTAGGTATTATTGCATTAAAGTTGTAGTTACTAGTTAGGACTAAACATCTTATTTGATGAGATTAAAGATATTTGACAGCACATGTTCTGTGTCACTAGTTTTTCCACACTTTTTTATAGGAATAAGAATTGAAAAGCAACTAAGATACAGTTATACCAAATTGCTCTTAGGCTTAGTTGGAAGTCTCGTCCAACGCATTTGAAGAGGACAGAATAGGCTAATTAGGGCTAATAACTTTATGTTCTATAATCAATACAAATTTATTAGGAATTATTATTTATTTAGTCATTAAACCTCGTGAAAGCAGAAATAGAGAAGAAACGAAAACATTTGGATCTGGCTGACGAGGTGACTGAGGTAGGGTTGGATGTCGACCGAAATTATCCCGATAGACGTTTCTGCAAACGGGGTAAGCCTCGCACAACACCTGACGCAGCTGCGATTCCGTGATGGATCGCTTATAGCTTAAATGCAAAAAGCGGTGCTTCCGGATGTCGGTTTATCTCCCTTTCAACCTTACCCTCGGCAGTTTGTATGTATCTATATATTTATTGGCTTATTATTCCTATATACGTAATATTTTATTTATTGTTATAAATATACGTCTCAGCCAGATATGAAAATTCTTAAAAAAACCTGAATAATAATCATATAATAAAAAAAATATCTTAATATTTCACACCTAAGTATCGTAGTACGATGTTTCTTCATCTAATGGCGAAGGTGTGCAGTAGGGGAGACCTATGTCCAGCCGTGACTAACAGGCTAATGATGATGCATGATGTAAAGTCATATATATAGTAAAATTCAATTTACGAAAGAAAAGACAATTAATATAAAATATCTATTTATTAAATATGAAATAAATTAAGCACGCCAAGGAAACTACTGCACTATTAGCGTTGAAAGTAAGCCAATTGACTTATGAAATGGGGAAACTCTGGAACACTCATTGAAATAGGAGGGAGGGAGAGACGAGATATTTAGTTATCCTTTGCACCTTGTTCCGCTTCTAAACGCTTCTTCATGGATTCCGGCATCTCTGCAGGCGGTGGTCGAGGTGTTCTCAAGATCACCTGCAATGAGCCATTTAATTTTGAAAGTAATCTTAAATTTTAACGTTTACAGATATGTCTAAATAATTTGTGTGCAAAGTAATTCTTTACCAGGCTATTAATTTCTTTAATTTATCGGTATATTTAATAACGAAAATCACTTAATCAATATTAGGCTTAGTTTTTTTTTATATATAATACATTAATAGTTTGTAAAAAAAAGGCAAAAGGTAACAATTTTTTTCAGAACTTCGCTTGACATTAAGGTATAAAATATTCGAGGTAATATAACGAACCTTGGCTCCATCAAAGATGAACCATTGAAGGGCAGTCAGAGTACCAATCATCACAATCCTAGTTCCTAGACCCTTCCAAACCCCAGCCCATCCTAGCTTGCTCACGATGGAACCAACAGTTGCTGATTTGTCCTGAAAACAAAAACTTACTTTATTGCACTTGCTTACGTGTTCAAAGTGTTCTTTTGAAAAACTTTATTGTTCGTATAAACTTTATAGTTTTATTTTTCAATTAATTATTTAAACAATGTCCTATTACTTTCCGAATATGGCCGATGTATATTAGAGATTGACATCTGCACAGAAAATATTGATGTGTACTACTGTACGCGCAGACACAAGTGCACGCCGTTTTCCTACACTTATAAACCAATGGTATGGATAACACAAACGATTGAAGAAACCTTTTTTATGCCGAATTCGTGTCCTCCCTGGATTGAAACCTATGTCTTCAGATGATCAAAGCGCAAGCAATAACTTGAAGCTACGGAGCTAATTAATATGCAAGGTTGAGTTATAAAAAAAATGTTAAAATACATGAGTATTTGGTACTGAATATAAGTTTTTAAACTTCTTTACAAATAAAAAGACTGTTGTAGTATGTGTTTTATGTCCCTGGTTGTAAAATAAAAAGATTATTTATTAACCTGGTTAAGTTTAGAGACGACGGTATCGGCGGGGTGGGAGACGATTGCGCAGAAAACGCCTGCGACGCATCCAGCTGCGAATGTAACCACCAGCTGTTCGCCTTTCGTGCATTGGTCACGGGGTTTCGGCACAACGTACTGAAATATAAGTAAGCAATAAAGTAACTTATAATAATACGTAATAGATATACAGTAAAGTTATCGGTGGCATTTATATAATAATATAATGTAAGGAATAACTGTAACTGAATTTTAAAATTATATGCACATTTAATGTAAATAAAATGTTTAAAGTGAAAAAATGACTTTAGTCAAATTAAAAACGTGATATCACTACATTTCATAGCACGTAATAATAATTTATGCAATCGATACAAATATTAGCGTATAACTTAAATTAAATATTAAGCATTCATATAGTAGTGGAATAGTATATTTATTGCCCATTGCAAAAATATAAACAAAGACATTATCTTACAGTTAATAAACCATAACCAATGACAGTTTCTTAATACAAATGTTATAACATATTTTTGCACTGTAAAATTTTTTTGTAATATAACACGACATTTTATGCATACCTTGTAGAACATTTCAAGCGTTCTCTCGAAACAGGCGAACTTGATCATGGTGTATGGGATCTGACGACCCCACAATGGCACCAGACCCTTGTAGAAGGTGCCGTAACCCTCATTCTTCACCATCTTAGGCCAGGCCTCGCGCAAAGTATTTGCGAAACCGGGCATAGTTTGGATGCGCACCTGCATAATTCAAAGTATATCACAATCATAGTATAAAACTTATAAAAATTTCGATGCCCTTTTTTAATAGATACAGTGATTGAAGAGGAAGGTTTATATGAATAACACATGTTTAATATTGTAGGTATATTTTCTATCAGCATAGCTGTAGCAGCGAGCTTTCTATTTTTTTTATGTAAAAAAAGGTTTAAAAAAATTAAACTATAATAATACAGAAATGTGAACCCCGAAAATTATAACTGACCAGCTGGAATAATTATGATTATTATATTAATTGGGATTTTTATAACTGGCTTGTAATTACGGTACTCATTTTCCAAGAAAACTGAATTCTAGTTATGATTTGTCACGTAAATATTTCTTTTGAAATAGTAAAACCTCGGGCATACACATCGTGAATTTTCCAATCATAGCTTACTGGGACAGTCTACAAATATTTTATAATCAATGTGAACAGTACCTTACAGGCTTCGAAAGGCGAAAGTGCAATGTCAGCAAAAACTTCAGCTGAAGCCGATGCGGCGAGGTATACAAATGTTCTGTAAACATACGCTGTCTCCTCGTCTAACATATCCGAGTAGCCCACTTTGAACACCTCGTAAAGGCCGAACTTGAACAATCCCTAAAAAATACATTTTTATTAGTCGAGACTTTTAATAAACTTTATTAATCCTTAAATATAGTGAAATTTTTTGTGTGAAGCAAATTAATCGTTTCGCTCGTATCTTGTGATTTAAAGGTGCATAAATAACAAAAGACGGTTCTAAGATATAAATTAAACTATTTTTAACTAAGTATTTTTTTGGATTGATTTGGATTTATAAATAAACTTATTATTGACTGGAATGTAATTTTTTATACATAGTTATATTTTACTTCCTTACTTTGATCCTATATTTCTATTTAATTGTCCGATGATGGTAACATTTTTTAAAGTTATTTTAGGATAATTTAAAGATAAAAAGTATTACGTCATTTAAAATCACATTTTTGTGATTTAAAGAGTACAGACTAGCGAACATAGTACCGAATTATACCTGGAGGAATATCCGATAAGTGTAGGCGTCCATCCTTTAGCCAAACTGCGTACACCTTCTTCCCTAACGGACAGTTTGAAGCCGTTCATTACATTCTTGTATTTGTCTGGGTCCACCTGCAGGCGACACTTCACGAGATCCAATGGTACAACGGCGGTATGAGTTAAACCTGTGTGATTTTTTAAGAAAGGATTAAGATTACATATATTTTGTAGTGGATTACATGATGGATTCGAGTCAGTTGTTAAATTTAACTTGGTATATGGACATTATATTATTAAAAGGATAGAGCATACAAGAAGCAATAAAAGCATAACACGCGTTAAACGTGTCGATACCTTACCTTACCTTACTATGTACCTTATATATACCTTAATATGTAGAGTTTAGTCTATCTTAAGTTTGTATTGTAAATGCTCCCCAATGTTTTAGTTGGAACTAGCTTTGATTTATAATATAGAGCTTCACACTAACATTTTTTTTTTTGCATATCAACTTCAGCGAAAAATGATGTAGATTTTATAATATTTATATCGTTGGTAAGGTTTTACTTTAAGTTTGTGTGTCTTATTTTTAAATATAGCCGCGATTTATGACAAAAATGTAATCACTGCATTTGAATTATTTTACGATTTAATAAACAGTGTAGTTTATTGTAGTGTAGGGTAGAGAAAAATAGTATGATGCAAATGGTTTTGTATATGGCCATATATAGGTTATACGATTATCATTGTAGTAATATATTAACTTTTACGTTTTTTGCCGACATTCAAACTCAACTCTTTTTGACACAATTGTTTATTATTCGTCAATGTTTGGTTCCTACTTGGATCTAATAGTGAACTAAATTAAATTAAAAAAATATTATAACTTCTTATTCAATAACCTGAAAATATTTTATTTAGTATATAAGGAACATGAATAGTATGACATATATTTGGAATTATAAAATAAATGTCAAAGAAAATATTATAAATTTTGAAAATTTACAATATTGAGTTTGATAAATGTCTTTACAAATAAAAAGGCAGTAGCCACTCTGCCTATCCCTGGCTTCTCTTCTAAGCCCGGACCCAAGATTCTCTAAACTCTCTTGTCAAGAATAATTCAACTGATTTTTTTAATATGATAGTCAGTAGTAGTAATTAAATGTATGCTACATATATATAGAAATAATAGTCATTTTGATTTATATGACATTCGGCCCGCGTTTCAGCCACGCCGTTAATAACACTTAGTCTATTTTGCAATAATATAATAATAAAATAAGATGCTATAATAGTTAAAGCCGCCTCCGTGGTCTAGCAGTATTGGTCCTTGTTTATACACGGAGGTCGTTGGTTAGGGGAGGCCTATGTCCAGCTGTGGACTAACCCAGGATGATGCTGCTGCTGCTGTTGCGTGGGCTCGAATCCCGTGGGGGAATTTGTTATCGTTGTTTTCTCTTTGGATATGACAATTTGGACCAATCACCCAATTGTCTAAAAAAGTAAGATGATCCATGCATCGGATGGGCATGTAAAATTCGAGTCCTCCACGAACATACAGTCTAAAAACCCCCTAATGGAGAGGAGCGCCTGAGCGTCCAGCAGTGGACTAACACAGGCTGATGATGATGATAGTGTTAAAATGATTTTAACGTATTTTTTTATAAGGCGGGTGTCAGTATCTTAATTATTATCTCATGATTGTTTTATTTAAGATGGCAATACCTAATTAGACGCTTATTTTTAAAGTCAGGACTGGAGAACACGCTAATGTTTCTCGGAACATTAAAAAATAATTTTTAATTTTTAATACCCCATCATTTCAAATATAGTTTTTGACCAAAGCAGATATGTACAATTTATCAGCACGATAAGATATAATCAACCTTGCCCGTGATCGACTTATTGCAGTTGAAAAGAACATAATCGCTTGCTTAATACATTTTATGACCAATTTTATTTATTTAATTATAAACGGAATGTAATTTAAAGATTCTTTTTAAACTTGCTATGTTGGAGTTGAATTAATAACTCTTTTCCTCTAAAGTTTCTTTGCAGCAGAAAATTCATTATTTTCTCAAGTACAGGAATTACGTCACCGTGCAAATTTTTAAATCAAATTGAGTATAAGACAGTTATTGTGCAATGTTTGTATTATAGATTTTAAGAGCATTTTAAACTCACCACATGACAGTAAACCACCAACTCCGCAAAGAGCAAAGTATTTGGCTGAACCAAATTCGCAAGAATATGTCTGCGCTGGTTCTGCCGAGGCCGCTATTGCTGACTGAAAATTAAACGTTTAATTTAAAATCTATCGATACGGTAACTATATAAGATAGTATAAGACAGCATAATCTGATTGGTATAATGACCTCGATTTCGGATTACATTTCTATGTCGGTTTAAACCGGATTACTAAAAGGTTTGTGCCATTTATTTGACGGCGAAGGTGGTAATAGTTATTAATAACAACCTGCGCTGGTTCTATTTCTGTGAGTGCGGGGGATTCACATAAAGCAGGGGTGAGTGGTCCGTGAAACGGAGAACTCCGAGCCGCTTCTAGTAGTGATGAAAACATTTTCTGAAACATTATAAATTATTTAGAAATTACCAGCCGATCACCATGATAACAAGAAAAACATAGCTGGCAGGAAGAGATCTAATTGGTAGTGAATCCAATTTTTGGATGGAGCCTTTTCTTTTAGGGCTTCAACGATAGTTAACGATGCTACAACAGTATAACTAGGCTAGTAGCACATACCTCTTGAGATTCGGTGGCGATATTAATCGGAAAAATTTAAAATAAAAGTAGGTTTCGTAATGTAAAAAAAAATATCTGATTTACTTCGGAATTTAACTTGATCTTATATAACTTTATATTAAATTTATAATGAAATAAAGAAACACTGGAAATCAACAAACCTTTAATACTGAACGGGGCCTTAAGTTTAACTAAATTACACAGAAATAAAACTATAACAGTTACTTGAACAAGCACATGAAATGTAAATCATATGGCTACAGTTTCAACTTCATATGCTATTTAATTAGATTACGCAGTTATTGATTTCTTGGTATAGATACGCCAACATACTAGCGATCTTTAGTAAAATTTTAACAATATACATACCAGAAAAAAGGTAGGAAATAAGTATTGTAAAAATAATACGTTTATAAATCTACAATTTCAAAAATTATTGAGCAGATTTTATAGCGTTTAAATTTTTGAACTACATTTAGGTACCTACGTATTTGCGAGTCGTTTTAGCCTATAATTTAGGCATTTCAAAGTAGGTATTAACTTTTTCACGTTTGAAATCCTACATTTTATTTCATTCGTGATATTGTAAAAAGTCAATATGATTTTGAAATAAATTATATTTCGTATCTAATGATCTTTTTTGTTATGTAAGAAATGCAATAAATGATTTTAGATATTTCTCTTAATTAAATTAGATTAGAATAAACTTAAATTAAAAAAATATACGATTTATCATATTAGACATCTATATATCTAGGCAATAATAAAATTTTGCCGTTGTATCAATTGATAATTAATTACACGTGTAGCTTTTAAAACGCAAATGGTTCATGTAATAGGGCAGTAACTGTGATTATTTAAATTTGCTATTTAAGGACATTGAGAAACAAGTAACCACCATCAATCGTGGATTTCTATGATTAAAAAAATCATTTAATAATTACGTAATAAATGAAAAAATACTTACGCACAAAAATTGATATCAACTCTTCGGTACACCACACCGCACTGAAAACTGCCTTACGTTATCACAATTATCAAAAAATATCTCTGATACTGTCTTGAAATACGTGAAGTCGATATCAATAAATACTTAATCACGTGAAAATTTTACAAGACTAGTATTATTCCCATTTATGTTCACCAAAAATAAAACTTATAACAAATTGCTGTTTTCTGGTTTTACACATTTTCACTTTTATTGAATTTTAAGAAAAAGATGATTAAATAACTGAAAACTTATGAGCTTATTTTAAACTGCCTCCGTAGCCTAGTGGTATAGGCGCTGCTGAATTGAGGTCGTGGTTCTGAATCCTGCGTGACTCAATAAATTTTCATTGTTGTTTCTAGTTGGTTAGGCAATTTGGGCCGATCACCCATTTGTCTGAAAAGTAAGATGATCCATGTGTCGGATGGGCATGTAAAGTGGTCCACCCACCAACCCGCATTGGACCAGCGTGGTGGGTAGGTCCAAGAAACCTCAATGGATAGGGTGTATTAGGAGAGCCTATGTCCAGCAGTGGACTATCAAAGGCTGATGATGATGATTTTAACGGAGGAATTGAGTTATAATTTCTCTTACCATTTATACCTTAGGGAATTATTAAAACATTATTTATAAATAAGCTCGAATTGTTTAATATATTTATAATTGAGTATATAAGCACTGTTATTTGATAAAACAATACATAAAAATAGATAAGGGTAGGCTACACAAAATAACAACACGTGTAGAATTTTCAACGTAAATAATTTTATTCAAACTAGTCTATTGAACATCACTAACTGATAAACATTGTACATCTGCAAATATGGGATTCTGATAATATGTTAAAACACTAAATGTTAAAAGAGATTAAATTTATTATTTTACACAATCATAACAATTAATCGAATATCATATTTCCTTAGCACTATAAAAAAAATAAATAGCTATTTAAATCAAATCATTACCACAATTACTAATTTGTTAAAACATCAGGTCGTATTAACTTAAGCCATAAATTACAAAAAAAACATATACATAATAAAAGACAAACGTGCACCCCACTGACTAAATAGATAGGCGCCGTACGTAGTATCATCATACAAAGAAATACTGAGGGATTAAAATATGCAACCGAGATATATATTATTTACATATTCAAACCAAAAATCACGACCAACTAAACACCGATAAAGCGTGCGTTAAACAAACACAATTAAGTACATAGAATTTCACGCAGTCAACAGCTAAAACCACATCGGTGCATTTTGTACCATAGACGGATATACTTTGGTAACTAGTTCTGATAGGTGCCTTATTAGAAACTTAATAAGGATGTATCAGACACGATAATCAGTCAGTCGTAATCCTTTGTCAGTTGTCAAAATAAACCAAAACAGTCCCAATAACAAAAGTAAACAAGGGGATGGTTCGCAAAAAACGAAACGTAATTTAAGTACAGAGTATTTTGTACACGATTGCACTCGATCGCTTCTTCGACATTACACAAAGGTAACGGCGTCGCGTCACAGCGTCGACGGTGGCGCCATATTTGCAGATGGTCACACGAATTTAGTCCGTAAGAAAATAAAACTTCTCAATAAATTAATTGTCAAACACTATATCATATATCGACTGGTGTGCCAACACCGTAACACAACTTACTATAAAACAATCGATCAACAAACAATTTTGCACAACGCCAAGTGTCGGGGACATGTGTGTGCCGATTGTCATGAGATTCAATGGCTACTATACGATTTGCCGCTTGAGCAAATAATCCCGATTACATTACAATACGACTTAGCCTAGCCATGCAGGGCTCGCGTGAGGTGGGTTAGACTAAGTTCAGTCGCGTCCACGAACATATTTATCCAGGCTCTATTAAAATACACCTCGTCTCGTGAGCATAGCGCTCAAACTTCGATAAACACGCCGGTGAACGTTACTGGACTAAAGTAAACAACTAATATAGCTAGTTTGTAATTATTCAACAATCTCTGTGCACCGCAAATCCGATGCGAAACTATCAAAAAACGTGTACAGTTCAATCTCTAGTAAGTAGTAGTATTCTTAGCGAGGAGCGTGTCTAGCAATTCGATTATAAAACAACAGCTATATCTCTTTCTCTCACAATCTATATAATATACAATTTACATAGTTAATACAAGCACAGTTATCGGTTCTATTGAATAAATTAATAATTTCAATGTCAACGTTGCAATTTTAAAAAAAGTTCACAGCTACACAATATATTAAGATTTATTTGCACAATCATAAAGTAAAAGCGTAATTACATCTACGGTGAAAGCTGTTAATAGTAACGTTTCGAGTGAAAATTTACATTGAAGTTAGAAATTGAAAACCTCCTTAAGCTAAGATCGTCCACGCACGTGTAGGACTTCATAATAATAATGATGTTAAAACAATACAGTCGTCTTTATCACAACAATGCTCGTATCGTTCGTCGAGAAAACCTATTGCTTTTGAAATAAGTCAAGACCTTTAATAAAGTATTGCTGTTTTATTATTATTTATGGTGTCATTACATTTCCACAACCCGTCAATATGATTATGATTTTAATTTGACTGGATGGCGGTCAAAACTGCAGCTCAATAGAGCTGCAAAGTAACAAGTTATTCTGACATCAATTGAGCGTCATCGAAAACTTTCAAATAGTAAGTCCCACGCGTCATTTTTGTACAAGATGCCAATGTTCGATCTTCTATATACTATAATTTGTGACTTTTTTGAATAAACCGCCCACATATATTTCTGTGGATTTATTTTGACATAATTTAATGTCATTCTTAGGTTGCTAAGAATTTTATCGTGTTGCATTTTATTTAGCTAGTAGGCATAGTTTTTAGTTTAATGAGTTTGCAACTTCGAGGACATTATGTAAGTAATACAGGGAGCCAAATGGGATCTAAAATCTGTGTAACAATACAAGTTATAGCGTCATAACATAACTGCTTTTTGGTGGACCGCAGTCGTCCACAATCAGGCGATAGCCTCCAACTTCCAACTTTTTGCACCATTATAGACTTCTGTATACAGTTAACAGATCTTTTAAGCTCAAATATACCATTTTAATCTACACCTTATGCAAAATAACTGATACAAACAGGGTAACCCATAGCAACGAAGTGGCGGTTTACATATTGAGTAGTTTGATCAGGGATCTTGTTGACAATTCATTATAATGGACACTCTACGTATGACGTCACCACTTGATACGAGTCACATTCACGCCAATTCCTACTTTACAATGGTCGAGGTTTACATCGAACGTTGACATCTGCACATGCATAATTAAGGCAGATTTGACACGGAAATGATGTACATAAACCAGCAACGAAGTGGCTTCGTAACTACTGTTATAATTAATCGACTGTGACCCTATGTGACATTTCGGTGACAATGCATGTATAGATACAGTGAGCAAAGATTTTCCTTCGTGGCTTTTAAGAAAAGTTCCGTTTTCATCGCGCCATATAGTTACCTATATAGTATTTTGACATTTGACACTAAACAATAAAGTTTCATATGGATATGAATATATCACTCATCTAATGCGATCATTCATTGACGGGGTTTCGTCGTATACCGATAACGATCCGAGTTTTCCGAAGGAAAATAACTTCTCAATACATCTATACTAGATGAGTGACGGCACTCGTTGCCATGGGTTACTGTTCACATCAATTCCGTGTCTCGTTTAGCCGGAGTATAGTGTTCTATTTCGTTTCTTGGTCCTCTTCAATGGAGGAGGGTGAGGGGTGGGAGGTCTCAGAGGGGCTCGCGACGCGGCACCCACACGCTGGGACCGCTCTCGGCTGTGATGACCGCCTTCACCTTCGAGTAGATCTCTTCAGGCGTGTCACCAGTCACCACGGCTGTAAAGGATAGGACAAGTTAGTCGTACGTAATTAAATTCACATTCAAATATCTTTATTCAATATAGAAGTTTACACTTGCTTATTGATTGTCAAACTCACTACCACCTATTCGGAAAAGGACGCTTCAGACCTGAGAAGAACCGGCGAAAGAAAATCAGCGAGCTATTTTTTATTATATATCGTAAAGTCTACTCTCCTTTACTTAAGTTATCATGTCGGCTTCTAGTCCAGATTTAACTGAATGACAGCTTTAACGCGGAGCGACTGGCCTGCGATCTCCGCAAACCAAAGGGTGAGCTGGTTTCAATAAATTAATTACTTGTTAGGATATCTTGAGGGCCCTGACATTTCTTTGACGACTGCCAAAGATTGTCTTGTCAACCGCGATCGACTTTATACATGCCCATTTAATGTATGAATTGTCTTTTAAGACAGGTTGATGAACCAATCAAAAACAGAAATAAGTCTACAACTTAGTGTTCAACCAAGTTTCCCGCGGGATTCGAGCCCACAACACCCTTTCTAAAGCAAGTATTGACTGGTTGGTCTGGAACCAACCCTTCCCATCTAGGAAGGTTGAGATAGTAAGGGCCACGTGGGTGGTTTCTTTCTGTAATAACCCTATTAAAAACTCAAACCATATAGAAATATCAAACTGTACCGAAGAGGATATGAGAAATATTTGAACAAAGTCAAATCCTTATAGCGCCTCTATACCCGAGTTATGAGACCACGAATGTACGACAAAAATAAAAGTAAATATTAACAACGCTAAAGGTTGACAGTATCCTATTGATGAGATACGTCAACACTTTTAATTTTACATGTGAGATATGATTTGGCGTTAAGGCGCCTATAGTTAGTCATTAAAGTCATAGTTTGATTTATTTTAGTTGCGCAACTGGATTATTCGCTTTCGACTTCGCAAATCTACGCACATAAATACATCAATAACTCGTATTTAGATGTTCTATGATTTCCATTATGTAAATCATTTATAACAAATTAAACAGTTTGTTCTATCATTGTTAGAATATCTTGCATCTACTGACCAGTGAAGTATTCAGCGAATTCTTGCTCCATCTTGAGGGCGCGTTCATAAGTTTTCTTAGCTTGATCCTCAGTCATCCTTTTATTCATTTCCCTTAAAAAATAACAAGTAAAATAAATATATAAATATCTAAATTAAAAGATAGATATGATTCGAAAATAAAATCGATACTTACATAATAGAATCTACGCTCTTTGGTTTTATAAATATGGCAATAGGATAAAGTTGCGCCACTTGTAATCTCTTAATGGCATTACCGCTCACGTCCAAAATGCAATGCTTGCCCTGAAAGGAAATGAAAAACAACAATAGTAACAAGTATTTTTTAACAAAACAGGTAATATTTTAACTAAATATGTCAACATAAGTATCAAGTGACATTCAGGAATTGCTTGAGCACCAGGATTGAGATTTGCCTGAAACTGACTTGGATATTTGCTTTTTGAATTTGTAACCTAGGCACGTATTCCCTATTTATATATATATATATATATATATATATAAATCAGGTGTCACGATGTTTGTCCGCGGTGGACTCCTAAAAACTACTTAACCGATATTAAAATGTAGTTGGCCACCATGTACAGTTTATTCCAATTTAAGATACCTTACATCTTATTTATAATCGAATAATGTTTTTAACAATTTATTTTTCTATTATTATTTGATGCAAAATGTTAGTTAAAGGATACCAACTCAAATTTACAATGACTTTAATTGATTAACGATATCCATTGATTGCGAAAATTATTTAAATTTGGCCAGTTAATATTAAAATAATTATTATCTATTTTTATAAAAAAATCAATTTCATAACGCGTTTTTTTATAGCATATACAAATAATTTTTACAGAGCAAAATTAATAAAAGTGATGTTGTATCCTATATAAAGGAAATATTTTTATAACATATTCAACGTCGGATACGATTGAAGGTACTGTACATTCGTTATTTATTATTTCATACGATATACATAACTTTTGTTCTATGTTTTTTAATAACCATGCAACTAAAACATTAAAATTATGTTTTTAGTGCTCCATATCCATTCAAATTACAACATTTTTCGAACTAACTCTTTTGTATAGAATTTTGCACGATATCAAGAGAAGGAACATTTTGATTAATCGTCTTCAGTCCGTCTACTTTATATCTACTTTAACTAATCCAATCGATTTTATACCAGTGTTATTTTTTCAATGTATTCAGGTGTAACGGTAGGTAGCATCATCGAGGTCACTGTTTTTTTTACAAATGTCATCAATGTAAATTATCTAATAAAACATTGTGGTCCTCATGACTGATATTCTCTTTCCGTTTATCTTAAGCCCTTAAATTGTTTATTACAATGAAAAAAAGAAAGTCCTAGCCGCAGCAACGCGTGGCCGGGAATGCTATTAGCATATAAATTAATGTTTCTGTACTTTTCACGGCAAAATTACGGAACGCGGCCCCCGCGAGTGAGCAGCATTTAACATAATTTAAAAATAACACGGGCAGATTCGTTGACTAACTACTTATTAGTCTGTACTCTATACAAATAAATAAAATTGTCTATAAATAACATTAAAGCAATCGTTTTAAAATAATTACATAGCGATATATAAACGTACATATTACTAACATTTTTAAATTTTTCGTTTGTCTATATGTATGTTCTGGCTAATCTTTGAAATGACTGGTCCCATTTTAATGCGTTTGTTTCACCTAGTCTACTAAGGATTTTTTTTATAAATTACTACGCGACCGAAGTCGCGGAAACAGCAAGTCTTTAATATAGACCGGCAGTTATAACCGTTATCGGCTTGGAGGAATATATTTTCACGCCATGTGTTGTTTTATCCACTTGGGGTATAGGATAGTCTAGGTCTTATTATAGTCACCTTATTGCTAAATACTTGTCTAATAAAAAATAATGTCAAATGTTAGTCTCAATAAACTGTTAGCTGCAAAGGAAATTGACAGATAGCGATATCTCTTGACTGAGTTGAGTTACAATTCAATAGATGGCGCTGTTTTAAAAGACAAATATTGCAAGAAATAAAGAGTACTACAGATGTCGTATAACATAAAAAGAATTTTCATTGATCAGTTCTAAAATAAATTTAAATTTGGAGTATTTATATTTTTATTCAAAATAATTAATACTAATTTTATATTTTTTAACTGTCTGCCCTACCTACCTAACTCATAAGTCCAAGTGTCACATGTTATATACAAAGTAGTTAACTTTGTATTATATTAATCGTTGCGAGCTTAATATTAAAAAGAAAATAAAATATTTATATACATTGGTCATGTTAAATTTTTTTCCCTTCAAATCCTAAATCAGTGGATTTTCATACCAACGGTAATGATTCCCTCTTTGTTCGTAAATATTAACTTCTTCGCATTAAGGGTAACGGTAATGAAAAAATCGGTCATGAAGGTCGCCATGGTTTTTTACGAATAGCATTTATAAAAAAAAGCATTGTGGTCTCCATGACTGACGTTTTCCTACCGTCCCCTTTGAATAGTTTACTGCGTGTAAAATAACAAATGTCTTAGCCACAGTAACGGGTAGACTGCTAGTTCGTCACGCTGTTTTCGGTGGACTTCTAACTATACGGATTTTAACCAAATTTGCACATTGTGTGTAGTTTGATCCAACTTGGGATACGAGATAGCTTAAACTTTAATTTATAGTCGCATATTGTTTTATTGCAAATAATTTTTCTATTATTGTTTGACAGTAAAATGAATGAATAGCGCAGAGACTATTCTGACAATTGGCGATATCTGTTGACCGTGTTGTATTATAATTCAATAGATGGCGCGGTATTAGAAACACATGTTTCATAAAATGAACAATTAATTAGCATACACACTCCGTGTAGCTAAAATATTTTTTTAGCAAACATAATACAGTGAAATTCCAGGGTAATAATTAACTTTAATAGCACTCTTACTACATTTTTCAGTATATATTAATCAGTTACTTATATTTAATTAGACAAATGTATATCATAAATGCTATAGGTGTTATATGTTGAAAAACCGTCGAATCTATTTTAGTTAGCTAAGGATATATAAATAATAATTTTAGCCC
Source organism: Lamproptera curius (assembly GCA_029286875.1). NCBI lineage: Eukaryota > Metazoa > Arthropoda > Insecta > Lepidoptera > Papilionidae > Lamproptera > Lamproptera curius. The sequence goes on from JAGSMT010000069.1 coordinate 80,795, forward strand.
ATTCGGGGTAACAGTAGTAGAAAATCAGTCATGTGCCAGGGCTACAGGGTACAGGCCACTGCTAGTTATATATGTTAATATTATTTACCTTTTCGGCGACCTCCCGCACCGATGCGACGGAGGTCCCGTAGAGGTTGTCGTTGTACTGGCCGGCCTCTATGAACAGGTGGTTCTGTATGTCGCGCTCCATCTGCTCGCGGCTCGCGACGAAGTGATAGTCGCGACCGTCCACCTCGTAGTCGCGCCTCGGCCTTGTAGTATCTACAATTAAAGTAAACAGAGTTCGATAAATTCATTCTGTTGCTTACGCGAATACTATGTATTATAAATAATACGGTTTTCACGGATTTTATCGTGTTTAATTTTTTACCAATTATTTAAAGGAAAGGGTTCGAAACGTGGGGTATGATTTTAATAAATTATCCATTATATTACTTATAACAAAAATATTAAAAGAAAATGAGACCACATGATTGTTACAACCTACTACGAATCAATATTTGAGTGCTAGGAGCGTAGCGTCGATGTAAGATATGATTAAAAAAAGAATGATCGAATAGTTTACTAACGGGTTTTTTTTAATTTTAGTACAGACTTAATTTGCCCCCTGCTTTGTATATATTATTGTATCTAAATGTTTAAAAGTAGCGTTTTTGCCACTAAAAAGTTTACAATTTTATTTCTACATAAATATCACAAGTATTTGAACAATTGTTCACTCATCAGCCTAAGGAAGAACGAATAATATATAGATAAAACATTACTTATCAATCTGTTTTAAGAACTGTTACCAAATTTCATAAACTAATCTCTAAGGAAAAAATATTAAAATTATTATTATTAATCTTAACATACAATCAATAGATCTATAAATAAATAGCGAAAGTATAAAACAATACCAACGAGATTGCGAAAAACTTGGACTTTGCCATCTCCACGGTCGCAACCGAAGATTGACGCTGGCAAATGAGAACTACAAGGCAATTGAATCGAATCCAAATGTGTCATCATCGCATATATTTATTAAGAGTGTTTTTATATAAACACCAGAAATCTTAATAAAGACGCACTTGTAACACATACGATTGTACTTTTCGTGTTTACGAGAATACTACACATGATTTAATAAAAAACAATTTTAAAACTATCGAGATCCGGAGCCAATTAAGGCATGAATTTTTCTTTAGAAAAAAATTTTATTAAGCACTAATAGCATAAGAACTCAATGCGTTCGTTGACCGTAGCTATAGTCAATCTGTTAACACTTCTTTTAGACGACAACAGATTTCAATATACTTGTAAAATTTTAATGGATGTGGCGTATATAGTATAAGTTATTTTAATAAGTAGAGATTTTTATATTACTCACGAGGCACACAGCTACCAAACTTGTCCGGGAACTCCGATATGAGGTCATCGTTTATTCTGTCCTTGAGCGGCCCAAGGATTATGACGGGCCTGGTATAGCTTATGGTCAACTGCTGCACGGTCTCATACGAAAGCACGTTCTCATCTTGGCCTGCAATGCAAAAGGTGAAACGGTCAACAAAATCACGTAGAACATAAACAATTCAGAATAGAATTAAAAATATACAATATCTAGAAACCTATTATTATACATTCTTAATTAATTTTTCATGTTCTCTAACAGAACAAACGGATGTTTCCAATCGATTCGCTTATATGTATGTATTGTAAAAGAAATCCAACAATGCTACACTAGTTCAAACAAACTCCGTGTGTATAACATGCCATAATGATGAGACAAATAAAACTCGATAAAAACTGCAAGGTATCATATTTAATACAGAATATGCTTCTTTAAGACGATTCGAATTATTTTAGATGTAATAAATAATCGTTCTTATCGTGCGTGGCGTGCTATGTGACTAAACCAGTTTACATAACCTGAAAATTTTATACACTCTAATATTGTGCTATCGTTTGATCTGCAATCTTTGATGTTCATAATGAAGGCTTCGTTTGAGTTTTACGTGTTTATGTCACCATACAGAATAATAAATAATATCCATCTTTAATAACAGTACAATGTGCTATTATAATTTGGACGTTTTGTAGGTTCGTTTTGCATCTGTATAGTAATTTTTATCGGTTAAATCAACGCGTCGAAGCAACTTTTACGAGCACCTTATCCCATCGAAATATAGTAAAACTCTGTCCGAATTACACATCGCTCGGATAAGATGCTCGTGCGAAACAAAGCAAATAAAAAAAAAGTAAATTCATGCTCCAATTTGAACAAACTAAATGTTACTACGTAATTCATTTTATAGCCAACACCTAAACTCTATCGAAAACGACTAAGCGCTCTCAGCTCTTGCTCGGTGTGAGAGAGATCTTTCGTTTAAAAATGCAAAAATATACACAAATGGAATGAAACACTGGTCACTAAGAACCCAGCGGCGTCTTCGATTCGATGTTTTCGTACCGGGACATTTATAATACAAGCCCGTGATGCGATGCGGTGGGACTACGTGTCATGCCAGTGACGTATGCTATTGGCGTATGCTAGTGACGTATGCTGGTGACGTATGCTAGTGACGTATGCGGTTTGCGTATGCTAGAGGCTGTGAAGCGCGCAAGCCCAAGCCGCGGCAGTGACGGAGGCGTCCACGTGTGCTTCCAGTGGCCCCCACTCTCCCACCAACTAGTCATTCGAAGCTATCTTGGACCAATGTACGCCTATGCGCCCCGAGGTATGGCAACACCGTGAGATTCGTGTGCGGATAGGCTGTTTGGACTGTCGATATGATTTAGGAGAGTCGAGAGACAAACGAGGTGTGAAAAACGGGAAACGAACAACAAAAAAACAACAGCAACTGGAAAACCGATAAAGAAAACTCAAAAAAAAAATCAAACTGAAAACAATGACAAGTAAACGGTACTGGGGGGAGGCGATATCGAAGTGTTCGGTTATTGAGATAAAAAAAAGTACAAAAAAAAAAAACCAAATATGATAGACTACATCGCTAATTTGATGATCATAACCAGAATGCGGGAGGTAAGGTATATGTCCGCTACGGCACTCGCAAGCTACGGCCCCAACTCCCAACAACTTACTCTCGTCCTCGAGATAAATGAGCGTTATCTCCTCCATCATGGGAAGTTCCACTCGGTACAAGATTTCCCCTACACGTAGAAAAATTAACGTTACATACATTTTAATAACTAACTCTCTACAATGTACGGGCCAACGGGACTGATCCTCTGTAGCGACACTAACGTATTCGCAAACAAAGGGGGGAAGTAACACCCGTCTTGTTTAGCGTGGACATTAGGGGATAGCGCCCGGTATAGGGATGTTAAAAATAATCGATTTTATTTGAATTGTGTATTATTTGTAACCATGTCAACAGATTTTAAATAAGTCGAATAAATAATTGAAGTGTTTAAATCGTTTTCCATAAAAATTGCCATATTTATAAAGGAAGAATAGAATCGAACTAGTACTAGACATTTATGAAAGCTACGTTTTGATATGAAGTTTGGTTTTTAAGACAAAAAGAATGTCGTTTGTTAGATAATAATTTCGATTTAATTGTTTTGAATACTGAAAGTTTATATTAGTAGCAATTTTCGGTTTCCTTGTGCCTTACTTTGAAACTTTTAAGGAAACATTCACTATGATAAATGCAACTATAAAATGTGTTATTTTTTTTATTTACATAATTTTTATTTTTTTTATCTGATAATTTGTTCATATAAATTTGTTATATATTTTAAAATCGAATAGAATAAGGAAAATCGATTTTTTTCATCGCTGTCACATCCCTAGCCCGGTAACATAAAGAGCAAATAAAAAGAGACGATCAGTTGATGACGTGTATCCGGTCAGGCAACTAGAAGCACGGTACGGCGCTGTATGAGTCCCGTCCACACGGGCCCATACGCAAACCCCTCCCACCCATGTTAAATCTAACCACACAGCTGTGCAAAGCGAACATTAACCAGTACCCAGACAATACACTCAGCCATCTAAATTTTACCTTTTCTGAAAACCGCCACCGCCTAGCCTACACCATCCTTTCTAATATCATCACCGAATTATAGAAGGAAACTCCTATACGGACTACTCGCTTTTGTTGCTACAACGAAAGCTGATACACTTGGAAGTAAAACTTTACATTTATTATTACGGAAGCAAGCTAACATGCAGCCCATATATTCTTGTACAATCCGCAACATCGATAGCTGTTCGATAGATGGCGCTAGTATACTTGTACATCAGCTAGCTGTTATATATTTTTATTGTCGTGTCAACTTACGCTTAACAATCACACGGTTTCACTATTATTTATATAACAAATTATAACAGTATCGTTTAATGTTATAAATATTTAACTGGTGTAGTTTTTATTTTATTTGTCTATTCATCAGATCATTCAATATGCAACTGATTAAACAAAAATATTTTTGTCACCAGCATTGCTTTCTAACGAATATAACATGATGTACGTAAATGAATAAAATAATTGCCAATTTATACCTGTAATCCGACTCACCTATATCTATGCACATATAATATAGTATGATAATCACATCAAAAACTTAGGAGTATTAATCATTATTAATTTAAGGCAATTTTGTTAAAAGCTGGTAACACATTAAATTTCTCCTGTCCACATGTTATAGAACAATATTATTAGATTAATAAGAGCAACTAAAAGATAATATAACTTATAAAATTACAGAAATTATTTTTGAGTTGTACAAGTGTTGTAAATACCACTTATGAAATAATTCTCATATTAAATTAGTTTTTATATATGTTAGTAAATATAATTTTTATAACATCAATAGCATTGATTGAATGCATAGTTTTTATTAATAACTCCTTGAAGTGTTAAACGGTGAGAGATAAATTATCTCTCTTATCTGAGTATCCTTTGCAATGAGCAGACTAAATATTAAATACTCCTATAATATAAATACGTTATTGTACATGACTGTATATTCAAAATCTGAAAAGTATGTAATATTGTAACTATGCAACTTAACTAACCTTTGGTCCGTTGCAGTCAAAATATATGACACGTTTATAATAAATTAATACATATACAACAAATAAGGATAAATATTATTAACTTTAGAATCTTAACGGTAACTTACTCAACATTAATAAACTACAATAAAATCTACTGAACAAAAATTACGTGTTGGGAATATCTACTTTCAACACCAATATGAATAACAATGATGTACATTTAACAGGTCATAGTGAAATCATGCTGCGTGTTTCAAATACATATGTTTTGTATAAATCAGTATGCGGCATGTTGAAGAACTCATTGTCTTGATAAAAAAAAACTCCTGTTGTTATTCAGATAAAATGAATCTCGTTTTAAAAAAGCTTTTATTTGGGCTTACAAGCTTTCCAATTTTAATGTTGGTATTTTAATCTTAAGAAAGACTCCAGATACAATATTTTTAAAAACTTAAAAAAAATAATGTTGTTTAATACTAATATAAGGCTAAAAACTTCTTTGCCAGGACTAGACTAAGTGTATTTTGTTTTGTAAGGAGAGTAATTTTTTCGATTACTTTACTATTATTTTAATAAGTTACCATTTTGAATTCTAATTATTTGATGATTATAGTCTGTATTAGAATTGTTCAATAGTAGCTTATCCTATGAAACCTAATTATGATTAACTGCAGAGTAAATAAGAAAATAAAGTATTTCGCGTTACTTACCATCCGCATTTGTGTCCTCCTGCGTATAGCAAAGCATGAAAGCTGTAACAAGAGAACAACAATATTGCTTTACTTTTAAAAATGTAATTACCGAAGCTCTACTGCTGAAATAAGAAGTAAATATGACATACCAAAGAACTACAAGTTGATTTAATTTTTAACATTATATATTCATCAGGAATTTTGGGAAATCATATAATATGGTATAGTATGAGTAAAAATCCAAAACACATTTTTTTTTTATCAAACATACTGACGTGAACAAGTATGGTGAGCGTCATCTTTACAGGACACTATAAAATGTTGACCGTGACCACTCTATAAATAGTGCTAATGACTGAGAAGAAAACTAAAATGAGGTAGTTATATAATAAGTATACAACACGGATTATAGTTAGTGGAGCTAACCAGTTTGAACGGGAAGAGAAGAACCCCCCTTCAAATATAATATGACATACATGCATTTATTGCTGTAAGGTACTTATTTCTATAACAAGTATCAGTTTATATTTTTAAAAGAAATAAATAAAAACCATATGTTCCTGTAGTTATAAACATGTTTGTAATTACTTAACGACAATATTAATTAAATTTAACTGTGCACTTAATACTAATAAAGAAATCAGAGAACCAGTATTAAAGAACCATTTATACACAAATAAAACATTCTTTTTAAAATTCAATCAACAATCATTCTTAGATGATTTAGTCTGTTCTGGCTAATCTCTGGAATAGCTGGTCTGCTATTGATGGAACTTTTACAGGAAGATAGCTGATTTAACTTGAAAAAAATCGTACATTTTCTTACCAGGCGGAAAATGTAGCGGTGACAGTATTTAATAAGTTGTTTAATAAGTTTGACATCGATACTTACGCTCCTGATCCGAACCATCTTCCGATTTGCCGTCCTCCCGGCTCTTCATGAACGGGAACTTTCTGCTGAACGAAAGAGTCTTCTTTTTCCTCTCGAGCGTTGATTGGCTCTAAAAATTAATCATTGGAGGTGACAAAACACAAAAAGTGAAACTCAAGACATAATTTTGACAAAGATAATATTGATGATAACTTTTAGTGGTGATTTTTGTAATATACAATTAATTTAAATAAAAGATAATCTGCAACTAATTTTTTAATGTTTAGTTAAATCAAAACAGTAGGTGTATTATTCATAGATGGGACAGTTTTATTTATATATTGCATGGATATTTCAGACAAATTTAATTGTTTGACCATATTGAATACATACTATAAAAAAAATGTATATACTTTCCAAATGAACCTCTTTCATATGTAAGTAAGTAGATCCAAAAACCTTTATACAGTATAAATGAAAACCACTATTTATCCACAGTAAATGAACTTTTTCTAACATAGTTTTAATTCATATAAAGGTAACACCAATTATGTCAAATAATTAATGAAAAAAAAGGCAAAATAATAAGAAAACGGCTAACTTACAGTACTTACTGGCGTGCCTTGTCCCTGAAACTTGACTTGTCGATCCCTAGCGCGTTGCTTTCGCTCCCAGCGGCGTTTCGAAGGTATAATGCCTATCGCGTCCGCGTCTGTCGTGTCCAATCGTCTGAAAACATAATATAGTAAACATAAATAACTGAACTTGTTAAATATTAGCGCCAGAGGAGTGTAAGTAGATTTGCTTTGATAATAAGTGGAACGCCCTGTGCATACCAAAATGCTACAAGTTAACTTCCTAGAAATTGGTCGATACGTCAAGTTAACCTTATAATTACGCAGGATACAGTGCGTAGGATGCATTGTTCTTACACAACTGTTTTAAAACAAAAAGTCGGTCTACTTTAGAAAGGAAACCTGTTAATTAGTGGATTGCAGCCAAACATTAATCTCTATTCTATTTTCCACCAATACGAATATTTTATGTGTTATTGACGTTATTAAAGCTTAAAAATAATGATTTGCATAATCTTAAATTGTTGAACACTTGTTTAGCAATTATAACCGCGCAGAATTTATACGATGTTGTAACTTTAGAAATTTGCATTGTATTGTCACATACTAGATCTATCAATGTTCAATGCAGTGTTTAGAGGCTTAACCATAAACGGTCACTCAAATTAATATGTGTCGTTCGTTCTAAAGCCAGGCGATGCAGGCGCGTGTTTTACATTGATAATACACAGCATTTAATGCGTATCTAAATGTTTAATTGATAATGCAACATTCCCAAGACACGTTACAAAGTTACATAAATAAAAAGAATGTTGCGTCCGTCGGCACATAGCTATAATTATTTGTGAAATAACAGAATACTCGATGGAACTCAATAAATTTGGGGGATTTTCGTGTTAGACTATCAATATATTAGTGTGTAATAGTTAAAAATATTTTTAGAATTATCCAAACAAATCACAATAAATATAAAATAATTACTAAATAAATAATTCAGGCCAGTTTCATAGGAACAAATAATAAACAATGAATTATTCTTTGTAGCTATTTCTATTACTATTCGGCTTCTTATCCACCCGTTATTATGACCCAACTAAAAGTTTATAGGAAATGCATCACAACTTTAAGGGTAAATAAAATTGATAATTTTTAGGCACTGTTGTTTTTACGAGTGCAAAACATAGTCGTAACAGTTGGGACAAAATTTTTATATCATTTCATCTAATCGGTCTGCATTCCTCTAACCAAAAATAATTATAAAATCACACGCACTTTACCAGGAGACTTCGAACTCACGACATCCAATTAACAGCCCATCTGTCGAATAATCCTTATTCACGATATTTTTACTATCCATATTAATGTATATTTGACAAAAGTGCGTCGAACGTTACCTCGCCTGCCACCATTCGTCGTCGGAAGCATTCGTCACGTGCAGTATATCTCCGTAGCGGAAGGGGAGACCTCGAGATGGCAGGCCGTCGTCTCTCACGGGGTCATAGTCGAATAGCGCTCTGGGGAAGAATATAATAATAACTAACTAAGTTATTCAAATGTTGCTGTGCATTATTTTGAACTCACTGATTATGACATTTCTAACCTACCACATTGAGAGTTATCTCGTTCAAAAATTGTATAATATAAAGACATAACACTATATTATCAAGAGATAAGAAGTATTTTAAAAAAATCATCGATCTATTAAATCGTATGTAAATCACATGTACGATAAAACTTATAATAATCCACTATTTCTTCTATATCTATAATACCGTTTTTTTTAAAACATTCCATATTCTATTACGCTCTTATATAATAAACTAAGTGTGAAAACGATGTCACAAGACGCCTCTCAAGGACGATGAAAATTATACACTGTCATGTGTCAATGAGGCAATTGATGGTTTTATGTCAATAGAGCAATCGAGACATAAAAGGCGTTCACTACACATCGTAAGTTTTTTGTTATACTAAAATAAGGTTTGTACGTTTGGTAAAAACAATTTTGATAAACAAAAATTTATTATATGTTATCTAGTAACTACAATAGAACAAAATTCAAATTTTTGAACAATACTTATACGATACTCAAAAAATAAAAAATTCAGAATTTTTGTCATTGCTTTTTAATTCATGGCCATGAATCTAATGCGCTATTAAATACACCTTATAGTACATGAATCGAGAATTGAAGACATAATTAGTAATAAAGTGTTATGTATATAAAATTATTATGCGATTTCGGTTAACATGTTGTTCTCACCTAACATAGAGCGATCGCTTTTGTGACGTCCTCAGTAGCGTGTGATGTTGCTTCAGCTCATTGATGCGGGCCTCGAACTTATTGTACTCCTGCGGTCGGTATACGACAGTCAGTTTAACATTTTGCCCGGTGCTCTGTAACAATTGCGTTCATAATATTATTGCACATATTTTTTTATCCAATTATCTATATTAGAGAAATATAAGACTGGTAGATTGTTTAAACGTTTAATATCGCTCGAAATTTACCAATGTTATGTTGCAGCGGGATAATATATTAAGATAATACTTTTTTAATGTAAATCGCTATATTATTTAGCTTTGATGTTAATAAATACATTTCAAATTGCTAGGTTAATGTAATTTAAACAGGGGAGCATCTAACACTATTGGGTCTTCTCAAATAAAAAAATCCTTATTTTAAAAGACCTAAAATATAAAATTAATTACTTAGGTTTGCTTTTTTTTAATGAAAAGAACGCCACTCACTTTTTTAATCATATCGTCATATACAACAAATTGTTTAAACTTGAAAATTGTAAACACGAGAGAAAACAAATATATTTTAAGGCTTGAAGAATGAACATAATAGATTAGTCAGAAGCCCAAAAAGTTTTTAATCAATTAACCAAACGCTCCGCAATATATGTGCGGTTCCCATTACACGTTTTCACAACATCAGCCAAAGCGTACTATTTCGAATTCGATTCCCAAATATTACGCTTGAATTCGTCCGAACGTTTAAACAAACTTTTACTAGACTTGGTAATTCGAACAGTTATTTTTAATTTGAGCTGAACGGACATTTCCCCTGCAATATTTACTGTTTATCGAAACGGAATCATTGTAATTTAGAGTGAATGATTAATGGTTTATCAGAATAATAGAAAATATTTTTATTTACATCAGAAGGGTATTGGTTAAATATTGCTTTGCGGATTATTAAAACAAAATACGAAACTGGAAACCCTCCCAATCTAAAACGATTGTTGCCTTTTTAATATTTCATCATATTAATTTTTTTAAATAAGATACAATAGATATTTACACAGATTTTAGAAGAGCACAAAAATTTTGTCTGACTCTCCATTTTGTTTGCATTAATTCAATAATGTAAGCGATACCAAAAAAAACCTCGTAAAAACAGAAATTCACTAAGCTGGCAAAAACAAACAAAACCAGCACGCTGGCAACAAAAGAAAAAAAAAAAAAGAAACTCAGTGGTACCAACCTTGAGAGCCTTGGCGGCCTGCTCGTGCGTCGCGTGCGTGATGTCCGCCTCGTTGACGGCCAGAAGCCGGTCGCCCCTGCGCAGCTCGCCCGAGCGCTCCGCGGGCCCGCCGGCCAGCAGGAAGGACACGTAGATGCCGTGCCCGTCCTCGCCGCCCACGATGTTGAAGCCCAGCCCCTGCGGGCCCTTCTCCAGCTCCACCACGCGCGGCTCCTCGGCGCCGTCGGTCACGTCCTCGCGCCGGAGCGAGTTGGCCGTGCTCGATGCTGTTATATATTATAAATTGTTGTTAGTATGTCACTAAGTACGTACAAAGCCAAATAATATATGGAATATACAAGTTCTCTATCTAATAATGTTGGCTTTATATCTAGCTTTTAATGTGCTCTGACTATATTGGCTATATTTAAAGCATCTGTTAATATTGGCGCTAAAACTCAATTTCTTCAAACGCTATTACTTCATTATGCACCGATTCATTTTTTTTGCACTGATTTAAAAAAAATATTTTCATATCAGTACAAAACCATTTTTAAAATAAAGCCTAGCGTTAACGTTATTACTTAGGATTACAAATAACGGCGAAATTTAAAAAGCTGTTATTGGCTTTCAACCATCACAATAAGTAATTTCACTATAATTTTTAGTACATTAGTCAGTTTGCTTTTCCTAAATAATTTTGGTTTAATTTACACCAGAAAAACAATTTAATTAATCTTAAAAGACATAAAATTAACTACTTTGTGGTATTTGTTTTATTCAATTTTTTAATTAATTTTATGAATAAAGTGCACATTATTACAAATGTACTTCAAACAAAATATTTTAGTGAAGACATCAAATCAAGTGCAAGCACTTAAGAATTATCGCCATTTACAATTGAATTCATGATACAAATATATATCTATAACATGTTTATAATGTTTTAGTAAGGAATTAATATGAACAGTTTTAAATTGTTTTTACTACTAAATCTATAAGAGTAATCCTTAAATGTCCTTACGCGTATTCGCCCTGGATGTCCGTGGAGAAGGCTGTCCATGCCTCGGACCAGGCACAAGTACCAACACTACCCGTTCTCCTGATGCTTTTAATGCACTCACTGCATCCTCATGCGTCACATTGTCCAAGTTAACATCGCCTTTCTGTAAAACAATAAAAAATTAGGCAAGAAAGTTCATGATTTCCACAGCTGTTAAACAAAAGAAATTAGCCATATGCATAGGAGATATTATATTGCAAAGTGTTTATGCAGCTGAATATGGTCCTTAAATAAACTTTTTATTTACTTTAAAATGTACCAAAGCAAAATAAAATTCGAAATTGACCGAAAGAATCAAAAACAATCACTGAGCAGTAATCAACTTATGTATGTCAACTCCATATGTATGGTACTAGGTAATGTTGTTTATGTTGTTTAACTTTGCCACTAAGGGTAAAATTGCTTAGAATTTAGAACAATTCCATTTTTCCTTTTGCTTATGGTATATAAAAAAGATTATGGTGGGGTAGTTTTTCATTACATATTGTGCAAAGTATGAAATTTCTTTTGTCACATTCATATGATCTACATATAAATTAGTGTTAGGAGTTTGACATCTTTGTTTTAATTGATTCTCAATTTTCTAGCCAATTTATATAATCGGCTCTGGCAAACAAAATTGATTTATTTTTCTAAGCATATAACTCAAATAAAATTTACGCATTAAAATCTACAAATAGCATAAGTTGTGGCTATTGATAATAGATATTTATTATATACTACAATGATAGGACATATAAAAAAATAATAAAAACATCTCAATAAAATCAACACCCCAATAACAATGTCTAACTACATTCAAGTACAATAACACATATGATAATCAACAAACATCATAATTCAAGCAATACATGTCACACCATAATGCGTACACAATGAAACATTAGAATGTAGGTTACTTGTGTTGATTACTCACTGAGGTATTTTTGACCATGAGCAGTTTATCGCCGACCCCCAGGCGGCCGTCGCGGTAAGCCGCACCGCCGGCCATGATCTTCGTGACGTAGATACCATTGTCACCAGGTATATGCTGGTTGCCAACACCGCCCGCTATACTGAACCCCAGTCCCGAACCGCCCTTCACCAACTCAATCTCTATTGCCTGCTCCTTGTTTACAACACTCGGAACGGTTAAGGTGTCCTGTGCGGTGCGCCGTCTTATTTTCTGTAAAGACCAAACCTTTATCATAATAACCCAAAAAAGTTTAACATAAAGAAATGTTTACACTATGCACATAACATGTCTACTTCTGTACTAATAGTGTTTTGTAACATGTCAGTAATACTGTTTTGGTTTCAAATTGAGACGTTACTTACAAGCCTTACTGTATTCCCAGCTTTTTTTAATGCATCTACTGCGTCTGCATGAGTCACATTTTCAACACTTGTGTCATTAACCTGTATGAAACGTTGAATTAATATAAAATACAATATAAATAATTTATAACTATGCTTAGATTTATTAAAGAAATATGTTAAAAGCCGAATTATTTAGACACAAGGTGCACATTTTAACAAATAAATGAATAAAAATAGTAACGTAGAACTTTGCAGTACACAAGTATATGAAGTAAATTATTTTTATGTTATATTATTATTGTACACTGGGTTGTAATTCACTTTTTGGAATCTTATATCTGTGCATTTACTTAATTCCTTACAATTTACAAATGATCATTTAACAAATAAACATTGTTAGTGGTAACCTGTAATATAGCATCATTAATTTGCAATTGACTAGCTGCGGCTGCTCCCCCTGGTATCAGTTTGGTGACATATATTAGGGGGTCCTCTGCAACATGTGGGTTGTCAGAGCCACCAGCAATACTGAAACCAAGACCCGCACCTCCAGCTCTAGAAAGAACTACCGTCAGATACAAGAAGCCATCTTCACCCACTGTCCTCTCTGTTCCACCACCTTCAATGCCATTTATCTGTAACTTTCGAATTAGAATTACTGCAATTAATTGACATTCTTAAAGCACAGTATGTTTAACAATTCAATAAAAAACATGGGATTTTTTAATATAATGCACATCTCACTTTTTATTTACAGCATATATTATAAAAAGTTACAACATAAGTAAATATACCATGGTTCAACATACACTAAATGTTTATTTGTGGATGAAGCTTAAATGTTGTAATAAAGAATTATTGTATCTCTTGTAATTATTTCAAGGACAAAAGTGCTATTGCAGTACTAAATACGACTTTTAAAATTATTGCATGTGTATGTAAGTATGAAGTGATTTGTTTATAATTGTCAGATACACTTACCTGCTTCATTTCTGGAGTTGTAACGTGAGCCTGAAAATTGAACACCATCTATAACTAGTCCTTTTATCATGTATAGAATAGGTTGTGTTATAAAAATTTTGTTATTATTTAAGTAATGGCAAAAAAGGTATACATTTGGAGGTGGCATTTCACCTACATTAATGCAAGAAATAACTTTCACTATGCTAAACATGTTTTGACAATACAAAATGTTGGTCAGTAGTTCAAGTTGGTATCTTTTAATCTGTAATGTGCAACAACTTGGAGCTCACTCACCGTGTCGAGATTAAACAGGGAGGATACTTTTCGAAGGAATCCATTGTGTGTTTTTTTCTTTCGTCTCTCAGTCATTTTGGACGATCAGAGTGCATAGCCTTTGGGCTTTTTACTGATCTCTGCACTACGCTATGTACACTGCATGCATTGTTAGTTACACTCTCGTGATTGTCCTGAGAACCGTACTGGGCGACGATCAGCATGCACCATTCTCTACCTAGAACCCACTTCTAACTTGCACCGACTTTCTTAAATTCTATGACCGTGTATAAAACTTAACACCAACGCGTAATCATTTAACCCCGTTATTTAAGCTGATTAACTTGTTAGCTTTACGAAAATTGCACCAAGTCCTTATCTAATGTTATAATCGAGCCGAACCTTATTCTGATAATGATATTACGATGGCTATGTAGTTAATGTTTGTCACCGATTGTGTTCAATGATAGGATGGTATGAATGTCAAAGCGATGAACTTTAATTAGAATGTCCGTGTTACGTTATTTAACGTGCGTTTCAGACTGCTCGCTAATATTTATTGTAAGTAGGTAAAAACAATCAGCAAGTAAAACAGCGATTTGACACAAGCAAAACTAACGTAAGTTTCCTTTAGTCTCACCTATGAATCGTAAATGTTCCCAAATTATAAAGAAATTACTGAAGGTTTAAAAATAGATTAGTGTATATTATATGGCCTTACTTGAAACGAATACGAAATATCAGCAGTGTGAATGTCAAAATTATATGTGCAATATCATTTCACTGAAAACTCATTTATTGGCTGCTTTTTCAATCAACGCACAGTCCGTACGACATTGGCACAGTAAAATAATATAACGGCACAAATCCACACAACTGCGAAACGTTAGCGTACATATCGCTGAAAACTTCTACTGTATTTTAGGTTATAAATAGTACTAGGAGACGCGAACACCAACCATCCGCCATTACCGATCACTTGTTGAACATCGTTTAGGTACCTTCAGTCCCGTCACGTCATCAAAAAGAAAAATCAAAACGAAAATGATCCAGTATCTGTAAACACCAAGAAATTTACAATTTACACGTTAGATGGCGCGCTTATTAAACTTTAACCAATTTATTTCGCCCCTAATTATTTGCCAACCGTATATTAAACAGAATTGTTTAGATATTTTATCTTTGTATAAATCGAACAGGTAAAGCCAATTGTCATAAAAACCTGAAAGAAATCTATACAAGTTTCGGGATTTTTTTAAAAGCTTAATAAAACATTGACGTGTAGTAATTATTTAATAATTTTAAAGTAAATATTTTTAAAAGAAATAATAAGTACCTACCTACCTACCCTTTAGCGATTTTAGGTTTAGTTAAGGATGTCTGTTTTATATAGATAGAGCACCAAATTATAAGTGAAATACCACCTCAAACGTTACATCTACAATTCTTTTAACGGTTAAAGGAATTATTTTTATTGCAATAAAACATTAATAAATTGCCGAATACATGATAAAAAATCGTAACATCTCCTACCTTCTTTTCTTCTGTTTGCCCGCTTGGCGATAACATCGATGGTATAATGCCCATCTGCGAATTCAAATATACATTACATTACGTCACACATCAGTACCAGAAAATATTAAGCTACCTTGGCCAAGTTGAATAACTTTTAAAGATAATTTTAGATCATCTATAAATACGATTACCATTTATATAAAGCCAAATAATATTCGAAATTTAAACATACAAATCTTAAAGTCACTTAAATAGCATCATTTTGATGCCATTAAAGCTTGATATTATTGTTTGTTATTATAAATACCAGGTTACTTTTGGTATACACAAAGAATTGGCTGATACCTTTGTCGAGTCTGGCGTGCCATTATTTCGATGCTCTCCTTTTCTGTTGTTGTCCTGAAGAAAGGCATTTGAAACTGATCTGTAGTCACCCTCCTCATTATGAATCTAAAAAAAAAAAACATAGAAATATAAATTGAACATTATATATAACAATCAATTGCTGTTCGATAGTCTCACTAAAACTCGAGAATGGCTGAACAGATTTTGCTAATTTTGGTCTTGAATTATTTGTGGAAATCCAGGGAAGGTTTAAAAGGTAAATAAATATAAATTCTATCGGAATATTATATTCTACCTATATATTTGTTCTCAAGAGGTAAAAAATAAACTTAATTTTACTTAAATACAGTGAGTGTATTTAGTAGCTAGTTGCTATGTATCACATTTTTTTATATGCATATTGATAAATCATATACAAAAATATAGATCTTTTATTTATCGATTTAGTTATTACGAAGTCTGCCGGTTCAACTAGTGTTACAATATTATTTCATCGGTAGCAATCACATTCACATTTAGCGTTAGTTAAGTTTATCGACTACATCTTCATTTGATTCAATACACTAAAATTTATTTATTTAAAATATTTTAACTAAAATCAACAAGGATATTATTTTTACGGATTGATTTGCGTTTGTGTGAATATGTATATAAATTGCATCATCATCAGCCTGTATTCGTCCTCTGCCGGGCATAGGCCTTCCCTAATGCATGCCTTCTCCATTAGGGCGTTTTTGGACCGTATCCCAACACGCTGGTCTAATGCGGGTTGGTGGGTAGTGCGACTTTTTACATGCAAATCCGACGCATGGATCGTTTACTTTTCAGACAATTGGGTGATCGACTCAAATTGTCCTAATCAACCGAAAAACAACGATAACACAAAGATTTTCCCCGCGGGATTTAAAGGGTCAATACCGCTAGGTCACGTGACGCGACACTTCCACTACAATGAAACTCGAATCTCCAAAATTGGTTCGATTTCATAAAACGTGGACATAGCCATATGATAAAACTAACATTCATCACTACCAAAATTATTAGTATCTATGGTACTGTTAGAATTAATACTGGCATTAAGCTCAGGCCAACCGATAATAAATTAAAATAACCCTTATGATCTTAAAATTTATAGGGACCTACATCGATATGCAACATTTCTAGATTAATTGCCCGATCATTAATCATTTTATAATAAATGGCTGCTCAAAATAGTTGTGACTTTGTCATAATTCTTTTGTATTAGACTGCCTCGTAGCCTTATCGGCATTTTGCCACGCGACACAGAAATTGACCCACTTTAGTTATAGTACAATTTACTACATTATGAGAGGGCACTCGCTTCGTAACTTTCATTTATATTTCTTTTAATTGTGTACAATGGTGTTTTATAATAATCCTATATTGCATTGAAGAAAAATAGTTTCATTTATAAATAAAATTTTATTTCCCAGCATTAATGCAATTTTTGATTAAAATCACTTTGATTAAATGAACATTAAATATTTTCTTTATGCTTAAAAATACTGGCATCTTTTTATACCTACCTACCTCTGTTGCGTTTTAAGCAAAGTAAAATAAAAAAGTTTATTTTAAGTACTCGCAAACGTTATTATACTGTGGTAAAAAAAAAACTTGAAAAGGAAAAATGTACGATAAAATCATGACCATTTTACGCTGTTTAATAAAAGCGCTGACTATGCGTAAAAACGGCAGCCTTACTTCTGCTTTGTTCGGGCTTTGTAACCGATAACTACCCAGCCATTATTTACATTATTTCGTTTGTTATTCGCGCTATTTTTAAACTGTCGACTCGGCAGAATTTTTTTTTGAGTTTAACTATGTTTTTTACAATGGCAAACTATTTTTAGAGTACAACGTGGTTTCTATTGTTGTAATGGTACATCGGCTTGACTATATGTTTGATTTATCTTGAAATTATTATAGATATAGAAAATCGCAGTAGAATAATAAAATAAACGCGCATCTGAAATCTGAAAACAACTTTTATCAGAACAGTTTTCTGCAAAAACTTAAGGTATAGCTTCACAAATTACCGTATAAACTGGCTTTAAGTACGTTCACCTGGTATTTCGTATGTCACGTTGAAAAAAATCGTTATTAATTGTACAAGAAATCTCTTCATCTCATCATTCTTATAGGAATTAGGCTACGTAACTTACGCCCTTAAAATAAGAACATAGCAATGCTAGCTAACTCCTGCTTTGAGGCAGATTCGAGCATCTAAAACAGTAGTCCCAAATGAAAAAAGGATAAAATACTTACTTCACGTTTTGTGCCATCGGCTTCCCATTTGTTCGCGATGCGTATAGTTTCCGCTGTCTTTTGTTGTATCGATTTCGTGTCATCCAGCA
This sequence comes from Lamproptera curius, assembly GCA_029286875.1. Taxonomy (NCBI): domain Eukaryota; kingdom Metazoa; phylum Arthropoda; class Insecta; order Lepidoptera; family Papilionidae; genus Lamproptera; species Lamproptera curius. The sequence goes on from JAGSMT010000069.1 coordinate 99,243, forward strand.
AAGTTAGCTCATAGAACTCCTGGATATCTGAAAGTATGATTTTTACCGTTGATAATTTTTATTAGCAGGATTATTATTACAGTTGTTATTATTATTATTATTACAAAGCTTTCTTATCGAAATCGGTGGTAATTTTATATTTAATTCCCAAAGAGAATGTAAAATATTTAAGTTCTCTAATATTGAACCTAATTTAGAGATTTAGATTAAAAAACCATCACGACATATGAAGGTACTATCGTTATATAACATGGTCACACAACAATAAAGGGCTAATATAATACAAATAAATACATTTCGGTATTGTTTTCGAGAATAATGACTCCGACCGGTTTGCGTTAGTTATATATTTTTGTATCTATCTATAATATTACCATTTCTATATGACATATTATAGCGGCGAACTCGAGCTCTACAGTCGTCGTCCTAGTTAGCTGTAGTTTTTTGCTTGCCAAAAATCTTTAGAATCATCATCTTCCCTTTTAGGCATGTAAGTGATCGGCTCATATCGCCCTAACCAATAAAAATACCAACTATAATACACAGATTTTCCCCCGCTGGATTCGAATTTGTAAAGGATAGTTCAGAAATCATAGACCAAAAATGCGGTTTATGATATAAATGTATTTAATAAAAGTATTTTTTATTAAATTATTTATATTTCTTACGTTAATTTAATTTGCAAGCTAGCTTGAACAAAATTAACTAAAACTAACAAGTTATTAAAAATATTTAATGCTTGGTTAAAATTGTTTATTATTTTTCGCCGTATTGTGTTTTCATTTTACCTTTAGGCGTGCGTTCCGATGTCTTTTCTCGCTATAGTTAAATTGTTTTATCCAGGATAATTAGATCTTACTTAAGTCATTTGTATCTCATTTCACATTACAAAATTACCTACAATAATCTAAAAAAAAAGGACGCAAGAAATGAAATTTATACACTACATTTGGATATTAAAAAGTTGATTGCCTGCAATAGACTTATGTATCGCGTGAGTTGCCAGAAGATCAATATCAGAACGACCAGCGACCCCCCGTCAGCGGGTGGTTTAAAACAATGTTATTGCCATCGTGTAAAAATATAATCACAGCTCTATTTGACACAATTCGTCTACTGCCAATAAAATTACATTTTATTTTAAATATTTTGCCCATGTTTTCTCGGTTTACAGTTCAAACTTTGTACAAATATTACTCCACTTCAGATATTGAATTTATGTTTATGTGTATACTTTTGTAGGTATGTTAGAAGTTATATTTCTTTAGAGTGACAAGATAAATCCTTTTAAAAATTCTATCTTTCACCTTGTTGTAGAAAAATCGACACTAACTATAGAATGAAAGATGTTTATACATTGACAGTTTTATTATAGCGTATTATCAAGTTAAAAAATCTTGACTATAGCTAATTTAAGGTAGACGGTTTCTCGTGACGGTGTGCGCGCATCGTAATAAAATACTTTCATCTCATTCGTGATAAATATTTATAACAATTAAAATGGTTTTACGTTAAATTATACAATATAATTATTTTCACAACGCAAAGGTATCGTAGTGCACTCGTTCATTAAGATGGTACGACAGCGTATTCATATTGCGGAATGCCAACAAAGCTTTGAACAATTAACGTACGCTTTCATCATAACTGATTGGAATCGCACAATAGCATTTCAAAAGTGAATGTAAAACGTTTACGTCAAAAAGTTTCTTTTTTTTTCAAAAGCACGAATGTTGAATATGTACTGCAGATGGAAACAATGTAGCGCTTCGAGCACTCGTAGCCAGTGGAGCGTGGCTTAATTAGTATCGATTTTGTCTGTGGAATATCTAAAAGTAACGTGTCGTTTTTTACCTGTGCATGCATAATTTTTAACATGAAAGTGACATGCACAACTTATTAAATAATAGTTAATGTTCTTACTTATTAAGTAAATGTAAAGTAGCTGTTGCCCGCGACCTAATCTGCGTAATATTTACTTCTTTAAAAATTAGCTTAAGTTACTCCCAGTATCCCAGTATCATCAATAATCTTCCAGTTAAAACTTCGTCAAAATCGGATCAGCCATTCTAGAGATTTGCCAGAACATATGGACAGTCAGACAGACATAAATTAAAAAAAAAAGTTTTGCTATAGGCTCCGGTCATATATCGTAAGGAACTAAATGAGTTCCTTACTATATAAAACGGTTATTTTTAAATTACAAACAGACACTTCAATTTCATTTATTTGTATAGAAATATTATAGTACATATACATAGTATTTGTATTTTCTTTACTAGGTACATTGATATTTTAAGATACATATCGATATTTTATACAGTGACATTAAACGAATACTCATAGAACTATTAAAATTTACAAAGCATAGTAGACTTGCTATACAACAATATACAACAATCAATAATACATATTTATACATAAAATATGTATTATTGATTTTTTGACTAAAGCATTGTAAGGCTTAGCTTGCTGATGACGTCGAGAGAGCCTTAGATTTCGGTCCAAATTATTTTAATCAAATAAATTGTAAAGAGGATGTTTTTATATACAACAAGAAAGTCAAACAGTTTCATGCTAGTCTAAAAGATTATGCAATTAAAGTTTTTTTTTATATATGGCGTTACTTTCTATATAAAACTAGTTGACCTGGTAGACTTCGTACTACCTCAATCGATAAATTAAAGATCTATACTTATGTACATTATTTATCAATATTTATATAAAAAAATTGACTGTAGTTAAGTAAATTTGAGTTTAATTTTCACCTCTGGAGAACAACTATGGAGGAAGAAATATTTAATTTATTTTGTTCAATTCCGATAAGATTTATATTTATTTACCTTTAAACCTTCCTGACTCCCACAAATTATTCAAGACCAAAATTAGCAAATGGTTTAGCTGTTCTCAAGTTTTAGTAAGACTAACGAACAGCATGATATTGATTATATATATATATATATATATATAATAAACACAGATTTCAGATACTTTATTATAAATCATTACATTGTACAATCCACTTATAAAGTAACTGCCAGGCATGAGATTACAGGTGACGATATGTTCTCTTACGTCCCCTGCAGCGACTTCAAACATAGTTCACACTAAACGAATAAGTATGGGTTTACAGCGAATTTATCACAAAATACTAAAGTGAAGTACGATTAACGACAGACTTATAATTTAGCTAAATAGTTTCGTAAATAATAGCCGATCAACTGAGTGGTTGATCATAATTTCGTAAACTTTACGTTTTTTTTAAATTAATCAGGATTTACATTAATATGTTAAATTTGATAATACCGTATTAGCATAAAACTTATATAAGTCATTAAAGTAATTTGCTCAAGTTGTAACGTAACCTTTGTAGGCTTTGCCTTTAAAGATCACCGCACATTGAACACAGTAAAACGAGTGTGGATATTATTATCCTCCATCCGTTAATAAAGAGAATAAAAATCGTATTTATTTCATAAGGCCATATATACATAAAGAAATATATATTTTTTATTGGCGCCGACCATAAATTTTCGTAATCAACGCCCTGAGGCTAACAATACATCTTTTAATCTTTACATAGTTGTAACGTGAAACAATAATATTGGCAAACGAGAGGACAAAAAGTACGAACTACCGTTTTTAGGTTAACGAGGTTGTACAGCAAGAAGATTATGCAACGGCTTTGGCAAACGACACGTGGAGTAGACTTTGTACAACTAGGGCGAACGGGGGAAAATTATTGAAATGTACCATCTGAAAGATTCCAATATTTTTTTTCAAACAAAGAGACAAGACAAGAAGAACATGTGCCTAAACTATCAACATAAAGCGTAAAATGTTACTTTTCTCTTAGGCAGCCACCAAGCGTTTAGTTTTTTTTTATTTTGCCTTCTTAAGCAGGGCAACTAATATCTTTTAAAACAATACGACTAATACTAAAGTATTGGAAGAATTATAAGGATAGTAAGTATGCCTTGCTACAGGAAACGCTATTATGTTATTAATTTTATAAGCGGATTGTTTTAAGGGCAATCGGGCCGACCTCTAATATCACAAAAGTAGTATGATCCATCCATTTTAAACGATATTTACCAGATATTTATTTAAAAGTCAGTACTGGTTTTAAACCATCATGAGACAAGGTTGCTGATTTTTTAACGTTTCTGGTTTTGACAATATTGAATAATTAATTCCGTTATATATTTAATTCGTTAGTATTAATATTGTTTTAATATTAAATTATATTTTTTATAACATATCATGTAAATATTAAAATTGAAGACTTGAATTAACTTTAGCTATTATTCTTATTTTGTATATAAAGATATTTTTAATAAAGAAGTTATCTTCAAAACTTTTATTAAAAATTTGAAATCGTTTTGCAATTGACCGTGCAATGAATGTACAATTTTTCTTGCATATGTGAGTTAGTAATTTTACCGAAATATATGTATGTTATATTCAATTATCGATAAACTACAATGGTGTCAGCGTGAATTAACGAAACAGTATTATGTATTTTTAAACACGCATGTTCTTTTGCTTGATGAATACTTGCCAGTGCGACTAATCTATAGTTTAGCCGATTTAGCGATTAAATGTACTTACAAAAGTCTATGTCAACCCAATAGCCAAAAGTCGGGCTCTCTGATAGGTTAAATATCGAGAGGGATTAAAAATGGCTGAAGTTAACCCAGAAGAACGCATTTGTTTCTACCGCCAATTTTTTTGACATTAGATTTGTTTATTCCGAAGTCCGAATTGGCCAAACTACCATAGACAAAATCAGATTTTTTGGGATTAAGGTTTTATTTTCAATTTTCGAAAGTAGAACAAGCTTGAACAACATACAGTCGATAACACGTATACATGCCAATCAGTGACTACCGTAAATAATAAACTCTATTAAAAGCTAGAGCGTAAAAATAAGCAGATAAGGAAAATTGTATTTATGTGATAGAAAAAATATGATGCTTTGTGTTATTGTATTTTTATTTTAAATGTTACACAACATGAAAATCTATTTACGTGCTTCTAAAGAACACTTAATTTACATAAATAAGCTTTACAGGCAGCGGCCCCCGACGTTTTTGTATACATTTTCAGACGTTTATGTTGCGCTGTTATAAATAACTTTTATATCAAGAAATAAGATCTATGTATTAGTATATTTTGTGTTAGCTAAATATCAACCTGTTCACGAAGCAACCTTAAAATCAAGAAGGCGACGGTATGGTCCTCTTTCACAAATAAACATCGCCATATAATGGTTTAATATTTACATACCACGTTATTATATTGGAATCAATATTAGCCACAGTATACTTAAAGTGACTGTACACATCCGCATTCTAATACATAAATTTAGAAATAATAAAGGTAAAGTTTAAATTAATAAGATATTATATCTAGATAATATAATAAGTATTATGATAATGTTGATGTGACTACAGACTTCGTCTTCCTAGCTTGATCTCAGGAAATGATATTCAGATGCGACTGGCACCAATTATATATAGGTGATATACGTATCCCTAAGGAACAAAGATAACCTTCAGTTGATGGGATTAAAGGTCAGCTCCCAAATTATTCAAGACCAAATTAGCCAAATCGGTTTAGCGTTCTCAAGTTTTAGTGAGACTAACGAACAGCAATTGATTTATATATATATATATATATAAAATCCAGTTTCGATACTTTTTATAAATCATTACATTGTACAATCCACTTATAAAGTAACTGCCAGGCATGAGATTACAGGTGACGATATGTTCTCTGACGCCCCTGCAGCGACTTCAAACATAGTTCATTTCACTAAAACGAGTAAGTATGGGTTTACAGTAATGTGTCACAAAATACTAAAGTGAAGTACGATTAACGACAGACTTATAATTTAGCTAAATGGTTTCGTAAATAATAGCCGATCGTGGTTGATCATAATTTCGTAAACTTTACATTTTTTTTAAATTAATCAGGATTTACATTAATATATTAAATTTGATAATACCAGTATTACTAAAACTTATATAAGTCATAAAAGTAATTTGCTCAAGTTTAACTGCGTAACCTTTGAGGCTTTTGCCTTTATTAAGATCACCCGCACATTGAACACAGTAAAACGAGTAGTGGATATTATTATCCTCCATCCATTAATAAAGAGAATAAAAATCGTATTTATTTCATAAGGCCATATATACATAAAGAAATATACATTTTTTATTGGCGCCGACCATAAAATTTTTGTAATCAACGCCCTAAGGCTAACAATACATCTTTTAATCTTTACATAGTTGTAACGTGATAACAATAATATTGGCAAACGAGAGGACAAAAGTACGTAACTACCTGTTTTAGGTTAACGACGGTTGTACAGCAAGAAGAGTTATGCATACGCTCTCTGGCAAACGACACGTGGAGTAGACTTTGTACAATTAGGGCGAACTAGGAGAAAATTTTATTGACAATTGTACCATCTGAAAAGGATTCCAACATATTTTTTTTTCAAACAAAGAGACGAGACAAGCAGAACATGTGCCTTAAAGCTATGCAACAAAAAGCTGAAAATGTTACTTTTCTACATGAGGCAGCCACCTAAAGCGTTTTAAGTTTTTTTTTTTATTTTGCCTTCTTAAGCAGGGCAACTAATATCTTTTAAAACAATACGACTAATACTAAAGTATTGGAAGAATTATAAGGATAGTAGAGTATGCCTTGCTACCAGGAAACGCTATATGTTATTAATTTTTATAAGCGGATTGTTTAAGGGCAATTTGGGCCGACCTACTAATATCACAAAAGTAGTATGATCCATCCATTTTAAACGATATTTACCAGATATTTATTTAAAAGTCAGTACTGGTTGTTAAAACCATCATGAGACAAGGTTGTGATTTTTTAACGTTTCTGGTTTTGACAATATTGAATAATTAATTCCGTTATATATTTAAGTCCGTTAGTATTAATATTGTTTTAATATAAAATTATATTTTTTTCATAACATATCATGTAGATATTAAAATTGAAGACTTGAATTAACTTTTAGCCATTATTCTTATTTTGTATATAACAGATATATTTAATAGAGAAGTTATTGAAAGAGGTTTGCAAATTGCGTTTTGCAATTGACCGTGCAATGAATGTACACATTTTTTTTCTTGCATATGTGAGTTCAGTAATTTTTACCGAAATATATGTAAGTGATATTCAATTATCAGTTAAACTACAACGGTGTCAGCGCTGAATTAACGAAACAGTATTATGTATTTTTTAAACACGCATGTTCTTTTTGCTTGATGAATACTTGCCAGTGCGACTAATCTATAGTTTAGCCGATTTAGCGATTAAATGTACTTACAAAAAGTCTCTTGTCAAACTCAATAGCCAAAAGTCGGGCTCTCTGATAGGTTAAATATCGAGAGGGGATTAAAAATGTCTGAAGTTAACCCATAAGAAAGCGTTTGTTTCTACCGCCAATTATTTTTGACATTACATTTGTTTATTTCAAGTCCGAATTGGCCAAACTACCATAGACAAAATCAGATTTTTTTGGTATTAAGGTTTTTATTTTCAATTTTCGAAAGTACAACATGCTTAACAACACACAGTCGATAACATCGTATACATGCCAATCAGTGTACTACCGTGAAATAATAAACTCTATTAAAAGCTAGAGCGTAAAAATAACCAGATAAGGAAAATTGTATTTATGTGATAGAAAAAATATGATGCTTTGTGTTTTTGTATTTTTAAAAATCTATTTTTAGGTGCTTCTAAAGAACACTTAATTTACATAAATAAGCTTTACAGGCAGCGACCCCCGACGTTTTTGTATACATTTTCAGACGTTTATGTTGCGCTGTTATAAGTAACTTTTATATCAAGAAATAAGATCTATGTATTAGTATATCTTGTGTTAGCTAAATATCAACCTGTTCACAAAACAACCTTAAAATCAAAGAAGGCGACGGTTGGTCCTCTTTTCACAAATAAACATCGCCATATAATGGTTTAATATTTACATACCTACGTTATTATATTGGAATCAATATTAGCCACACGTATACTTAAAGTGACTGTACACATCCGCATTCTAATACATAAATTTAGAAATAATAAAGGTAATGATTACTAAAGATTTAACAGAAATATAAAAGTATTATGATAATTGTTATGCTGACTACAGACTTCGTCTTCCTAGCTTGATCTCAGGAAATGTTACTCAGATGCGACTGGCACCAATTATATATAGGTGATGTACGTACCCTAAGGAACAAAGATAACCTCCAGTTGATGGGATTAAAGGTCAAGATATTTAAAGGCACTGATGACATTTAAGTCTTAATTATATACCTAACGGTATAATGGTTATTAAAAGTTAAGGTTTAATCAGAAAATTGAAAGTTTTTTTAAAATCAAATTAGATGGCTTATTTTAGGAGCATACGTTTACGTATAGATTTTTAAACTTTAACACTCGTCTATTAAAAATATATAAAGTAAAAAAAGCTATCATACTATACATAGCTAGTTACGACGCAATAAGGCATGTATTAAAAAAATAATTATTTATTTGTGTAACTTTAACGTTAGGTATAAAGTACCTAAAAGATTTATTTCACCGCTACTTTTTAAACAGTCGCTTAAAATAAATGATTTAAAATTACCTTTTAAATAAATATGTATAAAGTCTATGGAATTTCGACTAATCGGTGATTTTTAAAAATTATTTTAGAAAGAGAAATTAGCACTCTCAGAAATCACTTCTTTAATTTTTAAGGTTTTGTCTGCATAATATTAATAAAGATTGCCTTAAGGTTTATTCTTTTATATGACAAGTTAAATAGAATATATAAGGTGTGAGACTCGAATTTCAATCAGAGACGGTTGAACAAAGTGGAATTGTGTCATCAACGTTCGACTAGCATGCTCAGTGACCTGTATCCGCCAGCATCTAGGTCAAGCAGATTGTAGCCCGAATTGATACCTACACGCCGTCATCTGCACAGTCTTAATCAAGGCACAATTACGATTACTAAGTAATATATAACTTATTTGCCTACGCGCCAAAAGTTCAGTTGGCGACAGATTTCGATTATTATTTACATGTTTTTGTTGAGCACGTTTTATTGTTTAGAGGAATAAAAAGGAAAGGATGTCCCTGATATTTATTACACATTGCCGACATGAAACGCAGAGCAAGACGACATAAGCCCCCTCGCCGCACAGGAGTCATGGGATCCAACATCTCTCGATACAATTTGAATCAGAATGTCGTTATCGAATATCTTTAGTTTTAATCTTGTTCACCTTTTATTGAGGAAGGTCAATGCGGTGCCTATTTCTGCTTAAAGCGATTGAGTGTATCGTGCTAGTCGTCTGCTAGGGTCATGGGATCAACTTCGATTTTGAACGTCAGTAATATAAATTTTAGTAATAAAAGCATCTATAGTAAAAGGAAAAAATGTCTTTGCCATTTGCTTACTTGAATAGTTTAGTGTATATAGTTTAGTGACGTAGTACATATGATAGTAAAATATTTAGTATTAAAATTTTATCGAATTGATCTTACTACGAACGCAGAGTCATGAAAATTTTTCAAAACAAAGACTGATAAGAGTAAAATAGTAAAGTTCTTATGAATATATTATAAATGACTTTAAAATACAATTTGCAAAAAGGATTCAAGATATTTTGAAAGTATTAAAATTACGATTGATAAGACGTAATCTAATTAAAACTGATGCACGATAAATTATTGTAGTTTACAATATTTTAGACGAAGTGACATTACAAAAATTGAAAGTTCTCAAATTTCGAAAGTTAATTAATTTCTAAAGTGAATAATAAACATTTTCAATTGATGAATTCCGTTACAGCATATAGGTACATTCAGATAAAGTTTACACAAACTTATGGCATTGATTAGGAACTTTTTAATCGTAATATAAAAGTTTTCAGTGTGTTAGATAAAAATGTTTGTAATATTTTAATTCGGTACACTGAATACAGTTATAAACTTATATTCGATTAGAACTAATCAAATGAAAACTTGAAGCTGTAGATAAAGTGAAGTTATATTAAAATGTGTGTTTCTTGACTTAATACAGAATAAACTTTTAAATAATAACTTATTTTCATGTAACATTATATATACTATTTCATATATACATTACTGTGTCATTTCAAATCAAATTAATCAAACTCCCTTGTAAAATATTATGTTTACTATATTTTTATAACTACACCAAGTGACCATTAAACGTGGCTTTATTGACTAATTTTAGAAAAGTACAAGAAGCGTAATATTGAAAGCTTTATTTATAACTAAGAATTTTTTTTTAAATTTTTTTTTTAAATTCATGGACTGTATTTTAACTATGATGCTTTAGGCGTTGTTTTGAGCTTTTTATTCGGAAAAACCCTTTCTTGCAGGAAAACAAAAGATTTAATTTTCCCTAAATTGATCACGCGATAGAAGCCGACGCGTGGAAATTAACGGCGAAATTAGAATAACATGGGGTCATAGAAATGGGTTTACTGGTGCGCTATCAAATTACCTTGAAACCCCATAGTTAAAGCAAGGCTTCAGGATCTTCATTACAATTACAGTAAGTACCGAACGTAAAATTTATTGTTATCAAGACCTCTTTAAAGGCATGACACGATACGACACAACACTAAAAAATTGTATGTCTTAGAAGTCTTAAAGTGTTTCGTTTCACTAAAACCGTTTAAGAATTTTTCTGCATATTTTTATTTTAGTTGTGCTTCACATGCATCTTATAAACGGTCATCATTCGAATAGACCGTAAGCTTAAGCTTTACAAATCATAATTGATTTACTGTCTAAATAATACAAACAAACGATAAATAATACGCGCGTTTTGTATTTATCTATAACTAAAGCGTTCTGCGCTCAGTCCATATTTCTCGTATCGATATTACACGTTACTGAATACTCAACATTCAAATACGTAAGTAGGTTACCAGTTGGCTAGTGTTATCGGATTTAGACGTTTTACATCATAACGAACCGCTAGTTGACCGCTTGCCGTCGCTTTTACGAAATGCTTTTGTTTCTCTGCAAGGTCCAACCCTTATGTCCACTTGTCTGAGGAGATTTTGTAGTTGGTATTGTTACACGAAGGCTCTTCGGCCTTAATAATGTTGTAAATTTAAAATAAGTGTCGCTCGCGGGCCCCACACGAACAGTTATTTCTATTTAGTTTTTTATAAACTAAATGAAATAATACTCGTAATGGCAACAAAATACGTCCTTGCACTGATCTTAATATTTTTTGTGGTAATCGTAATTGTCCATTCAAGAAATACGATATCTTATTCCTCCAAGGTACCTATAATAACTTGAGAAAATCATCAAGTTTTCATCGCGTTAGCTGTTAATTTACCATGTAAGCGCTGCGTGACATAAACTCCAAAAGTCAATAGGTTCAATAACACCTTCCTTTCGCCTAGCCATTTTCCTAATATATCATGAGGTCGGTTTCTAATCTATCCAGATTTATCAGAATTACAGATGTACGCAGATAGACTGGCAATTGACCTCCACGACCCAAAAACCATTTGTGGGTAAACAGCATTCGATGAATGGATTATCAGTAAATTTGAAGGGACTGATTCCCATGACGACTAACAAACATCGGCTTTTCAACCAGGACCGACATTTTCGTATGCGCATTCTTTATACTACGGTGTTAAGATACCTCAAACCGACAAAGAGAGTAGGTACTGTTACCGAAATATAACAATGTTTATTGTCAGGTTTATAATATATAGGGGTACATAGTATATATTTTCTATATTGTTGTGTAAATGCTTACTTTTAAGTATATAAAAATATGTTTGAATAAATAAAAAATCTGTAGAACGACCTGTGATGAACACGGAAGCAACAAGCTTTGGCTCTTTTTAGACTCATACCACTATACAATGGACTAACTTTTCTACTCTAAATATGAACGAGCCAACTAAGGAAAATTGAAGGATATAACAGTGCTCTGTAGAACACCGAATTGTACATTGCTAATCTGTATGAAAGTTATTAACATGAATAAGATTGAAACATGCCACAGTAAAAGGCCAGAATAGAACAAAATCCACGTGAAATTTGAAATGTAGAATTTGATGACGAAATATTGTTACACAACGAATACATCTAAAGAGTTAAAAGTTTTACTCTTTAAAATTCTTCCCAAAGCTGTGTGAATATAGCGCAATGTCGTGAAATATAAAAATGTTATCTATACTAATAATATAAAGAAGAAAGATTAGAATAGGCTTCGACACATTCTTTTTACTACAAGAAAGCTATTATTATTATTTTTCCTAAAATCAAAAAATAACAGCTGGTATTCAATTAATATCTCCCTTTCTTCATTACTACGTTTAAATAATATTGGCTCTGATGATAACAAATAATTAATATAAGAAAAAACTCCAAACGTTTATGGTGCAGAAAATTATGTCCAAAACGAATAGTGAAAACTTTATTGTATTAAAATTTGGGTTGTATAGGTACTGTGCGTGGTGCTAACTGTTTCAAATAGATTCTGTACTTTCCTGTTCCTTCATAGGTTAGGAAAATATGATGTTTAGAAAATACTATAGTCCCATTTATAATGTAAAGTAAGTTTTTTAAAGTCAAAAAAGTTGTAGATAAAACTAATAATCAATATAGCTTTATTAAATTGTTCTAATTCATAACATTAATATCAAAACGAGGTTGATATTTACGAATTATCGATTAATAGGTACGTTTGAACCTCCCCGTGCGAATACATTTAGTACTCATTACGACTGTCTAAATATAAACCGAATAACAATGGCAATGTCGTGGTCAAGACCCAAGATTTGTAGTATGACGCGAGATGCGGTCACGCGCCCGCCAGTACTATTTATAGCTTCAAGACAGCAACGTAAGCGAACTATAGATTCAATCCTGAAATAATTAATACTATATTGTAATTAAATAAAAAATAGCCATTGTATCAAAGCCAGCACGGTATATTTAAACACTGTTTTTTAAATAACTTCAATAATCAGTTTAGAAAAAAACATCTTGCACGTATGAGAGCATTGACCTTGTTTTTTTTTGGTAAGTAAATTTTGTGCCAGTTGGTAATAATAATTTATTGACAAATTTAAAAAAAAAAGAAACTAAATTGTACGATCTCAAATCATTTATAATATTTTAAAAAATATACATATTGGTTCGATACTAAATACATTATCTAAATTTTAATATCTTCCATGTGCCAGTAACAATGTGCAGAATATAAACACATTTTATGTTTGCAACAAGATAGAAAATAATTACTTTTGTATGTTTTTGCACATGTTGTTTTGTTATTAAGTTATGATTACGGTTTTAATTAGAGCTGAGGCACATGTAGCGTTGTTTAAATGACGTAGATTTGTCATAACTTTGGGTAATATTTTCCTTTTGCTGCGCCCCTTAATTGCTTCTTTATTTAGTTAACATACATTTGATATTGCCATTTAAATTTATAACAGCTAAGAAATGTTCAAATTGTTTAAAAATAAATCATACAATATTGTATATCGTTTGTATAATTAAGAAAAGAACGCAAGATTTGTCATCTCTATCAGTCTTTGCCACAAATATTACCTGCTATTATAAAACAAGGACTTAATTAAATGTAAAAAGCACCGTGAAAGTTAATACATATAGCATATGTGTATGTCAATAAATATAGCATATGTGTATGTCCTTGGACAATTTAGATATTTTTTATTGCTTACATGTGGCATAATCTGTGCTTGTTAATTGCCAGTTTTGATAACATAATGAAACTTTCAATACCTAATGACGAATTTTGCTGCTGATTGTCAAAAAAAAATTAAAAATTTAAACATAGTATTTTATCTAAATTTCTTACCGAGCAAAGCTTGAAATAGTCTTGATTTAAAAATACGGATGACTCTTTCGATGGCAAGTCGGAGCTGACGATCTTGCGGTTTCACCAATTTGCTGTGGTAGTCTTCCAGCAGTTCTAATGCTCGGTGGGCCTCTGTGAAAAAAATACCGGGATTAGCTTTGATTATTAACGTCACGTCTTTTCGTAATGTGACAATATGTTATGTTATGATTAAATAATTAAAATATATGTATTCTATATTACTTATTATTGATACCAGCGCCCTGCCTACCGTGACACATAGGAAAAGTCTCATTCACCCAGTAAATGTGCTGGCTATGGTACCCTTCAAACCGGAACACAGTAGTGTTTTCACATTACTGCTTTGCAGAAGAATTAGGCACCACGATGTTACCGCCCTAAACGGTCCCCTGTAAAAGGAATCTACTAGTATCCGACCGAACTTTCGGTTTCGGTTTCGGTTTCGCGAGTTTCGGCCAAAATCAAGTTTTGCCGAGTTTCGGTTTCGCCAATTGGCCGAAACTTTGCCGAAACCGAAACTGGTTTCAGAAATGTTTTCAATTTCCAAATAGTAGCGAAAGTTAAATGTATCATTGCTTCCAATCGAGCTCAGATTAGTCGATTTTAGTTCAGACAAACATTCCAAGTTTGAAAATTGATGATTCTTCTAGAAAGACAAGGGGAACAAATAGTAGTGAGAACAAAATATAAACTTCTTGGTAACCAAAAATAAATACAAATAATACTGGAAAGTGTAGCTCAGATATTTGTTGTGTTAGTAAAAAATCATCTAGTCTCTTTACTTTTTTCTGAATGTAGTCATTTGTTGGCTATGTGCTGAAATGTTCTCGAAAAAGAGAAACCCAAGTGCGATCTTGTCATAAAACCACTGTTATAAAAAGTTAACAACGCAAGAGATATACTGCGGCTCAAAGGCAACATGAGAAGAGACGACAGAGAGATGACAGAGCATGTCATAATCAATTGTCGCCAAATGGGTCTTAATTTCAGTAGGGAGAACGTACATGGAAGACAAACATGGTTGCAGACGTCCATCGAAGCCAGTAACCATTAAGAAACAATAAGAATGAGCTGCCATATTCGAAAAACTGTTTTAGCGATTAAAGAATTACCATCTGATACCTAATCCAAGAAACGAGCATTTCATATAGAGGTACTCAACGCATATTGACCTAATTTTGAATATGAGAAAAGTCTCCGCAAGATGGGTGCCGAGAATCAGAAACAAAATCGACTTCGAAGATATCGTTGGACAAGTTTTAAGAAGATTCTAAAACTTTAAATCTAGTTTTGTAGCAGTGGACGAAACACGGGTTTATCCGAAGGATCTTCATGCCGTGGCCGTGGTATATGGCCTGGCCGGGTATGACCTCAATATATTAGGACTAAGTAATATTGTTGTTTGATTACCTGGAGCATGGAACCATCATTACAGATTATGCAGCTTTAATACCGAGGTTGAGAAATACTGTCAATGATAAAAAGGGCAAACTTTGAACGGGCGAGCTGTTTCATCTTGACAACGTACCGGCGCATAGGTTGGTATTAGCGATGGCCACCGTTCAGCATGCTAGCATACAATTGGTTGAGCATCGCCCTATTCACCAGATCTGTCGCCTAGCTGTTTTTGATTTTCTCTCCAAATTGATACAATACTTAAGAGGAAACAATATATAACAAGTAATGTGTTAAAACTATATATAACAAGTAAACGATGCCGTGGTGACCTTTTGCAGCACCAAGACAATCCTTTTTAAAGGAATTCAAGCATTGGAAACTTGGAACGCTGGACTTGGTGTGTAGGTGGACTCGGAGATTATGTGAAAAATAAATAATTAAGCTATCATAGTCATTATATTCTATCATTTTTACTTTTGATCCCCTCGGAACTACAAATACAAACCAAAATATTAATTAGTAAGTTATCAAATACCAATACTTAGTCTTTAATGCACAGTCACAATTATTAATTTATTTATTAATAACTCATATTGCTATAATAAATTTATTTGATAAAAATTTATATATTTTAATATTTTGATACATAAAATATTATTAGCAACTGAAATGAACGATTACCACACGTTTAATATACTGTCTCAATCCAATTACTTAAATAAAGCAAAATAATAGGCATAAAAGCTCCATATTTTAGTATTTTAAAAATTTTTATACTTGATCACGTGAGTTTCGGTTTCGGTTTCGGCCGAAACTAAGGCCACAGCCGAACTTTCGGTTTCTGTTTCGGTTTCGGCCAGAAAAACAGTTTCGGTCGGACTCTAGAATCTACCATCTACAAATTTGCAGTAAGACCTAATAGTAAGCTGTTTTACTGCAATTTTTTTTTTTAATTATGATAAATCGTCACATCACACATCACATCATCAGCCATTGTTAGTCCACTGCTGGACATAGGCTTCCCAATACACCCCTATCCATTAGGGGTTTGGGCCGTATTCCACCACGTTGGTCCAATGCGGGTTGGTGGGTGGACCGACTTTTACATGCCCATGCAACGCATATATCATCTTACTTTTCAGACAATGGGTCATCGGCCCAAATTGCCCTAACCAACTAGGAAACAACAATGAAAATTTGTTGCGTCCCAGGATTCAAACCCACGACCTCCGGTTTCTAAAGCACACGCCCATACTGCTAGGCTACGGAGCAGATAAATCGTATTAATATCTAAAGTAATTTAATGTGTTTAATTCATTTTGAACAACAAACGTCACATTGGAACTTTGGGTCGATATGAAATATAATAATATGTGATGCTCTTAAACTTTCATATTAGTTTACAAATACAGAACTTTGAAGTTTTAATAATATCCTAAAAAAGGGAGAGGGAGATCTATAGAGTTATCACATGGTAAAAAAAAAACAATATGTCCACGTGGTTTTGGAGTGAAGGCCGCGTCCGGGAAGACCGATCGTTGGTCGAACCCAGACCAAGTAAGATGTCGATCTACTACTGTGGTAGGTCCCCTTTTTACAGGAGACCGTCTGGGTGGGTACCACCGCGGTGCCTATTTCTGCCGCGAAGCAGTAGTATTAAAACACTGCTGTGTTCCGGTTTGAAGGGCACCGCAGCCAGCGTATTTACTGGGTAAACGAGACTTAACACCCTATGTCTCACGGTAGGCGGCGTTGGCGATACCACTGGTATTGTAATGTCTATGGGCGTCGGTGATCACTTCCCATCAGGTGGCCCGACTGCTCGTCTGCCTGCGTATGCCATAAAAAAATATACCTCTATGCTAGCAAAAAATAAGGTCTTTGAGCGATGTGTGTTGGCTGTGACGGTCTATTGCACTGAAATATGGTCCGTCACTGCTAGCCGTATGAGGAAGCTCCAAGTCCCTTAAAGGTCTATGGAGAAGACTATGCTTGGTATTTTCCTGGGCGATAGTGCTGCAGAAGGACGATGGTGGCCGACATATCCCACATAATTAATAAGTAGAAGTGGTAATGAGCCAGGCGAAATAGCTCGCAGAACCGATAATCCTAAGAATAAAAGGTTCTTAATTGGCGTGTCATACTGGCTATCACAGAGTCGCACGACCCCCCAAGAAATGGATTGACGACACTTTGCAAATGTGCAGGAAGTCGGAGGTTGCTAATAGTACAGGATCGTGCCTCTTGGCGAACTATTGGGAAGGCCTATGCGATAGACTGAAACAATGAGGACGACGACACTAAAATATTTGTTTGATTTACACAATAATTTTATTGAGCCGTAGTAGTTGTACCCCGGTTAGTCTCTCGGCTAGTTAGGAAGATCATATGTGTTTACGTGAAAATTTCTGGTTTTATGCCTAAAATTGCTCGTAAATAATACAAAATTTTAATGTCAATTTAAAAACTGTGAAACTTTTTTATGAAATACGCGAGACGGTCGCCCTGATGGAATGATCACGACAATAGATGCAACAGATTGCTATCGTCAACTGGTTCTATGAGACTTAGTGTGTAAGTCTCTTTCAGTAAATACGCTACATAATGAAATGTGAATTTATACAATGATAAAACTTTTTGACTTTTGTCTGTAAAATATTTTCAATAAACCTTTTTATTGAAGTGTACGTTTGTGTCATCAAAATAACCGTTTGTAAATGATGATATTTTGATATATAACCGATACATATACCAAAACAACTTTTTTTCTTATTTTGTCTGCCAGTATGCCTATTTGTTCTGACTAATCTCTGCAATGGCTAAACCGATTTTCACGAGACTTTCACTGGAAGATAGCTGATGTAACTGGGAGGAGGAGTTATATGTAATAAATAGAGGTTTAAAAACTAAATTAATAAAAATACAGCATACAAAAAAGCTACTCAAATGCCATAAATGCTTTTTAAATCTAAGTATTAACAAGAACGAAATAGCGGTTACCACTAAATATTTTTCGACTGTAAACCTTTAACTGTTATAGACTTTGATGATTTTTCAAATAAAATAAAAAACAAAATGATAATATTGTACGCAATGCATAAGAAATACATAATTATTGACTTGCTCATATTTTTAAGTACTATTAAATCCTCATAATATTATTCAATTGTAAATGAAAGATTGTTTAAGATAGTTATTACGTCATAATAACAAAAATAATCTAATTACAACAAATACAGAAATCTAATTTAAAAGACATGTCTGGCAACCCTATTATAAGTGTTAAACTAAATAAATTACAGGTAAATCGATATCGATACTAGTAATATTATCATTTCTAAAATTAAAGAATAAGGGACAACAAGAACTAATTACCTTGCTTGCGAACTGGCATCACGGTACCTCCCCCTTATATTGTTTTGTAACACTAAAAATATACCGATGTACAAAAAAAAAGGAAATTTCTGGTTCACAAGACAACTGTATTGTACTTATTTCATCTTAACCGATTTTCATTACAATGGAAGTCATTTTTGTGCCACAAAAAGGGTCGCACAAAGAAAACATAAGACTGCACGAAATAATATGCGACACTGATATAAGTTGTGAGGGTCATCGAGTACTGTGCCAGATGGGATTGGTCGATTTTCATACTGACGTCAGAGGGTGGCTCTATAGACAACGTAGAACAGAAGGGGTAGTTTTTCGATATCGAGGGTGAAGTTTGTTGATGCCGTCATAATGTGCGTACTTTTATTATCATTTCTCTTTATACAGTTTTTGTTAAGAATGAAATAAAAACAGTAATATTTTTTATTGTTAATTTAGTCTATTTGTTTTAATTAAAAAACCTTGATCTTTTGTGCACGATTTTTCCAAAATACAGATAAAAAACGCTCATATTTTAAGATAACATTTTCTTAATCTATATTATATGAGTAAAATATACAGCATAACTTAAATAAGGATAACATTTCTAAAAATATTACAAATAAAACAAAACTATTCAAAGCAATATGGTTTTTTATAATTAAAAAAAAACGAAGTTAGGCAGCCCCCAATGGTGTTTACACACGTCTTTAATACTTTATAAATGTTGATATTTGGTACTTGGTATTGGTATCTTTTTATCAAAAATCAAATAATATGTTTTTATTACTATTGAAACTTGATGATTTTGATTAGTTTTTGCTCACGAAGTATGTGTTATAAAAGGTCATCTAAACAACTTGTTTTATTGACGCGATCCCTTTCGAGATTTATAGCGTAACGGTGACATATTATCAGCAGTAGGTTGCGTTATTGTAATTTTGTATTATATGTAAGTAGAGCTTCAAACTTTTAGATACAGTTGGAGATTTTAAGTGCAATATTCACAATATCTTTTGTTGTAAAGAGAATTTTTGAATATTTATTCCTTTTAAATATATTTTATATTAAAATATGTAATGTGCACACTTTATCACTGATAACTAAAACATTTTTAATGTACTCATGCAGTGACTTTTAATATACCTTATTAAATAAATTAAGTTACTAAAGTAATAAAATATAGACCATAGTGAATTATGTGACATAATTATAGCCTTAAAAATTTACTCTAAACTATATGTCAAACAAAAATCGTGGTTTTTACTAAATTAACGCCTCAAGCCTTCACGACATATGTATATGATATATATTTCTTTTCATATCATTCTTCTGTACGTGTGTTAACTCACTGTCAAAGTCAAAGTCAAAGTCAAAGTCAAAAGTTTAAGTGGATTCGAGTATGGTTTATATTCACAAATAAGAAAGGCAGATGGCACTGTAGTCGATATATAGGTTATTTATCTACACAGCAATTAAATGGCTGCATTCATTTATTCATTATATTATTCGTCTTCCAGGTTTTAGAAGCTCGCCTCAACTGGTCAGTGCGGTCTCTCATACATACATCGAAGAAGTCTGCAGTTTGTGACCAAATATTGGACCAGCCTAGCTATTACTAAACATTTCATAAACCATGAATCCTCGCCAAAGAACACCGATTCTTACCGAGGATGATTCGCGAAGCTATTGGATTTAAAAAATACCCTTAATTTAATAGAGAAGATGGTTGGGTACCGCCACCTGTTTGGGATTTAATCATAACAAACTATAAGCACAAAAATACTGATTACCTCATGCACAAGACCTCATGATACTGTCAGCTCAACATACAAAAATCGAATCACAAAAAATTTGTATTTAAAATTGACGGTAGCCTAATTAACACTGACATTTCGACGCCCAACAACTTAGTCTGTGTCGTGAACATGGACTCTGGGAAGGATTTGAAATGTCGGGTATAATTATATATAGTAAAGTAATTAACGCTTAAATAGTCATACAGGATAGCGTCTGTAGGGTCTGCTTGTATTATATAAGAATGTAGGTGTTCGGATTTTTAATACCATAGTTTTTAAACGGCCATAATAATTTAAAAATATATATATAAACATTTATGCTACTTACTATTAAAAAAAACAAAATAATGTTTCTGAATAGTTTATTTTTTAGAATACGTTTTAATGATATAACTATTCTTACGAAACAAAAAAAAAGTTTTTTTGTGATTCATAATAGTAGCATATTTGCCCATCTTAAGCGCATTTCATATATTTTTTGAGAAGTGTTGGTTCGATTATTCTGCGAATTGTTTATTTGTAGAGTCGTGGTGCAGTACTATTACAAGTACTAAATAAATATAGTCATATAATAATATGATTTAAAAAAATAACAAAAAATTATCAAAACCTCGTATTTATTTTGGCGCTTCAAAAGTTGTTATTTATTAAAAGAATGAACATATGATCATAATCAATTTTCAAATTTCAATGTTTATAAGTTTTACTACTATTGGCAGTACTTATAAATAACAGATTTATGAATTATAACGATACGAGTAAAATAAATAAAAATTGTAAATATTTTATCGATTCTAAGAATCGATAATTTTGTTATTTGCAATTTTCACCGTTGACAAAGCAGCCGTACTTACAATTTTATCTGCACTCCCTACAAGTATGATCTGCGAAACGGAATGTGAACTCTGACTTGCCTATGAGTGAACCTTTATCGATATAGCTACGTTGTCGTGTAGATATTATATAGTATAAGTAGAGGCAGATTAAATTGAATCTATAAGGTGCGAGGCTTAAATATGCCTCTTTTTGGTAAAAAGGATTTCGGTAGGAAATCAAAAAAGGATGGTCGGGAATCTGAAAAGCAACCGTCTATTGAAGACAAATACATAGTTAAGGATCTTTTAGGCACAGGTGCCTTTTCCGAAGTACGCTTAATAGAGAGCAAAGAAAATGGACAGATGTTCGCTTGCAAAATTATAGATAAGAAAGCCTTGAAGGAAAAGAGGATTCTTTGGAGAATGAGATTAGAGTTCTGAAACGATTCAGCGAGCAATCGAAGAGTGAAGGCGGGGAAAAAAAGATGTTTTCTCATCCTAATATTGTCCAGCTGCTGGAAACTTACGAAGATAAAAATAAAGTGTATCTCGTCATGGAATTGGTAACTGGCGGCGAATTGTTCGATAGAATTGTTGAGAAAGGTTCTTATACTGAAAAAGATGCTTCCAACTTAATAAGACAGGTGTTAGAGGCTGTTGACTACATGCATTCCCAAGGAGTGGTTCATAGAGATCTTAAGCCTGAGAATCTTCTTTATTACAGCGCAGATGAGGAGAGTAAAATAATGATAAGTGATTTTGGTCTCTCTAAAATAGAAGACTCAGGAATAATGGCAACTGCTTGCGGAACACCAGGTTATGTGGCTCCTGAAGTGCTCGCACAAAAACCGTATGGGAAAGCTGTTGATGTTTGGAGTATAGGAGTAATATCCTACATTTTGCTGTGTGGGTACCCTCCATTTTACGATGAGAACGATGCAAACTTGTTTGCCCAGATTCTAAAAGGTGATTTTGAATTTGACTCACCATACTGGGACGACATCAGCGAATCGGCAAAGGATTTCATACGCCATTTGATGTGTGTGGACGTTGAAAAAAGATATACCTGCAAGTAAGTGTTTTGATTAATTTAATTTAATAATAAATTTAAATAATATTAGAAACCTACAGTATTCTGTTTTGGATTTTGTAGCATCATTAATAGTTTAGATGACCTTCTTCCCAATTTAGGTAGTCATATTTAAATATATATCTTCATATTTATTTATACATGCAGAAATTAATTTTTCTGTATAAATAAGTTACAATAAACATCTGATAAGAATGACTAACCCATAAAATTTAGAACTTTGCTAGTCATATCGGTTACATATAAAATAGTGGTTGCTCAAGGCATGATATACCTTTTAGAGTGCTTTAAGTACTTACGTCTTTATAGATTTATTTAAGATTTTGTAACAACATCTGGTGGTCCTCTGGTGTGAGTTGAACAGTCTACTACTGATCTTCCTGAGCAATAGCCAAACCTAATGATAAATATATCCTAATGCAATACAAAATCAATATCTGTAAAGTAACTGTAATGACACCAAAATATATAATCCATCTATTAAATAACCATGGCAGCTGATAGAGTGAGATCAAATAAGAGCACTGTATGCTAATAGAATTTGATGAAAGACTTTAATAGTTGAGCCAATTGAGATATAGAATTTACATTACCAAGTTAAACTTTGTTCCAAACTCAATTAGCACTAAGCATTCAGGCAAACTTATTGGTTAAACATAGCCTAGGGATTGGATAGGTACTATCCTTAAATTACTTCACACATTATGGAGGATGGAAGGGGTCAACAGAATGTGACAAGGAGGGCTCCTAAATTTTGTGACGACTTATTTCTAAAATGTACATGCACTAAAAAAAATGTAATTCAATTAGTGTAAACATTAGATTATACCAATAGAGAAGAAATAATAGATAAAAAAAAACAATCGGCAATATATTATATTTTGTTTTATTCCATATAGCCATGACAAGAAGGGGGAAGGGGTTAAAAAATCAAAAAATTTATGTGACAATTTATGGATGGCCCCATATGACTGCAGTTCATTAATATGAACACATAAGCTTCTGTTGGCATTTGTGTTTGAATAGACTTTGTTTATGTTTACTCCTTCTCTAATTTAGTTTAAATGTAGTTACAATTTTTGTCACTAGTATAGGCAGACTAGCCAACAACCATCACACTTTTTTTTATTTGGATATTTTTATACTATTATGGAACTGGTCAGGTTCTTTAAACTTTTTCTGAGACAGATTATACTCAAAAGTTGTTATGCATAATATTTGCATTTTGATTCCCTTAAAGTCTATTGATAGATTTATATCTTGCTCTGATAAATTCAGAAACTATGGGTTGTAAAACATTCTAAATGTTTAAACAAGAATTAAAAACACTTGAAGTACATATAAACAAAACCTTATGCTCTTCTGTTCTTCTAGGTGTGACCAAAACGGTTCTGGTAAAAATAGGTCCTTCCTTCTAACTTGGTATGGATTCAATCAAGATTTCTTCTTTTTTCTAGTTTCATTTATACATTTTGTTAGCTATATTTACTCATTTTTACTTAGTAAGGGTGCAGTTATGCCCACGTGGAATGATCATGTTGTTTCATGGAGTCAAATTCTTTATTGTAATCTTTTATTACTACATTTATAAACCTGGCATTTGTCAACTAGCTTATGTATCTGATCCTTTGTTGTGGATGTCAATTGTCTATCTCTATCTATCTCCATTGCTGTTTGCCAAGTTTTTTGATAATTTTAAGTTTGAGATAAACCTTGAATATGTTTGTCATGAGATTTCAGTTGTCTATTAAAAAATAAAGATTATATCTTTGTTATGTTTTATGAAGAGGAGTATTGTAGACTTTGTTGTATTAGAAACATGGAATTTTTTAAAAGTTTGAACAACTGTTTCCAGAAAATGTTATTTAATACAAAAATTAAAGATCAAAGGAGATTACTCTAAGCAGTTATTGCTATATTGTAATCTTTATTATTTCATTGTTGAAAAAAAAGGCTGAGCACTAATTTACAAATTGTTGGTTTACTACTGTTTAATAATTAAGATATTTGATTTATTTTCCACATATGTAGATTTTGTCATTTCTTATGCCTATAAAACATATGTTGCAACAAACCAATTTAACATTGAAATATGTAACAGTTAAACCCTTCTAAAAGAAGAAGCCAAATGCTAACACCATCGAGGGTCATAAGTTCAGTAAATAAGATTAGTTTATAAATAAATGTTATCCAATGTAAAAAAAAAATAGTTCCTTGAAATAAATTCTGAGACAAACACTTATTAATACAAATAGATTTAACACATTTCCTTTATTTAATCTGCAACAATTTGTCGTTTCCTTTGGAATAGGACACATTTGTTTTGGTATATATTTGTTAATAATAATATTAAATTGAGATTTCTTGTCAATTGTTGTAATTAGAATTATGAAAGTTGAGAAGAATAAATATTTTTTGACAGATAAGATTTATAAGATTATTATTGACAGATAGCAAGAGTTGAAATTTAAATGAATTCAATTCATATAAATCTTAACAAAATATTATTTTTTAGGCAGGCCTTGGCTCATCCCTGGATCTCTGGGAATGCTGCTAGCAATAAGAACATCCATGGCACCGTTTCTGAGCAACTCAAGAAGAACTTTGCCAAGTCACGTTGGAAACAGGCTTACCACGCTACTACTGTTATCCGTCAAATGCAGAAGATGATTCTATCGAGCAGCAGTTCAAGTCGCAATTCGAATCCGCAACCCAAGCAATAGCTGCACAAAATATAAATACACTGATGACAAATATCATTTGCTTGGGACCAACGGGGTAAAGTACTTAACATTCAAGTTTATTTCTTAAATGACATGTATTTCACTCACTTTGCCGTTTGCCCCAGTTGGTTCCACACACTCTACTGGTATCAACATCAATTGAATTCACCACAGACACATAGTATGCCATTGTCATCATTTTCTCATTATTCAATATTTGATTACACAATTTTATTAAATTTTTTTATTAAACAAAGCTTTTGCCACATTAAACTAGTCATGTTTAATCAACTGCTTAGAATTGATAAAAATAGGGTTGTTTTTTATGTACAAACTAATATATATGTATTGGATTCTATAAACCTGGTCATTGAAATTAAGCTGTTATAATGTAAATCTCAAAATGACTTTTGTGTCAACAATATATATAAAAAAAGAATCTCACATTTAAAATTGACATCTCATTTAAAAATCTGGGGGCAAATTCTATCATGACATTGATATAAGTCTTATATTAAACTATTCAAATACAAAGGGAAATATAAAAAATTATAAATATAATCTCACATTTAAGAGGTTACTTAATTTTTTTAATTATTATTATTATAAACATGACATGACAAGACTCAATGATCTGAATATGTTTAAATTTTAGAGCAATAGACATTAAAATTATGTTAAGACTGGACACATGTAATGAAAAATATTAACATATGTTATAGATTATTAATAAAAAAAACATTTTATTGGGTATAATATTTAAACTTTCAAGTTCAAGGCTTGTTGCTTATGTTGAAGAATAACTGTTGTGTTAAAAACATACTAACAACATTATATATATAAAAATAAAACAAAACTTAAAAAAGGCTTGCATTGTTATTAGAATAAGAAAATAGTGTCATTTCTTGTCTGTTAATTCTATGTAAGGTATATGCCATTATATTCATTCAGTATAATCTTTTAAATATAGGTCTAAGAGTTTAAAACTTTATGCAAATGAAATCTATGCTATATTTAACTTTAAACTAATATAGCATATTACTCTAATTTTAAGAAATACATATTGATTCCTTCCTGTCTTTAATCATATGAAAAAGCATTTTCCATAACTATATAAACAATGCTATATAGAATATACTACAAAAAGCACTTATTTTAATACTAAATTCATAAGACGATTGTGCAAATCTTATTATCTGTACTAAAGTATAAATATTTATAAAATTATTTTCGTGGGCCTAAAATATACTAGAGTTGTACATATTAAAATATTTTTTTTATTATATTGTGCAAAAATATTACTTGTGTATTTATATTACTTATTAAAAATTAAATATGTACTAGAAGAAATTGATCTAAATTTCTTTCAGGCAATAATTTTTGGTTAATATTAACCTTACATGTTTCTTTTTTTTTATTGATTTTCTACTTATTATATTTATTTCTGTAATGCCAAACTTGAATTACTATTGTTACTAAAATATAAAATACGACAAGCAGATTATTAAACATTCCAGTTATATAGCACATATATATAGATTTTGTTAAAATAAAATATCACATTACACTATTTCATCAGCATTTTTTTTACATTCCATTTTGGTGTATTTAAAAATTTTTGCACTTATTTTATGCTAAAAGGTATTTTTTTCTAAAATTACTTAAATGTTGGATAAATTTTAATGGCTTATGACATTCCAGACATCTGATACTCTTGGTTCATAATATCAAGTATTTTCTCTTTAAATATTTTTTCCGTCCATCACAAATACCAACAGACTATTCTTTTCGTTTTTTCTGAGACAATCATTTTTGGTTTTTAAATTCTTTTAAAACCACCAGCAACATTTTGTAAATGAAGTTGTATTATTTTCATATTATATTTAGTGACTATTGATTTAACATTGAAATTATTTTGATCTGACTAAAACCTTATCACAATCATATTGGAAAGAAATAAATTAGCATAAAATTAAATTTTTGCCATTGACTCATATGAATTCAATTTCATACAAAGAATAATGATTGTTAAAGCATAATAGAAATATGAAAATGATATGATACACACTGAATTGTTTTCCTAGTCTTTCTTCAAACTTTACATTTTTTAATGCTATTTAAATGTAGCCTATATTTTACTCTACCCAAGCTAAACAACACATAGAATCATATTGAATACATAAACTGAATGATATTTATACTAAAAAGCTATCTCACAGCAATAAAACTGCTTATGTAATTAAAATGTTCGATATTTGATTACTAATGGATAACAGTGTTTACAAAGAATGTATATCTTATTTGCCGTAATTTTAAAGAATTGCTTGTATCAATTTAAAAATTGACACAAATATTTAGTTCTTCATATATGTATGTTTTTAAATTTGATGCTTTGTTACTTGTTTTTAATGCTATTAAAAATATATTGTTTTAATATTTAACAATATATGTCTATATCCAAACTCAATGAGAATATAGAAGATAGATAGAATTTACTGTTTATATTCTGTGCTGTAGTTACATATATCAACATTACTGAATCTTATAATAATAATAATATATTATCTATTATATACTAGCTGCCGTTGAAATGTTATAAATTATAATAGGTAGGTATTCTCTATAATCAAATTTATTGTTAAAATATAATATACAATATCTACCTATACTAACTTTTCTCTAAAGCTTTTCCTCTATAATATGTCACTAAAATCCTTAATATTGAAATTGATTGTTGAGTTAAATTTGGGAATTATCAACAGAATCACAAAATAATTTTTATTAATTTATGTTTATTTCTTTAAACCTGCATATTAATGTATATTAATATTGTTATAATAATGTATTTACAATTATATAGCTTAAGGTATAATTAGGCGCATCATTTTAACTTGTCGCAATAACTGTGCCATTTAAAAAATTATTTTTACTAATGAATCACTTTTTCATATTGATTATCAAATTATATATAAAGGTTATGAATGTTACAATTTGTATAATAAAAGAAAGATAAGATGTTTACCTTAAAGTAATAACATACCATTTGATAAAATTAACAGTGCAATAGTTACTGAGTATTAACATTTTAATGTTTTGTTTTCAATTCCATGAATAAATTGTTGCTCCTGCAACATATATCCCATCTTTTTCGCACAATTAAAGGTTATGTTAAAAAATATTCATTAATGTATCAGATTTTAATTCATATGGCATTTATTCATCATTTAAAATTTTCCTTATTGTGTTATGGATACATGGTATTTTATGTTGGTGACATGAAACTATTTAATACCAAAGCATCTGTGCTTGATAAATTATGTTGTAACTTAGCAATCTCTATTAACAGTTGATAATACTGCCTGTCTTACTTAAGATACTTAATAACAATTTTTTGTCTATCACACATTCTACTCTACATATGATAGTAGTGAAGTTGATATATTGATAATATTTTTGGTGATAGGGCAAAGCTCAATGGAGGTGTGATACGGCAAAATTTATTAATAAGTGATACAATGTTATATACTTGCTATCCAGCTTGTTAAACTTTCATGTGCACTGAATAATCTTAAATTAGATATATCAGGGAGCATTGCGTATTGAGCTTTTGGGAGTGTATGCTTAGCTGTGGCTTTATTTGGTACTTATAATTCCAAGCTCTCTTATATGTCTATCTTTATGCCTGCGGTTGATTTACCTTTGTGCCAAACCATATCATAATCAGTGATAAATGTTAAAATTTTAATTAGAGCCTTGTGCGTTAGTACTCAGAACATATATTTCTAATACTTATAGCAGTGCTGAGCTACACACGAAGTTCCTTGTCAGTTATTTGAACTATGTATTTTATTAATTGTATGTTTAATGTATAACACACGGAATAGCAACTATTTTTCGATGGTTATTTAGCATGTGTTCTGAACAGGAATTTTAGTTGATAAAAGAGCACAATAGTTTAAGGGATATGTAGTTTTTGGCTATGTTTTACAGAATGATTGTACTGAAATCGTTTGATTATTTTACGTTTTTTCTGTTTTTGGTTGTGAATTGGTTCTTTTAACATCTTGATTGACACGACGGGTACTTATGGCAATGTTGACGAAGGTTCAAGATCTGATTACTGAAAATAATAAATCTTGTGATTTAGATTTTATACTTCTTGTTCTAAACAATCAAAAATTATTAGTAGAGATTAGATGTTAGCTCTATTTTCAATGTCATTGTAAATAAAATGCCAACTTGTTGAAAATATTGTTTCATTTTAATGAACCACCACTTTATTGTAAAATACCAGCTATAATTCTCTCTAAGATTTTTTTTGTAATCGAATAATATCCGGAGATAATCTAAACAGTTTCCAACACTAATGCCTTTGTATGGAGTAAGGGAGACATACATATTTAAAATGAGTAAGCAGTAATCCACTTTTAGCTCATAACATTTACGAGGGTTATACTGAACGATATTAATTGAGTATTAAGTATATTGTACTTAAATAATTATTCGAAGCAATGCGTTTATATCAATAAATTTAAATATGGGTCAAAAATATTAGATCTGACATTGTTGACGCAAGTAACTCATTCCATTTATTCTTATCTCTATATACTTGATAAACATGAAAATAATTTATGATATCTGGACGACAAACATATTGGTTCATATTAATCTCAGTTAAATCAATTCGTCAACATACATTATGTGTATAGTTTTGGAGACGGTAAAAAGGCTTGAAGAGATATTCTGTAAGGTGAGACTAGAAATTATAAGAAAATTTTCATAATGATTAAACGTATGAGAGAGCCTTATTTTAGTATCATTAGCTGGAAACCGTCTCAGTGTTCTAGTAGCCGTTTATTTACAAACCGGAGGTTGTAAGTTCCTATGTTTATACAACTTCATATCGTAGTTTAGTAGTTGGTGGGGGCAACATGGGTTTATCGCTTAGTAAAATTATCCATGTAAGATGGACATTTTAAATTCTGTGCCGGTGAATTGGACGACAGCTCCCCATGAACATCCATAGAATGGAGTTAAAGGGGGTCAAGGGGGGCTAAGGTTTTGGGCTAAGATGGTCAGACGCTATTTTATCTGCCTGCAATGCAGTGGCGTAGCGTGCCTTGTCGGGGCCCCGTATAAAAATTTTTTTGGAGGCCCTTATATGGAGGTAAACATTTTTCACAAAAGAAAAAAAATATTGTGACAAGAAATATTTATTTATCACATAATTTACCCATTTTACAAATAAAAATCGAATTTTAAATTTTCACCCTCTTTGCCTTTTTTTCGGCAAACTGAATTATGAAATCATTTATGGCTGGTAATGATTTTAGTTTTTCTAAAGTTTCTGCCTCTATGGACAATAGTGAGATGTCTGAGAGCCGCTCTTGTCCCATCGAAGTTCTTAAGTAATTTTTTATTAGTTTTAATTTTGAAAAAACACATTGACTTTGAAATAGGATTCCGGGTCGGAAATTTTCTCATCTTGTGATAACTCATCAAAAAACGCTTCGTTATCTTTCGCCTACTGTTTTTAAAAACAGTTGTTACCCCCACTCTTTTGCTAAATCTTTGGATTCATTCAGCAAACTATTAAATGAATTCTGATTTCTTAATTGGCACAGACTATTTAAAAGATTACTTAATAAAAAAACTAGATTTCTGTAAGTCATTATTTTCATGCTGTAGAGCTTTAGAAACATGATTAATAATTTCAAATAGTTAAGAAAAAAAATGTAACGAGCACTAAGAAATCAAAACTCTCTAAAATATTAATTATACTTTTACATTCTTCCGTTCATCTTTTTTATTTGAAATTAAATTTAGTTGATACAAAGTTTTCATGATTAGTAAAAAATTTTTCTTTACTGCCAATGAAGCGTCGTTCTTAGAAGACCATGTGGTAGGACATACCTTTTTAAGGGTAATCAAATATTTTTTAGATGAATAATAACTTAGCATAGCCCAGCGTTTTATACTATTGGCAAAAAAAGTATATATTTTTTCTAAATTATCGAAAAAGTCGATACTTCACGAACATGTCTCGCGGCATCGTTCAAAACCAAGTTTAAAGCGTGCGCAGCACAATGAACATAATCGACATTTGGAGCATGCTCTTTTATTAGGGTTTGTAATCCTCCATACACACCCGACATAACATTTGCTCCATCGTATCCTGTCCTCTACATTTAGTTAAATCAGTTCCATATTCTTTAGTCAAATTTAAAATGACAGTTTTCAGAACTGCAGCACTGCAATCGGTTACTGCTATAAATCCTAAAAAGGACTCACAGATTTTAATTTCTTTAGGCACATTATCGTCATTTTCTGTAACCGAATATATCGAAAAACTACAGATGGTTGGTCAATTTTTGACAAGTCTTGTGTTGTATCCAGAATTATTGTCAGAAATGGAGCTTTTTTAATTTCTGAGAAAATATTGTACCTGACGGTGGTACCAAACAAACTAATAATTTCGTTTCGAATCGTAGGACTTAAATAATTTATTTCGAATTTTTTTTTTTTAATCAAGGCAAGGAACCCTAAAACAGTATAGAAATCGAGTGGAAACAACATGGAAACGTAGACAGACGAAATTAAAAGATTTCCTTGTTTATCACTACGGGCCCCTAATTAATGGGTTGGGTAGTACTTACCTTACCAATCTAAATCACTCGCAGTATCTTGTCTCTGAAAAAATGAAAAAATTTTGGGCACTTTTTTTATAACCTCGTCCCTTTTCTGTTTAATCCGGGGGCCCCGTATAATCAATACGGCAAAGAGGGCGGTAGCTACGCCCCTGCTGCAATGATATTCAGGTGAAAGACTTACAAGATTAGACAACTTTTTAAAGGCTGGTAAGAAGAATAGTACGAACATTGACAAATCTAAAGCTACTTTTATCTGATTGTTGAACAATAATGTAGTATAAATATAGTACAAGAGCATAACTATAATAAAACAGAAATATTGAAGACTTATTCGCCCTAACTGCCTCCGTAGCCTAGTGGCTATGGGCGTGTGCTTAATAAACCGGAGGTCGTGGGTTCGAATCCTGCGGGGACTCAACAAATTTTCAATGTTGTTTCCTAGTTGGTTAGGGCAATTTGGGCCGATCACCCAATTGTCTGAAAAGTAAGATGCAAGAGGCATGTAAAAAATCGGTCCACCTACCAACCCGCATTGGACCAGCGTGGTGCGATATCGGTCCAAAACCCCCTAATGGATAGGGGTCAATTAAGAGAGGCCAATGTCAGGCAGTGGACTAAGATAGGCTGATGATGATGATGATAAAGTTAACAAATACATATTAAAACATTGCATGTGTTGCCTTCCGATGGTAGATCACCGCTTGTTGCATTTTATTCAGATAGAATCTATTGAAACAAAATCCAATTGCAGTGAAATCGCTTAGAATAGTGATTCGTAAAACAGATTGCAATGACGAATAAGCGTATACTAATTCGAGATTATTCATAATTTAATTTATACATTAAATAATAGCCAACACGATGGGAATGTTTATTGAATCTCTTCGCCCAGTAGTGAGAGTTGTTTCAAGAATTGTGAAGCATTAGGCAACGTAGTGGCACCATAAATTATTTTTCTAGCAACACCGCTCGATGCTTGTTGCTGAAATAAAAAATAAATACAATATGACCATACATTTTTATATATATTTGTTTATTAAGTGACGTTTATTTGTAATCTTGTTTTTTTTCATTAAACAGCTTATTTATATGATTTTAGCTAATAGTTGTAAAATATATGGATGGCTATTTTTGTCTAGGGGCGCTTTTTCGCTTTTTTTTTTTGGTTCCAGTTGGAAGGCTCTCATAGCTTTTGAGTTTTCTGTTCAATCGAGTCGTTACACCCTACCCATTTGTTATAAGTTCACTTCATTTCTTATGAGCAACGTTTCTGTTACGATCAGCTAAAGGCTTTTTCTTGTCGCGTCATATAGTAAATATAAACGGGTAAATATAAGCGATTCAAATGCGAACGAAATACTCAGAAACGTTTAGATAATATAGGGAATAAGTAATAATACTAATAAAGTTTTTTCCCATTATGTTATTCTAGTGTAAATCATTATTTTGTGAATAATTTTTGGATACGGGAAATTTTCTATTTACGAGAAATCTACTAGGGTAACACCGAGGCAGTCTGTATTTCTGCAACTAAACAGTACTGTTAAAAACTCCTGTTCTTTGGTCTAACGGTCACCGTATCTATAGTACGTATCATGTTTTTATAAGTCGTCTGTCACTCAGTGATTGACATCTCGGTGACAGTTCATCAATAAAAATGCTAGATGTAAGAAGGCTCTTTGTTGCCTTGTGACATATGTTTGACGCTGTTTACGTCAATTCCTGACAGTCGAAATTGCCATAACAATACTGTAACTATTTCGTTAATCAGATATTGTCTCGGGAAGCCAGCCGATTGAGTCCAATTTATGCAAATCCTATAGACTTCTGTTCTTACTTGGCTTTCGGCGTATTGTTTATATAGAGGCCGTAGTTTCAGCCAGATTAAAATTGTAATTGAAATCCGTCACTGAGATGTTAGAAACTGCGTGCCAGTCCACTAAAAACCATGCCACGTGTGTAACAAATAAGGTGTGTGTGTGTGTGTGTGCGTGCGTGTGCGTATACTTTGCTTACATAATTTCAGAGTCTAATCTAAAGTATAGCTTAGACGGACGTCTGATTAAACCAGGTTAAGAACAAAACGTACACGTAAATATATTATTCAATAAACATATATGAAATTTGAATATAGGCCATTACTTTCGCGACTTCCTTTTTGAAGCTATCGGTTACTTTTTTATTCATCTATTACGCGCCCACCACCTGGCTAACTACACCATTGGTAGCGCTTTCAACAATCAATAAGCAAGTGTATTATTGAATAAAGATATTTGAATACATAACATAAAAATACCATCGCGAAAACGTTTTGTTGCTACCGGACACTTCGTATACGCGTAATCCAACACTACTTTGGCTTCTTAATTATTTTGGTTCAAAAAGCAAGTGTATTATTGTATAAAGATATACCAACTCGATCGAATTAAGTATTTATAATACCTTCGCGAAGTCCTGCAGATTGTGGTACTCGATGTAGTTGCCACCTCCCACCACAAAAACCACGGCATCCGTCGGTTGTTGATGCTTCGCAGCTCTTGCCCTTGCCGCGGCGTCGGTGCGGGCCGCGCGCGGGTCGAGCCACGCCAGCTCGCCCTCACCAACGTATAATGCCGCCTCCACAGTACGACTAACTGGCAGCTTCTGTAATCAAATAATTCAATTTTTTTTATGGCATACGCAGGCAGACGAGCAGTCGGGCCACCTGATGGGAAGTGGTCACCGACGCCCATAGACATTGGCAATACCGTGGTACCGCCAACGCGCTGCCTACCGTGGGACATAGGGTGTTAAGTCTCGTTTACCCAGTGAATATGCTGGCTGGTTCTCAAACCAGAACACAGCAGTGTTTTAACACACTGCTTTGGGCAGAAATAGGCACCGCGGTAGTACCCACCCAGACGGTCTCCTGTAAACAGAGGACCTACCTACCTACCGGTAAAATTTATTTATTGCATTAATAATTTACTATAAGCCGATCGGTTTATATTAGAGAACGACTGACTACGCGGGAGATATCATGAACAGGTTTTCGGCAGACACAAGACACCAGTGGATGTATGTTTGAGTGCCTTCTTTTAAAGTCCGATGGGACGGATATGCGACACGACCGAAGTGAGATCAAGCCAACGTTTTTATGTGCCCATCCGGCACAGAAATAATTTTCCTTAACAAGAAATCGTGTAAGAAGCCCGCTTTGCTATAACCAATAAGCAAACAACAATGATAAGACATTTCGAAATCATATCCGACGACTCCGTCGTAGAATTTGAAGGCAATATTTCCGGTTTCTAAATCGTAAACTTAACCTTTAAACCTCTTGGCTATGGAGGCAGTTATTGACAGTTGTTTTTAGTTTCTCAATTTATGCGATGGCTATATGTACATATTCAATCCACTTTATAGTGCTAGTGTTGTTTACCTATGATTGCTTGATAAATGTGTTTGTTATTATACATATAAGGTTTGTTCTGAATAAAATTTTTCTATAAAACCAGGCCTTGAGTGACAATGGTCCATTTTAGCTTTCTGCACGACCTACAAAGTTGTGTCAATGTTGTATACAAGACCACTAACGTGGTACTTTGGAACTGCCTAAATTATATTATTAACTTCCGATAAAAAAATCAGGAAAATATCTCTAAAAGAGATCGTAAGTATGGAAAGGAGTTCTTACGTGCTTCTTCACAACCAAATTCTTGACACCCTCCATGACAAAGGACGAGCCTTGCGAGACCAGTTTAGAGAACATCGAGACGGTTTTAGTGCCCCCACCCTCGTACTGACTCGACATTTTTGAAAATCCCCTGCAATTAAGAAGAGTATAATGATTACATTGAATTATCAAAGATTTTGTAAATATTTTAGCTATATAATATTTTGCGATGACGTTTTTGTTGTATAAATTAAAATAACTTGTGCCTTTCGATCCTATTACAATTTTGGGGAATAAAGTTGTGTAAACATAATTTTTTTATGTTTAATTTAAGACATGTAATTTCATGCAGGACATTTGCAAACATCTTAGACGACAAAATTGTCAAATTATTGTACGTATAGCATCGTAAAAGCCATTAAATAAAATCTCACCATTTTTTGTATTTCCAAACAATACACTCCTATTAGTTTCACTTAATTTCCTAACTTTATATTTTAAAGTTCAATAATAGAGTTATTAGCAATTTGTATGAAATATTAACTCACTTCCAACGCTTCATATATGTCATCGGTTGTATGTCGCAATTGGCGGATTTCAACGCGGCTTCAAACTTGTTATACTCCTCATCAGTAATCTGTGGCGTGCACAGATAATATATGATGAATAATCGCATCTTGTCCTCGGGCATTCCTGCACTGACGTCAGCTATTAGGTCCAACACAGCTTTACTCTCCACACCGCTGCTTTTGCTCATTATTTTCTCCTCCAGCTCGAAGAACGAATCGAGACGACGGGATTTGATCGCGTTCAAGATGGCTGCAAAAATTTTATCACAATAATGTAAAAATTATAAGTGAATATACAAGATCGATTGGTACAAACATTGTGAAATCGTGTTTTATTAGTATTGAACATGATTCCACATATTTAGAATAGTTAAAGTGAAGAACAAATTACAATCGGTAGGTTTTTTAACTATATAATATTGACATTATGGATATTAATGACACTTACGACGAAGTTTACTTTATACGAAAAGTCACAATTTACACATGTGAGTACGATTTTTATAAATAAGGTTTTATCGCAATAATAGTAAATAATATATCACATGAACCTTCATAAAGCTTTGCGTCTTGAAAAATTTGATTACAATGGTTATAATCTCGTAGGAATAAAAAAAAGGACAAACATATTTGAGTTACATTAAAACTATAATTAACATTGTTACAATCTAGAGACTATCACTATAATATGTTATGAAAGAACTTAAAATACAATGAATTAATCTCACTATCTTGTAAATGAAATTAGTTAATTTTCAATAAATATGCTGACCGGTTGCGATGGTTGTGTGCATATCTATGAGGCGTTTCTTCTCCATCAGCTGCGGTAAGGAATTTACTGCGCTTGTCAGCCGCTGTGTGTTGTCACTAACAAGGCTTAAAGCCAAATCGCTTTCCGCATCCAGGCCCATTGAAGTCTTGAGCTTTTTGACTTCTGCCTCTGAACTCCTAAAAATTATAAAGAAATAAGGTTATAGTTGCTCTTGGTAGATGGTCATTAATATTTTGACCATACTATATAGACGCCTTTTAATATACTACACCTGTATAGGAATAGAACTTGGAAATTATGTTACAACTTTAAAGGTGGTTTGACTCCCTCCGTAGCATAGAGGTAAGGGCGTGTGCTTTAGGAACCAGAGGTCGTGGGTTCGAATCCTGCGGGACTCAACAAATTTCCATTGATGTTTCCTAGTTGGTTAGGGCAATTTGGGCTTATCACTCAATTGTCTGAAAAGTAAAATGATCCATGCGTCGGATGGGCATGTAAACAGTCGGTCCTGCGCCTTACTCTCTCCGGTCGTGTCGGTTATCCGTCCTATCAGGCTTTGAGAATATAAAGGATCAGGGAGTGCGCCTGTTTACGCGTACACTTGTGCACTGTAATATCTCCTGCGTAGTTGGCTGATCTCTAATATATACATATAGATTGGCCGTCGTGGTCGTAATCGACTTGAAAACATTATTATTATTTACCGGGTAAACGAGACTTCTATGTCTCAGGGTCGCGAGCGGACTTGTTGCGTGACATGCCATATTTTTTTTTTTTTTTTATGGCATACGCAGGCAGACGAGCAGTCGGGCCACCTGATGGGAAGTGATCACCGACGCCCATAGACATTAGCAGTACCAATGGTATCGCCAACGCGCTGCCTACCGTGAGACATAGGATGTTGTCTCGTTTACCCAGTAAATACGCTGGCTACGGTGCCCTTCAAACCGGAACACAGTAGTGTTTTCACACTACTGCTTCGCGGCAGAAATAGGCACCGCGGTGGTACCCACCCAGACGGTCTCCTGTAAACAGGGGACCTACCACCGGTAAAAAATTTCTTATGGACAAGGCGTGTCACTTAGCATCAGGTGAACGTTAAAAATAAAAGTGCAATCGTGGGGCCAATTATACTGTAAAAGCAAGTGCAAACACAATTCTCTTTCGATTATTGGTAGATTAACTGCCTCCGTAGTCTAGTGGTATGGGCGTGTGCTTTAGAAACCGGAGGTCGTGGGTTCGAATCCTGCGGGACTCAACAAATTTTCATTGTTGTTTCCTAGTTGGTTAGGGCAATTTGGGCCGATCACCCAATTGACTGAAAAGTAAGAAGATCCATGCGTCGGATGGGCATGTAAAAAGCCGGTCCACCCACCAACCCGCATTGGACCAGCGTAGTAAGATACAGTCCCAAAAGTCCCTAATGGATAGGGATGTATTAGAGGAGGCCTATGTTCAACAGTGGACTATCATAGGCTGATGATGTGATGTGATGTGTATTGGTAGATTGACGTTTACAAGAGCACTACAGAGCTTCAAATTTAATAAAGAGTATATGAATTTCAATTTGATTGAGCCAGCGTAATTTTCGGATAACAGAGACTTAACATTTCATGCCAACCTATGGTAGCAGGCGGTTTGCGTCGTAAACATTGAGGAACGGTTTGCTTGTTTCATGGCTACATTTAATTAATATTATAAAAAATAATAATTAAACCCATAGCAAATTAGTTGAAGAACACCACTTCATATAATATATGAAATAGCTTTTAGCGGATTGTCACTCAGTTACAGACATCTTAACCTGTTGTTAACCGAGCGGGAAGTACAAAATCGTCGAACGAAAATCAGTACCATTTTGCCATTAATAGATGTTTAATGGTATTTTCATTTGTTTTAGGCATAAATAAAAAATACATACGAAACTGCTTGCTCGCAATAGCTCGCGACCGTTACATCTTACTTAATGAAAATTATTTTTCCATTAACATAATACGATTGTTGAAGCAGACGTAAGCCTTATAAATAATAAATATTTACACATTAACTTAGGCAAATTGAGCTGTCAATTGTTGACATAGACACTGTCTGGATATTCTGTAATTGTCTGATATTACCTGTATTTCAAATTTCCATAAACTCGATTTGAAACGACGCTATTTCTACACATGATCTTTAGAGGAAGTGATACGCTGTCTTAGACTTTTGGACGCTGTCATGGTTCAGTGCTCTGCATATTACTGTCTGAGTTATAACACATGTATACATTTCTAAAATCTTATCCTATAATAATTAATATCTGCATGACTGTTGAAACAGAGCTAGCAGAACCTTGAATCGTTCTGACCAAAGGTTTAGAGTCAGAGCTCTGCATATCGCGTCTTGAGACTGGCGGGTGATTCGATCGGCTATTGCTGTGATTATCATAGTGTTTTTCGTGTCTCTGTTTGTATAGTATATTTATAAAGCATTTATATTTAAGGAAAAAGCTTATCTATATATTAAGTCATCTGCACTATAGTACAAAACCAGACAGGCCTTGAACCTCTAATCTGTATCATACAATAAGTTTTTAAAGATATAACAAGTTATTTAAAAGGTTATTATATTGTTTTTGCGATGTACAGATATTTATCGAATTTTCGATATTTTAAATTTTCTATGTTATTCACAAAGAGATAACTGAAATTTATCAGTCATTTGATTACCTCACATAGCAGTTCTTGCTATTCATCAAATATCTACAAGGTTTGATTCTTTAAGATATACACACTCTTTTTTACAATTATGTTATATTTTCATTTGCTAAGGACATATTAAGATATTTATCAAATTTGACAATGGCGTAAATAAATTAATCTGATCTTCATGTCTGATTTCACCATAGCCTAACTGAACTTAGTAATAGGCATGATACCTCTAGAATACTGGGTGTATTCAATCAGGAACTAATTCATTGTGTTTCCTAGTTGTTAGAAGACACACCATTTGTTTGTAAGATGATCCATCTCGATGCATGTAATATTCGGTCATCTCCACCAACGACATTGACCAGCTGTGATAGGTCAAGTCTAATGATGGTGTTAGGAGCTATGTCCAGCAGTGATATCACAGTGAATGATGATGATTTTAGGGGAACTTATGTGTGAGGTATCAATAATTTTAATAAATTATGTAATGGTTTCTTGTTTCTCATTCACTATATTCAAATAAGTTTAAATAGTTTAATAAATAAAGTTACAATTTAACCTGTTCAATGATAAGTCCAGGACATCATGTGCCAAGGCTTGGTAAGTCCATGTATGATGTAAAGGTGTTGCCATATCAAGATTTCTGTCTAACAAAATGAGCATTGGCCTGGTAAAGCTAAATGAGCCGCTTTGTCCAGTGTTGCCATGAAATAGATTATTTCTGGCATCCCATAGATTTTCTCTGAGCTTTTTGTCCAATTTCTTTGCCACCATTTCGGCAGCATTGCCTTTACTACATCGTATTATAGGCACATTACCTAAAGAAAAAAACTTTGTGATATGCTTCTTATATATAAGTACCAAAGAAACTTATTTAAAAATGAACAGTTGGTTGAATGATTTTTTAAACAAATAAATTATTGTTACGATAGATTTGTAATCTGTTTCGTTCTGTATAGTAAACAAGAGCACATAAAAAAAGGATAAACAATTTGTAAATAAACACAAAACAATTTATTAGTTGTATGTAGATATAAGATGCATGATAAAAGTTGATGGATTACATCCCAAACTAACAGTAACAGTCCATCAACCAAGAAAACTTCAATGTAATTCAACCATGAACTTCTAGAGGACATAGCCAGTGACTCAGGTTCTAAGAAGATGAATACATAAAGAGTATGAAGGTGAATTACCCAGATAACAACACAGAAAATAGTTCCACATTATCCAATGATTGCCACATAAAAATATCTTTGGTAACCAATTGATTGGTAAATATATTTAAACATTAGAGTTATGGTTTAACAAAACCGAAAGTTAGGATTGAAAAAAATGGATAAAGATTGAATTTAGTAATTTTTAAGATTAAGTAATTAAATATTATATAATATTAAGAATCTTTAGTTAAACAAAAGTCAGAACAATGTCAATCTAGAAAGGATCAATCAAATTTACATACTTACTTCCAAATTATTTAGCAATTTAGTGATTTAATTAGTATCAAATCAAATTTTGACAGAAATTGATGTTTCATTAAATAGCAGTCTTACCCACCTATGACCATACTGAATGAGTATAGTTTATGAATTGTCAAACTATTAAACTTAATGTTTAAGAAGACACTATGAAAACCAAATGAAATAATGAAATTGCATGATATTATAATCTGAGTAAATACAAGGATTATAACTTACCAGGCTTAACAAACACAGAAAATAGTTCACAATCACTTTTGTTCATTTTAAAAGGCCCATTTCAGTATTTGAGTTCAATTAATGTGATAAATATTCTGACTTAAGGAAATGAAT
This sequence comes from Lamproptera curius, assembly GCA_029286875.1. Lineage (NCBI taxonomy): Eukaryota > Metazoa > Arthropoda > Insecta > Lepidoptera > Papilionidae > Lamproptera > Lamproptera curius. The sequence goes on from JAGSMT010000069.1 coordinate 140,526, forward strand.
TCTTAAAACAAAGCATGATTGAAATTAAAATGGAAAGCTCTCCTTTGATTAATGTAAAATTCTCCTTTCAATATATAAAAATAAAAGAACAGAAAAAAATTAACAATGTACTTATTTTAAAAATTATTTTGAATAATAAACAGACACTCAAATTTATTTATTTGAATAGATTTAATGTAAAAGTATCAATTGCCAAATTTTGACAGAAAAATTTATGGTGTTTCAATTACAATACAATGTCTTTTAACCCACCTTGACATACTAATGAGTATATTTATATACATTGTCATACTATTTTAAAACTTACCATATTTTAAAAGACATAATGAATAAACCAAAACAAATTAAGAAATTTAGCAAATCTATCTTTTTAACTTTCTTAGAGATGAAACAGGTGATTCCATTATGGAGGCTATTTCTGACCAAAAGCAGTAGTGTGCAATCACTTTTGTGTTCTTTTTCAAAGGGCACCATAGTCAGTATAGTATAGTACAGAGTTAATGTGATAAATATTCTTGCCCTAAGGTGGCAAGCAAACTTGTAATGTCTTACACTGCATTTATAAGTTAGCAGGGCCTACTCCTATTTATTAATGAACAAGAATTCTCTCTCCTCTTTATCAGACTCCTATTTATCAGTAAACAAGAAAAAGAAAGACAGAAGGACAATCTACAAAAATGGTTTAACCCCAAATAGATTTACCATAGTACTAAAAAAACTAACAATCGATTTTTACATTAAGTTTTATTTACTTATTTTCTGATTGCATTAAAACTTAACTTACCATAATAAGATAATGTATCCGATTGTTGATGTTTCATAATAAATAAGTCATCTTCTAAACAAATGAAATTCAGATACTGGTCAAATATTTTATGAATTGATAGTGCTGCATTTGATTGTATTGCTGATGCTGCCAGATCTTCTAGTTTTTGCCTGGTTATAGGCGAAATGAAATTTAAATGGTATTGGTCATATATTCCATTGTCTAAATCTTGACAGATACGGCCGAGATTTTCCTCTGATGGTGAACAGAAATATACAGCTGGAACTTCAGGTATAGGATCTCTGTCCGAATGAAGCTGCCTGTAATAAAAGTAGAAAAAAAAAATAAATGTAAAACTAGTTAATGTATAATGCTTTTCATTATATGAAAACGTATGATATAATATTTACTTTCTAAATACTTACACATGGAGTGTGACACCCAGCTCACGCAATTCTTTCACAGAAATTAAAGGTGAAATAATATCTTGACCAACCCTGTCGTAAATTAAGACTTTCCAGGTAGGTTCGGTAGCGACTGCTTTCGTTAACGGTTGATTCAAATTGAGCATCTGCTTCAAAGCATCTGGATATCATAAATAACGTAAGTTAAATTTACAAAATCAAAACATCATTACAAAAACACTGATTAATACGTACTTAGTTGTCGTTCACGCAATGAAGACATTTTATGATCAAATTATATTGCCATATATTTCAATAAATATTTTCGCTTAATATTATTAGCTATTAATTTATAAATTAGAAAATAATGATCAACATTTATAATTCAATCACTAGAACTAGAGATGTCACTTTGACATTTGCTTTCTGATATGAACAAGACACGTCGGCTTATATTCAATTCTTTGAATTCCTGTTTTTTGCGCGTGTTAGAATTTGAAATAATTTTTAAAAGACTAAACTATTTTACAATGCAAAATATCTGAAACAAAAAAATATAATTAGTTGATATCACGACAATTAAAATTTTTTGTATCCAAAAATAATAAATTCAGATTTTTCTTTTTATGCCATTTTGATTGAATTAAGGACAAAACAAAAATACAACGCTGGCGTACTCTTATTTATTGTTTATTAACCAACACCACCATCATAGTTTCAGCTGATCTGCGCCAATCGCTGAATTTAATCTTTTTTCTCTCTGCAAAAAAACATAACCTCAAGTAGTTTGCATGACGGGTTGTCTCTTTATTAAATACTGTGATAGGTGGTGCGATTTATATGCATACCGTCTAAGAAACTTTCTTATCCTATGGTTAAAGCTTTGTTGCTGGGCATTTGTTTTTTGATGAAGTACCGTTGATATTTATTAATGTTCACGTTGCAATAATTATTTCCCAAATAAATATCGGGCAGTACTATAAACATACTAGTTAAAGACTGTCTTCTAATAACGACTAAAGAATTACAAACATTGTTTTTTCAAACGATCGTTTGATTGACATTAATAAACTTACTAAATCTGAACAGGATGACTCGTGTAGTCTGGGAACGTCGGTACAAGTGAAAATATATTAAATCAATAATCGATCGATTTATTGTGTTATTGATCATATTTATAGCCCCTTATTGTTGCTAACATACGTATAATTTAGGCCCCTATATAACGTGCACGCTTAAAAATTTCTTTGATAGCCGAGAGATAATTTATACAACAATCTGTTGTTTTCTTTTCCGATCATAACAATTAATATTTTGGAGCCCAGTACATCGGTTGAGAAAAGATCAATCGGAAGATACGTGGATAGTCCACGCTGCTTGCTGTCCTACGAGCTTGACAATTTAACGTTAGATACGGGTTACATTTCTTCACTTCAAAGTTTCTTATCTCGTACTTACCTTTTATTTGGCGTTCCCCAATAACAAAATTATTAAATAGACTCCTGTTACTCGCCTTTGAATCTTTATTTTTACCATCTATCGGATTATCGTGTAACTATTCCTTCTCGCCTTTTTAGCTGTAAGTTAAAACTAGGTTAACACGATTTTTACGTTGGAATCATAATCAAAAACAAAAATAAACTACTAAAACCTATCCTTATTTGTGTTTTACATATTATCATTCCCATTAAAATTAATTGCAATGTAGCAGCTACCGAGTACGTTTACCTTATCGTGAACTTCATTTTATCCAATCAATTTTCAAGACAGAATTTAAAAAACTTTTGTTTGACAAAATACTTAAAGCTCCTTTGTGTAACTGGCAAAATGTCAAAATTCTTTAATGTGTTAAAAATTTGCAAATCTCTTTCAAGCGTCTTATTTTATAAGGTCCATTTTGTTTCTGAAATGCTAGCTTTATGTCTAGCTTAATAAATATTATGTAAAAAGTCACAAACAAGGAACGTAAGATAGTTTTCGATGATTTTTTTCTTTTTAAAGAAAGTCAGTCTTACTACACATTTTTTTGTATTTGTGTACATGGCGCAGGGCTCGGCTGTGATTAGCTTCAGGGTTAACTTATTAATCAATCAAAAAGAAAACGGCGTTGTTTTAGTATGTCTGGGATTACCGCAGACAGTTCGGCGGTAGATGATCAGCGACAATCAGACTTGTGTTCGTAGTTGAAGGCTTACAAGGCGTTAGAATCCGAACGTTTATTCCGAAAGTTTTTTTACAATTGGGAAAATGGCAAGTGTATTAAAAATTGAGCTTGTTCAGCACGCTGGGAGCAACTTGTGCCGGTACGTATATATTATGGACTCATAATCTTCTAGAGTTGCCTCATCTCTTACCACTCCAAGCTTCTTTGGTAAGACAAAGGGAGACTCGATTGGTTTCCTCAATTTATTTGAAATAAGAAGCTTTCTTTCTTCCAAGTAGTACCCCATTGTATGTATATATTTTGTGGTAATAAATTTTAAAGACATCTTGTACTGTTTCATGATTTTTGCCGATACTCTAATTCTTACTAAACAAAAATGGTATTGTTTAGTTATTCAACCTTATAAATACATATATTGGCACATATGGATGTATCTTATAACATACATCGTTGACAACAGAACTGTAAATGTACTGTAGTCGATGAAGTATTGAAATAATATTACATACACATATTGAAATAATATATTGCTACAATTGTTGTTGTGGTTTTTGTATTTCTTTTTTTTACAATATTTCGATTCATTTTCGGTATAAGGAAACATATAGATACGCGATAAAATTCGCAGTCTTTTATAAAACCATGTGTAGTATTCACGTAAATACAAGAAAGTAACATGTATGTAGATAGTTATTAAAATTCGTTGATCGATGTGGAATAAGGTAACGAATAATTGATCAGACCGTCGGTTTATAAGTAATGGACGGGCAGAAAATAAAGTCCTCCTTAAACAGAGAAAGTGATCAGTTTTAGTTTTCCCTGAAAAAAAGTCAGAAATTGCTATATTACCATGGGCAATAAAAGCTTTTTTTTGAGGGTGCCAAAAAATCTAATACAAAATATCGTAGGATATGCTTTAGTGCAGTGTTTCCATATCCATTTGCTAAGTATGTTGCTACGTATGTTTTTTCTGTTTTTTACCGTTGTTGTTATTATGTTGATATAAATCGATACGTTTTTCTTATACGAAAATTTTTGTTTGTTAACGACTGTTTTGCCCCTGTAGATGTTTTAAGGAGGTAGTAATTTAGTTAGCGAAATCAGCATTATATTTTCGTTGTTTTCGACCTTGTTAGCGCAACGGAGTTCAATCGCATGCTTGTATGTGAAATATGACTCAATTATATAGAAGTAACATAACCACCTAATTGCCAATAATCTGGTTTGGTACCTGCTTTTAATTTAACCATATTGAAGGTCTATATCCTATTATTATTTACTTTTCTGTTTACAGTTCGTCAAATATAAAGATAAACATTGATATAAAGCTCGCCTTTAAAAAAATATCTCAAGCTATTAGTATTTTTTTAATAATATAATCATATCTTCGACGCCAAGACCGGTGTATTCCAAACAGTACCTGCTCAATTTGCATTCATTATTTTAATTGGCTGTTATTTAAGGAAATGTTGGGAATAAATTTTCAGTATAATTTCGTAAGTTTTAGTTTTTTACTAGATTCATGTATTCTCGTTTAGCATATTGTCCCTGGTTATTGTTATAATTTCAAACATCTTTCAGTCTATCTGACTGTCGAACCTTTTAAAACTGCACTATACAATAAGTTATGTATAAATGTTAGCAAGCAAGTTGAATTTTAATTTGGCCAGCATTGTTCTCATATAACCATAGTATGCAAAATCTTTACGCAAAAGAAAATATTTGCTGAGTTAAGGAAAATAAAAATAAATAATATTTCAAATATATATATATATATATATACATATATATAATCACTAATATATACGTTACTTTAAAAGGTGTTTTAGAAAAAGATATATAAATAAAATGCAATCCAACCTTAATTCGGCAAATTATTTTTTTTTGTTAAAAGAGAAAACAAATGAAGTAACTTCTTTTGTATATCATATAAGGTCTTTTTGTTATTTCGTAATCATAGTAAGCGAAAAAGTAAGCCCAACTTTGACGCTTAAAAAATAAGACTATCTCAGAGAAAACACTGGGAGAAAAGTTCGCAGTCTAATACTTTCTTTATTTATTGTTGTCGTAAATCATCATTATAAGTAAGTCGGGAAACTGCTAGGAGCTTGGTATATCGCATAAATTGTTGTAGCACCAGTAATTGTTCAATGTAAACCTTTTATTTTGCAAAATTTAGCAGTATTCTTACAACATACGATAATACTTTAAAAAACACTAAAAAAACAGTTTTTCAAGTTTCCTGGCGTTTTTAATCCAAACCAGTATAACCTAAAAAGCGGTTTCGAAGCAGGGTGTCAGGAATCTGGCACACCTCAAAGGAATGAACTGCATTTAATAAAGGGATCACATGTCAGGATATGTAAAATGTGTTTTCAACTGCTAGAGACGTCTTTTATCATGTCTTGGAAACATCTACACAGTACTCTCCTACGGAAGACAAGGGATAATATAAGTCTTTAGTTTGTAATAAGAACACTTTTACAAGCTTATATTATGCTTTTATAGTATCCTTAGTAGGTATTAAAATAACCTAAAATAAAAGTTTTGGTTGATTCTATATTGAAATTGGGATGTTTGAGAGAGAATTCGAACATAGTTTTTTGCCATACTACAATATACTGTGAGGTTAACTAAGCGATTTGTAACTACACGTTTCCTGCCACCATGGGCTGCAACAGTTTTAAAACGTCGGGAATATTTGTTATGAAGAATAAATTAGATTTTAAATCTTGGTTAGTATCGCTAACCTTAATCATTTCAAGCCTGCTTTCTTTTTCATGTTCATTCGTTTGAATTTTTCTTACAATGTTTTTATGAACTATTTGTTTTTAATATGCCGATAGGTCTAAATACTTTATTATGATGTCTTTTATACAACAGTCGCATCTTTTTTGGAAGTTTGTAAGTAAGTGTTATGTATATTATACCTTCTATTGTTAAGTTTTAGTTGTATTAAGAGAGTGAAAATGTAAAACGGTAAATATTATGTTTAATTTAAAACTAAACTGAAGTATAACTCCATCATACAGGGTTATATATAAACTTGAACGTTAACCACATCTGTAGTCAGGTAGTAGTCATCTTATAGGTCGGGGCCATACGATCTTAGATTCTAATCTTGTGGACTTCTGGTTCAGTACGGAAGTATGGGCCGATTACCTAGTAGCTTACATAAAACGAGATCCTATGGCTGTGCAAGTAAAATGACAGCTTCAGTGTTAAATTCTCATTAGCAGTTGTTATCAGCTTCCGTACCTTCAAGTTTACTAAAATTTATAGATATATATAATGCATTTAACTTTTAAATGTTGTAGAAGTCCAACGTAGGTAAGTTCCTTTTTGTAAAAACTATTATTTAGGTGATAATAGTTAGGAAAATAGAAGATAAAGAAGGAGATAAGTTTATAAAATAAACATTTGGTATTGAGAAACCGTTTGGTTTGGAAGAAAATAATAAAGCAATATAATTGTTAAAAACCGTTAAAATATAAATATGTAATATTTTGATTCGAAAGAGCAGGCTATTTAATTGTAATGGATAAGAAGTCTCATGTCGTCTTAGCGCATACCAAAAAGTTTGATGCACGATTATTTTTTACAAATGTTCTAATTACCAAATAAGAACTAATTCAAAAGCTATTGAGTTTTAACACATAAACAACCAGTTGTTCTTAAATGCGTAGTTTAATCCCAAATCGACAACGTATGGTTTTCGACGAGATGTATGTGTATAGCAGTGCAAATAAAAATTTAAACGTGTTACGCTTCAAGCACATTCGTCTGTCAGTGCGCTAGAGTTCACCAGGAGAAAGCCGTTTGCTGAGGTCGGTAATGTTGGGTGGTAGTTGTGCTCCGACGGCCGGCAGTATGGCCAGTGCGCGCGCGATGGTGAAAGGTGCAACAGTTCTTCGCGGCTCGAGCGCGCGGTCCTCGATGGCAACGCATGTGCGGATTGTACTCTTATGTGCCTTATTCGTATACGGTTAGTGATGAAATTATTACCTAAACGTTTGACACGTATACCCGTGACTAATCCCCGTTGTTTGGCTGTTATGCAAGCGCTTAAGCTCAAGCGACGTTCCACTGATACGTTTTTAATTGGTAAACTTAAGAGCGACGTAACTAATTACGCGCCGTGGTGTGAAAGCTTTATTTTTAATCCTTGAATTTACGTAATACATTTCGTTTGTTTTAATTTAGGATGTTACGCAGAAGGAGTTGTTCTACACGTCTATGTATTGATGTCTTGAGATGATTGTCTGTTTATTAGAAAGTGGACGGTAAAGAGATACTTTTGTCGTTTGCGCCGTGTACCGACGTCTAGCTAATTAAATTCGTCGAGCACGTCCCTTCTTTCACTTGACATTGAGACGTGACCGGTTGTATATGATGGGGGATATTGACATTTAGTTGTTCGCCTGAGTGCTTCGAATTATATAATGCGTTGTTCACCAGAATCGTGCTTTGTTAGCGATGTGTGTGAGCGGCTCACTTCCTTGATTACATATAACACGCATTCCTATGTTACAAGATAAGAAAACGTTGTATTTTTTAAGTAAACACACGTTTTATTAACAAAAAAGCGAGATATAATAAAAAAATTGTTGCACTAGAAAATTATGACTAGATGAGAATAACTTGGAACTTGAATTTTTACGAATATCACTAATTTTATTGGTTGTCTTATTATGCCATATATACCATGCTTTTTAATGTCTTTGACTTTTATTTCGCAATAGTTTACAATATTAATAATAATCTACAAAAACTCAATTATTTTTAAAAAACGCTGCAATTATATTTTTTTATAAAATGTTATAATCTTAAAAATACACTTGAAATTCTTGAGAAAACATTAACAAGTTCTAGAACCAATCACTTTATTTGCACAAACTACTTTTAGTCAACTTAAACAAGTCTACGAAAAACTTGCCAGCATTAACGCATACCTCATGTACGCAGAATTTCAATCGAGCGGATGTGTAAATATCTTTTAAAGGTTAGCAATCATTTAGTGAATAAAAATACCCGTATTCTCATCTTATTCACATATCAAAATACTTTATTGGTTAGTCTACTGATTTGACATAATTCTAGAAGCCCTCATTCTTTAATAGATGCGAGATTTTTCTGAAACAAAATTGTCTATACTGCGTGTATAATGCCTTAAATTATTTTCCGAAGCTAGTAATCTAGAATTTTTCTTTGCAAATAACTTTCCAAACTTATATTCGCTATGCTCCTTAGATTATTGGATTTGTTCGTTTGACGAAGCGGTGAAATAAAATAGAATTTAGCATAGATTTATGTTACAAATTCGTATTCAATAGAGGGAGTCGGTATGATTTCAATCTCGGTTTTAAGAAGTTTATTTCACGTTATATTTTTCTGTGCCAATAAATTTTCCTTGGTTCAAGGTTTGCGCAGAATAAAACAAAGTCTGCGCGATCAAAATGCACTTTCTGTCTTATTTTGTATGCGGCAGTTTTTTTTAAATGACATAGAATGTTCCTGAGTTATGTGAAAAAATATTAGGCTATGTCTCGTTTAAGTTGTGCTGTTAAAATATATGTCGGTAAATAAGAAAGCAATCAGAATTCACATTTTTTAACATTAAACTTAACAGAATAACCTAGTATTACCTAATGGAATTGATATTATAATAAAATATAAAACAACATATATAATATAAAGACAATATCTAATTCTGTTAGCAAATCGGAGGCCCTTGCGGGTAACGGCTAGTATATTATAATTAAGATTATTATATATACAACATTTTGGAGTTGTATAGGTGTTAATTTCCTCCGTAGCCTACCGCTAGGCTATGGGCATGTGCTTTAGAAACTGGAGGCCTTGGGTTCGAACCCTGCGGGGACTCAACAATTTTCATTGCTGTTTCCTAGTTGGTTAGGACAATTTGGGCTGATCATCCAATTGTCTGAAAAGTAAGATAGTCCATGCGTCCAATAAAACTGGATTTTTAAAGTAGCTTATACATTAGTAAAAATATGGGTTGTAAATTATAAAGATACGTTTTAATTAGAACTTATTGTCAAATGGGTTATTACAATTAGGGACCATTTTAAATTAGGGAACATTTTAGGACCATTACAATTAGGAAACAGGACGTCACAAACTCTTATTGGTTCATCACATAGGGATTAAATATAAGTAAGATCCCCCAATACGAACGATTGCCTACACAGGCAGACGAGCAATCGGGCCACCTGATGGGAAGTGGTCTCCAACGCCCATAGCTATCGGCAATACTAGTGGTATCACCAACGCGCTGCCTACTTTGAGACATAGGGTGTTAAGTCTCGTTTACCGAGTAAATACGCTGGCTACGGTGGCCTTCAAACCGAAACACAGTAGTGTTTTCACACTACTGCTTTGAGGCCGAAATAGGCACCGCGATGGTACTAACCTAGACGGTCCTCTGTAAAAAGGGGACCTACCACCAATGTAAATGTTAATGTTAGCTATGGAATATCACGCGCCTAGTAAACTTTTGATACACTCAAGCCTTTTACATTAAAATAAAATGAAACAACCCCGTTGTTACTCAACCATTAATTATGAATAAGGGTACAACAAATTTAATGTGCTAAGAACCGTGAGCGAAATGAAAGTGGTTCTTACTTCCTTGCTTTACATTACGAAGAATACGCGTCGCATTAATTTCGCAAACGAATGCTACCAAATTGCTTTCGCACCCTTATGTGTTCTATTAAGTGTCCAGGTTACTTTGCGATTAGAATACTAATGAGGATTATCGAATTAATAATTATAATTATTATTGAATAGAATTCATAAATAAAGTCTAACATTAAACTCTTATGACGCTAAAACACATCGCACTCTTGTTTTAAAAGTGATTTTTTACAATAAACATATTTTGCTGTGATATAGGCATGTAAATATTTATTTATGTATGTATATAACATATACACAAATTGGTTAGTACCATTATCCAGACATTCATACAATATTTAGCTTCAAATAGTTAAGTTGTGTTAAGTTGACTCTTTGAATGAAATATAAAGAAAAATAGCATGTATTGTCATACCAATTTCATAGCGTGTATCAAGAGCGTTGTTTTAACATGGTATTCGGAAATAAACATAATGTGTATTATAATATTTCGCCCACAAGGGCCTCCTACAGGCATTACACGCATTCTGTACAGGTTATTGCTTCAGGGCAGCATAAGGAATGTGGACGGTGTTCATCCCTCGTGTTATTCTTGTTGTGACTTGACAAAATGAAACCTTATTTCAACAAATTAGAAAAGGAAATAGTAGTAATGTTAAATGTAAAGCTAGACTGGAAAAACTATAACATTAGAGATAGAAAAGAAAATGAAGTTATGAACAACGACAAATTTAATGAATATTACATTTAATTTAAAGCTTTTTTACGAACTTTTTACTTTATTTGAAATTCTATTCATAGAAATATGATATAACAGGGTTATTCTACGTTTTTACCGCTAAGACAAAATAATGATAAGAAAAACTATTTAAAACTTGCTCTTAATCTTCGAGCAATTACTTGATTAGCAAACAAAATTTTAAACAATTTGTTTAGTTTCTTTTAATATTCAGTAAGCTTTATAAGAATAAATGTCTTTTGTCAACAATCATAATTTTAATTAAAAACTCAGGGTAATAAATGAAATTTCTGTTTAAAGTAATTTATTAACATCAGCAGATTCGCGGAATCATGTTTTGTGGTATAAAAAAGTTTCTAATTAGAGTTCTTGATGTTGGCATATTAAACGACGCTTAATTTCTCGGAACCGCAGCAAAATGAGTAAAAGAGAAACGAAATATCCGCCTGTATATTGCTTCCAACATTGTAGGCTTATATGGAAAACTCTTACTTTCTGTTTAACGTTGTAGTTAAGCAAATGCTAAACTAGATCCTATTAAGCGTTCATTATTTGCGTTTGGAGTTATTTGTCCTCACCGCTTTCAATTAATAATGTGTCACGGAAAATGTTTAAAACTTCTTTTTCGCGCAATACGTTAATAAATTAATAATAAATAGGTTCTACTTGCCCAAATACTACGATTTGTTTCAAGGTCTTTTATAATGACAAAACGATGCACCACCAGTCCATCTAGAGGCAGACTAATCTGGACACAATGAATAGTGAAAACTTATATTATATGAAATAATTAATCCTAATAGAAAGTAAATATGTAGTCAGTATTGTAATATTAAGATGACATTTAGACATTGAGTATAGTTAATAACTATTAATAGTGGTGATAGACTAAAATAAAATAAAATATAATTAGGTAGCTGAAATATGCTCTTAAATCACTTAAATGACAAGATAAATGGTTATTTTTATTCAGTTTATTGAGCATGAAGAATAGTCAGCTCAATTATATCAAAATATATACGTAGTTTAAATGACAGGCTAAGTAAAATATCATTAAATGTCCAAAATCAATCTTTGTTCATGTAGAATGCAATAAAATGAGCCTGTCCATATCGAACGATATTCCTATTTCTAATTAATGTTATATTGAACATCGTTAGAATACAATTGACAGCTCCATTTTCCATAGCAATTGTCGTATGTATGTAAACCAATAACTAAATTGCAGCAGATTTACGCTTATTTCCATAATCGCTATTCATCTGATTAATTAAAAATTTGTATTAGAAATATTAAATATGATCATTCGAACGTTTACAGAGTATAATACAAATTATTATAATCAACAACATTCAAGTGAATTAATTTAATGTTATTAGTCAAAAGCTTCTAAATCAATCAAGTAGCTTATTCAAGAACAAATTACGTCGAAGATATTTTATATGATCGCATATCTTTCTAATTATAATTCTTTATATATTTCATGTAACTGTCAAACAAAACAAAGTTATAGAGTCATCATTTCACTGAAGTCTGTAACAAAGGCAATTTGGAACTTTATGCAGATCCATAGTATTAGACGATTTTATCAGTGTATGTTGTTAATTTTATTATAAAATATTACGCTTTTATCATCAACTATGTGTACAATATTTTAACATGGGATTTAACTTAGTCAAATGTGAGATATTTGCTCAAGTTGATCTCATGGACAATCATATTGAAATTGAATTGAAATTAAAGTGTTAATTCGAGCAACACGTATAGTGTGGACTTAAAATAACAAAATATTTATATCGCATGAAATATTTTCATTTAATGACTCACATGACTAGTTTTATGTCATTCATCTGCCATGAGTTTATTATTTGCAGCAAATGCTAGCAGATACCTTCACCAAGTTGTCGATAAGATTTACTTATACTTAAAGTTACTTCTGTGTACTCATCGTAACAGTCGAATGTGGCACTTAATGCCAGAGTCATGCCATTTAGTGACATGTGTCTAACATCAGCTCATCGAACTTGTTACAATGTTCCACTTGTAATCGACTGTTTAGAACAGAAATGACTGGACGAGCCCTTCTTTCATCACCCATCGGCATTTGTTCTTAAGTCGGAGGATTCCCAACTGCCACTATTTGCAGACCTGCGATTTGTAAATGCGTGGATTGTTTGTCTTTCAGCGTTTAGCTGTCTTGATACTTCGGACCACTAGTTGATGAAGAATACTTGACAGTCTACGCAAATTAATAGTTTGGGGATTATGCTCGAGACTGGCAGTCAAACTACCATAGGATAGAGTCTGGATCTACTTTGCAAGTGTCCATGGTAATTATCGTAGACTTTACCTTTCCAGAGGTCATTGCGAAATTATTCCGACAGAACAAGACATCTCTTTCTATTGTCCGAATATCATTTCCTATTGCACGGACATTTCCTAAATATCTAGGTGTGAATTCGCCATATATGACTCCTTCACATATGTAGCACTGTTCGACAATTTCTGGAAACTAAATAGGAACTAGAGATCTCTTCTTAAATCTCATAAGATTAGCTTTAGTCAGACATCTAACTGCGTCGTTATGTCATTCATGGAAGCGGTCTGAGTACTCCTGATCCAATCAAGGCAGTGCCCCGTCCACTTCAGCCAGTCGCATACTGTCTCAACATAGTGGATCACCTAACTTAAATGCCGTCATCCTAGAAGAAAGTCACTTGCTTCAGTGATAGAGCCAGATTGCTTCCGCGAAGGACAACTTCTTGAATGTAGCCCGGCTCTTACTAGACTCCGTTTGGCCGGCAGTGTGATACGTCAGGAGGAATTTGTACGTGCTCAGTGCGTAGTCTGACAAGCAGAGAGCCTGTCGCATCTTTGGCATCAGTCAGCATTTGGATCTCATTCGCGTTCTTTGCGTTCTTCATGCTGGCTTTAATGGCTCACTGCAGTGTCCAACGGACAGAATAGTCTTAGAGCAGATTCCACTGCCGTAAATTGTGGTTTTAAGGCGACTTATGCCTACCCTCTGACTGGCATATTGTTGCAACCGTGACTCTGCTATGCGAGAAGTCTCCATGATGCATTCCAGATGGTCTGGACGCAGATGACTCTCTCGATCTGTGCCGGATCTGGAAACATGTCAGTCTCATACTGACCTCTGCTGACTTTCCGACCATTGGATGGGCGATGCCTCCAGGTTAACCATCGAGACTCATTGCCTGTCTCGCAAGCGGCCCTCCTCACCTCTTCTGACTACTCACTTTCCAGTAAACGACGTGTTTGCTATCTCAGGTCGCAAACTTGAGACGGATGCCCGTTTCTTGCATCCTTACCCATGAGGCAAATTTGCTTTAAAAGTCGGAGGATACGGCCATAGCACCTGCGCTGATTCTGTTGCCATGATGTCGTGCTGCAGGGCTCATGGAATTGTTATTCCAGCTCAGCGGTGCTCGTCGGTGGCAGTGTCTCGGCCCTAAGGTTTGTGGGTCCTGTTTAGCGCACAGCGTCTTTCCAAACATAGATATTGTTTCTACCTAATTGAGCTGAGGCAAGTGCTAATACTATGTAAACTCATGACACACTCAAGGAAAGTCACCTCTGCTTCCAGTTGATTTAAGAGGCAAATGTGCATTGGCAAAATCGACATTAGTTGGAGAATTGGTGAGAGACTGCAGAGCATACCTATACTAGCTCTCATTAGATTCGTGGTCTCGACCGAAGCTGTCAGGGTAATTGTTGACTCAAGTTTGCGCAGTTCACCGCAAAAAGCCCGCATTTCGTAGCATTCGCTACTCTTCGGAACAATCTGCACCTTGTGCCAAGTCAAACATTGGCATTCATGGGCGTTTCGACATTTCAAGTGTTATCCAGTTTGCGTCATTTGAAAGCAAGGCTAAAATTTAGCCTCAAAAAACTTCAGAGTCTTACAACAGAGTGCAAACAGTACTTCGAAGTCAATTCACCGCCTTAAAATGTATAGCGTCTGCCTCACATGGATATGTTGCCACTTCTTGGCTGGGCTCGCATATCAGCATCTCCATTTGATCGAATCCAGCTAGGCATCTCGGAAATTGTCGACGATCCTGAGAACTCTGCAGAATCAGGCTTGATCCTTTGCACTGCTGTTAGGATAAACTATCTTCCTTGCATACTTGTTACATAGAATTTGTAAATGGGCAGTGCCTGAGGAGTTGTTCAACTTAATAGAAGCAGCTGATTTTCGCAACCGATCGTCTCGCCAGAACTATCATCCGCACTATCTGGATGGTTGGCGTTCCACCACAATGCGTTTTAAAACAGTTCAAGTAAATCTCTGGAATTCGTTGCCACCAGCGGTTTTCCCCAACAACTGCTACATTGGGTTATTCAAGAATAAAGCATATTCTTACCTGAAGGGTAGGCAACGCACTGGCGTCCCGTCTTGCTCGTTTGCCTGTTAGATATTATAAAAAAAAAGGTTGCCAGGCATCTGACACTAAAGCTTTGTTTTTTTTCCTTACTTTTTTTGAAAATAATATTGGTTTTTCCTTATATTTTATGTTGCGAATGTATACATTTTACATTATATCAGTATAACATCATAAAACATGTGATGTTACTCATTTTACCATTGATAAAATTTTCATAGAACGTATCATTTATATTTCATGTTTGTCATCCGAATTTATAACTTACTTGTAACGTAGTTATTATATAAATATTTAGTGTCCGACCGAACTTTCGGTTTCGGTTTCGGTTTCAGCAGTTTCGGCCAAAAATCAAGTTTCGGCCGCAGTTTCGGTTTCGGCCCAATTCTGGCGAAACTTTTGCCGAAACCGAAACTGAAGTGTCAGAAGTGTTTTCATTCAAAATAGTAGTAGTTAAATGTGTCATTGCTACAATCGAGCTCAGATCAGTCGATTTTAGTTCAGACAAACATTCCAAGTTTAACAAAAGAAATTGAGGAGGATCAAATTCAAATTCAAATATCTTTTATTCAATATTGAAGTTTACACTTGCTTATTGATTGTCAAACACACTACCATCGGTTCGGAACCATCAAACCACCGGTTCGGAAAAGGACGCCACAGACCTGAGAAGAACTGGCGAAAGAAACTCAGTGGGCTATTTTTATGTCATCTTTTAAAAATAACAAACAATTTTTGATAATTCGGCATTACAGTATGTAATTTTAAAACAAGACCTGGAGCGAGCATTCCTTTACCAGGCTGTGTTATCATTTAAAAATTCATTAACATCTAATAACCTTTAACACATAAACGTTCCTTGACTACCTTTTAAATTTATTAATAGTTAAATTCTGAACATTTACTGATTTTGTTGTAAAAACGTATACATTGTCCCATAAAAGACTTACTTATTCTTCGCAGTCTAGTTGCTGGAATAATTAAATTATGTTATACTCCTTGGTAACCAAAAAATAAATACAAATAATACTGGAAAGTGTAGCTCGATATTTATTGCGTTAATAAAAATCTTCTAGTCTCTTTACTTTTTTCTAAATGTAGTCATTAGTTTGCTATGTGTGGTGAAATGTTCTCGAAAAAGAAAACGCAAGTGGACCTTGTCATTAAAAACCACTGTTATAAAAAGTTAACAACGAAAGCGATTTATTGCGGCTCAAAGGCAACTATGAGAAGAGACTGCTCTGTCATAATCAATTTTTGCAAAGTGGGCTTCTAATTTCAGTGAGAGAACGTACACGGAAGACGAGCATGGTTGCAGACGTCCATCGAAGCCAGTAATCAATCAAGAAACAATAAGAATATGCTGCCATATTCGAAAAACTGTTTTAGTGATTAAAGAATTGCCATCTGATACCTAATCCAAGAAACGAGCATTTCATATAGAGGTACTCAACGCATATTGACACAAATTTTATATGAGAAAAGTCTCTTCAAGATGGGTGCAGAGATATCGAACAAAATCGACTTCGAAGATATCGTTGGACATAGTTTCAAGAAGTTCTAAAATTTTAAATCTAGTTTTGTGGAGTGGACAAACACGGGCTTATCCTGAAGGATCTTCATGCCGTGGGATGCTATGGCCTGGCTGGCAAGGCGCCTCAATATTTTGGGACCTCAGAAGCGATATTGTTGTTTGATTACCTGGGCAATGGAACCATCATACATGATTGGCAGCTTTAATACTGAGGTTGAGAAATGCCGTCAATGATAAAAATTAGTGCAAACTTGTAAACGGGATGCTGTTTCATCTTGACAACGACGCACATAGGTTAGCATATCGATGGCCACCTTTCAGCATGCTCAAACAGGCAATTGGTTGAGCATCCTTTCACCAGATCTGGCGCTTAGCTATTTTTCATCTTCTTTCCAAATTGATACAATACTTCAAGAGGAAACATTTGTTAAAACTATAATAACAAGTAAACGATGCGTGGTGACCTTTGTAGGACCAAGACAACCTTTTTAAAGGAATTGGAAGCATTGAAACTTGGAACGCTGGACTTGGTGTGAGGTGGACTCGGAGATTATGTGAAAATAAATAATTAGCTATCATCGTCATTATATCTATCTCTCATTTTTATTTTGATGCCTCAGAACTAATATACAAACCAAAGTATTAATTAGTAAAATTATAAAATACCAATACTTAGTCTTTAATGAACAGTCACAATTATTAATTTTTTATTAATAACTCAATTGCTATAAAATTCATTTGAAAAGGATTAATATATTTTTAATATTTTGTTACATAAAAATATTATTATAACTGAAATAAATGATTACCACACGTTTAATATCATATATGTTCATTCCATGACTAAAAAAAGCAAAATAATAGGCATAAAAGCTCAATATTTTAGTATTTTTAAGAATTTTTATTGATCACGTGAGTTTCGGTTTCGGTTTCGGTTTCGGCATGAAATAACCAAAACCGAATTTCGGTTTCGGTTTGTTTCAGCCGAAAACAGTTTCGTCGGACTCTAAAATATATTAAGGACAAAATCCTGTTCATCTTGGGCATCGGCGTTCACTAAACAATTATAATTTGACATTTCCTTCGAGTTTAGCAAACATTAAGTGTGCTCAAATGTATACATATATATGTAACGCTCCATTTAAAGGCGCAAAAAAATATAAATTTGCATATAAATGCAATCAAGGAAGTGTTTTGAGCACATTAATTCACTTTTGATATTCCTAACTGGTTGTTGTCTCAACAGGTCAACCGGATTTTTACGAACTGGAAATTAATTTTATGGTTATGTAACCACTGGAACTTTTAAATAAATACTGTCTTTTAGCCTATCACAAACGCACGATTGAAATCTCAATCGTACAAATAAGTTTCAAAGTACAAGTTGCCTTTTAGCGATTGATGGTTAAATTAAGCTGAGTTATTTTCATCACCCCATCACAAATTCGTAACTGTACGATAACGTTTTTTTTCGTTTTAACGTTGACGATAAAGTAACAACTTTTTTAGTGCTCGATGGGATTTTTCTAACAATATTCTTAATATTTTTGATTCATCTCCTGATAAATGTACATATATATATATATAAATAATGTTTCTTGTGGAGTCCAAGTACACAAAGACCATAAAAGACATATTAAATTTCATCTTGATTACTTGAAGTATGCGCTCTGCTGCCGTTACATTCGATATGGCAATTATGCGCAAAATCTAATGTCATGTCATTGTTGCTGGCTAATGTGTATTGAAATATACAAATAAGAACTTTGGTATTAGCCGCCTAAAATATCTTGAAGATTTACTACATTACGGTTAAAGCAACTATTAACACCAACAGTTTTATTTTTTATAATTTATATGCCTTTGATGACTGTTGTTCCGTAGCCTAGTGGTATAGGCGTTTGCTTCAGAAAGCGGAAGTCGTAGGTTCGAATCCTGCGGGGACTCAAAAAATTTTCGTTGTTATTTCCTAGTTGGTTAGGACAATTTGTGCTAATCACCCAATTGTCTGAAAAGTAAGATGCAAGAGGCATGTAAAAAGTCGGTCCACACACCAACACGCATTGGTGGGATACGGTCCATAACCCCGTAATGGATAGGGATGTATTAGGGGAGGCCTATGTCCAGCAGTGGACTATCAAAGGCTGATGATGAAGGAATGAATGATGCCTTTGATGAAAACCATACTAGTTTAACGTCGGTACAATAATACTTAACCACCTAATCTTTAATCAAAAGACATTCGTGGAGTACCGAAACAAAGAATAATTGACACTAAGCCATTCCTGCTATTAATGCCAATTTCTGTAATTTATATCACATCTAAAGGATTCCATTTGGAAGGTTTTTATAGCTTTGATCCTTCTCAGTGGTAATAAATGAATGAGTTATTGAGGTCTCCTTTATCAAATTATATTTTGAATTGGTTCTGGGCCGGGATAAATGTCTGTCTATAAATTGATTGACGGTAACGACGTCTTAAATTTTTGGTCAACATTATCGTAAAATATATAGAATTTAATTAAAAATGAGAGTTTTTTAGTCAAGTCTATATCAAAATAATGTCATATTTATAATATTAGTAGAAGTTGATAAAGGGTTTTCGTTTTTGTAATATTTTAAACATTTTAAAGTTTGTAATAAGAAGATATTTTTCGTACCGCTAATTTAAATAAAATGGTAATGTAATTAAATTTTCCTGTATTTAAAAAAATCCTTTATATTATACGGAAAAATATTTAGAACTATTCAACGTGAAATATTATAACACTAATATAACTAGTTAAACGAAACATAATGTCGTATAAGCCGATCTCTAATCCGCAGGATTCTAACCACGACCATCGAATTTTAAGGTAAGCCTATGCCACTAGTCTTCTTAGGCCGTTAAAGGCCAAAGCAAAGATATTTATAAGGTCGTGTTCCATAATGATGTACATTAAAATATAACAAAGTCAGAGCTCGATAAAGAAGATCCCTATTTTAAAAACGACGTTTGTTTGGACTTTTTAACATGACTAATCTTTACCTAACATTGTCTATAGTAATAATAAACGTTATGTCCCGCTCAGCTTCACCTTATACCTCCAAATTTCTTAGGAAGTAAGTCCCGTAAGCTGTATCAAAAGCAATAAAGGTCTATAATCGAGACATTGCAATGTTCAGAATGTGTTTGTAGACACAATGTTAGAGCCATTGTCTATGCTTTAACAATGTAAACACCTTGAGAACTGTTTTCGACGATAACATAAAAACAATACTGACGTCCTTTTCAATTCGTTTCGTGCAAAGTTTAAAAGGTTACCCGAGGCACTACGTGCTTTTAAAATTTTGCGACGGGGTCAGAATGATTTTAATGGTAGAGTCTGTTTACATTTGATGCTTTAAAAAAAATTGGAAAGTGTTTATAAAATATTTACGTTACGAATAAAAATATTCAGATACTCTGTGAGAATATTTAAAACAGAAATTCAATTACGGTTTGATATTTAATCTCATACTGAAATCAATTTTTTACAGGAAAAAAATTGAACATCAATTCCACTAAAAGGTGAAACATGCAATTTTCTATCTCATAAAAGGATTTGTTTTTAAAAATAAATATTTCACCTGATTTTAAAAAGAAGACAATTTGAATAATATTTTTCATAAAACATATAACCATAATTGTGCCACGGAGTTTTCATATTTCTCCAAAGAGATCTTTTCACCCTTGCCTTTGTGAATGGAATGTTTGTCATATGTTTTGTGTATAATTGTCCGGTATAAATGGTTGAAAGTATGAGGATATACCCTAGACGAGCATTCCCACTATGTTGAGCGTAATATTCCTTTGTTCGGGTTAATAAGGGTTGCGTCCCTCGTGTTCATATTTGATTTAGCCCACTTATTGTTTTACAGTGTGTCGACGGCTACCCGTATTTGAATAGATGCCCCTCGGGACTCTACTTCGATGATATTAGCAAGTATTGTACATTTAAGGCGGAGGCGCGGTGCGGTCCCGTTTCCACGAGTGAGTATGACTAAGTGTATTGATTGAACGTCTCCAACACACGTACCGTGCGGCGAAGTAAGTAAAATCGGATTATGTGCTGGCAACCATATGGAAAGGGAGCCCCGTACGTTGTGGGAATTCCTAAATGTATTAAAGATTCATTCACGGAATACGATATGCCGGCACAATGGCACATTGTGTTTAACGTTTTCCAGTGCCTCTTATATTATAGTGACGTTCACCTGTTCTTTTATTATTTATAACGTTTCTATTCTATTAGTTTTGTAATACTCTTACTGGTTTTAGACTGTCAGAATGTATTTCGTTCGTAATAGACCTCGTTTAATATTTAAGATGACGATAACATATTTAAGAGGCTTGAGTAAACATTGCGTTACATTCCTCGTTATTTTATTTAACGGACATAAAATATCTGCACAAATTGAACAGACATTTATAGTTTTATATAAGAAATCGTAATTTTCTCTCTTACTTCCTTTCAAATAAAAAGGTCGAAGACTTCATTCATACAGCCTGGACTAACACAGGATGATGATGATGACTAATAAGAATCTATTTTTAGCACCGGCACCAATCACGGAAGCGCCATTAGATTTAGCGACCAGATGCGACTTAGCGGAATGCGAACTCCCTTACTGTTTTTGCTCAAAGGACGGAACATTGATACCGGGTGGACTGGACCCAGAAAACGTAAGTTGGATCATTCGTCTCTATTAGAGGCAAATGAAACGAAAGCAAGTTAAGAACGGTAAAACCATTTTTCATACACAATCAATTTGTTTCTGTGATTAGTCACAAAACCATTTGTACCACAAGTTGAAATAAATAGCTACTATATAATATAGCTATTAAATTAAAGATTCAAAGTCAATGTTAAATATTTTTATTCATACATCAACATACAAGCATTACACTCTCTGATTGATCATTAATTAATCGGAAATGGAAACCATCTGAGAAGAACCGGCGTAAGAAACTCAGCGGGACTATTTTTACATTTGTTAGGATTAACTATATGTCTCAGGAGTTGGCGTGTTTATGTTTAAGGTTGATAATTAGGACGTTTATCTTATGATAA
The DNA here is from genome assembly GCA_029286875.1 of Lamproptera curius. Taxonomy (NCBI): domain Eukaryota; kingdom Metazoa; phylum Arthropoda; class Insecta; order Lepidoptera; family Papilionidae; genus Lamproptera; species Lamproptera curius. Next base: position 162,292 of record JAGSMT010000069.1, read on the forward strand.
ACGCAGCGTAACTAGCGATAAATCTGTTCACAGCCTTGAGACATTTAGATGTTATCGTTTCGTCCAGTAATTATGCTACCTATGCTAGTTACGCTGTCTTCTGGTTTGGGGTCTCCTTCAAACCGGAAGACAGTAGTGCATGTACACTACTTATGCGGCAGAAATACGCACCGCAGTGGCACTACTCATGTGACATTACGCTACGCCATCTTGAGGTTTTTTCATTTTCTTAAATCATTTATTTATTATTAATAATTTATTTATTACTAATAATGATTAATTGAATTCTTCTTTTTTATATAGAAAAATAAAAATTATTGCATACTAAGTTTTTATAACGTAATATGACATGTTTGTATTTTTGTATGGTATTTTCTGTTTCAATGTTATATATTGACTTGGTTGCATTACGCACTGAGGAATTTTCAAAGAAATGAAATTTTCAAAACGGTAAACGTAGATAATTATTTCCCTAAAATTGTAAAGGCAACTTTATGATAAATAAGTCGTTTTCCTTCGCAGACACCTCAAATTATAATGTTGACGTTTGACGGGGCCGTTAATTTGAACAATTACGACCTGTACAAAAAAGTGTTCAACGGAAAAATAAAGAATCCGAACGGCTGCGCAATTAGAGGGACATTTTTCCTCTCACACGAATACAGGTAAGAAAAATAATAAAATAACAGATAAAAAACTTATACTAGAGCTCAATGGGATGTAAAAAAGGATATCATACATTTATATATTTGTAATTCATAAATGTGTAAAAAAGTACTTATGTCAAACTCTAATAGCTAAAACTCTAATGAAATATTCATGTGAGATACAAGCAGAAAGGTATTAAGGGCCTGAATAAAAATTACCCCGTCTTAGGTCAAGTGTAAGGAAAATATGAGAATGTTTAACTTAGTGTATTTGTTTTACGCATATTTGATTAGGGATTGTAAAATAAAGGTTGGTATTTATTTAGGTTCCCCAATGAATAATGTGGCCGTATTGAAATTGTTATTTTATCACATAATCTTGTATTTTATTCAAAACGTTGGAAAATTGAAAAACTGATAAAGTAGGTTCCTAATCCAAATGTCAGTTCTACGGCGTTGCCTATTTGTGATGCAAAGCAGTAGTGTGAAAACGCTATGTTTTGGTTCTTTTTAATTACGCGGACAATGACCCGGCGTAATGTTTAACTGTTGATAAATAATACAAAAGCTATATTATCTTCTATACTAAAAATACATCAACTGCTTCGTAGTATGTATAAGTTAGGCGAAAAAGCCCTAAATGAGTAAGTAGATTTGATGTCCACTGATTTAGAGCTTTTTCGCCTAAAATTAATGTTATTATTCCCAACGTTTCAGACTCTTTCCAGCATCTATGATCACGAGCAGACTAAGACGCTTCGTAGTAATTCTTCTCCATTTGCAATATAAAAATAGCTGTTTTAAATATTTACATTGTGATATATAACCGGTACATACGATTGGTACATACAGATACATACTGATATGACAAAGCAATATTTTTTAAAACTTGTTTCCTGTTTGTTCTGGCTAATCTCTGGGATAGCGGTTCCAATTTTGAAGGATTTTTTACTGAAAGATAGCCGATGTAACTAAAAGTACCTTAGTAACCTTTATTAGAAAAAAAAATCTAACATTATTTATAAATGATTACGCAATCGAAGTCGCAGGCAACTGTTAGTATTAATAAAAAAAATAATTGTCTACATAGTTATTGGCACATGTGTAGTTCACCTGCTGTAATTTTTCATCAGACATAGTTTAACAATGTTTTAGTTCCCATTGTTTATATTTTTAACATTTTGGATAAGTAAGATTACTTATGTGGACTTATGTGGTACTATCAAATAAAACAATATTAATACCGCTTTGTTCATTGCTCAACAATCTCGTGTGCGGAGTTAATGCAAAACTTGAAATTCTATACGTGCTCATCCGAGATTCCGTGAAGGTACTCACTCAGGGTCAATATCGAGGAATCGTCTACGGCATTTGCATATCTAACCGCGTTGGCGCCTTTATACGCGGCTGCATAGGTGAAACAAGATGTTCTTGTATTTATGTATATTTTGCGTATCTTATCTTCCAACGGCTCGTTTTGTGTCCTAATCGATTGAATTATTATTTTTTGCTATGCCTTGTGGGTTAACCAAGGTTTATTTAAATGACATTTTGTTAAATTTTGCGAAATACCTATTTGGAATTCAATTCCCTGAATATATAGATTTTAATATATAGATGAGGTCGCTATAATTGTTATGAAAATTGAGGATATCTCCTCAATTTTCATAACAATTATCCTATTTAGTCATGTTTTTGTTGTTGTTATGTTAATTGAGTGTAAATAGAATTTTCTGAATATAAAAGGGAACGAGTGTTGCAACTTTATTTTATTTCAAATTAATAAGGCTAATTCAAATTATTACAATTATATTAACTGAAAGCTGTTAAGAATTTTAATGACAAAATAATATTATAATATAAAAAATAATCCGGAGTTCTACATAGTAACACAAGCCTAAAAAATATCCCATTTTAATTTGTTACGAAATATTAGGCATTCCTTAGCTACAACATAAATCCAGAATTTGTATCACGCGATTTTAATTTTACTTTCATACTAAGAATAATTTATAGTAACCAATTGACAATTCATTTAATTTTAAGTCTTAAATCAAACATAAATTTAAATAATAACATTTTAAATAACTGTTAAATATTTCAGAATATAATTATGTTAACCAAGGATTTTTTTGTTTCACAATTACTATGTACAAGTCTAGTCATGACGGTCACGAGATTAAATATATAATTTTTAAATAAAATTCTAATGATACAGATAATGTAATCGATTATTACGCCATAGATTTTGTCCATCGGCTACAGTATCCAACATAGCCAAGGGCTTCACGGATAATACTTTACGAAGAATTGTAGGGAGAGATGATAGGAATCGGAAATTAGCTCAAGAAATTCAACATCTTCGCACCGAAGTAATCAGACTAGGGTGGCCATTCCTAAAGCCGGTAGAAATAGCAGTTTAATGTGAAGCCGATCAAGAACAGCTTCTGCCCGATTAGGTGAGTCTCGGGTCGAGTGTACGTTCATGTCATTTAAATACAACGTGACATTTTCTATGTTAGATGCGTGAGTTTCTTACGAGGTTTTTTAAAAAGTTGTAGTCGTGAGCAAACTATTAAGGCATAATTGTTAAAATACAAAGCAGCTAACGTAAAATTATAATTTATGACGCATCATGATGCATACGTATATTTTAGTAAACAAGATAGAATATATTGAATAAGAATATTATATAATGAGAATAAATTCGTAACATCTTTTATTAATTTAACGAATATAAATGAATAAATATTTGTTCTTTCAATTTAGTCAAAGAGTTTTACAATTTCAAATGATATTTATCAAACGTAAGAACTATATTGTATGAATTTCGACAGTTTTCGACTATAGTTTGAAACTTAACATATATTAAACTTAGCATTGTATTTAAACACAAAATATACTCAGTTTAGTAAGAGTTTACAACTTTCATAATTATCTAACGCAAGATAATGCATGTTCAGACAATTACGAACTTAGTTTGAAATTCATAATATAAACTGACATTGCTTTAAAACTAAATATAGCTGTTAGTTGCATATTTGCAGAATTAGAAAGTTTTATTTATATAAATACTCAAAACGTCGTGCATTTATAATAGTTTACTTTATAGCGAAAAATCTATCTAAGCTTAGTAAAAATGTTATTAACTAAATCAATTCAAGTAAAATTCTGTCGCATTTTTTACGTAAACATAAAAAAAACGGAATTGAACTGAATTGAAACATTTTCTATGCTGATTGAAGCGTTATTCCGGTTTTATTTATGAGATATTTCTTCCTCATCGTATATTCATTGGCACACATAGATTAACCACACGATAAACTTGTTATATTGTTTTTTTTACCTAATCAATGCACAACATTTTTCGTGGGACGTCGAGGCGTCTATTGATTTTTACAAAATGATTTGTATCTGAGTTTTTAACTGCAATATTTCCAATTTACACATAAACTAGGAATAGATAGATAGGGACGAATAGTGAAGTATCATATCGATATATGCCAAAATTAAAATTAGGTTATGTTCCGTTTTAAGGGCAGCGTAAGTTAACCCTACCCAAATAAAAGGCAGAATTCACTAACAAGAGTGATATAAGATTTTGTTTACGTAAATTTTATTAGTAACTGATACGAAAAAATAATCGAGTGGTGTACGAGAAAATTAGCAAGTCTTAAGCCGAATTTGTCATGTCTATATTTCAGATAGCTGCAAGTCGATTCTTCTCATTCTGTAAAAAGATTAACGTATATACAAATATAACAAAATAATTTCGCTGACACAACACAGAAATATTTTATATGGCGTAGCTTTTGATTTGTTTGCAAATATAAATAAACGCAAAAATAATATGAAAAAGTACAAATGGCAACCGTTTTCCAAAGTTGTCAGTAGTAATTTATTTGTATTATAAACTGCAATATATTGACACGGTTGTTGTTTTCGTTTTCACATATTGAAAGTAATAATAGTTTTGTACATTTTACCGCTTTTTATTGCAGAGAATTGATCAAATTTAATTTTCTTTTTTTATAATTTATTGCGTAGCGAAAAAATTATTATACTAGTATACAGACTAAAAACATCTTGAATTAAAAAATATTTTAAATCTTAAGATGTTACAACATTTTTATCTTAAAATTATTTTAAAGTTTTTCAAGACTTGAATTTATGTCACCATTAAAATAATTATATTTCACTTGCTTTTAACAAGAAGATAATGATAATTTGTTTACTAAATTTATTTCAGTTATATTTGAACAACTAATAGAATAAATTACATATACTCCATTATATAGAATTGTAAAATATATATCATTATTAATGGGCTTTTGTTAATACGCAAACAAATAAAAAGATAATTCTAAAGAACGTTTATTCATTAAGTTTAATGCATAGTCCATTGGACTTCCTTTACAAGAAAGTAATTGAAATAGTTCACAAAAATATTTAAATAATTTACAAAAAACTAGCTACGCATTGCAACGTACACCTGCATAATAATGGAAAAACAAAACAAAACCAGAGCCCTTAAAATTATTGTTATAAATAAAACTATAAGTTCAGATGTTTTTGGGCGTCTTTGTCAAACTTAACTTAGTCTTTGTCTATCTTAACGCGCCTAAGAACATGTGTTTATTGTTAAGCTTAATTAAGATCCTTGGAGAATACATACCAAGTCCACTTATTACGAATTTTTGCGTTAATTATTTCTTTATATCCATAAAGCAGTTTGCTAAATACTAAATAATAAATGCCTTTTTGCAGAAAGTAAAATTTATTAAGCTAGTTGTTATTATAAAATACATCTACATATTCTTGTAATCTCATATAAAACAATAGTAAATGCCAGTAAAAGCTTCCGAGAGCTTAACGAATTTCATCCTATATATAATACCAACTAGTAGTTATAGTAATTTATTTGTATAAACATGATATTTAGATTTCATGATAAATTTTTCATTTTAATGAAAACCATGTTTTAGTTCAGAGGACCGTACAAGTATAACTATGCCAGTTAAAATTCAATAACAACAACTTTCTTTTGTTGCGAAATTGTCAATCTTTGCAAACGAGTTAATAATTTTTTGTAGATTGTTATGTATTATTTTACGTCAAGTGCAATTGTATTAATAGATTACAATGTATGTATGTATATATAGTTTTGAATGCTTCTCTTCTTTAATTATAGGTACTAGAAGATTTCGGATACATTTACGACAGCTCCGTGGGTGTTCCACCACTTCCTATTCCAGTGTGGCCGTACACGTTGGATTACAAGATACCACACGAATGCAAATCGGGCACTTGCCCTACGAAATCTTTCCCTGGTGAGATACGTTGCATAATGCAAAAGAAATCTTCCTCCTATAAAAGACATTTATTTATACGTAATAATTATTAAAATAACGATAAAATGTAGGATGTAATTTATTGTACTGTACTATTGATACTATTTACAGGCAATTAAGAGAAGTTCTTATTGTATTATGATAACGTCTAACATTTAGAACGTTTATTCTGTTCTAAAAAAGATACAACATGTATATCTTGAATTTATTAACTTTTCCTGAATAACAATTAATATCCGAAAGGAAATCGGGACCTCGCGATCAATACGACGCGTGGTTGGCTTTATTGAGGGATAAGTTAATAAAGTTACTTGTTACCCCACAGGTCTGTGGGAGGTGCCCTTCAACGCACATTACGTAGAGTCGTACGAGGGGGGACACTGTCCCTATTTGGATCAATGCGTATTACACAACCACGACGCGGACGAGGTAATTGTTTTGTTACAAACAGAGATTAAAGGTATCGTAATCTTATTAGTCTTAGATGTATATTGTGTATGAGCATTTCCACATATAAAGTGACTCATCAAAATAACATTGGATCTGGAAGTTGGAAGTATCTAAGTATTGAAGTTTGTTAGAAATATTTCTTTTGCCAGAAAAGGCTTTTAGTAAAAATTGTCGGGGTCGACATCAATTGATAATAATACATGTGTGAAATAACGCTTTATTGTTTAATCACTTTATTCCTGTATTAAAAACGCACTTATGTTATGACCGTTTTGTAAATGATAATGTATTCCAAAATGGTAGGTGTACATAATTTAAAACAAATGAGGCTGTGCAAATATATATTTTTTCTGTATAGGCTCATTGTTATATTATTAAAACATTAAATGTGGAAAGATCATAGTATGAATTATTATTTAACAACTACTTGACAAGGTTACATTTATTTTCGTTTAAATTAATTCATTAAGCGGATACTAAAAAGGAAAAGATAAATTATTGATTTTTTTTATAATAATAAATTAAAAAAAAATCATTGTAAGGTCTTGTTTAAAGCTTATTTATTTTAAACTTTAATATATTCAGGTACTGGAATGGTTGCAAGAAGACTTTAATAGATATTACGAGCAAAACCGGGCACCGTACATGATGCCGTTCCACACGAACTGGTTCCAGATTAAAGAGCTCGAGCAAGGCCTCCACAAGTTTCTCCGTTGGGTGGCTGATTTGTAAGTCAATGAGCTCTCGCCCAACTATTAGGTTAAACTACAATGATGAGGTGTAAAGCGAACTAAATTATTATCTCGATTCGCATTTCGTGAATCCTTGGGACCGCCCTTGGAATAATTGAGCCGTTATTTTACGATCAGATATTATAATAGAGGTATATGGAACGATTTGATAACATCACTCTCGAATACCGCCTATTACGTTACTAGGGTATTGTTATTATATCATTATTTCTATACAGCATTAGATATTTTTGGGTTCATTTATAATAAAGGTATCAAATCCAACTATATCAAATTATAATTTATGTTTATTTTATACTTGAGTTTTTGTTTCGTCTAAAAATTATTGAAAAAGGGAATTTGGGTGGGATGTTTTAGTTTTTCAATTCACGTACTTTGAAATTTCCACCGCGACGGTTGACAGAATACAACGCTGACAGAATTCGTTAAATGTTATCTCAACTGTTGACAACTTTCAGAGACGACGTATGGTTTGTGACTGTAACTCAGGCTTTAACGTGGATGACTGATCCCAAACCGGCGAAGGCGCTTAATAATTACGAGGCGTGGAAATGCGAGAAAAGGGACTTGCCTCCGGCGCCCTGTAATCTTTCAAACAAGTGCGCCCTTGCATTTAAACATCCCGAGACTAATTTTACAGACACGAGGTATATGGAGACTTGCACCGAATGCCCTAAACAGTAAGTAATCATAAGCTTGTATATTGTTTTAATAATGAAAAAAAATAAAATGTGACATATATATAATTTACATTTATAATTCTAGACGTTAATTATGAACCATTTAAAATGTTATACTATATATCCAATTAAAATGTAATTTTTAAAATTACTGTTAGTGTATGTGTAGTAAAGAAGTATTACACTTGCATATTGAATGGCAAAAACGCTATGGTAATAGCGTTTTACACAAATTAGCAAAAACAATAGTAGTATTATACTAAAAGTATAGTGCTCTAATAAATACTTATGAGCGTAATGCTCAGAGTAAAAAAGCCTAATGGGCGAATGAAACTCACTCAGCAAGGCCTTTTTCGATCTTCATTTGCTACTTTTATATCACTTTTATAAACAAGCATACATATATGTATAATAAAAAATACTTTCAAAGTCTGAATATTAAATATTACTTTATTGATAAATATTGGTCAGTGTTCAATGTTTTCTTATCATTATGTAATTTTTTTTGTTTTTAGATTTCCGTGGTTGGGTGATTCTGGCGGCACTGGAATTTCGGGAAAGACAACTACATACCTGACAATTTGAAAAGGAAGTAAAAAGTAGTCGGAGACTGTAGTATTTAAATTAATCTATCGACAATATGGTTTACAGTGATTAAACCTCATTTATGTACATATAAATGTATACGTATGACTATTGTAATTATTGCTACATTTGTTTAGATAGTATAATGAAGTCTGTCGCCTATTTATACATTTGTTTAAACGTGGTGCTTCTCGATATTGTTGATAGAGCTGAAACCTTTTTTAAAGGTTAAGCAATAGTTTTATAGAACTGACAATATTCAAAAAGTCATACATTTTGTACATTACAGAACATTAAATATATATACTCATTGAATAATTTAAAAATATATTGTTTTTAGGTATGTTGTAGCAATCCAAACACGTTATGTTTAAGATTAATTTAAACGTTTCTGGTCATTGTCATTGCTCATTACTTTATAACTTACGACTAAATAAATACAATAGAGGAATGATTTCTGGGCACAAATACCAATAGAAAATTTCTTGTTATTGTATTAATTACAGTACAGTAATATTTTATACTCTTGTTACTTTTTTATATTTTTGTTGTAAAACTAAATTCAGATGGCTAAATAAAAACAAATTACATTTACACTGTTTTATTTCTCAGATTTTCCGAATCAAAATTTTATATTAAAGAGAAGACTAGCAAGAAATATCGTATCCAAATTAAAAAATATATGCCTTTTGGAACTGGTCGTCGAACGCTGGCTGCAGAACAAAAAAAAATCTAAAAGTTCCACCAAAATTGTACTGTTAAAGCACTGCTGGTAATCAAACAATATCAAATGGCTTGAAGACTTGCAAGCACAGAAGATAAATTATCTCTTTAAAAATAATAATAGTATAAAATGTGACGACACTACCTGACAGTATTTGATCTATTTTACATTTTATTAGAGTAATATTCATTCTTAAGGATACGGCAGTTTTTTAGGTTAAGAATATCAATAGATTTAAAATTATTTATTTATTTAAACTTTGCACATGCAATAGGGCGGACTTAATGCCAAAGGCATTTTTCGCCAGTCAACCTTGGGGTGATGCAGAGACAAAAAGTAGGAGGTGCAAATATCTGTAAGTTAGAAAAAGAGAAAGTAATTTAAATATATACTAATAAATAAATTTATAATATATATATTATATATATACGCACAAACATATATAAATGTTTAATTTAGCATTTGATGTATTAAATATATTTTTATAAATAAATAAAAATAAATAAATATATATATATATATATATATATATATATATATATATATATATATATATATATATATATATATATATATATATATATATATATATATATATATATATACAACATATCTAAAATAGTAATATTATATCTGTAAAAATATCTGACTAAATATTAAATTTGGGTTCAACAAAGGCTTTTACCTTTCTTTAAAAAGACACAAAACTTTCCGCCGCCCTTGATTTTAGAGGTAATTCATTCCATAAGAGGACAGATTACGAAAAGGAGGAAAGCCAAGTCGAAATTCCATGAATAGGGCATTGGAGTAGACGAGATGCGTCGAACGAAGATTTTGTTGGACATCGGCCAATATTGAAATGGAAATATATAGGAAGGGCCAGGAGAATTAAGAAACGAGTATAAGAGTGGTAAGGGTTTCGTAAGGAGCGTCGTTGGCGTTAGGTAACCACTTGGTTAAAAGATGCCAGAGACGGGTCATATTTTAAAATTAAAAAACGAATTGAATGCGTTTTTAGAAGTCGGTCAAGTTTATTAAGGTATTCGCATTCAGGCCAAGATAGCACGTCACCATAGTAAAATAAAGGAAAATCAGGCCTGCACAAGCGTCACCGTCTGAATGGGCAAAACTTTTAAAACGATAAGCACCGGAGGACACCTTGACTTTCTGAACAAACTAGTTATTTGGCTGTTCCAATTTTAGTGACTTGTCGGGATAAGCAGGTTTGGCCTTTTTAGTTTTACCAAAATGGGTGATTCGTTAAAATGTATGGCTGGGATTACAAGTTGTCCACCTTCCAAATTGGTGGAACTGCCAAACCATAGCTTTGGAATTTAGACGGGTTAACAGCCAAACCAAATTTGTCACACCAGGTCTTTATTGGTTAAGTCCCAAATTTTGTTAAGGTTTATTCAATTTTTTGGTGGATTCGTGAGCGTTTAGCCGGTCATCGGCGTAAAGATGATACGCACATTGGAGATGGAAGTGATAAAATTAATAAAATCGAAACAATAGGGAGAAAGTATACCCTTGAGGAACAACCGACTTGAGATTCCAGCCGAAGATGAAGTTCATCAGCAAAGACTGATTGTTAAGCCTCGAAGATAGGGAGGAAAACCAATCCAGTACTTCCTCCGAAATCATAACATGGGATAGGACTGCAAGGAGAATTTGACTGACTTATTGAAGGATTCAGAAATCAATGACACCAGAACTGGTGACCATGGTGTTATCCTTCGCCTTTTATTCGCCAGTCACTTTTGAGCAGGGCAGTAGTCGTACTATTCCAGGCCCAAACCCAGATTGGGCAATGGTTGGAATAAAATTTTTAAAAGTTTTTGGGGTTGGTGAAATATGAAAAGGGGGTTTGGAAAATTTTTTGAACAAAGGAAATTATTTTAGAAAGGGAAGGGAAAATTAAGATAAAATAATATTGGGGAATTAAAAGGCACCTTTTAATAGAAAAGGATTTTTTTTACCAGGAAGTAAGGAAACAAACCCTAAAGAAATTAATAAGGGGTGGCGTTAAAAACTAAGTAAAAAATTAATCATTGGGAATTTGTCCAGCCAATAATGGTTTAAAATTGTTAAATCATTTAAAATTAGAAATTGAAGAATTTGATGATTATTTGACTTACCGAACCCAAAGTTCCCAAGAAACTTCCAGATATCGGCAGGAGAAGATTTAGTTATATTCTTAAAGTAAAGGCGTTTTTGCAAGGTATCTTGATTCCAACGATTCCGTGCCAATTTGTAAACGGACCAATTTTCGTCAGTACGGTCTAATTTTAAATTTCCCGGACGAGCGATTTCCGGTCTCATGGCCAATGCGGATACCTTTCTTGGTCAACCCAGGGTGTTGGCGGACGTCTTAATTTAACAGGGTCTGATGGGGAGCATGGGCATCAAAGAGGTTTTTAAATTGTTGAAAAGGCTTCTTAATATCAATATTGTCCTTTTCTCGATTAACAGATCCCCTATTCGACATTCTGGCCCATGTGCAGTTTATCGACATTCATTTTAGCGAAAGAACGAAGACAGTACCTTAGGGTTTAGGTTTGGGAGGTTGAAGGAGTAAGAAAAGGAAAATTACGTCATTGGAGCGAAAAACCAGGGTTGAATGTTGGCCATGGGAGGAAACAAGGAAGGATTAGATGAAGGATCAAGTCGAGCCCGGGCATCTTCACCGGAGAGGTTAATGATTGTGGCTTGAAGGGCAAAATATGTAAAGAACTCCGACCGACGATATGAAGGAGTTTAACCCATGGGCGGATTTGGGTAAAAGGAGATTGGGAAAATTCCCATGATAACAAAGGTGTATACTGTGAACCCAAAGATTCTTAAAAGTAACTCAAAAGTCAGTGAAATATTCGATTTGGAGGACAGTAAAAATACAAAACCATTCACCTTTGAGTAAAATCAAAGGGTACTCCGAAGCTTATAATTTTAAAGAAGCAAAATTTTATAGGGAATATTGATTCAGGTATATTTGACGCCCCTCCCCTTTACCTATGGGTCATTCCTATAAAAAAAACCGGGAAGTGGAGTCAAAGTGGACGGCAGATGTGGTTTGAAAAGCCTCCGAAATTAAGACGATGCACGTTTGAGTCTGAAAACCCATCACAAACAGAAAAAATGGCTAACTTTGCAATTGAGATGACAAGATGTTTAATAATGGCTAAGGGTCCTAGGAAAGGTTTTATTTAAAAAAAGTCAGAAAGAGAATCGCCCAACAAATTAGAACTATCATTTCCAGAAGTCAAGGATTCATTCGCGGAAAAATAAGGTTCATCATCAGATATTTAGACATATTAAAAAATAAATATAAAATTAATAAAAACAAATAAATATAATATATATAAAAATATAAAGAATATATATATATGTAAAATAAAAATATAACAATAATTGCGATTGGTGACCAGCAATAACTTCTGCACCACCCGCCAGCATACAAAACAATTATTACGGAAAATAAAAAAGTTACACAAATATAATTAAGGCAACAAAAATTACCTTAATATCAGGTTTATTATAAATTCAATTAATTTTAATTAGAAATTTTAAGTTTCTTATTAAAGAACATCGAACAAGCCAGTCGAGAAAGAACTTGAAAAAGTTTACGCTACTAAAGAAGTCTGGACTGAGTTTTTTAATGTATTTTATTTGTTTAAAAGACGACAACTTAATATATCTTTCTTGTCTTATTTTTCTTCTTCTGAAAAAGGTATAGTGTAACGAAAAGATAAAATTCAGAGATCACCTGTGATATAATTAATGAGACGATATTGATTAATGTCAGCCCGGTCGTATCTGTATTGAGCTAATGTTTAGATTCTTGCCGGTATTTCTGGAGGTTTTGTACTATTTGTAATTTTTTTAAGGTTATTCGATATCAGTTTGCGTCATTTAGTTATAACATTTTCTTTAAAATGTTATTATTTAATTAGTATTTAGAGCGTAAGTAGTTTAGATTGCTTAGAATAACATAATTTTAAGGACGGAATACGCGATATTTTTTATTTTTTGCTGTAGGTAAAATATCATTCTTCGTAATATTAAGGTAGCATTAGAATAACACAAAGTTCTCCGGCCAGTATGCCAATTATAAAATCGCAGCTGTTTTAATCTCGTCATTAGAAGAATCCTGTTGTTTCCATTACCAGTTAGTTTTACTTTAAATTGTTGCTTTGTATTTGTGAACATGTTAAAACCTAAATCTTCTGCTAGAACTGCTGTTAAATCTAAAAAGAGTAGAAGTTCAGCACATGTAAAGTAGTAAAACAGAAGAACAATTAAGTTTGCAAGGTCAAGATGACATTCTAGAACCCTTCTCAATAACAAGGAAGTTTGCGGATTCGCCCTGCGCCTATTGTGCTATGACCAAGGAGTGAGGTGCACTATTTGGATCTCTTAAATTTCGTAACAAGCCAGAAACCATACTGCAGTTTCGAGGGCAGGTCGCACGTGGTTCTACCGATACAAAATATTTGAAACTACTAGCATACAAAGAAAAGGAACTATAATAATTTTTATTTTTACTATTCGTTTTGGAAAACGAAAACTGATTTTTGTCATACAAAATACCTGCCGCTGTCATTCTCGATGATGGAGGTCCTGTCTCGGCTTGTCTACTTCCGAAACATAATTGTCTTATATCCTTTAACAATTTACTTCATGTTGTTAATTACATTTTGAATCTGCATAAAACAGGCAATCTACTGATTATATTAAATTGTAATAAATAACGAGGGTCACGTGACAGAATCATAATGGGTGGGTTACAGAAGTCGGGTATAATTTTAAATTATTGTACACTAATTAATCTCGATAAAAATATTTACCCAGTATAGTTTAAGCGTAAGCAACAAAAAATACTTAAAAAGACATATTAAATAGTGTAAGAAGCTGTATTATTTTAATTTTAACATTTTTGTAATACTTTTATAAAATTTGAAACGATAGCTGTGATTTTCTTTTCAGCGTAGTTAAATTTTCAATATATTGTTGATGGTATTAATGAGTGGAAAAAGTAATTTTGACTTGCATTACATAATTTTTCCAATTTATTTAATGTTTCATATTGCATTTGAAAAAAATACGTAGACTTTAAAACGGGCCAAAACCGTAATCCAGTGATTCAGGATCGGAACTAGCCAACGGCTGTTCTTCAGCTCTGTTGAAATTAGAAACGCTCTTTAACAACCAAAACTGCGTAAATCTCGCTTTGTAACCAAGTTCCAAGTCTTGATAGAAGAATGGTATACTGATACACTTGGACCGTTGTTTTTATACTTTTTTCAAAAAGCTCAGTCACTCTTTAATAGGTAATATTTCACCAAACCGTCACTGAAGTCAAATATTGCCCATAATGCCAGTTGCATTATAAATAGTCAATATTTGACTTCAGTTGAGTAATTATGAAACTTGCTTTGAAAAATTTTACAAAATTTTGCTTTAAGCATAAATACCGTCATTTTGTTTATTAAAATGCATTAGAAAACCCGGAAAAGGGCTCTTCAATCAGTTAAAAAACATACAGACAAATTATTAATTCAGTGTAACACTCTATCCTCATCATCATCGTGTGTGTATGGACTAACACGTGATGACAATGGATGTCAGCCTTCCTTAATGCACGCCTTCTCCATTAGGGGGTGTGGACCGTATCCCACCACGCTGGTCCAATGCAGGTCGGTGGCTGGTTCAATGCATCATACTTACCAGGCAATTGGGTGATCGGCACAAATTGTTCCAACCTGCCAGAAAACAACAACAACACAAAGTTGTTATCCCGCGGGATTCGAACCTACGACTTCCGGTTTATAAAACATGTACTACTAGACCGCGGAGACGGTCAACAACATTTTGTATGTTTGTATGGAACTAAAAAACATTTTTGGAAATGGTTTCTAGTGCGGGCATAAATAAAATGTGATTTAGAGAATTTGACTTTTAAAATTCTCTAAATCACATTTTCTACTATTATTAATGTTGTGTAAAGTTCAATATTTTGCTATATTATACCAAAAAAACATTTTTAACATAACATACTTTAAAAATGTTATGTAACACTTTATTATTAAAGTTTTCAAGCGTTGATAAAACAATTTTACCTACTGTCAATTGAAAAATGGTTCTTTTTGTTTGCGGATAAGATTTCGTAATCCATTTAACAATAAACTTAAACAAAAGTATGAAATACACAGCTTCCATTGCCCTTAAATAATATTTTATGTTATTGCAAGAGTTGAACGATCGCATTTCAATATTGAAGTGGGCATGCCTTAGGACCAACACTTACCAAACTAACTACTTAAATACTCTTACGACATAAATAATAATGCTTTGTCTGCTTCTTAGTAACCTGAAAGTAATTGTTATTAATGATTTTCTTTTAAATGTAAGTGCACGACAGCAAAAAAAGTTTACAAAATTCATATGTACTAGGTCGTAAGAATTTTAAAAAGTTTTTCTTCTTGTCCACAACTTCAGTGCATTTTCCTGTAACTTTGGTTACATTGCCTTTTATTTAGATCGTTTATTCAATTGATCTAAAAGCGATTACATAAAGCTAAGTAAACTTTACTAAAAATCTTTGAACCATGGTGCCGGTATAAAACAAATCTTATTCTATCTTTATGTTTATGTAATTGAATATTATTTTCATTATATTCCATTTATGTATAAAGACTTATTCGGTTAGCCTTTAGGAGATAAAGGAATGGATCAATACTACCAAGTTCTAAAGGATTATACCACTGACACGTTTAGTCCATTTAAAGTAAAATGAACTACGCACATCTGTGGCTTTAAGGGTAACCCTTTTTGCGATTTCAATTTAGTTTTACTTTGGGCCGAACCTCATTGTCTTTATTTAGTTTTCTTTATTTACAGGGCATATAAGAAACGTTTTGAAAACATATTTTATTATTACCAAAGTACGTTTTTTTACTGCACCTATTTTTATTACAGTTTTGAGATATAACTACATTTATTTGATCCTGTAAAAATACTACTAGACTACTAGACTTGAATAATAGGTGGTAGGATCATTTGGGGACGTACCGCCGTGGTGCCTATTCGTGTCGCAAATCAGTAGTGTATCAACGCTACTATCTTCGAGTTCGAAGTTCACTGTAGTCAATTTAGTTATGTAAATTAAAATAAAAAAAGTCTAACAATACCTTGTATTCAGGCTGTAACAAGGATTTCTTGGGACTTACAATGTGTTTCTCCTTGGTGGTTCGAATCATTTTAATAAACGAATGAAAATCTTGCCAATTGCAATGAACGATGAATGCATTTAAAATGGCTGGTCCGTTCTCTGGCGATGTAAATATGTTAATTTAAATTTGTTTGTTATGCGTATATATTTTAAACATTACATAATATTTCAAATTCTTCTATAAAAAAATTGAAATGGACTATAATTCTCTTGCGACCTAAACGATTTCCTTTTCTGATCTTTCATTGTTGTATTTTCCGTGTTTGTGTGTTAATATTTTATACACTCATACTATAATAACGTACAAGAATTCAATTGCAAGAACACAAAAGTTTTATGACTTTTTCTTTCATATTTTTTAAACTTTTGCGTTATTTTCTTAATGATGTCCTATAATATATTTTTATTACTGAGTAGGTACAAACAAAAAAAAGGGTTTTAATGAAAACTCATAAAGGAAATTATAAAAATTTAGGCTTTACGCATCTCCCGCTTTGGTTTTGTTATAGAAGTAATAATACGACTTGTTGTGACTTCGAGCGTGTCAATGTACGTCTCTTTGATGTTGAAAAGGAATATGGAGTAATGAACATTTAATATATTCGCACGTGTTAAAGCTTTATAAGGCAAAGCACCCAGAGAACGCGTGGTGGGATACGGAATATCCGTAATGGAGAAGGGGTGCATATGGGGAGATCTATATCCAGCAGTGGACATAGGTCTCCCCATATGCAACAGTGTGTTATGTACACAGGCTGATGATGATGATTATAGTAGAAAAAGTCAATGTTTTCAAAGTCTTTAGTAAGCTATATCTTCTCTTTATTATAAAAAAATTACTGTCACGTTGTTTGTCTCCAATTAACTGTTGAAATACTTACTACATTTTAATAAACTTTGTCCATCGTGTGTAGTTCAATCCAACTTATCCTAAGTTTGATCAAATTACACAGTATAGTTCATATCTCAATTTTTCAGTAACAATATTATTTTATTCAAATTTAAAATTCAAATTCAAATATCATTATTCAATATAGAAGTGTAACAATAGCTTATTGATTGTCAAGGACGCTACCACAGGTTCGGATTAGGACGCCTCTGACCTGATGAAACTTATTATCATCATCATCATCAGCCTGTGTAAGTCCACTGCTGGACATAGGCCTCCCTTCACGCTGGTCCAATGCGGTTGGTTGGTGGACCGACTTTTACATGCCCATCCGACACATGGATCATCTTACTTTTCAGGCAATTGGGATATCAGCCCAATTTGCCCCAACCGACTAGGAAACAACAATGAAAATTTCTTGGGTCCCCGTAGGATTCGAACCCACGACCTCCGGTTTCTAAAGCACACGCCCTTACCACTAGGCTACGAAGGCAGTTGAAAGAAAACTCAGTGGGCCTTTTTCTCATGTTTTAAAATAATAAAATGTAGATTCTTTTTAAAAAACAATTAATTTAGGAAACTATACATTAAAATAAATTATATAAGTTAGTGTTGCCAACGATGGCCCAGTTCCTAGGATAGCCTACTTTTAAAAAATACAGTTTGCTTGTTCATATCAAGACGATACACGTTTTATAACCTCCACTATCTAAATCCATTTAAATATTAGCAAATTTAAAACAAAACTCTTTACTCTAAACTGTGAAAATTCATATTTATTTGGCAATTACATAAGGATGTTATTATTTTATTTCGTTTTTGTATTTTTCAAGATTATATTCAATCCGAGTGTAATTTCCTATGATGGCCTAGCATAATTCCCAAAGATAGCCCGGCCTTTCTAGGGTTATTGGAATATAGTGTTAGTATATTTTGTGTTTGTATGATTGTATTTTCTGTCTGCGCACGTTTCGGACTCTATGTTGGATTGCATAAAATCTTGATTTTAATTAAATAATTTTCTACATATTAAACTGAATATAAAGTTTAGTATTCACTAAAATTAGTGCAATATATGTTTGTTATAAGCTATTTACAAAATGTATTACAAAATTTTGCAAAAATCAACTCAAGCATAACCTCTGCAAGTGTCTTGACTACGTGTACTACTTCAAAACATCGTACTATTTAACACAACCAGGCGAGTATCGTTGTATTTGTTACATACAAAGCTTTAAAATAATCGTAGATATTAGCATTTATTGTCACATACATTATACTTCTACACTATGTGAGTAACGTCTATCCACACACTTGGCTTGTTGGTATTGCTTTGCTTGACAATCAGTGGAAGTGAAGTTAATACAACCATTTGCCGCAGACACGCTTCTCTCACGTGTAACGTTATACAGTGCTCTTTATATAACATAAATAAGCTTAGTCTTTTGCTATCTTAGTGCTCAGGTGCTTTGCATATTGCATTTAGCAAATAACACTCATCGTCCCCCAAATATGATGACCCGCAAGGCCTCTGCACGCGATCAAGAGGCTCAACTGAAAACAGCGCTGAAAGAACTAGAGGCATCAAAAGGCTTTGTTCCCAATTGCTACAGGAGAGAGAGGATAGTGAAGAAGAAATACAACTTATAATAAGAAAAATCATGAACTAAAATCAGAATTAGCAAACCTTCACACCCAGTACATGGATACTGTAGCCCAAAATGACAAACTACAGGTAACTTTGACAAATTTTGACCAATGTAGTGTAGTCCATACTCAGGCATTAGATAGAATAACTCATTTAGAACAGGAGTTAAGTGACTCGTACAGGCTTCTTAAACAGTTAGGCCATTATAATAAAGATGTCACAATAAAAAAACAAAGCCTGCATGATGAGCTAATGGGCACTAGCTCCAGTACTGGTTGTGTGGGTTTGGCTCACACAATAGATCTAACAGCGGATGATTCAATATGTAGTATTAATAAAAATAGCCAATCAAAACTGAGTCAAAATAATATGAAAAGGTACAAAAAAGTTTGTAAATTTATTAGAAAAATTCATGCACACAAAAAACAAAACATAAATGCTATTATCAAACAAAATAAAAAGCTAGGATCTAAATTAACATTGCAAAAACATAAATTTAATAACATAGTAGAATCACTAAATTCAGAAAAAAATAAATTACAAGATAATACTACCAATTTAGAGCAGTCATTGCAGAATTTGTCGTTAAAATATGAATGTGCTCAGAAAGAAATGTACGAACATATTATTGCATTAAATAATTTAGTAGACGGTAGTAAATTTAATGCAGAAAGATTTGACTCCCTTGTGAATGGTCGTTTCAATTAAAACTGTATTTGTAATTGATGCAACTCAATAAAAACTGAGTCACTAAATAGTGATCCAGTAAAGCACAAAGCACAAAGTTGTTCAGACAGGAAAATAGTGTCCCATCAACATAAACATAATACATTAGTGTTTAGTGATAGCATTGGTAAAGGTATTGGTGCAAACTTAAATAAGCTCCTTACTAGTAGTAGTACTGTTATAAATCACTGCTGCCGGGGCCTACAATACTAAAATAATTGACACAGTATTAAAACTTAAATGAATAGTGACAAACAACTCTTATTTTAATGATAGGTATAGCACTCAAATTGGAAAACATGATTTGATTTACAGCTTTACCCAATTGTCAACCTTAAGGTTAAAAAGATTATATGGTGTGCGTTCACCATACACTGTGTCCATTAATAAAAACTCAATAATGAAAAATATTTAAACTTAATCAGTATTTACATCATTTGATATGTAGATCAAATGACATTTTTCAATTGTAATTGACATTAATAAATTCATAAGATAATCTTATTTTGACTCAGGATACTATTTATCTGCCAAAGAAAATTAAGCACAAAATAGCTACATTGTTGGCATATAACATTATAGTGACAATGCAGTTTTAATAGATTTCCTATATAATACTGAGGATAATGCTTTTTAGTAATGTAAGGTTGACAACAGAGAACACAATATCTAATTGTATAAATATTTTTTATCAAAATATAAATCGGTTCTCTGGCTGGAATTATTAATAGAAAAAGATAATGTAGATGTTTGTGCTTTACTGAGACATGGCTTAAAATGTGTCATTTAGCTTAAAAAACTATTCAGTTGCCAGTATATTCAACCGAGTAACTGCTATTGGAGGTGGATGCCTTATATTACACAAAAATTGTTTTAAATTTAAAGAAAGGAAGGACATCACAGCATACTCGGTTGAACGACAATAATGGATTAGCTTGTGCAGAAAGTAAACAGTACATATTTTTATGTGTGTATAGACCTCCCTCTGGTGATGTTGGACATTTTTATAATATTATGGAGGATGCTCTAAGAAAAATTATTAATTCAAAGAAGCATATTGTTGTATGTGGAGACTTTAATATAGACATTCTAACTGATTCACCGCACACATTGCAGTTTTTAACTCTATTTAAAAGCTTCAATCTTCAATGTGTTTTAATGAACCTACTAGATTAACACCATCTTGTGCCTCTTGTATTGATAATGTGTTTGTAAATTGTAAAGTTATAGATCGGGCTGTCTTAAGCGGTATTCGTTCAGATCATAAAGCCTTAAAAATACAGATCCCTTTAAGTACTCCTATAAGTAACTTTCCTATCTTGTATAGACCTATTACCAGGAACAGAATTAAACAATTTAAGTATAATGTAAAAGCTAAGCTTCCAAACCTAAAATTGATTTTGGATCTTGATTAAGACTATGGAGCATTGTCTAATATTATTTCTAGTGATTACAATGCTGTTTTTGCTAAGAAGGTTATTTCAACTAATAAAAAACTGAATTTCAGTGACTGGGCTACTATGGGAATTAGGCGTAGCAGGGATTATTTATATTTATTGTACGATCGAAAATCATTAACATCTAATGTAAAATTCCATAACTATGTGAGAACGTACTCAAAAATATTTAAACTAGTTTGTTTGATGGCTAAGGCAATGCATTTAAATCATAAAATAAAGTCATCCTCTAATTAAATCAAGACTACCTGGTAAGTTACGGAACGGTTTACAGTTACACTTACGTTATACGGAAACAGGTAGAAACACAAAACAGAGGAATGACCTAGAACTAAAAGTACAGGGCAAAACTGTTAAGCTAAAGGCTGAGGTAGCTAATGAGTTCCAAAATACTTTACAAACATAGCTCATGAAACTACAAAACACTTAAATTCTAGTTCTGATTCAGCCGTTTCACACCTAAAACTATTGGATAGACAATGTTTCCTGATTTTAATTTTGTAATGTTAGCCCTATAGATATAGTGAAGGCGTTTAATAAAATAAATAAAAGAAAACAGAAGACTTGGGGTTTATCAACATGGGCAATAAATTTAATAATTCAAGATATATCCCCATATTGGCCATAATATATAATGCATCTATAAGTACCTGTAGATTCCACAGTTAATGAAATTCAGTAAAATAGTACCAGTCTTTAAATCGGGTTGTACAGTTAATATTGAAAACTATAGACCAATCTCTATACTACCAGCACTTAGTAAAATTTTTGAAAAATTATGTTAGAACAACTTTTAGTACACTTTTCTAAACATGATATTTTAAGTGATCACCAATTTGGCTTTACCAGAGGTAGGTCAACAGTAATTGCTGTGTATAAAGTTGGTCTCTCATGTTCTACGGCATGGAGGATCGCTGCGATTCTATTGGAATCTTCTGCGTCCAATAACTTAGTACTTAACGCGAACAAAACTAAATGCTTACGTTTTACTCTTTGTAAGTTGCCAGATTTTCAAAATATTAAAGTTGACAATGAGGTCATTCCTTGCGCAAGCTCTACTTCTTTTGTTGAATTTTCTATTGATTCCAAGATGCAGTGGGAGCTCATATTGACAAACTCTCTAAGAAGCTAGTACAGCAATCTTTGCCATATGCAAGATTAGGCAGCTGACTGGCAAGGCAACTGCAAAACTAGTTTATTACGCGTTCTTTTACAGCCTTATGTCCAATGGATTATTATTGTGGGGATCTGCAGCCGGTTTGAACACAATGTTTACACTACAAAAACAGACTGTTAGGTAAATCTACAATCTGCATTCACGGGAATCTTTACGTAGTGTTTTTAATAAAACTGAAATTTTAACTTTGCCTCCCTATACATATTTAAAAATATTATGTACGCGCGTAAAAATATTCATATGTTTGCTAAAAGATATTAGGCGCGCAGAGGGTCAAATTGAGCCCCTAGAGCTACCCAGATTTAGACTGACCGAACCAAAAATCTTTCATGTATAATAGTATAATAATAAAATAATAATAATAAAGCTTTATTTAATTTCTACACACTATAAAAAATACGTAAATGACATAACTATTTACTAAAAACAAAACTGTCTAAAAAAAAGCAATATTCACGTAAAAAATAAATCTATAAATTCTTATATGTGTTATAGATATAAAGTAAAATTAGAAAACATAAGTGTGTATGAACCCTAATGGGTAAAAGCCTCCTCAAAGAATTCCACTTTTCTCTGTCTTCTGCCAAGTTTAGCCATTTTTGACCCGCCACTGCTGCTATGTCATCCGCCCATCTAGCATGTGGCCGACCTCTCGCTCTTGTACCCGTGGTCCACCATTCTAATATCCTTTTGGTCCATCTGTCTTGTTCGTGTCTAGCTATGTGTCCTGCCCATCTCCATTTCTTTTTAATGAAAATTTAATGCATCTATTATTTTTGTTTTGCTGCAATTTCTGTGTTTCTTACTTTGTCTTTCAATTTGCGCTAAGGAGCTCCTTTCCATTCTTCTTTGAAAGTCTGGATTTTATTTTTAGTTTTGCTGTCAAATAACCATGTTTGGCAGCCGTGGGTGAACAGGTAAAATTTCACAATCAAATACAATTTTTGATAGACAGTAGTCGTGATTTAAAATTCTTTTCGAATTACTTTTCATTAGTGCAATTCTACGATCATTTCTTACATTTCCTTTCTTTATGTAGGATAACTGTTTTAAATATATACTTATCCACAACTCAAGAGAGAATTTTATTTAAATTTCTTTCCTTGATGGTTAGTCATGACTTTCGTTTTATCAATATTCATTTCTAGTCCTACCTTAGAACTAACTTGTGGAGATCGTTAATCATAGACTGAATTTCTTTTGAGGATTCTGAAAATAAAATTATGTCTCTCGAATCTCAGATGCTAGAAAGTTGCCATTAATATAATGCCTTATGGGACCATGGTAAGTTTCTCATTATATATTCAGAACAGCTATGAAGAATTTTGGGAGAGTGGATCCTTGTTTTAACCCTCTTTTTATCTGAATTTCTCCCCTCTGTCTAATTTTACTGTCGTGCTATTTCTATATATATATTTTAAAAAATTAATAATATTTGGTATCGATGTTTTTGCATCAATGCTTAGATGCTGTCATGAGATATAAGTCAAGCTTTTGTATAATCTATAACGCCATATATATGGGTCTGCAAATTCTAGATATTTTTCGATTCCAGGTCAACTACCTGAATATGGTCTGCTGTTCTTACCCTTCTAAAAGCCGGCTTGTTCTGTGGTTGACGGGAGGTCAATATCATTGAGATTCTTTCAAAGCAAGAAGATGCAAACAGTTTGTATAAACTGGCAATAAACTTATGGGACGATAATTCCTAATATCAGCCGAATCTCCTTTTTATACATAGATTATCTCAGATTCTGTCCATTTTTGGAACAACTTCTCGTCTAATATTTTTCCAAAAGAATCGTAATAGGGGATACTAAGAGGTCTTTTGCAATTTTGATACATTCATTTGTGATTCCGTCTGGTCCTGGACTCTTTTCTGTATAATAATAAGATTAATAATTAAATGCCAGCCAACTGAATGATTCGAGCTTTCTAAAGTTTCAAAACAACGCTTATAGAAAAAGCTTTCTATTCTATAATAAATTATATTGAGGACCAAGATGTGTGGAAATGTTTATATTCTGCTTGCAAATCCTAGTAACTTAAAAAAATGTATTGGTCAAATTTTGTAAATACTAATATTTAAAAAAAGGCCATGAGTTTCTTGCCAGTTCTTCTCTGGACGGGTCTGAGTTTGTGAATCGGTGGTAAATGGATAATTTTGACGTTCATAAGTGCTCAGTAGAGCCTAAATTGAATAAATGATTTGACTTTGACTTTTTGCTTACCTATAGTCAACTTAAAAATAGGGCAAGTTTCAACAAAATCGCTCAGTGGTTCTTGAGTTGAATAAGCATTATTAATTTCAAGTCAAATTTTATTTTTAAATAACTATTGGAGGTGCCAATTTTTCTTTTTTTACTCTATTTTTTATCCAGTTGAAATGGAACCTTCTACTAAGAAACAGCGGGGAATAGCCGCACAGTTGTTTTAGTTTTGTTTAAAATATTTTTGATTGATCTCAAAGTTAATTTTAATATTCCTTTAAACCCAATAAATGGCATAAAAAATTAAAAATAACTTTTATTTTATTTTGATAAATTCTTTCAAGTTGATCTCAAAGTTAAATTTAATTTTTTTAGTGGTTTTTTCTTTTTTGATTTTTATGATATATTTAATGCCCACATTAAAATTTTTGGTTGATTTTTCAATAATAATATAATTTTATTCAAATTTAAAATTCAAATTCAAATATAATTATTCAATATAAAAGTGTAACAATAGCTTATTGATTGTCAAGGACGAGGACTACCACAGGTTCGGATTAGGACGCCTCTGACCTGATGAAACTTATTATCATCATCATCATCAGCCTGTGTAAGTCCACTGCTGGACATAGGCCTCCCCTTCACCATTAGGGGGTTTGGACCGTACCCACCACGCTGGTCCAATGCGGGTTGGTGGGTGGACCGACTTTTTACATGCCCATCCGACACATGGATCATCTTACTTTTCAGGCAATTGGGATATCAGCCCAATTTGCCCAAACCGACTAGGAAACAACAATGAAAATTTCTTGGGTCCCCGTAGGATTCGAACCCACGACCTCCGGTTTCTAAAGCACACGCCCTTACCACTAGGCTACGGAGGCAGTTGAAAGAAACTCAGGGGCCTTTTTTCTCATGTTTTAAAATAATAAAATATACATTCATATGAGCTACATACAGGGCTGTCATATAGCCTGGAGCGAGCATTCCATTAACAGGTGGTGTTATCATTTATAAATTCATTTATGTTGTAATAACCTTTAACACATAAACGATCCTATTCAACTTTTTTAAATTTACTAATAGTTAAATTCTGAACGTTTATTGGGATTTTGTTGTAATAGCGTATACATTGTCCCATAAAAGATTTACTTGTTCTTCGCAGTCAAGTTGCTGGAAGAATTAAATTACGTTTTTTTGTAGTATTTATACTATGTGCATCACAATGCCTGCGAAAATCATTTCCATTTTTCGAATATGTATGGAGAAGTAACGGTTAGTATTGTATTTTCTGTTAACAATTTTCCCAGGGATTATTTAGGGCCCAGGTTGAAGGCCAAAGATCGTGAAGATCGAGAACATAGTATCCGCAGCACTTCCCCACAGTAGAATGCTATAAGACATTACATTGTGGAAATAGCTGAAGTGTATTAACCGGGCTGTCTCCACGTCAGTTAATTGTCCGATTTTCTTGATAGCATATCCTGCAGAGCTGAGTTTATTCGCCAGTCTATTAATACGAGGGCCTCACTGCAATCTGGTATCTATTGCTATTCCCAGAAACACGATTGACTCAACAACTATAAACACTTCACATTTAGTCGGTCTTACATTTGGACTTATGAATTTAATACATTTTGTTATGTTCTGGTTTAGTAGCAAATTATTGACACCAAACCAATGCCCCACTCTAGAAAGAGTATTATTTTCATCGTTGTTTATTGATGTATGTCGTTTAACTTTAAAAATCAAGGAAGTATCATCAGCAAATAATACTATCTCTTCGTTTTTTTAATATCATACGGTAAATCATTTATATAGATAAGAAAGAGAAAAGGCCCAAGAATAGACCCTTGTAGGACACCCATATTTACCGGGGCCCCGGGAGATCTTTTACCATTCAAGTCAACCCTCTGAGTTCGGTGGCTTAAGTACGAAGACAGAAGATTAAGTGCGGCATTTCTTACACGATAGTGACGTAATTTTACTGACCAGAGTTTCATGCTACAGCATGAAATAAGCTTTTGGTTGCGTACACGCAATTAAGCAAACTTTTTTGAGATCGCAAAAGATGCCTAAGGCATCCTGCAACGGTTCCTAAGCCTTAGAGATGCTCTTAACGAGCATAACGCCAGCATCAATTGTTGAGCGACCCCTAGTAAACCCGTACTGTTTATTATTAATAAGACAGTTACTGTTAAAATGTTTTATTAATTGGCATAATAATAATTTTTCAAATACTTTACTAAGAGTATATTGTAAAATATATTTGACATTTTTGTCAGTCGAGAAGTACAAACAATAAAAACAGCGACTTCTATCGAAACGAAAATGAAATATGGCATGCAATTTATTGTTTCTATTAGAACGAAAATCAACGTGCACTTTATAACAAATATAAAATCATGACCAAATAATATTTAGATGCAATGTTACGATATAACAAATATGTGATTGATTAAGATTAAAGAAAGCAAAAGCTTATCGTACTACGACAGAGAAGTTTATGTTATGTCTTGATGAGATGTAATACTGCTATTTTAATATTGTTCTGTTAAAAATAAAGCGATTGGTATAATAACCGTAAAACATCCATGTTTAATAATTTAGACAATTCGTTTATTGGTTGACAAATAAAGAATTTCAGGATTTTTTTTAATATTGATTGAACTATCTAACCAGTATTGTTTTAAGTGAATTTTAGTTAATATAAACACCATTTAAACCATCGATTTCTGTTGGGATCTACAAAGTTATAAACAATTTAATATCGGATTAACGGGTTTGTACCCAACTTTATTGGTTCCATATAAACTAGGTACGCGATATGATGGTCGTTTTAACAAGTTTTATTTACAGTTTTATTTGTAATTATTTTAGTTTTACCGCTAACTCTTCTTATATTCATTAATGTCATAGTAATTTACCATTTCAAACCCTTTTCAGAATAATAATTTAGTCTTTTTAAAAAACAATTAATTTAGGAAACTATACATTAAAAATAAATTATATAAGGTAGTGTCGCCGACGATGGCCCAGTTCCTAGGATAGCCCACTTTTAAAAAAATACACCTATGATAATTCGAAACACTTGAAATTTTGCGGGTGTATTGTACTAGTACCATATAAAAAAGTGCAAGTTTATTTCATTACCGGCGCGTCGCCATTTTGAAGACAGTTGACAGTTTGCTCGTTCATATCAAGACGATACACGTTGTTAAACCTCCACTATCTAAATCCTTTTAAATATTAACAAATATAAAACAAAACTCTTTACTCTAAACTGTGAAAATTCATATTTAATCTATTTATTAGCCAATTACATAAGAGTGTTATTATTTTATTTCGTTTCTTGTATTTTTTCAAGATTATATTCAATCCGAGTGTAATTTCCTATCATGGCCCATAGCAAAATTCCCAAAGATAGCCCGGGCCTTTCTAGGGTTATTGGAATATAGTGTTAGTATATTTTGTGTTTGTATGATTGTATTTTCTGTCTGCGCACTGTTCGGACTCTATGTTGGATTGCATTAAATCTTGAATTAGGTACCTATAGTCCAACTTAAAAATAGGGCAAGTTTCAACAAAATCGCTCAAGTGGTTCTTGAGATTGAATAAGCATGTATTAATTTTGTAGTCAGAAATTTTATTTTTAAATCACTATTGGAGGTACCAATTTTTTCTTTGTTTTCTCTATTTTTTTATTGCAGATTGAAATGGAACCTTCTACTAAGAAACGGCGTAGGGAATAGACCGAAACACAGTTGTTTGTTAGTTGTTGTTTTAAAAGTATATTTTGATTGATCTCAATGTTAATTTTCAGTATTCCTTTGATAGCCCACCTATGAATGGCACAAAAAAATATTTAAGAAATAGAAGTAATTTATTTTTACTTTTGATAAATTACTTCCAAAGTTGATCTCCAAGTTAAATTTAATTTTATTTAGTAGTTTGTTCTTATTTTATAATTAATTTTTATGTTGATATGTTTAAGATAGCCCACATTAAAATTTTTTAATTAATAATGTTATGAGAAAGATGTGTTTTTATTTTGATGTTTTATGATAAAAGTGTTAAGTGCAATGCATATATTTTTATTAATATTTTTCGGGCCATCTTAAATGACCATCTTCCCAAGGTAGCCCAATACCATGTTTTTAAAAAGTGTTTACATTTGTGTTACAATGCCAAATGCTGTACTACTTTTTTAGATATCTTGTTTCTCGAATAAATATATTACATTTCTCATTAGGTTTTTTGCTTACTCTACTTATCTGCAAGATTTTACAAGGTTTTGAAATTAAGTGGGCCTTCATCGGCACCTGTACCTTATTTTTATGTCTTATGTTATTAATTAAATCTTTAAATATTAAACAGGCCCATATTTAGCAATATTAATTAAATTTATTTTAAAAATGGTACGATTTACCTAGATTAAATTAATTCCAATCAACTCTTTGATTCTTTAATTGCGGAAACGTATTTTTACTTTTAGTCATCAGTTATTTTTATACTAATATCAATATAGGCTCCTTTTCAAGCAACTTTAGTTATTCCGTTATTGTCTATGTTATGTGTTCAAGTTTATTGAAATAATTTTATACGTTCTACTAAGTTCATTAAAATGTATTGGTAAAGACGGTGTGCAAAAGTTTCTTGACTACGATTATAGCGGCCGATCTACATTACAGATCAGCAATGTAAGTAGGACATATTATAGTGCGCATAATAACGGGCGAACTTACTTTTCCTTGACTTTCATAGTCCGAAGAGACGGAAAACCCACACAACCTAAAAGAGATCAAGTGAGGAAGGACATTGCCTTACTTAGTACAATCAATCAAGGCGATTGGTAAATTAGACCGCATTAACGCAACCGAATGGTGGACTTGTGATCATTCGGTTCGATTTTATAAGTGTAAACTCATATCAAGTGAATCACTCAACCAAGTGATTAGAAATATTCTGAGTTGTGACTTTAAAATCTCCTGGTAACTGCTTGGTTTCTTCTGATATCTTTTCGAAATTTAAAAGTGACGGATAAGATTTTTTTTTCCAATGGAATATATCAAACCAAAGATAATTTTGCTCTTTACTGTAATTTTTTTTAATATAAATTTTCATTTTATTAATCAATATTAAAAATTACATCATTCTAAATAATCACTGAACTGAAGTATTAATAAACAACAACAAACGAAACTTTCAATTAACTATTAAAATTATTAATAAATTACCATTATAAATTGTATCATGTTAATCCATGTTGCGAATACGACAATAATAATTATGTAATCATATGTAATCACATATATATAAGAGCAAGTATAGCTTTGTACATATATACAACTTTATATATAACATTATTAGAATAAACTCAGTAAGTTCTTAGCTAGTCTAAATAGCTACTGGTAGTCGAATGAAATTTTTGACGGCGTCCGCGAGATAAACCAAATGACAACGATTTGCTTAATCGGACAATCCTCATCCATTTCATAGATTTAAATACCTCTCTCCCAAAATTACAAACTCAATTTGTTACGCATTCAAAATTTACGTATGAACCCGCAAAGCACAAGGTGTTTTATAAAATGAAATTCATGATAAATGCCTTCATGAGCGAACTAAAGATTATATTAGGGAAAAATTTTGTACTGTTATTGTTTTCTGGAGGATTAGAAAAAGTTCGGTGTTCTCCCTTTTTCCATGTTTTACATTTCCTGCCTTATTGCGTAAGTCCGTATCAATCAAGATTCAGAGGCGTTTATTAATTATTTTTAAATTAATTTTTTAATTTTAAATTTGCAATATATTTTCATTGAAATCCTTGAATTACAGTAACACGGCGATTAAAAAAATCATAATACAAAGTCGCTGAAACACGAGACACAAACGTTTGCCACTACCGCCGTATTTTAGATAGAAGAGGTAGTATTCCTGGACTGTTTTTTTTACTACGACTAGCGCTATAATCGAGTCAGTCAACGCTTATGTTTTAACCAATATGCTCAGTAATTAATAATTTTTTGCAGGGTTTTCATTATATAACTTTAAAAGCAATGTTAATAATATATTCATGGTACATAAAAATTTGCAATATTCTATACAAATTCCATGTTCTATATAAATTATATTACGTTCTATCGAAATTTAAGCCAACCCTCTTTGGATAGCGTACTCGGGCCTCTATGACCAATGAACCATAACCGCGTGTGCCATAAGACTAAAAGCTCAGTGTTATCCAATAATAGTGTTAAACCGTATCTCTGTTATACAGACGAGTCCCATCAAATCCTTAATAAACAATTTAAGCTGCCCTAAGATTTTTCGACAAAAATAGATCTTTTCCGTCAAACTTTTAAACTACACAAAGTACGAAGTGAAGTCCAAAGTGCTATTTCGGCTAAAGGTGTCAACACTTCGACTAGACAGCGCGGCTTGTAATTTCTCGCAAGATATTTCTGAATGTTTTGAGGAATTTTAGTATCAATAAATAGCACATTTTTCACGTTAAATTATTAATTGATGTAAGAAATGTAACTAATTTAGCTAAGTATGTATAATTATATTTTTTTATTTAACTAGCACAAAGTATGTATAATTATAAAGTTAATGAGATAATCGTATTATGCATGTTATATGATTCTATGGTAATGAACTATTAATACCTCAAGGTTAATATTATTACACAATGTAAATTGTAATAATTGGTATAAATTTAGTTTCATCAAAGATAATAATCATTATTAAATTTAGAATTTAGACGAACAATATGTACTACTTTTTAAAATAGTAAAAAAGAGGTGCTAAAACTTAAATTATAAGAAGTACGATCAATTACAATTACAACAATCATTTTCTAATTCTATATTTAGGAACGATGTTTTTCATAGGCATCTAAAATATTACTAATAATATATTACAATTTATCGCAGGTCAAATAGGTTATATTTAATTTCATTACAGCTAAAATAGATACGAGTTTCCTAAAATTTATTAAAAATTCGGCACTCTGCTCTGACAGCTCAAATGCTATTTGATATTCATCCGATCATACATTGTACATTTGAATTGCCGATAGCGTATTTCGGAATTCACCTATATCGCGCGAAATCGATATCATAATGCTAGATATTCTACCAAATATCACTGGTATTAAAATAATTAGAGACATCATAATCACGTGCTCTAATATCTGTGTCACTTTGTCTTGAAAAAAAGTTACAATAGCCGGAGTAAATAATAGCTCAATAAAAATTTTAACGTTTCTACTCTTTTCCATATTGCCGTCTATAGAACCATTTTTTACATATGTTATTCAGTGCAGACCAAATAAAAAACACAAACAGTGTTTGTTAACAATTGTATTTTTTCTGTTTTAACAAGAATGTGAACTTTACAACACCTATTTTAGGATAAAGAAATAGTGATTAAACACTTTACGAGAATTATCGCTAAGACAGTTTAAGTAAAATTTGGAAAGCCGGGCAATATATAAAGGAAATACCTCCGTAGCCAGGTAGTATGGCCGTGTGGTTTAGACACCGGAGGTCGTGGTTTTTATGATTAGGGCAGTTTGGGCCGATCACCCAATTGTCTAAAAAGTGAGATGATCCATGCGTCGGATAGGCATGTAAAAAGTCGGTCCACCCACCAACCCGCATTCCAAGTCCAAAACCCTCTAATGGATAGGGGTGTTAGCGAGACCTATGTCCAACAGTGGACTATCACAGGCTGATGACGTGGATAGAAAAGACGATAAATTACGCCAAAATGTGAAAATACAGGTAGGTTATAAATACAAATAAAACGTAGAAAAGTAACGTTGTCTTTGTCATAAAAAAGATGCTATTAATAAATTAGAATAAAATGGTATAGCCTCATTCGTTGATAACTCATTTCTTCATTAGTTACATTAAATTCTTCTTAAAAACAATTAAATATTCATCACAATGAGAGAACGCACATTAGGTAATTAAATCAAGATTGAGGATGCTGAAAGGGCTCCTGCTTCCTTAATTAGTTCGGCTAACCCTTTTTTTAATTTAAATCACCAAAAAGTTTTGTAAACTTACTTAAGCCTATTTATAAATAGATGCATGCAAAGAGTAGATAGACTACTCTTTGTAGATAACATTAAAAAAAATCAATAATTTATACGCAGTTTTATCTTCATATCTTACTTATACGAACTGATTTAGTCCGAATAAAATGGAATTGTTGGCCCATGAATAGCCACTAAATTTTATTGCACCTAAACAAAATTAAGGGTTCAAAGCCCTAATCTATAGAGGTAATCCAAAGTAAAGTAAGTAGTTCCTCTTCATTTTTTTATAATTGTAAAACACTAAGTTAAATAATATTTAACAAGAATAAACGTAATTTGTTTGGGACCTATCTAAGCTACCTTTTTATTGATGGCTTTAAATATATGAGTTTTGTGTCCACGTGTAAAAACTGAAACTATTTTATTTATGGTGGGATAATTTGACTTTTTTATCATATCATTGTATCGCATATATCATGAAAACGTTAAGAAAATATTCACAATTTTTTTATTGCTTTCACATATGATATCATTACTACTACAATGATAAACAAAACTAAAAATATTAAAGTATGTTGAATGAAAAATGTCCTAAATAATATATTTCATGAAGGAAATGTAACAAAAAAAAAGATTTTATTAGTAATTTTAAGTGTTTTTCAGATTGGTTATAAAACTTTTAAAAATATGAAACATTCATGTAGTGAAAATCTTGTTAGAAACTAATGGTTGATGCACTGCGACGTGTGAAGATTTTGATTTTATGATTCGGGCACAATTTAGGTGCTGTTTTGACTTATTTTGTAAATGTATAACTAAATATATACGAGTATAGTCTAGTTTGTTAAAGCAAAAGGGCCATAGTTAGGAAGTTTAATTCATTTTAAAAACTGGTACCACCTGAATAGACAACAACATATTTTTTTTTCAATTGGCTAAGGGTAGAACTTAAACATCAACAAAACCTTATCATTAATATTTTATGATATGGTTATCAAAGGCTTTTAATGTTAATTTTTTTATTTGTGTATTTTGGAATATTCTTAAAACACAATTAAAAATTTCTAATTGGATTAATAGCTTACTGTTTATTTATTTATGCTGTTTACTTATTTATGTTTCTCTCACTTTGTTATTAATTGAACGTTTAATCAGTGGTTACATAAAGAGTTATGATTAAAAAGCGGATAATATATTTTAATATTTTCATTTTTAAAATAAAAATCAGTTCATCGAGTTCAAACTTATTATCGTTCTCGCGCTTTTTTTAATTAACTAAAACGATTTGAAAATTTTTTCATTAATTTAATTAAAACTATTCATATTTTTATTTACATGTTTTATTTCTTTATTTATTATAAGGCGAAATAATGTTTTTCTCTTCTTTTCACTGCCGTTATTTGTCATCTCTGCTTTAACTCCTTTTCAGTCCAACTGCTTTCCAAACATTTGTTCTCTTTCTTATGCCTTCCATTTTCATTTTCCTTTAAATATCATTAAATAAAATGACTTTACGGATTTTATCGCGTTTATTTTAAATTTTAAATTCCCGACGTTTCAAACACTTTCCAGCGGCCATGGTCCATTACTGTAAAGTTTAATCTTAACCCGTTCTGTACTTTTAGCGTCAAATAGTAGCGAACATCCGTACATTTAAATTTTCCTATTTATAATATTAGTATAGATTAATTTTATTCCACTTACCTTTTTTGCATTACAGAATTTAGACATAAACCTACACAGACATCAAAAGGATTGTCTTCACCTCACTCATCGTCATTGGACAGATTTAGTTTGTGTAGCTCAAGAGGATGGAGGAGGAGGAAGAGTCCTTCGCTAAACAATCTATCAACTTCTAAGCTTATGAACGGCGACGAAACAAAAGAAAGTGAATATCATAATTTGATAAATCTAAGATACGATATTAAAATTATAGAAAAGAAAAATAAAATAGAAAGGAAAGATTGAAAGGCAAAACTTACATTCAATTATTCCTTTAAAGACTGCATTTCGCGAGAAAGCAATTAAAATTATGTTTTTTATGACGATTAACGTAATAAACAGTAAAAAGAAAATAAAAAAAACTTAACGACAAAGCAGAGAGACAGAAAGAAACAGAAAATGTTGAGTCAGAAGATTTAGAAGAAGAGAGGGAGGAAGAAACCAGAAATGCTGCAGAGGAACATAACCACGAAGATAGAGAAAAAGAAATAAGAAATGCTAAAGATGCAAAGAGAGGGGAAAAAACGGAAAATACTGAGAAGGAAGATGAAGAGGAGGCAAGTGGTGACATAGGCGATAATGGGAGTGATGAATACTTTGCAAGTGAAGTTGGATCGGGTATAGATAATGATGTTTTAGAGGATGAGGGAAATGAACAGTATAATAGTCACAATGAATGCGATGCTATCATTTAATTTGACCCCTGATAAAATAGATAAAACCCCTAATAGTTAAAATGGTTACTGAAACTAATAGATATGCGTTAAAATTCATCACGGAAATGCAAAATAATGACGAAGCAAAAACAAAATCTCGGTTATTGTCATGGAAACCTCGAATAATATAGAAATGCAATAATTTGTAGGGGTACTGTACTCACAGTAGGTCTGAACAAAGTGTCCCATATAATTGACTATTGGTCCAAAAAATTAATATACCGAAACGAATTTATTGTATCTGTAATGAATGATGATTTGTCTGCCATAATACAAATAATTTAAAGAAAATTCATGATTTGGCAAATTTTGGCAACAGTATATTCCAAGAAGTATTAACGCCCGGTAAATTCGTAGTTATAGATGAATCAATGATACCATGGAATGTAATACATTGAAAACAAAATCGCACAAATATGGTGTTAAAATTTACAAAATATGCACTCCAGAAGGGTATACATATAATACAATAATTTATTCTGGAAAGGGAAAAAATGGCCGTGAACAAAATCATGGTAAAGTCACCGTACTCTGGGGAAAGTTGTTCAGTTTCGCGAGTTCTATAGAGTAATAAATAGTTAATAAATCTCGCGGATTAAACCAAAAAAAAATAGAAAATCAAGAAGAAAAGACTGCGAAAAATCTTAAATAGTAACCAAGCAAAAAAAAAGTTAAGAAAACAAAAAAATATTGCAGGAAATGCAACAAAAATCTTTGCTTAACACGTTTCCAAGACAGGCATGAGTAAATAATATTTTTTTTTAGTTCTTTTACAATAATTCTGTTTGATTTTCGATATACCCGCTATCCCAACACTACTAAAAATACTTTGCAATGGGGTCCAGATCGATATCGGCCTGCCACTTTTCCTGCTTAATTTAGAAAGTATACATTATGTTTCCACAAAGTAATAGCAATTTTATCTATCCTAGTGCTGGTGGGTCTAGAAAGACCTGCCACGCGCTAACGGAAATATCATAGGGGGCGCAGTTTGGCCCGCTCCTGCATCAGATAAATAATAGCAAAAAGAAAGCCGCAAGAATAGTTTTTAAAGCTAGAAGTGCTCTATACATTACTACCGCTTCTTAAAGCGTTGGTTGGAAACAGAAGTGGCGCAAGAAATTTCAAGAACGCTCCTTTCTAATATTGTGCTAAGCTAAGCTGATGATAACAATAGAGAAATAAGCTAGCTAAAAGAGACAAACTTTTTATATGATTAAAGCAAAATTAAAATTTTATATTGCTGTATGGTGGAGACTGCATTAAATTTTAATCACTAAGAATGAAAATTTTACTAAAAACTTTATACCGTATCTCCGGTTTTGTTGTTTATTAAGGAACTAATACAGTTGATGTGGCTCTGTACATGAGAGAAACGGCTCAATGACGTAATTGGATGTCAGTGCGCCTTTAGTCCCATGGCTCACGCGGTTGTGCTTCAATGGTCAAAGAGCCCGGGACTGTCTGTAGGGGTTGACTGAAGTTTAGATATTGTATAATGTGATTTATTTAGAATATCACGTTGTGTACAATTATGGGTTTTTTAAACAAAAGTAATTAGGAAACTAAAGTTCTTGTTGTTTTAGGGAAATTATCAAGCTGTGACAAGACAGTTTTTACAGGGCTGTTAACAGCGATAGAAATTATAGTGTTATTTAGTTCGATTGTATTGCCAGCCGTTGAACGCATCGACTAATGTTTATCACATTATTATGAAGTCTAATATATTAATAATTTTATTAATTCTTTCGTGATCGTACTCACAGTATAACCGGGCATAACAAAATTTGATTAAAATGAAATATATAAATATTATGTAATTTAATATTTATTAAAAAGTTTCTCTTTGTCGTTGTTAAAACGGCACCAGCTTAATTTAATTACTCACAAAGTATGAATAATTTCTTGTATAGTAATTGATATACATATACATAAAAGATGCAGAAATAGTAAAGTACATATGTAATTTTTTAAATGAAATAACAAAAGAATAGACAAAGTAGAATCATAACATATTTGCCTTTTTATCTTTCATAACCTTTTTCTAAATATCTAGAAACAAAGATTTTCCTAGTATAATCTTCAGTTCGCTCATGAAGGCATTTATCATAAATTTCATGTTATAAAGCACCTTGTGCTCTGCGCGTTAAAACGTAAATTTTGCATGCGTACCAAATTGAGTTTGTAATTTCGTGCAGACAGTTTCAAATCTTTGGAGAGCAATTAATTTCTCAAGAATAACAAGTAGCTTATGTTTTACATTAATTAGCACAAATTTATAATGCGTCCCATTTACGCTACAATTGTTTAAAAAAATATCATCGTTAAACTAAAGTTTAATCACGAAGGAATTCATTGTATCAGTCGATTTATAGAATACTGTTTTAATTAAGTCAGTATTATAGTAATAAAATATGCGTGGAAGGAATTGACCACTTCCGATTAATTGTCACGTTATGTATCTAAAGTGCACATAAAAAATAGGTGCGGACGCGAAACATACAGGTGAAAGTAAGTAGTTTGTAGTTTGATATATTCATAATGGTCGTAAGTAATAGGTTTTAAGTATGTTACTTTGAAAATAGAATCTGTCGGGTCTTGGCTTTAAATATTGTAATAAGTAGGATCTGATCCATTTCTTTGTCAGAAATGCATACAAATAAGTTCAGAGGTTGATAAATTAAAGCAAAGCAAATTCGAATAAACTCAATAGTATATTAATATTTCTTCACAGGTGTCAATCAGTTTTTCCAGATTGTCTGGGTCTTGCCTGACCGTTTGTCCGAAGAACTTGAGGACTCTCTGCCTATAGATTGTTAAGAGCCGTTTGATATTGAACTGCTTATGGATTGACTCGTTTGTGAGACATTCCGTCGAGGATAATCCCAGTATTCTGCACTATAACTACATTGAACACATCGCTTATAATTTCCAGGTTTATTATTAAACTTCATGCACAAATTGTACAGAGGCGGCTAGAGTTCAGAAAATAGTTTTTAAAAAGAAACTACAAGTGTCCTGTCTAAAGATTAAGTTTATTTATTTTACACGTGTAATAAAAGGAAAAGTAATTTCCTTTTTGGTACAATATTTTCCAACAACAATTATTCTAGAGAAACTTTTAAATTTACCAAACTAAGTTGGTATAAACCCACGGTATTTTTAGGTAAAAATGTCAAAGCTTCGAATAGACAGGTAAATTTGTAAATATTTCCTGTTTATATAACAAAAATAAAGAGAGGTATATAAGATGTAAGTGGAAATAGTATAGTAGGTTCTGTTCTAGCATAGATGTATCAGCATGAAGCAGACGATCGATTCAGCGTACAATAAAATTGTGTAAAGAGGTTGATGAAAATTTGTTGAGTCCCTGTAGATTCTGTACCCAGACCTCCGAGTTTTGAAAGCACACGCCTATACCACTAGGCTACGGAGGCAGTTACAATTGGCTATGGCTACATAATCAAAAAATCTTTAATTGACTTATAAACGGGTATTGATAATTATGATCGTAGTTATCATCAATGCGGGTTAGGAGGTGGACCGTCTTTTACATGTCCATCCGACGCATGGATCATCGTACTTTTCAGACAATTGGGTGATCGGCCCAAATTGCTCTAACCAATAATGATCATAGTATCAATAGTAATTTAAATCCAATAAAAAACGAATTACACGTTTTGTTTTGGCAAAGTTTGTGAAAATCGCTTCTGTTGTTTGGTCGATTAAAAACTGAGAGGGAGTATTTTTTGCTGTATCTAAAGAATCGACTATGTGCCAAGTCTGACATGACTAAGTTAGGCATTTTAAAAATACTTTCTATTATATAACTAATGAAATATCAAACAACTTTAATAGGCTTTTTAAAGTACGTTTTTTCTTATGGTAGAAAAATTATTATAACTCTTTATCATTTTGATATAATAGTATCAGATTTTTTGTAATAATGTACAATAAATTAGCACATAAGTATATAAATTAGGTAGTTCTGATAATTAAAATTAATAAAAAAGTGTCATTATGAAAGCGTAAACCTTTCCTACTCACAGATTTTATTTTTGTTTAATATATCTAAATTCGTTTAAAAAAATTAGTTTTTAAATTTGCCTTTAATTAGAAAGTAATGGTCAATATTAGGACTCTTAAAAATAATACCCACCATCACAGCTCAAATTATAGGTTCTTTTATTTATAAAGTAAGCTAAATGTAGTAAATTTAAAAACCAAATAAAAGTATTTGGTTTTAAAATTTACTTACATCCAAATACAAAAAGTTAACAGTTAAAAATTAATCAAAAGCGGCCGCAGTAATTCAGTATCACCCATAAAACAGTTATCCGCAAAATAAATTATGATACTGAACAGTAATACTTGTGAACCGTGGTATAATCTCATCACAAAATTATTCATTACTAATTAGATTAATAGCTTATCGTATTTATGTTTCTCTTTCAGCTCACTTTAATTAAACCATTTAATCAGTGGTTACAAAAAGAATTACGAATGAAGAGTAGATAATATAGTATAATCTTTTCGTTTTTATACTGAAAAGCTGTTCATCGAGTTTAATTTGCCGATCGTTCTCGCTTTGCTTACACCATTAATCAAATTATCGAATAAATTATACTCAGGGTTTTTTAATAATATATCGATTTGATTAATTCTTGTTAACTTTTTAGCTAAATTGATATATTATTGACTCTTATGTAATATTTTTTACCATTTTTCTGTGCTTTTACTATTACTACGATACGAATAGTACGATGTTTTTGACCAACTTTCCAAAAGAAATAGTTACTTAATTCGAAGCGTATGTTTAATTTTTTTAATGTTCAATACCTCGTTGCTCCACTCCGAGAGCTCAGATTTTAAAGTCGGTCATATTTTTTTTTGTTAAAATTTCACTTGTTCCTAATGACTTTCACGTTCGTTACTCGTCATCTCTTCTACTACAGTTTTTCTTTTTGATTGCTTATTATACATTTGTTCTCTTCCTTATTCACAATTTTATTTTTACTCATTTTTACACATGTATGTATAACTTACAGTTAACACATAAAATTAAGGTAAATACGTTATTAATAAAAAAGACGCAATTACTTTCAAAGGGCACTTCTGGCTAATAAGGGTAATGTAAGGCTACAGATAATTGAAACAATCTTAAAAAGTAAGTACAACATTGAAACCCACTTTATATATATATATATATATAAAGTGGTAGTTGTAATACATATTATATACATATGTGTAAAAAAATCTTAATATTGAATACTAATTTCGTACTATAGTTTGTTGATCTATGAGATGATAGTTACGAGGAATCAAAATACTTTTGTGGATCTGATGGTAAGTTGGGTAATACGTAGAAAACAATTATAACTTATATAAAATTTTAATCCAAAGGAACACTAGGATTAAGGATCTGTTGGTAACCGACCGGTAATCGTTTTAAGTCAAGTTTACGGCTTAAAAACTAAAAAAACATATTTATCTTTTAATA
The DNA here is from genome assembly GCA_029286875.1 of Lamproptera curius. Classification (NCBI taxonomy): domain Eukaryota; kingdom Metazoa; phylum Arthropoda; class Insecta; order Lepidoptera; family Papilionidae; genus Lamproptera; species Lamproptera curius. The sequence continues at coordinate 202,801 of JAGSMT010000069.1, forward strand.
TAAACAAAATTATTATTGCTTCGTTGGATAGTTTTAATATATACAACTATTTGTAGTGTTTCTAACTTAATTTTCCTTTCTAATATTATATCAGAATTCAAATTACTATCTACTTCGCCCACAGTACTGAATTTTACCTTCCATCAGAACTGGTTATTTGTGATGGAATAAATAGTGCTGATTTTGCTTGTTTTCGGTTTGATATATATTAATGTAGGTCTGTTTACAGCAGAAAAGCGATGTTGAGTAAAATTATTTGATGAAATAAGCGAATTAACTTTATTGGCACGTGTAAAGGCTCTATTAAGTAAAGCATCCGGGGAATAGGGTTGGCTAAAGTTTTAGTTGTTCCAGTTACGAATAAGTCAGCCATTTCTGCATTATATGTATGAAAAACATACGCAATGGATAATGACTAACGAAGCATTTGTCGTTCAGTATTTATACAATAGATAATAAATAAATAAAAGTATTTGTCATAACAATGTACTCCTGGTTAAATACGACTACGTCGGCCGATCTTTTTATTTTAATGCTAAAGCATAACATACCACTCGGGTACGGAAGCAGTTGTATACGATTTGTAAAAACATCGCGTTGGCATGTTTTCTGTTTTCAAACCATTTTTTGCAATACCACAATAAAATGAAAACACTGCTGTGATAAATTCGGTAGCCAGCGTCATTACTGGATTACTGATTTTTAATCTAGTGTTTTAGAGTGGCAAGCAAACTTTTATTAGTTGGTTGCATTCACAATGGAGAAAGCGTATCGCCTGCCACAAGGTAAACGTATTGCTTGTCGCCGCATTTAATTGAATTTTTCTTCCTACCAGTTTTATTACCAAACTTACTTACTGTTACTTTACTTACTGTACTGTTTGTTAAATAAATTACCAATAGTTTAATTCAGAAATTGTCAACATAAAAAACAATAACTTTTTTAGCAGCAATATTTTCCAACAAAGAGAGACCATTTACAAACATTCTTTTGAATTAGAAAAACTAAGTTAGAATTAAATCCTAGGTTCTAGCTAGTTTTGTTATGTCTAGAAAGATATTTCTAACTGTTATAATTATATTGTCATGATGTTTTAATAGAAAATCACATATTTTTCTTGGTTGTATAATATTTAAAACAAATAAAGGCCAAGTATATAAAATTTTTGTTAGGTTAGTTAATTATTAGGCTTCCTTTAGACACTACACATTGATTTATTGACATATAGATTGATATGATAAACTATACAGCGTGCAACAAAATTTTGTGGAATTGATAAACTCGGAAAGCTTTACGGTTACGACATAAAATATGTACCTACCGTTCACATTTAAAATTTATTAACATGTTGTTAAAAGTACAACATGTAGAAATAAACATCATAAATTTATACATGATATAAATTTGGAAAAATAAACTTTTAAACTAGTTAAATAAGTATGTAGTCTTGTATACTCATAATGGGATTAAAAACATATGAAAGAAACTTTAATTTTTCAGTGTATTAGCAAGAAGAATACCTTATCTATTTATTAGCTTTGAGTTTTACTTGACAAAATAAGCAGAATAAAAAAATGGTTATAATTCTTCTTTCCCATCATCATCATCATCATCATCATAATCAGCCTCTATCAGTCCACTGCTAGACATAAGCCTTTTTAAATGAACGCCAAGACGGCCGATCTCCTGCTAGTCGCTGCCAACTTGCTTGCCGGCTACTGCACGGAGATCGCCATCCCACCTGGTCAGGGGTGGACAAACACTCCGTTTTTCTAAATGTGGCCTCGACTCCAGAACCTTATGGGCCCATTGACCATCCGTTCTTTGGACCATGTGACCGGCCCACTGCCACTTCAACGAGCTAATTCTTAGCATATGTCGGCAACTTTCGTTTTTTGCCGGTTGAATTCATTACGAATCTTATCCGACAGAGAGGCAAACTTGTGGACCAGTCCGATTGTCAGAGGCTACGTTTCTGCCCTGTAGGTTATCACCGGGTGTACGCATTGGTTAAAGACTTTTGTCTTTAAACTCTGCGGTATCGGCGACGTGAAATGTGGTGTAGCTTCCTTAATGCTGCCCAGCACTACTGAATCCTCCTATCAGTTTCCCTCTCGAAGCTGTGTCTTCCCAACTGCAATGTGTTCCTGAGGTAGATATATTCATCGACAACTTCGAGAGAAACACCATCGACCGGACTCAGGAGAACGTGTTCGTTGAACATGACTTTCGTTATACCACGTCCAGCCCAGTCTAGGTTCTTAAAGAAGTCTTCCAATGCATTAGTGAACAGTTTTGGGGATATTAAATCCCCTTGTCTCACTCCTCGATGCAATGGGATTTGTCTTTCCCATACCGGCAGTAAATAAAAAAAATCAAAAACGAATAATAAACATTGGTTGCTGTTGCATAATTACAGCTTTAATTTTTTTGTTTAATAAAGTAATTTTATAGCGCCTATTTCAGATTAAAACAAAGCATTTAAACGCTACTTTTTGCCGATTTGTTTTACTCTAGTTGAAATCCAAAGCTATCGCTATCGCTAAACCACAACTATCAAATAACGAACTAAAGTTATAATGAGAATCAACATCGAATTGATGTAGAAAAAAAACAAATGCGGTCTCAAGAACATGAAATGGATAAATTAATTTTATTACCAGAAAGAAAAAGCAATACAAAGTAATTAATTTCAAATAAAATTTATCAAAATTGGAACATAAACTTTAACATTTTCATGACAGTATGACAAGGTAAGAATGTTAGGAAATTAAATTAACGCTGTCGATCAATGATGGGTCAGTGAAAGTAGCTTTCTCTATAAGTCTTACGATACTGCGTTATATCTTTGCTTAGTCCTAATTAAATAAAAACTTACAATCATATTTTGTTTATCTATTTAAGATAAAGTAATAATTTTTTTGTTAACGCGATAACTACGCATTATTGAATAGAATTACTTTTTACGGATTTTATCGCGTTTATTGTAATATAATTAAAATTATAATTCTTGACGTTTCAATAGCTTTCTAGCGGTCACGGCCGCAAGGAAGTAATAAAAAGTAATAAAAGCGATAAAATCCGAACAAAATCTCTTTATACTGAATAAAGAAACAGAATAATAATATGAAGAAAGAAACAGAAGATCATTTTGATGTATATTTTTGAACTTAGACCTGCTGCTTCGTTTTAAATCACTGACATTTTTAAGCAATTCAATAAATCAAATTGCCATATAAGACACATTATAAATAATGCTTATCAAAAAAAAATGTTTATCGAAATAAACTTGCTTTAAAAGTGTCATATTGTACAATAACAATTTTAAAAGTACATTTACTATATATTCCTATTAAAACTTTTGCTGTAGGTTGCTCTTAACGTAAATTTATATGTCCTCGATAGTTTTATTGTTGATTAAATAATCAAATACGCAGTACGATGTAAAACATTCAGATCTGTGTGAAGAATATGCGGACGATAATGAATTTTGTCGCAAAGAGAGACCGCAGAAAAGGAGCGGGAACAAGCTTATCCAGCACGTCGAAGAATCCGTCGCTCAGGGCAGGAAAGCGATCGAATAGCCATTTAGTTTCGGGCGTTAGAATAGTACTTAGGAATAATCTGCTTGCCGTAAAAGGCTACTAAAAGATTTAATATGGTTATGAAAACTGAGATGTTTCTGGCCTAGGCTAAGCTTTGCAATCGTGAAACACAGTGATGTTAGAAGTGAGGAGACGATTGAGAAAGGGCATGCAAATATGTATAGAGAAGTACGGATGCGTTCCGTAGGAGATCCCGGTGCGTCTTATAATATACAAACGACACGCGCTGAGGGGGTTTTAGTTAGTAAAAACCTCACATAACCCTCATTAAAAAGGGTATCTTTTAAAGATTTTTCCCTTCTGAAAATAAATGACGATAATGAATGCCAAAAGGAGCAATGAAAAAGATATCTTATTATCACTTTGATCAGAAACGGATTGACGTGTTTTTAATTTAATATCCTTGTATGATTTTAGTCCTGTATCGCTTGTATCGAAAGTGGTTTTATTTGCTCTTTATTTTTATTGCAGCATCATATTTATTATAAACTATTATTATCTGTAATTGTTCTTTCTTTGCCGTTATCTTAAAAGTATATTATATTATTGAATATAATATCTTTACATAATAAATATCATAACGTCATCACTTACAAAGCGGGATGATTTAGATAGCATTTTAATTAATTGTTACTTTATTATTTTTATAAATATTTGTGTTTAGCTTAATTTAATAAAATATCCAAAATCCTAATTTTGTTTCATAATTTTTGTGTTAAAGCAATTACATTTTTTTAACTTATCAGTAGTCGATTAGTGATTGGTATCGAATAATATATTAATTACTTAATTAATGACTGATAATACATTAAACCCTCTGCCACCCATACGACGAATGTTTTATTAATTAGCCTCATCTATGATATTTAAGAGTTCTTTTCGTGACAATACGAAATTGTATTTAAGGTATTGCTAGCTAATACCTCTTTGCTAGCTAAACCTTAAGAAATAGACTTAAACTACATTATAATTTTTTTGTTAACATTTGTAAAAATGCGATGACGGATAATCTAATCTTTCTACAGCAAATATTCGTTCCGGTTTGAAGGGCAACTTGTTCGGCAGATTTAAAAGGTAAACCAGACGTAACATCCTATGTCTAACGTTAGGCAGCGCGTTGGTATTACGCGTTAATATCCCTGGTATTACCGATGTCCATTGGTGACACGGTGACCAATTAATGTTAATTGGTCATCATTGTTGGGTCAACTGTAGGAATTCGAATGCGATAAAAACACGTTACTAGCTTATATTGCGCAAAATATAATTAAAAGTTATACATTGTTCATTTTTTCCAACGACAACCATAAAAACACAACCGTGGTTAGGTAGTTGTAATATACGTAATGCATTGAAATATCGGTCAAAGGTACACCTTTTAATACAAAATTACACTTTAAAAAACAAGTAAATATATTTCAGTAAAATTACTATCTATAATGCCGAGTACTATCTCTCTTCTAGTGCAGTTAATACAGAAACGTGAGTTGATTGTGTTCATTTTAATTGTGTTAATACAGAAAATAATTTATAAGAAAGTCTTCAAGTCAGATATAGTAAAAAAATTGCCGAGCCTCGGTCTCCAATGCAGAAGTTTTCGACTCAAGTGGCCGTGAGTTCTGCCGCTTATGTGACCAGTCCACTGCCACGACATCGTAAGTCATGTAGACGCATACAGGTATAACGAGAAACAAACGATGTAATAGTTTGTTTAAGAAAATATAATATTAAATCATGCAATAAATAATGTCCCGACTTATACAACATTTTAAAAGTTCTAAGTAGTTATAAAAATACGTACACAGTAAAAAAATATTTGCTTATAGTATGCTCAACAATGTGTGGCGTATTGTCATTTTACCTTACTAATTCTACATGTCATCTCGGTTACCATCGTTCTTCTGTGGATGTTGGCGTAGATCATAGAGCATAGCTCGATCCATACTTCGCTGAGCGACTCGGAGCTTCGTCATACAGCCAACAGTAAAGGATCATGTATGTAATTTAAAAAAATTACAATTATTCACTAACACAAGTACTATTTCATGTAGTTATGTTAAAAATTATTAGTTCCTTTCGTATTTCAATCATACCGTTATCTTACAGTATAATCGTACGTCGGATTCATTTTCAGAGTACACAAATAAGACTGCATCTGATAAAATCCTCTCCCGTTATCGCCATCTGTGCAGGAAGGCTTTCGAGTGTTTCTGGCACATCCAACGACCAGTTAATTGCTGCTGATTCGTAAGTCCGCTCGTTACTTGCTCTTATCAACCATACTACGGTGACACTAACGGGGACTAATGCTTACAAACGACATTTTCACGTAATGTATGTATAGAGAATGTTGTTTATAAAAGTAACAGTAAAAATAGTTTTAATTTCAGTTTCATGAAGTAATTATGAAATATTATGAATATTTTTTTCGATCTTTATTACATGAGCGATGAATGCGTACTAGGGAACGACGATTGAACAACCTGCAACAAATTAAAAATAGGATTTGAAATCAAACATAGACATTAAAATATATTTCACGTCAGTTTTCTTATGATACTAAATCTTAGTTTATTTGTTTGTCTATTTTTTTTTTTTTTGCAATATTACGGAATAATGATGAATAATGAAAATAATGGATATTATCATTGTGAAATGTTAAAATGATTTAATTTTACAGGTATTTCAAAATTATATATATTTCGAAATAGCTGTGAAATGAATAAAAAGAAAGATTCTCGTTTGCACTTGGAAAGACCACTTAAGGTAAAAAAATACCTTAAGGATCGCTTTGAGGTTAGTAAGAGTATTGAATCATCTATTGTGCCCATAAAACTTAATATGAAAGCCAGCCTTTTGATGTTATAATATGAGGTATATATGAACAAAGCGAGTACAATTGCTGCTTTTACACAATGATCTGTTATTGACATCAGGGAAATAATATCGTTTAGCTCGTTTAACTATAACTATTTGTACAAAATATTCAAGTTTAGGTAGTATACACTACCATATAAAACTAATAAATTTTAACTGCAATGAAAGAGAGAACTGATTTTTTTTAAGTGCCTAATAGTCTAAATTGTCATGCTTTTCTAAACTAAAAGGCGCTTAGCAACTAACCTGTATATCCTGATGAAGTCTGTTTATGTATATTTTATCAACCAATCCAAACGTCAGTCGTTTTAGTACCAAGTCATTAGCCATTTGGTCTTTTAACATTCATACAGATTTAACTCTAACTGCCTTTAAAGCGGCAGGCACGATAGCTGCCCAAGTAGTGATTAACGGGCGATACTGCATTTTTCCTAAATAATTACGCCAACACTTATTTTAATACATTTAACTTTACAATGCATAACTGTTTCCTCAAAAACACAAAGTTTATCTTTCACAGGATCGAAACTAAGATCGTTGGTATTAAAAGCGAGCGCTTATAAGACAATACAAGAACAAGGCAGGAAATTACAAAAGTTATAGCCTTAAAAAATAAACGTATGGTTATATATTACTTCATTACAATATACAAAATTATTAATACAAATTAAACAGGTCAATTAATTCAATAAGTTCTCATTTTCCTTTTATATAGTAAATTGGTCATAAATTTTTTTTAGCGTACACTTAATCTAACATGAAATATGAATCTCCATAAATTACTGCTGCCAATGATTTGCCGTTGAATACAATAATTAGTGCAAAGTTTGCTTAAAATATAAACATTATTAACTTATTCTTAGAAATATACAAAATTGGACCAAACGGAAATTCTTCATAGCTGTTGGCACAAGAGATATTAAATTTTATATTAAAATGTAAGATAGTGGGGAAAGGCTTTAAAAGGAACAAGAAAAATTTTAATAGAAAAATTGACCAATATTTATTACGAAAAAATTACAATAAAATAGCCCACATGTTGTCTTCTCTACAAATGCTATATTTTTATTCCCTTAATATATTTTAACAAATTTAAATACTTCACGTAATTAAAATTTAAATATTGTAGTAAAAAATGTTACTATTAAAGTTCTATAGTTAGTGTAATTGAGTAATTTGCTCAGGCAAAAATATTTTAAACAAAGTTTTCTAATAAAGCCTTAAGACTATAACACTCCGTAGCCTAGTGGTAAGGGCATGTGCTTTAGAACCCGCAGGTCAAGGGTACGAATCCTGCGGATTCAACAACTTTTCATTGTTGTTTCCTAGTTGGTCAGGGCAATTTGGGCCAATCTCCCAATTGTTTGAAAAGTAAAATGATCCATGCGTCGGATGGGCATGTAAAAAGTCGGTCCACCCACCAACTCGCATTGGACCAGCGTGGTGGGATACGGTCCAAAAACCCCCTAATGGAGTGAGCATTCATTAAGGGAGGCCTATGTCCAGCTGTGGACTAAAACAGGCTGATGATGATGATGATGATGATAATGACTAATAAAGTTCTATAGATAGTGTAATTTTTAACAATACCGAAAATAAAATAATTCTTGAGTTACTAACTCAGCAAAAATATTTACACAAAGTTATCTACTAAATCCTAGTAATATAAGGAAGATGTTAATATTTGTCTATGTAATGTTTAATAATAATAATCAAGACATTTGCAAAGGATTTTTAAGAAGCAGATATGAGCTTATTATCGACATTGAAACGTCCGTGCACGTTATTTGATCTATTATTTCATTTTTACAGGAGCGAATAAAGAAAGAGACATGACTAAGGTAATTTAAGGTAAGGTTTCTTTATTTTGTTGTAACAGGCAACGCAAAGGTAAAAGATATAAACATACCGATAAAGCAGTCCTTGTTTACGTTTTTAAATTTAAGAAAATCGGTTCTTAACAAAAAAAGTAGAAAACCTTCAAAAAATCTTACTTTCATACAATTGACGTTTTTGTTAATATAAATTATAATTCTTTCATTTTTACACAACATTTTTAATAATAAAAAATCAGCCTTGAGTGACATAACCTAAACAGTAAGTTAAATCCATTGAAAAAATGTGATCTCATGAAACAAGCATGACATATAACTAAAAAAATATTATAGAATGTGACCATCAGGAGCGACAAATAAGAATATATAAAGGAGTGTTTAAAAGTAAGTAAATAAATAACAATGGGGTATGCTACGAATTGAGCACCGCCTTTTTTTGGGAAGTCGGTCAAAAAAAATATGACCGACTTAAAAAAAAAAACGCTGTATTATGTACTTGACTATCGCGGCGACTTAAGCCCCGTCTGAGCTTTTCTACCTCCATAGCTTAAATTACTTTTACCGTATAAGGTATTCAACATAATTACATCCCGTGACTTGTGATTCCGTAGCCTTGTGGTATGGGCTTGTGCTTTAGATACTGGATAATTGGTCATGGGTTCGAATTCTCAGAGCCTGATGCTTTGAGAGTATAGAGAGAGAGTGCACCTGTGTTTGCGCGTACTCTTGCGCACTATATTATCTCCTGCGCAGTTGGGTGATCTCTAATATAGATAGATCGCTTTAGTCGTAATCAAATGGAAAATATTATTGTTTTAACCTATAAAGATGGGGAATAAACTAGCTGAACGTCGTATCTTTATTATCTTGTAACCGTTCTCTAAATAAACATATTCTAACTTTAGAAATTAAAATATTTTTCGTGCATTTACTTAATACTCTTCATTTAACGCCAAAATGTTTTGCAGCCAGTCATAATCAGCCATATCCAGTCTGGATCCAATTTCGAACGCAAAGTATTCCATCGCAAATCATGTTGCTTTTTGGCATAAGATATCAAGGTCTGGTTAAGTTGAAATCATTATTTACTGTACTATAATGTAGCCGTTATATACTACATAACATTGAATTATTTTGTTATTATTCTTGTGTTTAGTGTCAAATCCTAAAACATAAAATATTTTAATCTACTGCTTTACGTTAAATTACCTACCAATTTAAAATGCACGAGTAAGATATAACTAGGCAAGAGCTTAGTTAGCTTAACTCAATAAACATATCTAAATTTCGGTACGAGTACTACTGACATGTTAATTAGAATTAAAATATCTTAAATGTATTAGTCGCTTCGTAAATGCTACGGGATTGTAGAACACAAATGGCATGTGCAATATTTAAACGTATCAACAGTACACAAAATACCATCACTAAAACAGTTTTCTATTAATGTAAATAAAAATAATAATAACATGAAACCTTGTTCGTTATAATCAAGATTGACAGGTAATACAATTATCAGGCATTAAAACTTATAGTTTTTTTATATCTTCGGAAAAAGTAACATTAGAATAAATATTGCTATTTAATCTAAGAAGAAAAAAATCTTCTAGCATCTTCCGTGAATTACAGTTTCTTGTCAACGAAACAAACAAATATCAGATTCATTTATGGACATTGAACCATAAACACGTCATTTCGTCTCAGATAAGAGTGCCCTAAGAAATAATAAGATCGCAAGATGGACATTACATCTCCCTATTTTTCCTTCTTAAGATTTTTTTTGTATACACGCTTTGTACGAGAGAACATTGGTATATTTGTATCTTATTGTCGAATAATAATTTAGAATTAACTTATATTTACACTATTAACTTTTCGAAAAAAATCAATATTAATGGTTTTATTTATGTATTTAATCGTTTTGCACAAACTGTATATAACTAGACAAAACATGTGTAGAAATCCTTAAGAGGACAGATTAAATAAAAAAGGAGGAATGTATGAAGTCTTAACGGTAAATAGGGCTGACTCCACATAAATATTAAAAATCAAATTTCATCGTGTTGATTTACAAATCAACTTCCCAGTCCTAGTGTAACCAGCCCAGTCTATCTCGATTGCTGTAAAGGGTTTGAAACGTCGGAAAGTAAAAATTAAACTAATGCAATATAGTCTAAATAACTCTTTTAACAAACAATGAAGTGTAAAAAATCGTAATTATAATTCCTATTGACTTAATTGGTTAAACCAATTTATTCTTCGTGGGGGTAACGTTATGGTTAAATATAATAACAACATTATTTTCCATAAAATTGTAAAAACATTCTGAAACCGTAGTATTTATGTCCTTCGCCCGAATTCCACTTTAGCGATCTAAAATAGATATCAACTATCTAGGCGGAAGATATTATAGAGCACAAGGTATTAACAAAAACAGGCGCACTCTCTGTAGTTTCAAGTCTTATAGCCAATGAGATGGAATACCGACAAGAGCGGAGGGAGATAAGGTATAACATCGATATTTTACATGCAAATACGAAGCAAGGATCATCAGATAACGCGGGCAATCAGGTAATCAGCCCGCTCTACCCTAACAACAACAAATTGTCGCCGAGTCATCCCAGGATGCAAATTCACAATCTAAGGTTCTTAAAGCACAAATGCCTAACACTAGGCCACAGAAAAAGGACTAGTAAGAAGCCTTTGTTACATTTCTACAGAATAAGGATACAACTTATAAAAGTTAAATGAACACAAATTTAAGTATTATGATCTAGATTCAACCTAACGATTTACAATTGTTTAATAAAGTACTTTAAGTATATAATTGATTAAATAAAAAAATAGCTTATTACAATTCGTAAAAACGTCTTCAAATATTGCTATACAAAGGAGCAGTTCTCTAGTTAGGAAGAAAATTGAAGGCGTAAAACCTCCGACTAGAGGGTTCTAAATTTCGTTAAAAGCATTACACCTATACTAATGTCTATGGAATCACTTTGAACTTCAGTATTAAAACTCTTTGCTACTGGTTGTGACATTATTTGTCACTTAAGATTCTTTTCGATAATCCTTTCTAACCCGTAAGCAATCCTGTATTGAGGGCGCCCAGGTGGGTCGAACCTCGGCTTGATCAGTTGCTCTAGGATGTTGTTATATACTGGATGGATGATCGTCTTATCTAATTGGAGAAAATCGGACCAGTATGTGCCGATACCTACTGAATGAAGTGTGAGATTGCCTACAAGGGCAAGAGCAATATGATTTCTGGCTCAGCGTTTTAACACGTGCTTGTATGGTTATTGTCTCATAAGTAAGAACATGGCGCGGTCGCCTCAGACAGGTGTGTCCACTACAAAAAACTATGATTTTTATGTTTAGTGACATGTGTTAATTTTTACATATTAGTATTTAACTTTTTTTACTTTTTTTGTCGGTCCAATCGTACATTATATGGTTGGAAATGTTTAAAAAGATCCTGAAAACTTGAGCCCTTAATATTAATTGAAGTCCTCGATTAAGGCGTGTGCAGATTTTCCATTGAAAATACGCAATTTTTTTTTAAATATGTTGCTTCGATGCTCCGCTCCTACTGCCCCGATTATGATAATTCTTTTTTAAAATGGCAGGTAGTAACTGTCATGTAGTCCCATTTTTTATAATTTTGTGATAAGTAGTTTAATAGATTTTTAGAAAATTTGGGTCAAAAATAACAACCTCGTGCGATTACATTGCATAAGCATGGCTCAACTTTAAGAGATGGCCTTAAACTTTTCTCTACATAAATGTACTTCCTTAAGTTGGTCCACAACAAAATCCACAAGAGCATATAACTATGTTTTAGGAATATGCCACAATAACGGCTTTAATGTTAACATTTTATAAAATTACAATGAGGCATATTCAAAGCTCTTTTAAGGTTTAATAAAAATTAACGAGTTAAAAAAATTGCATAAAAGGTGTGATAAAGAACATTTGAATTAACTGAATACTTCAAACATACCAGAGATTTAAAATGCCATGTCAGAAATCGCAGCCAATTTCGTGCGGAGAGCACATTATTACCCAGCTTAATCGTATTTTCTACAAAGAAAAAGTAGTATGGACTAAATCGCTAAGATCAATATTAAGCCTGATTTGATTTTTCGTGATATTTTGATGAATTTGGAGCGCTAGTTTATTTATATTAGTCAAAGTCAAAGTCAAATATCTTTATTCAATATGGAAGCATTACACTTTCTTATTGATTGTCAAATAATCTACCACCGGTTCGGAAATGGAAGCCTCTGACCTGAGAAGAACCGGCGTAAGAAACTCAGCGGACTTTTTCTTTTCCTTTTCTTCAATAAATTTTACAAAACTTTTACATAAAACCATACATTTTACTACTTTGAAATAGCCTGGAGTGAACAGTTCATTACCAGGGTGTTATTCTATCATAGTCATTACAACAATAATATCCTTTAACACACAAACGTTCCTTTACAACTTTTTAAATTTATTTACAGATAAAAGCTGAACGTTTTCTGGTATTTTATTGTTGAAGAGTATACATTGTCCCATGAAGGATTTCATCGTTCTTCGGAGCCTAGTTTTGGAAGAATATAATTATGCTTATTCCTAGTATTTATATTATGTGTCACAATGTTTTACAAAATCATTTTTATTTTTATGAACATACATAATATTTTCAAATATGTATTGAGAAAAACAGTCATTACATTAATTTCTGTAAACATTTTTCTCAGCGATTCTTTGGGACCCAGGTTATAGACTGCTCAAATCGCTCTTTTTTAATTATAAAATAGTATTAATATCAGCTCGTTTCCCACAGTAGAATGCCATAAGATATTATACTGTGAAAATAACTAAAATATACTAAACGGGCTGTCTCAACATCGGTTAATTGTCTAATTTTTTTGACTGCATAAGCCGCTGAGCTAAGTTTACTCGCCAGTCTATGAATATGAGGGCCCCATTGCAGTTTAGAATCTATTGTGATGCCGAGAAATACAGTGCAATGTACGTGGTCTAGCGCTTCTCCATCTACGACCACATCACAACATCACATTAAACACATCAACATCACATCACATTAAAACGAACAGGCAATAGACAAAGTGGATGGAGAGAGCAACGAGCCGTGACTGATAAAAAGATGGATCGATTATCTGTCATTTTACCTGTGGCGCTTGTCTTCGTGACAGGCATCATCAAATGAAGTTTGGTATGCGGAAAAGTTTAACCAACCTCAAGCTATTTAAAGAACAGATGGCGATTTTAAAAATATTAATTAAAGCAGTTATTTAATAAATAATCATGTTCAAGTGCCTTTTATTTATAACTATCGTATAGTGCTAAAAAAGAAAAATTTTAATTTTAATAAAAATAAACTTTTATAATATTAATTACCATCAGCTTTAAAATCTCTTTGTGGCTGCTAATTGAACGTTAATTCTAAAGCAATCTAGTAAATTTTCAAATTAATTCATTATTATTAGTCATTAATTTATCGTTATACATTGTTATTTTGAGATAAGATATATAGTGATATTTTTAAGATAAATGAAGATGATTCAATGTCTACCATTTATATGTTTGTTTATAAAGTATTAGTCTCTTTAATATAAAACACTTTTGAACTGATAGTATGATCATTTGGCACTTTTTTCTTGATGATATTTAATGACTGATATCATTTGAGCATGAGAATAGTAAACATGAACTAGTTGAAGATAAAAGAACATAATAAACTGATTTATTGTTGGTTTTTCACGTATTTATAATTTATATAAGCACATTTAATTTTGTTTGTAACAAACAAATAAATGGGCTTGAGTAATCATAATAACATCCTTCTGCTGATTCAAACTAGTGGCCCTGATTAATATTAGATAAAAGCTATCGTAACATAGTAATGCCAGGTAATGGGTAGGTGTACAATTTTTTCCTTTTTCTCCCGCTCATTACATTGTACTAATGTAAGTGATAACCAGCACTACAGACACAGTTTTAGTTGTGATGAAAATTACAATAAAATATTTGATTTATGATAATTTTTTTTCTAATGAACTTTAGTAGAAATCTTAATAGTAAATTAGTAATTAAGAAAATGTTATGTCTTTTATATCTTTTCATTATTATTTTGATTGGCTTATTTTATTTGCTTTAAACATTTAAAGCACGGGAAAAGTGTTAAAATACCTTACAAAATAAAATGAAAGGAATTGTATCAACTCTTTTATAATTATTAATTACATTAAAATGTAGATTCTGACACTTAAACTAATTAAAGATGTTACAGATTGAAGGCCATAATAAGTATTATGTGCCCAATAAGTATTCTCTAATATGTTAAATACGAAACAAATTTACATTTTGTTTTGAGGTTTTAAGGGATGGAATGGGGGCTTTAGTGTTTTAAAATTATTGTATAAAAGTCTTGTGTCCATTTCATGTTTTCATTAATTTTGTGGTAAACTGTAGAAACTTGAATAACCCTCGAAATAAAAAAATACCTAGGATTCTTGACACAATTAAAATACAATATATTTTAGACCTAACAACAATGTCAACTTTGTGCTAGTTATATGTAAAATATTGATATGTTCGAATATAATTTAATTATAAACAATAAAAAATATTTGGGTCATAAATTCCTGTTAGTTAACTGTATTCACAGACCGCTCTTTTGATATATCGGAAAAAACATTTACCCAACTATCTTTTATAACATCCCCGTAACGTGGTAAGGGTAGCAAAGGATCTGAGTGGTTATCGTGATTTGACCTAAAATTTATAATTAATTTTCTTAATATACCTACTGTACACGAACAAAAAATAAAAAGCCTTTCGCAAAGATCAGCCCAAATTGTCCTAGCTAACCCGAAAACAACGATAACACAAAGTTGTTGCACGACCTCCAGTTTATAAAGCAGGGGCCAACGGCGGCGAGACGAATAAACAAAAATAATTTAAAATTTTGTTTTGTTATGCATATATATATTGGCTTTCTCATCATCAGCCTGTGTTAGTCCACAGCTGGACATAGACCTCCCCTTATGCACGCCTCCTCCATTAGGGGAGTTTTGGCTAATTAATCATTTAAAAACGGTTATTTTTATGTTACAAGCGATACCCTACACTACACATAGGTCCCAAAAATAAAATATATTTTCAGCCTTAACGTTGTAGTGGAGTTGTTAGAAATAAAAGAAGAATAATAAAAACTGTTTTTAAATAACATAACTTGAACAGGGCTTTACAATTTTTTGTACGTTACAACAATATAATTGCCACTACATTTTTAAAAATCTTTTTTTTGATTATTTTCCTATGTTATGATCTAACAATCGATAGAATTCGAAATGTATACATCATAACAGAAATGCATAACATTTTCTTGGTGGCAAAAGTTATATTCTATTTATCATATATTTGCATTAAAACCGCTACGTACTAATATTTTATTTAATCTCCTCCGTTACTACAGATGTAATAAGAGTCATATTACTAAACTAAGACATAAAGCTAAATAGCATTAGTTATATACTCAGTTAAGTTACTTTAAGTCCCTAGTAATTAAAATTTATGCATTAGTTAAAACTTTTACTTTGTCATAGTTAATGACATACACGAATAAAATCTGGGCTGAAGGTATAACTAATGAAGAATTTTGTTGTCTTAGCTCTATTAGCGTATTTAAATTTCAGCCCAA
This sequence comes from Lamproptera curius, assembly GCA_029286875.1. Taxonomy (NCBI): domain Eukaryota; kingdom Metazoa; phylum Arthropoda; class Insecta; order Lepidoptera; family Papilionidae; genus Lamproptera; species Lamproptera curius. Next base: position 218,835 of record JAGSMT010000069.1, read on the forward strand.
AAATAAATACTGTTACCAGATTATGATAGAATTAAAATAGCTCAAAGTTGAGTTACTGTCACAAAATTAAAATGGCTGAGAGGTACTATTTTATCTACCTACAAAACTATTTTGCAACTAACAAGTTAAAGTTTAAACATATGAATTGTTCAAATTATCTGACGTGATGTTAAACATAAATAACAGTAACCGTGTAATACTCGTGAAATAGTCAAGACTATACTGATCCTAAATCTTACTAATGCTTACTTTAATAAAAACTAGCCGTTGCCCGCGACTTTGTCCGCGCGGTAATTTATAAAAAAAATATATCTTTTAGTTTTATTCCAAAAAAACTCCCAGCTATATCAGCAATCTTCTAGAGAAAGTCCCGTCAAAATTGCACCAGCCATTCCAGAGATAAGCAAGAACAAACCGACAGGCAGACAAAAAAAAATTCAAAAAATGTTGTTTAGTTGTATGTTTCGGTAATATATCACAAAGTAATCAGTTAAATACCGTTGTTTTTATTACCAACAGACACTACAATTTTATTCATTTGTATAGTTTATTATAAAGGAAAGTATTTGGTTCATTTAATAAATAAAGCTAACATTCAATTTAAGAGTATATTCATTGCTTTTTTTAATTGTTTAAATTGTTTAAATCTGGCTAGTTACAAAAACTTAACTTAGAAGGAATAACTAACCTCTTGCAGCCGGATTTGCGTTTTATAATATTTCTGTGATTTCAGTTACGGTATTCATGCTCTTAAGAATTTAAATCAAACTAAATAAATATTCACGTAATATCACTAAATAGTATAAGTAAATATGTTAATTAAAGTAAAAATTATTAAAGTAAATATATAATTCAAGCTTAATATTGTAGAGAAACGCTGATAAATTTATATAATTTTCCATAGATTTTACAGATATCAGTATTTCTCCCGTGCCGGGTCACTATTTTTTTTATAACATAAGCATACTCAAAGACTTATCTATCTTATAGATATGTCGAGACATCTATTAAGCATCTACTACAACTGTAGAAAATTACCAAAACTAACAAATATCACAGTCATAAGTGAACATTAAACCATAAACACTTTGTTTGTCTCAGATAAGAGTGCCCTAAGAAACAACAGGATTGCAAGACGTAGATTACATATTCCAATATTCCTTGTTAGAATTTACTTTGACTACAAAAGGTTATGTTTTTAACAACATTTTTTTTTTTCGTAGAATAATTTGTCTTAGTTAGTCAATTTTTTTTTACAAATTTTATCTTATCAACAACTTGCCCAAAAGAAAACACTACTTAATTTCTAGCATGTGTTTATTTATATGGGGACCGATTATTGTGATACAATGTATAATACTAATAATTAAATATAAAGCTATCGAAAATTGAGTAATGTGTCGCTTTGGCTGAGTATAAGTGGTTAAAATTACGGAAGCAGACGAGCTGAGACGAGGCTTTCTACGTCAAAACAGTTTAATGCATTGCTTGGTTTTCTAGTCAGCCATACTTTTTATGCTAAAATTTGGTCTATCAACAAATAATTAGTCACCAACCCATATTAGCTTTCAACAAAAATAAAATATTTTAAAGAAAATAAATTCAAGACGGCGCGGAAGAAAAAAATAACCGAAATATTCACAATAGTTCAACAATACCTTTTTTAAAACAGAATTCTAAAGGCACATTTATGTTTCATGAGCCTAGTTAAATCAAAACGGTCCACCAACAAATAAGTTGAGTAAGTAACTTATTCTCTGTGGGATGCATTTTGCCCTGAAAAGGTAACATTATAAAAAATATTTGTATAAAGGTATGATTCAATATTACGGAACCCCTAATTTCAAATAAGGTTATAAAAGACTTTTTCTGACAGAGGCACTATAAGGGTATTGATTTTTAAAATTAATTTAAAATAAAACAAGACTGTGACGAACAGTAAAACAAATGATAATTCATTTGTTATTTGCAGAAATTAATGAAATAATCTTCGCCTTCTTATCGAAATAAATAAAAGCAAAATGAAGTAGATATTATTATATGTTCAGTTATTGTAATAATTATTTAGATATATGCAAATTTTAAACTTTTATCTGGTTAGATGAAATGAAACCCTGCCCTAAAATTATTATTCTGGAGGAAGACTTAGAGCCATCGTATACTGCCTACTGACTGTTCAATCGACTAATAAAGTCGGAGCACCATCAGCTCTAGTCTGGCCTACCGGTGGCCTTTAACCTTTAACATCTTCGAATCGGCCGATGCCATCTAGTGTCGTACACGTTGATGCGTCCCACTTATGGAAGTTGGATCCTGTAGTTAAATTTAGGGCTACATTACCAGCAGAGGGTATTAGTTTAAAACCAGTGACCCCGAGGCGTTCTAATATATCATTAAGGGTCTTAAACCCTAGTCGGCAAACTGGCCCAGACCGCATTTCAAATATCGGTTAGTATTATTAACATACTTCTATTGACTAGCCTCTTGACTTGACTCTTTTATCTGAATTAACCGCCAGCTCATGGGCTACCTGGAAGAGCACCAGCTGATCAGCGACCGCTAATATGGCTTCCGCAAAGGCATGTCAGCTGGTGATCTCCTGGCTTTACTTTTTTTACCGCAAAAAAAGCCCATTTGTCGCATCGCCACTCTTCGGAAACGCTCACCTTTGTGCCAAGCCAAACATTGGCATTCGAGGGGCGTCGACATTTCAGTGTTGTCCAGTTTGGCGGTCATTTGAAGAGCAAGGCTAAAATGGCCTCCAAAAAACTCTGAGTACTCAACAGGGCCAAACAATACTACAAGCCGGCTCACGGCCTTAAACCGTATAAGGCGCAGGTGCGGCCTCACATGGAGTTATGTTGTCACCTTTGGGCCGGGGCTCCTCGCTATCAGCTATCTCCATTTGATCGAATCCAGCGTAGGGCATCTCGGATTGTCTACGATCCTGAACTTGCCGATCGGCTTGATCCTTTGGCACTGCGTAGGGATCTATCTTCCCTCTGCATACTTTACAGAATTTACAATGGGGCGTGCTCCGAGGAGTTGTTCAACTTAATAGAAGCTGCTGATTTTTGCAACCGATCGTCTCGCCGGAACTATCATCCGCACTATCTGGATGGTTGGCGTTCCACCACAATGCGTTTTAAAAACAGTATTCTGCCACGCACAGTAAATCTCTGGAGTTCGTTGCCACCAGCGGTCTTCCCCGACAACTGCAACATTGGGTTATTCAAGAAAAGAGCATATTCTTACCTGAAGGGTGGGCAACGCACTGGCGTCACTGGTGTCCATGGGCGGCGGTGAATCACTTACCATCAGGTGACCCGTCTTGCTCGTTTGCCTATTAGATATTATAAAAAAAAACACATAATAGTATTTTTTTATAAATTTACTTGCACGGGGTACTTTAAGCTATATTTAGTTTAAAATTGGAAATTCCGATTATTTTTAATATGGTAATACATTGCATGTATGAAATCGAAGTACCCTTCTAAGCTATTGGTTAGGGATTACGCTGTAGAAACCTGAGGTCGTAGATTCGTTCCTGCTGGGTGGACTCGAGAACTTTTCAACCTTGCTTTTGTGTTGTGAAGTCGATAAGCAGTTTTGATTTTAATATTCTAATAATTTATGTATATAGAACAAAATATTATCTTCACCAATAATTTATTGCTATTATAAAAGCTGATTGAAAAATTTGTGTGCTTAAATTATAAGTCGATAATTAATTTTTATATTCTTTTACTTTATAGATATGGAACTATGTTTAAAGTAAAAGAACCTTCACAAATAATTAATTGCTATTACAAAAGCTGTTTGGAAAATTTAAGTGCTTATACAAGCAAGGAAAAGAAGTTTAAATGTGAGTGTGACAACATCGTCGCCCGCCGTAATTTATGGCTATGATACCATTTCAGAGGTCGTATGTGTAAAATACTAAAGTTGAAATTAAGCGGATTCGAAATATTTCTTGTTTATTGAAATGACTATGGGTCGAAATTTCTGATTTGATTTTAAAATGGCTTACGAAGTCGTATATAGTTATATACATTTAAACATAAAAATAGCAACATGGTAGCATGTTTATCAAATTAAAGGTAATTTAATTTTTGTAAGCAATAAAAATAATTCCCGGTATTAATAAAATAAACACAACAGTAACATTATCGACACTTTTATTCTTTATAAATTTGTTGTTACTTAAATGGGTAGCAAATATATAACATAACTATATAATAGGGTCGTTGTTATGTTAAATACGTAAAACCAAGCGAAGCAAAATTAAATGGCCATGGGTTGACGCGGCCTTCCACTGAATTGTTTAAATTTTCTCCAGTTACTTCCGATGATATCAAATAATGGGTGCGTGTACTTATGTACGCGTGAGAAGATATACTTCTTTGGCATCATTAAAAATAGTTTTTAATTGCATGCAAATAATTAATTACAATAAAATAATGAAAAGTTGGAAAAGGATAATCAACAAAGTTCAGTTTAAATTTGAAAAATTAAATAAATAAATATTTATTTTCTTACATTAAGTCTAACATAAATTGTCTTATTATTCGAATTGTATTTTTAATTAAATGATGTCCACTTCCATAGTATCTTCCGTAATGTCTGAATCGGAACTTCAGTTATCATTTTTATCAAAAAGTTTTCATTGAATTTATTTAGTTATTTTATAAATATTTATTATTTATTCAATTTAATAGCAAATATTAAAAGTAATATTATAATTTGATGTTCAATTTTAATTTTATCACAAACTTTTATTAAATGTTTTATAAAATTTATTTCCTTATTTTGTGAATATTAAATAACCAATAATAAGTATTTAACATTAATAATTTAATAATTTTTAGTGTTAATTATTTTAAATAAAAGTATTTTAATTTACATCAATAAATAATACATACGGATAGTTAACCTCAATTATATCGGAGCACTTGAAAAAGTATATAAGCACAATTTTTTCACTAATATTCACAAATAGTAAGTAATATCAATCAAAATAATTAAGACAATTAAAGATGATAGATTTACAAGAACTAATCATAAATAATTCGATTAAGAATTTATGGATTCACAAGACGTACTTTGATATATCATATAACTGGTAGTTCAGCGCCATCTGTTGCTTACAAATGTAGAATTCCTAAGAGATGTTGGCTTTCTTGTACAGCGGTACTATAAATCAGAAGCTTTGATTATGTGTCACTAGATGGCGCTTATCTAAAACGTATTACATGATAAATCACAATGTTGATTTATTAAATGAATAAAAATATACCATTATATCAAGTTGAATAAACATCATTACAAAAAATTAATATATTTATATAATAATATATTTAAAAATATATTTAATATAGATTTAAATAATATAAAATATATTATTAATAATAATACATATGTATACAAAAGAACATAATCCTAACTCTTAGAGCACATTATGCAACAACTATCGCAAAATAAAAACGACAACTCCATTATCACTACACAAAAATCAACCTTATCACTATGTAATATGGACCTTATTACATTTTCACCGTTTTCATTATAAACTGTTAATTTTTGTGTGACAAATCGTAAAATTTCACTCTCATCATTTTTTCATAACGCCTAAAGTATAACTTCAAAAGCTATCCTTTCTATAAAATCAGATGCAGTTGGATGTGACAAAAATAGGCCGAAGAGTGATTGTTCCTACCCTAGATTTCCTTCTCCCAACGCTTGCCCACGTTTTTAATTTTTCTTTACGATCAGGATCATTTCCATGTTCCTGGCGTAATGCCCTTGTTCGTCCTCTTCCTAAATGCTCCAACCCTGTGCTTCTCACAAATTATCGACCTATCTTTATATTGCCCTTCCTATCAAAAGTACTAGAGTTTTGTGTTCATAAACAAGTTTCTGGCTTCATATTCGGTAACAAACTGATTAGTCCATTACAATCGGGATTTAAGCCCGGACATAATACCACTACTGCCCTTCTTAAAGTTACTGGCGATATAAAGGCTGGCATGGATAACACCACAGTCACAGTTCTAGTGCTTTTGACTTTTCTAATGCCTTCAATACCGTCAGTCACGACATTCTCCTTGCAGTCCTCTCCCATTTAAGCGGAATAGTAATTTTGCCCTTCTTATTTCGGCGAAAAAGATTTGGCAATTTTGGATTTAACCAAATCGGGTTCCTAAGGCTTTCTTTCTAATTTTTAAATTACGTCGTCGACATTTCCTGCGTTTTCTCCCCAAAATTTAAGATTTGAAAAATAATGGATGTTTTAAATTTTAAAATTTGGGGCGCCCACAATCCCAAAATTTGATGCCCCAATTTGAATGGTTGGGCCTTTCTTAATTTTAAAGGGAATCTTCCTTTATTTAATTAAAACTTTAAAATAATTTTGGAATCCAAAAAGGCGTTCAAAAATTTTACGCGAGCCTTTCAGTTCTAAAGGATCTTACAAAGAAACCTTTCGGGTAAGTTTTTAAATCATAGGGACTTGTCTTATAAATGGGTTAAAAAGTTTTGGCCAAACTTCAAACAACAAAATTAATTCAGAATCCGAAAATTGATGGCAACGTTCCTCTTAAATTCCACCAAATTTCAAATTCTTTAGTCTCCGTTAAATCTTTAATTTAAACCCTTTAATTAGTAACAAAAATCTTCGTTCGACGCATACGTCACTAATAACCCCCCGTTCTGACATCATGCCTCCTCTTTCTTCAATCTGTCCTCTTATGGGATCTTTCCTCTCAAATCAGATGGTGGGTAGTAAAATGACAAGCGTAAATAAAAATTGCGCAATCCTTCAAAAGTAGTCAAAATATTTTAAAGTGCACAATAAATGTATATATCGTTATGTGTCTGCTCCGAACAAATTAACCTGCCATGCATAGAAGTGTAGACTCTCTTAGTGCAAACAAAATTTGTGCAGTTAATCGTCATCTATAAGCTAAAGTCAGAGTGATTAAAAATAATTTTCGTACAATCAAGAAATAATTTATTAAGTAATTAGACTTTTATTAAAAATTCCGTCGAAAATGTAATATTTTTTTAGTAATGTACAATGTATTTTTGCTATCTAATCGATTATAGACTTTTTGGTTTGGCAACCGGAAGATCATAAGATCTCCAATTAAGTTTTCTTAAATCCCGGAAACCATTACTTCCTTAACGCCGCCACTAAACGTTTGAAACGTCAGGATTCAAAATATAACAATGGTATTAGGATAAAATTAAATCCTTTAATTTAATAATATATAGCATTTTTGGTAACAAAATATCTGAGTTATATGTTACTCATATTTCAAGAATTGATGACATTATAAAAAGAATTCAAGGAGAAGAGGGATTAATTGAAAATTTCTGTAAAATATGTATTCTCATTTTTAAATATAAAATACCGCATGTAGAAGCATTCATATTTCTTATACTTTTACTTACATCGTCATCGTTTCCCAGTCCCTGTAACTAAGCTTACCCTTAAAAAGTCGTCAAAGGCACAATCCTCCCTCATAATATTTGAAGTTTGTCGCTCCATCCTATCTTCCCTAACAGTTATCGGTTCTTCGACTTTGGTAGCCCTTTGCCGTCAACCTTTCTGAGCTATTACCATCGTCCGCGTTTTGCTACTTTTTGTCATCCCACTTTATCCCCTGAAATACCTGCATAGCCCTTCTTAAGACATGAAAAGTTTAAAAATATTTTTCTTATAATAAATGAAATTCAAATAAAAATAAAATCATTTAGATTAAAATTTCCCGTTAATCTAACTCACTTGATAATTTAATGCCTTTTCTTAAATTGTTCAAATCTAAACACTCTTTAATCATTATTCATTATTCCCTTTTGCAAACCCTGGTTGCCCCAATATCCCTACTGGTTGGCATTCCAAATAAACGCCGACCGATAATGCAAAAATAGATTAACAGAAAAAGAGGTCAGAAATTTTTAAACCACCCAAATTAATTAATCAAACATTAGTGAAAAAAAAGGGGCCTCTTTTTTATGCCTTTTAGGGTCTAAGCAGTAAAATTAATTCAACTAAACTTATAATAATATAAAAAGTTATTCTAAATTATATAGTAATAATAAAAATTTAAGAATAATTTGCTACAAAATATGTTTATTAATGCACTAAAAAGTAATCAAAAAAAAAATCATTCAATTCAAAAAATTCCAATATTATTAAGCTTGAAAATTAATGATCTCCTCCTGATGGGCATTAAAAAGTCGTTCCCTTATCAATTTTGGCGGTCCTTGCGGGATGTTGCACTTTTAAATTTTTTAAAAAAAAAAAAAAATAAGTCTACCCTCTGGTTGCGACTTTCCCCTGCCGGTGCAAACTGTTATTCACAAATTGGATGGAAAAGCTGACTTATTTAACGAACAGAAAAAGCAAAACAGTTTGAGAATGGAAGACAAGTTTTACAGATTCATTCCCTGCCTTCCGAGGGATGGAAAGGACATTATTCGGGAAAGTTTCATTTTTTCAATAGACCTAGATAATTAATTTTAATTAATGAAAGTGACCAATAGGGCCTGAAAAAAAGTTGAGGCTCTGGGTGGGTTAGAATTTTTTTTTTTTGGGAAAATTGGGGCAATTTTTAATAAAATTTAGTAAAAGGTGTTAAAGCGTGAAAACTGGGCGGCTGTTTCTAATTTTTTATTTTTTTATTGTGAAACAAATCCGTGGACTCAACGAACCGAGAGTTCCTCGTTGTTTATCATGGTTCGCTTTGTTTTGGATTTCATTTGTTTTCTTCCTTCTCTTGGCTTACTGTTTTTCGTTTAATCGTTTCTTTTTCTGTCAACGCAACTTTATAATTTTATCTTCTACTGATTATACCAGATGCTTTTCTCAAGTGTTCGCAATGCGTAACCGCGTTTATCGAGGAGATTTCCGAATCGTGACAGCTATCCGGATAAAAACGTCATCCTCCGCGCGATTCATCGTTGTCGCGAGATCCGGCAATTTGATGCCCAGCAACGTCGAGGCGAGTCGAGTCGACCTCGTGACGTTCGGAACGTTCGCATTGAAGCGCGTTCTCTGCTGCTCCGTGCAGATCCCAGTAAAGTACGAGACGGGTTGAACGTGAGATTCACATTCCACGCTCCACAGTCAATCGTATTATTCGCACTGGAAAGATGCCCTTACCACAAAGAAAAGTGCAAAGTTAGAAGAGCACAGATTATCGCTTGCGAATGGACTTCTGTCAGTTTATTCTTGACTCTAACGATGCGGATCCAAATTTTACAGGAATATTGTGGACTGATGAATCACTCTTTACTCAGGGAGGGTGTTTCAATCAGCATAATAGCCATTGATGTATGCAGAAGAAAATCCGCACATGACGGTGGACCGTAACTTCAAAAAATGGAAGATTAATGTTTGGGGTGGAATCATCGGCGACACGTAATTCTTTACGAAGTACGAAGACAATGGACGTAAGTTAAGATTTGAATACACAAGTAAAATCAGCAGTGTTAGGGTTTGAATTGAATCTTTTTAGAAATTAATTGAGAGCTATTATCATTCATAAACATTGAGCCTGTTTTACGATAGTGATTTTGTATTTTAATGAAATCATTTGCTTTTCCATGCAGATTAGTTACGTCGTCCTCGTCGTCCTTAAATATTCATAACTCAATTCACCACTTCCATGTACCTAGTTCCTGAGTTTCCTACAACAAACCATGAATTCTCCTTATTACAGAGCACCAAATACCTAACATTCCTGCGTGACGAACTTCCTCGACTACTTGGTGAAGTAAATGAGCAGCCAACATGGTTTCAGCATGATGGAGCACGAGTCACTATGCTGGAACAGTGCGAGATTTCCTCAACGGGTTTACCCTCAGTGTTGGTTGGGAAGAAACGGACCACGAAGGTGGCTGAGATCACCTGACTTGACGCCACTGGACTTCTTTGTGTGGGAAATTTCAAAGAAATGGTCTACTTCGATGAGCCTCAGAACCAAATGGAGACCTCACGAATTCATGCGGCTCAGACAACAGTCACTCCGGAAACGCTTGAAACTGTCCGGAAAATCTTCTCAAGCGATGCCAGCTCTGTCTTCAAGAAAACGAACAACACTTTGAGCATTTACTCGATTGAATGTGGACATATTCCATTTGTTGCCTTAAAGCTGACCCTTGCTACTTATTTTTAATAAAAATTTGTCTTATTATTATAAATAAAAATCAAAATTCAGCCATAGCCGCTTAAGTGACTCTCTTGACCCTTACTTATTTTTAATCAAAATTTGTCTAATTATTTTAAATAAAAATCCAAATTCAGCCACGAGCCATGAGCCTCTAACTGATACTCACTACTCATTTTGAACCAAATCAAAAAGTGCCTCAATTTCCCCAAATAAAAATAAAAATTTATTCACATCCACTTAGAGCCTCTAACTGACCTTCGCTACTAAATTTTTTATTAAAAATTGCCTCAATTTTCCAAATAAAAATAAAATTCAGTCACACCCACCCAGAGCCTCAACTTTTTATTCTTCTGTAGCGCGCTCCTGATTGGTCACTTTCATTAATTAATAATTAATTATCTATACGTCTGATTGAAAAATGGCTAAGGACTTTTCGTCTCAGAATAATGTCCTTTTCCGATCCCTACAAGGAAGTGCGTGACTTCTGGGACACCCTGTATATATATTTCAAAAATTGCAGGACCAATTATTGTTATTTAAACCAGGCGATGATACACCTATACTTAGGAAGTTCAAAAATTAGCAATAAAATCCTTTTAAAAACTACAGCTCTATCTTGCTTCTGACCAATGTTTATAAGTTGTTTTCAAGAGACAATAACAATCGTCTCTAAGCAGTTTAGATGACTTTCAGCCTTCTGATAAAGCCGATTTCCGAAGAGGGTTCAGCACCAAAGAACACCGATACACTAAACTAAAAGAAATGTTAGAAAAAAATTTCATGCCGCTTTTTAGCGTTTGTAGATTATAAGCAGGTATTCGATTGGATTCAGTTATGCGCGTCGCTAAAACCGGTATATCAAGGTTTTAAAGTTTCTATATAAACTGCCTACCAATTCAGTTTTGGACATAGACTTCTTCTTGATTTTTTACTTCTGCGCTAGACTTGAATGAATTTGGTATCGCGATCGCGAAAATATATATATATATATAATAAATGATATACATTCAACTCAACTAAAACTGCACTACTGTATTTACTAAACCAAAGAGGAGCATGCGGAACTAAAATTTGGTGCATATATCTTAAACTGCCTCCGTAGCCTAGTGGTATCGGCGTGTGGCTTAGAAACCGGAGGTCGTGGGTTCGAATCCTGCGGGGACTCAAAAATTTTCATTGCTGTTTCCTAGTTGGGCAATTTGGGATCATCCCAATTGTCTGAAAAGTGGTGATCCATGCGTCGGATGGGCATGTAAAAGTCAGTCCACCACCAACCCGCATTGGACCAGCGTGGTGGGATACGGTCCAAATACCCTCTAATGGATAGGGGAGTATTAGGGGAGGCCTATGTCCAGCAGTGGACTATCACAGGCTGATGATGATGATGATGATATCTTAAATTGTAATATTGTTTAAATTCAATTATAAATTTAATATTAAATATCATTTGTAAATAATGCTAACATAATAGAACTCCAAAACATGCTATCGGCAATTTACATGAATCGTAGATTAAATCTGCTCGTATAATATTAGATAGAAATGCTTTTAAACGGTCCGATCTAGCGTCGAATTTCAGGTTCATTTTGCAAAGTCCATATCGATTTCGGTTATAATTAAAATAAATACAAATCATTTAACATGTGACAATTCTTTTGCATAAAACAATGTGTATGAACGAAGAACATGAACAATGTGTAAAACTTGAGGTTTAAAATGTATATAAGTTTGTTACATTAACAACTAGACTATAAATTTAGAATTCATATTAACCCTCGTCATTTGGAGAAAAAATACCTATTCGGCATAAATAAAGTAACAACATATATATGATAGTTAACCTCAATTATATCGGAGCACTTGAAAAAGTATATAGCACAATTTTTTCACTAATATTCACAAATAGTAAGTAATATCAATCGAAAATAATTAAGACAATTAAAGATGATAGATTTACAAGAACTAATCATAAATAATTAGATTAAATTTATGGATTCACTAAGACGTACTTTGATATATCATATAACTGTAGTTCAGCGCCATCTGTTGCTTACAAATGTAGAATTCTAAGAGATGTTGGCTTACTTGTACAGCGGTACTATAAATCAGAAGCTTTGATTATGTGTCACTAGATGGCGCTTATCTAAAACGTATTACATGATAAATCACAATGTTGATATATTAAATGAATAAAAATATTACCATTATATCAAGTTGAATAAACATCATTACAAAAATTAATATATTTATATAATAATATATTTAAATATATATTTAATATAAATTTAAATAATATAAAATATATTATTAATAATAATACATATATATACCAAAAACGAACCTTAATCCTAACTCATAGAGCACATTATGCAACAACTATCGCAAATAAAAAACGACAACTCCATTATCACTACACAAAAATCAACCTTATCACTATGTAATATGGACCTTATTACATTTTCACCGTTTTCATTATAAACTGTTAATTTTGTGTGACAAATCGTAAAATTTCACTGTCATCATTTTTCATAAGCGCCTAAAGAAGTATAACTTCAAAAACGACAACTCCATTATCACTACAAAAACAACCTTATCACTATGTAATAAGGTCCATTTCACCGTTTTCATTATAAACTGTTAGTTTTGTGTCACAGGTGCGCATCTTAAATTTCACTCTCATCATTTTTTCATAACGCGCCTAAAAGTATAACTTCAAAAAAAATTATAGTCAAATAAAATATAAATGTTTGCATGTAAAAGGGTGATAGGTAAGCAGGTAGTTATGTAATACTTAAGTATTAATTATTTAACAGCTTATTTTAGTTTAATTTTGACGAAAATAACACTAAAAAATAATTGATGTCACTGGGAGTAACTAACGCTACTTTTATTATATTCCTTAAAAAATATTGTTGTTTTACATATTACCACAAGGATCAAGTCGTGGTACGTCTATTAATATAAATAAATTCTCTGTATCTTTATTTTAATAAATAATTTTGCTAAAAATGTTTTTTGTGTAATTATAACTTCTAGAGGCAACTATAACTGAACGAAGATATAATAATAATAGAATAAGAACAATCCGATAAAATGGCCTTAAGGAAATTAAAAGAAGACGGCGATAATTTGCACAACGATCTTTATTGCTGCACTAAGATGTTATAAAAACAAGACAAATAGGTCGGTAAGGGAGAATTTAGAATTAAGAAGAAAGAAGATAGGGATGATATAAAGCTGTTATTGATCGTCATTGACGAATAGGTTAAGCTAACGTTTAGATCGATACGATGCCAAATAGCAATTCACAAAGCTTGAAAATTTATTGGATGTAGTTATTTAGATGCTTGTCCAGTTTATTAAGTTTATCTGCATTTAGGTTGAGAAACTTCAGAACTTTTCAAACTCTTCCGGGTCTTGGGAGGTAACGATATTCTGGTGATTCGGAGCTCCACACTGTATTTGCAGTACGGCCCTGCCAATTGGCGGAGAAAAGGATTTGACTCCTCGACCGGCTTGTCAAAAATTTTGGCTAGGCAAAAGGCAGCTTAGCATTGCTTTACCGCGGCTGGACCAGGCCGTAATTACTGAGTTACCATAACGACAATTTGTAAGCTTATTCGGGACGGAGAATGCTTTTCAAATCCATACGATTTACTATTTTCTTACGTTCTGATGCCATAAATTATAGCACAATGTTGAGTGTCCGCAGAATTAAAAGCCATAACACTCATTGATGGCGTACTTAAATAAAATATTTTCTCTTCAAAAGTGTTTGGAGAATGTAAAATCACTAGCGCATATTTCACACAATAATATTTAAATTTAAAAATTTTCTTAACTTGCTTGAAACCACTAACTTCACTGAGTAAAACCGTTTCTACCGCATCGCAAGTATGTTGTAAGATACGAGAACAAAGCCGGTCTTTGTTACATCTTCTATAGAGAATATATATAATGTGACAAAGATTAAACGACATACATATTATAGTTGTGAGTTCTGTGTTGGTTACATAACCATGTCGGTAAATATAATAAGATAACATTATAATCGAAAGCTACTTTATTTGTGTTTATAAGTTTGAAATAGTTAAATGGTAACAAAAATATATAATTATGTAGAAATATACAAAGTTGACGGAATATATTTATTAAATGATATGAAGTATACGATGAAATTTAATATTGAAAGAACGTAAAAAAAATATTAAGTAAACACTTATAAAATATTTTCTAATAAGATTTTTCATTGGTCTTAATACAGGGGTTTATTATTGATATGGACAATTCCTGGAATTTTTATTAAAACTATGTGAATTTCGCATGTCTGCTATTTTTGAACAATTAATTCTTGTCTATAAATTTCTTTTATATTTTGTTTATTTGATATAACTTAAATACAAAAATGACACTTGCAGAAAAATTGACAATCGATTAAAGATATGTTAACTAATATAAACATATTTAACTCTTTATTAGAATGAAGAGAACCATGAACATTAAATCATATTAATATACATAGAATCGTATGTGATTATCATATACTATGATTAACATTTTTATTCCTAATTGGATAAATAGCTATTTAAACAGCCATCCAAAAAGAATCGTTATGAATAGCTGATAATATAAACGCCTCTTTTCATTTGCGAAATGGCAAGTTTAACCTAATTAATCGACATTTTTATCGGCTATAATCAGTCGATCATGATTAAATTTAAATGAAAATTTTATTATAATGTGAAACGAAATAAAATATTTTCGTAAACATGTTCACTTAATATCCTACTGGGATTGTCATATTTTTATCATTATAGCCTGGTCTTTTTTGTCTAACATCCACGCAATTCCTCAACATTTTATCTTTTCATTTTAATAATTACTTCTAATATTTCTAGTACGACTTTCGATTCATAAGTCTATTTTTTCCTCAGTCATCATCATCAGCAGTGGACTTACCACTGCTGGCCATAGGGCTCCCCTTCTCCATTAGGGGGTTTTTGGACCGTATCCCAAGCATGCATCATCTGATTTTTCAGACAATTGAGTGATAGGTCTTAATTGTCTAAACTTACAAAAAAACAACGGTAGAACAAAGTTTTTTCCTCGCATGATTTGAACTAACGACCTCCAGTTTATAAAGCAAGGGCCAATACCGCTGGACCATGGAGCAGTTGTATACTGGTATTGGTTTACAAGGCAGATTTAAAAGTTTTAAAAAATAGAGTAACATTGCAGTGTATATTTCAGGAAAGTTTTAGCGTAGGTACAATATCTTATGTGCTTCTAAACAGGTACTAAGTAAATTTCACTGTACTTAAAAATGTGCACTGCGGTGAAATCACATGCGCGTAGCATAAATTTCGCCTCTTTAGGGATCTAATATTAAAAAAATATATATTTAATTATATGTTTTAATTTAGATAGTTCTAATATATTAATGTTCATTATTAAAAAATCATCGCCAACAGCTTTCATCCGTTCACTTCTAGACGTAGGCCATTTTTAATGAACGCCAAGACGGCCGATCCCTTGCTACAAATCCTAGGTGCCAACTTGAACCAACTACTGCACGGAGATCGGCATCCCACCTAGTCGGGAGTCCACCAACGCTCCATCTTCCCTAACGCGCCCTCCACTCCAAATCCTTGTCGGCACATCAGCCATTAAATCCGTAGTCTTGTATAAAATCATGTGTAGTATTCGCGTTAATGCAAGAAAGTATTGACATATCAAATTAAAACTTTATATCAACGATTTGGTTTGTTTCAATTTTAATTAAAAATATATGGAATGCATTTCAAGTATACAATGATATGCTTAAAATAAATAATCATTGTAAGGTTGGTGGGTGGACCGACTTTTTACATGCCCATCCGACGCATGGATCATCTTACTTTTCAGACAATTGGGTGATCCCCCAATTGCAATAACCAACTAGAAAACAACAATGAAAATTTGTTGAGTCCCCGCAGGATTCGAACCCACGACCTCCGGTTTCTAAAGCACACTCACATACCACTAGGCTACGGAGGCAGTTTATAGTTCGGTTTACATAATTTAAAAGGCAAAGATATGTTAACTGTTGTGGAACATACGGGTTTTATAAGTACTTTATGATAATTCACTTAAGTTACATCAATTACAAACGTGCTACTCATACATACAGTATGTGATTTAGAAATTTCCTGAACAATAAAAATATATGTCTGTCATTAATCTGAGGAAAACGATTTCATTTTCAATTACATTTGCAATAAGAAAGTTCCAAACAAAGGTAGTCTTGACTTATGTAGAGTGATTTATTAGTTTATAACATTAAAATATTTATATTAGTATTGAATACTGTATTAAAGAAAAGTTTTTTAGCTTTTATTCCAGTTGTTTTTATTTCGTATTTATGTTTACTATCGATACTATGTTTGCAATCGGTGTCTTTGTGGTTTTATTATATTGAGTTTTGTCCTACCAAACGGTAAAAAAAGTCATATTCTTTGTTTTCTCTCGTAGCTGCAGCAACAATCACCTTTTTTTCGATTAACAGTATATTATTAACTGACTTCCCAAAATCTAGCAGTCGCAAGGTAAGCTGACAGTAGTTTTTAAAAAAATTAAAAAATAGGTAATGAAATCACAGCTTTGTAGGATAAAAATGACACTGGTGTAACATTAAGAAATTGACCAAAAAATATTTCAGGAATTGTGTTTTACTATTTTCTTTATACTGAGACAGTGAAATGTAAGTTGTTTTTTTTGTGGACATAAAGAGCCCTAAAAGTTACTTAGTTATGTGCAATATGTTTAATGACTCTCATCATCATAATCATCATCAGTCTGTGTTAGTAGTAGATTGATTAATACAAATAGATAGATCGATATAAATTTAATATGTTAAAAGGTATAAAAAATACTATAGGCGGCGGAGACGAGACCACGAAGACACATAGAGACCTGCGATTCATATTATAAATATTTAGTTTTATTTTAAAGAGGGTTATATTAATATTAAAAATTCTGTATGTTTAACGTTTTTACAATCTGTCCTGCGACGCATATTAAAAATTAAACAATAAAAGTGCTGATAAAGAGTTGTTGGATTTAAAAAATAAATATATAATGATATTTCGTGCAAGTGTTTTTCTAAATATATATGAATTCTTTTAATTATTACGTACCAGGAAATCTAAATAAAGACTAACTTATGTCACTTTAAATTAGGTTTTTTAGTGCCCGTAAAAACCAGAAGTTCGAAATTGTTTTTAGCACGCACACATAAAAAGTTAATAACGACTGCACATTGCTTCTGTTTCTGAAATAATTTTTTTTACGCTGAAATGACAAATTTTATATCTTTTACAGAATATATATAAGCGTACTTGCAAAGGGAAGTACTGTCTCTCTTTGCTAAGGACTTACTAGTTTTTGCGTTATTTTAATAAGACATCGCTTAAAATATTTCCGTTGAGTTTGGCAATCAAATCTTAGTAATATTAGGCATAATATTAAGTAGCTTTTTTAAATAATTGCATTAGAGCACAAAGTTAAAAAAAACAGTAACGAGTTCTTAAGTATTTTATACATTCAATTATTTATTATTACGTTTAAGTATTTAAATTTTATATTTGTAATAGTATTATCAAATGTTATTATAACATAATTAGAGTTATTATGACTTCACAGTCAAGCTATTTAATTGGTTTCGTGCGACGTAGTTTTATATGTTAAATTTTTCAAATACAGAAATAATGTAGTATTTATTGTTAACTTGTCTCAAACGAGGCCTCTTTAAAAATCATACCTAATGAATGAAATAAAATAATTTGTATAATTTATAAACACTTTCAAATAAATAGCTTTATATTAAATAATAAACATATTGTTTTAAAAGAATGAACAATTAATAAAATTAATGAGGTTTATACAGACGACAAAGTGTTACTGAAATGTACAGTTATATTTTATAACAGTAAGGAAGAATTCTTTGAGGTAGATATTGTTTATTCGAATATATGTTATTTTTCACAGATTAATTTAATTATCTATAATATCTTATACATAATGTATCTAATGTAATATACTGAAAAGATCTGTTTAAATGATTGTTTCGAAAGAGACTTTAAAACTATAAAACCGATGTAAAATCGTCTTCTTTCTTCAATTCTTTCATAATCATCATAAGCGCCTATCCGTCACTGCTGGACTTTGCCTTTCTCAATTTGAACCTCAAGACGGCCGATCCCTAGCTACTCGCTGCCAACTTGAGCCGTTCACCATTAGTAAGCTATAGTATTTTCTTGAGTAACAAAGACTATTTCCCCCAGAAATTTTTTTAATTCATTAATAACACGGGCAGACTATGAGTATAGCCTGATCAATTTATACTCCATAAATACCTCAAAAGAGGATATTTAGATAGAATTTTTAATTGACAGTAATTATTACGTAACTTTCAAAGTTATTTGGGTATTTTCATTTTGTGAAAAAAAAGTTATATTTTTCCTTGAACGTATTTTAGCTGTTTCTCATTAAGGAGTCCATTGCATTCATTTTATCCAATGAACTAATACTAATAAAGTTTTAACAAGCGTAACTCTATTTCAAAAAGTTTGATTGGACCATAGCTTGTTAAGGTAAGCTTAGCGAACTTGAAGAAGTAAACGAATATTGAGATTAAAAAGTTATAAATGTAACAAACAAATTTGAATGAGAAAGTACGACCGAGTTCAAAACTACACAGCGGATTAAATAATAAGGCGGAGCTTATGAGTGAAAAGAAGAAAAGTTAATGAGTACAGTAAAGATCCTCATTAGATGTAATACCGTTATCACATTGTCCATTGAATTAAGTGAAAAAATAGTGACAGATTACATAATGTAATTATATTGAACTTCATCATCATCATCATCATCATCATCCTCATCAACCTTTAATAGTCCATGCTGGCTGCTTCCCCTAATACACCCTATCCATTGGTTTTGGACCTATCCACCACGCTGGTCTAAGCGGGTTGGTGGGTGGACCCCTTTCATGCCATCCAGCACCTGGATCTCTTCTTTTCAGACAATTGGGTGATCGCCCAATTGTCCTAACCAACTAGGAACAACAACGAAAATTTGTTGAGTCCCCGCAGGATTCGAACCCACGACCTCCGGTTTCTAAAGCAAACGCCTATACCACTAGGCTACGGAGGCAGTGGAGAGAAGTTGAACTTCTTACAAGTTATAATTAACTTTAACGTAAGTTACTCACAACTTGATGTTGGTAGACGGAAGAGCTTAGATGGGGCTTCGCGGTGTCGTGGATAACATTGAAACTGCAAGCAACTGCGTTTTCTTTCATACAATGCTTTTAATTCAAGGAGTTGAAAACATATTTTATACATTTTTCGATGGATTGATTAATTTTTAAGCCCAATTAATATCGTATTAATGTATTTTTGTGAAATAATTAATTCACCAAAAGTAAACTAGTTGATTTCAACATATAATTATTTGTATATATCTCTGGCGTGGGGATTTCTGACCCACCACCCTGCGGCGGATCTGCCTTGGTGGCGTAACACAGATCCCATCAGTCAATTGTAATAGCCAATCCCGCCGCGTAGCATTGCAACTCTTTTTAATGGACGCCGACTTGGAATTCATTAAAAATGTCCGGCGGTGGACTGCTAAAGGCTGTATATGATGATGATGAAAGGATTAGTAAATGAGTATTTTTTAGGCATATTATAACTGAGGTTAAATGAGAAAAAAGATAATCAAAATCGGAAATCTATTCAGTAAGTACTGATAAAAGTCAAGTCAATTATCTTTATCCAATTTCGAAGCATTGCACTTTTTTATTGAATTCAAATAAGAAACTACCGGTTCGGAAATCGCACCTTTGGACCTGAGACGAATTAGCATTAGGAACTCAATAGGGTTGATAAAATGTCCGTGATGCCCACCAGAAGTTAGTTTTTACTGTTGTGTGATGATGATGAATAGAAAATGCACAATATTTATTAGTAAAAAAAAGCATAATTATTTATTATTTTTGGTATATTCCTATTTGTGTACTAAAACAAGTATGATATTTATGTTTTTTACTTCCTTTTGAAAACCCGATATGAAAACAAAAACGTATTATTATATTATATATATATATATATAAATATATATATATAAATATTATTATAAAATTTATTTATCTTATTTTTGAATTCTATAAAAACCATAATCAATCATAATATCTTTTTACGCCATTATCTCTAATTAAGTTTAATTAACCTGATCGATTCGTGAAAATCGGCCCAGAAGATGCCTTAATGAGGCCTGTACGACGGTAATTAAGTTAAATATTCTTTACAAGGCCAAAAAAGCTAACAAAAAGCAATACGTTGCTTGATTCGTAATTATCGACGCAAAAATGAGTGCCATTTTGTATGATGAACTAGCTGTTGCCTGCGGTTTTGCATGGTGTACGTAATATGTTTTTTTTTACAAAAAAAGTTGCCTACACCCAATTATATCAAAAAATAAAAGAAAAATAGCTTTTCAAGAATATCCTGTCAAAAATCGGATCGGAGCCACTAAACTAGACACTCAAATTTTAAATCTAATTAAATGCCACCCGCATAAAATCATGCGACTAAAGTAAAAATATTAGCTAAACATTTAGACTATTATCTACATAAAGTCAGCAGGTAAAATATATCTATTTTTAAAAATTACTCATTAAAACCATTTTAACGTCATCATAGTGAAAATATGTTTTTTTACTTTGATGAATTATCTATCTCATTTTTCTATAAAGCACTCACTTTACTATAAAGTAGATTACAAAATAAAATTATTAAAAAAAAAAAATGTGCAAAGAAAATGAATTTAAAAATTTTCTATTTTATATTTTAATGCAGTAAAAATCAGGGGCTAGTGTCGTAAAAAAATATGTTGCAAATTGCATTTCTGATATAATATTTTAGGACGTATAACACAACATCATCTAGTCCTAAACTAAGCAAAGCCTGCACTATGGAAACTTGATGATTGAAAAATACGACTTTTCTTTTGTATATAAATACATATTACGCATATAAAAACAGCCAAACACGGAAAAAACGCTATGTTTATTGCACAATATTTTTCCAGCGGTGACAATTCACCCTTTTGGCGCAACAGTCAGGGTCACTAATCACTACGCGGAGTGGGTTAGCCAAGGTTACAAAATAGATGAAAATTTGTAGAAAAATAGTATGATCATACGCATATATACGAAATAGGTTGATTGTTATAATATCTTATCTACCTAGAAAATTTTAAAATGTTTTATTCCTAACACTATGGTTTAAGTTGGCAGCGAGTAGCAAAGGATCGTCCATCTTGGCATTCATTAAAAAATACATAGTTCCAGCTATGGACGGATAAAGAGCTAGTAATGATATATATATATATATATACTGAACAAAAACTAGAAGAAATAATATAGTTTTTATTAAAATCTTTCTTATACTGATTTGTTGTAACTTAAACAAGTCAAGCACGTTATTAGAACACTTTTGCTCAATGGTGTTGGTTGCCTTAATATTTTTTTTCAATTGATGTTAAGAAATTGTGCTGCAACGTTTTTAAATAAAAGAAATACAAATGGCTTCATTAATGCCCTAACAAAATCGTATTCCTTTTTTCCGGCAAAAGTAATTAAAAACTTAAAATAACATAGGCCTTATGTTATTTAAGTTCAATCCAGAATCCCAAGCAGGTGGTAGAACCCAACCATCTTCTCTATTGAAATTTGGGTGTTTTCTTATCTCAATAGCCTCACGGATCATCCTTGGTAGGAATCGCGTGTTCTTTAGCGAGGATTGTGGTCGATCAAATCTGATATAATGGTTTGGGTGATTTAAAGTATGGTCACACACTGCCGACTTGTTGGGTCTTTTATGTTTAATGTCAGCTATATGTTTCCTTCACTGCAGGTTCTTATTGCTCAGCTTTGTTTGTCCAATATAAAGAGGCCGCAGTCACAATCTAACTTGACACTCCTGGATCTTTGAGGAATATTGCACTTGACAGGTGGTAGGAATTGACCAATCTTCTTCAGCGGCTTGAAATAAGTTTTGATTGAAGCCCGCCTCAAAATTAGCCAATCTTGTCAGTTACGTCTCTCACAAAAGCAGCAGGTACTCGCTCCACTGTGGCTGCCTTCACTCGGTCACTGTGACGCTGCCGTGGCGCAAGCAAGCTTGTTGTCTCTTATGAAGACTTATGAATACTGTCTTTATGAAGTCAAAGCAGAAGGATTGTCTTATCACAATCTCTGATAGACGTTTGATAATTTTCCGAAATCTTTTTCCATACTAAAGATGAAATAAACTGGATGTTTTTCCTCTAAGCGTATCTAATGCTGTGGTCAGGCTGATTTAAATTATTAATCATATTTTCTTTCTTGTTAGGATTCAATACAATAAAATTTAATTTAATTTATTTGGCATTGTAAGACTGTTGCAGCAGTTTTCTTACAGGTGTTGCAACAGACACCTGTAAAAAATCGTTTACTCATAATAAAATGTATTGAATGAGTTACAGGATTATTAATATGATCATTGCAAAATTAATTATTTGCATAAATATTTTCTGTATATGATTCTTGTTTAAGTGAAATTGTTATAATTGAGCAAATGGCTATTATCTTGCAGTATACGAAATATTATTTCGTACATTACTCATACTAAACGGGGCACGATACGCCATTGTACGTACGTTATTACAGTCGCTTAATACAGATAGAGCTTACTAGTGGCTAATTATATATTATAATGAGTCGGTCTTGTTGTGTTACTACTAATAATACAAATTATAGATTTCATCGTATACTGATAGTTCAAAAGGCTGTATTATATTTTTGGTTATCGTATTTACAAGCATATGGTAAGAGGACATTAAATGCTTCTTATAACATATTAAACGTATTCAGTGCCTTTATATTATATTACATATAATATACGTAATGCGTAAAATGTAAGTCAAATAGTTTTAATACATTAAGCTTCATGCCACAATTACAGGACAAATTAAGCTCTTGAAAATTAGAGCTTAGCTAGCTTAGCTTTTAAATTTTATTGTATTTTTATATATTAAAACTATTTAGCGTACACTACATAATAACGGTGACGACGAGGAAAATAGTCCATTTAAATGATATGGATCGATCATACCTAAACAAATGTTAACTAATTTATTCCGCTTTTCCTTAGCTTATCTGATGCAATTTGTTTGCTTTGAATAATTAGAGCAGAAATCATAAAGTTGAACAAGACTTTTCTTAAATATTCTAAGATTTACAAAAAATATTAATGAAAAATTGTGTTCTTAATCATTCAGCAGTGGTCATAGGAAAAAGGTACCATTAAAAGAAAATTATTTAAAACATTTAGCACTAGTTTTAAGAATACTCGTTAGCTTTATAATATATTTAATTTGTTGGAGGAAAATACTTGTTTATAAATAATGAGTCGGTGAAAGGGTTTAAGCTAATATTGCTGTTGTAATTTACTGCAGTCTCATTTCTGAGGACGTGCTTGTAGTACAGGCCCATTAGGAAATCATGTAAGCTTTAATATGCTTTGCGCAAAATATTTACGCTATACCTGAATTGGCTCTCTATTAAAGCATAACGTTCGTTTCTATCAATGTATCCCTTCACTGCATAAAATTTTATAGGTCATTTTATAAATTTTAAGCAATATAATAATGGTACTAATACTTTTTTCTATATTCCATACAAAAAAAATAATAGCGTTAATGAAAAACTAAAATTAGATTCAGATTATGTTGATTGTCGATTGCATCATCCGTCAAATTTATTCAAAATGTTAATTCAACCAAATGATATTACACTAACTTATTAATCGTCAACAATGCTACCACCGATTCGGAAAAAGACGCCTCTGAAGTGATAAGAACCGTCAAAATATGACAAAAGACGCAACTTTTAAATTTCTTTTCTGCCATGTACATGGGTACATATAGGTGTCTTCTGGGTTTTCCGGCACGACGAGGCTTTTGAGGTTCTTCTCTATCTAGGTGTGTTAAGCCCCAAGGACCACCGTTTCAAGTGCCGTACTGAAGGAAACACACAGCACCTCCTATTCTTCAGACGGCCGACGCCCTTTTGAGTTAAAATTCTGCCATTACCATATGAAATATATTATATTTAAGCAAATCAGTGAAATTTCATATTTA
Source organism: Lamproptera curius (assembly GCA_029286875.1). Taxonomy (NCBI): domain Eukaryota; kingdom Metazoa; phylum Arthropoda; class Insecta; order Lepidoptera; family Papilionidae; genus Lamproptera; species Lamproptera curius. Next base: position 243,233 of record JAGSMT010000069.1, read on the forward strand.
AAATGTGACTGATTAATTATAATATACAGTTTTTTCGCCGTTAATTTAAACCTACACAACGTTTCGGACGTTGTAAATATTTATAAAAACTAGTAGTAGCCTGTGGTTTCGTCTGCTTTTCTTTGAATTTTGCTTAATTTCAGGTGATAAATAAAATTTATGTTAAAAAACTTTTTGTGTATTAACAATTTTTTTTAACAAAAAAATACCCGACCTCAAAATGGTTAAGGTTAGTTAGTTACCCAATAATAAAATCGCATAACATGAATTGGTCCACTATGGCGCAAAACTAAACTAATACATATATATATACTAGCGTGTAACTGAATCGACTCGGGCCGTATTTTGGTTTGGAAGGTTGTTTTTTCGGAAAATGGTTCATCCGATTTTTTTCATGTATTTTATTCTTGAGACTTATCTTTCCTTAAAAAATGGCAATCTGAGGAGAAAATCATTTATTCATCAAATTAAATTTTACAGAAATGCATAGAAATGTAAAGAAAAACCTTAATACTTTTCATTGCCTCTTCTTGTTATTATAACGTTATACAATTTAAGCTTGCATGGGCTTCATGGACTCATTTTTTATTATTATATGTTCCATTCTTCCTCTAGCGAATTTTTGAACTCGCCAATGCATGATGAAGCTGTATATCTGGCTCGAACCCTCCGTTCGAGCTCGTCCCATAAATGCTTAATGGACTGAGTGATGATGAGATGCTTAACATCATCGGCTAAATTTCGACCTCTTCAAGGATCTGGCGAGTAACCCATGCTATATGGCACCGAGCATTATCCTGCATCGTCTTCTCCTATGTATATCAACCCCCGTGAGATGACGATTTCTCAACGAAAACAATTAAACAAACGTCCGTCTAACATGTGCTCCGGTGTCTGTTGATTTGTAGTCTCCAAAAGGGCCCCCGTCTCTTGAAATTTTCTGTGTACTCGTCACACAGCTGATTGACTCATGTTTAGTACACGAATGACTTGTCGTTGGTAATGGGAAACTTTTGAACTAGTATTCGGCTGTATACATAACATACAAATATATTTTTGACTGAGCGATTATGACAAAACCAGAAATAATCAACATAAATTCATGTTTCTAATATTGATAAATGGCTTTTTATTCGTACAACAAAAATGATATAAATTGTATTATTAACCTTTTTGTTTGGTAATTAAATATATGAAAAAAACGGTTCAGACATCTGTGACCCGTACGTCGCTGTCCTGTTTCCATTAAGCCTGCAATAAAACCTCATCAAGTTTTATGACATCTACGTTCGTTTCGCTCGATTCTGCTTCTTGTTAAAATAATAGGCCCATATTTTTTATTAACGTGTGATGTGCTCATATGTCAGCTTCACGTCTTTAATTATACCTGTACCTATCCTGTTATTATTAACAGTCAACCGATAAACAAAAAACTTTGAATAATATATTTTAAAGCGTTAAAGAAAATCAATGAAAATAAAAATTATCAAAATTATTCTAGCTATGACATAAACAAATAAAACTACCAGAAAATATTTTAAAGAAAGAAAATGATTGAAAGTTTCCGTTTGTAGCATAAAAATAAATAATGTTTTAAAATGATTATATTGTGCTACAATAACAGATATTGCTTTTAGTTCTTTTCCTTCTGGCATGTCTCTAGAATGGCTGCTCCGATTTTGACTGTTTTTCACTGAAAAATAGCTAATGTACTATAGTAACTTAGACTATTTTTATATAGGTATATTAAGGCAGTCGCGGTTAACAGCAAGTTGTAAAGTGCAGCATGATGTAAAGTTCTGAATTACAAAAAATTCCATACTATTTGATTTATAATACTGACGTTTAATTATAAACGGTTATCTTACATTCACATTTGCTTCGATAAGGATAAGCTACTATACTATAATTAATATTTCGGCAGAGGCGGGGCTTATATGATGTAAAATAAAGAAGTAAACCAAATGCATGAATGATTGTTGTAGCTCAAACGGCAAAACAAAAATAAAAGTATACTAAATGTTGCCTTTATATGAGCATGTTTTTAAAAGATAACATTTTACTCTAAACAATAATTGTAACAACGACAAACATGAAACAAATTTAAGTAATGATAATATAATCAGAATTCGTCTTAATGTTGGCAAATTACGGAGGACTATATTTATATTCAGTAAATCGGTAAATATATGAAGGTATCTCTGGTGAAATGTTTATTTATTTAAAAAAAAGGAATAGGTGTTGATTGAAAAAGCATTTAATATAAACACGGTTTTTTTTCGATTCGACTGTTTGTTTCATAAAATATGAAAATACACGAAATACAAAAGGAATAAGTCATAAGTCTCGTGACATGAAAGGTATTAGAAATTGTGTCACATTTTCCTTATTGCGGAACAAAGTTTTTACGTAATCTCACCTTAAAAAATACGAAATTATTTAAAAAAATAAATATTTTAATCTCGTGTGAAACAAATTGTATGCTAAATAAAGCCCTTGTTAACCTTTTGTAATATTAATTTATTGTTTTTGTAAACTCGGTTAATGTATGGTTACTATGACCGTATTATAATTAAAAAAAAAATTAATAGCATTCGTTGCAAGTTTCACTTGAATTCGTATATGTTTTATGAATGGATAATTCAAGTTATACTTTTGACTGGTAGGTCATACAAATTTCAAAAACAAATAGCACAAAAGAACTCAGGAAAATATTTTTGTCTTAAAATTGCTTTTTTTCACTGATGACAAATGACTAAATTATAAGATGTAACTTACTATTAGAACAAGAACAGGATTATTTTTAAGCAAAATTTCTTTTGTTTCAAACACTGATTGTGCAGGAAAAATATTTTAAAACACGTGCCAAAATGACGTTGACGGTATAAATTACTCACAAGTAAAAATGAAAAGAAATTACATAATAACTAGCCAAGATCTAACCTGTGCCAATGCAATAATATTAAGACGATATATGTATCTATATTTCAAACAAACAAACTCATGCACGACTAAAGTTGCACTCCAAAAAAGAAAAAGCTGACATGGCCTAAAAAGATCTTTAATAAAAAAAAGATAATAACATTGCAAAAAGATAATTTCTTCGGCTGTTGGACTTTCAAACTCATTTAGTGTTTAAGGTCTAACAAAAATTATTATTAATTAATTTTATTGTGTTGTTTAAGAGAAGACATTATTTTAACAAATTTAAGAAACTATATATAAAGGCAAACTTTTTTAAACCCGTGTAAAAGTTCAACTGAAACGGGAAAGGAGGAAACAATAACGATTGGCAACAAATGAAACTAGCTTACGTGATCTAATACGACTTTCTCTAACTCTTGTGTAGCGTATTGCTTACTAAGTAAAGTTTGTAATAGTACTTATAGTAAGGTCCTGAACAAGGCGTTGTCCTAGATTCGCTCTTAGTAAAATTAGTAAGAAGATAAAAAGGTAAAACTTTACAGCTTATGGCAATTGTTTTCTTATTCATAGTTCTATATAACAACCAGTACCATACCCATAAAAATCGCAGTTTATTACGCTAAATATTAACTAGCCGTCCTGAGATACAGGATATTACGTAACCTAGTAATTACGTTGGCTACGATGCCTTTTAAACCAAAAAACATTAGAGCATAGACACTACTGATTTGCAGCAGAAGGTGCTACTTTCCCGGACAGTCACCTGTTAAAAGGAGACCTACGAGAGTTACTAAAACTTCAAAATCTTATTAATCACATGACTGACATCAGTGAAACCATGACTAATAGCAATATATTTCGTTACGCCAAAGTGCCTACTCCGTAGCCTAGTAGTAAGGGCGTGTGCTTTAGAAACCAGAGGTCGACGAGAGGGGATTCAACAAATTTTCTTTGTTGTTTCGTAGTTGGTTAGAGAAATTTGGGCCGATCACCCAATCGTCTGAAAAGTATATCATGCGTTGAAGATGGCATGTAAATAAAAAAACCCCTAATGGAGGGAGTGCATTAGGGGAGGCCTATATCCAGCAGTGGACTAACACAGACTGATGATTATGATGACGAAACAAAGTTATTTGATGGGAAAATAAATTCATTGTTTTTTTCAAACTTATGGCCACCCTGTATGTCAGAAGTCGTTTTTACAATGTTTTCCTTGTTTCCATTAAGTCAATTTGCGGATGTTACTTTTCGTGCAATAATGTCAATCAGATGACGTGTTAGCTGGATTTTTCTCAAGGTTCCTCAGGAAAATTGTGACTAAATTGAAAGCGATAAATACGTAGTCTTGTTTTAAATTATTACTATGAGCAAAATTCAAATAATGTTGCAAATAAATTTTACATTAAATAAAATTATTTTCATATTATTTATTTTTTCAAGTCAACTTCTCATTATCATAATTGTTCACCTTAAAAATTTTGCCCATAATTTCAATTTTTTTAGCGAAACTATATTTCATAATCATATATTTTGTGCTGCCAATACATCTAATTGAAAGTCTAAAAATATACGTGAACGATTGCCAACAAATGAAATGAAGTAAATATATCATACGTTTATGTGTTGTTTCATACGTCATAACGGTTGGAAAATTGCAATCCCGAAAATGGTTGTTTACTTTGAAGATGTGCCAAAACTTTAAAATATAAAATGTGTCAGAGTATAAAATAAAATACCGCTTGAATATACATTGGGAAACACAAATAATAAGAAATCACAGTCTGTCATAGTATAAGTGTTGATCCATGATTTATTGAATAGAATGATGATTTTTTTTATTGACAAAGAATTACAAACTAAAGGCTAATTAAAGCGTTAATATTTTGTAAGTTACAAAACATGTTGGCTTTAAATCGTAAATGTTTGTTAAATATTTAGAATTTAATTATTTATTTACACTCTACACACTAATGGTACAGTGACGGCTTAATACCATCGACCTTAAGATGGGGCAAAGGTAATAAGTGAGGATATGCTGATTAAATAAAAAGATAACTCATAAATATTATATAGATACTAATAAATTCATATAAATACTAAGCTGACGTGAAGTGTGTAATATACTTTGATTGCTACATAAATTATTTTTGGGCAATTTCTTGACGTGATTATTTGACTTACTAAGGAATTTTTTACATTTTAATATAGCCATTTTATATAGCGTTTATGTTTTTAATGGTAAACATTACACATAATTTTTATGTCTTATTACGTTCAGGTAAATGGTCGAAAATCCCAAATAATAAAAATGCTATTTTGTAAAGAATGCGTCATATCCTTTTTGCGTAGGTACGTAAGGTATTTTTCATACGAAAGTCTATTTAGAGTATATAATAAAGTCCGTTTATAGTTTTTTCGATTTGGGTTAGGCATTTTTTTATTTTTCTTTGGGACTTTTTTTATTATATTGTAATGTGCCATTTAAAATATGCAACAACTTTTTTTTATGTAAGTTTTGATAATAATCTAACCTATTTCAGCATTTTAATTATTTATCTTACCTCTCGATATCTTATCAATTATCCCTTAGTAAGTCAAATAATCACGTCAAGAAATTGCCCAAAAATAATTTATATAGCAATCAAAGTGTGTAATGTCAGCTAGTATTTATATGAACTTATTAGTATCTATATAATATTTATGAGTTATCTTTTTATTTAATCAGCACCTCCTTACCTTTGCCCCATCTTAAGGTCGATGGTATTAAGCCGTCACTGTACCATTAGTGTGTAGAGTGTAAATAAATAACTAAATTTGAAATATTTAACAAACATCTACGATTTAAAGCCGACATGTTTTGTAACTTACAAATATTAAGTCTTTAATTAGCCTGTAGTTTGTAATTCTTGATCAATAAAAAATCATCATTCTATTCAATAAATCATGGGTCAACTTATGACAGACTGTGATTTTATTATTTGTGTTTCAACGTATATTCAAGCGGTATTTTATTTTATACTCGGACACATTTTATATTTTAAAGTTTTGGCAATATTCAAGTAAACAACCATTTTCGGATTGCAATTTTCCAACCGTTATGACATTGAAACAACACATAAACGTATGATATACTGACTTCATTTTATTTGTTGGCAATCATTCACGTATATTTTAGACTTTCAATTAGATGATGGCACAACAAAGATAAGATTATGAAATATAGTTTTCTAAAAAATTTGAAATTATGGGCAACATTTTAAGATGTAATAAACAATTATGATGATGAGAAGTTTACTGTAAAAATTTAATGGAATAAATTATTTATTTGCAACATTTTTGAATTGTACTTATAGTAATAATTTAAAACAAGACTACGTATTATCCTTTGAATTTAGTAACAATTTTCTCGAGGACTACTCGAACCGATCTTTTGCAACATCTAGTAAATGTTTTACTCGCCATCGTCAATTCTGGATGTAATTACTGAAGCAAGGTAAACTGTATAACGTTCTAAATGTGTTTATTAAATTATTTGTATTACTCATATAAAACTTTAATTGAACCTAAGAATTATATTTGCTAATACTTTAAGGTCAATAGGCAATAATTTTAGCTTTATTTTGTTGTAGAAAACCACATTAAAAATACATCAACAAAAAGTCGAAAACGCAATTGAAATAAATTACAAAAAAAATTTAATAGACTCCTGAATAATAACAGAACAGTCACATACACTGTCGCTGAAATTTGTGTGACACGTGTATGTGTCTTGATAACAATATGTCCATATTGTTTCATGATTTAGTCATTCTGACACAAACATGACAGTGTTAAGCCATTACAACGTTACAGTGTTAATTGCAAACAGAGCCTCGAATGACATCGCATTAGCGTTACTAATATTTAAAAAGAGTAAGAGTATGTAAACCTTAAAACCACACAAATTAGTTACTTGGGATTATTTTGCATATTTGCTTAAGTTGCAAAGACCTCTTAGATTGTAAATTAGTAATCATAAATATAACAAATTCATATTTATACTATTAATGCCAAAGTAATTGTCTGTCTGTCTCGTCTGTCCATCTTTACCGTCAAAACCATTGAACCGATTTCAATGGTATTTGGTACGTACATAGAATAGATTAAGAAGAAAAGACAAATGCTATTATTTATTGCGATAAAAGTGGTTGAAAGAAATAGAGGAAGAATGTTCATATGGAAATTCGTTGTTTTTGTACAAAAAACGATGAAATTTTCTTTTAAGATTCTTCAAACGTGCTAGAATTGTTATTACTAGCAATTTAGTAATTTTCATACTACCTAAAATAAAAGTGATTTCATGGATTCACAGATCATATGATCACATAATAATAGTTTTTTTTTAAATTGCAATGAGGCATGTTAAAAGCTCGTTTAAGGTAATACAATGTAAGTTTCCATATAACTTAATTTAAAAAAATCTTCATTCTATCAGCATTAAACATGTCATACGGCATTTTAATTAAATTATTATCTTAAAAGATATGAGGGATTTAAATTGCGGGGCAGAAATCACGAGTGTATTCACTTTATTACCCTTATAATGCGTAAAAGGATTTTCTGTTTCTACTGTTTGAAGGGGTCATATTTTTTGTCAAACTATCACTTGTTGTTTTTAATTTTGTATATTATTTTGATGGAAAATACTTGTTTTGCCATGAAACCTATTCGTGTAAATAAAATAAATGATTGTAAACGGTTCTATTAAAATAAATTAAACGTTATTAAATGTTAAAAAATAAACTAAATCTTTAGTTTTAGCAATTAATTTACTTATAATATTTGTAATTACATTATACATATACGGAAAAATATGTTTTATATAGTTATAAATATATTTTATTATATTACTTATAACAAGCTGTACTTTCGAAACCTTCCTGCTGCAAGTTAGAGCAATAAAATCCACTTGGCTATTAAATACTGTTTTGTGCTGGAACGGTCGTTGAAAACATGCATAAGTTATATCACTGTTCCTGTAGTTTGTTTATGATATATATCTGAAAAAGCTGCCTGTTTAGGCTTTGCTAATACTACCTTATTATGGGGTGTAAGGGTGTAAGGGATCCACACAACATCTTAGGAACCCAAGCCAACCTCACCTGCACGTGGTGCACCCTGCCAAGCAACGAACGAGGCTCTGGCAGACCACCCACCAACCCGCATTGGACCAGCGTGGTGGGTATCGGTCCAAAACCCCAAATGATGAGACGAAAAACGCCCGCCCCAGTTCCCGGTAGCCTTGCTATTCCTGGCCAAGGCGGCAGCACGCTAACAGCAGGGTGGGGTGCTAAGAATCCCAGGAGTACGTAGGCCGCCAAAACAAACTGACCATCGCGACATACAACGGACGCACGCTACGGCTAGATTCTCATTTGGCCCAACTGGAAGAGGAACTGAGGTGCATAAGATGGCATGTTTTGGGATTGAGTGAAGTCCGTAGAAGGGCGAGGATACTCTAACCCTAGAGTCGGGCCATCTTCTGTACTTCAGGCAGGGAGAAAATCCATCACAGGGTGGAGTCGGGTTCCTTGTCAATAAATCCCTCATTGACAATGTGATTGAAGTATCCGGTGTGTCAGCAAGGGTTGCGTACCTGTGATAAAGCTGACCAATAGGTACAGCCTGAAAATTATCCAAGTGCGCACCAACGTCGTCATACCCGGATGATGATGTCGAAGATATGTACGAGGACATCTCAAGAGCCTACATAACACCACCAAGGCTCACTTCAACGTTGTCATGGGGATTTCAACGCCAAAGTAGGAGTACAGGCATGCAGCGAATCGATGCTGGGATCATATGGCTATGGGAGCAGAAATTATAGGGGCAAATGCTCGTCAATTTCCTCGAGCGAGAGGGCTGTTCTTAATGAACTCGTTCTTTAGAAACAACCCAAAGGAAATGGACGTGGCATAGCCCCGATACTATGACCAAAAATGAGATAGACTTCATTATATCGGACAAAAAGCGCATATTCAGGGATGTCTCAGTGATCACAAGGTTCAAGACCGGAAGTGATCACCGACTTCTAAGAGGCACCCTGAATATAGATTTGAAGCTGAACGGTCCCGATTGATGAAGTCTACGCTCAACCTAATCTGCTCCAGCCTATCATTGATCCTGGCAAATTTCAGATCAATCTGGAAAATCGATTTGCTGCCTTGGAAAATACAATCGACGTGAACGTTGACGAGGAACTCGATCGAGTGGTAAAAATTCTTCGGGACGAGGGTGCCAAACTCTGCGGTCTGCGACGTACGGGCAAAAAGTCTAAACTTTCGGGAGAAACACTGGATCTCATGGCAAAGCGACGAAATGATCCAACCGTCACTTCGTTAGAACAGCGGGTTCTCAACAAGACCATCTCCAAGCTGGTAAGGCGCGACCTCCGTCACTCCAATACGCTCTTAATACAGAGAGCTATTAAGCAAAACCGGGGTCCAAAGTCTTCGTACAACAGCTTGGAAGAAGCCATCTAACGAAGTTGACCAAAGAGAACGGAGAAGTCGTCGCTTCGAGACCAGAGGTTCTCTCGGAGGTTGAAAGCTTTTACAGCCAGTTATACGCGTCGCACTCGGCACACCGGAGCCGGATGAGAAGCATTCTCGAGCCACTCTTACCCGCCATATGTCGGAGGATCTTCCAGAAATCGGCCTAGACGAAATTGAGGGGGCTCTTGAGCAACTTAAGAATGGAAAAGCTCCGGAAGAGGACGGAGTCTCGGCGGAGGTACTGAAGGCCGCCGGTAAACGGTGCTGAAAAGACTCCGCCGTCTATTTAACTATGCCCTTCTCTCCGGGAGAACTCCTGAGGCATGGCATAGGGGTTTGATCGCATTATTCTTCAAAAAGGTGATAAAACCCTTTTGAAGAACTATCGGTCAATATCGCTCCTGAGTCATGTCTAAGTTGTTTTCGAGGGTCATCTCGAATCGTCCTGCACGAAAACTCGATGAAGCGCAGCCTCGAGAACAGGCCGGGTTTCGGAGGGGTTACAGCACCATAGACCACATCCACGCAATGAGACAGGCTATGCAGAACACGAGTATAACCAGCTCCTGTGGATTTGTGGACAATAAGAAGGCTTTTGATTCCATCGAGACCTGGTCTTTCCTCGACACATCTTACAGCGGTGCCAAATTGATTGGCGATATTTCAAGATGCTGAGATGTCTGTATAACGCAGCCACTATGTCTGTCATGGTCCAAAGGGGGCAGACTGAGCCTATCCCCTGCACCGCGGTGTGAGACAAGGAGACGTCATGTCTCCGAAATTGTTCTCCGCCGCGCTTGAGGACATGTTCAGGACGCTCAACTGGGAAGGACACGGCATAAATGTGAACGGCGAGTACATCTCACATCTTCGATTTGCGGACGATATCGTCATCTGGCTGGAGACCGCTAAGGACCTGCAAAAAATGGTGCAAAGCCTGGCTGAGTCTTCTGCACGCATCGGTCTCCGGATGAACTTGGGTAAAACCAAGGTCATGTTTAACGAGCACGTTGATCCGGGACCGATCACAATTGACGGCACCTCCCTCGAAGTGGTTTCAGAGTACGTTTACCTAGGGCAAACGCTCCAACTAGGTAGAAACAACTTTGAGGGGGAGGCCAACAGAAGGATTCGACTAGGCTGGGCAGCTTTTCATAAGCTTCGTCGAGTTTTCTCGTCACCCATCCCACAGTGCCTCAAATCGAAAGTCTTCGATCAGTGCGTCTTACCCGTTTTGACCTACGGTGCCGAGACTTGGACACTTACGGTTCAACTGGTCCACAAATTTAAAGTCGCTCAGCGAGCTATGGAGAGGGCTATGTCGAGTATCTCTGAAGGACCGCATCAGAAATGACGGATCCGTCAGAGAACCAAAATCACCGACATAGCCCACCGGATTAGTAAGCTGAAGGGCAGTGGGCCGGTCATATAAGCCGCAGAACTGACGACCGCTGAGTCGAAAGTTCTGGAGTGGAGACCGAGGCTCGGCAAACGTAGTGTGGACGCCCTGCGGCAAGATGGAGGACGACATTCGCAAAGTGGCCGGTGGGCTGGATGAGAATAGCCGAAGATAGGAAGCGGTGGCGTGCATTAGGGAGGCCTATGTCCAGCAGTGGACTAGCGCAGGCTGATGATGATGATGATGATGACCTTATTATTGTATTTTACTATTTTATTATTCCCATTATAGATAGAAATAAAATATTTTATAAACCTTTTAAATTATACACGCAGGTCGGTAAACTGTAAGATCCCTGTGTATAGCTTGTTGTATATTTGTATTTTTATTATATCTGAAATATATTTTGTTATTTTTTGCATATAGATATAAAAATACTTATTTTATAGTACTTGAAAAAGACCTGGGGCGTACATTAAAGGCTGTGTTCCATTTCAAAATCTGTTTTATTGGAGTTTAAAATGTCAAAGTTACTCAAATTGTATGTTAGGTCACGAAATGTTAGTTTACTGTGACTGTGAGTACTCAAAGCCCACACAGACGATACTTGAATGTCCAATGTAAAATAAGTAACATTATCGCAGTGGTTTCAATCGCATTTTTATTTGGTCCCTTTCAATATGTTATTACACTTTTCACACAAACGGAATTAACGCCAAATTTATTATTTAAACTCTATTGCCTAACATCTTTGTAATTTTTATCGTAAACACTAACGGTTTTTGGCGTATCTTTAAAGAGCAGATCATGTTACACTTACGGTATTCTGTTGAGAAAGAATATGTTTTTTTTTTCATTTTTGTTTCTTCATTAAAAATCCTTTATTTATATTTATCGATTACTTATATTTTTCTGTTCTTTAGAAATTATAAGAAGCTAAAATATCTATCACACAAATGTAATACATAATTTACTAACTCAATTAAACAATTACAATAAGTGTATATCATACTATTTCCTATATTCATCATTTTGCTTATTTTATGAAGATTAAAATAGCAGAAAACCATTATTATTATTATCATAGAAGTTATAAGTAAAGTACGTTACTGCAGCGGCCGAATTGAGACAAGGAGCTGAGACATGATTTCAAATGCGGTGATTTTCTACTTTTACGTAGATTCAATCAAATTAACAACTTAAATACATTAGATAATTTAATAATTACTCCTGACGTTCATCTTCAGCTAATTGCAGTTTGATTTAAGCAAATTATTAAGGCAATCAGTACTTGTCGCTGATTTAACTGCAGTATTATGTATATTTACATATACATGATACTGCAGACTACAAACGAGAGTAGTAATCAAGATCATGTTCATATATTATTCAATACCTTAATCAACTTGATATTAGCTGGTGTGAAACGTATAGTAATACGCAGGTTTGATTAATATTATTAAAGTTATATGTACAAGAGAATAAAAAAGGTTGTGGTTATGGTTATTAAGGTATTGTGTAAATAAAAGACATTGTTGTCTTACTTTTCGCGCAACGTTAAGAAATTTGAATTGCAATTCACATTCAAATATCTTTATTCAATATAAAAGTGTAACACTCGCTTATTGATTGTCAAGGACGCTAGCACCGTTTCGAAATAGGACGCCTCCGACTTGGGGAGAACTGGCGAAAGAAACTCAGCGGGCCTATTTTGTCATCTTTTAAAATAATCAAATATACATATAAATTTCGTATAAGCTACATACAGTTCTGTCATATGAATCCGAAATTTGAAAAGCCTGGAGCGAGCATTCCATTACCAGGTGCTGTTATCATTTATAAATTCATTTATGTTATAATAACCTTTAACACATAGACGTTCCTTTACTATTTTTCAAAATTATTAATAATCAATTTCTGAACGTTTACTAGGATTTTGTCGTAAAAGCGTATACATTGTCCCATAAAAGATTCACGTATTCTTCGCAGTCTAGTTGCTGGAAGAATTAAATTATGTTTGTTTCTAATATTTATGTTATGTGCATCACAATGCCTGCGAAAATCATTTCTATTTTCCTGTACGTGTATATCCACAATTTGTCACCTGATATGATGATGTATACAGCATTTGAAGATCCTGCATGGAATATTTTGAGAGTTCAGACGCGTCAAGAAACGTGAGCCGCTTTTTGCTCTTAACAGGGCGAATACGGTATCCATTGGGAAAACAACTTTTACACCTAATTGTTCATGCAAGATTATTTGTATTTAACTTATGTCAATGCCTAAAGTTGCCTGAATTTTGCGGTATGTCACATGTCGATCTTCCTCAATCAGCTTACGCACAGCATCAACGTTTTCTTGTGTGACTGCAGTTTTTGGATGAGTTTGTATCTTCACTGAACATGACACGTCTACGTCGAAATTCAGCAAACCAGCGGTAAATTGTGGTTTTGGATGGGGTTTCATCACCAAATGCAAAATTATCTGGTCAACACACTGTTTTTGTGTTAAACCACTTCGAAAGTCATAATAAATCATCGCTCTTGAATTTTCTCGAGTCAATTCCATTTTCTTAACGACTAAAAAGTTTGACAAGACCTTGTGACAAGATTAATAATCTTTTTATAAATAAATAGTATTCGATTTTCAAAAGCAAGGAGCTTGAATTAGAAAGATTTTAATATGACAGGAATAGTGGAAATATTCCATTCCCAATACTTTTAGTGCAGCCCTCGAAAACCTGCTTCCTGTTTGTGCATCGCGCGTAATTTTTTAATTATATCTCTCGTTTGATGATTAAAAATAAAAACCTATTTAAAAACCGTCAGCATATGGTCTATGTAAAATGGCAGCGCATCTCAGTCGCATCAGACACTAGCCGGACAAGCAAGCAAGCTTACAACGCAAAATGTAAATATTATAATGTATGAATTAAATACCAGATATTGAATTTCAGTTACCGGTTCTAAAGTAAGACACCTTTCATTAACGCTAGGATGGTTTCTAACTTATTTCGCCTTTAATCGATATTAAATGCGTTACATCTGGTAAGGGTATGAAAGAAGAGAAGAAGATTGCTAAAGTAAAACAGATAGTTATAAACGATGTTACACAAACGATGACAAAAATGTCTTTGATTTGAATTTATCAGTTTAGAATTTCTATTTCATAAAAAAAACAGATAAAAAGGCACACGAAAAGTAAATAAATAGTAACAGATTAACATAAATATAATTACTATAGATATAAAACACATTAATAAATTGTTACAAATAGGACAACAAATTAATTTTTTGTATTTTATTTTGTAGAATGTAATAAATCCAATTAAAACAAAAATACACCAACATTAAAATATCATTAATCAATGTTGATGTCATACTACGATGGGCCATTAGGGGATTTTTGTACCTTCCCAAAATTAGTTATAAATAGTGAAGCGCCTTAATAGTGCAGCGGATTTTTGGGATACACCCTGGTCCAATGCGGACCAGTAGGTAGGTGGACCGACATTTTACATGCCTTCCGACGCGTGGATCCTCTTGATTTTTAGACAAACGGGTATTCGGTCCAAATGGTCCTAACCAACAAGAAAACAAGGATAATAAAAAGTTGCTTCCCCACGGGATTCGAACCCACAACCTCCGGTCTATAAAACAAGGGCCAATACCGCTGGGCTACGGAGGCCTCGAGGCCTTTTACAATTTTAGAACAACTCATTGAGGATGACGATTGCAAACAAAGAAAAAAACTTTGTCGTTTAACTTTATAAATCAAGAAGATATCACCTGCAAGTAATAGATTTAAAATATTGTGACCGTAAACGCTGAAAAGAGTCGGAAACCTCAAAAACAAAATTCAAGCAATCAATGCGATAAATCTATAAAAAGTATATTTACTCTCAATAGAAGTTTCATAAATACAAGAAAATCAGTCTGTAGAGATGATATGAAAATTGACTAAAGGTTGACGTGATGTTGCTTGTGTTGACAAACATACAGATACACTGATGATACCGCTAAAGGAGTTTTAGAGCTATTAAAATACAAACAGCCCATTTCTTCATGTAGACACGTAATACATTTTAAATTACTTCTCGCGTAGCATAAGTAAAAAACAGATAGTGACTTAAAAAATATATATCACTTTAAAATTATGAAACGTACCATGTATCCTTTCATTTAATTCCTTTATTAAGTTTTGGCATAATAATAGATTACTAAGCTTTACTTAAAATAGATCAACAGCTGAACAACTTTCAACTTTAATAGCTCACTCCTGCTTCGCACAGTGCATATTTTGCAAATGGAAAAAAAATACAATCAAAGTTGATTGTATTTTTTTTCCATTTCTCTTTCATTCACATTCATCTCACAAAGGTTTTTTACACTTTATTGATATGTAATTAACTAGCTGTTGCCCGCGACTTCCTCATCGTGGAAATATATAAAAAGTAGTCTAAGTTACTCTCTGTTACATAAGCTATCTTCCAGTGAAAGTCCTGTCAAAATTGAATCAGCCATTCTAGAGATTAGCTGGAACAATCAGACAAAACAACAAAAATTTAAAATATATAAATATGTAATAATAATAATAATAATCAGTTATATATCAGTATATAATTATTTAAAAACGGTTATTATTGTATTAAAAATAGATTTTGTAAGTATAACTAAAACACATAGTGAAATACAATACAAACTAAAACATTGATATAAAAATATTTTTAAGCACATTTTTAATCAGTAATTAAACATTTTTAATAAAACTTTGTTTCACCTAATCATTTTACAGTCCACAGTTTAAGGACCTTATACTAGTCTATCGTTTTGGATAATAGAGCTATACGTTAGACGAATACAACATTGTGCAGATTATTCAACAATTAATCTGACATGAAATGTACTTAGCACCATGTTTGCAACAGATGTCACTTCTGTTTGAATTGTAAGCTCGTACTGTAGACAAAATATGTGCTTACGGAATACACAATGAATACTACATCGCTGCTTACATCATGCTTAATGGATCTAAATAAGATATGGTTTTTGTATCGCCATCCTCATATATCTATAAGTCTAAAATCAGGGTTTTACTATTTTTAATAACGTAAAATTATAACTTCATTAATGTAACAAAACAGACTATTTTTCAGCGTTTTTATGTAACTTTTTACGATACTTAAACCATACTGTGTCTTTTTCTCTTTCTCGTATATATGTGTAAATGATCTCTCACACATAATTAACAATAACAATGAGATAGTATTACTTCTGACGATATCTCTTTGAAGTTAAAGTTCGATGCAATACAGTAATTGATGAATATGTAAACAATAATCTCTCTAAAGTTCGGCATTCGTTCGGTGTAAATAATTTAATACTAAAAACAAAAAGACAAAATGTATAAAATTGGTGACCCTAATGTAAAATGTAGTAATTTCCAAGTGTACATTCATGGGGAAGCGCTAGACATTTTTTACTCTACTTTGTTTCTCAGCATAACAGTAGGCACTAAAAACAACGAGACAAACTTATATATGGACTAGTGAATTAACTAATATCCGTAGCTGTAAAAAAGTTAGACAATTAACTTATGTGGAGACAGCTCGCCTAGTATATTTCCTCAGTATAATGTCTTATGGCAATCTACTGTGGGAAATCGCGGATATTAACACAATTTTCGTCTTTCAAAAATAGCTTTTTTGTACAGTCTAAAATTGGCCCACGTTATAGACTGAATTATTAAGAGACTTGTTTTCTCAAATTAAAAGAATGAGCGTTAACTCAGAATTGAATTTCGAAACTTTATGGTATGTGCAGAAGAACAAAATAGGTTTTAAGGCATTGTAATGCACATCATAGAAATAATTAGAACAAGCATAGACTACTTCCAGCAACTAGACTGCGAAGAATATCCAAATCTTTTGTTAAATAATGTATTCGCTTTTACAAAAAAGTCCTAGAAAACTTTGAACAATTAACTAATTAACTGACTAACTTATTAATAAATTTAAAAAAAATGTTTTTGTGTTAAAGGTTATTACAA
Organism: Lamproptera curius; assembly: GCA_029286875.1. Lineage (NCBI taxonomy): Eukaryota > Metazoa > Arthropoda > Insecta > Lepidoptera > Papilionidae > Lamproptera > Lamproptera curius. Next base: position 260,141 of record JAGSMT010000069.1, read on the forward strand.
TCTAAATGAGTTCTTAAATGAAAACACACGTTGATAATGGATTGCTCGCTCCAGGCTATTTTTAATGAAAATTTTTATGCATGTAATTGTTTCTTTATTGAAATAATTTTACTGTGAAAGTTGACAAAAAACAACGTCCCGCCGAGTTTCTTTTGCCGGTTCTTTTTAGGTTAGAGGCGTCATTTATTAAACCATAGGAGTGAGTTATGTGGAATTAAGATTTTTAAATTTAAAATTTTAATAAATCCCTAGTAGTTAACTAGGTAAACGACACGTACAACGTGAAATTAGAAGGTTGAGACTAGATTTGTTATGGGCATAGTGTATTGCTTATATTAGTGTATGAATATATTAAAAATATCGTCGTTGTCAAAAAAAACCTGTTTTGTGTCAGTTTTGAGATTTTGACCATAGCGGATAGTCCATTGCCTTATTCATCATATGAAAGAACATCTATGACCCCATCACAAATATTGGTCGAACTACGTCTACCTCTTAAAAATATGCTATATGGAGCAGCTAGAATTTTGTCAAATAAAATCTGTTATGTGCCATATTGCCACGTAGCTCATTTCATTTGACCACGAGCAATGACAGAACCACATAAAAATGAGAAGGAATTATGTTTACCTCGCAAAGGACATAGGCACATAGGTCTCATAAATTACGATAAAGTCTATCACCCGTGTAAACACCTTTATGCCAGCATATCAAGATATTTGTCACCAGAGGAAAATTATTCTTCACCTAATCCTACAGCAACCAAAAATAGATTTTGCATAATTTATAGCAGTAGTAGTGATTTATCAAAGAAATCTCCAGTACTGCAATCATCAAGGGACATCGAGGTCTCAAAACCAACAACCAAGAAAAACCACAGCTAAGCGCCCCCGTTTATTACGGAAACCAAACAAAGTCATTAAGAAAAAAATTGCACTATACAACAAAGGAATCGATCTATAAGAAATCGTTGTAATCTTACTGCAATTAAACAAAAACTAAACATAGTTTAAGTGTAGATTATTATGACGAGAAAAACGGTGTATGTTCCATTACAAATGTTTAAATATATAAACATAGAGTGACAAAAGTCTTAGCAACGGTATGGAATTTACCTAAGAAAACAAACCGTGATTTTGGTATCTCTGGAAAACAAGTTAATATTTTTGTGCCCAAGTCTGATTGTGAAAATATTAAATTTATTAAGCAAGCAGTATTGGTACACAGCAATGTATCTGACTGCACCTAGGCACAATATCGTGCCCACCAAGAATACAACATAGCGAGGTACGGTTGTCAATGGTTTGCTTTACTTCTTATAGTGCCAAGGTATTATTATCGTGCAATATGAGCACTTATAAACCGAGTAAGGATGGTAGAGGTCAATAAATCTCATGTCCGAAAAGAATACTCATGAAGCTAAAAATATGGCAACAGAAAACTTAAAGACTAACCCCGATATCGCATCGATAAGGGTTGACGTGCAAAATTTCCCTTTGGCACTAAAATTATTTGCCAATGCATTGCATTATAAACAAAAATTACAGTGCCGCTATTTCAAGATTTATAATTCTCGTACCGCAGATGTAACTATTTACTATTGGCAAATGCAACGGCAAATTTACCTTTGGTGAAGCAGACGGAGGAGTTACATCGAACGAATTTACAAGCTGTGTAATTGAATATCTTAAAAATATATGCAGAGCTTATAAATACCTCACCATAATTAGTGAATTACCAGAACAGATATAAGGCAATTGCGTTGGGTAAAATTGCGATTTTTCTCAAGTAGATGTGAGAGAATCTACTTCTATCTAAGAGGTTAATAGTGTCCACTTCCCGACCGACCGTAGCATCCAACAACTTATCTATGCACCTCAGCATTATATAACAGCGTTATGGCAACGATTTTACAAGGATAAAAGGGCAGGTCATTCCACAGTAATTTATATAGCAGCACTTAAAAATACAATATATTCAGATGACGTATTTTTAAGTGCTGTTGCTCGATATCTTCTAAAAGGGAATTTCATGTATCTAAATAATATCATTATATTATTCTCCAGATACTTATGATAATTGAAATGATATGATGATGCCAGAAAATTATGCAACTTTTCCGTAAATTGTAAGATGGTCTTCTGGAAATTACTAAAAGCAAATTCAATCAACTGCAAGAATTGGCATCATTTACAGATTTTGACTATGAATCCCTATAATTTAAGTTTGTTCGGTTTTTCACAATATTGATGTTATATATTTCTAAGGTAATTTCAATATATCACCTTATTAAAACCTGTTATGTGTCCCAAACTTGACACTTTTTTTTCATATTAAACGAAATTATTAAAACCTGTTTATTTGACACGCAGATTACAAATAAGTTTTATAACTTTATCTTTCATGTACAATGATTTTCAAAGTAAAACTTCTAGTAAAATTTTCAGGAGAACTTCTTTTGTTAATATTACGAACCTATACTTTTGCTACATAGCAGATTTTGGTTTGACAACGACGATTTGTAACATTTTGTGATGAATAATTTTACAAAATATTTCCATACGAATACCTTTACGAAACATGAAAATATCAGGCGTTCAACAAGTAAAATCAATCATAAGAAATATTTCTGGATCCATTGAAACAGGTATTTGTTGGAACCGGAAGTAGTAGATTTTGATTAAGTTTTAAGCCGGTGGTTTCCTGTTTGCAAAACTTTCTCCAACTGGGATTATTCCTTTTGAAGATTATGCCGAAACTTATATTTAACCAGTGCAAGTGGAATTGAAATGCTTAACACTTATCTGAAATCTCTTATATTGACTTTCTAATCAATATTGATGCACAAAATATTAAATAAAAGTGTTTTGGTAATTTTACAAACTATTGTACTTCCGTAGCAAAAATTATAAAACATTTTTACGACCGTTAATTTCACACGCATGAAATAACCTAAACACGAACATCGCTTTTCCAGTGTTAGCAAAATGAAAAATGTGATAAAAATAAAAGCAGAGGGCATTCAAAAAACAGAAACATTATCGCTTTTAAAATTGTGCTTTACAATTTAAATGGAATCTTAGTAAATAATTAAAAAAATAATTGGTAAATTATAAAAATGCGTATAACATTTTGTTTGACTGTACTTCCTAATTCTTTATAATGACTTATTATACTATCAATTCTATTCATGTTAAATGACCGGCCTATCAAAATAAAGAACTTCTGAACCTGGAGAAACAATTGATACTTACGTCTCTTTATTTTTTGTTAAGAAAAAAACATTTGTTTTCAAACAAATCTAAAGTTTAAAAACCTTACAAGTTTAAATTAACAAGCTTTTGTCGTTATTTAGTTACAAGTTCTTTATTTTATTTTATATACCAAGAAAAATAATTGTTAATTAATAAAATTAGCTTTTTGTTTTTCGTGTTCCCAGTTATAAAAAACTTATTAATTGATTAAGTATATATAAGATTCTAGTATATGCAATCGAGGTTAATGAATCCTTAAATGGTAATTAATCTTTAGCCTATCCCATAAATAGTAATATACAAATCCAATCAAAACGAAGCTACCGGTTTAAAATTAGTATTCTACTTTCCTATATATTTCTATGACCCTATATTCTATATTCTTTTTTTCAGGAATCTATTTCTTTGCAAAATATCTATTAATATTTAAAAAATAAATTGCACGAAACTGATTTTTGTAAAACTTAAACTTATGATTTATATTAGTGTATTTAAATATTAATAGTGCATATTTCATTTCATATACAATATGATTTTTATAGTTTTAAACAGTCTATTGTTTCTTTTTTGCAATAAATTTCGTTTACAGTAATCCTGAATTACCTGTTTACTGTAAACCCTGTAAGGGATTAAAGACGACTGAAATAATGTAAAAAATATGAACGCGATAAAATCTATACAGAAAATTTTGTGAATAATGTGCAGTATTTGCGTAATAGCGTGAAACCTTTACAGGAAAAATATTTTAGAGATTATTTTTTCATTTAGACTTATTTAACGTAGATGGACATTATTTTATGTTCTTTATTAATAAAATTTCTGAAGATGAATAAAGAGATATATATCTTTAATCAAATGAAAACAAAAAAAGAGTTAAAATGTATTTCCTATGTTAAACTTAATTGTTATATTTAATTTACGCAAGCCAATTCCAACTTTGTAAACTATAGTACTTTGTTGACTTAATTTCTTAATAGTTTAACTATATAAAATGTTTAAAATTTATTAAACTTTTTTAGAACTTTATTTAATATTGCGATAATGATAAAAATTATGATAAACGGTTTTAAAATATAAAAAAAGATAAATATATTTAAAACCTCATTAAAAAATTAGCAAAAGTGTTGTGGAAGTGAAAGTTTTCAGTTTGAAATTATAAGTTCTAAGTTACCGGTAAAATATTTAAAAGCAAAGACTTACTTCATAGAGGAAAATTTTCTTTTAATAGTTATTATACATTAAATTTTTCGTGGCATAGTGGTATTGGCCTTTGCCTTTTAAGTTGATGGTCGTAGGTTCAAATCTTGCAGGGCAAAAGTCATGTTATCTTAGGGTTTGTTGCCTTAGGGTAATATGATCCCCTCCAAACAATAACTTTGTAGTGGCGGTGGGGCTCAGTACCTGCGGCCAGCCCGAGAGGAACACGGCTGGCCTATGGTGCAAGTCCGGCTTAGGAGGAGGGTGCTCCAAGCGGGCTGAACAAGCCCGCTTTGGATGCGCCATTAGAGGGTGCCAGTATCAATCATTTCCTTAGGCTTAATATTTGACTTCGTAAACAACGTTGTTCAATTCAACAATCAGTTCAGTTGTCAATCTTCTTAAAATTGTTTTCAATAAAGTGACGATAGGAAAAGAAAGCTCACCTGATGGTAAGTGAAACGCCCCGCTTAGAAGAAACGAATATACGCCATAAATCTCCTGTATATAAGGTCAAAACTTACGCCTCAAATTACGTTACATCGTAATATAAGGACATCCTGGACACGACGGACTCAATGCAGACATATGTCTGGCTGCACAAACCTGTCCACCGACCTCTTCTTGGCGATCGCGAACGCTGCCTTGTCTCTCACACTTCCTCGGAAGTGGAGAGGAAGGTGGTGTTCTGCGTAAGCCGGGAAGAGGAGACTACCATCCAAGTCCCACCGACCCATTGGTCTTCTGCCAGTCCTGGTAAAATCTTGGACAAAAGTACTTTGCGCGTATCAGTAGGTCAGTCTACCGGCCACCAACATTGAAACAGTACGGCTTCATGCCCCAAAGGTCAACCGAGGACGCTTCTATGATCTGGTGAGACATGTCGAAACACAGATGGTCGAAAAACGACTGACCGTCATGGTCTCGCTGGACATAGAGGGCGCCTTTGACAATGCTTGGTGGCCGGCAAAAGATCAAGCTGGCGAGATCAATGCCCGGTAAACCTGAGGCGACATGTAGACAGCTATCTTCAAGATAGAAAAGTGCGCTCGGTTTGCCGGAGATGAATGGGTTGAGGCTACCACCAAGGATGCTGCAAGTCTCGTTGGCCCAACGTTTTGGAACCTGCTGCTCAATCCCTTCTGGTAGAGCTTGATGGAAGAGGCATTTTGTACAGGCTTTTGCGGATGATATCGTTCTGGTGTTCTCCGGGATCGGGCCATAGACCTTCAAGAAAGGGCGAACGCGGTCCTCGCTTGTGTCAGAATGGAGATAAATAAATTAAAATTTGCCAATGAAAACGAAGGCAAGCTTTCACAAGAAAGTTAAAGTATGACACCCCAGTTCTGCGCATGGGCGGAGTGTATCGACATGGTCCAAGAGCTGAAGGTTCTGGGCCTACAAGACCATAAGTTGACTTTTAACAACCATGTTAAAAACGTCTGCTAAGGTCCAGAACCTTTATAAGCAATTAATTAGAGCAGCAAATTGAGCTGAGGCCTGAACCGGAGGTCACCAGGACGATATACACCGCCGTGGTAGAACCGGTCGTCCTCTACGCAGCGAGCGCCTGGGCCCCGCAACGAAGAACTTTTTACCGTGGGAAAATGCCTACGCATACCCGTCCTCGCTGGGGCAAAGACGGGTTATGTCGGACTCGCACCGACTAAAACCACCATGTTGTTCCTTCCTGACGCCTTTAAGGTGGGGCCACAGGAACGTGCTTACACTCATCTGCAACTCCACCAGCGCTGGCCATCTGCCACCCTCTGGGCGCTTCGGAACTAACGCACCCTTCGTCTCGGCCAGTAACAGACATCCCCCAGGGATGTCTGTTACTCAGGGGCCGTGGGAGCCAAGAGTTCCCAGCCCACGCAGGGATGAGACTTCCAGCCCCAAGCGGCAGCCCGGAAGTAACCTCCACGGCCTGCCTTACTCCTTAGGCCGGCCAGGTTCCTCTAAGCTTCCCTGCGGCTGGCCTAAGCTGCAGGTACTGAGCCCCACCGCTACGACAAAGCGAGAACCTGTTCGTGGAGACTTTGTTAGTATTCGGTCTACCCCTTAACAATTTCCTTGGAAAAGGTTGCCAACAAATCATACGATAAAACTAATGTTGTACTTCTTCAAAATTATCCAATGTTCGTATGCAGCTTCAATAAAGGTTAACAGCCACTTAAACCGGTAAGGCCCACGTGAATAATTATTTCTTACAAAACAGCATGAATATATGCAGGTCGCTCTTCATGACACGTCTCGTGTGGCGCAGTAAGGAACGACTTTTCTTCAGATTGCCTCCTTGTGAAGCGTTTTGTCAAAATCTACCCGTTATTCTAATTTGTCTAGTTTCCTTGTTAAAATTTACTCCGGCTCTTCGAGGTCTCGTAAGAAAGACAGAGAAGGGAAGACATGTCTTCTAGCGAAACCTTAAGTTATAACGGTGAGCCACAAAAATTATTAAAAGGAGAGGAGAGAGAGCTATGTTATTTTCTTATGTGATGTTAAGTTGCCTTATGTGATGTTTTTAGGGAGACGAGTCTTGTACAGACCGGGTACCGGTCCCAAGACTTTTAAAAATTGAAATATTGCTTATTTAATATTTAATTGATTCAATAGAAACGAAAAAATGAGGTATAAATAAATAATATACGCCCTTAAATTAGCAGATATTTTGAGACACAAATTTAAATTAAATTTCAACCGTTTTTTTATGAGTGAGGTTAGACAGCGAGGCAATCGATGCAATCGTGAACAAATGAAATTAAGGTACGTGATCCAATGCAGCTGCCACCTGCATCGAGTTTATCGTGTTCTTTACAATCCCCGAATAATGTAATAAAATTGTCTATAAACAATAAATTGATTATAAGTCGTTATGAGAAAAAGTTGTTTTTGAGAAACAATGAAATAAAAAATACGTTATAGAAATTCATAACTTTGTGACTTTGAATGATGTTTGTGAAAAAGCACGTTGATGATCTTTGATGAAAGTGGTAGCTTAGGTATATTCTAAGTAAATTACTTTCAAATATTAAAAATATATCGCAAAGAATTAAAGTGTCGCTTACAAAGTCAGTTAAATAAAAGTTGTGTAAATCCGTATGCTTTGTTAACAATTTTTACTTTATCAATTTTGTGTTGATCAGATTCGCTATTTTCAGCTTTAAATTGAAATGAATGTCTTTAAAGTTCTGAGTAAATAAATTTCGGAGGAAGTCGTGTCAGGACGGTATTTACTACGCCGTGAACGTCAGAACAGTTGAAATATTTTTCCTGCTTCATTTTAAAGTCATTATTTTTTATGTCACTATTTTCTTGTTTTTGTAAAATACAGCGTCAGTAATCTTTGATCAGTAGATTGGAGTATTAACTTTACCTAAAGCTTGCTGGTTGCGTTAAATATATGAAATTTTTAAACAATGCAAAATTGAATTTATATTACCAGATATTTGAGAAATAAATTGGTAAAATACGGCACCAAAAATCACAACCTTATGCGATTAAATTACAAACGCTGACAAAGCTGTAAATAGACATGAAGTATGTTCTACGTAATTGTACTTCTTTCACTGGTTTTTAATATAGTCCGCAAGCGCATTTATCTATATTTAAAGTACAATAATAATTTTAACATATATTTTTTTGAAATTCCAATGTTTGTCAAAAAAGGCATGTTTAAAGCTCATTTAAGGCAAGATAGTGGTAAGTTCACATAAAAGTCCATACATTAAAAAAATATTTATTATAGTAGTATAAAAAAAATCATTCACGAATTTTTTATTAAATTAATATCTCAAAATATTTAAAAAAATCAGTGTAATTTCCTTTTTACCCCTTTATTGCAAAAGCTTTACTTTTGAAGTCCGTCATATTTTTTTTATCATTTTTATGTTCTTAGTTATTTTATTTGTTATTATAAATGTTTACATAGAAACCCTGTCAAATTAATTGCAAGATATACCTAATTTTTTCCTAAGTTCAAAGTTAGTTATTTATTTTGTTGTCGATGGGTTTATAATCCTAATAAATAAATGTTGTTCTTTTTAAATAAAATATATACTATTTTTTAAAACCTATAACTACTTAAATTAAATTGTCAAAAATTCAACATTAAGTCGTAGGAATATTCTAATATATATAAATCACGTTCAGTTGTTTGTCCAAATTGACTTAAACTTTTAAGATTTTTAAAATATGTTTCACAAATGGCATTTAATAACTTGAAAAATACAAGCTTAATCTTGATTTATAATCCAAAATGTTTAAAAACAATTTAGTTTGCTTGATAAAAAAAGGCAGAAACGTTGGACAGTTGGGATATTTGATTGCGTTGTGTGTTCAATATCTGATAGGAGAATTGGGGATAAAAAGTAATTCAAAAATTGATTTTGGTCGTTTTTTATAATATTTTTTTAACTTTGGTTAAAAAAAAAATTCATAACGTTATTTTATACCAGGCCATCAAATAAAAAAAAAAGTAATAATAAGATGTTACAACATCCCAAAAAAATGTAAAATTATAATGAATTTTTTACAGAGCAAAATAATAAAAGGATTTTGATGTGTAAAGGAAAATTTGATGAATTCAACTGGGCATTAAAATTATATTCGTTATTTTTTTTCAAGATAGTTGTTTCCTTACGCTTGACGACGAACGTATTCAACTTATGTTCTTCGTTTTTTAATAGCCATGCAACTAAAACATTAAAATTTTGGTCCATATCCATACAAATTATAATATTTTTAATAGAAAAGTAAGTATTAAAAAAACAATATTACTTTTTAAAACTAACCATTGAATAGACTTTTGCACGATATTCGTCTTCACTAAATACCAATCCAATCGATTTTTATTCCAGTGTTATTATTTCATTGTATTTAGGTCTAACGGTAGCATCATTGAGGTCACTGTTTTTTTACGATTGACATTAATCTTATAAAACATCCTCCAGTCCTCATGACTGATATTCTCTTACCGTTTATCCAAACCAAATTTTTTTCAATGTTTAAAAAACCTACCAGCAACATGGGGGTATCTGTTTCTATGTTCATATTATTTATATTTTATTCTATGTACATAAAAGTGTCTTGGACGATATTTTGGTGAAATAAATATGACATTAAAAGATATCAGAGATTTAAAAGGGTGGCAAAATCGCGTGGCTGTTCGTACAAGACCATTTTATCCCTTGTTGCTCAAAGTACCTATAACTGTTTGAGCTCATATATTTTTAGAATTTTATATTTCGTTTTATAAAATTTAAACATTGTTTAATTACCTTAGCCCCCTGATCGTTATCTCTATTAGGGAGTTTTGGACCTTCACCCATGCTTCCAAACGGGGAGGTGGACCATTTTTTACATCCATGGCTGGTTTACTAGGTTTATATCCCCTTTTTAGACCCAAATTGTCTTAACAACCAATAAACAAAAATAACACAAAATTTTTCCCCGGAGAACCCGATCTTGGTTATAAAGAAAAACCGCTAGACCCGAAGGGGTGGTCTAGCTATTTATGGTTTGTTTGAAATATAAGGCATCGCGTGTATATTTCAGGAAAGGGGTTTCAATATCTCCTTTCTTGGGTAAAGAAAATTTTACTTTTGGAAAATTTATGCCTTTATAGTCCACTGCTGGACAAAGGCCTCCCAATACACCCTATCCATTGGGGTTTTTGGGCCATCCACCACCTGGTCTAATGCAGGTGGGTGGGTGGACAAACTATTTACATGCCCATCCGACCTGGAACATCTTACTTTTAACAATTGGGTATCGGGAATTGCCCTAACCAACAAAATAAAATAAAATTTTTTGGTCCCCAATTCGACCCGACCTCGGTTCTAAATCACACGCCTATGCACTAGGCCGGAGGATTTAAAAATGTACACTGTGGCGAAATTACATTCGGTTTGCATTAATTTTGCCTCTTTAGTGATGTAATATGTTGTGAAAAAACTGTGATTTTATGTTTAATTAAGATAGTTGTGATATAATTTTATTAATTAATAAAAAAAACTAACGATTTTATGGAATTTTTTTATAACTTTCCATTTCCTTTTGTCTTGTTATAAAAAGTTCTCTCAATAAGTTTCAAAGCGTGTAAAGGAAAAATATCTTTGAAATCAGAGAATTAGCAAACATTACAACCTGTTTATATTGATACATTACAAACTTATCAACATTTTAACTACCTTCCTTTTTCAGTGTTTGAGGTAAAATGTGTTAAAATTCAGTTTAAACATAATTCTTTGTCCACTATACCTCTTTAGCTTTTTTGCAAGGAAATTGCGGAAGGTAGGTTAAGTGGATCAGTGTCGTGTGCATGAGGTGTGCTATTAGGTAAGGTAGGCTAAGCTTGTTCAACAGAGCTTTGTCATATAAATACTTTGCCAGTTCTTTAAATAACTTTTTATAACATGCTTCAATCCAAGATTAATACGTTGAAATAAAAAACGTCAGACACTTTTTTAAATCTAAAATAGAGTACACGACACAATTGTTACATTATGGTACAATTAAAATGTCGTTGGTAATAATATCAGTTGCGTACAATTTATAATAAATATTTTACTTAAATTCATGCTTTATGAATTAATTTCTAGATTTTTTACATAGTAACACAAATCATAAAGAATGGCTAAATGCCATATATTATTTTCTTTTAAATATTGTCGTATATTAAGATACTAAAATATGCCAATAAAAAATTGTAGATTTTGCTTGTAACAATAAAATAACCGATTTTGAACCAATGCATTATGATAAATGTTAGATAAGATATAATTATGAATTTTGTCTGTCTATCTGGATAATCTGGTCTGGAACAATTTTTAAAGTAAATTACACGTGCACAGTTTTACAACCTGTGGATAAAGTTTAAACAAATATACTTACTTATTGATTGTCAAAAACACTACGAAACGTTTTTGACAAATAGTAAGGTAGCAAAAACGCTAATAGCATTTTACTTATAAGACCCTATAGTGGGTTATACTCTAATAAATACTTATGAGTGTAATGCTCGGATTAACAAGCCTGAACCCACGGGCGAATGAAACTCAGCATGGCCTTTTTATTGTCTTCATTTGATATTCTTATATCACTTTTATAAACAAGCATACATTTATATGTAATTGCAAAAAAATAGTCGAGCGAAGTCTGAATATTAAATACTGCTTTAATGATAAATATTTCAATATTTTATTAAAATATCAAAAAATTTTAATAAAATATTGATTCAATCTTTTATTCTCATTTTTTTTGTTTTCAGATTCCCATGGTTGGGTGACTCTGGTGGCACTGGAATATCGAGAAAAGACAACAAAATACCTGACAATTTTAAAAGGAAATAAAATGAAGTCGGATACTGTAGTAACTTAATTAATCTATCGACAATATGGTTTGGAGTGATTAAACCTTATTTAAGTACATATAAATGTATATGTATAACTATTGTAATTATTGCTACATTTGTACAGATAATATAATGAAGTCGGTTGCCTATTTATACATTTGTTTCAACGTGGTGCTCCTCGATATTGTTGATAGAGTTTTTTTAAAGGTTGAGCAAAATTTTTATAGAACTGACAATATTTAAAAAGGCGAATATTTTGTACATTACGGACATTACACATAAAAAATATATACTCATTTAATAATTATAAAAAATATTGTCTTTAGGTATGTTGTAGCAGTTTGGTTTGCTACAACATACCTAAAGACAATACCCACCCAGACGGTCTCCTGTAAAAAGGGGACCTACTACCGGTATATTTAACTTACGACTAAATAAATACAATAGATGAATAATTTATAGGCACACATACCAATAGAATTCCATCTTGTTATTGTATTAATTACAGTACAGTAACATTTTATACTCTTGTTACTTTATTATATTTTTGTTGTAAAACTAAATTCAGATGGGTAAATAAAAGCAAATGACATTTACGCTAATGTATTTTTGGTCAAGTTCTGCACTAGAAAAATATATAAATTTGAATATAAGAGAAGACAAAAATTGTGACAGCATTTTTGTTTTTGTTCCGAGTTGACAAGGATTGTTATGATGGGACACTCAAGTGCATGCTCATACGTCATAAGTAGGACAGTTTTATAATTAGGCTGCTCTTCGGCAGCAAAAGAGGTAGAACTGACAGCGTCCAGAAAAGACACCGTTCGGCATCAAAGTTATTATTATTAGTAGATTGAAGAGTGGTAGTTGTTTAGTCACTGTATTATTCAAATGGAGGTGGCTGAACTAAATGGCTTCGATGAAGACCCAGTATTTGCCTTTGTACCGTACCGTCAGGTAGTCTAGTTGCTCGTCTACCTTCGTCTCCAAATTAAAAAATATATGCCTTATGGAACTGGTCGTCGAACGCTGGCAGCAGAACAAAAAAAACTAATGTAAAAGTTACACCAAAATTCTACTGTTAAAGCACTGCTGGTAATCAAACAATATCAAATAGCTTGAAGAAAATTGCAAGCGCAAGAAGATAAATTATCTCTTTAAAAATAATAATAGTAAAATGTGACCACACTACCTGACAGTATTTGATCTATTTTACATTTTATTAGAGTAATATTTTATTCTTTTGGTACGGTACGTTTTTTAAGTTAAGAAAGTATTATCAATAGATTTAAAATTACCTGGAACTATCAGTTTATTATAAATTCGTTACTTAATTTAATTAGAAAATTTTAGTTTCTTATTAAAGAACATCGAGCTAACGAAGTCAGTCGAGAAAGAACTTGAAAAAGTTTACGCTACTAAAGAAGTCTGGACTGAGTTTTTGAATGTATAATGTTTGTTTAAAAGACGACAACTTAAGATATCTTTCTTGTCTAATTTTTCTTCTTCGGAAAATTTTATAGTAGTTGTAATGAAAAGATAACATTTAGAGATGCCGTGAAATAATTAATTAGATGATGTTATTAATGTCCTGGCTGTATCTGTATTGAGTTAATGTTTAGATTCTGCTCGGTATTTTTAGAGGTTATATGCTATTTGTAATTTTTTTAAGGTTATCCGATAGTTTGCGTCATTTAGTTACAAAATCTTATTTTTAAAATGTTAGTGTTTGTTATTGTTTATTTAGTATTTAGAGCATAAGTAGTTTATATTGATTAGAATAACATAATCTATTATGTGTATTCGTCCTTAATACGTGATAATTTTTAATATTTTTGCTAATGGAAAAATATTATTCTTCGTAAGATGAAGGTAGCATCAGAATAACACAGGGTTCTCCGGCCAGTGTGCCTATTATTAAAGAAAACAGCTGTTTTAATCTCATCATTAGAAGAATCCTGTTGTTTCAATTACAAATCAGTTCTAATTAAAATTTTTGCTTTGTATTTGTGAACATGTTAAACGTAAATCTTTTATCACTTCTTCCTCAACTGATTTCTTATCGGTTAGAAAAGCAATTTCTTATTTAAATGGTTTGACGCGCCCTGACATAAACAATTTTTCAATTCTCTCCAGTATCTTTTGCTAAAGTTAAAAGTTTATCCTGTCTATTAAATCCAATGCTGTCGGGTATGATAACATTGGTCGACGCATGATTATCCCCAATGATTACCTGCTCCCTATAAAAAAGGTCATTATTATGTCCATCGCAGACAAACATTGTAACACGAGATTTATATATATTAAGATGTATTTCTAATATTTGTGTAAATAATATATCAAACTCCTTTATAAGGTATGTTATGTGATGCCTTTTGTTTTTATATTTTCTTTTTTTTTTTTTAATTTGACCTACCAATGTTTTCTTTTCTCAGCACCATCTTAAGGTTGACTGGTAGAAAATGCTTTTAGCATTAAGTACATATTACACATTTGTACATATTATATTTGTACAATAAGTTTAAATAAATAAATAAATCTTCTGCTAGACCTGCTATTAAATCTAAAAAGAGTAAAAGTTCACATAAGTAAGGTCAAGATGACATTCTAGAGCTCTTCTCATTAACAAGGAAGTTCACGGACCTATAGGCTACGAGGATAGGAAGTGAAGTGCACGAGTTGAATCTCTTAAAGGGTACCGAGCCAGAAACCATACTGCGGTTTCTAGGCTAGGGTCGCGGTGCTACATACCTTATATATGATGGGGTAAACCCGAGTTGCTTATACCTCTGATACCCCGCTTAAAGTGTGGGTAAAAAAGCACTCAGTATTAATTCCTATAGTAATACAAATATCTTTTTATTTTAGAATCGTCTTTAACTATTTGAAAAATAGTGGGTATGGTTTGCTGCTCTAAAGCTATAATAATGAAGCTTTTGACGTGTATGATACTGAATTTTAGAAAGGAAAATTTTTCCCATCGTGATTGGGCGTATTTGTGGTAGGTAGCGCTAAAGAAATCGGGGACTCTATATTTTTTAATAGCAAACAGGAATTTAAACAAAATCTTTAAACTACCAGCGTACAAAAAGGAACTATAATAATTCCTATTTATTATTATTCGTTTTGGGAAACGAAAACTGATTTTTGTCATACAAAATACCGGCCGCTGTCATCCTCGGTGATGGGGGTCATGCCTCGGCTTGTCTACTTTCGAAGCATAATTGTATCCTTTACAATCTATTCCATGTTTATAAATTATATTTTGCATAAAATAGGCAATTTGTACTGATTATATTAAATTGTAATAAATAACGAGGGTCACGTGACTAAATCATAATGGGTTCTAGTATGGGTTAGGAAAGTCGGGTATTAATCTATTTTTCTAAAATTGACCATAAATCATAATCCAGCGGTTTAGAATCGGAAATAGACGACGGCCGGTCTTTAGCTCTAAACCTGCGAATACCACGCTTTGTAACCCAGGGCCTTGCTGGAAGAATGGTATACAGATACACTTTTTTCAAAAAGCTCAGTCTCTCATCAATAGGTAATACGTGGAGTATTACCACACCGCCACTGAAGTCAAATATTGCCCATAATGCAACTAATTAAAAAGCTTTCATTTAATAATTTCACAAAATTTTACTTTGAGCAGAAATAACGTAATTTTGTTTATTAATATGTTATAGAAAAACCGGCAATCGGCTCTACGGCCAATGTAAAAAAAATAATACAGACAAAATTATAAATTTTTTGTAACATTCTATTTTTTTTTATGGCATACGCTACCTGCGTATGCCATAAAAAGTGTTACACGTTGACGAGCAGTCGGGGCGCCTGATGGGAAGTGGTCACCGACGCCCATAGACATTGGCAATAACAGTGGTATCGCCAACGCGCTGCCTAAGTGAGACATATAAGTAATTAAATCTCGTTTCCAGTAAATACCGCTGGCTACGGTGCCCTTCAACCGGAACACAGCGGTGCCACTTACCGCTTCGCGGCGAAATGAGCACCGCGGTGGTACCCACCCAGACGGTCTCCTGTGAAAAGGGCTTACTACGGCAAAGGGACCTCCAATCGATATCTCATCATCATCATCAGCCTGTGTTAGTCCACTGCTGGACGTAAGCCTCCCCTAATGTACGCCTTCTCCATTAGGAGGTCGTTGAACCGTATCCCACCACGCTGGTCCAATGCATGTTGGTGGCTGGTTCAATGCATCTTACTTTTCAGACAATTGGGTGATCGGACAAAATTGTTATTGCCTACCCGAAAACAACAATACCGCGTCATTCCGTTTATAAAACAAAGACATGTACCACTAAGAGACAGTCAAAAACATTCTGTATATAAGTCAAACAATCATAGTTATCAGTACTTAAAAGAAAGCAAATTTTTGGAAATGGTTTCTAGTGCGGGTATAAATAAAAATGGGGCTGAGAGAATATTGACAGTTATAATGTTGTGCTAAAGTTATTATTTTGCTATAATATACTAAAAAACATTACATATTACATTATATATTTTAAAAATGTTACTTAAAATTTTATTTTTAAGCGTTGATTAAACAACTAGAGAAAGATAAATAAACTTTACTGTAAATCTTTTAACCGTGGTCCCAGTATAAAACAAACCTATATACATCTTTATGTTTATGTAATTGGATATTATTAACGTTATATTCGATTTAAATATTAAGATACCGGATAACGGTTAGCCTTTTGGGTTTAAAGGAATGGACCAATATGGGTTCTAGTGTTATACATTGACACGTTTAGTCCATCTAAAGAAAATGAACTACGCATCTGTGGTTTTGGGAACCTTTTAAGATTTGAATCAGTTTTGGGCGGAACCTCATTGTCCTTATTTGGTTTCTTTATTTACAGGGCCTATAATAAACGTTTTGAAAAAATATTTGTTTTTATGACCAAAGTACGTTTTTATCTTTACTGCAACTATTTTTTTATTACAGTTTTGAGGTATAAATATAACTACATTTATCTGATTAAGATTAAAGTAAGAAAAAGCTTCTTTTGCTACGACAGAAAAGTTGATGTAATTTGTCATTTTTTATTTTCTGTTAAAAATATAGCGATTCGTATAATAACCGTATAACATCTATGTTAAATAATTTAAACAATTCATTTTTGATTTGACAATAAAAATTTAGGAATTTTTAAATCAATTGACTATTCTAACCAGTATTGTTTTATAGAATTACGTTATATAAACTCCATTTGAACTTAAGGCACTTTCACATTTCGTTGGGATCTAAAAGTTATAAACAGTTATAGTATTGGATTTCGGGTTAATCCGTAACTGTTATTCTTCGATAATGCTTATGCGTACATATAGGACCCTATATAGTCGCGATTAATCGTTAAATAAATTGGGAGGATATTTTCACAAAATACTCTTAACACCGTTTTTTTTGTTTTATTCAAATATATGAAGTATGATTATAACTTATTATTGTTCGTAAAAGATGTTGATGAGAACAATTCTATGAAAAAGAAAAAAATATACTATAAAAAAAATAAGCAGACGCACTAAAAATTTCTTAAGCTATATATGTAACTGTTAACACTTTTTATAATAAATTTTGAGTTAAGTTACTGCACAGGTTTCGATAGTTTTATTCGTAATTATTTTGAACGTTAACTTTGTTAATCTTCGAATATTCATTAATGTAATGGTAATTCGCCATTTTAAACCCTTTTCGGTGACCGTGCTCAGAGAGATCTGTATGAAGTTGACTGTGTTTAAAGTACATAAAAATGAATTCGATCTTTTCAAAAAAATTTAAATTTCACAAACTCAATGAATTCTATATTTTTATGTCTATTATTATCAATTAAATCTTAAATTGTTAAACAGCCCCATCTTTAGCAATATTAATTTATATTTTTTAAAATAATGAACGATTTACCTTTATTATATGAAGTCCATTCAACTTTTTTTAATCGTTGATTACGGAAACATATTTTTTACCTTATGTCATCACTTATTTTTATCCAGATTTATTGAAGTAACTTAATACATTCTACTACATAAGTTCAATATTAAGATGTATTGCTAAGGACGGTATGCCAAAGTTTCCTGAGCGGTGATCGATCGAGTTTGATGAGGTACCACTAGGTTAATTATTCTGTTAAACAATATCACTTAAAACAACTATGTATTCTACGACTACGACTACGATATTACAGATATATTAGAGATATTATGGTGCGAAATAACTTGCCGAAATTTCAAAGTGAATAATGAAAATTTTGTATTTCAATTGGAATTTATCTAACCAAAGATAATTTCGCTCTTTATTGTAAAATTTTACCTGAATGAATTGTATCATGTTATTCCATGTTACGAATACGGAAAAATAATTATGTAATCATAGTAATCGCAATTATTTAAGAGAACGTAAAGTTTAAATTTGAATAATTACGTTTTATTTACAACATTTCTAAAACATTATTAAAACAACTCGGTAAATTCTTTAGCTTAGCTAAATAGCTACTGGTAGCCGAAAGGAATTTTTGACGGCGTCCGCAAGATAAACCAAATGACGACGATTTGCTTAATTGGACAATCCTCATTGCGGCCGACTATTTCATAGATTTAAATTCCCCTCTCCCAAACTTCGGTGTTCCCCCTTTTGCAATGTTTCGCATTTCCTGCCCTATTGCGAAAGTCCGTATCGATCACGACTAGCGGTGTTTATTTATTATATTAGTAATTTGTTAAGATTGTATTCAATGAAATCATTAAATTATAGTAACATGGCGATTAAATAATCGGAATACAAAGTCGCTGAAACCCGAGACACAAATGTTGGCCACGAACGCCGTATTTTAAAGTGCAAGCCCACATTACACTGATAAGGAGGACATAGATAGTAGAAGAGGCAGATTCTTTGATTGTAATGATTTTTCATTTTTTTTGTGATAATGATATACCGTAAATGATAACAAAGCATACTTATGGTTTAGCATATATTTTTAATTGTTAATTAATGTAATTGTTTGTATATTAGAAGATTACATTATTAAAATATAGTCTATTTTTAGTCTATCTATGGTTTCAACAATGCATGTATTTTATATTATACTAGCAGACCCTGCCTCGCGTTGCTGCGGCTAGGATTTACTTATTTTACATTGTAAAAAAACAATTTAAGGGCTTAAGATAAACAGAAAGAGAATATCAGTCATGAGGACCACCATGTTTTATTAGATAAATGTCATTTGTAAAAAAACAGTTACCTCAATGATAGCATCATTGCATTGTTACACCTGAATACAATACAAAAAATTGAAAAGATTGGTATTTGAAGTCGACATACTGTAGACGATTAATCAATATCGTCTACAGTCTGTCGACTTCGATTAATCAATAACAGAACGAGTTTCTGTTGATACAGTGCAAAATTTTATACCAAAGAGTTGGTTTTAAAATTTATTATTGTTTTTTAATTTTTAGTTTTCTATTAAATATGTTATCATTTTTATGGATACGGAGCACTACCACCAAAAACATAATTTTAATGTTTTAGTTGCATGGTTATTAAAAAACAAAGAACATGTTGAATACATTCGTCTCCAAGCGTAAGGAAACAACTATCATATGAAATAATAAAGAACGCATATATATAGTACCTACAATCGTATCCGCTATTATTTGTCGATATTTGTCATTAAAATATTTCCTTCATATAGGATACAACATCACTTTTATTTAATTTTGCTGTGTAAAAATCCTACAATGTACTATTTTACACGCATGAAAGGTATTTTATTCATTACTTTTTTTATTTAATTACATGGTATAAAATAACGGTGTTTTGTTTTTAAAATAGTAAATTATTAATATTTCAAAATCAAATGATCAAAACTCATTTATTTTAAGCAATTACTTTTTAATGTCCCAATTCTCCTAAAACCAACGAAAATTTTATACTATTAAACAGCGCCATCTATTGACACACAGTACGCAATCAATAGATATCGCCAACTTTCACAATTGTTTAGTAGCAAATATTTTGCATCAAATAATAATAGAAAAATAAATCGAAATAAAACAATATTGCAACTATTAATAAAGCTGTTAGCTATTCTATTTTTCAAGTTGGATTAAACTGAACATTGTGACCCACTATATTTTAAAATCGGTTTAGTAGTTTAGAGTCCCTCGCGGACAAACGTTGTGACACGTGATTTATATATATTGAGAGTACATTTTATAGCGTAACCAATTATCAAATTTATGGTAGAGGGTTCATTATTTCTAGTAGTAGATAAAGGCAAAATTATTATAATAAATGAAATGATTTAAAGACAAAAGTTTTTTAAATCAGTCAAATGGTTCTAGAGTTCTATGATCGGAAAATTCCGTGCTATGTTATAATTAGAATAATTTTATGTTTGCTTAATATCAGACGCTGTATTATTTTACCGTACTTATTAAAAGAAATAGGTATATCTATTTACTAGTTATGTGTATTTTGATTAAAATATAAATATGTAAGTATGCTCACAAACACCAAGTTTATCATAGTTGATGTCTTTGTATTTCCTAATTGACTCTTTTACGATGGCTAGCACTATAATCGAGTCATTCAATATAAAACTTTAACCAACATCCTTAGCAATTAAAACCTTTTGCAAGGTTTTTATTATATAATTTAAAATGTCATATTAATAGTATATTATTGCTAAATAAAAAATAATTCGCAATATTCTATATAAATTGCATCTTCTATACAGATTATATTATATCCTATTGAAATTTAAGCCAACCCTCTATGGATAGCGTATACTCTTTGACGAATGAACCATTACCGCGTGTGCCATCAGACTAAAAGCTAAGTGTTATCCAATAATAGTGTTAAGCCGTATCTCTATTATACAGACGAGCCTCATCAACCTTTATTACTTCCTTAATAAAC
Source organism: Lamproptera curius (assembly GCA_029286875.1). Lineage (NCBI taxonomy): Eukaryota > Metazoa > Arthropoda > Insecta > Lepidoptera > Papilionidae > Lamproptera > Lamproptera curius. The sequence continues at coordinate 280,893 of JAGSMT010000069.1, forward strand.
AATAATGATACAACGGAAAAGGTTGAAGTAATTTTCGTGGTGAAATTTAATGATTTAACAAAATCATTAAACTTAACCATGAAGAAAAATCTAAATGTAATTGAATGTATTTAAATTGTACAGAAATGACAAAGTTTGCCTGCTAGCTTCTTTTTAATGTATATCAAATATTTTCTATCAATGCTTATCATAAATGATTGAATTTAAAGTGTTTTACCATAGAATTTGACAAAAATAGATTATTTATTTTTTATTCAGTTAGTATATTATTATATTCAAGGTCAGCAAGGTATTACATTTTTTAATAAACTTAAAACACAATGTGTTTTGCACAGTACGTAAATCGATAATTTTTAAATATTCTATATATAAAAGCATTTAAATATAATCATAGTCATACATTTACACTACAGGAATTGTAAATAATATATATGTATATATTCAAAAATATAATATTAAACGACTTATTTAGGCTGCCGTAAGTTTTTCCACAAAGAAAGATCTTTTTCCGTCTAACTTTTAAACTACACAAAACTATGAAGTGAAATCCAAGGTTCTATTTTGGCTAAAGGTGTCAAAACTTCTAGAACGAACAAACGAACAGCGTGACTTGTAATTTCTGAATGTTATCAGGTATTTTAGTAGCAATAAATAGCATATTTTTCATGTTATATTATGAATTGATGTATGAAATGTAAGTAGCACGTAAGTATATATATATTTAGAAAGTTAATGTGATAATCGCATTATACATATTATATGATTCTACGGTAATGAATCAATAATACTTCAAGGTTAATATTAATACACAATATAAATTGTGATCATTAGTACAAGGTTTAATTTTATCGGAGATAATACAATTTAGAGTTTAGACGAAAAAATTTATGCTACTTTTATAAAATAGTAAAAAAGAGGTGTTAGAACTAAAATGTTAAGAAATACGATCAATTACAATTACAAACTACAATTATAATTACAACAATTATTTTCTAATTTCCTAAAATTTATCTAAAATTCGGCACTCTGCTCTGACCGCTTAAAGGCTATTTGATATTCATCCGATCAGACATTGTACATTTGAATTGCCGATGGCGTATTTCAGAGTTCCCCGATATCGCGAGAAATCGATATCATAATGCTAGAGGTTCTACCAAATATTACTGGTATTAAAATTATTAGAGACATCATAATCACGTGCTCTAATATATGTGTCATTGTCTTGAAAGAAAGTTACCATAGCCGGAGTCAATAATAGCTCAATTAAAATTAAATCTTTTCTACTCTTTTCCATTTTACCGTCTATAGGACCACATTTATGTTATTCAGTGCAGAGTTAGAATAAAAAAACGAACAGTGTTTGTTAACAATTGTATTTTTTCTGTTTTAACAAAAATGTTAACTTTATAATAGCTATTTTAGGATAAAGAATTAGTGACAAAATACTTTACGAGAATAATCGCTAGGAGAATTTTAGTAAAATTTGGAATGCCGGGCAATGGATAAAGAAAAAACGATAAAGTACACCAAAATGTGGAAACCAAACAGTAACACCAAAATGTAGGTTATAAATACGAATAAAACGTTTAAAAGTAATGTCATCTTTGCCATAAAAAAGAAGCAATTAATAAATTTGAATTAAATGGTATAGCCTCATTTATTGATAACTCATTTTTTCATTGGTTGAATTAAATTCGTACTAAAAACAATTAAATATTAATCACAATGAGAGTGCGCCCATTTGGTAATTTAATCAGTATTGAGGATGTTGAAAGGGGTCCTGCTTACTTAATTAGTTCAGCTGACCCTTTTTAATTTGAATTAACAAAAAGTTTTGTAAACTTATGTGAGCCTATTTATAAGTAGATGCCACAATCTACTCCTTGTTGATAACATATAAAAAAATCAATGATTTAAAGGCAGTTTTATCTTTATGTCTTGCTTATACGAAGAAACTGATTAAGTGTTAATAAAATAGAATTGTTGACACATGAATATCTAGCCATTATTGTACCTTCGGATCCTAAACAAAATTAAAGGTTCAAAGCCCTAATCTATAGAGGTTATGAAAAGTAAAGTAGTCCTTTTCTTTTGTTATATTGGTATAACACCAAGTTAAATAATATTTAACACTAATAAACGTAATTTGTTTGGGACCTACCTAACCTACTATTTTTGGTGGCTTTAAATATAAGCAGTTTTGAGTCCATAGGTAAAAACTGAAACTATTACATGATTGGTATAAATTGTTTATGTAGGGATAATTAGTGAATTTTTTTTTCATATCATTAAATTGAAGATATCATGGAAACGTCAAGAAAATATTAGCATTTTTTTTTATTGCATTCACATATTATATCATTGTAAGAGAGTTTTAAATTGCTTTTAAAAAAAGTCAGTCATTTCATGAAAAATTATTTACAATACTAAAAACATTAAAGTATATTAAATGAAAAATGTCCTAAATAACATATTTCATGAAGGAAATGTAACAAGAAGATTTAACTAGTATTTTTCGGTGTTTTTCAGATTTGCTATAAAACTTTTAAAAATATGTACATTCATGTAGTGAAAATCTTGTTAGAAACTGGTGATTGTTTCACGTGTGAAGATTTTGATTTTATGATTCGGGCACAATATAGGTGCTGTTTTGACTTGTATTATAAATATATTACTTAATATATATGCGTATAGGCTAGTCTGTTAAAGAAAACGGTAATTACCTATATCGGTAATTTTAATTCATTTTAAAAACTGGCACCACCTGAATAGACATCAAAATATTTTTTTTTCTATTTGCTAAGGGTAGAACTTAAACATCAGCAATAACTACATGTTGATCATAAAACACTTATTCAAAAATATTTTATTATAAGGTTATCGAAGGCTTTTAATGTTAAAATTTATTTTTGTGTATTTTGGTATAATCTTAAAACACAATTAAAACTTTCTTATTGGATTAATAGCTTACTGTTTACTTATTTATGCTGTAATATATAAAGATATATAAAGATATATAAAGATAATCTTAATATACATAAATTTCGTGTCACGATGTTTGTCCGGGATGAACTCCTAAAATACTTAACCGATTTCAAAATATAGTTGCCGACCATGTGCAGTTTAATCCAAGTTAAAAGATAGAATAGCTTTTATCTTAATTTATAATCGCAATAATGTTTTCTAAAAATTTATATTTCTATTATTATTTGATGCGAAATGTTTACTACAAAACGATTGTGACAGTTGGTAGAAATCTATTGATTGTGTGTGTCAATAGAGGGCGCTTTTAATTAGAATAAACTTTACGTTGATAATAGGAGAATCGGGACAACAAAAAGTAGTTGCCTAAAACTAATTAGTTTTGATCATTTAATTTTATAATAATTGTTATCGATTGTAAAAAACAAAAATGCAACTTCATAACGCCGTTATTTGTATATACTATGCCATTAAATAAAAAAAGTAATCAATCAAATAACGTCCTATTCAATTGCTGGTACTGTAAATATTCGTTATTTATTATTTCATACAATAGTTGTTTCCTTACGCGTGACGATGCTTGTAAACCACTTTACTTCTTGCTTTTTTAAATAACCATGCAACTAAAACGTTAAAATTATGTTTTTGGTGGTAGTGCTCCATATCCATACAAATTATAACATTTTTAATAGAGAACTAAGAATTAAAAAAACAACATTATTGTTGTTTTTTAATTCTTATAATAATATAAACTAACTCTTTGTATAGAGTTTGCACGATATCAACAAAAGGAACATTTGATTAATCGTCTTTAGTCTGGACAGACTTACAAATACTAATAAGACTTTTAAATACTAATCCAATCGATTTTATACCAGTGTTATTTGTTATTATCTTAAGCTTTTTTTTTTATAAAGTGAAATAAATGAATCCTAGCCGCAGCAACGTGTGGCAGGGTCTGCTAGAATATTATAATCTTTTAATTTTTAAAATGATACAAAACAAAAAGACAGTGTGCTTGTAGCTCTCGGGTCGACCGGACCAGCCCGCTCGATCCGCTCCGCTACCTGCGCCATCCGCTTGGCCCACCCGTGGCCACGCCCTCCCCCCCGACGCCTACAAGTGGCAGAAGAAAGAAGACGCCGAGTCATCGAGTCACCGTGCAACAGTGCAGTGCAGTACAGTGTAGTGTCAGTGTGTGCCGGAAGTGTCAGTGTCGACGCGTTAGGCGTACGCGCCTGCGCGCAGATAGCTGTGTAGCCGTCCGGTGAGTCGCTCCGATTTTGTCTTACCAATCAATTTTCCCCTTTACAGCGTTCAGACTTCTTCTGTTGAGATGTAGGGAACCTTTTATATTAGTTTACTTTGCCAATTAAATTCATCTGCCACGTTTCACCGCGAACGTAGTTAATTTTTAAAATCAACACGCACACCACCCACGTGGTATTATATTTTATCATTTAATCGCTAGTTTGCTGCACTAGGCAGCAACTTAGGTATTCACCTAGCGCTCCTAAAGCGCTAGTTTTCCTGTTAACGTTAGGTTTACACCTCCCTGCTCACTGGGGCGGGGAGGGTAGGGCACACAACCCCCGGCCTCACCGGGGGTGCTTGCACGCGCGTTATTCAACTTAAATTCATCGCGTAGATTTGGCAACATCGCCTAACGATGTTGCATTTAATGAAAGAAGCCCTCGAGGGCATAGGCCTCAACATTGAGGAACTACAAGACAAGACTCCGGAGGCCATACGCTTGGCCATTCTCGCTGCCGCGAACAATAACAGCGGCAAAACAACGCCCACGAAGGGCAAAAAATCGCGCGCAAATAGGGCCGCGTCAAATAAGTCGGATGAGTCCGGAAACTCATCCGAAACCACGCAGACATCGTCCGACTCCGAAATGGAAGTCGAAGTTGAAAATGTAGGCTCGGAAACCGGAGAATCCGAGGACTTAGACGCAGGAGGCTTTCTGCCCATCCAATCGCGCAAGAAGAAGCGCAAAAATAGGTCATCACCAGCCACATTGCCGACACCGGACCCGCCAACCAAAGCGCCGAAATCGTCGGCCACTGAATTATCGGCCCCGAGGCCAGTAGAGCCAACCCCCGCCGCCTCACGGCACCCGCAAGCTGCTTCACAGCCGGCCGCATCACGGCCCTCAACATCTGCTGCCTCTCAGCAACCCACGCCCGCTGCCTCACAGCAAGTACCAGTCTCACTCAGAGACAAAAAGCCACCGCCAATCTACATTAGATCGAAAGAAAAGTGGGCCGAACTACGGTCTGCCTTATCTAACCGCGTTAAATTCACGGCCAATGATTCCGCCAGTGGGATCAAAATCCAGTTAGAGACGGTGCAAGCGCACCGCGATGTCACTAAATATCTGCTCGAGAAGCTGTATTATTATCATACATTCGCGCTCCCGGAAGAGCGCGTCCTTCGGACAGTGGTCAAAGGGCTGCCGAAGGAACTACCAACTCAGGAAATCTTCGAATTTATCAAGTCGGAGAATATACCGATATATTCCGCTCAGAGGCTGTTCCATCCGCGGACAAAAAAGCCGTACAACGTCGTCCTTCTGACGCTCGAACGCTCTCCAGAGGGCAAAAAAGTATATGATCTAAAACACATATGCGACATCGGTCGCGTTTCGTTAACGCGCCACATTCGAACGGCCTCCCAGGGCAGTGCACTAACGCCAATTATTCGAACACAGGCCCGCAATTGCCACGCACGACCCCGTTACGTAAAAGTGCCTCGGGACCATGACACCCCAGACTGCCCACGACCTCGGGACCGAGAAGTCCTAGCTACGTACGAACCGCCGGCATGCGTAAACTGCCAAAGCCCAGGCCACACGGCCAACTACCTAGGGTGCCCCAAGGCGCCCAAGCGGAGACCACCTCCACCATCCACCATCCCTAGGCGCCCACCGGTGCCATCCCTCACCTCCTTCCCGCCCCTCCGGCCTGCCCCGGCGTGGCAGATTCCCAGCGCTCCGCGTAGCGCCCCCATGCCAGCGTGGCAACAACCAGCCCCGCAACCTGCGCCGAGCGCTCCGCGTAGCGCCGCACCTCGCGCCGCACCACCAAGCGCCCCGCGAAGCGCTCCCCAGCAAGCTAGCCATAGCAATGGCAGCACTGGGACTAACACCGATGTGTTAGTTAACACTGTTGACTTCGCGGAAGTCGATAGGCTCACCGCCGAGCTAGATGCCACCGTTGGCAATTTCACCGCCCGCTTAGCTGTACTCCGCAAGTACAGAAACTTAATCGAACTTATTCGTGGGAACTAAATGGCTAACACACCCACAACTTTTATAAACAACGGCCCGGGCCGCGTAAAGCCACGCGCATTTAATTTAGCATTTTTTAACGCAAACGGTCTCGCGAAACAAACGACCGAAGTCAAAGAATTCCTTCGCGAAAACGACGTAGACATTCTACTGGTGCAGGAGACATTCCTAAAGCCCGGAAGAGGAGATCCGAAGATTGCTAATTTTAATATCATAAGAAATGACAGGACCGGCGCTTACACGGCGGACACTCATTTATTATAAAAAGTCACTGCACTGCGTAGCAATCGACACGCCGTCGAATCTAAAGCATTTAGAAGCCTCGATCTGCAGGCTAGCCATGACAGGTCACGCGCCGATTACAATAGCTTCGGTATATTTACCATGCAGAGACACCTCACGCATCATACAATCCGACTTCGAGACGCTATTATCCTTAGGAGACGCCGTCATCCTCGCCGGCGATTTCAATAGCAAGCACACCCGATGGAACTCATACACTACAAATCCGCGGGGTCTAGCATTAGACGAATTATCCGACAAACTTAATTTCAGTGTGGTTGCGCCGTTGATGCAAACACACTTCCCTCACGCAGTGGGACAACGACCGGATGTGCTTGATATTGCGATCGTACAAAACATCAATCTCGCTCTTAGGAGCATAGAGGTCATCGACGACCTAACATCCGATCACCGTCCCGTGCTCTTAAAGCTAGGACCTTCAAATCATCCAAACACAGTTCTTAGAACTAAAGTCGACTGGCATAAGCTTAAGTCACAGCTAGACTCTACTAGCTCACCTCACTTAGACACCATTCCAAATACCCTAAACACCGCTCACGACGTGAATCTCGCCGCTCATGCGTTCACAAGTCATGTCCAAAGTGTCGTCGAGGTCTCCTCGAGGCAAATCCCGGTGGAGGAAAACCCCCGCTGGGCCTTGCCAAACGACATCAAGGACCTCTTGCGACGCAAGAGAGCCGCGATTCGCGCCCACGATTGGTATCCAACCGAGCGGAACCGAAGGCAGCTACGCGCCCTTGAACATCAGTCCAAGACGCGCATAGCTGAATTCAGGAACGATCGGTGGGATCACGATCTGAGCAACCTACATCCCTCCCATGTGGCCTTCTGGCGCATTCCCAAAAGCCTCAAAGGGCGGCAGCCATCCACCCATGCCGCCACTAATCCAACCGGACAAGCCCACAGCGTTTCTCGATGAGGAAAAAGCCGAATGTCTGGCCGACAGTCTCGAGGCTCAATGCTCGCCCAGCACACAACCGGTGAGCGCCGCTCATCTCCGCAAGGTAGAGAGCGAGGTTGACCGGTTGACGCATACCTCCACGCGACGTATCACACCCGTAACGGAAAGCGAAGTCGAATCGATAATCAAAAGCTTAGACCACGAAAGCCCGGGCACCGATGGCATATCAAACCGCGTCATAAAGATTCTTCCGACTCACCTCATTAACCTCCTAGTCCCTAATCTATAACGCAGCTCTTTCCAAGAGTATTTTTCCAAACACTTGGAAGGACGCTGAAGTTATAGGCTTCCTCAAACCGGGAAACCTCCCAACCAACCAACCTCCTATCGCCCCATTAGCCTGCTTAAAGGCTTCGGGAAAATCTACGAAAGATTAGTTTTGACCCGCCTACAGGACTTTATGCAGGCTAATGGGCTTCCCAATCCAGTCAATTCGGCTTTCGGGCCAAACATTCCTGACACATCAAGTGCACCGCATCACGGAGCACATCAAATCCTGCATGTTCGGAAACAACACACTGGAGCACTTTTCCTCGACGTGGCGAAGGCGTTCGACAAAGTATGGCACGACGGGCTTATACAAGTTATATAAGCTCGGCGTGCCAGACCATCTCGTACTCATCAAAGAGACTTTCTCTGAAACGAACGTTCCGATACCGCGTCGAGGGATCGAAATCTCAACCTCACCGCTACTAGCCGGAGTTCCCAAGGCTCCGTATTAGGTCCTGTCCTATTTACCCTTTACACCCATGACATCCCACATAACCACAAAGTAAGCACCGCCTTGTTCGCAGACGATACTTGCATCTTTTCATCCAGTACATGTCCTTTCATAATCCAACGACGTCTCCAAATCGCAGCCAGATGCTTCGGTGACTGGTTTCGACGTTGGAGAATCGAAATAAACCCTTCCAAAAGCGCGGCAGTCTTGTTTACCCACAGAATGCCGACGATCCCTCCCATGATCCGACTGCTAGACTACCCAATTCCATGGGTAGATAAAATCAAATACCTCGGGGTCACCCTCGATAAAACCCTCAGCTTCGGCCCGCACATCAAGGGTCAAAACGAGGCGGCCTACGTCCTGGTCGCCTGTTTCCCTTAATAAATCCTAAGAGCAAGCTATCTCTGCGCAACAAGGTGTTGCTCTACAAAACAGTAATCCGTCCCATCATGACTTACGCCAGTCCGGTGTTTGCTCATGCATCCCCCAAAAACATCCACAAACTCCAAACCCTGCAAAACAGGTTCATACGCAGAGCCACGGGTGCACTGGTGCGTGCCAACCTTGACCTGCATGTGGACCTGGAATTGCCTTCGATACATCAACTTTGAAACAAGCATCCATTCGATTTTTCGACTCGGCTTCGCAACATCCGAATGAACTGCAGTAGCGCCGCCGCTTACTGTACCACGCAAATAACTCGTCCTAAACTAGGAAACACGCCCGATATAGGCGACCGCGCCACATACTCACAGATCCGGACGACGATATAACGATCGTGGAAGCACGTGTTAAATCGTACTACCGAAACACTTTTGCCCTCGCCGTCGAGGGCAAACGCACACCTGTACAACAGATATCGGCACGTACCAGGCCGATTTTCACCAATTAAATAGAGCGGTTTTAGCTTAAAATTAACATGTCCTAAAGCAACTGATCGAGCTGAGGTTCGGCCCACCGGGGCGCCCTCGATACATGTTGCTAACGGGTTAGAAAGGATCAAAAGCGACTAACCGAGCCGAGGTTCAGGCCTCCTGGGCACCCTCGATTAGATCGCTGACGGTTTAAAAATAGTGGCAGCCGAGCCGAGGTCTCCCTCTGGGACCCTCGGAGCTAAGCCAACAAATTAAGAGGTGAAGCCTGTGCACGCTTAAGTTGCGCCCTCGACTCCGCCGGGTTGTAATGGTTAACTTCACCAACGGAAGCCATCAAATAAACGATAAACGATTTAAATGATAATCATTTCATCGAGTTCAAACTTATTATCGTTCTCGCGGTTTTTTATTAATTATGAAAAGGCCTCCAATAATACTAAACTGTAATACTTGCGTACCGTGGTATAAACTTGTCACAAAATTATTCATTACCGATTAGATTAAGTCAGTCATAATTTTTATGGTATTTTGACTACTTATTATACATTTGTTCACTTCCTTATTCACAATTTTTATTTTTACTCCGTTTATTGCACATATATGTATAACTTACACTTAACTCACAAAATTTAGATAAACACATTCTTAATAAAAAAAATACGTAGAATCGCAATTACTTTTAAAGGGCACTTCTGGCTAATAAGGGTAATGTAAGGCTACAGATAATTGAAACAATCGTAAAAGGGTAAGTACAACATTGAAAGCCACTTTTTATGTATATATCTATTTAGGCAAATGTTACTTTAGTAAAAAAAAATCTTGATATTAAGTACTATTTCCGTACTTTAGTTTGTTGATCTATAAGATTATAGTTACGAGGAATCAAAATACTTTTGTAGATCTCATGGTAAGTTGGATAATACGTAGAAAACAGTTATAGCTAAATGTTGATATACTTGTAAAAGATGGAATCGAAAGGAACACTAGGATTAAGGATCTGTTGGTAACATGATAAATAATACAACGACGTTTCAAACCCTTCCCATGGTCCATGGTTAGGGGACGGTAACTTAATTTTCCTTAGTTTTTTTATGCCTGAATTCAAATAACTATCTACTTCGACAACTGTACTGAATTTTACCTTCCATCAGAACCGGTTATTTGCGATGGAATTAATAGTGCTGATTGTGCTTGTTTGTGGATTGTTATATATTATGTCTGTTTACAACAGAAAAGCGAGGTAGAGTAAAATTATAAGATGAGATAAGCAAATTAACTTTATTGGCAAGTGTAAAGGCTCTATTAAGTTAATCATCCGGGGAATAGGGTTGGCTAAAGTTTTAGTTGTTCCAGTAATGTATAAGTCAGCGATTTCTGCATTATATGTATGGAAACATACGTAAGGAATAATGGCTAACGAAGCATTTGTCGTTCAGAATTTATATAATAGACAATAAACATTGTTATTACTATTTGTAACAACAATGTACTCCTGCTTTATTATGACTACGGTGGCCGATATTTATTAAATATTAGGCAACAGTGCAGTAGATATTATAGTGAACAAAAGTACGCGCAAACCAAGGTGCACTTCCTATTCCTTCATACTCGTAGGCCGAGATGCATAACCGATACGAGCGAGGAGAGATCAGAAGCAGGACCAACTTTTTACTTGCTCATCCGATCCGATCTCGTATTTTGCAAACCAATTAGGAACCAACAATAATTTTTTTTTTAAGTCTTTACAAGACTTGAACTCGACTCCCGGTTTTTAATGCGCAAGCATAACATACCACTCGACTTCGGAAGCAGTTGCAGTTGTTACATTCTCGGTTTTAAACCATTTTGTGCCATACTACAATAGAGTGAAAACACTGTTGTGCTTATGTATAAATTCGGTAGCCAGCGTCATCACTGAATTAGTGATTGTCAAGCAAAGTATTATTACTTGGTTGCATTCATAATGGAGAAAGCATTTCGCCTACCACCAGGTAAAGTTTTTGCTTGTCGCTTCATTTAATTGAAATATTTTTCCAAACTATTACTGTTTAATTAATAAATTAACAATAATTTAATTCAGAAATTGTAAACAAAAAAAAGAAACATAAACTTTTATTGCAACAATATTTTCCAACAAAGAAAGACCATTTCTAAACATTTTTTTTAAACTCGATAAACTAAGTTAGAATTTCCTAGGTACTAGTTTGGTTGAAAATGTCAAAACTTTGATTAGACAGCTAGTTTTGGTCATGTCTCGAAAGAAAATGTCATGTCTCCTATTATTGAAAAAGGGTACTTCTTACGGATTTTATCGCGTTTATTTTAATATAATTAAATTTATAATTCCCGATGTTTCGAACGCTTTCCAACGGTCACGGCCGCTAGGAAGCAATAAAAAGTAATAAAAGCGATAAAATCCGTAAAAAGTAGCTTTTTTCTATAATAAGATTTATCTTGTTATTGAAAAAAGCTACTTAATAATGTTATATTTATTTCCTTAGAAATAAATATAACATTATTTTGATCTATATTTTAAACTTACACCATTATTTGCAATGAAACTGAAGCCTGCTGTTGCATTTTAAATCACTGATATTTTTAAGCTATTCATTAAATAAAATTCAAAGACACATTATATATAAGCTTATCAAAATAAAATTGCTTTAAAAGTGTCATAATGTACAATAACAATTTTAAAAGTACATTTATTGTATGTTCCTATTAAAACTTTTACAGTAGGTTACTCTAAACGTAAATATGTATGTCCTCGATAGTTTTATTGTTGATTAAATAATCAAAGAAATACAATTTGTAGAAATTTAGATCTGTGTAAAAAATATGCAGACGATAATAAATTTTGTGAAGCCGCTATGTTGCAAAGAGAGACCGCAGAAAGGGAGCGGGTTAATCTAAGTCGTAGAAGACTCTGTCGCCCTGAGCAAAGCAGGGTAGCGATCGAATAGCCATTTAGTTTCGGGCTTTAAAATAGGACTAAAAAATCTGCCTGTCGTAAAGACGACTAAAAGAAATAATATGGTTATGAAAACTGAGATGGTTCTGACCTAAGCTAAGCTTTGCAATCGTGAAACACAGTGAGGACAGAAGTGAGGACACGATTAAGAAAGGGCATGCAAGCACTTAGACAGGTACCGGTACGTTTTTTAAGTGATCCGTCTTATAATATACAGATGACAGGCGCTGAGGGGCTTTTAGTGAGTCGTTATTATTTTATTGTTTTTGAATTAATACTTCGAAACTTGTCTGAATTCATGGTCCTACCAAACGGGACATTTTACAAAAAGTCGAACGGATAACTTTAATGTTGTAACTTTCAGCAAAGTAAAATTTTTATTTTGTTTGAACGTCATGAATTAACTGTACAATGATTCAGTTACACAACATAAAAATATTTCATAGCAAAATCGTAATTAAATATTTTAGTGTAAAATTTTTGTGTTGTGTTATAGATTGTTGAAGAATCTCAGTAGGTACCTTCTTTTTTACAAGGTAAGGTTTTTTTAGTAATATGTTGATTGCGTTTAATAAACATTAAACGAATTATCTCATAACAATAAAACTTACGGTTCTCATTCATTCTCGTCTGGGCATTGCAGTATAGATGACTTTACACAAGATGGAATAAGGTCCTGCGAAAATGTGCAAGAAGTCGGTGGCTGCACTTTAAAGTTTAAACGTGAAGGCAATTTAATTAATATGCAAAGCTGTTAGGAACTTTTACATTAGATAAGCTTGGTGAATAATTAATAACAGTGCCGTCTTTGGTAAAAAAATATATTGTGATCCGGTTCGAGAGCTAGTGGCATAAAAACACAATAACTCGTATAACTGCACTAAAATCTGTCAGTAATATTTTATTTATAAAAAAAGAGATACACTCTTTTAAAAAAACATGATTTGTTTACTTTAAATTATTCAACATATTTATAAAAACAAAACCAAAGTAACTCGAAATAAAAATCAGAACCCCGTAAAGATCAATAAGACGCCCGGTTGGCTTTATTGAGGGATAAGTTAATAAAGTTACTTGTTACCCCACAGGTCTGCGGGGGATGCCCTTTAACACACATTACGTGGAATCGTACGAATAGGATGCTATCCCTATTTATATCATTCCGTGTTACACAATTTATTTTGTTATATATATGTAGTCTTCAGTATCTTAATCTAACTTGTAGTAAACACTACACCTATTAGGAATTCAGTGTACATTTTTAATAACACATATATTACTTTACCCTTTACTTTGCTAAAAAAATGCTTTTTAAATTATAACATTCTTCTAACGCATATTTACTTAGTTAGATCTATTCTAAGTAAGAAAGTATAGTTACGAAAAGTAATAAAATACTTTAACGTTTTTATTTAAACATTATATATACTTTATGTGTAACACATTGTCTAGAATAGCATTCCAAACGAATTGTTTCCAGATTAAACAGCTCGAGCGAGGCCCCCACAAGTTTCTCCGTTGGGTGGCTGATTTGTAAGTCAATGAGCATTCGTCTAACTATCAAGTTAAACTACAACGATGAGGTGTTAAGTGAACTAAAAGCCGTTAAATTATTATCTTGATTCACATTTCGTGAATCCTTAGGACCGCCCTTGGAATAATTTAGTTATTATTATACGATCAAATATACTAATAGAAGCCCATGTAAATAGGAATCTATAATTCGGTTACATTAGTTACTAATTTCACAGTTAGTTACGTATACCACATAACAGAGTGTTTTCGACTTTATTAAGATGTAATAAAATTCTAGCTAAGTATTAACAATTAATTCAATAATTAATCGAAATAGTTTAGAATATAAATAATATAGGTTAATTTTATATTTTTTAAATAGCCTAAAAATCTATATTTTATCGTCTTATATAGAAACTGAAGACATTTTTGTTCGTCATATTGCGTTGTATACTACTTCAATGTGATCAAATTATTATAATATTTCATCACATTTATATTATTATATTATAAAACAATAAATATACATAATTAAGAGTTAAACACCTCATCCAAACTGTTGATAACTTTTAGGGACCACGTGTCAATTTTTGAAGTTAACCTAAGCTTTAACTTAGACGACTAGTTCGTAACCGGCGAAAGCGCTAAACAAATACGAAACGTGGAAATGTTACAAAAGGCCCTGTAATCTTCCTAACATGTGCAATCTCTAATTTAAATATCCCGATTCTCGATTTAAGTGACACAGCAGCAGAGTGACTATAAACAGACCTCTATAACATTTTTCGAAAGATCTCAACAAATTGAGTTACTGACGTCCGATGACAAATGTCTAAGATGTTTTTTACAACTGAGACCGACATTTTACAAGTGAATCCCATGCATGGCTACTTACTTTAAAGACAGTTGGATCAGTCCATGTAGCCCTAACCAAACCGAAAACAATTTTAATACAAATTTGTTATTGCGTAGGATCTGAACCCACGACCTCCAATTTGTGATAAAAACCACAAAGCCAAAGAAACTACAGGGGCTGAAATTACATGTTATGCTATTTAAAAAAAACTTAATGAGTTTTATCATTTACGTAAATTGATAAAGCTATTTGTTAAAGCATATTTGACATACAGTCTTTGGGTTAGGTTACTTTAAAACATTTGTTGGTTGTAAGTTTTAGATTACTGCATTTTATAACTGCCTCCGTGGGGCGTGGGCTTGTGATTTAGAAACCGGATCGTAGGTTTGAATCCTGCGGGGACGCAACAAATTTTCATCGTTGTTTCTTAGTTGGTTAGGGCAATTTGGGCCGATCACCAAATCGACTGAAAAGTGAAATGATACATGCATCGGATGGGCATGTAAAAAGTCGGTCCACCCACTCACCAACCCGCATTGGAAATTTGATGGGGAGGTATGTCCAGCAGGGCAGGTATGTACTAAACATGTATGGAAACATGTACTTGTTGAATTGGTTAACAATAAAGTTCGCGAGCGAATATGTCTAAACATTAAGAACAACCCACAGTAACCATTTTAATGTAAACGATTGTAAAAATTGCGATGACGGGTAATCTAATCTTTCTATCGCAAAGAAGTACTGTAAAAATACTACTGTGTTCAGGGGCAGAGTACAGGGCTGAAGGGTTCGGCTCGAAGGTTCTTCAAACCGGAACACAGTATGTAGTAACATATTAATACGGTAAACGAGGCGTAACATCCTATTTCTTGTGGTAGGCAGCGCGTTGGATTCCCTGGTATTGCCGATGTCTATGGGCATCTCGGTGACCAATCGATGTTATTTGGTCAACATTGGTGGATCAACTGATTGTCAGCCTTCGAATGTGATAAAAAACACGTAAACTATTTTTGTTACAATTTTATCTTATTTGTCGACAACTGTGATTAGGTAGTTGTAATGCATGTAATGCAGCTGCATAGAAATATCGGACAAAGGTACACACACAGTGACAGTTAAAAAAAACAAGTAAATATATTTCAGTAAAATTATCACCTGTAATGCCGAGTACTATCTCTCTCTATAGCTTCTAGTGAAGTGAATTCAGTGTTGACTATAATATGGATTTATAAGAGAGGCAAAAGTATTCGCTAATATATGGTAAAAAATAACTGTAAAAAAAAAAAAACAGAAAAAAAGCTGTATAAATAACTGAAACACGTATCTACGTTAGCTTCTCACATATTTCCTAAAAAGAAGCATAACTTTTAACGTATTTAAACTATTCAAAATAAACAAAAAGAGATAAAGAAAACATCATTTAAATTTGTTGTACACAAGAAAAAATCTAAAGCAGGCGAAAGTGTCACAAAACATTAATTAACTGCAATGGTACCATTTCTAAGAACTTACACAACTAACGAGCCTTAGAAAATTAGCTCGGGTCAATATATGATTTATTTACGGCAAACAACTGTTATTACTTTCCTTTGACATCAACATTTGGGGCTGATGTTTATCCACGCTTCAAAATAAACTGGAGTAAGTATGTTTCATATTTTTAATTGAAAATGTATGTTGTAGCGATAAAACCATTATAATTACCATTATTAATTAAAATGAAACCAGTTGTTTTGAGGAATTTGCGCATTTTGTATTTTTCATGTTGAAAAGGCATCTTTGATTACAAAATATGTGTTACAATACTCTTTGTCGTCACAGAAAGAACTCTTACATATAATAGCTGAGGCTAATTAATAAAACATTCATCGTATGTGAGGCGAACGGTTTATTGGATTATCAGTTATTGATTAAGTAATCAACATTTTATTAGCAATCACTAATCGACTACTGATTAGTCAAGAGTATAAGAGGTATAAAGACATTGGGTAATTGGATTATATTTTACTAAATATTGATAGCGCCAAAGCCCCTTATACGCGGGTATATGCATGGGCGTATGCTCATATTCAGTTATTATTTCAGTTTATTTCAAATTTTGACATTAAAACTGTATACTCATGTAGTTTTATCAAAATAGATACCATAGTTTTGTGTACAAACATCCCTCATGCAAAACTTACGCCTTTATGATATCAGAATATCACGCTTAGTTAGATTACTGTATTGTTACTATCGTTTCCCAAGAGGAAGAAAATCCTTATGAAATAAAAGAATACTGTATAAATAGGCGTTTACCAAAAAAATTTAGTTAAGACTATTAGGAAAGTTATCGCTCAGATACATCCAACGTCAGTTCAACTTAATGCTCTCCAAATCAATAGAGTCAATTACTAACTTCTTTAGTATTTTGGGGATGATCAGCTAATTACATCCATCGTTGCCTTTATTCTGTCTAATAATTTTCAAGTGTTCATCTAGTCCGATTAGTCAGTGGAGACAGTTCAGGGGATTGGATATGCCATCGCTGTTAGTTTAGACTTCGAGAAAGCCTTTGATCAGGTTTGGCACGGGAAACTTTTAGAGACACTTACCATCATTTCGCTACATGAAATACTATGCAGATATTGTATTGTATGCCGGTGTCCTATGTGTAGTATTTTATAATAATAAGCTTTATTTAATTCCATACACACGTTTGCAAACATAAACAATATGAATTGCGACACTAGTTACAATACAATATTAGGAAACTTAAAAATAAAAAGGTTTTCAGAGACATATATCATAAAATATAAGCATGTATGGACCCCTAATGGGTAAAAGCCTCCTTCTTAGAATGAATATTTATTTTTTTGCTTTTTTGAAGACGATGAACTTTACACATTTCTTAGATATTACAATTAGATAGTGGTTTTTAATACAGCAGCTCAAATAATATTAGGTTCGTTTATACAGGTCTTTCGTTTGAATTACATCTATTTATAGTGTTCTTCATTTCATTATTTCTAATTATTCTTGGAGGGTTGTGGTCGATCTCTCCCACGGTGACCGACCGGACTGGGAGATGCAAGAGATGCATGAGGTCGGACGACGGATTCTATGCTTCACTGGATTTCGATGCACATGGTTGGCTTGTAGTGACGTCTGCTTTCGAAGGAGGAAGCTGTGGTTAATTAAATAGGTAATCTTTTTTGTTTCTCTTTGAAGGCTGGTTTTTTATTAAAATGTGGTTTTTGACTAATAGGGCGGAACATCTCCGGCGACTCCAACATATTTATTTTTTTAGGCTGGTTGCCAATAGTGGGTTTTTGTTTGTTATTACGACTAATTTACCGTATTTAATAAATGCGGTGTTGCCTTTCTCTCTTTCTTGTTCAAGTACTAGTTGCAGTTCTTTGCGTTTTTTAAGAACATCTAATGGATAATTTTCTTTTAGGTAATGTGGAGTATTTTTGAGCCCATATTTCTTTTTTTGTACATTAATTTTGTAACCTAACGTGACAAAAGTGATTAATACAGGTCATTTTTCGTCATTTTTTTTTCCTAGTCTTCGAACTGATTCAATGCTGATCGCAGGAGACATTACAATAAGTTTTGATTATATTAACTACGATAACTTCCAGCTCATGATAAGAATTTTCGCATTCTTCCACTCCAAACATGACTAAGTTTATGCGTCTTGTAAATCTTTCTATATTATTAATTTTCACATTTTTTTCCTTTCCTATTTTCCAGGAGCTAATTTTTCAATTCTAGTTTCTTGAATTTCTCATTATTGTTTTACTTATAGTGTTTTTAATGTCTTCTTTCATGTCTAACATGTCCTGTTTCTGCTGTTTTATGTCGTCTTGCATTTGCAGTAATAAACGTAAAATTTCTTCTATGGTGAGATCTATTTATTGACTCCAAGTGACATCTATTTTTAGGTTTCGAGTTGAGTGCTTTTAAATGTTTATACGACTATTTGATTAGAAAGTGCAAATATCGACTATATTTCATTTGCAAGATCAAGGATAGAAATAGATGGCGTTGTTTCCTTATCTACATACTACAAATGTTTTTTTCTCTTTGACTTTTATAAATATTCTATTGTCATTTAATAGTAATTTTTTCTCCCTAGTTATTATTTTGAAATAATTGTCAAAAAAGATGATGCGGTATGGAACCTCATCTTATTTGCTTTAGATTGAGTAGTTATCCAAATGAGCCACAGAGTGATGATGAAACGTTTTGTAAAATGCACTCGTATTCTTGTTCGCTGACGCAAAATCTGCGTAATTGAGTCCAAAGTTCAATGTGTGGCAAAACCAAGTTGACACAGTTCGTTATTATTTTCAATTAAATGTTCGAATACTCACACCACGAAGACTTGATAACTAATTACTAATTCCAAACACCATGCAGTATTTTACTTCTCCAGTGGTCATCAGTTCTCCAGCTTATGTGACCAGTCAACTGCCACTTCAGCTTCCTGATCCGCTGCCAGGCTAATTTGGTGACTTTGGTTCTCTGACGGATCACTTTATTTCTGATGCGGTACTTCAGAGAAGCCCGAGCATAGCCATTTTTTTAATTTTGTGGACCAGTCGAACTGTAAGTGTCTAAATCTTGGGACCATAGGTCATGTTATAAAATGTCTGTTATTAAATAAAAATAATTACAATTACACAATTACTAACACTAGTTTAATTTCAAGAACATAAGTTATTATTAGTTAGTTCCTTTCATATTTCAATCATACTGTTATCTTACGGCATAATCGTACCTCCGGATACAGTGTTCGTAGTATAGAGTTTACTATGGCATAAATATATGAGAAGATGTAGGTTAAGTTAGTTTTAATTAGATACCAGCAGAATACCAGCGTTGATCCATGCCAACATAATGCTGAGGTGGACCCTTATCGATCCAGCATCGTGGTATACTTTACAGCCAAAGGGTTTTCGTAACAACTATTAGTGTTAAATATGTAATTTTAATTGTAAAATATTGTTTTTGAGATTTCTTTTGTTTACATCGTCTTATGCTTTTTTTGTTGATTGATTTTTATCTTTAAAATAATTCTGTTTTCATGTATTATGTTGTGTGCTGGATTGATTAAATGACTTATTATTATAATTATATTCCGTAAAAAATCAGCATATAAAAAGTCGGTCCACTCGCCAACCAGGGTGGTAGGATACGGTCCAAAAACCCCTAATAGATAGGGGTGTATTAGGGGAGACCTATGTCCAACAGTGGACCATCAGAGGCTGATGATGTGTGTGTGTGTGTGTGATGATTTGCACAAAGATCTTTATTGCTGTACTGTTGTAAAGAGAAAACAAATAGGTCGGTATAGGAGAATTTATAATAGGAAAGATAGTGGCTTTTATTGATCGTCATTGACGAATAGGTTATGCTGAAGTTTAGACCGATACGATGACAATTAGGAATTCACGAGGATTGAAATTTTATTTAATTCGGTTATTCAGAAGCTTGTCCTGTTTTTTTAAGTTTATCTGTATTTGGGTTAAAGTAACGTCTGAAACCGCCGGGCCATGAAAGGTGCCACAATTCTGGTGGTTCGGAGCCCGACACTGCATTTGCCGTAGGGCTCTGCCAATTGGCCGAGGAAAAGATTCGTCTCCTCGGCCGGCTTATTTCTTAGCCAAAAGGCAGCATAGCTTTGCTTACTGCGGCTGGACCAGGTCGTCGTTACTGAGTTGCCATAACTACAATATGTAAGCTTATTCGGGACGAAGAATGCTTTTCAATTCTGTTCTGATGCCATAAATTATAGCTCAATGTTAAATGTCCGCAGAGTTTGAAGCCGCAACACTCATTAATGGCGTACTTAAATAAAACATTTTTTCGACAAAAGTATGGCATATTTTACACAATAATATCTAAATATAAAATTTTCTATCACTTGCTTGAAGCCACTAACTTGACTGAGTGAAACCGTTTCTACCAAATCCCAAGTACGAGTACGTTGTAAATTATGGGAACAAAGCTCGTCTTTGTTTTTATATCTTCAATAGAGAATATATAAAGTAACAAAGTGAGTTCAATAATTACATAACTATGTCTGTCAATGTAATAAGATGACATTATTACCCCAAACTACTTTATCCATGTTTATAAATTTCAAATAGATTTAACTATTTAAATAGTAACAAAAAATATAAACATAATTATGTAGAAATAGACAAAGTTAATTATATTAAATGATGTGTAGTATACGATAAAATTAAATTTTGAACGGCCGTAAAAAAGTAATTATTAACTAGATACTTAGGAAATATTTTCTAATAAGATATTTCATTGGTCTTAATAAAGGGCTTTATTATTGTTATGGATAAAAGTCCCGAACTTTTATGAAAACTGAAATTTTTGAATTATTATTTCTCTTCTAATAATCTTTTTAATATTTTGTTAGGTCTCTATAATTATGTTATGATTATATAAATATAAGTTAAATACTAAAATGACAGCACATAAAAATCATGTGAATAAAAGTGACAATCGATTATTAACCGGGTGAAGAGAGCCACGAACATATAATCATATTTAATTGCATAGAATCGTATGTTCATATGATATAACATGATTATACATTTTTATTTCTAATTGGATAAATCGCTTGTGAGTATTCAAACAGCCATCATAAGAATAACTAATAATATAAAATCCTCTTTTCATTTGCGAAATGGAAAGATTAACCTAACTAATCGACATCTTTATAGGCTATAATCAGTCGATCATGATTAAATTTAAACGAAAATTTTAATATTATTTAAAATTTAATAAAAAATTTCGTGAAAATGTTCACTCAATAAACTAGTGGCATTGTTATATTTTTATCGTCATTGCCTGTTCTTTTTTTGTTTCGCATCGACGAAATTCCCCAACATTTTACTTTTCCATTAAATTATTTACTTCTAATATTTCTATGATGACTTTCGTTGCGTCAGTCTATCTTTTCGTATATACGGCATATTCCTTGTTCTAAGTTTTATTCTTCAGGCTATCATTCTTATGTGCAAGAAAATAACATTTCATAAAAAATAACAAAATGTGAAAGAACACTCTTTATAATGATTACCTCATTTTGCAATCAATGTCGCATTTCAATTGTGTTATACAATGTATTAACAATGGCGGAACTGCAATGCTTCTTATTGGATTTTCTGCTAATTGCTTAATGTATAGCACATATAAATACTAAGTAAAATATTTATGGTGACGACAACCAATAACAATTTTCTTAAAACTTTAGGATACACTTAAAAAATTAAGTCACGCTATCGGATCATACAATTACTTTGTACACTAGCTAATTATGGTGATTCTTAACATTTTTAGGGTGCATATTTAATTTTTTAGCGCTAACATTTTAATAATTAGTAGTAATTAAATGGCAGAGCAGATCAATAATAGAAATAGTGGAGTAAGATGTATTCCACCGAAATTGTGATAATTTATTTTAAAGTACATAAAAAACTTAGCTTTCACTACATTAAAGTTATTGTTATTTCGGGCCGACTTCCCAAAGTAGGAGGTACTCAATTCGCAGGACAATTTTTTTTATGTGCATGTTACCCTGTTACTCCGCTCCTAGTGATCCGATTTTGATCATTCTTTTTTTAAATGGTTGGTATTACGTCATGTGGTCCTAATTCATATTGAATAATTTTGTCTTAGGTAGTTTCATAGATTTTTACGAAATAAAAAAATTTCAGCGCCAAAGATCATAATCTTTTGCAATTAAATTGCAAACGCCGACAAAACCCTAAAAGATAGACATAAACTATGTTTTACGTGAAACTAATCAGTGTCGTGTTCATGTGGTGTGCTATTAGGTAAGCTTGTTCAACAAATCTTTTCATATAAATACTTTACCGGTCTTCAAATTACTTTTTTATCACTTGCTTACATCTGAGATTTAATTCGTCGGAATAAAGAATGTCAGAATGTCAGTTTTTTTTAAATCTGGTACTCTTGGTAAAAAAATACTGTTCACGGCACTTAAATTGTTGCACATTTAAAATGTTGTTGGTAATAATCTCAATTGCGTCAGATCATCTTCTGTCTGTGCGATAATGCGAATATTAAATCTAATGTTAAAGTGATATCCTAAAGTAAATATTTAACTTAATTTCAAGCTTTATTGCAATTTTTTCAATTATAACACAAATCATAAAAAATGCACATAGGCGCCAATATTTTACTATTATTGTGGTATTACAGTTTATGTATAAGTATATAAATTAAGTTAGTTGGTAACTGCATTATTTAACTGAATTAATAATTCGAAGGTGTTATAAAAAAATCTCAAAAAAGTAAATTGTGTCTGAAGCTACCAAGCGGACAGAAGATGCTTGTTTTAAATGTGCCCAGAAAATATGTAGATGGTTGCGAAAGAATAGAAATGTAAGAATTATGGAACACGCTTTTCCTATCTGACTCCTATGACTTGTTGAAGCCTATGACTGTATCAATAGCTAGTCTAGGCTTCTGTGAAAGTCCCTGTATTGCAGCTTCGGTAACATTTGTGGTGCCCGGGTATCGTAGGCGAGACTAAGACAATGCCAGTTATACAGAGGCAACAGGTCATGGGCTATAATTTGGTGTTATAGTTGTTTCGGCATTCCCTTTCGAACAAAAGAGAATTGTATAAACTAGTGCAACGCCGACAAGTAACAAAAATAAATAAGTAAGCTTTAAAATAACTAATAATATTCATAAGCTTATTTTAGTAATTAATTCAAAATTTGCAACTAGCCCTAATAAATGACAGACTAGTAATAATTTTGACTTCATTAATATATGTATAAATTAGGTCCTTAAAATAATGTTTGGCCTATTTGTTTTATATAATATTTCGGGATACAGACCAGAAACATAATAAGTTAATCATGGATAGAGCGCAGCGAAGTATGATAAATCATATTACTGTGTACGCGGGTTTAGTCTAAAATTTCTATTTTCTTACCTACGTAATAATAAACAATATGTATACGTAAATGATACTCTGTCATCTGATTCCATTGTGCTGATGGGTGTTCCTCAGGGATCAATGCTAAGACCTTTTCTGTTCCTAGTCTATGTAATTGATTTGCCTTTGGTAGTGGAGAGGCTGTTTTGGGTTGTCCTTTTTGTAGATGACACTTCTCTACTGCTAAGGGTACAAAGAAGTGACCATAACGTAGAGACACCAAATAGGGAAAATGACATTGTGTTAAACTGGTTTGGGTCAAATAATTTAGTAATTAACGCGAACAAAACGAAACATTAAACGCAAAGAGTAAAACGCAAGCAGCGTTTTATTCTTTGTAAGTTGCCAGATTTTCACAATATTAAAAATGATGAAGAGGTCATGCCTTACGA
Organism: Lamproptera curius; assembly: GCA_029286875.1. NCBI lineage: Eukaryota > Metazoa > Arthropoda > Insecta > Lepidoptera > Papilionidae > Lamproptera > Lamproptera curius. The sequence goes on from JAGSMT010000069.1 coordinate 304,750, forward strand.
AAGATCTTCTGCATTTCTTTGATTTTCTATTGATTTCAAGATGCAGTGGGTAGCGAATATCCATAGTGATAAAGATATTTGTCCGCTTTTAAATCTCTGGATATTAAAAAACTGTAGATCTGTGGGGATCTCGGTTATGGTGTTAAATTCTATTATTGATGTTATATCACCTTGCCTTGCAGCTATTTTTAATGATTGTATTACATGTGGTCAATTTCCTGACCTTATTAAACACTGTAAAGTTATTCCGGTATTTAAATCAGGCAGTACTACAGACCCCAATTACTTTAGACCTATTAGATACTGCCTGCGCTTAGAAAAATGTTCGAAAAAATAATCCTTAACCAATTACTAACACATTTTAATTCTCATAATATGCTTAATAACAAACAGTATGGTTTTACACGGGTCGTTCTACAACCGATGCAGGTGTCCATCTTATTAATACTATATTTGAGGCATGGAAAGGGTCACACGATGCCTTAGGTGTCTTCATGTGACTTAGCCAAAGCATTTGACTGTGTACAGCATGATACTTTGGTCAGGAAATTAGCCACTATGGTATCAATAATGCCGCACTCGACCTTCTGACTTCATATCTTGAGCCATCGAACTCAGAGAGTTGACGTGAACGGCAAGAAATCTCCGGCAGCCGCTAGGTAGGTATGGGAGTCCCACAGGGATCAATTTAGCCTTTTTCTCCCTGGTCTATATTAATGACCTACCACACCAGGTTGAGAACAATAACGAAAATGTATTATTTGCTGATGATGCTTTTTTAATATTTAGAATAAAACGAAAAAGTAAAATACTGGTTTAGTGCAAATAATTTATTGTTAAACAAAAATAAAACTAAATGTATAAGGTTTATAACTCCTAATGTTCCTCAAGCTGGGTGTGATGTGGTCGTAGATGGAGAAGCGCTAGACCACGTACATTGCACTGTATTTCTCGGCATCGCAATAGATTCTAAACTGCAATGGGGCCCTCGTTTCATAGACTGGCGAGTAAACTTAGCTCAGCGACTTATGCAGTCAAAAAAATACACAATTAACCGATGTTGAGACAGCCCGTTTAGTATATTTTAGTTATTTTCACAGTATAATGTCTTATGGCATTCTACTGTGGGGAAAAGGCTGATATTAATACTATTTTATAATTCAAAAAAGAGCGATTCGAGCAGTCTATAACCTGGGCCCCATAGAATCGCTGAGAAAATGTTTACAGAAATTAATGTAATGACTGGTTTTCTCTACAATATTTGAAAATATTATGTATGTTCATAAAAATAAAAATGATTTTGTAAAACATTGTGACACACATAATATAAATACTAGGAATAAGATAATTATGTTCTTCCAAAACTAGGGCTCCGAAGAACAATGAAATCTTTCATGGGACAATGTTACTCTTCTACAATAAAATACCAGAAAACTTTCAGCTTTCATCTGTAAATAAATTTAAAAAGTTGTAAAGGAACGTTTGTGTGTTAAAGGATATTATTGTTGTAATGACTACTTGATAGATAACACACCCTGGTAATGAACTGTTCGCTCCAGGCAATTTCAAAGTAGTAAAATGTAAGGTTTTATGTAAAAGTTTTGTAAAATTTATTGAAGAAAAGGAAAAAGAAAAAGTCCGCTGAGTTTTTACGCCGGTTCTTCTCAGGTCAGAGGCTTCCATTTCCGAACCGGTGATAGATATAGGGTAGATTATTTGACAATCAATAAGAAAGTGTAATGCTTCCATATTGAATAAAGATATTTGACTTTGAAAGAAAAAATGCAAGATTAGGCAGGCGACTGTTGAGGCAACTGCAAAACTAGTTTATTACGCTTACGTTCACAGCCTTGTGTCTATGAATTCTTATTGTGGGGATTTGCAATCTTTAGAACGACCAGTATCAAAAAATATTTCTTGTATAATAGTACAATAAATTAAATTAATGCTAAATGCAACTGATTCGAGCTTCCAAATAAGTTGTCAAAATAAAGCTTACTATTCTTGAAATAGCCTACTATTCTGTTATAAATTATATGCAGGACCAAGATGAGTGGAATTTGTTTAAATTCAGCACTTGCAAATCAGCTGTTAACTTAAAAAAAAAATATGTATTGATAAAATTTTGTAAATAGTAATATTTTTAAAATATGACGAAACATCAAGACGGGTATGAGTTTGTGAAACGGTGGGAAATGGAAATTTTTTGTCGTTCATACGTGCTCAGTAGAGCCTAAATTGAATAAATAACTTTGACTTTGACTTTGAATTTGAAATCTTCACTGGTATCATTTGATGATCACAACGACAAAGAAAGACCAGTGGTTTATCAATGTGTTTCCTTTTGCATTGTTATCCAGGAAACTCTCATCGCAAGCAGCATAACATGCTTAATGTCTGTGACCTACATGTAACTTCGTTACAGGTCTGCCCCGACGACATAAAATTGTGTTTCATAAAAGTTACTTCGAGCTTTTATCTCTCTTTTTAAAATTAGTTGGGGTTATTGATGGAAAGTAAAAGGTGATGGGGCAAAAAATTGATTGTTGATTAGGATTAGAAATAATTGTTTTGATAGAAAAAGCGTTTTAACTGTCAATATACGATGTTGACGGTTTAAACTTTTGTTACATAATACATTCGAAATATAATTGTTTTTACATGATTCTTGTATTGTCAGAGTTTGATGCATTGTTGCATGTTTGATTGAAAGTAGTAAAAATATTAATAAGAATGTCAAATCAATATAGCGAATTTATTTATCTTAATGTCAAGAATAACTCAAGGCTACCAATTTAAAGGAAACATTATTATGTGATGGTATCTTGACGTTTAGCAATAATTTAATGCTTAGGCTTATCGAGGCGAACATAATTCTGATATTGTTACATGTACTAGTTCTACGTTAATTCTTACGGTTTTCGGAAAACCATGAACTTGAGACGTTTGAATAGTACTGTATTTATGAAAATAAAATTGCTCGCACCCATCTACACTCATAATGCTAAAACAACAAAATAACGCATAAGGTTAACAAAATCCAGCTGAATTAAACATTATCATTAAGAGATTCATTATTAGAGAGAGTAACTGCGGCAATTAATAACACAATATTTGCATAAAATCTAAAGAAAACCAATTTATAACAGATATATTAAGGAATGTAAGAATAAAATAAATGTAGTCCAAGAGCATTTTATAAATATTTAGTAATAAGTAACCATTTTATATCGAAAAACAATATCAGTAAGAGAACTACGCGAATTTCAGTAATAATAAAGTAAGGTAAGCTTTCAAGAGATTAAGTCGTATGTGCATAAAACTCGAGATTCATTCTGCACAAATAGAACTCTTAGCGCTCTCTGAGCGCTGTATTCGTTCTGCATATTGAAAGTAAATGTTTTGTTATAACTTAAGTATTAAATTTAACTAAACTGAATCTATGCAAGCGTATATTTTTGTTGGTATTTATTACTTATAAAATGATTTCAGGAAAGGACTGTTGTTGTCAACAATGATAATTATGTTTATATTAAACTATTTTGTTTTTAACAAGCTTAGCTTTTAAGTTGATAGAAATAAATGTTATGAAACATTTAAAAGTATTTCAGTATTCATTGATTGTGTTAAATAATATTTTCTTTCAAGCTTTTATTATAAATCAAAGAACGGGTTAAAAAACGCAACTAAAGAAAGACAAATAATAACCAGAATGTAATAAAATTTTCCGCCTTTTAAAATTACCATAGATACATTACATAACAATCAGTAGGCCTTCTTCTCATAGTGAATCCCCTAAAGAAGTACCACCGTGCTGACACTGCCTTGCGTAAAAACACTACTGATTCAGGTTTGAAGGATACTATAACAAGAAATGCAGTGCCCATATTACTTACTGGCCACCTTTGATGGTATATTACAACATGACGAGACATAGGATCTCAGGTTGGCGAACAAACTTGAGGCTTCTACTCGCATTTCACGCAGCGTTTCTATTGGTCAAAACGCCTATTTGTCTCTTCGTTTTTCACGATAAAATGTGATAACTTTTTTGATAGCAGATTCCTACAATCATACTTTTTTAAATGTCAAATAATAAAGTGAGAATAAGTAATTTTTGTTGATAAGATTCGATTAATAAAATGAAAGCATTGACTTCTTGTGACCAAATGTTTTTATGACATTAGAAAAAAGCGTTCACTAAGTAAGGCATGCAAATATAATAAAACATAACCGCTGTTTCCGTCTCGATGTAATTCAGTATTCATTATTGTAATATATAGCAATATCACCTGGTAATTATGATGAAGTTTTAACTGTAATTTTTAAAATGGAAGGATAAACATTTATTTAGTGTCAAAGAAAAGTAATAACAGTTGTTTGCCGTTAATAGAGAATATTGTGACCAGAGCTAATTTCCCAAGATTAAAGGCTCGTTAGTTGTGTAAGTTATTAGACATGGGTCCATTGCAGTAAATTAATATTTGTGACACATACGATTGCTCTTCAATTATTTTTGTGTTCAATCATAATACATATTGACGGCCGCCGGTAATGCGTAACAGAAAATATAAAACTATTACATTTTGAGGCGGGCTTCAATCAAAACTTATTTCAAGCCGCTGAAGGAGATTGGTCAATTCCTACCACCTGTCAAGTGCAATATTCCTCTACAAGATCCAGGAGTGTACAAGCTAGATTGTGACTGTGGCTCTCTTATATTGGACAAACGAAGCGAGCAATAAGAACCCGCGTGAAGGAACATATAGCTGACAATGAACATAAAAGACCCAACAAGTCGGCAGTATGTGACCATACCTTAAATCACCCAAACCATTACATCAGATTTGATCGACCACAAATCCTCGCTAAAGACCACCGATTCCTACTAAGGATGATCCGTGAGGTTATTGAGATAAGAAAACATTCAAATTTCAATAGAGAAAATGGTTGGGTTCTACCACCTGCTTGGAACCCTATAATTACTAAATTAAAAACTAAACCCAAGCATAATACCACTGCTGGCTCTAACGATAAAACCAGTTCATTTTGCATAGGTCGGAGAGTACAGACTAAAAAAAGAAAATAATTAACTACAATTAAGATCTGGAAATCCCGCTTCAGCACTGGCAACAAGATGCATGACATCTCAGTCTACCCCCTGACCACGGCCGCTGGAAAGTGTTCGAAACGTCGGGAATTTAAAATGTCAAATAATAAACGCGATAAAATCCGTAAAGTCATTTTATTTAATAAGATCTAAATACATTTTTGGGATGGTGTAATATAAATATATTTAAAAAAAAGTGGTATATTGGCATATAAGGTTCTTCTCTATCTAGGAATGCTAAAACACCAGGACCGCTGTTTTAAGTGCCGTGCTGAAGAAAACACACACCACCTCCTATTGATTTTAAAGGCGGTCAATTTATAAGTTTACGTACCTTGACAAATAAAGAATTTAAATACATTAGATAATTTAATGTTTGCTCCAGCCATACATCCTTAACTGATTGTAGCTGGATTTAGTTAAATTATTTAGGCAATCAGTACTTTTCTCTGATTTAACTACAGTATTATGTATATTTACATATATTTACAAACGTAATCAAGGTCATGTCTTTATGTTATTCAATACCTAAATCAGGTGATATTAGCTGGTGTGAAACGTATAGTTTTTACGCAGGTTTGATTATTATTATTAACGTTATTTATACAAGAAGTTATGGCTATGTATGGCAATGTAAAAATAAAAGACATTGTTCTCTTACTTTTTGCGCAACGCAGATTCTCGCGGGACTCTTTCGTTTCAGCTGGTCGTCCTGGTGCTAGTGTTAAGTAACATTGTTGGGAGTGAACGGGCGTGAGGCGTCAACCTTGCGTTTTACGATGACGCAATGTCCTAGAAGAAAGCCTCAGAAAGAGTTCTGGAGGATTCTAGCAACCTATCTATTCTGTCTCCCGGTTTCCAACTCGTGGGGAAGTGTCAAGAGAGTGTCAGTCGACCAGACACGGGCTCGAAAAGAGTTGCTATACTATTCACTCCTTAACAACACCTAAAAATGAATTTTAGTAGGTGTACCGACCATTTAGTTTTACCCCGGAAGACCTACACAACCCTGCATCTCAATCCATTTGATTTGGTGATCCGAAAACAGGATCTATCTAAAAAAAAAAAATATGCCAATGTTTAGCTTTTTAAATACATTGGGATTCGATGTATGAGAGCTGGTAAAATTTGTTTTCTGTTTGTGTTTCGCAATCGCGCGTAACTTTTAAATTATATTTCTCGTAGTAGTAAAAAATAAAGAAAAACATATTTAAGAACCTATAGTATGTATAGTGCTAACGTATAATGGCAGCGATCTCAGTCGTATCAGACACTCGCCGGACAGGAAAACGATTGTAATTGTTACAAGCTCACAACGCAAAACGTAAAAATTATAATGTATGAATTAAATAGTTGTATAATAATAATAAAATAAAGTGCACACAGTTATAAACAATGCTACACAAAAAACGATGATTTAAATATCTTTGAATTGAATTTATCAGTATTTGCTAAATAGATAGAAAAGTACGCAAAAAGTAAATATATAGTAACAGATTTAAAAAAGATAATACGTTTAGATATAAAACACATTGATAAATTGTTACAAATAGGTAAGATAATTTTCAAACATTAAATAAAATAAACATAATTTAATTATTGTTTGAAAAGTAATTAGTTCAATGTCATAAATCAAGTTAAAACAAACAAGCACCAACATTATAACATCATTAATCAATGTTGACGTCATGTGGTTATGTCACCTGTAATTATACGAAGCATTCCATTAATTTAACAAATCTTGTTATTTATTATTAAACGTAAATTGATAATTGTTTGTTTCGGAATGTTCGATGTTTTGAAATGCTTTTCTTAAAATTGCCTCTTACAACCTTCTCATCGCGATCAGCCTGTATTAGTCCACTGCTAGACATAGGCCTCACCTAATGCACGCCTTCCCCATTAGGGGGTTTTTTAACCTTATCCCACCACGCTGGTGCAATGCGGGTTGATAGGACCGACATAAAATGTCCGTTCTACCCATCCAACGCGTGCATCTTATTGGACAAATGGGTGATCGGCCCAAATGGTCCTAACAAAACATAAAACAACGATAACACAAAGATGCTTCCCCGCGGGACTCGAACCCACGACCTCGGGCCTATAAAGAATGGACGAATACCGCTAGGCTACGAAGGCCACTAGGCCTTTTACAATCTTGTAACAACTCATCGACGATGACGATTGCAAACAAAGATACGTACTTAGATAATATTGTGCATTTCATTAAATAGTAATAAATATAAATTTATTACCTTGAAAAAGTAATTTTTAACCATGATTACTATTAAATTAAAATATAATTATTCAACACAGAACTACTACTATAGATTATGAATTTTGTGTGTAAAATTTAGTAGCGTGTGATATCATTTACACACTTTCTCGTTTAACTTTAAAAATCAAGAAGATATCAACTGCAAGTAATAGATTAAAAATGTTGTCATATATATATCTCACTCTGTAGACTCAAGTACAAAATGTATGCAATCGATGCAATAAATATATAAAAAGTGTATTCAACCTCTATAGAAGTTAAATACAAGGAATAATTAATATTTACTCATTTCTTGTTGTATAGCGCATATTTTAGATCAGTCTGTGGAAACGGGACTAACGACTTTTCATAAAGGTTTTGACACTTTATTGATATGTACAATATAACATCTAGTTAATAGATGTTGCCCGCGACTTCGTCATCTTGGTAATATATAAAAAAAGTCTAAGTTACTCCCTGTTACATCAGCTATCTTCCAGTCAAAATCCTGTCAAAATCGAATCAGTCATTCCAGAGATAATCGGAACAAACATACAAAACAACAAAAAATTATATTAATGTATCAGTTATATATGATAATGGAATTATTTAAAAACGGTTATTTATATTTTACAAATAGATTCTCCTATTTTGTTTATTTGTATAAGCAATCACTAGTTTATTTTTTGATAAATAACGTCAGTGTTTTGTAATGCCAAATACTTTTTATCTAAGATGTTCCTGAACTGAATCAAAAAATGCCTATGAATAATATTTAAAAAAATAAATGAAATAGATGTTAATTTTTTACAGGTAGGTTTTGCAAGTAAAACAGATTGCAAAATACAATACGAACTAAAACATTTATATCGAAATGTTTCTAAAACACATTTTTCATCAATACATTTTCGATAAAACTTTGTATTACGTAATCATTTTACAGTTCATAGTTTAAGGTCCTTATAGCAGTCTATCATTTTGGATAATAGAGCTATAAGTTATAATACAACGTTGTGCAGATTATTCAACAATTAATCTGACGTGCAATTTACTTATCACCATGTTTGCAACAGATGTCACTTCTATTTGAATTGTAAGCTCGGACTGTAGACAAAATATGTGTTCACGGAATACACAATGAGTAGGGGAGACTAGGGATGAACGTAACAATTTTCATATTTTACCTAATATCTCAAAAACCATTCGGAATTACGAAATCTCAATTTATATACTAGATAAGTTGGTCTTTCAGCTATATTTTAGTTCTAAAATAAATGCGATAGGTATTATATATTTTGATAAAAACGATCATCTAAAAAAAATGGAATCTGTTACAAACATCCCTACCCGTAAGGTTGGTTGTAACAGTACAAAGGGATGATTGTAACATTGCAAATAAAACCAAATATACTTTCATAATCATCATATTTATTAAGTATCAGCCTTTTAGGTTTTACATTAATATCACAATTATCACATATATTAATTATTTATTAGGAACATAGCAATCATCTTAATTAATGAACATAATTATATATATATATATAAAAATGAGTTCTATTCGGACACACAATTATGGCACACATAACTTTGTTCGTTTTTAGTGCAGTCAACATGGGCCCATCGTTTACACTCTAGGCATTGCACCCATTTTTCGTTTGGCCTGCTGTTGGAAAAAGATTCCACACAAACTAAACAAAAGCAATTTTCATTGTCTGAATTATTTTTTTTAAAAGTTTCCTTGATAACTGAAGGCTTTCTTTTCTCTTTAGCAATCTGAAAAATTGATTTCTTAATCACTTTAGATCTTATCTTCCTTTCTTCTTGTTCTTGGATCTCAGTGTGTCAGTCATTATTGCTGTTTTTCTTCTACCTTTTCTTCCCTTTCCATTATTCTTCCTGGGTCCTGCATTTGGCAAAGGCTTAACTACGTAGGGGCTAAACGATGTTGTTGTGGCGTCCTGAATACTGGCTGAAGAGGTGGATGGAATGGGTAAATTATCAGACGATGTTGACGGAATAGCCACATCAGCTTCCGAGACCGTTGTTGATGGCAAAGCCATTGGTGCCATGATTAGTTCGGGAGGATTTCTTGGCGGTAAAGACATAGCAGGTGACATGGGAGAAGCTACCAAGGGTGATATTAGTGGTGGTGTTGGTGTGTTTAGGTCACGTTGTAAAGGTAGTAAATCCTCTGTAGACATTGTTTGCATGGACAGTGATGATGAAGTGAGCGTTGCTTCAACCTGACGGCTTGTTGATGGAGTCGGGTCTGGAGTTTTCACCGGGGCTGTGATACCTTCTAATGGCCTATCAGTAACGGAGCTGGGCAAGAAGTCGATGTCGGAAAATACTTGTGTATTGACGGGCCATATCCCTGTACTCGCAAAACCTGCCTGTATATTTCGTGGTGTTACAGCAATCGGAAAAGAGTCTCGTACAATACTCGGTATGTCGTATATTGTCAAAACTTTTCCAGGGTTTGATCTCATCCAGTTGTCAGCATGCGTTGACGGCTTTTTGAGAGGTCCAATTACACTACGATCTAGCGGCTGCATCTTATGTGTGCAGTGGAGGGAAAGTCAAAAGGATTATACCAGTGTTCTACAAAATCAATGTTCTTCAATGCTATATGGGAGCTGTGATTATCCAAAATTAGGATGCATTTATTTTCTTAGATGGTCTCAGTGAGTCTTGAAATGCGGCAAAATATATTGAAATCATCTTCTTGCATCCAACCACTTCCATTGCACTTCCAACTGATCTTGCGGAGCATCACGAATGAAATGATCCTTAAACCTCTTTCGAGGGAATATGAACATAGGAGGGTATTATTTCCGATGGCGTTAACTGCAGTAGCCACTGTTACCAAAACTGCAGATGTAACTGAGCTTACTTGCTTGGTGCCTCTTCCTGCAACAACCCTGTTAAGCTTTTGAACAGTCATTATGCCAGTTTCATCTTGACAGTTTCAAATTGTCTCGTCCTAGAATTTCAGTATAATGTTGAAAAAACTGTTCAACATTACTTCGATTGAAGCTCGTAGCTCTTGCAATATTAGTAGCTTGCGGAGCTTTTATGGACAATCTTGGATTTCGGCGCATAAATAACCTCAACCAGTCATCACCAGCACATTTATTTAAATGCCACGAAACGGGAATTTCTTTGTTATATTTGATGCCCAATTGAAATGCCAATGTTCTCAATTCTTTGGTTGACAATCGTATTTATAATTAGCTCATACGGATTGATCGCGTTTATTTCATTTTATTTCGACGCTTTGAACACTTTCAGCGGTTCAGTCTACCCCGTGACCACGGCCGCTGGAAAGTGTTCTGAAATGTCGGGAATTAAAATAAATAAACGCGATAAAATCCAAAGTAATTTTATTTAATAATGTATAATATTCGCAAGCAATAGAAATAATCCGTGCTTAATTTTGAACAATGGAGTAAATACTCAGCCAGTATTTTTTCTTCCTCGTCATTAAAAACTCGTTTCTTTGATACGTAGCCTACTTTTGGAAGACTAGTAGAACCTTCTTCTAGCATTTATTTCTTTTTGTACATATCATATAAAGTTACATGGCATGTCTGATATAACTTCGCAGCATCTCGAAACGGTACATTTCTGAGAAGTACTTCTTCCGCAGCCAAATCCATTATTTCTGGAGTGACTAAGCCTCGATCAGTCGTTCTTTTGTGTATATTAGGTATTCTGGAATAAGAAAATAATGCTATAGTACTTTGAAATACAAATAAATACAATAAAATGGACTCGAAGATGCCATAATCATAATCCTATCTTAAAATTTTCCCGAATTGGACCAATGCATACTCATAACCTTAAAAAATCGTTAGACACATACCATTTCAAACACCATGATAGAAAGATGGACAGTTATAATATAATATTAACACATAAAAAGTCAGCTTAAGATAGCCACAATAAAAACAATCACAATTGAAAAATAAGATCAAAACTTACTTTGCTGTTATTTTTTCGGCGTTGACTTGCTACGTCTACAACCTGACGATACAGCGCCGTGAGCGCAGGTGCCTCACTTGGGGGGCATTAAAATTGTGCATATTGTGGATACAGCCGTCAGTGTAGCCAACATAATTCGTTCGGAAACTCATTTGCTACGTTCATCCCGCGTTACTTTCATACCTGGTCTCCCCTACTACATCTCAACTTACATCATGCTTAATGGAACTAAATAAAACACAGTATTTGTATCGCCATCCTCATATATCTGTAAGTCGAAAATGGGGGTTTTTCTTTTTTTAATTATGTTGAGATATAAAACATTTATTTAAAGTTATTTTGTAATAACTTCATTTATGTAACCAAGCAGACAATTTTAAACCGTTTTTATTGCATGTTTTTACGATATTAAAACCAAACTAAGACTAACTATCTTAACTAAACAAGTGGAACCAAGATCTTTTTTAGGACTTTTTCTCTTCCTCATATGTATAAATGATCTATCGCATATAATAAACAATAACGATGAGATAGTATTATTTGGGACAATGCCTCTTAGATTTTTGAAGTTAGATGCAATACAGTAATTGATGTAAACAATACTCTATCTAAAGTTCCGCATTGGTTCAGTGTAAATAATTTGCTACTAAACAACAAAAAGACAAAATGTATAAAATTGATGTGTTGTGTGATGTGACGATCTACTGTGTTTCTCAGCATAACAGTAGATGCCAAATAAGCTACTAGTGAATTAGCTAAGATATGCTGTAAAAAAGTTAGGCAAATAACTTACGTGGAGACAGCCCGCTTGGTATATTTCAGTTATTTTTACAGTCAAGTGTCTTACCGCTTTCTACTGTAAGAAAACGCGGCTGATATTAACACATTCTTCGTCTTACAAAAATAGCTTTTCATTCAGTCTTTTAATTGGCCCACGTTATAGACTGAATCATTATTATTAATACCTTTTGAAGATTATGCTAAAACTTATATTTGACCATTGCAAGTCAAATTGAAACGCTAACCATTTATCTGAAATCTCTTATATTGACTTTCGAAATAAATAGTGATGCATATAATATTAAATAAAAGTGTTTTGGTAATGAATCAAACTGTTGTACTTACGTAGCAAAAAAAATTTAAAACATTTTTGAGACTGTTAATTTCACACGCATCAAATAACCTAAACACGAATACCGCTTATCCATTGTTAACAAAATGAACAGTAAGGTAAAAATAAAAGCCGCGTGGGCCGTAAAAAAGAGAAATATTTTTGCTTTAAAATTGTGTTCTGAAATTTACAATGAACCTTAGTGAATAATGTAAATAATAATTATTGTTCCTCATTGATAAATTAGGTACTAATGTGTAGGACTTTTTGTTTGTCTGTACCTCCTAATTATTTATAATGACTTATTATATTATCAACTAAATGACCGGCCTAACAAAATACATACCTTCTAAAGCTGAAGTAATAGTTGATACATACGGCTCTTTATTTTTTATTAAAAAATAAACATTTTTAGTTATCAAACAAATCTAAAGTATTTTTACAACTTTAAATTAACAAGCTTTTGTCATTAATTATTTACTAGTTTTTTATTTCATTTCATTTACAAAAAAAATAATTGTTAATATTAAATTGTAAATAATAAATAAAATGTGTTTTACGTTTTTCGGGTTTCCAGTTATACTACTACTACTAATAAATTGATTTAGATAGCTAGACCTAATATTGATTCTGGTATATGCGATCGAGGTTAATAAATCCTTAAATGGTATTTAATCTTTAGACTATATCCCATTAATAGGATGCAAATCGAATCAAAACGAAACTACCGCTTATAAATTAGTATTCTACGTTCCTACTTTTCTGTGTTCCTATATTTTATATTCCTTTTTTCGTGAACCTATTTCTATACGAAATATTATTCTTTAAAAAAAATTACACGAGAATTGATTCGTGGAAGACTTAAAGTTATGATTTATTTTTGTGTATTTAAATATTATTAAACACGTCTGAAAAGTTGTAAACAAAATAAACGCGATAAAATCCATATAGAAAATTTCGTAAATAATGTGAATTATTGGCGTCATAGCATGAAACTTTTTAGGAAATATATTTCACAGTTTTTTTTTATTTAAAGTCATTTAACGTTAATAATCACATATTTTACTTCATTATCATTTCCAGACGGAGACTATTATATGTATTTTATTATTAAAGTTTCTGAAGGTTTTCGTCGAATAAGGAAAATATATGCCTAATATTAAATGAAAATGAAATCGAGTTAAAATGTATTTCTTATTTTAATTTAAGTGTTGTGTAAGTGAAAATTATTTGAAAATAAACGATTGAAGTTACGGTCAAATATTTCAAAGCATGGACTTACTTGTGAGGGGAATATTTTTAAACTATTTTTTTTATATTATTCAACTTTTAAAAACAAAATCCACAGCTCATAATAATTACAATTTATAAACATAGACATCATAAATAAAAAACTTAAAGCCAGAACTGGATTTACATTATTTAGATAGTAATATATGAGTATACAACAGTGAAAAGTGAAAAATAATGACAATTTAAGTAATAAAAAAAATATAATAGAAAAAACACAAAAAGAAACTAATTAAATACTTACATACGCAAGCGTGTGCATGTGTTAAAGTTTAGTTAGTGGTGTGTGTAAGTCTGTGTGTCTATTAAACATTAAATACCCACCTTCGTGGCTTAGTGGTATTGGCCTTTGTTTTTCAAATAGATGGTCGTGGGTTCGTATCTTGCAGGGCAACAATCATATTATCGTTATGTTTTAGTCGCTCTATGGTCCGGTTCCTCAATATTCAAATTAGCATGATGATTCATGCGTCGGAAAGGAATGTAAAAAATAAGTCCCGTTTGTAGTAGTATGTGAATAAGAATTAAGTGTAAGTATATAAGAGTACATTTTTGGTAAAATCCTACTTGTAAGAATTAGTAATTGTCAAATGTTTTGGATGGCGTTCAGTTTCGGACAACGAGATATATAAAAACGGCCTGATAGGCATTTAGAATTGCTTCTTTATTAAATCCGTTCATGATCAATTAACTAGCTGTTATCGTTATTTTAAACTTGAAATCAAAGATATTTAATACCGGAATTAATTCATTTTATTTAGTGTCTTATAAAATAACAACAAAACAATGTTTTAATTTATATATTATTAAAAGTGTCTAAATAAAATGAGTTTTTATGATTCACAAAAGCTTTTAAAATTTTAGAGTTACTTACGAACCTTTAGTGAAGTTAAAATTTATATATGTTATAGTTATGTTTTTATTATAATTTAGTTATATTTTTTTTGATATGCTGTTTTATACTATTTTATGAAAACACATATAATCAAGATAAACGATCAATAATTATAGAACTTTTAGATGTGAGTAATTAAACAAATGTCAGAAATAGTTTTATGCCCAATTATTCCACTAAGAGATACACATCTAAAATGACTTTACGCCAGGTAATCGTTCTGCTTGTCTCATCGCAAAGCTTTATGGGTAAAAACTACATGTTTATCTCCTACTCCCCGCACGCCTATAGTGACAACTTTCACCTGTAAAATAAAAACAGCCACTTAGTCGTTAAAAAAATGGATATCGGTAAAATCTAACGAAATGTCCTCTATTTCTATGGCGCCTCAACATCGCATCTGGTCTAACGTAGTATTTAATCCATAGTCCGTTTATTAGTCAGCTGTGGAGGTTACTCTTAGCTCGCTTAGAGTAGCTGGCTTATCTTCCTAGGCTACCAATTTCTTTTTATCTGTAACGGATACTGGCTGTAAGTACTAAGCACCAAGACTTTTACAATAGCTCTGTAAAAGTCGTGGTGCTCAGTGGTAATGGGAACTTTGTTATTACCTAATTTAAAGATATATGGACTAAACGATTAAAAGTTACAGCAGGCGTAAAATACCCATTAAAAGCTGTATTTTTAACGTCCCTTTTTATGCAAAAAGCAAATTATTAATTATTTGTGAACCTAATTTGCCTAGATGTTCGTTTATCATGTTCAGAACTACACGATACAATTAAAAACATTTATAGGTCTTGTTTACGACGTTTTTCGTTTAAGCATCACCGTATCGTATTTAAATGTAAAATTTTAGTTGCAATCTTTACGGAACATGCCCCTCCAATTAATCGTCTGAAATGTGATAGAAATATAAATTTTAAATTTATATAATGTTATAATAAGAAACTGGCTTAAGATAGGATCTAAAGTAAAGTTAACGCAGATGAAGTCACGACCAACGACAATATAATAAAACAAGTTAAGCAAGGAAGAAAAGGCAAGACAAAAAAATTGGAACAAAGAAACTAGTTTAGTGGGATCCAAAGGGGGACCCGGCTCTAATTTAAAACACTTCCTAAACATTTTAAGATTTTAAAAAAGTGCTATATTTTTTTGTTTTCTTTAGCGGGAAATATTAAATTTAATAAATCCTTAATTTTACATATTATAAAGATGCACAGATGCTCCACTATCGTTAAAGGATCTATATTTGAAAAGAAAGGAAAAAATCTCCAATTAGTTAAAAACCACCTCACCCAAACCTAGTTTTAATTGACCCAACAACAAAATTAGTATTAATGATATAAGGCGAATTTTATAAAAAATTGGTTTCTTTGATTTAATTCTTTATATATGTTTTAATTTAAGTTTTTAAAAGTCAAGAAAAAGGGTCAAAATTACATCGAAGATTTTGTCCTTTGATTTAAGAAATTATAAACAAATTGTCAAAACAAAGAGACAAATGACCCATTTATTTAAAACTGGCCATAGTTTCACACCCCCGCCAGGTGAATTTGTCAAATTCGGTCAACCGCAATGATTTTTTCGGAATAGTACCAACAAAGATAATTTTTTTATGGAGAGCAGCATTTCACCGATGGAAAGGGTTCACCGAACCCATAGAACTTGGCAATAAGTGGTACGCCAACGGCGCCCCGTGAGACAGGCTTTCCCGTTTACCCAGTAAAAGGGCTTTTTGGGGTTGATGAGTTTGAGTAGTTGAATCTCAATCGAGCCAACGATTGTAAAATAAAAAAGATTTATCTTTAATCAAAATGAGTAAATTTTCCCAATGTCAAATAGAAAATGCCGGGCCATCGGGGTTCACGGAATTTGAAACAAACCTCTTTATACCTCCTAAGTTTTTATAATTCGTGTATTCCATCCAAATGAAAAATCCTCTTATTGAAGTACTTATGGAGAAAGTTCGTAAGTGTAAATAACGAACACAATGCGTTTGTTTTTAAAAACCAAAATTTTCCGCCATTAAATAAGAAAACGTCCGGATCTTAACTTTCCAATCGACATGGGTTGGGTTTTACCTAATGGATTCTCAATAAACTTGACCGATTAATCGCATTTGATTTTTTAACCTTGGAAAAACCCGTGTTTCAAGTTTAGAATAAGGGTTGCCCATCCGAAAAGGGGTTCAAAAAGACACCAAAATTTTTTTCTTCCAATCTATCTTTTACTCAATCTTACCATCCTCCCATTTTCAATATTTTCACGTAAAATGAAAAATCTTGCCAGAACCGTCTTCTTATGTCCGCCCATCGTTCCAACTTTACACCCTTCTTTTTTAAGCCATCCTTCTATGGAATGCGTTACCTCCAAAGGGGAGACAAAGTTATTCGCCAAAAAAAGAGTCATGATAATGTTAAAAATCTGTCCAGGATAATAATATTTTATTCAATGGTTATTAATATTAATATATGTAATATATAATATATATATATATAATGTTATTTTATTTTACATTTTTATGGGTATTTATATAAGAATATCAATAAATTTGTTTAATATCTTATGTCCAATATATTTATTTATTTATTTTATCTTAAATTTTGGAAAACCCATTTTTTTCCTTTCATTTTGGTGCACCAATTTTATCTCTTTCCCAAAAAGTTCGGAGACAATGCCATTTATAACCCTCTTTAAAGTTTTTATGTTAAAAAAAAATTAAAAAAAAAAAAGTTAAATAAAAGGGCCGTTCGGTTGATTAAAAGAAGAAGCTTTGCTTTTTTTAGCCTTTTATGTGTTTTTCCGGGGGCCACCAAACTTTATAAAATTATTTTTTTACCAAACATGTTTGACAAAAGGGTTTAAAATATACGATAAATTTTTTTTTAATTCTCAAAAACAAAAAAAAGTTAATTGTTATAAATTAATATTGCAAAAATTCAAACCCATTCAATAGGAACAAAAAACGATGTAAAATTAATAATACGAGTACCCCTTAAATTGGTAGACACCACTTTTAAAAAACAAAATTAATATGTTTGGTTTAATTTAAATTAAATTTCAACCGTTTATTTTCTGAATCAGGGAACAGCAAGGCAGACCATGAAAAAAATGAAACTATAGTGTAAGGGCTAACCGCCAAGTTTAGGTTTTTAATAACAAATATTGAAAAAAATATCTATAAACCAAATTGATTCCAGTTAATTATTTTCTTTTATTATAAATTTTATAAATTATTAAAACCCACGAATTCATTGCAAAATTTGGAAAAAGAAACGATAGTAATACAATATGTTTTTTTGAATTGATAAATTTGAGGCTTTTTTTGGTTTATTTTCTTGTACTTTTAAAAAAAAAAGCCTTTCCCACTTAAAAAAAAAAATGGGATTTGAATTAAAGTGGAGGTTTCCCAAACTGTGGTCTGAGTTTACCAAAAAATGCTTTAAAGGGTTCCCTTTCATGAATTTTGCCATATCTTTTTGAAATTAAAAGACTTAAATTTTGATTATAATTAATTAATATTAATTAACCCCCCCCGTAGGTGGGAATAATAGAGGTTTTTTATTTTAAATATTTTCACATTATTTGTTGGTCGACCCTTTAAAACCGATGTAAATAAATTTGGATTATTATTAATTTTTGTTTAAAGTTAAAAGGAATTCTTTTTTTTTTTTATTTTTTGAGACAAAAAAAAAAAAAGTACGTTATTGAAATTTGATTTTGTGAGATTGAAGATGTTTGTGTGATGTTGATGATCTTTGAAAAATGGTAGTTGATCCACCCAAAGTAGATGGGTAAACTTGGGAATAAATTCCATCTCGATAGAATATTCTTTCCAAAAAACCTTCAAATAATAAAATTTATCGCAAAGATTAAAAAGGCTTTAAATAAAAAAAGGGAATTTTGAATTATAAATTATTTTATCCATTTGTGTTAACAGATTCCTTTTTTGTGCATTAAATTTAAGAAATGTCTTTGCCCCAAAATTGTTTCAAGAAGCGGCAAGCCTCCTCGTAATGCCTAACGTCAAAAAAAGTTAAAAATTATTTATAATTTTTTTCCTTGTTTTGAAAATTTTAAGTAGATTAGGTTAACTTTTACCAAAGTTGTGTTTGGGGTTAAAAGGATTTTTAGATAAAACTGATTTATATTTTTTAAATTTTTAGCTTTTTATACCTAAACAGTACAATGGGGACTTAATGCCAAAGGATTTTCCAAACCCATTGGGGTGTTAAAAAAGTTAAGGTAAAATTAAAAAGAAAAGAGGAAAAGGTTTTTTATAAAGAATTGTGCCGTTTGAGAAGTATTAAAATGACAATAAATTAAAAAAAAAGAGAAACACGAATAAATATGTTCAAATAAAATATAAATTTACATATTTTAATAAGATAACTAATAGATAAATATAAATAAAATACATAAACTTCCTAATAAGTACATAAAAACATACCTTATTTTTATAAGGTTATAAATATCAAATTAAAAAAATAAAAAGGATTTTAAATTTTGTAACACCCAAGAGTTTCTTAATTTTCATTTAAACCCAAGATTTTAGCTCTTCCGATTTTGGGAACCGCCGCGGGTAACCAATGGGTGAAGCCGAAGGGAACAGGACATTGAAGCAGACATTTACGCTGAGCGAAGGGGTTACTTAGACACGAAAAATGGAGGATATGTAAGCGGAGAAAATTAGAAAAAAAAGAGAGGGTAAGCGCCCGAAGAGAGGTCTTTGAAATAATACGCAATTGAGCGACAAGTCGACACATGGTCAAATTTACGGAGATTGAAAATCGAATGAGTTATTGAAGTCGATGTTCATTGAGGTGATCGCACAGGCCCGGCAGAACACGTCACCAATGAAAGGAAAAAACAAAGCCTGAATAAGAATTGTTTTAGTTTTTGAGAGCAAAAAAACCAAAGTTCGAAGACAAAGTAACCTTGACAAAAGAATTTGTTCTAGTTAAGGGTTTATCAATATACAAGCAAGATTTTAACTGATCGGTAATAATCATCAAAAAATAACGGCAATTGGGTAAAATTAGTTTTGGCAAATTCGAAAACACCAGCACTATTGCCTGAATTTCATTGGGTTAAGTCAACCCAAATCGATCGGCCGCTTTTACAGCAGCAAATCTTTTTATTTTGTTGAACGACTCAAAAACTTTTAATAAGGAGCAATAGTTGTAGATCATCAGCATACAGAGAACGATTCTGAATGCTGGTAATGAGGATTTAAAAAAAAGAGAATTTAAAGGGGTGAAAGAATACCGCCTTGAGGGACGCCACTTTTATGCAACCAGTGGATGAGGATTCATCCAAAAACAGGTTGGCGCCCTGAAGAAAGAAAAACCATTCCAGAACTTTTTCCAAACCATAAAATATGACAGATAAAGAATTTCGACTGATGGTAAAGGCATTGAGAAATTAACCGTATAATTTTGTATCCCATGCCCTTCTATCATCATCATTTTTGGAGGAAGAGGGGTCTAAAGCCCGATTGAAGAGGGGATTAAAATGATTTCAAAAACAAATTGGAAAATTGTTAAAAAACAAGATCAGAACTTTAAAAAAAGGAGGATAGAGATGGGTTTGGTAATTGCGGAAGGATGGATTAAATATTGAAAGGCCGGAAAAGCTTTGATGTGAAGGGAAGGATCTTAGGCCTTGGAAAAATTGATATGGATATTTGGGGAGGAAATTAAAGCGGATCGATCATTCTTCGACCAATTTGATCCGTCCAACCGGTAGACTTAATAAGGATGGTTTTTTTACTTTTCCAAGAAATGGGAGAAGGAAAAGTGTTTGGGAGGAGCCAAACCATTAAAAAATTAGTTTAACTAAATGGATTCTATAGATCCAATAAAGCATTATCTTATAAAGCAGGGAAAATGATTATTTAAATCACCAAAGTGATTGAATTGGGTTTTATTTTGCGACTTGCCAACCCATGGTTGCAAGGAACTTCCAGATAATGGCAGTATTTGAAGTTGAAAATTTATTGAGAATATGACGGTTTAGCTTGTATCATGTGGTTCCCGATTTTGGCCATTTTATATTTAACCAATTATTTTACAAAATTTTAAAATATCTGAAAGCCTTTTTGTGCTTCCTTTTTGAACCCTCTTCAAAGGGGCTATTCAAATCATTTAGCATCTTCGCGTATTTGTTCAAAAATTTTTGAAAAAGAAGAAGGCAGAACTTTGGCTTAGGTTTAGGGGGTTTTAAGTATAGGAAAGAAAATAAGGTCTGGTAAAAGAGGAGGGGAATTTGCCCTGAGATAGAACTAGGAGGATTAAAGAAAGGATTAGGTTATTTTAGGATTAGTAACCCAACTCGATGGGGAATACAGGCGTCTTGTTCGAATCGAATTATCCAAACCGGTTTGGGGCAAAACCCAACATCAAATTTTTTTATCGTCTTTTTGCCTATCAGACGTTTTTATTTTTGGTACTGTTATAGAAGTTATTAAAAAGATTTTTTATTTTTTGCCCGACTTCCCAAAGTGGGGGGTACCAATTCAGGGGTTGGTTTTATGTAATATATGTTTATACTACCTCCTGGCGCCTGATTTTGATCTTTCTTTTTTACTAGGTAGGTAAAAATGCCCATGGTCTCATTTTAACCGTCTGCCCAAAGGAGAATATTCATCGGAGCTATTGTTTTTAAAAATGTTTCCGTTATAAACGTTGCTTCGCTCCTAGTTCTTGAATTTAGTTTATTCTTTTTTTTTAAATAATAGATATAAGCTTCCCATTAGTCCCATTTATTAAAATCTTAACTCAAACTTACTGCTACGACTACGCAAATACTTGCTTAAGTATTTACGAATTATACTTTTTTGCCTCGAAGCAGACGAGCAGTCGGGCCACATGATTGGAAGTGGTCACCGACGCCAGACCTCGCGTCAGGGTATCACCAACGCCTGTCTACCGTAAAGGACTCTTTATACCTCGTTTGAAGGAAGAGTCAGCCGAAGAAAACAGGGATTCATTCTAGAGTTTAATAGTGCGTGGATTAATGATCTCTGGAAACGTAACGTATTTGATATCACTGTTCCAGGTGGTTGGATGAACTCCCAGTCCGGTGACGGAGGGTACAATAATAGAACAGCTCCGCTGAGCACTCTCGTTAACAGACGGTGACACACAGGAGAGCCAATTCTCCGTAGGCAGAGGTTCCAGCCTGTCGAGAATTGGATCTCGTCGATTTGAACGGCTCGTTTTGTGGGAGTCAAGGGGCATCTAACACTGGGGCACCGGCCCAAGATGGAACAATACTACCACATGAGGCTTACTGTGCGTAAAGTAGAACTTTTGCATGTAAAGTACCGTCCGCCCTGTTCAGCACTCCCAGTTATTTAGAGGCTAATTTGAATTTGCCAAATGACCCGAAACTGGAAGCTTCGTCGAATCTCGACACCAAGGTTCAATGCTCGAGGATGGTTGCAGAGAGAACACAAAATTGAGACGCTATGACAAATGGATCTTTCTTTGTGGTGAATGCGCAACCTGTGTCTTTGTGGGATTAACCTGAACGAGGTTTACTGACCCACCGGAGACTCGCCCCAGAGGTCCTCCACTTGGACACAAGTTTAGACGCTCTCCTGCATATCACACCGAGGACTGGTCGTTCTAGTATACCTTGCATCTCCGTGTATCATCCGCAAGCAATGTATATCTCTGATAGATAGCATGTCATTGATATGCAGGATAAAAAGCGTTGGTGAGAGCACCGAACCTGCCTTATGCTCCGTTATTAGAAGATTGAACTAATATTATATAAGTTGAATAAAATTACTAAGAAAAGCCTTTACCGCAATTCAACAATATTATTTTGATCTCAGTATTTTAAATCAACTTTTACGTTTCTCCGATTCTGATAAATTCAACAAAGGCCAAAAACACAATTCAAGATGCCGGAGGCATATCTTAGAGCATTTGTGTATTATTCACACAGGATTACAAAAGCACCTGAAGAACAAATAAATAAGTTTATTTGGAAGTTACGGCTTGAAAATTACGTCAAAAGATTATATATGAAATAATAAATGTTTTCGTTTTTATAACAAACAAGATTGACAACAGAGTTAAACTTAATGTCCATTTCTTTAAAATCTAAATTATTAAAAAAAATACCAACCCTTATTTATGTAAAAACAGTTGTGATCTTTAAAAATTTTGAAGAACCTTCAAAATTTATTATGTTTCCCAAATTCTTGAATTTTATGGACTTGAAGGAATATTTTATATTCACGGTAAACAATTACGCCTCCATGTTTAGGCTTTAACTGCCTCCATAGCCTAGTGGTAACGGGGTGATCTTTAGAAACAGGTGGTCAAGGGTTCGAATCTTACAGGAACTCAACAAATTTTCATCGTTGTTTCCTAGTTGGTTAGGGCAACTTGGGTCGATCACCCAATTGTCTAAAAGTAAGATGATCCATGCGTCGGTGGGATACTTCAAAACCCCTTAATGGAGGAGGACTAGGAGGTATTCCTGCAGTGGACTAACACATGCTGGTAATCCTTGTATTTATGATTTATGTTTAGGCTTTTTGCCTCGTCGTCTACCTTTGGCCAACAAACTTGTTTCTTACAAACCTATAGCTTTAATTTTGCCCAACCGTTTGTTTTTAATACGTTAGGTGGTAAAGTACCTCCACACTGCCTATTTCAGTGCAAATAAGTGGTGTGCAAACACTACTGTCTTCCGTTCTTTAAAGTGCACCGTAATCAGTCAGTACCGTTGCCAGCGTAATTACTGGGTAGCAATGCATAACTTTGTTATAACTTACAACAGATATCGGATTCCTTCTTACACTGTTTTTCTTATGGGCGGGACAGGCGTCACTTACTATTAGGTGAACATTCACTCACCTCATCGCTTTAACCAATATAAAAGTAGTATGTCTCGTCACAAGGACTTCACACTGTGTCAAAGTTTAGGCAGATGTTTAAGTTTTATTTGAAGGCCAAAAGAAAAAGCTTTTGTTTTTGCAAACCTCAAACAGTTTAAATATTACAATAATGAGTAGCAATAATATCCTTTATTATTAAGTAAATCAATTAAGTAATCAAATTTATCTTTCTGAATGTTTAATGAATTAAGTGTGTAATAAATATCTTTTATAGTTATTACAGACGTCGTAACATTAATGTACATTTAATTTGGCAAAGTTACCTAAGGTTTTAACCCTAAGGTTTCCGAGAGAATATTATCATGATACGGTTTGATGTTTTTATTTTTTGATACAACAATTTAAAATTCATGTAACAATATTATTTTTTTGTTAAATATATTTGTCGTTTACTTTTTGACAGTCGAGTAGTACAAATTATAAAAACAGCGCCATCTATCGTAACGGAAATATAATATGGCAAGAAATTTTAGTTTTTATTAAAACGAAAATCAACGTACACTTTATAAAGAATATAAAATAAAACAATAAATAACATTAAGATGCAATGTTATAATATAATCAATTCTATGTCATTAATAAAAAGAGTTAAAAATGTAGCGATTCGTATAATATCAGTATAACGTCCGTGTTAAATAATTTAAACAATTAATTTATTGATTGACAAATAAAGAATTTCAGGAATTCTTTTAATATTAGTTGAACTACCAGTATGGATTTATTTGAATTACAGTTTATATAAACTACATTTAAACCTCCACCGATTCCTGTTGGGATCAAAAAGTTATAAACAATTTTAGTATCAGATTAATGCCAAACTTTTATTCAGTCCATATAAACTGGTACACGACATGAAGGTCGTTTTACCAAATTGGTAAAACATTTTCACTAAAATCTCTTAAAACCGTTTTTTTGTTTTATTGGAATATATTAAGTATAATTATAACTTATTATAGTTTTGTACAAGAAATTGGTGACAATAATTCTGAAATGGACTTAAAGTTTCTTAGGCTATTTGTGTAATCACTTTTTACAATAAATTTTCACTACAATTTCGACACAGGTTTCGATAGTTTCATTTGTAACTAGCAACCCCTAAACCACCTTGTGGGTGGAATTGCGTAAATTCCGCTCTTAGCTAACCTCTATTCGACGAAAGCAATATTTCTACCAAATTTCAAGTCTTATGATTCCAGAGATATCGAGATGAGTCAATATGTAGGTGAGAATCTCTTTAATATGTATAGATTATTTTAAACGTTAACATTGTTAATCTTCTTGTATTCATTAATGTACTAATAATTTTCCATTTCAATCCCTTCTCGGTGACCGTGATCTGAGAGCTCTGTTCAAAGTTGACTGCGAAAAATTATTTAGACTTTTTGAAATTTAATAAATTTCACAAACTCAATAAATACTATATTTTTTATGTCTTGTATTATCAATTAAATCTTTAAGTATTAAACATCTTTAGCAATATTAATTTATATTTTTCATAAATAATGAACGATTTACCTTGATTGAATTAATTCCATTCAATCTTTTAATCTTTGATTACGGAAACATCTTTTTTACTTTTAGTCATCAGTTATTTTTATCCAGCTTTATTTATCACTTAAAACAATAATGTATTCTATGACTACGACCACGGCGGCCGATCTAAATTACAGATAAGAAATGTAAGTACTTGCTGAAATTTCAAAGTGATGAATAATGAAAAATTTTATTTCAAATGGAACTTATCCAACCATGATAATTTCGCTCTGTATTGTGAAATATTTTTTTTTATAAATTTTCACTTTATTAATCAATACTGAAAAGTTTACATTATTCTTAACAATTAATAATTACTGAAGTACCGAAAAACAGCAATTAACAAAAAAATTTAATTACCCTTAAAAGTTAAAAATAAATTACCATCATGAATTGTATCGTGTTAGTCCTTGTTACGAATACGACAAAAATATTTCTGTGATCATATGCAATAGCATTTATTTAGGAGCACGTAAAGTTTTAAATTTTTGGTGATTACCTTTTATGTACAACATTATTAAGACAAATTCTTAGCTTAGCTAAATAGCTACTGGTAGCCGAATTGAATTTTTGACGGCGTCGACAAGATAAACCAAATGACGAACATTTGCTGAAACAAGTCTCACGAAAAACTTGCCAGCATTAACACATACTTCATGTACGCAGAATTTCAATCGAGCGGATGTGTAAATATCTTTTAAAGGTTAGCAATCATATCGTCAATAAAATACACGTACTCTCTTATCATACACATTTCACAATATTTTATTTGTTAGTCTACTTATTAAACTTCTATTCTATTCTAGAAGCCTTAATTCTTTTATAGACGCGAGATATTTCTGAATTTAATCTGTCTACAAATAACTACGTGTATAAAGCTTTATATAACTTTTCGAGGCTAGTTTTTCTTTGCTAGTAACTTTCCAAACCTATATTCGTTATGCTTGTTAGATTATTGGATTTGTTCGTTTGGCAAAGCGCTTAAATAAAATTGAATTGAGCATAGATTTATGTACAAATTCGTATTCAATAGAGGGAGTCGGTATTATTTCAATCTAAGGTCTTAAGAAGTCTATTTCACATTATATTTTTCTGTGCCAATAAATTTTCCTTTTTTAAAGGTTTGCGCAGAATAAAACAAGGTTTGCGCAACTATAATTTCGGCACTTTCTGTCTTATTTTAAACGTGGCAGTATTTTTTTTAAATGACATTAAATGTTTTTGAGTTATGTGAAAAACTGTTAAGGCTATGTCTCGTTTAAGCTGTGCTGTTAAGATATTAGTATTCCTTTTTTAACATTAAACTTAATATAATAACCTAGTATTTAATGTTCATGTAATTGATATTTTAATAAAATATTTAACAACATATCTATTATACTATAAAGACACTGTCTAATTCTGCGGTTAACGGCTAGTATAATATAATAAAGATTATTATATACAAAATTCGGGAATTGTATAGGTGTTTGCTTTAAAATAGCTTACTAGGACAAAATATGGGTTGTAAATTATAACGATTAGTTTTAATTTGAACTTATTGTCAAATGGGTTACAGTTTATAATATTAAAAAGCAAAGTAAAATGTTAATTACAATTAGGGACCATTTTAAATTAGGAAACATTTTAGAACCATTACAATTAGGACCCAGGATGTCGGACACTCTTATTGGTTAAGCATAGGAATTAAATATAAGTAAGATCCTCCAACAGGAAGGATTTTTTTGTTATACATAGGTCACGACGTGGAGTCGTGACCTATGTATAACAAAAAAATCCAGAAAATTGTTCGTACATAGGTCACGATGTGGAGTCGTCTATATCATTATGCTTCATATATTTTTTTAAAATTAAATAAGCAACACTTCTATAACGAATGCAGATATTTATATTAGTTTATTGATTTGTCCATCTTTTAATAATAAAGGATAAACAATTTGTAGCCGCTAATTCGAAAATCCTCATTAGTATTCTAATCGCAAAGTAACCTGGACACTTACTAGAACAAATAAGGGTGTGAAAGCAATTTGGTAGCATTCGTTTACGAAATTAATGCAATGCGCATTCTTCGCAATGTAAAGTAAGGAAGTAAGAACCACTTTCATTTCGCTCACGGTTCTCAGCACATTAAATTTGTTGTACCCTTATTCATAATGGATCGTTGAACTACTGGGTGTTGTTTCATTTTATTTAATATAAGGCTTGAGTGCATTAAAACTCATATTCTATAACAAACATTTACTGGTGGTAAATCCCATTTTCACTGGTGGTAGGTCCCCTTTTTACAGACGACTGTCTGGGTTGGTACCACTGCGGTGTCTATTTTAACCGCAAAGCAGTAGTATGAAAACACTACGGTGTTCCGGTTTGAAGGGCACCGTAGCCAGCGTATTTACTGGGTAAACGAAACTAAACATCCTATGTCTCACGGTAGGCATCGCGTTGGTGATACCAGAATCGCCAATGTTTATGGTCGTCGGTAACCACTTTCCATCAGGTGGCCCCAATTGCTCGTCTGCCTGCGCATGCAATAAAAAAAACATATTAGCTATGAGTATACTGTATAGGTACGTACAGAAAACAAATACGATATTAGAAACAAAGTATAAAATGTTTTTTCAGATAAGTGAGCTGAACGAACGTTAAAAATTTAACAAAAAATATACGTAGTTTGAATGAACAGGATTAAGTTAAAATATATTTGAACAACATAAAAAAATCTTTATAACGTATGAAATTAATAAAGTCGAGCCTCTGCCACATATCGAACAATAAATCCTGACAAATACAGGCAAATGAGACCACGCTCGCTGCATATTGCGCCCATTGTCGTCCTAGTAATTGTCGTATTTGTGTGGAAACAATCGAACAAATGCAGCAGATCGCAAACTGTATCGCTTTTCTGTTTTTTTTTTTTTTAGATAAAAAAAGAGTTCGTATGTCCTGAAGGAACACAGGGCAATGGAAATTTTGCAGATCCCGCTACGTGTAGACGATTTTATCAGGTATGTTTATTATAATACTAATATTATTGTCGGTTTTATCATCCTTAACTATGTTACATATATTTTTAGAAAGAAGTTCGGAAGTTCTTATTTTTCAAAAGAAGTTCAATTTACCGAAATTATTTAAATTGACATTTAAATCTAAAGGATATTTTCACCTAACACGTTATAGTGTGTAGACTAAAATGAATAAAAATATTTATACGCATGTAAATATTTTCTTAATCACTTAATGACTAGTTTCTTGTTTTTCATCTCGCTATAGTTATTATTTGAAAAAGCAAGAAATACTTTTAGCAATATTCATCAAGTAAGTCATCAATTTTTTATAACTGTAGAAGATACTTTAAAAATACAGCGCTTCGGCTTTAATGCAATTTTTTCATTTAACGTACCATGTTCGCAAATCGCTATGTTATTTTATTAAATATTTATATTGTTATTATGTTTAAGAATAGAAAATATAGACAGTTACCTTATTCATTCCACTTTTCTTAGTGTATGTTGTCGCCACTATGTAACCTTTGTTTAATTGCGTAGGCTTTTGTTTAAGGTTTCTTTCCTATGACAATCGTTCCATGATTTTTTACTCTATCTTTTTTACTCTATCTAGTGGATAGAGTAAAAAGTCATCAAAAAACGTTTATATTTAATGTTTGTGTTTCTCAACTTATAATTTACGTGTAACGTAGATATAAAAAAATGTTACCTGAGAAAAAATCCTGTTCATCCATCATCCATCATCCTTCGACTTTAGCACACATTAAGTGTGCTCAAATGTATATAAATATATATGTAACGCTCCATTTAAAAGCGCAAAAAAATATATGAATTTGCATGTAAATGCAATCAAGGAAGTGTTTTGAGCACATTAATTCACTTTTGATATTCCTAACTGGTTGTTGTCTCAACAGGTCAACTGGATTTTTACAAACTGGAAATTAATTTTATAAAACTGTCTTTTCACCCCTATTACAAACGCACGATTGAAATTTGATAAATACGGGGTACTACAGATAATATATATATTTTAGCAAGTGATGAATGAATTTATCAGAGTTAATGGATTGACTGATTGTTCTTCTAAACAACTCCTTATTGGCAGCACAAACTCGTAACTGTACACTAATGTTTTTTTAATAATCACGTCTGTGTGTACTTTAACTATAAAGCTATAACGTTTTTGTTGCTTGTTGGGATTTTTTGAATAATATTCGAATTTTTAAAATATCACCTGATAAATTTCATCTAAATAATGTATGTTGTGGAGTCTAAGCAGACAACGACCCAAAATTAAATTTTACCTTAATTACTTGAAGTATGCGCTCTGCCAATACATTTAATATGGCAATTATGCGCAAAACGTGATGTCATGTTCATTGTTGCTGGCTAATGTGTATTGAAATATACTTATAAGAGCTTTGGTATAAGCCGCCTAAAATACCTTTTAGATTTACTACATTAAGGTTAAAAAAAACTACTAACACAAACTGTTTTGTTTTTTATTATTTATCTGCCTTTAATTGAATCCATAATATTTAAATGTTGGATACTATAATACTTAACCGCCTAATCTTTTATAAAAAGACATTCGTAGAGTACCGAAACAAAGAATAATTGACACAAAGCCATTCCTGCTATTAATGTCAATTTCTGTAATTTATATCAGATTCAAAGGATTACATTTCGGAGGTTTTTATAGCTTTAATCCTTCTCAGTGGTAATGAATGAATGAGTTATTAAGATCTCCTTTATCAAATTATTTTTCGAATTAGTTCTGGGCCGGGATCAACGCCTGTCTATAAATTGATTGATGGTATCGTCTTAAATTTTTGGTCAACATTTCACGTAAAACACATAGAATTTAGTAAATCATGAGCTTTAATGTGCAGTCTTTATCATATTAATAATATTGGCGATGTTGATAAAGGGTTTATTGTTTTTTAATATTTTAAACATTTTATAGTTTGTAATTAAAGATATTTTTCATACTGCTAATTCAAATAATTGGAAATGTAATTATATTATCCTGTATTAAAAAAAAATCCTTTATATTATACGGAAAAATATTTAGAACTATTCAACATGATATATAAAATTACTTAAACGAAACATAATGTCGTATAAGCCGATAACACTTACAGCGGCCGATCTTTCCCGAAGGATTCGAAACCACGACCTTCGAATTCTTAAGGTAAGCCTATGCCATTAGCCCGTAAAGTCCAAAGCAAAGATATTTATAAGGTCGTGCTCCAACATAATGATTTACATTAAAATATAAAAAGGGCAGAGCTCGATAAAGAAACTCCTAATTTTAAAACGACGTTTGTTCTGACTTTTTAACATGACTAATCTTTACCTTACATTGTCTATAGTAATAATAACTGTAATGTCCCGCTCAGTTTGACCTTACACCTCCAACTTTCTTAGGAAGTAAGTCACGTAAGCTGTATCAAAAGTAATAAAGGTCTGTAATCGAGACATTCAATGTTCAGAATGTGTTTGTAGACACAATGTTAGAGCCATTGTCTATGCTTTAACAATGTAAACACCTTGAGAACTGTTTTCAACGATAGCATAAAAACAATACTGACGTCCTTTTCAATTCGTTCCGTGCAAAGTTTAAAAGGTTACCCGAGGCACTATGTGCTTTTAAAATATTGCGACGGGGTCAGAATGATTTTAATGGTAGAGTTACGCTTTAATAAAAATGGAAAGCGTTTACAAAATATTTACGTTACGAATAAAAATATTCAGATATTCTGTGAGAATATTTAAAACAAAATTCAATTACGGGCTGATATTGAACCTGATACTGAAATGATGTTCTTACAGCTAAAAAATTCTACTTCAATTATTATAGGAAAGGTAAAACAAGCAATTTTAGATTTCATGAGGGGATTTGTTTTAAAAGAACAAAAAATTTACCTGATTTAAAAAAAGGATAAAATTTAAATAACATTTTTATCAAATATATAACCGTAATTATGTCACGGAGTTTTCATATTTCTCCAAAGCGATCTGTTCACCCTTGCCTCTGTGAACGCAATGTTTGTCATATGTTTTGTGTATAGTTGTTCGGTATAAAGGGTTAAAAGTATGAGATATGGGAATGCTCGTCTAGGGTTTATCTAGACGAGCATTCCCTATGTTGAGCGTAATATTCCTTTTGTTCGGGTTTATAAGGGTTGCGTCCCTCGTGTTCATATTCGATATAGCCCACTTATCGTTTTATAGTGTGTCGCCGGCTACCCGTATTTGAATAGATGCCCCTCAGGACTCTACTTCGATGATATTAGCAAGTACTGTACATTTAAGGCGGAGGCGCGCTGCGGTCCCATTTCTACGAGTAAGTACGACTAAATGTATTAATTAAACGTCTCCTGCACAAGTACTGTGCGGCGAAGTAAGTAAAATCGGATTATGTGCTGGCAACCATATGGAAAGGGAGCCCTGTACGTTGCGGGAATTTCTAAATGTAATTAAGATTCATTCACGGAATACGATATGCCGGCACAATGGCACATTGTATTTAACGTTTTCCATTGCCTCTTATATTAGAGTGACGTTCACCTGTTCTTTTAATATTTATTACGTTTCTATTCTATTTGTTTTGTAATACTCTTACTGGTTTTAGACTGTCAGAATGTATTTCGTACGCAATAGACCTCGTTTAATATTTAAGATGATCGTAACATATTTAAGAAGCTTGAGTAAACTTTGCGTGACATTCCTCTGTTGTTTATTTAACGGACACAAAATATCTGCACAAATTAAATAGACATTTATAGTTTTACAAGCTTGTTTCTGATTAAATTTATAAAATTCTTTGGAGGACATAGACCATATATAAGAAATTGTAATTTTCTCTTTCACTTCCTTTCAATCAAAAATATGGAAGACTTATCACAGCCTATTTCGTTTATTTTTAAATTGATGTAATACATTAGAGTTAAAGCGATCATTGTTATGTTTACACTAGTCTATCAGGCCATGCGTAGCTTAGTCATGTTCAGTTATTTCCCTTTCACATGCCTGATGCCTGATACTAGTTATTAAATGTAATGAATTAATTTAAGATACAGTTCGTAACATATATAAGCATCATGGGCAGATAAGCGTTCTTAGATTTGACTATATATTTTTTAAATACTGATAATTACTAATAATAAACCACCAACCCGCATTGTAGCAGCGTGGTGGGATGCGGTCCAGGAGCTCCCTAATGGAGAAGGCCTGCATTAGGGACGGTCTATGTCTTTGCTCAAAAGACGGAACATTGATACCGGGTGAACTGCAAACAAAAGCAAGTCAAGAACAGTAAAACATTTTTAATACGCAGTCAATTTGTTTCTGTGATTAGTAACAAAACCATTAGTACCCCTAGTTAAAATAAATAGCTAATATATAAAATAGCTGTTAAATTAAGGGTTCAAAGTCAACGTCAAATATTTTTTTCAACATAGAAGCATTATACTCTTAATCATCAATTAATATACGCCGGTTCGGAGATGGAAACCACTGATCTGAGAAGAACCGGCGTAAGAAACTCAGCGGGACAATTTTTTTACCTTTTCAATAAATTATTTACAAAATCAAAAATAACAACACAACATATTTCATATATGTTTATCGCAGATTGAAATCGCCTGGAGCGAACAATTCATTACCAAGGTGTGTTATCTTTAATGAAGTCTATTATTACAGCAATATTATTCTTTCACCCACACACGTTCCTTAACAACTTTATTAAATTTATTGATTATGATTATTTTGGTTTATAAAGATGACCGATCGGGGAGGTACCACCACGGTGTTGTCCTTTCGCAAAGCAGTAGCGTTCTTGTTTTATGCGCTCTGTAGCACGCGTGTTTACAGTGTAAACGAGATTTAACATAGTGTATCTCCAGGAGGCGAGTGTGTTTTTATTGTTTAAAGCGGGACGTTCATCTTATGATAAACGCAGCGTAAGTAACGACAAATCTGCTCACCACCTTGAGGCATTTAATGTTAAGTTTCGTCCGGGGCCTCCTTCAAACCGGAAGACGGTAGTGCAAGTATACTACTTATTTGCGGCAGAAATAGGCCGCGCAGTGGCACTGCACTGGCACACACTACACCATCTTGAGATTTTGTAATTTTCATTTATTTATTATAATAATTCTTCTTTACATTTCAAAAATATAGATTGTTGCATACTTAGTTTTTGTAACGTTTTGTATTTTTGTAAGGTCTCTAGGTAACTTTCCTTTTGATAGTTTTATATTGACTTGATTGAATTACGCACTGAGGAATAATTTTCTGCACGGTAAACGTAGAAAATTATTTCCTTAAAATTGTAAATACTTTTATGATAAATAAGTCGTTTTCCTTCGCAGACACCTTAAATTATAATGTTGACGTTTGACGGGGCCGTTAATTTGAACAATTACGACCTGTACAAAAAAGTGTTCAACAGAAAAATAAAGAAACCGAAGGGCTGCGTAATTTGGGGGACATTTTTCCTCTCACACGAATACAGGTAAGAATAATAATAAAATAACTGATAAGAAACATGTACCAGAGCTAAATGGGATATAAAAAAGGATGATCATAAATATATCATATATTTGTAGTTCATGTATGTGTAAAAAAGTACTTATGTCTAAGTCTAATAGCTAAAACGCTAAATAGTAACGATATATTCATGTGAGATACAAGTAGAAAGGTATTAAGTGTCGAAGTAAAAATTACTCCGTCTTAGTTCAAGTGTAAAGAAAATATGGGAATGTTTAACTTAGTGTATTTGTTTTACGCATATTTGATTAGGGATTGTAAAATAAAGGTTGGTATTTATTTAGGTTCCCCAATGAATAATGTGGCCGTATTGAAATTGTTATTTTATCACATAATCTTGTATTTTATTTGAAGCCTTGGAAAATCGAAAAACGGATCGAGTTGGTTCCTAATCCAAATGTAAGTTCTACGGCGTTGCCTATTTGTGATGCAAAGCAGTAGTGTAAAAACGCTATGTTCTGGTTTGTGGGGCATCGTATCTTTTTAAATACGCGGACAAAGACGCAGCGTGATGTTTAACTGTTGATAAATAATACAAAGCTAAATTGCCTTCTATACTAAAAAATACAGCAACTGCTTCGTGGTATATATATATATATATATGTTAGGCGAAAAAGCGCTAAACAAGTGGATTTGATGTCCACATACTTAGGAAAAGCCTTAAATTAATTTGATGTCCTCCTAATTAGGGCTTTTTCGCCTAAAATTTGTCTTATTATTCCCGACGTTTCAGACTCTTTCCAGCATCTATGATCACAAGCAGACTAAGACGCTTCGTAGTAATTCTTCTCGATTTGCATTTAAAAATAACTGTTTTAAATATTAACATACTTTGTGATATATAACTGGTACATATATAACAAAGCAATATTTTTTAAAATTTTTCTGCCTATTGTTCTGGCTAATCTTTGGGATAGCGGTTCCAACTTTGACGGAATTTTTAATGAAAGATAGCCGATGTAACTAAAAGTAACCGTGGTAACCTTTTTTAGAAAAAAAATGTAACAGTATTTTATTTTAAATAAATATGCATTTGATGTCGCGGCCAACTGTTAGTATTAATAAATATATAATTATATACATCGTTATTGGTACATGTGGAGTTCGCCTGTAATTTTTTGTCAGATATAGTTTCATGTTTAATATATTGGATAATTAAGATTACTTATACTTACATACGTGGTACTATCAAATAAATTAATAACAATACCGCTTTGTTCATTGCTCAACTATCTCGTGTGCGGAGTTAATGCAAAACTTGAAATTCTATACGTGCTAATCCAAGATTCCGTCAAGTTACTCACTTAGGGTCAATTTTGAGGAATCGTCTACGGATTTAAATAACGGCATTTGCATATCTTACCGCGTTGGCGCCTTTACACACGACCTATGTAGGTGAAACAAGATGTTCTTGTATTTATGTATATATTGCGTATCTTTTAACGGCTTGTTTAATGTCCTAATCAATTCAATTATTTACAAAATGATTTGTAGCTGAATTTTAAATTGCATAATTCCTGATTCACGCAGAAAATCGACTATGTATCATATCGATATCTGCTAAAATGAAATTTTTGTTAAGTTCTGGTTTGAAGGGTGCCTAGATTTACCCTACGCAAATAAAAGACAGAATTCACTAACAAGAGAGATATAAGATTTTGTTTACGTAATTTTTATTAGTAACTGATAAGAAAAAATAATCAAGTGGTGCATGTAAAAATTAGCAAGTCTTAAGCCGAATTTCCCATGTCTATATTTCATATAGCTGCATGTCGCTTCTTTTCATTTTGTATAAAATTTTTCGCTGACACAACGCAGAAATATTTTTGATGCCGTAGCTTTTTGATTTTGTTTGCAGAAATTAATCATCGCAAAAAAAATATGAAAAAGTACAAATGGCAACCGTTTTCCAAAGTTGTCAGCAGTAATTTATTTGTTTTATAAGCTACGATATATTGACACGGTTGCTGTTTTCGTTTGCACAGATTGAAAGTAATAATTGTCTTCTACAATTTTACCGCTCTTTATTGCAGCGAATTGATCAAACTTAATTTTCTTTTTTTATTTTTTATTGCGTAGCGAAAAAAAATATTATATTAGTATACCGGCTGAAAAACATCTTGAAATAAAAAAATATTTACAATCATCAGATGTTACAACATTTTTATTTTAAATGATTTACAAGTTTTTCAAGACTTGAATTTAAGTTACCTCTAGAATAATTATATTTCTCTTGCTATTAACAAGAAGATAATGAAAATTTGTTAATTAAATTTAGTTAAGTTATATTTGAACAGGAAATAGATTTTTTTTGCGGCAAATTCTTGTAAATCTTGTAAATGGCACTTGTTTTTCTGCTTAATTGATATTTATCGTTATATTTTTAATGTTAAACAATATTTTTTTTAAAAACATGTGTTTACTGTTATCGATAAGCTTAAATAAGATCCATTGAGTATACATATTATATATATCCATGAATTGGTTTTGCTAAATACTTAACGTTTCCATATTGGTATTTGTTACTATAAAAACAATCATATGTTCTTGTAGCCTATCTCGTATATAACAATAGTATATGCCAGTAAAAGCTTGTGAGAGGTTACCGAATTTCGTCCTGTATATAATAGGAACCAGTAGTTACAGTAATTTATTATTAATAACAAGGTAATACAGATTTCATGGCAAATTCATAATTATATATTGAAAAATATGCTTTAGCTCAAAGGTATAACTATGTCAGTATATTGTGAAATTGTCTGCCTTTGAAAACGAAATCTGAAGTATTTTTAATTAAATTTTATGTTATAATTTACATAATATGTAATTGTTATTAATCGATTATAATGTATGTATATATACTTTAGAAAATTTTCCTTTTTAATTATAGATACTAGAAGATTTCGGATACATTTACAACAGCTCCGTGGGTGTTCCACCACTCCCTATTCTAGTGTCGCCATACACGTTGGATTACAAGATACCACAGGAATGCAAATCAGGCACTTGCCCTACCAAATCTTTCCCTGGTGAGATATGTTGCATAATGCAAAAGAAATCCTCCTCCTATAAAAGAAGTTTATTTATACTTAATAAAAAGTAATTAAATTATTACCAAAGAATACCTGATCGTTAAATATTCAACATATTTAGTTATAAATATAGAAATGTTTTTTTAAAAATAACATAATTATTAAAATAACGATAAAATGTAGGATGTAATTTGTTGTAATTTACAAGCAGTTAACAGGTATTCTTATTTTTTTCTGAAAGTGTCTAACATTTCGAACGTTTATTCTGTTCTAAAAAAGACACAACATGTATATCTTGAATTTATTAACTATTCCTGAATAACAATTAATATCCGAAAGGAAATCGGGACCTTGCGATCAATACGACGCGTGGTTGGCTTTATTGGGGGATAAGTTAATAAAGTTACTTGTTACCCCACAGGTCTGTGGGAGGTGCCCTTCAACGCACATTACGTAGAGTCGTACGAGGGGGGACACTGTCCCTATTTGGATCAATGCGTATTACACAACCACGACGCGGACGAGGTAATTGTTTTGTTGAGATTAAAGGTATCGTGATTTTATTAGTCTTAGATCTATATTGTGTATGAGACTTTCCACATATAAAGTGTCTCATCAAAATGACATTGGAAATGGAAGTTGGAAGTGGCCAAGAATTGAAGTTAAGCAGAAATATTTCTTTTGTCAGAAATGGATTTTAGTGAAAAATATCGTGCTCGAGATCAGTTAGTAATAATACATATGTGAAAAAACGCATTAATCTTTAATAACTGCATTCCTGTGTCAAAAGCGCATTTATATTATGTTCGTTTAAATATGATAATGTATTCCAAAATGGTGGGTGTACATAATTTAAAACAAATGACACTTTGCAAATATATTTTTTTTCTGTACAGGCTCATTGTTATATTAATAAAACATTAAAAGTGGAAAGATCATAGTATTAATCATTATTTAACAACTACTTGACAAGGTTACATTTATATTCGTTAAAATTAATTCATTAAGCGGATACTATAAAAGGAAAAGATAAATCATTGAACTTTTTTTATAATAATAAATTAAAAAGAAATGATTTCTAAGTCTTGTTTAAAGCTTATTTATTTTAAACTTTAATTTATTCAGGTACTGAAATGGTTGCAAGAAGACTTCGATAGATATTACGAGCAAAACCGGGCACCGTACATGGTGCCGTTCCACACGAACTGGTTCCAGATTAAAGAGCTCGAGCAAGGCCTCCACAAGTTTCTCGGTTGGGTGGCTGATTTGTAAGTCAATGAGCTCTCGCCCAACTATTAGGTTAAACTACAACAATGAGGTGTAAAGCGAACTAAAAGCCGGTAAATTATTATCTCGATTCGCATTTCGTGATTTCTGGGGACCGCCCTTGGAATAATTGAGCCGTTATTTTACGATCAAATATTATAATAGAGGTATATGGAACGATTTCATAACATCGCTCACGAATACTGCCTGATAACAAATCATACTATATAAAATAATAATTTATGTCTATTTTATGCTTGAATTTTTGTTTAAAAATTATTTAAAAATAGGGAATTGGGGTGGGATGTTTTAGTTTTTCAATTCATGTACTTTGACGATTTTTTGATTTCCACAGCGACGGTTGACAGAATACAAAGCTCTGTTATATGTTATCTCAACTGTTGACAACTTTCAGAGACGACGTGTGGTTTGTGACTGTAACTCAGGCTTTAACGTGGATGACTGATCCCAAACCGGCGAAGGCGCTTAATAATTACCAGGCGTGGAAATGCGACAAAAGGGACTTGCCTCCGGCGCCCTGTTATCTTTCAAACAAGTGCACCCTCGCATTCAAACATCCCGAGACTAATTTTACGGACACGAGGTATATGGAGACTTGCACCGTATGCCCTAAACAGTAAGTTTATTACTTACTATATTATAAGCTTGTATATTGTTTTAATAATGAATAAAAATAAAATGTATATACATATATATATATATATATATATTTATATATATATTATTATACCATTATATATAATTTATATATAATACAATTTAAATTAAATTTTTTAAAACTGTTAGTGTATATAGAAAAAATAACACTGTCACTTTACTATATTATTAATTTAAATTAAATATGTAAAACACTTATGTGTATGCTATAGAAAACAAGTATTACTAAAGTATAGTGCTCAATAACACTTGTATAGCATGTGCAGTAAAACTAACATAAATGGCAAAAACTCTACTCTAGTAAAGCTTTTACGGTCTATCATTGTATTTATATCACTTATAAACAAGCATATATGTATAATAAAAAATACGTTAAAGTCTGTAATATTAATATTCCTATTAATGGTCAGTGTTAATGTTTAACTATAATTAGATAGGCCTTTTCGTTTTTAGATTTCGTGGTTGGATTCTGATAGCACTTTGAATTTCGGAAAGACAACTACATACCTGATAAGTTTGAAAAGAAATAAAGTATCGAGACTGTAGTATTTATTAATCATTTCTGGCACAATACTAATAGAAAATTTTGTTATTATTATAATAAGTAATATTTTTCTTTTACTTTGTTTATATTTTGTGCAACTAAATTCCGATGGTAAAAAAACAAATTTCATTTACACCTGTTTTATTTCAATTTTTGAATTTTCGAATTTCTAAATCTTTGGAACATTCTGCGTTATTATATTAATATTTTAAGAGGACAGGAAAAATTGTATCAATATTTTTGTTTTGTTCGTTAGATTACAGAAGTAATATTTGATGGCACTCAGTACGCTCATGTCATAAGTATAACTTATAATTGTACTGTTCGCAGCAAAATAAAACCGATCAGCAACATGAAAACACTCTGTCATCAATGTTTATTATTAATTAGTTTCGAGAGTGTATTGTTAGTCCAATCTATTATTCAAATCGATGTGGCTGAATTATATGGCATTGATGAAAACCCAGTATTTACCTATATACCGTACCGTCGCAGGGATGTCTAATCCTTTTCGAGATTTTAGCTCCCTTTTTTTACAGGGAGCCGACTGGGGCGGTACCACTGCGGTCCCTTTTTCTGCCGCAAAGCGGTACGTATGCAAATATTACCGTGTTCTGAAGGGCATAGTGGCCAGGGTATTTACTACGTAAACAAGACGTAACATACTGTATCTCACGGTAGGCAGCGCGTTGTTGATACCCCTGGTATTGTCTATGTCAATGGGTGTCAGTGACCACTTTCCATCAGGTTTCCCAACTGCTAGCCTGCCTGGCTACAAATCCAAATAAAAAAATATTTGCCTTTTGAACTGGTAGTCGAACGCTGGCAGCAGAATAAAAAAAAGTAATCTAAACGTTTAAATTAACAATGTGAAACTGCTTGAAGATTTGCAAGCACAGACGATAAACTATCTCTTACAAATTAGTCTTCAATTAAGTACAAATATAAAATGTGACTATTTTACATTTTATTAGAGTAATATCTTATTATTTTGATACGGTACGATTTTTAAGTTAAGAAAGTATTAGCAATAGATTAAAAATAACCTGAGATTAATTATTCAGTTTATTATAAGTTCGTTTCTTAATTTGATTACAAAATTTTAGGTTCTGATTAAAGAACATCGAGCTAACGAGCCAGTCGGGGAAGAACTTGAAAAAGTTTACGCTAATCAAAAAGTCTGGTCTAAGTTGTTGAATATATAATATTTGTTTAAAATATATATTTCTTGTATTATCACGAAACAAAAAACTTTTAGTAGTTGTAATACAAAGATAAAATTTAGAGATTGCCATGATATTGATTTGGTAAAAAAATGATTCTTCGTGAATGAAGGTAGCATCAGAGTATCGTGGGATTCTACGGCCAGTATACCTATTATAAAATAACAGCTGTTTTATGGAAAGAACAGGATTCTTTTAATGGTGAGACCATTAAAAGAATCCTGTTGTTTCCATAACAGGTTAGTCCTAATTTAAATTGTTGCTTTGTATTTGTGAACATGTTAAAACGTAAATCCTCTACTTTAATTGCTGTTGAATCTAGAAATTCAACTTACGAAAAGCAGTAGACAGAAGAACAATGAAGGTCGCGAGGTCAAGATGTCATTCCACCCTTCTCATTAACAAGGAAGTTCGCGGACTCGCCCTACGCCTATAGTGCTACTAAACTAAGGAGTGAAGGGCAGGGATTGGATTTCTTAAATTGCGTACCGAGCCAGAAACCATAGTGCAGGTTTGTACGCGGTGCTACCGATATCTTACATATATTGAGGTATTCCCGAGTTGCTTATGCTTCTAATACCCCGCCTAAAGCGTTGGTAAAAAAACACTTATTTCTATTCATATAGTAATACAAACTTGGTCTTGGTCTTAACTTTTGCGAAATACTGGGTTTTGTTTGTTGTTTTGAGGTATAGGTTGATACCGGTTAATTACGGTCTCAATTATAGAAAGCAAAATTTTACCCATCACGATTGGGCGTGTTAGTGGGGTAGCGCTAAAGAAATCTGGGTCTCTGTATGGTGTTATAGCAAACAGGAATTTAAACAAAATCCTTAAAACTACTAGCATACAAAGAAAAGCAACTATAATTATCTTTATTTATTATTATTCGTTTTGGGAAACGAAAACTGATTTTTGTCATACAAAATACCGGCCGCTGTTATCCTCGGTGATGGAGGTCCTACCTCGACTTGTCCACTTCCGAAAGATAATTGTCTTATAT
Organism: Lamproptera curius; assembly: GCA_029286875.1. Taxonomy (NCBI): domain Eukaryota; kingdom Metazoa; phylum Arthropoda; class Insecta; order Lepidoptera; family Papilionidae; genus Lamproptera; species Lamproptera curius. The sequence goes on from JAGSMT010000069.1 coordinate 346,163, forward strand.
CCTTTAACAATTTATTCCATGATGCAAATTACATTTTTAAATCTGCATTAAATAGGCAATCTACTGAATATATTAAATTGTAATAAATAACGAGGGTCACGGGACAGAATCATAATGGGCTCTGGGATAGGTTAGAAAATCATTATAAACTAATTAAACTCGATGAAATCTGAAAAACTGTATTTATCAAGTATAGTTTTCGCACAAACAACAGAAAATATTACATTTTAGATATTATAAGAAACTGTATTATTTGAATTTTACCATTCTTGTAATACTCTAATTAAATTTGAAACGATAGCTGTGATTTACAGCTTAGTTAAATTTTCAACATGTTGTTGACGGTATTTATGAGCGGTAAAAAGTAACTTTGACTTGTATTACATAATATTTCAAATTTATTTAATGTTTCATATTGCATTGGAGCCTACATATGTAGACTCTAAAATTGACCATAAAAAATAATCCAGATGGTTTAGCATCAGAACTAGACGACGACCGGTCTTTAGCTCTGTCGAAGTCAGAAAAGCTCTTTTCCAACCAAAACTGTTGTAAACTCACTAAAATTGTTCTAACCTACCAGAAAACAACATAACACATAGTTGTTTCCCCGTGGGATTCGAACCCACGACTTCCGGTTTATAGAACAGGGGCATGTACCACTAGACCACGGAGATGATCAATAACATTCTGTATGTAAGTCAAACAATCATAGTTATCAGTATTTAACCGAAAGCACATTGGGAAAAGGTTTTTAGTGCGGATATAAATAAAAAATGTGGCTTAGAGAATTTTTAGGTTATAATGTTGTGTCAAATAATAATATAATTAACAAAAAAAAACATATTACATTATATATAAAAAAAAATAATGTGACATTATAGTTTTAAAGTTTCCAAGCGTGGATAAAACAATTATATTGTCAATTGAAAAGCGGTTCTTTTTGATTGCGGATAAGATGTCATACTCCATATAACAATAAACTTAAACAAAAGCATGAAATACACAGATTCATCAGTGAGATATTTCATGTTATTGCAAGAGTCGAACGATCACATTTCATTATTGAAATGGGCATGCCATAGGCCTAACAAATATTCTTACGGCATAAATAATAATGCTTTGTCTGCTTTTTAGTAACGTAAACTAAGCAATTGTTTTCTTTCAAATATGAGTGCAAAACAATTATAAAAGTTGACAATATTCTCTTTTATTACTTTATAAGAATTTTTAAAACATGTTCAATATTGACTATAATTCCATGGCACTTCCAATACCATTATTTGTTTCATATTTCCTTTTATTTAGATCGTTTATTCAATTGATCTAAAAGCGATTACATAAAGCTAAATAAGCTTTTCTGAAATCTTTTAACCATGGTGCCAGTATAAAACAAATGTATTTATATCTTTATGTTTATGTAATTGAATATTATTAACATTATATCCGATTTAAGTAGGAAAATACCGGATAACGGTTAGTCTATTGGGTTTAAAGTAGACTCCGACCGAAACTGGTTTTCCGGCCACAACCAAAACCGAAACCGAATGTTCGGCCGTGGCTTCAGTTTCGCGAAACCGAAACTCAAAAGTCACTTGATTAAGTATCAAAATTGTTAAAATACTGAATTTAATGCTTTTACCCATTATTTTACATAAACTAAGGTATGAAATAGAGACAGTATATCAAGTTTCTGGTAATTATTTATTTAAGTTGTTTTTTTTATGTAATGAAATATTAAAATTAAAACAATTATGTTTTTAATTAAATTAATCACTGGCGTAGGGATGTGACGACCCTACCGCCCACTTGACAAGCGGACCTGCCTTACTGAGGGTAAGACGATCCGTGAGTACAAGTCAATTAGTCAATGCCAATCCGCCTGCTCAGCGTGGCAATTATGAGCATTTTCTTTCAATGAACGCCAAAAGGAGAACAGCCCCTAGTTCCCGGTAGTTCCACTATTCCTGGCCACAGTAGCGGCCAAGGCAACGGTGGGACAAGGGTGCGAAGAATCCCGGTTACGGATGCTACCAGCAAAAACTTCAAGAAGGAGACAATATTCTCCTTAAAATTACCGACCGATCTCGCTTTTAAGTCACATATACAAGCTGTTCTCGAGAGTCGTGACGAATCGCCTCACCAATAAGCTTGATGGATTCCAGCCACCGGAAGGCTGGGTTTTGCAGAAGATTTAGCAGCATAGACCACCTTTCACCATAAGGCAAGTTGGCAAAAAGACCTATGAGTACAATCTCCATCTTTGCTAGCATTTTGAACTTCATGGAGAAGCTTTGACTCTGTAGAAACCTGGGCTGTTCTGGAACCTTCAACGTGTCAGGTCGATTAATTGATACTTGGATGTGTGAGAGGTTCTATAGTGACGCGTCTATGTCTGTTCTGATTCCTGGGTTCGAACGGACCAATCTAAAATGCTCCAGGAGTGACAGGGGTTGTTCTTTCCCGAAACTGTTACACTAATGCTTTGGAGGATGTCTTCAAAGATAGATGGACTGGATTGGCTATAAAATTAACGAGCCTTAGTACTTTTCACACGTCCGTTTTGCTCTACGATATCTTATATTGGCGAACCTTGGAGGACTTGCAGGAGATGTTGCACAGTTTAAATGAATCCTCCTGACGCATTGGCCTCAGGATGAACTTTGGACAAGACGAAAGTCATGTTCAACGAACACGTTCTCCGAGGCCAGTCAATCCGACGGTGTTACTTCGAAGTTGCGATGAATATGTCTACCTTGGTACATATTGCGTTGGAAAGACACAACTTCGAGAGGAGTCGATAGGAGGATTTAGGATTGGGCCAGAGCGATTTAGGAACTGAACCATATTCTACGTCTGCCGATAATCGCAGAATTTTAAAGACGAAGTTTTGACCAATCTGTACTCCCGTGATGACCTACGGGGCGAAAAGAGCCTCTGGACTGTTGACGTGGTCCACAAACTTTGCCGTTACTCAACTGGCTATGGAACGCACATGTTGAGATACTTTTGTCGGATAAAATTCGTAACGAATTTAACCGGCAAAAGAATGACGTCTGAGCATAGTGCAGGGATTAGCTCGTCCTGAAATGGCAGTTGGGCCGGCATATGTAAGAAGAACCGATGGTCCGATGGGCCAATAAGGTTCTGGAGTGAGGCGCGTTTGGGAAAATCTTATGCGTTGATCGAACCCGACCAGGTGGTTACCGATCTCGCTTGCAGTAGCCGGTTCAAATTTGAAAGCGAAGAGACTGGGATCGAGCATACATGCGTTCTAATTGAAAAGGCCTATGTCCAGCGGTGGACGGAAGAAGGGCTGTTATGATGATGATGATGATGATGAATTAATTAACAAAACAAAATAAACAAATTACTTTGATTGTTACTGATGCGTTGAGTTACTAAGTATCGGGACTTTACTAATTCATACTTTGGTTTGCATCTGTGTTCCGACAAGGAATCAAAAGTAATGAATATGATTAGATTGTAATATATTGACAATTCGTAAATATTTATTTTTTACATATTTCTTAACACGACTCAACGTTAATTCAATTGACAAAGGTGAAAAATAGCTTGATGCTTTATTCTAGGTTCACTAAGAGGTTATGCTAGCTTAATTTGAGCCAGATTGCTGAATAGCACATCTGCTACTGCAACCTAGTGACAGGTGCTTATACAAGACAAAAATACACCCTAGATTTTATCATTTCTAGTTTGATTTGGCATTGTAGACTTGGTTTCAATGTTGCATTATAACTTGTAATATTGTTCTATGCTCCAGGTTATCAATCAACAATATCACTTACATGACTACATATGTTTAGGCAATATTATATTGACCTTACCAGTCGATGCCACGGAATAAAAATTCTTCGGGGTTGATGAGGATGGCGTTTCCATTGCGAAGATTTCTGTTTAGTCCCTGATTAAAAAACCTATGTTTCATCCACTCTTACAAAACGAGACACGATAGAGAAACGAGACAAAATGTTTTCAAAATCTTCTTATAACTTGTCCTGCAATATTTTCGAAATGTCAAGTAGATTTTGTTTTTGATTCTCAGCACCCATTTTGCGGAGACTTTTCTTATTTTCAAAAATTGTGTCAATATTGGATTGAATGTTAAAAAGGAATATGGAGGTACCATATGATCTTTATTCAATATGGAAAAATTACACTTTTAGATGGATTGTCAATTAAGTATTACTGGTTTATAAATGGAAGCCTCTGATCTGAGAAGAACCGGCGTAAGAAACTCAGCGGAACTTTTTTAGTTCCTTATTTCAATAATTTTTACATACAACATCATATTTTAACAGTTTGAAAAAGCCTGGAGCGAATAGTTCAATACCTGGGTGTGTTATCTATCAAGTAGTCATTACAGTAGTAATATTCTTTAACACACAAACGTTTCTTTACAACTTTTTTTAAATTTATTCACAAATAATATCTAAACGTTTTTAAAATGCCCTTTTCTCGAATTAGGTATCAGATGATAATTCTTCAAACGCTCTAAACAGTTATTTCCGAATTTGGCAGCATTTTCTTGGACCTCGGAGGTCGATGGACGGCTGCATCGATATTCGCCTTCCGTGCTGGTTATTATAAATTGAGAAGTTCCTCCAACTTGTGATAATGGAATATGACAGAGCAGAGTCCTCTAATGTTGGTTCCATATCGCATTGAATCTCTTTGCACTTGGTTTTTCTATTTTCAGAACACGTGCCGACAGAAATCAAACAAATGATTACATTTATAAACAAAGTAAAGAAAATCGAAGATTTTTTAATTGAAATAACAAGCATTTTAGCTATTTCTTCCAGTTTTTATTTATTTTTGTTACCAAGGATATATACGTTGTTCTCACTACTTTTTGATCCCTTCTCGTCGTTCTAGAAGAATCATCAATCTGTTTTAGGTAACTTAGAATGGTTGTCTGAACTAAAATCGACGCATCTGAGCTCGATTGTAGCAATGATACACTTACTTTCGCTACAATTATGTTTCAATTTTGAAATCGTTTAATTTTGATAACATGACAACTTCTGAAACGGCGGTTGAAACTTAATTTTTGGCCGGAACTCGGCCGAAACCGAAACCGAAATTTCGGTCAGACACTAGTTTAAAGGAATGGACCAATACTACGATATAGGATTATACCACTGACACGTTTAGTCTATATAAAGTAAAATGAACAACGAACATTTGTGGGTTTAAGGGTTGTTGGCCCAAACCTCATTGTCTTTATTTAGTTTTCTTTATTTACAGGGCATATAAGAAACGTTTTGAAAGAAATTTTTGTTTTTACGACCAAAGTACGTTTTTGTCTTTATAAATAGTTGCCATTTTTATTACAGTTTTGAGGTCTAAATATAACTACATTTATCTGATGCTGTATAAAATAATCTAGACTTGAAGAATATAGGTGCGGGACTCTGTTTTTATAGGGGATCATCTGGTCTTCTGGGGACATACCGCCGTGGTGCCTATTTATGTCGCAAATCAGTGGTGTATAAACGCTACTGTCTTCAAGTTCGAAGGTCAGTGTAGTCAGCTTAGTTACGGGATGAACGAAACTAAAAATTTCTTTTAATCAGGCTGTAAGAAAGAGTTTTTGAAAGTTACAATGCGTTTCTTATTGATAGTTCCTATCACTTTAATAAATGAAAGAAAATCTTGACCATAGCAATGAACAATGAATGCATTTAAATTGGCGGTTCCGTTCTGAGGCGAAATAAAATCTGTTAATCTACATCTGTTTGTTATGCGTTTATGTTTTTTAACTAAAACCTTTACGAATAGTTTGAAAATTATCTTTATATTTCAAATTATCTCTTTGACATCTCTGCGACGGCTTTTAATACCATAATTTTGAGATTGAAAACTCTCGAGACCCAAAGGATTTCCGTTTCTGATCCTTAATTGTTGTAGTTTGCGTTAATTCTCCATTTTCATAAATAAAGTATTATATTTAATATATTCATACTATAATAACTTACAGTACAAGAATTCAATTGCAAGAACACAAAAGTTTTATGACCTTTTCTTTCTTAAGTTTTAAACCCTTGCGTTTATGTATTCTTTTGCGTTATTTTCTTGATGATGTCCCACAACATATTTTTGTTACTGAGTTCTAACAAAAAATTTTAATGAAAACTCATAAAGAAAAATATAACAATTTTGGTCTTACGTATCTCCCGCTTTGGTTTTGTAATAGTGATAATGTGACATGTTGTGGCTTCAAGTGTGTCAATGTACGTCTCTTTCATGTTAAAAAGGAATATCACGATTAACGAACATTTAATATATTCGCACGTTTGAATGCTTCATAAGGCAAATCACCAAGATAATGTGATTGATTTGTTTTAATAAATATTTTGATTATTTTTTACTATAGTTTGAATTGCCTCCGTAGCCTATGGGCATGTTCTTTAATAACCGGAGGTTGTGGGTTTGGATCCTACAGGGACTTAACTACTATTCTAAGTTGTTTTCTAGTTGGTTAGGACAATTTAAGCTGATTATCCAATTGTCTGAAAAGTGAGATGATCCATGCGTCGGATGGGCATATAAAAAGTCGGGTTCACCCACCAACCCGCATTATACAAGCGTGGTGTGGTACGGTCCAAAGCCCCCGTAATGGAGAAGGCGTGCATTAGCGGAGGGCCTATGTCCAACAGTGGCCTATAACACAGGCTGGTGATGATGATGATAGCAAAAAAAAGTCAATGTTTTCTTAGTAAGATCTATCTTCTTTTTAGTATATACAAATAACGTGTCACGTTGTTTACCTTCAATTAACTGTTGAAATACTTAAAATATTTTGATAAAATTTACCCACCGTGTGTAGTTTGATCTAACTTATTCTAAGTTTGATCAATCAACACAGAATAATCCAAATCTCAATTTTTCAGTAATTGTATTATTTTATTGAAGATATTTGTCGTTTACTTTTTGACAATCGAGTATTACAAACTATAAAAACAGCGCCATCTATCGAAACGAAAATAAAATATGCTATGCAATTTCTTGTTTTTATTTAAACGAAAATCGACGTACGTTTTATAGATAATATAAAATGAACATGACCAAATAATATTTAAAGAAAGAAAAAGCTTTATGTTCTACGACAAAAAAAATTATTAGTAAGAAGTTTACTATGTTATATCTTCATGAGATGTAATACTGCTATTTTAATATTATTCTCTTAAAAATATAGCATACTGGTCGTATAACATCCACGTTAAATACTTTGAACAATTAATTTATTGATTGACAAATAAAGAATTTTAGAAATTCTATTAATATAAATTAAACTATCTCACCAGCATTGTTTTATGTGAATTATAGTTTATATAAACTCCATTTAAACCTTCAAGCTATCGATTTCGGTTGGGATCTAAAAGTTATACACTATTTTAGTATCGGACCTACGGGTTTATGCTCAACTTTTATTAATCCATATAAACCAGGTACGCGATATGAAGGTCGTTTTAACAAATTGGGAAAACATTTTCACATATACTCTTAAAATCGTTTTTTTGTTTTATTGAAATGTATTAAGCGTGATTATAACTTATTATTGTTTGTATAAGACATTGATGAGAACAATTCAGTACTAAAAGTTTCTTAAGCTAAAATATATATGTGACTGTTACAACACTGGTTTCAACGTTATGTGTTCTACTAAGTTCAATATTAAGATGTATTGTAAGGACGGTATGCCAAAGTTTCCTGAGCCGTGATCGATCGAGTTTGATTACCTCTAGGTTGTAATTATTCTGTTAAACAATATCACTTAAAACAACAATGTATTCTACGACTAAGACCGATATAAATTACAGATAAGAAATGTAAGTAAGAGATATTATCATGCGCATATTAATGCGCATAAACAGGCAAAATCACTTTTCTTTGCTTTTTATAGTCCGAAAGGACAGAAAACACACACAACCTAAAAGTGATTAAATGCAGGACGCAAATTCACATGCCTGTCTGATGTATAGATCACCTTTCTTACTACAGGCAATCGGTAAATTAGACCGTATTATTCCAACCTTTTGGGACCATTTCGGACCTTGTGGTTTTCCGATTTCAAAAGTGTTAACTCATAACACTATGCTATGGAGCCAGTAAATACATTTACGACCAAGTGGTTAGAAATACTTTAAGTTGTGTACTTGCAAATCTCCTGGCAACAGCCTAGGGTCTTCTGATAGCTTGCCGTGTAAAAGTATAAAATGATGAATAATGAATATTTTTTTTTCAAATAAAATTTATCTAACATTTTAATTAACCATTTAAATGAAAAATAAATTACCATCATGAATTGTATCATGTTAATCCATATTACGAATACGACAAAAAAAAATTATGTAATCGGTGCACCTAAAGTTTCCCTCCCTTTTGCCCTGTTTCGCATTTCCTGCCCTATTGCGACTGTTCATGTTCATATTCGCAATATATCTTAAATGAAATTATTAAATTACAGTAACATAGCGATTAAAAAACCAGAATAAAAAGTTGCTCAAAGACGGGACATCAACGTTCGACCACATAATTTTGAAGGGCAAGCCCGTGTAATGCGGGCAAGGAGGATGTCGATTCTTTGATTATAATGTTTTTTTTAGAACAATGATATGAGTTTATATAATTTAAATAACATTGTATATCTAACAATTTTTTTTGTCAAAAATTTATAAATACTAATAAAATTATCGCTACATAGTATAACGCAAAGTCGCTTTCTCTGTCCTTATATCCCTATGTATGCTTAAATCTTTAGAACTACGCAGCGGACTTTAGGTGATAAAAGAGAAAGGGTAATATGTATAATTTCATAATATTGCAGAGAAACGCTGATTTTTTTTCATAGTTTTAACATATATCAGTAGTAGCCGGGGCGGGACTGCAAGTATATATTAAATACAAATTTTATTTAAATTAAGTTTTAAATTCACGTAGTATTAAAATATTAATGCTTAATATGATTTCCTTTTTACATTATATAACGAACTATTTCAATTTAAGTCAACCCTCTATGGATAGCGTACTCGGGGCTCTTTGACCAATGAACCATAACCGCGTGTGCCATGAGACTAAAAGCTCAGTGTTATCCGATAATAGTGTTAAGCCGTATCTCTGTTATACAGACGAGCCTCATCAACTCTTATTACTTCCTTAATAACTAATCAAACCGGGGATAAAACGGAAAAGGTCCAAGTAATTTTATTTACGAGTAATGATATAACTAAATCATTAAACTAAACCATGAAGTAAAATCTAAATGTAATTGAATATATTTAATTTGTACTGGGATGACAGAGTTTGCCTGCTAGCATCTTTTTAATGTATATTATATATTTTCTATCAATGCTTATCACAAATGATTAAATCTAAAGTGTTTTACCATAGAATTTGCCAAAAATAGATTATTTTTTATTTAGTTAGTATATTATTATATTCAAAGTCGGTGAGTTATTATGTTTTCGAATAAATTTAAAACACACAAAGTGTTTTGCATAACACGTAAATCGATAAAAGCGTATTAAATATTCTATATATAAAATCATGTGAATGCAATCATAGTCATACATTTGCACTCAGGAAATGTAAATATTATATACGTATATATTAAAAAATATAATATTAAACGACTTATTTATGCTGCCCTAAGATTTTTCGACTAAGATAGATCTTGTTCCGTCAAACTTTTAAACTACATAAAACTACGAAGTGAAATCGCAGCGACAGCGCGACTTGTATTTTCTAGCAAGATACTTCTGAATGTTTTAAGGTATTGTAGTAGCAATAAATAGCATATTCTTCACGTTAAATTATCAATTAATGTACGAAATGTAAGTAGCATGTATGTATATATAATTGTAAAGTTAATGTGATAATACCGTAGAATCTTATAATATTATGCATATTATAAGATTCTACGGTAATGAATTATCAATACATCAAGGTTAATATTAATACACAATATAAATTGTAATCATTGGTATAGTTTTATCGGAGATAATACAATTTAGAATTTAGATGAAACAATATATACTATTTTTATAAAAAAGTTGAAAAGAGGTTTTAAAACTGAAATAATAAGAAATACGATCAATTACAATTACTCTTACAACACTCATTTTTTAATTCCATATTTAGGAACGCTGTTTTTCATAGGCATCTAAAACATTACAAATAATCTATTACAATTTATTTCAGGTGAAACATGTTTTATTAAATTATATACAGCTGGAATAGATACGAATTTCCTAAAATTAATCTGAAATTCAGCACTCAGCTCTGACCGCTTAAAGGCTATTTGATATTCATCCGATCAGAAATTGTACATTTGAATTGCCAATGGCATATTTCGGAGTTCACCGATATGGCGCGAAATCGATATCATAATGCTAGATATTCTACCAAATATTACTGGTAATAAAATTGTTAGTGACATCATACTCACGTACTCATACAAAAATATCTGAAACTGAACTGAAAATATCAGTGTTCAGTTGTGAAAAATCTGTGCCCAGATATTTGACAAAAAGAAGCAACCCTATTCGTAAGTAACACTGCCATTTTAAATAGAAAATTAAAATACCCTCAACGTTTAATTTATAACATTTAATTTAGAAAAGTTCATACAATGGTTCTGAAATCGTCTTAATTTTTGGCGGCTTATAAACGTACACAATTTCATGAGCCAATACAATCGAAAAATTTTAATTCCTTTTCAATAAATAACGTATACGTTACGAAACGAACACAGACGGTGATATGTTCTGTAATATAAGATATACTGTCGGTATAAATTAAACAATCAAGGAAAGATTACTCATTAGAGATTACTACCATCTTTATATGATTATATCGTGTCCGTTATATCGGTGTACAATAATAACTAGTGTGGGTTGGTAGTATACATTGACGAACTTCTTAGTTTTATGTGCCGGTGGCATATATATTAATAATTAATATATATGCCTTCATACACATTAATATTTTTTCTTACATCGGAACTAAACTCGGAACACCAGACGGTACCCGCAAGTGCACACAATTGTTTGCCGATGCTTACAAAGCTGCATGCAGCATTTTTATTTTCAAAGGTTTATTCATTGTCGTTGACGGAAACTAAAATTAACAGTGAATCAATGTTTTCCCATTTAACTAGCGCCAGGCTGGTTTTTGCATTTTACAGGTTCTGTAATTTGTTTTAATAATCCTTTAGAAAAACACTGTTACCGATTGCACGCTAATTAAATTGGCCGAGAAGGTTATAGATTTTCTTTTGAAATCTTCCTTTCAAAGCCACTACAGATCGCTTTTTAATTAAATTGGACCACAAATCTGAAACTGGAGATAGGATGGACAGACGCGCTAGAAAAGGCAGGTGGCGTAAGAAAAACTCGATAGCGCCGCATGCTTCCGATAAATTTGTGAAAATCATTCCTTTCTCGGAGAAATAACCGTGCAACATAACCTGCCTTGTTATTTTAATGCCATGCTAGGCAGCCAATTTAAATGTTTCAGCTCACGAATAATTAACTAAAAGTACGAAATATTAGCAAAAAGATAAGTAAACGACTCCCTCGTGGATCCGCCACAGTGTGAATGCGTCAAGACGGCTGTTGTGTATTTCAGCATCAAATGTGTAAAATTACCTATCTTGTGATTTACGTGTCACGTAAGTCGCCATATTAATCATTTCAGCTAACAGCAAAAAGACATAAGACCTCCCTCGTAGGGGAATAAGTCGATAATGTGTCGTCGAGCGGCCTGTGTGTAGTCTGGCACAAAATATGCAAACTGAACTACTGTGCCATTTATATTCCATGCCAGTCCAAACTAATCGCTTCAGCTCACGAATTATTGACTAAAACGACGAAAAATTGGCAAAAGATAACGACTCCCCTCGTGGGGGAATAACAGTCGTAATAGGCCGTTGAGCTGCCTGTAGTATGTTTAAGCATAAAATATGTATTCTGACCAACGTTGTCATTTACATGTTGTGCAAATCTGTCATATTAATCGTTTCACTTTATGAATCATTGACTAAACGACGAGAAATTGGCAAAAAGATAAGTATTCGTCTACCACGTCTACCCTCGGGGAATAGCAGTCGTAATGGGCCGTTGAGCGGCCTGTAGTGTGTTTCAGCTGCAAAGATGCAAGGCAATGCAAATCGACCGATTTTTAGCACCAGTCATTGTCAAAAACGAAGTTTTAATCAAAAGTCATTTATTTTGCATTTGCGATAGTAGTCGGAAGCAACTTCCTAGGGTCAAGGCAATTCACCCTCTGCAGGTATAGATAGAAATCAGCGCGAGCAATTACAATTACCACAAGACCGAACCTTCAAACTGGTCATGGACGCATACTAAAAACATCGAAATTTGTTTTGGTCGTACTAAATGGATGGGATACGGTGCAAAAACCCCCTAATGAAGGCGTGTATTATAGGGGAGGCCTATGTCCAGCAGTGGACTAATACGGGCTGATGATGAATAGATAGATAAACTTGAGTTGCGATGCTTTTAAGCGAGTTTCAGCCGGATCTCGATTGAAAGAGCGTTGAGATAAGCCTCTCTCCGAGCTTCAACTCTTAACTCAAAAACGAGGTGCGTTTTAATATTCGATGTAATAACACTGAATTTTGACCATACACAGGTGTTTTGCTAATAAATACAAATCTTATACCGCATTTATTTCATCATTAAGATAGGATGTTAGGACCTCTGCTATGGATGTTATTTTATTGGCTGTTAGGATACTTTACGAAGGCCAGATGTTCAAATTAACAGTCTCGTGCTTGGTCTGAACACTTCTGCAAAATATCTTTTTCTTAGAATTGGGAGTTTTAGTGTCCTACAGAATTATCACATGTCAATTCTTGTTATAAATGTGTATTACGAAGAACTTACATTTAATAACAATGTTATCGCTCAGTGCTAAATAAGCTGTTACAGCTTTCAAGGCTGGCAAGGAAAATCTATTTTTGGTACTTAATGGATCTGTTGAGTTTTAACAGCCCAAATATGCTAATCTATCTAAGCTGTAGGTCGAAGCTTCTCTGGCTCTAGTAATATTCCATTCTGGTGATCTTACTACGTTCCACTTCCGATGTATTGTCTTGTCACAGATGCGTCCATTTGAGCATTTTGTTTTTATACAGCTCGACTACACAACTCTGCCATATTTAATTAAGGTTCGTTGCCGATCTAATCGGGCAATCTTATTACTGTTGGCTACCGGCTTGTACAAGCTTTAGGTTAGTTCATATTGGTAGTTCTTGTACGTTTAACACTAGCAGAGCACTTATCTAAGGAAACCATAAGAGGAGCAACACTGCAAAGCTTCTACAAAGCTGGTTAGAAGTTTTATTTTACGACGACTGGAGCTCCAGTGATGAAGTATAACAGGAGCAGTATGGAACCTGACGCCTGTCGATTCTCCATCCAGAAATCGATATCATACGATGCATTCAACGTACATTGGAGGGACTACTCGCTTGCTTAATCATTACCACCACCGTCCATAGAATATGTAAGGTACGTACCTATTTGGTAAAAAGTACTTTGGAGGAAGGGCTTCAAATCTCCAGTTTTGAAAGCTCCAATAAATCTGCAGCATTCGTAGTAGCCACAGGGCTACTACCGCCTAAAATTTCAATCTAGTTCTGGATACAAGGCAGTTTATGGGTAAACAAAATTGAAGACCTTTTATTTCTAGTCAAATGTCATTGTTTTAGTCGTCGTAACGACCGTCCGTCCTTGAGGACAACTTGCCAAGCGACACCATTGCAAGAATGTCAGATGGAGCAAAGGTAGCACAGTCCTTAACAGATCTGCATCAGACTTAGCTTGCTACTCGGTTCACAATGATTTTATGTACGACATCAATTCATAGTTTGCACTGAGTAAGATCTGAACTGTCCAGAACGATTGGCAATTAAAAGGCAAAAAGGTAAACTTAAAAGGCACACAATATTTTGAAGCAGATTTGCGCCATTCAAAGCGGTAAGACAATTTCTTGTTTGGAGTGTAAAAGTTTCTATTTAAAAGTTGTTTTTCCACCTACATACAATGCATCAAGGTAATAATGCAAGATTTCACATCGGATCCGAGCTTTGTTGTTATAAAGTATCTATTACATAGCTAATATTAATGGCGGGTTGGCGACTCTTACATAATGTAGTGTGTAATTATACTCCTGTCTACTGAGTTGATGACATAATATCAATTCTTAATCGGAAACTGGAACACTGGAGCAATAATTATGGTTACTCTGAATCCCTTCGGTTACCTATCTCTTGAATATTATTGCAAGAAAGGTGGGTAACACTTTGTAGCTCATATTTTAAACATCGTTAGTCTAGTTAAAATAAGTCTGAGAAATTAATGTGTAATTGTGAATATAATTATCTATACAAATTAATTTCTTTCGCACATCGATGTCTAACCATTCCTAGTCGTGCAATATATACAATCACATTGGCGTTTATTTTTCACCAGGAGATAACAAACGGGTCTCAATATATGAGCTCCTCATAACGGTCAAGTTGTTAATAGCAGCATTTTACCTGAAAATAAAATGCATATTAAACATACTTACCTTATTAGAAGCTTAATTTCTATCTCTTCCTGGTGTATATTTCGACACAATGATCAAGCAACGGTGGTCTCCTTCTGAGTAAAAGAGTAAAGGTAAAGGTCTGGTAAAATGACGGCAAATGAGGGAAAAGGACAGAAAATACAACGGGAAACATAGCTAAATATCTCAATATATAAGCTTCTAATAAGGTAAGTAAGTTTATTTTCAATATTCATTTTATTTTCAGGTAAAATGCTGGTATTAATTTTAAAATTTATACTCGTTTATTCTGGTATAATCTCTTAACACAATAATAAATTATTAATTGGATTAATATTTTACTGTATTTATGTTTCTTTCTCACTTTACTTTTAATTGAATATTTAATCATGTAGTTACAAAAAGAGTTATGATTAAAAAGCCGATAATATAATGTAATCGTTTCATTTTTAAAAATCACTTCATCGAGTTCAAACTTATTATCGTTCACGCTTTTGTTACAATTTTAATTAAATAAAATGATTGGTATCTTTTTTAATAAATTAAATTAAAACTATTCATATTTTTATTTACATGTTTTTATTTCTTTATTTGTTATAAGTCAAATTTTTTTCCCTTTTTCCATTACTAGAAGGCGACATAATTTTTTCATTTCCGTTATTTGTCATCTCTGCTTTACTCCTCTTGAGTCCTTCCTTCCTTCCATTTTCAGTTTCTTTTCAATAGCTTTTATTTTCTCCGTTCACTACAATTTTACCTTGCAGTTGCAATCATTTTGTATATACTTTATTTTAAAAAAGTCCTTAATTTATCGTCGCAAAAACCAAAAAGGGTACTTCTAAAAATAGGTAATGTGAGGAGGAAAATAAATAACAAGAAAGGTAAAAGGGTTAAGTACAACATTGAAAGCCACATCTTATGAACATTAATATCTATTATTGACTATTCTGCCAGCAACTAGACTGCGAAGAATATCTGAATCTATTATGGGACAATGTATTTGCCAAAGTTCGGAAGCGGTAGCGTGCATTAGAAGAGGCCTATGTCAAGCAGTGGACTGACACAGGCTGATGATGATGATGATTTGATTCTACAACAAAATCCCAGATATCGTTGAAAACCTTTAACACAAAAAAGAACTTTGTCTGTTAAAGGTTACTACAATATAAATGGTTTTAAATAACAACCACTCTGACCTATAACAGCATACCGGAGTAGGGAGGGTGTTGTCTGAGCGCATCTCCCCATGAGTGTTTAACTTCTCAGGGCCCCGGACGGGAGCCTTGGCTTGGGCTGTCACTTTGTAGTTCCCGTTGGCATGCCAAATCGAGGGCACCCAGGTGGGACGAGGCCTCGGCTCAATTCAGGCGCTTTCTTAAGGATAGTTTTCATAGCTAAAAGTGCTCCAAACATTGCTACCACTTCTTAAAGCGTTGGCGGTGGGAAAATAATTGGCGCGAGAAACTCCCGCAACGCTTCTTTCTAATATGATGTTAAGCTAAGCTGATGATAACATTAGAAAAATAATGTGGCTAAAAGAGACAACCTTTTTTTATGATAGAAGCATAATTAAAATATTATTTTGCTGCATGCTGGAGACTGCATTAACTTTTAATCACTAAAAATTAAAATTTTATCAAAATTCTATAGCGTATCTCAGTTTGTTGTTCAATAAGAACTAATAGATTTGATGACAGATTGGACGACAGTGCGTTTTTAGTCCTACAACTCACGCAGGTTATGCTTTATTGGTCAAAGTTCCCAGGACTGTCTATAGGGGTTGACTAAAGTTTAGAATAGTGTACAATGTGATTTATTTAAAGATCCTGTGTATACCAATTACGAAGGTTTAATTAAAAGTAATTAAGAAAACCGGAGATAAATGGTGAATATATAACTAAACCTCTATGGTAGTTTGGAAATGTATGAAGCTGTAACATGACTGCCTCCAGTAGCCCAGTGAAATGGGCGTGTTTAGCACAAACCGGAGGTCTAGGGTTCGAATGCTAGGGACTCAAAATTTCATTATTGTTTCCTACTTGGTTAGGGCAATTTGGGCCAGAACACCCTATTGTCTGAAAAGTAAAATGATCCATGCGTCGGATGGGCATGTAAGTCAGTCCACCACTACCCGCATTGGACTAGCGCGATGGGACACGGTCTAAAACCTCATGATGGATAGGAAGATGTATTGGGGAGGCCTATGTCTAGCAGTGGACTATCGGAGGCTGAGATGTATGTATGTATGTATGAGATGACTGTTGGTACATGGGTCTTAACAGCGATATTAATTATAGTGTTGTCTTATTTGATTGTATTACCAGCCGTAGAAAGCATTAGTTATCATAATATTTGGCTCATAATTATGAAGTCTTACATTTGAATAAATTTTATAATACTTTCGTGATCTTACTCACAGTATAACCGGACATAAATATATTTTGAGAGTTTTGATAAAAATATTATATATACATTAAATATAAAAATTATATACATTAATATTTATTAAAAAGTTCCTCTTTATCGTTGTTTAAACGACAGCATTTTGTTTTACCTACTCACAAAGTATTATTCATTTCTGATATAATAATTGATATAAGAAGCAGAAACAGTACAGTACAGGTGTAATTCTTTTTAATGAAATCACAAAGAATGGAGAAAAGTAGGACCACAACTTATTTGCCTTTACATCTTTCGTTCCTTCTTTTAATTCGTCTATAAAACAGTAAGAGTACAAAGTTGAAGTATAATCTTCAGTTCGTTCTTGAAGGCATTTATCGTAAATTTCATTTTATGAAGCACCTTGTGCTCTGCGCGTTAAAACGTAAATTTTGCATGCGTAACAAATTGAGTTTGTAATTTCGTACAGAAAGTTTCAAATCTTTGGAGAGCAATTAAGTTCTCGAGAATAACAAACAGTTTTACATTAATTAGTACAAATTTTACTTTATTAATTTAAAAAAATATAACCGTTAAACTGAAATTGAATCAATAAAGTATTCATCGTTTCATGCGATTTATTAAATACCGTTCTAATTAAGTCAGTATTGCAGTAATGAAATATGTGTGAAATGAATTGACCACTTGAGATTAATTGTTTTGTTATGTAAATTAAGTAAAGTTTGTGAAAACCACTTCTGTTGGTTTTATTTGTTTTTAAAAATTACTTACATCCAAATACATGACTGCTTACCCTTTCTTTATTTAAAATTGTTATAAATTAAACGAAAGAGGACGCAGTAATTCAATATCACCCATAAAACAGTTATCCGCAAATAAATTATGATAAGGCCTCCTATAATACTAAACAGTAATACTTGTGTACCGTGGTATAAACTCATCACAAAATTATTCATTACTAATTAGATTAACAGCTTATCATATTTATGTTTCCCTCTTAGTTCGATTTTGTAAACCATTTAATCAGTGGTTACAAAAAGAATTACGAATGAAGAGTGGATAATATAGCATAATCTTTTCGTTTTTATACTGAAAAGCTGTTCATTGAGTTTAATTCTGCCGATCGTTCGCGCTTTGCTTACAACATTAATCAAATTATCGAATCAATTATACTAATGTGTTTTTTAATAATGTATTGATTTGATTAATACTTTTTAGCTAAATTGATATATCATTGACTTTTAGGTAATATTTTTTACTCTTTTTTGTGCTTTTACTATTACTAAAAGATAGCACGATCTTTTTGACCAACTTTCCAAAAGAAGGACGTACTTAATTCGGAGCGTATGTTTAATTTTTTTTAAATGTTTAATACCTCGATGCTCCGCTCCTAGAGCTCAGATTTTGAAGTCGGTCATATTTTTCTTGTTAAAATTTCACTTGTTCCTACTGACTTTCACGTTCGTCACTCGTCATCTCTTCTATTACAATTTTTCTGTTCAACTGCAAATTATACATTTGTTCTCTTCCTCATTCACAGTTATTATTTTTGCTCCGTTCAATGTATAACTTACACTTAAGTCACAAAATTTAGGTAAATACGTTCAAAAAATACGTAGAATCGCAATTACTTTTAAAGGGCACTTCAGCTTAATAGGAATGTAACTACAGATAATTGAAACAATCGTAAAGGTAAGTACAACATTAAAACCCACTTTTATGTATATATCTATGTATTTAGGCAAATGTTAGTTTATAAAAAAATTATTAATAATAAATACTAATTCCGTAATTTAGTTTGTTGATCTATAAGATAATTATTTGTATTGTTTGGCAGAATATATATACATTATTACAAGAGAGTACAGAATAAAAATAATTAATTACAATTGAGAGTGAAACCCGCTTCAGCACTGGCAACAAGACGCATGACATCTCAGTCTACCCCGTGACCACGGCCGCTGGAAAGTGTTCGAAACGTCGAATTTAAAATGTAAAATAAATGCGATAAAATCCGTAAAGTGATTTTATTGATCTATAAGATAATAGTTTCTAGGAATCAAAATACTTTTGTGGATCTGATGGTAAGTTAGTTAATACTTAGAAAACAGTTATAACTAAATGTTGATATACTTGTAAAAATTGGAATCAGAAGGGAACACTAGGATTAAGGATCTGTTGGTAACAAGATAAATAATGCAACGACGTTTCAAACCCTTCCCAGGGTCCACGGTCAGGGGACCGACCGGATATCTTTTAAAATCGAGTTTACTGCTTAAAAACAAAAACATATTACTTTTTAGTAATAACAATATTCTCTTTGCTTTCGTTGTATATATTTAATATGTACAACTATTTCTTGTGCTTCTTACTTAATTTTCCTTAGTTATATTATATCTGAATCGAAATAACCCCCGACCAGGTGGGATACCGATCTCCGTGTAGTAGCCGGCTCAAGTTGGCAGCGAGTAGCTAGAGATCAGCCGTCTTGGCTTTCATTGAGAAAGGCCTATGTCCAGCAGTGGAGGGATAGGGGCTGCTAATGATGATTCGACAACTGTACTGAATTTACCTTCCGTCAGAACTTGTTATTTGCGATGGAAGTAATAGCGCTGATTATGCTTAGTTGCGGTTGATAAATATTAATGTAGGTCTATTTGCAGTAGAAAAGCGGTACAGAGTAAAGTTATTTGATGATATAAGTGAATTAACTTTATTGGCACGTGTAAAAGCTCTATTAAGTAAAGCATCCGGGGAATAGGGTTGGCCAAAGTTTTAGTTGTTCCAGTTACGTAGAAGTCAGCGATTTCTGCATTTTATGTACGGAAACATACACAAGGAATAACGGATAACCAAGCATTTCTCGTTCAGTATTTATATAATTGATAATAAATACATAAAACTAGTTGTAATAACAGTGTCCTGCTGGTTAATTACGACTCACAGCCATATATATAGCTGCGTATTGAGGAAATGTAGCCAACAAAGTTCAGCTTGTTTCCATATGTGTGAGACTCATAAGACAGGGAGCAGCAAACAAATTAGGTTCAACTCGTTTGGGTAGAATTTCTCTTCATACTCTCGAAATGCGCCGACAGTACTCTTGCTTGCATCATTTAATGGGGAAAGATTCTCGACCAGTTAGCACCAAGCTTTTACGTGGTACATAACATCCAAGTGTTATTAGGATGGCACAAAAAACAAAATTTTTATTACATTCATTCACAATGGAAAACATTTCCAAACGTTTTGCCACAGTTAAACGTTGTTGTTGAATCCTAGTTCCAGATTTGAATATTCTTCAACTACAGTATTTAGTCACAGCTTTTACTTAGATATAAACTGAAGCTATTATCAATCAGAAATAATTCAGAAGTTGTACTAAATAAATTTAAAAAAAATCAATTTTTTATAAGTAATCCTTCAAACAAATGAAAGACAGTTTACATAAGTGTTATTTGTATTTACATGATTGATGAAGACTATGTAATCAGGGCAATTAAATCCTGGTTTTACTCGAGTTTCGATTAAAGAAATGTCAATACACTATGAGAATAAGGATAATCCTTGGTTCAATTTTGATTAATAAATTCAAACTAGTAGAACTAGTTTTAATCTAAATTAAAAAGTATTTCTAAACTGTTACTACAATTAATTATAAATATTTAAAATAATTAAGTGATTGTTGATTTGCTTGAAATTAGTTGTAAAATCTTATAAACAAAATGGACAACAATATGCAAATAATTCTAAAATTAACGAAATTCAATGAACCTAAAGTTCATGTCATCTAGGACATTGTCTATATTGACATGAGATTTTAACATCATTTCTAAATTAATAAAAGAAAAAAGTGTTAACATTATTAATCTCTGTTTTTATTTACGTATAATTTATATCATGGTAACTATCTCATATAAAATATCATTAGAACAGATATTAATAGCAATTTCCTAAAATAACCTGGTATTTGACATTTTGCTTTAATAGCTCAAAGGCTATTTGATATTGTTTGATTTGATAGCGATAGTTCATCGATAAAGAACGATATCAATACCATAGAATTGTTATACCAAATACGATTAATATTAAAACTATCTGTGACATTATAATCTTGTTCTCTAATTTTCCATTTCAACACACTCAAAACCTACACTTGGCATGGCTTAAATATATAAAAAGATGTAGACCCCTAGATATCAGCCTATTTCAGTTTAAGAAAAAGCGAATTAACGCAATTAAACGCTGTTCCTACTTCTTTTACTTTAAGTTTAACTCCAAACTTCAAACTTATTTTGTTCAATATTTTAAACTTGACCATTATTAGCAATGAAAAAGATATCTGCTGCTGCATTTGAAATCACTGATATTTTTAAGCACTTCTTTAGATCAAATTTTTGAAAAATTTTTGAAACAAATTTATTAAAATGAACTTGCTTTAAAAGTGTCACATTGTACAATGATAACTACAATTACAATATAAATTGTTAATTATTTTAATTTTTAATGAATTTCATGTAGATACATAATAAAAAAAAATTAAAGCAACTTTTGCATGACAATATAAAATAAATTTGCTTTAAAAGTGTCTTACTGTACAATAATAATTTTAATGGCTCCCAGCTGTTTGACCGTCCTACGTTTAGGTAATGGTCAGCTGATTTGGGGACTCTGTTTACCTAGTACGTTTCAGGGGCCGGACGAAAGCGCGTTGTTCCGACACGCCCGCAGTGAGCCCATGAGGCCTGAGACAAGGCCTGCGCTGGTGGGGTTGCAGATGAGTGTAACCTCGTTCTTGTGACCCCACCTAAAGGCGTCTGAAAAGAAAAACGTGGTGGTTTTAGTCGGTGTGAGACCAACATTCAATTTTTTTTTTAAATTGTCTAATAATAAAGTAACCTTATGCTCCATCGCTCTCCTTCTCTGCTAAGGTGAAATCATGTTGGATGATCTTGTTTGTCTTTCGTAGACCACTCTCCCCTTCCTCCGTGACTCGGCGGGACTGCACTGTGTAGATGCAGAGAAAGAGAGAGAAAGGAAGAGATTCCTTATGGGCTACCGATTTTCTGCCTTTCACAGCTGAAATAGTAGTAGAACGAATAAACATTTCACTGAGTCAGTACAGTCACTTGGTGGCTACAGTGTAACTGCTCTAGCATAAACTGGTACGCATTTCGTGAACTCTAAGCCTCATGACTCGATTAGATTACTTACCTGCAAAAAGTGTTAACTACATCGTCACTAACAATAATTTACAACGCGTATAATATAATCTAAGGTCATAGATCCGAATATGGGGAATGTTTCTGTTGGGATAAAAGCAGATCAGCAATATTATTATTTTATTGAAATTGTTGTAGGAAGTATTTTTCTTTAACATAAAAAAAAATCTATTATTTGTAGTAAAGAATATATTAATTATATTTTGTATACAATAATTATAATAATGGTACTATTTTAAAAAATAAATCCGTTGCAATACTAAAGTCAATACAATATTGCGTAATTTAGACGTAACCCTTGTGGGTTGTCAAAGCCTTGCAATTAATTTTTTTTGTCAAACTCTTATCTGTAACGGAATTACTTTTTTATGGTTACAAGTAACGTCTTTTCTCCGTTGACATAAAGCTGTCATTCATAAACTCATCAGCATCATCATCAGCCTTTTGATAGTCCAGCTGGACGGCTCCAATACACCCTTTCCATTGGGTTTGGAATATCCACCACGCTGGTCAATGCAGGTTGGTGGGTGGACCGACTTACATGCCCATCCGACGCATGGATCATCTTACTTCAACAACTGGGTGATCGGCCATTCTACCAACTAGAAACAATGAAATTTGTTGTCCCCCAGATTCGAACCCGACCTCCGGTTTCTAAAGCACGTCCATACCACTAGCTCGGGAGTTAAAGCTTATCTTGGCTTATTATTTTTATAGACAATTTGTTTGTAATAAAGGTAAGCAAATGTAAGAAATATAAGTAATAGAAGAGATAGTTCAAGTTACGTTAATTATTTTGTAGCAAACATATTTACAATTTTTCACTCTTAAAACTTTTTACTAAAGTTATATGAAATCTTGCAACAAATTTTTAACCTTTTTACTGCATGTACTTTTCCATGTCGGATGCCATGTGAGTTCGTAACGATTTGCAGTTGTAGTATAAAAATACTAACTTTTATTTATCAATTTAGAAGCTCGATAAATACCACAACGAAAATAGACTATAACAATGTCTAACGTAATTGTACATATTTAAATAGTCTAAAATTAATTGATTCTCATTTATGATATCAAGCACATCATTAGCCTGTGATAGTCCACTGCTGGACGTCCCCGAATCCACCCCTATACATTAGGGGTTTTGGACCGTATCCCACGTTGGTCCAATGCGGGTTGTTGGGTGGCCGACGTTATACATGCCCATCCGACGCATGGATTTGATTAGGTGCATTTAAATAGGTGATCGGCCCACATTACCCTAACCAACTAGGAAACAATAATGAAAATTTGTTGAGTCCCCGGAGGATTCGAATCCACGACGGTTTCTTAAGGACACGCCCATACTACTAGGCTACGGAGGCAGTATCTCATTTATATGTTGAGATAACCCACACTAATAATTTTTGATGTTAATACACATTTTAAAGCAAATTTATAGCAATACATTGTAAATTCTTAAACAATTAAATGCGTTTAAAATGGACAATAGAATCGGTGTTCATCAGCGACTTTCTATTTCTATATTAAAGAATAAAAGATTGATATGATACATAAAAGGTAGATATTGCTTCAAAGGCACTTTTATCAGAAACGGATTGACGTGTTTTTTGTTGATTATCCTTGTATGATTTTAATCCTGTATCGTATATTCCACAATAGCGTATGAATAAAAATATATCTTTGGTCTTGTATTATTTTATTGCGATTCAATTAATGCTTCAAAGCTTGTCTGAAGTCATGGTCCCGCCAAACGAGACGTTTTACAAAACGGCGAACGGACAACTTTAAGGATGTAACTTTAAGCAAAATAAAATTAAAATTTTTTTGACCGTCAAGAATTAACTATATAACGATTCAGTTACTCAACATAAAAGTATTTAATACAAAAAAAAATTATGCTTTTTGTATTAAAAACATTTATTTAATTTAACATATTTGTGATGTCTTATAGATCGTTAAAGAATCTTAGCAGATACTTATTCAAAAGGTAGTTTTTATTAGATTTATTAATTACGTATTGTTAATCAACATTAAACAAATAATCCAATGATAATAAAATTTATGGTTCTCTTTCCTTCTCGTATTGGCCATTGCCGTACAAGATGGAGCAAGGTTCTGCGTAAATGTGCAAGGAGTCGGCGGCTTCACTGTAAAGTATGAACTTGAAGGCAATTCAATTAATATGCAAAGCTGTTAGGAACTTTTACCTTAAATAAGCTCGATAAATAAGGTTTAAGAACAGTGCCGTCTTTAGTAAATAAACGTATTGAGATCCAGTTCGGCTAGTAGCATAAAAACACAATAACTCGAATAACTGCACTAAAAACGTTAAGACATATTTAATCTATATAAATTTATTCTGTATCTCTTTTAAAAATTGATTTGTTTACTTTAAATTATTTAATATATTCATAAAAACAAAAACCAAAGTAACTCTAAATAAAAATCAGAACCCCGTAAAGATCAATAAGACGCACGGTTGGCTTTATTGAGGGATAAGTTAATAAAGTTACTTGTTACTCCACAGTAATCTGAGGGTTGTGCCCTTTAGCACACATTACGTGGAATCGTACGAATAGGATACTATCCCTATTTAAATTAATCCGTGTTACATAATTTGTTTTGTTATATATGAAGATTTTCAGTGTCTTGATCTAACTTGTAGTAAAGAGAATAGGTGTACTTTGTACATTTTTCATCACACTTTCATTACTTTACTTTTTACTTTGTTAAAAAATGCTTTATAAATTATAACATTTTTCTAACGCATATTTACTTACTTAGATATCAAAATCTAAGTATGTAAGTTAAGTCAAGTAATAAAATACTTTAACGTTTTTATTTAAACCTTATATATACTTTATGTGTAACATATTGTATAGGAGAGCATTTCACACGAATTGTTTCCAGATTAAACAGCTCAAGCAAGGCCTCCACAAGTTGCTCCGTTGGGTGGCTGATTTGTAAGTCAATGATCATTCGCCCAACTATTAGGTTAAATTGCAATGATGAGGTGTAAAGCGAACTAAAAGCCGTTAAATCATTATCTAGATTCACATTTCGTGAATTCTTAGGACCGCCCTTGGAATAATATTGTTGTTATTATACGATACGAATATACTATAAATATAAAATAGAAGCCCATGTAATAAGGATTCTACAATTTGGTTACAATAGTTACAAATTTCACAGTTAGTTACAGAGTGTTAGACTGTTTCACTGTAATCAAATTATTAAAAAAAAAAAGAAAAATAATACTCCTGTTTTAATCTTATCCAAACTGTCGACAACTTGACAAACTGGACGACATGTCATTTTTAAAGGTAAATTAAGCTTTAACTTAGATGACTAGTCCCTAACCAGCGAATGCACGATACAAATACGAAGCGTGGAAATGTAACAAAAGGGACTTGCCACCGGCGCCCTGTAATCTTCCCAACGAGTGCACTCTATAATTTAAATGTCCCGATTCTCGATTAAAATGAAAAAGACACGAGGAATATGCGTCCAAGTTGTGGTTTGCGCAGAGTGGCTATAAAAAGACCTCTATAACATTTTTCGAAAGATCTCAACAAATTTAGATACTGACATCTGAAAACGAATGTTGGATCAGTTTATATACTAAATAGACACTATACTATTTTTAATATGAATTCGTTTTGGCGCAAAATTCGAACCCACAACCTCCAATCTGTAAAAAAAACCCAGTAAACCAAGAAAACTATGGGGGCTGGCCAAACATTTGTGGGTTATAAGTTTTATATTACTGCATTTTAAAATGACTTGACATTTTCATCGATTGGGTTTGTTAAACTTGTATTATAAAACTTTTATTCCGAGCAATTCTTCTCTCGTTGCTCCGCTCCTAGTGTTCAGATTTTGATCTTTATTTTTTTTTTAAATGAGAGGTGGTAGCTGTCATGCGGTCCCCTTTTTTTAAAATAATTATGTGACGATCAGTATAATAGACATTTAAGAAATAAAAAGAAAACTAAGGCGTTGAAAATCGCCACGTTGTCCTATTCAATTGCTGCTAAAATTGTAGGTACTTGTTCAATTGGATCGTAAGTCATGTAGATGCAAAAAGGTATAACGACATCAATCGAAGACTTTCGATTTGAGGCACTGTGGGATGGGTAACGAGAAACACACGATGTAATAATTTGTTTAAGATCAATAATGTCCCGACTTATACAACATTTTAAAAGTTCCAAGTAGTTATAAAATTAGGTACACAGTAAAAAAATATTTGCTTTTAATATTCTCAACAAATTCAGTTATTAAATAAACGTCGATCTTTATTGTCTTGTTTAACCGTTCTCTAGATTAACATATTACAATCCATTCCATTTAGAAATCAGATTATTTTTCGTGCATTTATTAAGTAGTCCAGTTATTTAACGCCAAATTGTTCTGTAGCTTCGTATCGAGTTTGGACTTAAATTTCCTTTTTGAAATGCAATGTATTGATTTTAAACCCCATAGCTAATAAATTCATTAAAATCCATCCGTCCATTGAACTTTATATATGAGATTTTTTTTTTCGGTATAAAATGCATATCATTTCTTGGGGACTAGAGTTATATTCTTGTTATCATTGCATTATTTCATGTTTTTTTGCTTTCCATGTTTATTTTTTAAAACCGTAATGCGAAAATGTTCTTTTTATCTACTGCTTCACGACAGTTGTAATAAAAGTCATAATACTAAATTAAAAGCCATGAAGCTATGTAGCAGTAGTTACAAACTCAGTTAAGTTACTTTAAGCTCCTAGTAATTCAAATTTATTCATTAGTTAAAACTTTTACTAACATAAACGAGTAATATCTGCGCTGAAGGTATAACTAATGAACCACTTTGTTGTCTTAGCTCTAATAGTGTATTTAAATTTCAGTCCAAAAATTTTACTGCTACTAAATTATAATGGGATTAAAATAGCTCAAAGTTATGTCACAAAATTTAAGAATTAAAATGGCTCAGAGGTACCATTTTACCCACCCATAAACTATTTTGCAACTAACAAGTTAAATATTGAAACATATAAATGATTTAAATTCTATGACGTGATGTTAAACATAAACAATAGTAACCATGCTAAATATAATATTCGTGTAATAGTATAATAGATAAGACTAAACTGATCCAAAATGCTTATTATAATAAAAACTAGCTGCTGCCAGATAGCCTAGCCGAGCCTAGCCTAAGTTACTCCCCGTTATATTAGCTATCTTTTAGAGTAAGTCCCGTCAAAATCAGGTTAACCATTCTACAGATAAGCCAGAACAGACATGCAGACATACAAAAAAAATGTTGTTTTGTTATATATTTCGATCAATCTTATATCAAGTAATCAGTTACAGTTATTTACACTTTACAGTGACTTCAATTTTATTTATTTGCAAGACTCCTTACAAAGCACAACATTTGTTTTATTTTATAAAGAAATAATTGAATAATTAAATAAATTTGATGTTGTTTAAATCTGGCCCGTCACAAAAACTTAATTTCGAAAGAAATTATAAATTCTTCCAGAAGGATTTGCTTTCATAATACTTCTGCGCAATTTTATTCAAAGTAAACAGGTATACACATAATATTTTTTATAATATTATCATAATCAAAAACTTATCTATCTTATAGATATGTCGAGAAACAATAATACAGCAGAATCAATAGCTAGAAGCATCTTCTATGAATAACAGTTCAATAATACCAAAACTAACAAATATCAAAGTCATATGTGAACATTAAACAATAAACACGTTGTTTCGTCTCAGATAAGAGGGCCCTAAGAAATAATAGGATTGCAAGATGTAGATTACATATACCCATTTTCCTTCTTAGGATTTATTTTGTCTTCACATTGTGAACAAAAAGCTAAGGATATATTTGTATCAACATTGTAATATTTTCCGAGAATAATTTGGATTATTACGATACCTAGGTATCGCAATAATTGTCAGTCAATTATTTTTATTACAAATTTTATCTTATTATCAACAACTTGACCAAAATAAAAGGCTACTTCAAGCATATTTTTATGTATGTGAAGAACGATTATAGTAATGCCCTACAAATAATTAAATATGAACCTATCAGAAATTGAGCGAGGTGCCACTTAGGCTTGGTACGATTAGTTTAAGTTACGGGAAACAGACAAGCTAAGACGAGTTTTTCGATGTAATTTATTGTTAAAAACCATTTCGATGAAAATTATTTTTGGCAAAATTTTAGTTATAATATCTCTAATTCTATCAAGAAATAATTGGTTACCAACCCATATTAGTTTTTAATTATAATAATTTTATTTTTTGCAAATAAATTCAAAACAGCAAAGAAGAAAAAACTAACAGAAGTATTCACAATAGTTCAACTATACCTTTTTTAAAACAGTATTCTAAAGACACATTTATGTTTCCCGACCCAGTTAAATACAACAATAGCTCATAATACAATTCAGAGACTTTCTTATTATTTTGCCAAACAAAACGGTCCACTAACAAATAAGTTGAGTAACTTACTTATTCTCCGTGGGACGCATGTTGCCCTGAAAAGGTAACATAATAAAAATATTTGTATAAAGTTATGATTTAATATTACGGAATCCCTTATTTCAAATAAATGTATAAAAGACTCTGAGAGAGGCACTTTAAGGATATTGGTTTGAAAGATTAATTAACAATAAAATAAGACTGTGACGAATACTAAAACAAATGAATTATATTTACAGAATTTGATATAAGGGTATTCTTTTCTTATTGAATAAATAAAGGAAAATGAAGTAGATAGTATCATTTGTTTAGTTATCGTAATAATTATGTGTACCGCTTACTTAGATATGCAATTTTAAACTTTTACCTAGTTATATAGAATAAAAGCCTGCCCTAAAGTTATTATTCTGGAGAAAGACTTAGAGCCATTGTATACTGCCTACTGGGAGTTCGTTTGACTAATAAGGTTGGAGCACCGTAGCACTAGTCTACTCAACCAGTGGCCTTTTAATCTTTAACTTTTTCAAATAGGCCGAACGCTTACCGATATACTTGAAGATCAATTTACGCCATCTAGCCTACACGTCAATGCAGCCCACCTATCGAAGGTGGATCCTTTAGTTGAATTTACTCCCCGGAGGAGTAAATTCAACTGAAGGACAACATATGATTAAGAGTCTTAAACCGTGGTCGGAACCTGACCCAGACCGCATTTCAAATATTGTTTAGGCACCCAGTCCACAAGCCAACCGAAACAAGCAAGCATTCCTTCAAGGATCCATCCCATCCCTCTTCTAATTCACGCTTTTCACTCGAGTGAAGCCTAAGCCCGATGATTTCAACCTCATTCTCAAACACTTGTCGCTCATGACACCGCCCTTTATTAATCCTTTTTAAGGCTTCTCTTTATCTATAATAAAGTACAAATCGCGATCATTTGCAGGCGATTTGTTTCGTAAATGGAATATCAAACTAATTCCAAATAAAGTGTAAAAAATGTTCGAAGTATGTTTATAGTAAACTAAAGGAAATCCTTATAAGAACGTGTGAGAGTAAAATACACATATTTCGCTACTATTATAATTTACGTAATTTAAGTACTATGTGATTGCCTCCGTAGCCTTGTGGTATGGGCGTGTGCTTTAGAGACCGGAGGTCGTGGGTTAGAATCCTGCGGGGACGCAACAAATTTTCATCGTTGTTTCCTAGCTGGTTAGGGCAATTTGGGCCGATCACCCAATTGTCTGAAAAGTAAGATGATCCATGCGTCGGATGGGCATGTAAAAAGTCGGTCCACCCACTAACCCGCATTGGACCAGCGTGGTGGGATACGGTCCAAACCCCCCAATGAATAGGGTTGTATTAGGGGAGGCCTAAGTCCAGCAGTG
Source organism: Lamproptera curius (assembly GCA_029286875.1). Lineage (NCBI taxonomy): Eukaryota > Metazoa > Arthropoda > Insecta > Lepidoptera > Papilionidae > Lamproptera > Lamproptera curius. The sequence goes on from JAGSMT010000069.1 coordinate 376,271, forward strand.
GACTAAAACAAGCTGGTGATGATGATGATGATGATTGAAGTCCTATGTATTTATTTATTTAAACTCTCCTAATGTAAAAATAAAATAATAATATTAGGCAAAAGAATATATTTTGAATTTTATCTTGGCAATAAGTATCATTTCTGATAATTTATCTAGGTTTACAGGAATAGCAGTTCCTTTTACGCAGAGCTACTGGCATCTGGTCTTTATTACCAAATACAACGATCACATATAGTTATTTTCTCACAGTTTTTAAACTCACGACCTTCAATTTCTTACAGCAAGGCCTCTAACCACTAGGCTACAGAGCCGGGATAAGCTATGTGTCTATACCTATCAATTAATTTGATACAAAACAGTCAAAGATATTACAACATTTCTAGAGGCATAGCCATTAAACAATTACCGAAGCATTGCATTCTACCCACCCACCAAACCGCATTGGACCAGCGTGGTGGGATACGGTCCCTTATTAATAATCCCTTAATGGATAGGGGTGTATTAGAGGAGGCCTAAGCAGTGGATTATCACAGGTTGATGATGATTGCAGTCTATAAATAACAAAGTCTCATTACTTCAATTAATTTATCTACAATTTTATGCCTAATAGAAACTGGAATTATTATGGTTATTGAAAGTATTATACCACCGCCAGGTTGTACCGCCAGGACCTTTACTCCTGTCGTGGCAAAGCAAGGTTATAAATTCAAGGGTATAAATTATGCTTTAGACACATGGCCATAATCCCTTTTTTATCTCTTAGTGTTATATCTGTTTTGTAATGTTTGTTACATGGATTAATATTTGCTTTGTAAATAACTGTAAAAAACTGATTCTGACTGATCTGACTTTAAAATGGCTTATGAAAATGTGTGCAGTTTTATACCTTAAAACATAATAATAGCAACATTGTAGCATGTCTGTAAAAAAAAGACAATTTTATTTTTGCTGAATGAAAAGAATTCACGGTATTAATAGCAACAGTAACATTATTGACGCTATATATATAATAAAACCTAACTATATAGTAGTGTTGTAGTATAGTATAATGTGTAAATCCAAGCGAAACAAAAAAAAAACAACTTGCCTGTATATGAGGGGATAACAAATACAAATAATAAAAAAAATAATTTTAACTAGCTTATCTAACTCATTAGACAATTTAATGCAATTTTCATGTAAATTGTACTCAAATCTATATTACATTTTTTAATCATTAATGCATTATATCCCTTTGCAATGCAGGACCAGCCCGATATCCTACTGGATTTGGCATTCCAAATGCAAGCAGCTTACTAACCGATATTGCTAAAATAGATTACCAGAAAAAAGCCTGAAATGGCTAATAATTAAACCACCTGCAAAGTAAGTGTATCAAACGATGATAGTGAAGGTAATAGCGGTCTGCTTTTTATACTGACCTTTTAGGGTACCAGAAACCAGTAGCAATTAATTTAAATAAATTTATAATGTTATAAAAATTTATTGTAAGCGATAAAATAATAATAATAATTTCAGAATACTTTGCTACAAAATATGTATGTTAATACACAAGAAAATATTCTCCAGAAAAAAATCATTACTATTGACGAAAATATTATCTGACCAATGGCCAATAGTTATTAAAGACTGTCATTATTATAACCTAGAAAAACCCCAGAAATATGTCTTTATTATAGCCTAGATATAATAGTATACAAAATTAAGATGATCTCCGCGCCGGATTGGCATTTAAAAAGTCAGTTCCGGTTATCAATACTAACGTTGGCAGTCCATGCAGGATGACAGCACCTTTAACTTTACAGAAAACAAAAAAAATAAGTCCCCATTGTACCCACGTCCCCAAATACCCATTGTGTTGCAGAGGTCAGCTTTTAGTCGTCCTGCGGTGAAAACTGTTATTCACGTAAATATAAATGGAAAAGCAGGCAACTCCATAATAACTTGAGAAAACGGGCTGTAGAATAAAAGACACATGTCGCACACAATTCTATATTTCAAGAATTAAAAGACCAATTATTGTTATTTAGACCAGGCGATGATACACCTATGCTTACGGAGTAAGATTTCAAAAATCGGCAAAAAAATCCTTTTAAGAACTACATCTTTACCCATGTTTATAAATTGTTATCAAGAGACAATAACACTCGTTTTAAGCAGTTTAGATGACTTCTAGCCTCCTTGTCAAGTCGATTTCCGAATAAGATTTAGCACTATAGAACACAGATACACGGTGCACCAAACTAAAAGAAATGTTAGAAAAAGATTTCATGCCGCCGTTTAACGTTTGTAGAGTATTAGCAGGTATTTAGATTGAGTTATGGGCATCGCTAAAACCGGTATATCGAGGTTTTAAAGTTTGAATACAAACTGCCCACCATTTCAGTTCCTATTGCAGTGAAAACCTATCCAGGTAAAAAGTTTTGGACATAGACATCTTCTTGATTATTTACTGCTGCGCTAGACTGGAATGAATTTGGTATCGCAAGCGAAAAAATATATATATATAATAAATGATATACATTCAACTTAACTAAAACTGCACTACTGTATTTACTAAAACCAACAATGGTGGGATTATTCTTTTCACCAAAGAGCTTGTGGAACTAAAATTTGGTGTATATATCTTATATTGTAATATGGTTTAAATTCAATATAAATAAATTTAATATTCAATATCATTTGTAAATAATGCCAACATCATAGAACTCCAAAATATGCTATCGACAATTTACATGAATCGTAGATTTAATCTGCTCGTATGAATATAAGATAGAAATGCTTTCAAACGGTCCGATCTAGCGCCGAATTTCGGGTTCGTTTTGCAAAGTCCATATCGATTTCGGTTATAATTGAAATAAATACAAATCATTTAACATGTGATAAGTCTTTCGTATAAAACAATGTGTATGAACGAAGTTTTATATGTTGTATAATTTTTAAGAACATGTAAAACTTCGTTCTAAAATGTAAAATATGGACAATTTTGTGTTTTTAACGACTTAAGTATTTGAACTAGTGAAATGTTGATTGTTAACAATTCAGGTTTAAAATATATATAAATTTGTAAAATTAATAAATAAAATATAAATTTAGAATTCATATTAGCCCTCGTCATTTGGAGAAAAAATACCTATTCGGCATAAATAAAGTAACAACAAATAAAACTAATTTATAGACTAATACAATCCTATGTTCAATTTTGTTATAGACGAGCCTAAGCTAGACCTAATTAAGCCATTGTCATTGCATGTCAAGAGGCATTGTCATTAGTGAGAGAACACTAACAAAGCTTCGATTTGCCGATGACATCGTCCTGTTTTCCTCTTCAGCCTATAAACTGAGCCTCATGCTGCAAGAGCTGAACCTGGCAAGTCACGCAATCGGACTGGGTAAGAATATTTTAAAGACCAAAAAAATGACAAATTTAAATGAAATGGACATACGGGCGAACAGATCCCAAGTCCAAGAATATATATATTTCGGTCAAATCATATCCTTTCAGACAAGGCAGGAAAAAGAGACCTCTAGCTGCATCAACTACATGTGGAGGAGTTTTTGGTCTATTAAAGCGCTTATTAAAGGTAGTCTTCCTATAACGTTTAAACGGAGACTTATGGATGTATGCGTACTTGCCGTTCTAACTTATGGCTCACAGACTTGGTCTTTGACCAATAAGCAGAAGTCCGTTATAGCGATTAGCCAAAGACGTACGAAACGTAGTTTGCTCGGCCTTAAGCTGACGGACCACATCAGCAATGACACGCTCCGTTCCATTACACAAATTACAGACGTGGGCCAAAAAGCTGCAACACTGAAATGGGACTGGACTGGCCTCATCTGCGGCATGTCTGACCCCCAAAAATAAAAGACAGCGCTGGGCAAAGATAGCAGGACGAACTAGGCAAATTCGAAAAAGACTGGTTATCCATGGCTAGCAAAAGAAATGAATGGTCACAACCTTAAGGGTCCAGAAACCAGTGGAAATTAAAATTTAAATAAATTTTAAATGTTATAAAATTTGTTATAAAACGATAAAAATAATAATAATAAATTTAAAATACTTTTACAAAATATGTATATTAATAACAAAGAAAGTATTCTTAAAAAAATTACTATTGGCGAAAATATTGTTAACTAATTTAATAGTTTATTATAGCCTTGTCATTATTATAGTTTGAAATAAAGATATATGTCATCATGCCTAGATATAAAGGAAAATTAGGATGGTCTCCCCGGTTGGCATTAAAAGTCAGTTGGGTTAATATTACTAATGTTGGAGTCCATGCAGGAATGACAGCACCTTTAAATTTAAGAAAAAGAAAAATAAGTCCCCTTTGCCCGCCCCAAGTCCCCATTTGGGCAGGAGGCGAACTTTTGGTCGTCCTGGTTAGAAATTTTTATTCAGTAAATATAAATTGGAAAAAGAGGGACCTCATAATAACCGGAAAACGGGTTTAGAATAAAAAAGACACATGTCGCCAACAATTTTTTTTAAAATTAAAAACCAATTATTGGTTAATTTAGGAAAGATAACCTATGCTTGGAGGAAAAGATTTCAAAAATTGAAATAAACCTTTTAAGAACTAACTTTACCCATCTCGCTTTCACCCATGTTTTATAAATGGTTTCAAGAGAAAATTAATTGTTTTAAGCAGTTTAAGACTTCAACTTCCAATTCAAGTCGATTTAAAAGATTCCGCCATGGGAACCAATCCTCTGCCCAAACTAAAAGAAATTTCAGAAAAAGATTTTAAGCCCTTTGTTTAACGTTTGTAGAGTATTAAGGGATTCAATTGGATTGGGGCATCATAAAAAACCGGATATCAAGGTTTTAAAGTTTTAAAAACCACCATTTAAGTTTCCTAAATTGCAGGAAAAACCAATCCAGTTAAAAGTTTTGACATAGACATCTTCCTTGATTTTTATTGGTTCGCCAATTTAATGAATTTTGCCATGAGGAAAAATTATTATAAAATTATTATATAAATATGTTATAATAAATATATATATATATAATATAATAAAGGAATACCAATTAATAAAACTGTACCACTGTTTTATTAAAACCAACAATGGTGGGGAATTATTTCTTTTTAAAGGGTTTTGGGAACTAAAATTTTGATATTTTAATTGTAATATTGGTTTAAATTAATATAAATTAAATTTAATATTCAATATCATTTGTAAATAATGCCAACATCATGAACTTACAAAAATCTATCGACAATTTACAGAATCGTAGATTTAATCTGCTCTATGAATATAAGATAGAAATGCTTAAACGGTCCGATCTAGCGAATTCGGGTTCGTTTTGCCAAAGTCCATATCATTCGGTTAATTGTAAATAAAATCATTTAACATGATAAGTCTTTCGTAAAAACAATGAGTATGGACCGAAGTTTTATATGTTGATAATTTTTAAAACATGTAAAACTTGTTCAAAATGTAAAAATATGGACAATTTGTTTTTCGACTTTAATATTTGAACTATGAATTTGATTGTTAACAATTCGGGTTTAAAAATATATAAATTTTAAATTAATAACTAATATACAAATTTGAATTATAAGCCCTCGTCATTTGGAGAAAAAATACCTATTAAACAAAAAGTAACAACAAATAAAACTAATTTATAGACTAATACAATCCTAAGTTCAATTTTTCTCTCCCACCTCCATTAGGGGTTTTGGACCATTCCACCATGCTGGTCAATTGGGTTTGGGTGGACCGACCTTACATGCCCATCCGACGCATCGTCATCCAGCTTTTTCGAATTGGGTGATAGGCCATTTCCATCAACAAAAACAACGATAGGGAAGTTGTTTTCACCGTATTGAAATAACGATCTCGGTTTATAAAACAAGGCCAATACCGCTAGTCCATAGGCAGTGGGCATTGTATTGGTTTACAAGGCGGATTTAAATGTTTTAAATAATTAGAGTAGCATTGAAGTGTATTTCAGGAAAGTTTTACTTGGGTACAATATCTCATGCGTTCTAACGGTACTAGGTACCAACATTAAAAATTAAATCGGAAGATATGTCAATTATTTAAATAAAGCGAGCGGTTTTCGAAAAACATAGAGAACAGACATATACCAACAGGTTGCCGTGTCATGGATGCTGAAAAGAATCCGAAACGTCGGAATAAATATATTTAAAAAACCGAAAATAAAGTAAATAATGGATTTGATATGTATAATCGCATAAATAAAAGAAATAATTAGGTACTAATAAATTTTCACCTAACTTAAAATGTACACTGTGGTGAAAACCATGCGCTAGCATAAATTTCCCTCTAAGGTCTCATTTTTAAAAAAAACTATTTAATTGTTTTTTTTAATTTGATGTTCTAAATATTAATTTTTTATAAAAAAATTTTGGAAATATGTTTTTTAAAATTTCTTTTTAAATTTTTTGTTTAAAGTTTTATAGTGGTCTCGTAATGACGTGGTAAAATTCTTTTGAAATTTTATCCTATATCATTTTGGTTTTGTTAATTTTAGGACAAGAAACCTAAAATCTTGGTTTTGGGTGGTTCCTTAACCTTAATCGTTGCTGAACATTTAACCTCAAAACAAGACATTGATCGCTGCGACTTAAGGAAGGGATTAAATTAAGTTTATCTTTTAACGGGAAAACATTTTGTGGAAAGAGAATTTAAGTCAGTCTTTAATAAAAACAACGTTTAAATTTCCATAAGTACTTTAAGTGTGGTGTTATGGGCTTATATTTTTATAATTCATTTTATACTATCAAAAAGTTTCGGATCCACAAAAAGACTTATTAAAAATATCCCTTTTCTAATAACATAAATTATCTTTTGAAACTGGTTGAATACAGATCTTTACAGTGGTTCCATAATTCAAGAAATGTTTATCGAAGGAGAATTTGTTCTAATCCTGTGATGGTGTGGCGTTTGAACCGTTTGTAAAAGACATACCTTCCGCTCTATAATACGGTGGGAGTCGCGAAGACCCTGGGTCAACTTAAAACAAGAAAACATGAATGGTCACAACCTTTGCCCAGCAGTGGGACACAAAATGCAGAAAAGAATTCTAACGTCAAATCCGTCCGTTCGTCCGTCCGTCCGTTCGTCTGTCCGTCAGTCCGTCAGTCCGTTCGTCCGTCGGACCGTCTCGGCCGTTCGTCCGTATGTCTCCCGTCTGTCCGTCGTCTGTATCGTCGTCTCGTCCGTCCGTCTGTCAATCTGTCCGTCTGTCCGTCTCGTCCGTCGTCTGTCGTCTGCCCGTCTGTCCGTCTGTCCGTCTGTCCTCGTCCGTCCGTCCGTCTGTCCGTCTGTCCGTCTATCCGTCCATCCGTGCGTCCGTCGGTCCGTCCGTCCGTCTGTCCGTCTGTCCGTCTGTCCGTCTGTCCGTCTGTCCGTCTGTCCGTCTGTCCGTCTGTCCGTCTGTCCGTCTGTCCGTCTGTCCGTCTGTCCGTCTGTCCGTCCGTCCATACTTAGAATAGTGTTTCGTGTTTTATTTAGTGTTTTAAAACGGCCTTAAGGAATTAAAAGAAGATGACATAATTTGCACAACGATCTTTGTTGCTGTACTAAGATGTTGTAAAAACAAGACAAATAGGTCGGTAAGGTAGAGTTTAGAGTGGGAAGAAAGAAGATAGGGACGATAAAAGCTTTTATTGATCGTCATTGACGAATAGGTTAAGCTGACGTTTAGATCGATACGATGTCAAATAGCAATTCACAAAGCTTAAAATTTATTGGATGTGAGTTATTTTGATGCTTGTTCTGTTTATTAAGTTTATCTGCATTTAGGTTGAGTAACGTCAGAACTTTTCGAACTCTTCTGGGCCTGGGGAGGTAGCGATATTCTGGTGATTTGGAGCTCCACACAGTATTTGCAGTACGGCCCTGCCAATTGGCGGAGAAAAGGATTCGACTCGACCGACCTGTTTCTTAGGCAGAAGGGAGCTTAGCTTTGCTTTACCGCAGCTGGACCACTGAGTTACCTTAACGACAATCTGTAAGCTTATTCGGGACGAAAATGCTTTTCAAATCCATACGTTTTACTATTTTCTTACGTTCTGATGCCATAAATTATAGCACAATGTTGAGTGTCCACAGAATTAAAAGCCACAACACTCATTGATGGGGTACTTAAAATATTTTCTCTTCAAAAGTGTTTAGAGAATGCAAAATCACTAGCGCATATTTCGCATAATAATATTTAAATATTAAAATTTTCTTAACTTGCTTGAAACCACTAACTTCACTGAGTAAAACCGCTTCTACCGCATCGCAAGTATGTTGTAAAACACGAGAACAAAGCCCGTCTTTGTTACATCTTCTATAGAGAATAAATATAATGTGACATAAATTAAATAACATATATATTATAAGTGTGAGTTCTGCGTTAGTTACATAACCATGCTGTAAATGTAATAAGATAACATTATAATTGAAAGCTACTTTATCTATATTTATAAGTTTGAAATAGGTAAATAGTAACAAAAAATATATAATTATGTAGAAATAGACAAAGTTGACGGAATATATTTATTAAATGATATATAGTATACGATGAAATTTAATATGGAACAAACGTAAAAAAATTATTATTGACTAGACACTTATAAATGTTCTATAATAAGATTTTTTCATTGGTCTTAATATAGGGCTTTATTATTGATATGGGCAAAAGTCCTGGAATTTTTATTAAAACTATGTGAAATTCGCACGTCTGCAATTTTTGAATAATTAATTTTCTTCTATAAATCTCTTTATAATATTTCGTTTAGTCTCTATCATTATTTGATATAAATTAAATACTAAAATGACAGCACATAAAAAATCATATAAAAAAGTGACAATCTATTATATACTATAAAAAAATATTTGACTCTTTATTACAATGAAGAGAACCATGAACATTTAAGCATATTTAATTGCATAAAATCGTATGATAACATGATATAACATGATTGTACATTTTTATTTCTAATTGGATAAATAGCTTGTAAATAATAAAACAGCTGCCATTAAACGAATCGTTAATGAATAGCTGATAATATAAAAGCCTTCTTTTATTTGCGAAATGGAAACATTAACCTAATTAATCGACATCTTTATCGGCTATAATCAGTCAATCATAATTAAATTTTAATATAATGGGAAAGGAAATAAAATATTTTCGTAAACATGTTCACTTAATAAACTTGGCATTGTTATATTTTTATCATCATAGCCTGTTCTACATCCACGCAATTCCTAAACATTTTATCTTTCCATTTTAATAATTACTTCTAATATTTCTAGTACGACTTTCGATTCATTAGTCTATTTTTTCCTCAGTCATCACCATCAGCCGGTGTAAGTCCACTGCTGGCCATAGGGCTCCCCTCCTCCATTAGGGGGTTTTTGGACCGTATTCCACCATGCTAGTCCAATGTGGGTTGGCGGGTGGACCGACTTTTTACATGCCCATCCGACGCATGCGTCATCTGACTTTTCAGACAATTAGGTGATAGGCCCAAATTGTCTGATCTAACAAAAAAACAACGATAGGGCAAAGTTGTTTTTCTCACCGTATTTGAAATAACGATCTCCGGTTTATAAAACAAGGGCCAATACCGCTAGTCCATGGAGGCAGTGGTATACTGGTATTGGTTTACAAGGCGGATTTAAATGTTTTAAATAATAGAGTAGCATTGAAGTGTATTTCAGGAAAGTTTTAGCTTAGGTACAATACCTCATGTGATTCTAAACAGGTCTTAGTAAATTTTCACTGTACTTAAAAATGTACACTGTGGTGAAAACACATGCGCGTAGCATAAATTTCGCCTCTCTAAGGGTCTCATATTTTGTAAAAAAAACTATTTAATTGTTTGTTTTAATTTAGATAGTTCTAATATATTAATGTTTATTATAAAAAAATGTTATGGAAATATGTTTTTTTATAAATTTCCTTTTTAAATTTTTTGTTTAAAGTTTTATAGTGGTGCTCGTAATGTACGTGGTAAAAATTACTTTTGAAATTTTATCCTATATCATTTTTAGTTTTTGATGAGTAATAGTTAGTACTCTAAATAAGCATTCATAAGTGTAAGTAAACGGGAGGAAAGGTAGGAAATAAAATTGCGTTCGAAGTAACGGCTTTACAATTTGTTTATATTGATCTTGAATTTAATTTATATGGAGTCACCTTTTTTCTAGCTGTGGAAATATAGACTATTTACATGAAATTATTATAAAATAATGCCTTTTTAACGTAATTTTATAGGTTTTCTTCTTTCTTCATGTCAAAATCTTAATTTATCAGAATCTTATCAATATTATAACACCAACTACATTCTTCAGTTTAATTTTTTTAAACAAAGATAGACCGCAGTACACTGTCTCATGTAAAATGTATTAAATTTCAGTTTAAACATAATTCTTTGTCAACTATACCTCTTTACCTTTGTCAAGGAAATTGTAGAAGGAAAGTTAAGTGGATCAGTGTCGTGTTCATGTGGTATGCTATTAGGTAAGCTTGTCCAACAAAGCTTCGTCATATAAGTACTTTACCTGTTTTTAAATTTCTTTTATTACATGTTCAATCTGAGTTTTAAATCACCGGAACAAAAAGGTCAGCTCAACTTCAAGCGTCAACTTTTTTATTTATAAAATGGTTTTATTGATCTTACTAACTAACGGATGTTTGGTTCGATTCTTAGTTAGCAATAGTGCACTCGACAGTAGTTTTATATTAAAAACAAAATAGGATTAATGTGGTGATACAATTGTAATGTGGTTGATAGTAATCTCTGTTGCGTTAGATCAGTTTCCTTTCATAATTAAGTTAAATTTCTAATTTCAAGCTATAAAGCTATTCAAGATCTTTCATCATCATCATCTTCACCAACAGCCTTTACCCGTTCACTCCGGGACGAAGGCCATTTTTAATAAATGCCAAGACGGCCGATGTAGCAAGGGCTACAATCCTAGGTGCCAACTGAACTCTAACGCGCCCTCCGCTCCAAATCCTTGTCGGCACATCAGCCATTTGATTAAATATTTGATATATTGTTTTGGTATTTCAGTTGTTGTGCCCTCCTGTTGCATTGCAGTTGTTTAAGGTCATTGGTCCGATCACGTTGTGCTGGCCACCATAACTCAGCACTGTCGCATTACTGGTATAGAACGAAAGAACTGTTTGGTTCGGCATAACATTTACATATAAGAGAATTGTTGAAATCGGTGCAGCAGAGGAGGAGTAACGAGGTAATAAGCAAAAAAGTAAGCTAGAAATTAAAAACCTTATTTTAGTATCTAATTCAAAAATTCATATGACCCTCATAGTATGATAATCAAGTCCTTCAAATCTTTGGTTAAATCCATAATATTTTGGAATGTGGACAAGAAACAATAAAAATAAAAGTAATGATGGCTAGAGCGCAGTGAAGTATAATTAAACACAAATGTAAACACAATCTTTACTAGTATAACGGGCTCACAACTTTAATGAAGAGCAATGGTGTATCAACATATTTCCTTTGCATTGTTATCCAGGAAATTCTTATCACAAGCGGCATTACATGCTTAATGTCTGTGGCCTACATATAACTTCGTTATGGGTCTGCCCCGACGACATTAAATTGTCATTCATAAAAGTTACTTCGAGCTTTTATCTCTCTTTGTGCAATTAGTTGGGGTTATTGATGACAATTGAAAGGCAAAGGGGCAAGAAGTAGCTTGTTGATTAGGAGTAGAAATAATTGTTTTGGTGGAAAAATCGTTTTAACTGTCAACATATAATGATGACAGTTTAAATTTTATTGGAAATTGCACATGCAATATTGTTCTTACATGATTCTTTTATTGTCAGAGTTTGCTGCATTATTGCATTTCTGATTGTAAATAGTAAAATATATAAAGTCGGATACTCAATATATTTATGTGTGAACGGTGTATGGCGTTCTCAAGTACAAAAATTTTGAATATAACTATATCGGAAAATGTGGAAGTTGTTATAAAATAGGTATTGCTGAAAGAAGAATAAATTCATCCGTCATGTTTTCTCCGTAACGAATTACTAATAGATTTTAAAACAACGTTTAAAAGTTATAATAATTTAAATATAAAGTATTGAAATAAATGGAATATTTAACTTAAGCTTATGCTTAAGCTCTCTACCAAACATAAAAATAAAGAAAAAATATGTATAGTACCTTTTTAAATCTTTTATAAAAATATATTAGCACAATAATTTATTGTATGTATAAACGTAAAAAGTCGTTGTATCACTGCATTAATAATGTAAGCTTTGACTTCTTATATTAAATAATTAAAAACATGATATTACTAAACTGTATTATAATTTTTGGATTACCGAAGCAGAAATAGGATATGCAACAACTAAATTATTTATCGAAAACAAGATACAAAACATACGTCATCGTCATCATCATAAACATCTCCAGACAGAAAAATGGAAAGATGTTATCTTCATCTTGCAATACTATTGTTTCTTTGGGCACCTCTTATCTGAGACGGAATAACGTGTTTATGGTTCAATGTCCATATATGACTTTGATATTTGCTTGTTTTGGTGACACTAAACTGTTATTCACAGCAGAACATGTCATGTCAGAAGATTGTATTCTGAGTTTAGCAATTTATTTTATTGTTGTTAATCCACTAATATCATTAAATTAATCGTTTTAATGTCTGTCTGCAATAGAATGTTATACCATACAGAGACTGTTTATTCACTAAGTATTTTTATAAATTGGTAAACTGTTGTTACTTCTATTAAAATTGTAAAACAACAAACAATTATTGTATGATCTTTAAAAAGCATCAACAGATGCATTTTTTAATAAATATCATAATATCTAATTTAATATCAAAACTACGCATTATGTAGGTAATATTCATGGCGCAATGAAGTTGGTGGCTAGGCTCATAATTTTTGAGAACAATCATTATTATGTACTTTAAAAAAAATCACGAATATAAATTTAATTAACAAGTTACCTTAAGTTATCTACCATTCATCTTTAATTTAATTTATTTAGTTGTTTTATCTCTGCGTTGCTTTACGTCAGCTATGTGAAAAATAGCGCCGGCCGGGTAAAAAACTTTTACAGAGGAACGACACCTCCGTGTGCCCGTGGCTATGGATCCGGCAAAGTATCTGGAACATCCGGAATATTGTTAAAAGTAATTAAATAGGATAAACCCGTAGTATTGTATTAAATCATGTGTAGTATTCGCGTAAATGCTAGAAAGTAATAATATTGTTATACGTTGAAAATTATAATTTATAAAATTATAACTTTATATTAAGGCTTTGCTTTGTTTCAATTTTAAGTTGAAAAAATATGTAATGCATTTCAATTAAACAAGGATATTCTTAAAATTCAAATGCAAATTCAAATTCTCTTTATTTGCTAAAATACGGTAAATTCAGATCTTAAACACACATTTAGTTCATACGTATTTCACCACATTGGCATGCAAATCATTTATAACTTAAAAATATTTAACATTAATTTAAAAAAAAGAACAGAATTGTTACACGCATTTTCAACTCAATGTCAGATATAAATTAATTACGAAATATTGACTAACATAACATAAGTATTATATACATTGATATTAATAAAAAAATATAATATAAAGTTTAACATGGCTAACAAAACAACATAAAATATACAATATAAAATAAAAAAGTCAACAAAATTGTCCAGATATTAACGAGATGTCTGGTTCCTCTAAGGAATAAAACATTCGTTTTTAAACCACATTATTAACTTCTTTTTAAAGAGTGTTGTAGTAATTTTTAGTTTTTGTCTTTGTTTTTGTGTTAGGTGAATTAATTTTCTACAAATCGCTACTATATAATGTTATATCGCTATGTTTGATAAAAGACTGCTGTTCTTTTTACAAATACATTAACTCGTATATATACAAACTTGTTAACGTTAAAACACCAAGCTTAGGACAAAGAGTTCTACAGGATTCTAAAATAAATAAAATAAATAATCATTGTAAGTACAATTTTGTTGTCAAACAAAGAGCTACGCGTTCTTGTAGCAGGTGAGATAAAATACCATTAGCCAATAGATTACGATTTAAAGATTAACTTCGTTTGATGCTAATACTATCTTTCCATCAATCAATTGACTATGTCTAGCTTTTGCTATTTCCATAATTAATCATGAGCTCGCCTTCATATCTTTTACCCAAATAGTAATAATCTGTTGTTTAAAAAATGATCGTTTAACGTTTACATACGACTTTCATTTTTAAATTGTACATTACTATTTCTAAATCATATTACTATTAGTTTAAAAGGTTAAAAAATAAACGCTCTATTAAAACTCCTTGCATTAATAAGGTTAAACAAGAATTTTAAATGATCGATCTACTCAAATCAATCTTTATTAACTCCTTTTCTTATCAAAAAGTACATGTGCTATCAGGACATACAATTTATATTAGACAGCCTTTTTAACAATAGTATTGTTATTTTAACAGTACTTTTCCTTCATTCTAAAAATAAGTTTTAGGTGTCCAATAACAGAACAATCAGTAAGTGCATAAACCACACTCGATTTGCTCATGTATACTTCTTGTTATAACATCAAAGGATGGGTCTTAATATTGAGTTTCACAAACAAAAGTATATCACCCTATACATGCCTGTAAGCGATACTTTGGTTCTCTTTGTGGTATTTATAAATATTGAAAAGCAAGAGACTGTACTTTTCTATCGAATACCAGTTGACTTAATAAACATTGTAGAGCATCAAAATCGATCAATAATAATCACGATTGATAATAGCAATGAATTTTTCACCTAGTTAAAATTCAACCTATAGAAACGGAACCTATAGAATTTGTGATAAAATAAATTACTTTTTGACCGACTTCCTAAAAGGAGGAGGTACTTAATTCGGAGCGTATGTTCTATTTTTATTATAAATAAATAATTTTGCCGTCTCCATTTTTTAAAAATATTTTTGTAATACGTAGTTTAATAGATATTTAAACGTTCAATATTTAACTATTAATAAATTTAAATTGCCTGCGTAGCCTAGTGGTATGGGCGTTTGCTTTAGAAACCGGAGGTCGTGGGTTCGAATCCTGCGGGGACTCAACAAATTTTCATTGTTGTTTCCTAGTTGGTTAGGGCAATTTGGGCCGATCACCCAATTGTCTGAAAAGTAAGATGATCCATGCGTCGGATGGGCATGTAAAAAGTCGGTCCACCCACCAACCCGCATTGGACCAGCGAGGTGGGTCTAATCCCCCTTATGGATAGCGGTGTATTAGGGGAGGCCTATGTCCAGCAGTGGACTATCACAGGCTGATGATGTGATGTATGTAAATTTAAAATAGTTGTCAAGGAACCTTTGTGTGGTAAAGGTTTTAATATCATTAACATATGATTTTTAAATGCTAACACACTATGGAAATGAAATTCTCGCTGCAGGCCTTTTTCAATAATATAATAATTTTATGCTTGTAACTGTTTGTTTATTGTTTCAATTTTATTATAAAATTATTACTGGTGTACATATTACTGGTGGTAGGTCCCTTTTACAGGGGACCTTCTGGGTAGGTACCGCCGCGGTGTCTATTTATACCGTAAAGCAGTAGTGTGAAAACATAACTACGTTCCCGTTTGAAAAAAAGTCTGGTTCTTCTCAGATCAGAGGCGTCAATTTGAAAAAAATCTTAATTCTATTTACACGACACGTCTGTTAGACGGCATTTTGATAAAATTAATACCTTAAAAGATATCAAAGATTTAAAATGTGGTGACATCTTTAAGCGATTTACGTATCGAGCTCCCTAGTTTAGACTTGTCAGTTTTTGTCTGTTATTAACATTAAGAAGCAAAAAGTACAGAAATCACTATCACTAAATTTATATACAAGTCCAAAGAAAACAAAATTACAATAAGTAATATAGAATTTCTATTGAGTAATGTAAGAAAAAAATTGTAGACCAAAAGCATTTTAAAAATATTAAGTAATAAGTAACCATCAAAACTGCTAGTAACTGCCTCCGTAGCCTAGTGGTATGGGCGTGTGCTTTAGAAACCGGATGTCGGGTTCGAATCCTGCGGGGACGCAACAAATTTTCATTGTTGTTTCCTAGTTGGTTAGGCAATTTGGGCCGATCACCCAATTGTCTGAAAAGTAAGATGATCCATGCGTCGGATGGGCATGTAAAAGTCGGTCCACCCACCAACCCGCATTGGACCAGCGTGGTGGGATACGGTCCAAACCCTAATCGATATGGTAGGGAGGCCTATGTCCAGCAGTGGATCAACAAAGGCTGATGATGATGATGTATGATGTAACCATCAAAAACAGCATCAGTAACAGAGCTGCGCCAATTTCTGTAATAATAAAGTAAGGTAAGCTTTCAAGAGATTAAGTCGTATGTGCATAAAACTCGAGATTCATTCTGCACAAATAGTACTCTTAGATTAGAGCGCTGTATTTGTTCTGCATAGTAAAGGCAAATACTTTGTTATAAGTTAAGTATTGTATTTAACTAAACTGAATATGTGCAAATGTATATTTTTGTTATTTATTACTTATAAAATGTTTTTAGGAATAAACTTATGGAATTATGATGTTATCAACCATAATTTTATGAACAATAATAATTATCTTTATCTTAAACTACTTTTATTTAAACAAGTAGCTCTTAACTTGATAGAAATAAATATTTTGAAACATTTAAAAGTATTTATGTATTTATTGATTGTTTTAAGTTATTTATTTTCTTTTAAGCTTTTATTACATTTCAGAGAACGGGTTTAAAAAAATAACTAACGCAACAAAAGAAATGCAAATAAGACCCAGAATGTCATTCAATTTTCGCTTTGTAAAATTACCTCGAATACATTACATAACATTCTTAACATCTATCATATATCTTCATAACAGTCTTCTTTTTACCAACAGAAAAAGTACCACAACAGTGCTCATTTCTGCTGCTAGGCATGTACACTAATGATTCTGGTAGGAAGGGTAATGTAATCAGAAATGTGCTGGCTGCAGTGCCCTTATTGGAGTTACTATATACTATATACTACATAATATTACAAGACATAGGATCTCATGGTGGCGAACAGACTGCAGGTGTCTTCTTGCATCTCACGTTGCGTTTTAATGGTCAGAACGACTATTTTTCTAGTCGCTTCTTTACTATAAAATATGAAAACTTATTTGAGAGCACATTCTTTTAAATCAGACTTTCTTAATGTCAAATAATAACGTGAGAATAAGTAATTTTCGTTGGTAAGATTCGATTAATAAAAGGGAAGCATAGACTTCTTTTGACCAAATGATCATCGGGTGCCAAAAGTTATGTCATTAGAAAAAACCGTTCACTAGTTGCAATGCAATGCAAATATAACAAAACATAACTGCTGTTTCCGTTTTGATGTATTTCAGTATACATTTTAGTAATATATAGCAATATCACCGTGGAATTATGATAAAATTGATGATAATTAGTTTTAGTCACATCAATTAAAAACGTACTTCTATTAATGTATACGTGATAGTCGTTCTACAACCTCCAAGCATAAACCTGAATTATTTAAAAATTTCCTGAACAATAAAAATCTTTATCTGCGGATAAATATTATATTTTCAATTACATTTCGAATAAGAAAGTTCCAAGCAAAGATAGTCTGGACTTATCTAGATTGATTTATCAGTTAATATCCTTAAAATATTTATACAGGTATTGTATACTGTATAGAAGAAAAACTCTTATGCTTTTATTCCGGTTGCTTTTTTTTATATTTACTATTGGGAAGTACTTTTTTTGTGGTTAAATTGTATTGAGTTCTGTCTGTTTTTGTAGTGATGTCTGTCGCGACTCTTCAAGAGGTAGCTTTAGCAACAATCAGTTTTATTGATTGGCAGTTAATTATAAACCGACTTCCTAAAAGTAGATCATATTATATATAGCACGTAATGCTTATCTAGCAATCTCATGGTAAGTTGACAGTAGTTTTTAAAATATTCTAAAGACACGTAATTAAATCATAGCCCTGTACGATTAAATTGACACTGGTGTAACATTCAATGATCATCATCAGTCTGTGTTAGTCCGTTGCTGGACATAGGCCTCCCCCCCTAATGGACACTTCCAATAGGGGGTTTTTGGACCATATCCAACCTCACTGGTCCAATGCCGCTTGGTGAGTGGACCGACTTTTTAAATGCCCATCGATCTTACTTTTCAGCCAATTGGGTTATCATCCCAAATTGCGCTGACAAACTAGAAAACAACAATGAAAATTTGTTGAATCCCCGTAAGATTCGAACTCTTTTTCGTTTGGTTTCTAAAGCACGCACCTTTACCATCAAGCTACGGAGGCAGTTATGATTCTCAGGTGATGCTAAATAATGTCGGCTTTCGAAATGTTATCACGGAAACATTGATTAAAAAATCCTTTTATTCTGTTTGAGACTACATTGAGGACCAAGTATGGTAATATTTCGAATATGATAACGCCAGCACTGACATATCCTTTAGAAACTGGTTAACTTGTGTAATTTAGATGATTGTAATGTGCTGATTAAACATTTATATAAAAAAATGACGACCGCAGAGTTTCTTGCTGGCTCTTCTCTGAACAGGTCACACTTTTAGAACCGGTGGTAGATTTATGTTCATAAGAGCTCGACAGAGCCTTAATAGAATTAATAACTTTTTGAGTTGAATTTCATCATCATATCACATATATAAAATGCTGTATCAGAAATTGAACGCAAGGTAAACGGCTGAAACATTTTTATATTCGTCTATATTTCAACTCTGACTCATAAACCTTGTAAAGTAGATCAAAATAATATTTTAGAATCGTGTATTATAAATATATTTGAATGTGCCAATATACCACAAAAAACTTGCGCTAACAATTTTAGCCTTTGCATATGTTTTAAAAAATTGTAACGTTTTTCTTACTAATGTAATAGTACCTACAATAAATTTATTGTCAACTTTTAGTAAATGATTGATGAATACACATAGAAACTGCGATTTAAATTAAATATGTTAAAAGGTATAAAAAACCCTTAAGGCGACGGAGCCGAGACCACGAAGAAGCATAAAGACCTGCGTTATATTTATAGTAAATATCCTATATATTTAACGTTTTTACAATCTGTCCTGCGGCGCATATTAAAAATAAATACTAAATGTGCTGATAAAGAGTCATTAGATTAATCAAATAAAATATATGTTTATATTTCCTGCAAATGTTTTTATTAATATATATATGCATTCTTTTAATCTTTACGTACCAGGTAATCAAAACAAAAGCCTAACTTATGTCACTTTAAATTAAGCCTTTTAGTGCAAAATCAGAAGTTCGAAATTGTTTTCAGCACGCACACATAGAAAGTTAATAACGACTGCATGTTGTTGCTGTTTCTGAAATAAAAATTTTCCCGATGAAATTTCACGCGGGAATGGTAACTTTTTAATACTTTCTAAAAAAAATAAGCAAATATAGAATTTTCGTTAAAGCATTCAAACTATGAAAATTAAAATAATTCAGCTTTCATCGAGATAATTTGCAAAGGAAAGTACCGTCTTTCTTTTCTAAGGGCTTCCTAGTTGTTGTGTTGTTTTGATGAGACTTCGCCTAAAATATTAACGCTAAGATTAATGATAAAATCTGGGGCATAATATTAAGTAGCTTATTAAAATTTTAATAAATATAAATATTTTTTCTGACTCCATAGTCGAAGCATTAAATTGGTTTCATGGGAAATAGTTTTATATCTTATAATATTTTAGAATAAAAATAACAGTGCAATTAATGTTATTTTTATTCATTATTAAATATTCATCGCAGTCAAACGAGAACATACTTAAAAGAATGCATAATGATTAATGAAATAAAATAATGTATACAATATAATATGTATAAAATATAATATACATTTAAAATTACTTCTAAACGCAAAGCATTTCTTTAGCATGTGATCATGGCTGTGAACCTCTTTATTTCCTTCTGAATTGGTATTGGTAAAGAATCACGTTTATAGTTGTAAACATTTTTAAGTTGATTCACAATGCATAACATTAAATAAGTTTATACAGACGACAAAAGGCAACTCAAATGTACAGTTACGTTTTGAATTATTACACCTATACTGTATCTTGAAAATTCTATGAACAATTCTATGAGATCGATATTGATTATTTGAATATGTGTTACTTTTCACAGTTTTTTATAGTATCTATACTAATTCAATTAAGGGCAAATATTTTTGCATATTTGTTTCGAAAAAGACTTTAAAACTACTAAACCAATTAAAAAAATATTCTTTCACCACGAGTACGCTATAATATTTTCTTGAATAACATTGAGTTTTTACCCAAGAAAAAATTTAAATAATACAAGCGAAGGATAAAGCTTGGTTAATTCATAAAAACCTCAAGAGAAGAAACATTTAAATAAGATTTTAAATTGACAGTGATAATAAGGTAACCTTCAAAGTTACACGACTAATATTACTTTAAAAAAATCTTTTTTTTTCTTTTAATTTCTTTGCGCTGGTACTAATTATCGAATTCATTGCATTCATCATGTTCAGTGAACTAATACTAATAAAGTTTTAACAAGCGTGACTTTATTTCAAAAAGTTTAATTGGACCATAGCTTGTTAAGGTAAGCTAAGCGAGTTAAAAGACGTAAACGACGATTCAGATTAAAAAGAACTAAATGTAACAAACAAATTTGAAAGAAAAAATATGGATGACTTCGAAATTAAACAGCGGATTAAATAATAAGGCGAAGCTTATGAGTGAAAAGAAAGGAAATTAACGAGTACTGTAAAGATACTTATCACATGTGATACTGTTAACACTTTGTCCATTATATTAAGTAGAAGTATAGTAACAGATTTTATAATGTCATTATAGTGCATATCTTTTAGGTTGTAAATACCTTTAACGTAAGTTTATTATAACTTGAACGAAGATCTTAGACGGGGCTTCGCGGCGTCGTTGATGTCGTTGAAACTGCATGCAACTGCATTTTCTTTCATAAAAAGCTTTTTATTCAAGGAGTTGAATACATATTTTACACATTTTTTCAATAGATAGATTAATTTTAAAACCCAATCAATGTCATAATGATATAGTTTTGTGAATCAATCAATTCCTCAAAAATAAATTAGTTGATTTTAACATATAATTATTCTACTCTAGCGTGGGGATTTGACGATCCCACCACCCACTTAACGGCGTATCTGCCTTACAGTAGGAGTAAGACAGATCCGCAGTACAAATGAAATTCGTCAATAGCCAATCCGCCTGCTTAGCGTGGCAATTATGAGCAACTCTTTTTAATGGACGCCGACTTGGCATTTATTAAAAATGCTGCGTGGACTGCTAAAGGCTGTTTATGATGATGATGATGATGAAATTATTAGTAAATTAGTATTTTTAGGCGTGTTATTACTGCGGTAAGATGAGAAAAAAGATAATCGTAATCGCAAATCTATTAAGAAATGTTCTGATAAAAATCTTGTCAAATATCTTTATTTATTTTGAAGCATTACACTTTATTATTGATTTTGAATAAGATGCCACCGGTTCGGAAATGGCAGCCTCGGGTCTGGTCGAGTAGGGTTGATGAATTATCCGTGATGCTTACCAGATGTTATATTTGTACACTTGTGAGTTGCAAACACATATCTTTATAAATGACGGTTATGATATCAATTATTATAAACTATCTTGCATCACAAATATCTAATATTAATTCTATTGACGACCGCTACTCTTTCGACAAAGGTTTTTAGTATTTTTATCTTATATTGTCTGTCGATTTATCAAAAATGCCTTAAGAATATAAAAAAATTATTTATATGATTTATAGAAAATCCACAATATTTATTATTAAAAAAAACATAATTATTTATTATTTTTGGTATATTCTTGTTCGTGTACTAAAAAGGTATAATACTTTTGTTTTTTACTTCCTTTTGTATGCCTCGATATATATAATAGTATATACTTATATATAACGTATAAGGTATTATTATATAAATATTGATGTCACCTTATTTTGAATTCAATAGCAAACCTTAATCAAATTGTTTGCAGAAGTTACAGGAAAGAATATGCAACTAGTACGCCAGTATCTTTTTGATTAAATTTAATTAACCTGATCGATTCGTTAAAATTGGCCCTTAATTGGCTTAATTACCGTGGTACATGCCTTGATGAGGCCTGTACCACGGTAATTAAGTTTAATATTTTTTATTACCCCAACAAAGCTAACAAAAAGCAATGAATACGTTGCTTGATTCCTAATTTTCGACGAAAAAATGAGTGCCATTATGTATGCTGAATGCTAGCGGAAATAAAAAAGTTTTTATAAAAAATCTTTATTATACTGAATTATTGTAACTTAAACAAGTCATGCACGTTATTTTTGATAACGTTTATAATTTTTTTATTGTTTATCACTTATAGTTTTTAGTTAATAATAATTATACAGTAGTTTCTATATACTGCAAATAAATACTAATTGTCTAAAACTCCAATAAACCAAACAAACCATATACATGATCATGGCTTTTTCTGTGTTAAGTGACATTGTATTAAAAAAATTGTGTCGAAAAAATATCAACTGTAAACTTAATATCGGAAAGTTGTTAATTTAGCTATCCACATCTCTGCTCGTTTAGTACCTAAGCTTTCCTCAATAACAACACGTAATGGCATCTGTTGTCATAATATTATATTTTTTATTAAATAAGTGTTATGCCAAAACTAATAATTTAACATACATGCATATAACTTTTCTTTCTCCTAGCCATTTTTCTAAAATGTTTTAGATCGGCATTCAAATTATCTAGATTAAAACCTGAGTAACAGATTTTACGCAGTGCAGAACAGTTACCTATCGTAACTGTTCTCTAGGACCTAAAGGGTTATTTGCATTCGATGGATGAATTAACTGTCAATCAATTTGAAGGCGCTGACATTTTATAACGACTACCAAAGATTTTCTTGCCAACAGGGATCAACTTTTTTTATGCTCATAAATATTTTATCGCATGGATTAACTTACATCTTAGCCTATTGGGTGATTGACAGCACAAAGTCTTATCCTCGCAGGATTCTGACCTATAGCCTCCGGGTTTTAATATAAGAGCCACATGCCCACAAAGACAACATATATTTTTATTGCATAGATATAAATAAATCACTGTTATCGCAACAATTGAATTGATTTCATAATACAATAATAAATTTGGCCCATATTTCGCAGTCAGATATATATTTCGATTTTATTTTTTATTATTGAACATACTTAGTAAATTATATTTTACTACAATAAAATTTTGTAACAGTCCGAACCAGAAATGTGACATTTGATGAATATTTAATTGGGTCGTAAATAAAAATAAAATTAAAACAAATGATAATAAATCCAAGACCTCATTTTAAATAATTACTCCACTTCATTCAATTTCACTAATTACTATTGAAAATCGTGAACGAGTTTTTAAGAAATTTATTTAAGTAAGATTATGTTAACAGAAATTAATTTCTTAAACCTCTGTTTCAATTTGTTTCGTAATTAAAATCTATGTTTATTCTTTTCGCGTAGTAAAATTGGATATATCGCATCGGCTCTATACTTTAAATCTATTTAAACATAAGACTTACCGATCATATTTTAACATGGAAAACTTAAATTCTATACCTTGTGTATTTATCGTTCATCATCATCATCATCATCAGCCTGTGATAGTCCACTGCTGGACATAGGCCTCCCCTGATACACTTCTATCCATTAGGGTTTTAGACCGTATCCCACCACGCTGGTCCAATGCGGGTTGGTGGTTGGACCGACTTTTCACATACCCAGTCGATGCATGGATCATCTCACTTTTTAGGCAATTGGTTTTGTGCGCACTCAAAAAACTATTTAAGAAATCTCCCGATGTGTGTTACTTTTCTGGCCCGTGTTATTTTTCGAATGTATTTATAACCACCTTGCTTTTATAAAGTTGAAGCAGAAGAATAGTCTTATCAAGATCCCCCTTTTGATAATTTTCCAAAATCTTTTTCTTTACCAACGATAAAATAAACTGGATGTTTTTTCTATACGCATATCTAATGCTGCGGTCAGGCTTGATTTAACATTTTAATCATATTTTATTTCTTGTTAGGGATTCAATACAACATTTCATTAATACCAATTTTATTTAATTAATTTGGCATTGTGACATTGTTGGAGCAGCAACGACAACTGTAAAGAAAATCGTTTATTCATAATAAAAATCTTTTGAATGATAAATTTTAATTAAAGTTAAAGAATTATTAATATGGTCATTGCAAAATTAATTAATTGCAAAAACAAGTTCTGTGTAAGATTTTTGTTCAGGTGAAATTGTTATAATTGAGCAAATGGCTATTATCTTGCAGTATACGAAATATTATTCCGCACATTACTTATTCTAAACATGGCATGATACGCCATTGCACGTACGTAATTACAGTGTTAATTACAGATAGAGCTTACTAATGGCTTATAATATATTATAATGCGTTGTTATTGTTGTGTTACTACTAATAATAAAGATTATAGATTTACTCGTATAGTGATAGTGCAAAAGGCTAAATTATATTTTTTTATCGTATTTACAAGCATACGGTAAGTAAACAAGTACTTCTTATTATTTTTTAAACGTATTCTGTGTGTTTATTATATAGGTAATGCGTAAAATGGAACCAAAATAGTTTATTATACATTACGCTACGTATTACAATTATCGGACAAATTTAGGGTCTCCATTATAGCAAGTATTTCATTATTCAATACAAGTCTTAATGTCCTCACTTTTTCCGTATTTTTATTTTTTAAAAGTATCTAGCGTACAATACATGATTGTGAATGATGAGGGAAATTCTCCATTTAAATGATATGGATTGATTATACTAAACAAATGTTACCTATTTAAGCCGCTATTTACTTGCTGTTCTGGTGCAATTTGTTTGTTTTAAATAATTAGAGCAGAAACAACATACATATTTACAAGAAAATATTAATGAAACAATTTTGATCTAAAACATACAGCAGTGGTTAAAAGAAAAATTATCTTTAAAAAAATTATTAAATAAAATGACTTTACGGATTTTATCGCGTTTATTTTACATTTTAAATTCCGACGTTGAACATTTCAGGGCGTGGTCACGGCTACCCGTGACCACGGCCGCTGAAAGTGTATTTAAAATAATTGTTAAATTAAAAAAAAAATCTAGCACGTTTTAGTTTTAAGAATGCTCGTTAACTTTGTACATATTTACGTACATATTCAAACCGTTAGTGGAAATTACTTTGTTTATAAATAAACAGTCCGAGAAAGGGTTGAAGCCAATATTGGCTGTTGTAATTTACTGCAGTCTCATTTCTGAGGACGCGCCTATAGAACGGGCCCATTGGGAAATCACGTAAACTTTAATATGCTTTCCGCAAAATATTTATGCTATACCTGAACTGGCTCTCCATTAAAGCCGTCCGTTTCTATCAATGTATAGGCAATACCCTATAATGCATAAAATTTCATAGGTTATTTTATAAATTTCAAGCAATATAATAATGTATTTTTCTGTTTTCCATACAAAAATAATTATTGTTAATGAAAAACTAAAATTAAATTCAGATCATGTTGATTGTCGATTGCATTGTCCATCGAATTCATTTAAATTCTTTATTCAATATAGTTACATTACTAGAACTTAATGTTCGTCAACAATGCTACCGCCGATTCGGAAAAAGATGCCTCTGACCTCAAAAGAACCGTAGAAAGAAAGTAGACCTGTACCCTCGTACATATAGGTGTCTTCGGGTTTTCCGGCACGATGTGACTTTTGAGGTTCTTCTGTATCTGGGAGTGTTAAACCACCTCGATCGCTATTTTAAGCGCCGTGCTGAAACAACCACATACACATACAACGATGCCTTTTGATTAAAAAATATGAATTACCATAAGAACTGCCATGACTATGGATAGCTTGCTGACTTCAAGGTTGGCGACAAGAAGTTGCGTGTTCGTGGTTCGTCTGCGCAGTAACATATAAAAAAATAAATATTTTTCAATTATATTTTTTCTAATAAAATAAATGTATTTTTAGTTCTATGTACTGGATATTTTATCATATAATTATTTAAACAGTTTTTTTAGTTCTAAGAATAGGCATTTAATTTTTTTTTATTTGTCTATATAATTTTCGTGCAGAGTTTTTAGGGAAAGTAAAAAAATTACCACTCTAAATCATAACGTCATAATATTCTCCATTTTAAAATAAGTCCACATGAGTATAAGATGTAACGAGTACGTCTCGTTTACTCAGTAATAAGTCAAGCTTTTATGCCTAATAGTGTTAGCATACTTGCATTGCAGCAGGAATTGATAGCACTGGTATTTTCCTTGTTAAACAGGGAACCGTGTTTATAATTAGTTTCTTATGTTTTTATTACTTCATTGTTTTTTTATTCAATATTATTTCATAACTTTTATTACCGAAAAAGTTTCAGATTATCTACTGTTTTATAGTTAGCGCACTTAAATCTGTAGAAATTTGCGATAAATTTATCTCAAAGAAATGTACCACAGAATAAATAATAAATGAATTCTCCTGTGATTAAGATGATGATATTGTATTCCAATTGTTTCTAAAATTGTATGTAGTATGTTTTAAGCAAGCTAATAACATATTTTTGGCGTAAATAAATATATTGCTATTAGTTATGGTTTCACCGATGTCAGTCATGTGATTAATTAGATTTTAGGTTTTATTAACTTTAGTAGGTCTCCTTTTACCTATGATCGTCTGCGGAAGTAGTATCTTATGCCGCAAATCAGTAGTGTCTATTTGCTAATGTTTTTCGGTTTAAAAGGCACCGCAGCCAACGTTATTACTGGGTTACGAAGCATCCGTTGTCTCAGGGCGGCTCGTCGATAGCGTATTAAGCTGCGTTTCCTTTGGGTAGTGCTTATCACTTACCATCACTTGCTTGCCTGGTTTCTATATAACAATACAAATAAATAAAAATTGACATAAGCAGTAAAGTTTTAAGTAAGCATGCATGAATCTACTTTGATCTTCTTAATATTGTACTAAGAGGAAAACTAGGACATTACCTACTATCACAAACTTTATTTAGCTAGCAATACGCTACACAAGAGTTAGAAATAGTCGTAGTAGATCACGTAAGCTAGTTTAATTTGTTGCCAATTGTTAATGTCTCCCGCCTTTTCCGTTCCAGTTGAACTTTTACACTAGTTTATGGAAGTTTGCCTTTATATATAGTTTCTTCTTCATTGAATAGTGTCTTTTTTTTTCAAAAAACAACACAATAAAATTTATTAATAATTCATGTTCTGTTGTAGACCTTAAATATCAAGTGATTTTTGCAATCGAAGTAATTGTTTTGATTTTAGACAATCTGTTTGTCTTCTCCTATAATTTGTTTAAAAGCTAAAATTAGCAATGTTATTTTTTTTCTTTGAAGATCGGTGTCGGCCATGTCAGCTTTTTGTATTTTGGAGTGCAACTTTAGTCGTGCATGAGCAAAATCTTTTTCAATCTACTGCTGTATATTCTTTGTAAGGGAATTCCTGTACATACATATATATGTCTTAATATCATTACACAAGGTTACAAAAGGTTAACAAGAGCTTTAGTTAGCATACAATTTGTTTCATAAATTCGTACAAGTTAAGGTGAGATTACGAAAAAAACGCAATAAGGAAAATGTGATACAATTCCTAATACCTTTCATGTCACGAGACTTATGACTTATTTCTTTTGTACTTCGTGTATTTTTATGTTTAAAAAAACAAAGTGCAACTGAAAATAAATGTTAATAATGCGTTAATTTTTCTGACACATTTAAGATACATTTGAGATATTGCAACATTTTGGTATTCTTGTGTACACTGTTACACATGAAATCTAATAATTTTTTCCCCAAAATTTAAATTTGTTTTATGTTTGTCTTTGTTGAAATGTCATCTTTTAGAAACATGCTCATATGATATAAAGGCAACATTTTGTACACTTTTATTTCGTTTTGCCGCTTGTGGCACAACAATCATTCATGTATTCGGTTTACTTGTCTATTTTACAACAGAAATATTATTAACTATTTATTTGAACGCATATTAAGATATGTTAGCTTTTTATAATATAAACAAATGTAAGGTTATCGTTCATAATTAAACGACACTATTGCATCAATAACAATTGTAATTGTGATAGTTATTAACCAGTTATCAGAAAGCAAACCGGTGGTACCGGTGGTAGGTCCCTTTCTACAGGAGAATGTCTGGGTTGGTACCACCGCGGTGCCTATTTCTGCCGCGAAGCAGCAGTGTGAAAACACTGTTGTGTTCCAGTTTGTAGGACATCGTAGCCAGCGTATTTACTGGCTAAAAGAGACTTAACACCCTATGTCTCACGGTAGGCAGCGCTTGGTTACCCCTGGTATTGCCAATGTCAATGGGCAACGGAAATGGTCATTTACCATCAGGTGGCCCGACTGCTCGTCTACCTGTGAATGCCATAAAAGAAAATTATACACATAAAATAAAATTCTTAAAAAGTGATTTTATGGACTTTACTTATTTTTATTGTTGAAGTTTCGGATTATTTCCAGCTAAACTTTTCTAGATCGAACGAAAACTGTAATGGATACCCCATTACATTTTTCGTCTGTCTTTGTCTCAATTTAGAAAAGCCGTCAAATTTTGTTTGACTTCCCAAAGGAAGGAAGGTACTTTATTCGTATGTAAGGGCATGTTTTTTTTATTTAATATATCATCATCAGCCTGTGATAGTCCACTGCTGGACATAGGCCTCCTCTAATACACCCCTATCCATTAGGGGGTTTTTGGACCGTATCCCACCACGCTGGTCCAATGCGGGTTGGTGGACGATTACATGCCAGACCATGGATCATCACTCAGACATTGGTATCGCATTGCTAAACTCAGAAACAACAATGAAAATTTGTTGAGTCCCCGTAGGATTCGAACCCACGACCTCCGGTTTCTAAGCCACACGCCTATACCACTAGGCTGCGGAGGCAGTATTTAATATATTTTATAATTATTTCTATTGTTTACGCAAATATTATACATTATTAAATAAAATGACTTTACGGATTTCATCACGTTTATTTTACATTTTTAAATTCCCGACGTTTCGAACACTTTCCAGCGGCCATAGTCACGGGGTAGACGTTTCGAACACGGCCGAAGTCATTTTATTTAATAATATATGTTATCTTGTTGCTTTGCTCCTAGGGCTCGAATTTTGATCATTCTTGTTTTAATAATAGATATAAGCTTTCCATCGATCTAATTTTTAGTATAATATTGTGATGAGTAGTTTGATAGATTTTTAAGAAAAAGCAACAACCTAGTGGGATATAATTACAAACGCTGTCAAAAACGTAAAAGATAGATGAAGTATGTTCTACGAATTCGTACTTCTTAAACTGGTTTGTAATAAAGTCCGCGAGCTCATATCACAATAACCATTTTAACTATTATTTTTAAAAAAATTGCAATTAGGTATATAGTGTAATTTTACATATAACTTAATAAAAAAAAACTTCATCTATAAGGATAAAACACGTCATACACGACATTTTTATTAAATAAATATCTTAAAGGATATGAGATATTTACAATTCGGGTCAAAATCACGGGGTAATTTCACTTTGTTGCCCGCTTGTATTGCGAAAAATGGCTCTGTACTGTGTGAAGTCCGTCATGTTTGTTTTGTTGTTTATAATTTTGTATATTACTTAGATAGAACGTAGGTACTTACATTGTCACAAAACCTATTCGTGTGAATAAAATAAATAATTATATACGGTTCTATTAAGAGAACTTAAACGTTGTTCTAGTAATTTGAGAATAAACTAAATCGTTAGTTTTATCAATTAATGGACTAATAATATTTGTAAGTAAATTATTCATATGCGTAAAAATAGATATTTATACACTTATAAATATATTTTATTATATTACAACAAGTTGTACTTTCGAAACCTCCCTCCTGCAAGTTACGAGGCAATAAAATCCACTTGGCTATTAAATACCGATTTGTGCTGAAACGGTCGTGGAAAACATGTATAAGTAATATTACTGTTCCTGTAGTTTCTTTATGATACATATCGAAAAAATATGCTTGTTTAGGCTTGGCTAATAGTACTTTATTATTTTGTTTTCCCATTAATGAAATGTATTTATTGTTCCCATTACAGATAGAAATAAAAATATTTTATACATATTTTTAAATTATATACGTTCGACGGAAAAATTTTAGGATCCTTAAGTATAGCTTATTGCAATTTTGCATTTGTTATTATGTAATGCATAATTTAATAACCCAATAAAAAAAGCTTAGACTTGATTTTAAAGGCGGTCATTTTATAATATTACGTACTTTGAAACAAATTAATAACCAAAATACATTACATAATTTAATTATTGCTCCTGACATACATCCTCAGCTAATTGCAGTTTGATTTAAGCAAATTATTTAGGCACGCAGTACTTGTCTCTGATTTAGCTGCAGTATTATGTATATTTACATATATTTACAAACGTGATCAAGATCATGTCTATATGTTATTTAATACCTTAATCAGGTGATACGCAGGTTTGATTAACATTATTAACGTTGTATGTACAAGAAGTTGTAGCTATGTATGGTGTAATTATTTATATCGTAATCCTCATTTCACTGTAAACACATTGATCTATTTGGTCTATGATATAATTTATGTTCACTCGTATTATCTATGCTCACTCCTATTTATCTATGGTGTACTTCCTGTCTGTAACCATTTTTTTTTACGAATAAAGTTGTGTCGGTAAGCACGTACGTTCTTTTAATTATAGGTTATGGGCCCAGCCCAGCGTGGCAATTTAGCTAGTAACTTAGGATAGTCGTAATTTTCAGTTTTTAGCTCAGTTTTTTAGCGTAGGTCGCGAATGATAATCAAATAGACATCATGTCGACGAACTACCTAGTGAATGTACCGAAGCTGAAAGGGCGAGAAAATTACACGGAGTGGTGCTTCGCCGCGGAGAATTTTCTGATCTTGGAAAACATGGAGCATTGTATAAAACCTGTTACCGGGAAGATCACAGAAGCCGCTGATGATGCGACTAAGGCTAAATTGATTCTCAGTATCGACTCGAGCTTGTACGTAACGCACATAAAGGAGGTTAAAACGTCTTTGGAGCAGTGGAATAAACTCCAGACTCGATGATTCTGGTTTCACAAGACGCATCAGTTTATTGAGAAATCTTATTTCGATTCGTCTTGAAAATTGCAATTCTATGACCAGTTATGTGACACAGCTAGTGGAAACTGGACAAAAGCTAAGTGGAACGAGATTTCCAATCAGTGATGAATGGATCGGCTGTCTTTTGCTGGCTGGTTGAACGGAAATATATGCACCGATGATAATGGCGATTGAGCATTCTGGGATCACCATTACCACTGACGCCATTAAATCTAAGTTGATGGATTTAGATGAAAACAATGGCAGCGACGTTAACGGGGCATTTGCAAGTTTTAGAAAAAACAAGGTTGGCAGCACTGGATATGGCGGAAATAAAAACAACGGACATTCGCAAACGACAGTTGGCAGCAATGGTCAAGGCGGACATTCGCAAACGTCAACTTCAATGTCAAAGTCAAAGAAAGTACCGCGGTGTTACAGATGTAAACAAACCGGGCACTATCGGAATCAGTGTACTGTTGACAAAGATTCTTCAAATACTAAATCGAGTGAACGCAAACAGACAAACGCATTCAATGCAGTTTTTTTGAATGGCAGTTTTTCGAAAAACGATTGGTATGTTGACTCAGGAGCGAGCGCCAACTTAACCTCAAACAAAAATTGGATTAAAAATGTCTCAACCGAATATTCTATTAAAGAAATTGTTGTTGCTAACGAAGAAAGCACAGTGTGAAATGTTCTGGTGATGTGCAAACTGCTACGGTTACTGACGACAGTGAATATGACGTGGTTGTCAAGGGAGTGTTATGTTTGCCAAAGTTAACCACAAACTTATTATCTGTCAGTCAATTGGTTAAAAATGGTAACCGAGTTATGTTTACCACCAGTGGATGTAATTTACAACAGAAATAGGCAGTTGGTTGCCGTGGCGTCACTGACAAATGGTGTTTACAAATTGAAAACTTGTGAAAGTTCACGGGCTACAATGTTTGTGTCTGTTGATACAGGCATTGCAGATTAGGCCATATAAACAGCATGTTCTTAAATAAGATGCCTTATGCAGTGAGTGGCATAGAACTGGAGAAGAAAAGTGACATTTCCCAGTCGTCATGTATTGTTTGTTGTGAGGGCAAGCAGTCACGCCTTCCTTTTGGACACTCTGGTTCAAGAAGTAGTGAATTGTTGGGTACAATTTGCAGTGATGTATGTGGTCCTATGGAAAATAATTTGATCGGTGGTTCCAGGTATTTCATTTTGTTTATTGATGACTACAGACGGATAACCTACATATATTTCATGTAACAGAAAAGTGAAGCATTTCAATATTTCCAGGATTATAAGGCCAAAGTAGAGAACCAGTTAAACAGGAAAATTAAAACACTTTGCAGTGACAATGGGAAGGAATTTTGTAACAGCAGTTTTGATAATTATCTGAAGAAAAATGGCATGTTACACCAGAAGTCAAATCCTCACACACCGGAACAAAATGGCGGAGCGTTTTAATCGTACAATTGTTGAGAAGGCAAAGTGTTTACTATTTGATGCCAAACCAGGCACAGAATTTTGGGCTGAAGCATCAAAAACAGCTGTCTTCCTGCATAATCGTACTGTTCTTCTTGAGCTAAATGATAAAACTCCTTTTGAAACTTGGTCAGAACGTAAGCCAGACATAGGTCATTTAAGAATTTTTGCAGCCATGTAATGGTGCATGTGGCGAAAGAAAAGCGTCTAAAATGGGATAAAAAGTCAGAGAAAAAGATACTTGTGGGCTACCCAGAAGACATAAAGGGATAAAAAGTTTATTGTCCCATCACTAAAAGGGTCAGTACCAGTAGATGTTATTATAATGGAAGAAGTATCTATACCTGTGACAGAAAACAAAGAATGCAATGAAGAGAGCCTTGGTTCAGTGGGGATGTATCTTCGGGAGACTTAGAAGATAGTGTCAATGAAACTTATATTGACAAGTCTGATGTGACATATACCCAGTGAGTATGAGAGTGCTTCATCATCTGAATCAGGAGAATTGGAGCATGATGAAAAACCTGTCAGGTTGCGGAAGAAACCAGAGCTATTCAAACATGTGTGCTGATTCTAATATGGAGGCATGGGACGATGCTGACGATCTGACGGTACAGGAAGCATTGACAGGGTCGGAGAAAGAGCTGTGGTTAATGCAATTAGGGAAGAACTAAAGTGTTTTAGTGAAAATCATGCATGGGAGTTGGTAGATGCTCCAAGTGCAGGTACGGTAGTGAAGTGCAAGTGGGTACTTAAAAAGAAATACTGTGACAAACAAGTGAGATATCGTGCACGATTGAAGGGATTTACACAAAGACCTGGTGTGGACTATTGTGAGACATTCTCTCCTGTTATAAGACATTCAACTTTGCTTTATCTATTTCTATTGAGTGTACAGTTAAATATGGACATTACTCACCTGGATGTAACTACGGCATTCCTCAATTGCAACTTAAAAGAAACTGTTTTTATGCAGTTACCTGAATGTTTCCCTAATGTAGATTGTAATAAGGTTCTTAGATTAAAGAAGCTTATTTATGGTCTAAATAGGCTTCTCTTGCCTGGTATGATAGAGTAAATGAAAATTAATGTAATTTAAGTTATGTCAAGAGTAAAGTTGAGCCTTGTGTATTTTTAAAGAATGGTCAAAATAAAGAAAAGACAATAGTTGCTCTATATGTCGACGATTTCCTTATTTTTTCTAATGTGAAGTCTGAAACTGATAATTTAGTGCTAAATTTAAAATCAAGAATCTTGGTTGTGTCAAAAAAAGGTATGAGAGTGAATGTTGATAGAAAAAACTGTGTTGTTACCCTTGATCAGGAGCAGTATATAGAGCAGTTGCACAAGTTTAACATGTCTGACTGTCAGACATCAGAAACACCTATTGAATGTAAATTAAATATTGACAAATCTAGTGTATGTAAAGATAATATTCCATATCAACGGTTAATAGGGTGTTTAATGTACCTTGCACTGTTGACTAGGCCAGACTTAGCATACTCAGTTAGTTACTTACCTCAGTTCAATAATTATTATTCTGATGTTTATTTTTCTTATGCTAAAGAGTTCTAAGGTATATATAAAATAAAATAAAACTAAACATTATTGTTTGAAGTACTCCGCAGATTTGGTCGGTTATGTAGACGCCGATTGGGCAAGTGACATATCAAATAGACGATTATATACTGGCTTTTGTTTTTTTAAAAGTGGGTCTGCCAATTCCTGGGAGAGTAGAAAACAACGCACAGTGGCGTTGAGTAGCTGTGAAGCAGAATACATGGCCTTATCAGAAGCGTGTCGAGAGGCCATACATTTGCGTAGATTAGAAATAGAAAGTTTTGTAATAAAATAGTGTTATTTAATTATAGCCAAAGTTGTTTAAAACTTGCAATCATTTACAGGCATACAAAAGGTCCAAACACATAGATGTGCGTTACAATTTTATAAAAGAAGTGATTGATAATAAGATTGTTGAAACTAAATATACGGGGACTTCAGAGATGCCTGCTGATTTATTGACAAAAGGTTTGCCCAGAGCAAAGCATTATAAATTTATGAAGATTTTGGGACTCCTTAAAATGAAATTTAGTTTTATATAAGTACATTTGTGTATTTCGATATAGTGGGGGTGTTATTATTTATATCGAAATCCTCATTTCATTGTAAACACATTGATCTATTTGGCCTATGATATAATTTATGTAAAAATAAAAGACATTGTTCTCTTACTTTTCGCGCAACGCAGATTCTCACGAAACTCGTTTCTTTCAGTTGGTCGTTGTTGTGTTGGTGTTAAGTAACATTGTTGGGAGTAAATAAGCGTGAGGCGTCAACCTTGAGTTTTACGATGACGCAATGTCCTAGAAGAAAGTCACAGAAAGAGTTATGGAGTCTACTAGCAACCTATTATTTTCAAGCGGAGAGAGTGCCCTACGCGCGCTGTCCTCCGGATTTTAACTTCTAGGGAAACGTTAAGAGAGCGTCAGTGGACCAGACACGGCTCGAGCAGAGGCGTTATACAATTCGCTCTTAAACAACATTGAAAAGTGAAATTAAGTAGGTGTATCGATTCATATTAGCCGGGAAGTCCTACATCTGCGTCTCAATCCATCGGGAATCCGAAAACAAGATCGATCTAACAGCCAAACGTTACAGCAATGTTTAGATTTTTAAAAGTATACAACTGGTAATGGTATGAAATAAGAGTAGCTAAAGTAAGTACTTATAAACGAAGTTACACAAAAAATGATGGTAAAAATTTCTTAGATTTTTTTTTATGGCTTACGCAGGCAGGCGAGCAGTCGGGCCACCTGATGGAAAGTGGTCATCGACACCCATAGACATTGGCAATACCAGTGGTATCGCCAACGCGCTGCCTACGTGAGACATAGGGTGTTAAGTCTCGTTTACAGTAATAGCTGGCATGGTGCCCTTCAAACCGGAACACAGCAGTGTTTTCACATTACTGCTTCGCGGCAGAAATAGGCACCGTGGTGGTACCCACCCAGACGGTCTCCTGTAAACAGGGGACCTACCACCGGTAGATTCGAATTTATCAGTTTTTAATTTCTATTACATTAAAAAAAACAGAATTGCACACAAAAGTAAATAGGTAGTAACAGATTAACGGAATGATAATTGGTATAGATATAAAACACATCGATAAATTGTTACAAATAGGTAAAGTAAACATTTTGATTAATGTTTGAAAATTAATTATTGGAATGTAATAAATCAAATTAAAACAAACATACACCAACATTAAAACATCATTAATCAATGTCGATGTCATGTGCTTATGCCACCTGTAATTATACGCCGCATTCCATTAATGTAACAAATCTTGTTATTCATTATTATACACAAATTGACAATAATTTGTTTGTTTTGTAATGTTCGATATTAGTTTTAAATGCATATTTTTATTATTTCTTTTACAATTTTTTCATTGTCATCAGCCTGTGTGAGTCCATTGCTAGTCATAGAGGGTTTTGGACCTTATCCCACCACTCCGGTCCAATGCGGGCTGGTAGGTGGACCGACATTTTACATGCCCATCCGACGCGTGGGTCATCTTACTTTTTAGACAATTGGGTGATCGGCCAAAATGTTCCTAACCAACCAGAAAACAACGATAACACAAAGTTCCTTCCTCGCGGGATTCGAACGCACGGCCATCAGTTTATAAAGCCATACTGGTAGCTCACGGAAGCCACGAGGCCTTTAACAATCTTAGAACAACTCATTGACGATGACGATTGCAAATAAAGGTACGTTCTTAGAGGATATTGTATCTTGAAAATGTAATTTTTAACTCTGATTACAAATCAAATTTAAATTTCTTTATTCAATACAAAACTATAACTATAGGTAATAAATTTCTTGAGCATTTAATAAGTTGTTCGTGTTATAATTTTTAAAATTTTGTCGTTAAACTTTGAAAATCGAGAAGATACCACCTGCAAGTAATAGATTAAAAATTTTGTTACCGTGGACGCTGAAAATTGTCGAAAACCTCAAGAACAAAATTCATGCAATCGATGCGATAAATCTATAAAAGTATATTATCTAACTTCTATAGTAGTTTTATAAATACAAGAAATTATTAGTATTCACTCATTTCTTGCTGTATAGCATATTTTTTAGTTTAGTCAGTAATAGTCTTAATTACTGTTACATCAGCTATTCTTTTGTGAAATACCTGTCAAAATCGAATGAGCCTTTCCGGAGATTAGCCAGAACAAACAGACAGACGAACAACAAAAATTTAAAATGATATATCGGTTGTATGAATTTTTAAAACTTTTATTTATTTATTACAAATATACTCTCTAATTTTGTTTATTTGTATAGATAAGCAGTAACTAGTTTATTTTTCGATCAATAACGTTAGTGTTTTGTAATGGCAAATACTTTCTATGTAAGATGTTTGACTTCAACATTTTCAATAAGTGAATTAAGAAATACCTATGAAAAATATTCAGAATAATAAAAATGAATTAAAATGATTGCAACTTTTTCACTGGTAGGTTTTGCAAGTATAACTAGCACGTAGTAAAATACTATACAAACTAAAACATATAAAAATATGGTAAAAGTATATTTTTCGGAGTGCCCCACGACACTACGCAGCATTGCTCAACCCAGACTGGCTGAAAAACAGTGACACAAGGATCTTTGCATCTAGGTCCTAGGGCAAGGAGCCAGCCACCAGTCACGCTACCTCGCCGGAGATGGTCCGGTAGCCCCGTGATATATTGTACAGCCTAAATGAATCCTCCTGACGTGTCGGGCTCGCGATGAACTGGACAAGATGAAATTCATGTTCAATGAACATGTTGTCTCGGGGCCGATCAGTATTGATGGCGTTACTCTTTAAGTTTTGAATAAGTATGTGAACCTTGAGCATATATGCGGAGACACAGCTTCGAGAGGGAAGCCGGTAAGAGGATTTAGTTGGGCTGGGCAACTTTTAGGAAACTGAGCCACGTCGCCGCCGATACCGCAATGTTTGAAGACGAAGTTTTCAATCAATCAATCTCTCCGTGTTGGCCTACTGGGCCGAAACAAGGCCTTTGACTATGGGACTGGTCCAAATTTAATGTATGTGCAGAAGAACAAAAATGGTTTTTAAGGTATTGTAATGCACATCATTTAAATAATGAGAATAAGCATGTACTAATTCTTCCAGCAACTAGACTGCGAAGAATATCAAAATCTTTTATGGGACAATGCTTTTACAACAAAGCCCCAGAAAATTTATTCAATTTAGGCTCCACTGAGGACCCATGAACGTCAAAAATTATCCATTTCCCACCGGTTCACAAACCCAGACCCGTCCAGAGAAGAACCGGCAAGAAACTCTGCCGCCTTTTTTTTTCAAATATTAGTATTTACAAAATTTGACCAATACATTTTTTTTTAAGGTACCAGGGGATTTGCAAGCGCAGAATATAACTATTTCTACACATCTTGGTCCTCAATATAATTTATAACATAATAGTAGGCTTTTTCTATACGCGTTGTTTTGACAACTTTACGAAAGCTCGAATCATTCAGTTGCGTTTGGCAGGCATTTAATTTATTATACATTCTTATACTATTATACATGAAAGATTTTTTGGTTCGGGTCAGTCTAAATCTGGGTAGCTCTAAAGGCTCAATTCGACCCCTGCGCGGCCTAATATCTTTTTTAGCAAACATATGAATATTTTGACGCGCGTACATAATATCTTCAAATATGTATAGCGAGTAGTTAAATCAGTTTTATTAAAAACATTACGTAAAGATTCCCGTGAACCCAGATTGTAGATTGCCCTAACAGCCTGTTTTTGTAGTATAAATATTGTGTTCTAACCGGCAGCAGATTAAATGAGTTCTTGAATGATAACACACTTTGGTAATGGATTGCTCGCTCCAGGCTATTTTCAATAAAATGAAAATTTTACGCTTGTAACTGTTTCTTTATTGATATAATTTTATTGTAAAAGATGACAAAAAAGAGTCCCACTGAGTTTCTGACGCCGGTTCTTCTCAGGTTAGAGGTGACATTTTCCGAACCATAAGATTGTGTCGGTGGTATAGGTGATTTATGTTGAATTAAGATATATAAATTTGCAATAGATTTCCTGGTATTGTTTACTGAGTAAATGACACGTACAATGTGAAATTAGAAGGCAGAGACTAGATTTGTTGTGGGCATAGTGTATCGCTAACTATCAGTTAGTTTGGGATGATATATTTGTAACATTTTTGTGATGAATTATTAAACGAAATATTTCTATTCAAATACCCTTACTAAACATTAAAATGTCAAGCGTTCAACAAGTAAAATCAATCACAAAAAATATATATGGATCCATCAAGACTGACATTTGTAGGAACCAGCAGTAATAGATTTTGCTTAGTTTTAAGCCGGTGGTTTCCTGTTTGCAAAACTTTCTCCAACAGGGATTATTCTCAAGTACGACAGTAGCTATGAATAAGATTAAATACCTTTTGAAGATTATGCTGTAACTTTTATTTAACCAAAGCAAGTCGAATTGAAAAGCTTATCACTTATCTGAGATCTCTTTTATTGACTTTCTAATCAATATAGATGCACAAAGTATTGAATAAGTGTGTTAGTAGTGATTCAAACTGTGGTAAGTATAACTGTAGCAAAAAAATTAAACATTTTTGCGACCGTTAATTTCACGCGCATCAAATAACCTAAACTCTAATACCGCTTTTCCATTGTTAGCAAAATGAAAAGTGTGGTAAAAATACAAGGCGACGGCTGTAAAAAAGAGAAATAATTTCTCTTTACAATCGTGGTTCAGAATTTTTATTGAACCTTAGTGAAAAATGTAAATAATAATTGTCGTTACTCATTGGTAAATTATGTACTAATGTGTATAACTTTTTGTTTGACTGTACCTCCTAATTATTTATAAAGACTTATTACACAATCAGTTCTTTTCATGTTAAATGAATGGCCTTTTAAAATCATTCTGAAGCTGGAGAAATAGTTGATACTTACAACTCTTCGTTTTTGTTAAAAAATAAACATTTTTAGTTATTAAACTAATCTAAATTAACCTTACAACTTTAAATTGACAAGCTTCTGTCGCTAATTAGTTACTAGTTCTTGATTTAATTTCATTTACTAAAATAATATATTTTTATGAAAGATTCAAATGAAATTTACTAGTTTGAAAAAGTTTTGTTTGAAAGTTTTTATCACAGCAAAGACTACTCGAAAAGGGAATATTTTTTAACTATTAGATATTAAATACCCACCTTCGTGGCTTAGTGCTATTGGCCTTTGCTTTTCCAATCGATGTTCGTGGGTTCGAATCTTGCAGGGCAATAAGCAAGTTATCACCTAATTTGCAAAAAAACAAGATGATTCATGTCGGATAGGAATGTAAAAAACAAGTCCAGATAGTAGTAGTAAGTAAATAAGACTTAAGATTAAGTAAGTACATCAGAATAAATTTTCGGTAAAAATCCTTGTAAGAACTAGTGATTGTCAAAAGTTTTGTATAGAATACAGTTTTGAACCACGAGATACAGAAAAGCCGGATAGGTCTAAGGATTGCTGCTCTTTGACAGGGGAATTGTTATCCAGCTACTCTAATCTAAAACCTTTGACGATTCCTAGCCCTAGTGGTATAGGCTGTGGCTTAGAAACTGCAGGATCGTGGTTCGAATCCTGCAGGGACTCAACAAATTTTCATTGTTGTTTCTAGTTGGTTAGGCAATTTAGGGCGATCACCCAATTGTCATG
This sequence comes from Lamproptera curius, assembly GCA_029286875.1. NCBI lineage: Eukaryota > Metazoa > Arthropoda > Insecta > Lepidoptera > Papilionidae > Lamproptera > Lamproptera curius. Next base: position 416,863 of record JAGSMT010000069.1, read on the forward strand.
AAAAGCTAAGATGATCCATGCGTCGGATAGGCATGTAAAAGTCGTCCACCCATCACCGCATTGGACCAGCGTGTGGATACGGTCCAAAAACCCTCTAATGGATAGGGGTGTTTTAGGGGAGGCCTATGTCCAGCAGTGGACTATCACAGGCTGATGATGAATCTAAAACCTTTAAAGTATTCATTCAATTTATTGTATGTTGTAAATCGCAGATTTTATTAAAATGGCCCATGTATTAATCATTATAAATTTCCTTTCCTAATTAGACACATAACATTTTTTAATTATATTTTGATTTGTTTTTAATAAAGTGACGATAGGAGGAGCAAGTTCACCTGATTGTAAGAATACACTTGGCTTAGAAGAAAGGTAGTGCTAGACGCCCCAAACGCCTTGTGCATGGTAACTCACATTTACGCAACTTGGCATGGTAACTCACATTTACACAATAATAACGCTAGCTACTTATAAATAGACATTTTCAATCAAATACTGTTGCGTTTACATTTTATTTTGAAATACGGTCAAAAAGATACGCTCTAAATTGTGTACATCCTACTATAAAGACATCCGCCGAAAAGGATGTTATTATAGGCTTAAATAATAAAAGCTATAAGGTAATTTTAAAAAGTAAAAGAATGAAATTATTTGTTGGAACCACAAATTATTAATTGAGAATATTAGATGTATCGATTTATAATAACTTACATAAGCTTTTTAAATTTTAGTCTCAATTTAAACACATAATTTAAAAAACCGTAATGAGTTACTCGCGAACTTTTTAAAACAAGTACATTTAAAATTTATATATTGTTTACATAATGTAGTTACATTTTTTTGATCCGCTGTATTATACTATATTATAAAAATACATATAATCAGGATTAACGATTAATAATTATAGAACTTTTATTTGTTAGTAATTAAAAAAATGTCAGAAGTAATTTTCATCATCATCAGCCTGTGATCTGAGCAGTGAACACTGCTAAACATAGGCCCCCTAATACACCCCTATCTATTAGGGAGTTTGGACCGGATCCCAATGGTCTAATGCGGGTTGGTGAGTGCAGGTGAAATAGTTTTTTGCCTGATTATTCCACTAAGAGAAGTACATTTAAAATAGGTTCACACCAGGTAATCGTTCTGCTTGTCTTATCGCATAGTTTTATAGGTAAAACTAGACGTTTATCCCCTTAAGCATCATCGTATCGTATTTAAATGTAAAATTTAATTGCAATCTTTACGGTATTCCCATCCAAAGAATCGTCAAAAATGTGATAGAAACACAAAATTTTATATTTATCTAATGTTTTATTAAGAAACTGCTTAAAATAGGACCTAAAGTAAAATTAACGCAGATGAAGTCACGACCAACGACAATATAATAAAACAAGATAAGTCAAGGAAGAAAAAAGGCAAGAACAAAAACAATTGCGAACAAATGAAACTAGCCTACGTGATCCAATATGGTTGACCCCGGCTCTAATTTAGCGTAACACTCCTAAACTACCTTTAAGACTTGTTAACAAACAAGTGCTATATTTTTCTTTGTTTTCTTACTACGTGGAACATTAAATTAACAAATATGTAATCCTCACATAATTTTACTATATTATACAAGATGACCAGATGCTCCACTATCTGTTAATATGGATCTATATTTGAATTGAAAGTTGACGAAAAATCTCTCAATTAGTTAATTATAAACCTAGCCTCAACCTAACCTAGTTTTAATGTTCTGACCACGATCAACTAATAATTCACCTATTAATGATATGTAATAAGCGCAAGATCATTTTATAAAAAATGGCGTTGTTTGATTTACCATTCTTATATATGTTTTAACTTTAATAAGCTTTTACAAAAGTCAAGAAAAGGGTCAAAATAAAAATATTATCGAAAATTTTGAAAAATTGTTTGATTATATAGAACATTATAAACAAATATATTAGTCAAATATAAAGAGAAAATATGTTTACCCTATTTATTTTAAACTGACCATAGTTTCATGGCATTCACGTACAGTTAGTTTACTTTGTCAGAATTCGGTCAACCGCTTAACGATTTTTCGGAATAGGTTTCCAACGAATAATACGTAAAACAAATTTGATCTTCTTCAAATAATCCATTGTTTATATATAGTTTTAATAATAGTTAACGGCCACTCAAACCGTAAAGGCCGACGTAAAAATTATTTCTTACAAAAAGTATAAATATATGCAGGCCGCTCTTTATGACTTGTCTCGTGTGGTGCAGTAAGAAACGACCTTTCTACAGATTGCCTGTTTGTGCAGTGAGTTATCAAAATCTACCTGTGATTCCAAATTGTCTACTTTTTCTTCAAGGTCTTTTAAGACTAGCAGAGCAGGGAAGACATGCCTACAAGCGCAACCTTTGCTAGTAACGTTGAGCCTGAGAAAATATGGCCCGTTACCAGAAAAATGATTAAAAGGAGATGCTTTGCTAGTTCCTTTAGCCTTATGAGTTTCCAAGTGGGCCGAGGGCCTCAGGGAGACAAGGCTTGCAAAGACAGGGTAACGGTCTCAAGATTGTTCAAGATTAAAATTGTTGTAGGCTCCAACTTATAACTGATTTATTTATAATCAAATACGGGTCTATCACGACAAATACGATATTATATGATAAATACATCATTACTTTTTCTACAATTTCCTAACAATTTAAATAAAAACAAAAGACGATATATTGAATTATAGCAAACTTTTAATATAGCATAAAAATCTTAATTGATTAAATAGGAATGAAAAGCGATGTATAATTACATAACACGAATATACCCCCTTAAATTGGTAGACCAGACCATATTTTGGGAAACAGCAAATTTAATACGTTTTCAATAGTTTGGTTTAATTTAAAAATAAAATTTAACCGTTTATTTTCTGAGTCAGGCGTAAGAATAGCAAGGAAGCCGATGCAGTTGTGAACAAATGAAACTAAGGTACGTGATCCAATGCAGCTGCCACCTGCGTCAAGTTTATCGTGTTCTTTACAATCTTCAAATAATGTAATAAAATAGCCTATAAGCAATATATTGTTTAAAATTATTTCAATAACTCTAAATTAGTAATTTAATTTTATATTCAAGTTATTAAAACCTTTAAATTAAAAGGTTCCCATTTTTTGCATGAAATCGCACATGTAATAGGTACGGCAATATGTGTAATTTGATATTTGATAAATTCTGAGTGCTTTATTTTTCAGACTGGAGGGCTTATCTCCACTAATCATAAAAAAATGCTGATCAGACTTTAAAGCGGACAGTGACTCCTAATACTGTGGTCTGAAGCTTTACTCAAAAAACTGGCAGTACCTTTTTTAAAAGTATTAAAGACTCAATTTGGATCCCATAGTTTTAATACATACCTTTAATTAACTGCCTCCTTAGCCTCGTGGTATGGGCTTGTGCTTTAGAAACCGGAGGTCCTGGGTTCGAATTTTGCGCGGACCCAACTACTTTTTTTTAGTTGTTTCCTAGTTGGTTAGGGCAATAGGGGCTGATCACCAATTGTCTGTAAAGTAATATGATCCATGCGTCGGACGGGCATGTAAAAAGTAGATCCTGCGTTTTACCTCTCTCCGGTCGTGTCAGTTATCTGTCCCATTGGACTATGAGAGCGAAGGAGGGAATGCACTTGTGATTGCGAGTACATTTGTGCACTATAATATCTCCTATGTAGTTGGCCGATTTCTAACATAGATCGGCCGCCGTAGTTGGAATCATTTAGGAGGTAATTTTTATTACCTTTAATATATATTATTCACATTATTTCGTTGGTCGACTCCTAGCAATTCGATGTAAATAATGAAATCCTGGATTATTTTTATATTTTTGTTTGAAAGGTAGTGCTAGTCAATTCCCAATTTTTATTTAATAAGTTGTTTTTGACATACAAATAAATAAAAAATAAGTTATTGAAATTCTTGATTTTGTGAGATTGAATGATGCTTGTGTAAAAGCATGTTGATAATCTTTGATGAAAATGGTAGCTTGATCACCTTAAGTAGATTTACAATAATATGGTCATAAGAAATGTCTGTCTCCATAAATATTCTACGTACATTACATTCAAATATAAAATATATCGCAAACTTATAAACGCGACTTGTAAAAGACGTGATTTGATAAAAATGAATACCTTAAAACTCTCAAACAATTTTAATGCAGTTGCAGAAATCAACGGATGGTTTCGTGTAAAAAGTACGTTGTTATTCGCTTAAATAGTTATAAGCTGTTTAAAATTAGTCATATTTTTCATTTAAAATTTTATATGTTTGAATAAAGAAAAATGTGACTTCATTCGTAGCTATATGTAGTCATGGAATATTACAGGCAAAATCAACATTTTGTTTATACATACTTTTTTACATTTCTTTATTCGAAATAAAAACTTTCTTGTCATTGTTCTTTTTATATATAACCTGGATAATATTCCAAAAAATAGTCATCATTTTACTATCTTTAAAGCAGCTAACGATTGCTACATTAACTTAAAGAACACAATAGTACATACGCTGCTTCGTTACTATAGTTACATTAATTTAGATAATTAGACATTTCGCTAAAATAAAGTATCAATAATTTTTGTTATTTTTTTATGGCATACGCAAGCAGACGAGCTGTCGGGCCACCTGATGGGAAGTGGTCATCGACGCCCATAGAGTTTAGCAATAGCAGAGGTATCGCCAACGCGTTGCCTACCGTGAGACATAGCGGTAGCTCTTTACCCAGTAACATCGCGAACGGTGCCTAACCGGAAACGCAAGCAGTGTTTTCACACTACTGCTGCGCAAACTAGGCACCTTACCTACCTCAGAGGTCTCATGTAAACAGGGGACGTACTACCGGTAAATATAAAATTTTTTTCATATTTCAAAATTGAAGAAAAAGGCATTTGATGTATACTACTACACAAACTTACTGCTGCTACTGCAACAACACTTGCTTTAGGTATGTACAGATTATACTCTTATGCTACGTTATTAGAAGAAGTTATTAATAATAGCATAATATAAAGTGAATAAAATAATTAAGAAAAGCTTTTATCGTAATTCAACAATATCTTTTTGATCCCAGTATTTTAAATCAACTTTTACATTTTCCGACCCCGTTAAATTCAACAAAGAGCCAAAATACAATTCAAGATGCCGGAGGCATATCTTTAGAGACCTCTGTGAATTATTCTCGACAGTGAATTACAAATGCAATTCCAAAAACAAATAAATAAGTTTATTTAGTAGATACGGCGTAAAAATTAAGAAAGAAAATTATACTCATAAAATAATAAATGTTTTCGTTTGTATCAAAAATAAGATTCACAAAATAGTTTTGTTACTGTCCGTTCTTTTAAAATACAAGTTATAAAAAGAAATAATAAATCCTTATTTGCATAAAAAATTGCTGTTCTTGATAATTTTTAGTATTTCATGAAACTGTCTTTTGAATCAACTAGTACCATACAAAAACAGGGTGAATAAAGAACACCACTGTCCATAAATATTCGCATTGAAAATTATTCAAGTATACAATAATATTTTATCAAAGTTATGTACAATGTCACGTCTAGTTTATGTAAACTTAAGAGCTATAAAAATGCTATCAATTATGTATTGAGAGTTGTATCTTTACATTTTACTTAGATGTATCTTACTCATAACTTTTTGTAAGTAAAGGCTATTACTATTATTGCTAATAGGGCTATTACTAAATTAAGTTTTCTAAAACAGGTCTAGTAATAGCATTATTGGCATTCATCTTCTGAATCTTGTTATTGAAAGTGATTTCTATGTCTAGTAAAACACTTTTTAAATCTTTAGGCATAGATTAATTTATCTGTGTCTTAAAAACGAATGCAGTTTTGTAGAGCAAATAAAAAAAGTTACACATTTGCTGAACGACTTTGTTTTAAGACATTAACCGAACGCTACCCAGCTTAATTTGATAGCTGCACCTCTCTCTACAATTGGACTTACCTTATTTGATTACCTGTCCTAGGTACAAGTATTCGTCAATAATTTCAAAAGAAGAGTCCCCAACAGCTATTACGTTGATTGTGAAGTAGACTATTAACGTAGTTTTCTTTTATGTTTTTTAATTAAAAGACCTACTTGCTGAGCAACATTGTTAAGATCTTCAAGCACTAGTTTTAAATCACCGAGCAATTCTGTTATGGCAGATATGTTTTCCGAAAATCCAAACTAATAAATAATTTGTTGCTGTCAATCCTAAATCCTTTAACTTTCATTGGCTTGAAGTTATCTTTTATATCCACGGTAAACAATTACGCCTTTATCAGTGGAACCAAGTCCCCAACGTTAAGTGGTAAATTAAAAATTTACACGAAGTAGGTCTCTCTTTACAAGTGACCGCCTCGGGTACCTCTAATCTCCGTAATTACTGGGTAACAAGGCATAACTTTTTCATGACTTAGGACAGTGATCGGATTTCTTCTTACACTGTTTTACTTATCAGCGCGGCAGGTTTCACTTACCATTAGTTGAATGTCCTGCTCGTCTAATCGCTTTAACCAATAAAAAAGTTGCACGTTTCTTCTGCGTCTAGTAAGTGCTCTGTATGACAAAAAAGAATAACGTGTAAGTACTACTTGAAAGTTATAAGACGATTTAAAATCGTTCCGCGTTTCAAATGTGTGTATTATGCAGTGGGAACGCAAACTTTATACCATATTTTGTTCTTTTATTTATATCTCCGACAAACCATTAACATGTAGGCGCCAATTGTTAACTCCTTCTTCAAACTCAACCAGGCTTTCGACATATGTCAACGTGCATTTTTCCACGCAAATGAAAGGTTAAATAAAACAGTTGTTAAGCCGTATTGTGATAGTAATCAACAAACGTTTGCAAACCATTGCTTAGGCAAACTTAAAGACTGATTGACTGCTTTTCATTTGACTTAATGAATTTATGGGACTTATAATCAAAAAGATTACACGGTTCACAATTTTTTGTTTTTAATTTAAACATGTGTACTTTTTATTAGAATAAGATAAAACCTTTTTGGTCTTTTAGCTTTTTTACAAAGTTTTGGTTACTTAAATAATAAAAATCAAAAACAATTCATTTTTTAATACTAGAGTTATCAATGTATCAACTATATGAGGTGTATTCTATCACATTTGGATTTGCATTATGTTGATACCTTTATAGCATTTAATAGCCTAGCAACGGTTGTTAAATATAATATATAACTACCGATGCTAGGTTCAAAACTTTATTTCATAAATTTTAATTTTGTTAGTATTAGTTTTTTGTCATATTAAACCGCCTCGTGCTAACGTACGCCATGTCTTGGTTCGGCTGAGGACATTGAATGTTCTTTATATAGTAAATCACAGTTTGGTAGTTCAACAAACTTCCTTCTGCAAGTTACGAGGCAATAAAAGCCATTTGACTATTAGAAGAAACGATGCTTTGATTTCGATCGATTGAAAAAGCCTGAATGCTACGACAGAAAAGAAAAAAAACTTCTGCTCAATGAAAAGTTTGGTTGCTTGAGCGTTCATTGTAATGGTTTAAGATTGATAAAACTTAATTTTTTATATTCAATTTTTTTACGTATTAAATAATTGATCATGTACACTAATTCCAAGTAGATAAAATATTACCATAATTTTGAAGAATAATTTAAAGTATACCATTGTTTAACACATTATTTTCATCTACCTTTTAAGCTTGCGCTAATCAACGTGCTTTCTTTGTAAAACTGTTGCGTATTTCGCCGCATTTTAAGTCTCTGCTACTTATAAGGTATTATTTTATTAAATCACTATTAATCGCTAAGAAAATAAAGTGGAGAGCTATTTCAGACGAAATTATTAATTTTATAAATTTTCTTTAATCAAATCACCTAATTCGTAATTATAATAATTCTAATATTTATTATTAAAATAAATATTCACTACGCAGAATTAAATAACCTTATCACTATTTTCAATCAAGATCAAAATCTTATCTATACTAACATTTTTTGTTAGGTTAAGACAATTTAAGGTTATTTATTTAAATCAATAAAGTGATATTTTTAAAACTAAAATATTATAGAAGCTTGGAAATTGTCACGTAAGTAAAAAAAACCTTTTCACTGTACTAAACTTATTTGTCTTGCAAATTCGAACAAAGGCGCAGTATACTTAAAAGTTTTAAAAATTCTAAATATTTAATATTTCAATATTCTCCCTTACAATCACTTTTGTACAGTTAGGAGTTATTGAATCCGTTTTTGAAAGTTATTAGTTTTAATAAAATTCTAAAAGTTATTCAATTAAAATTTGAAATTATTATGTATAAATTATTGTCAACATATTCACCGTTATAGTAGTAGTCAAATTTATTTATCCATTAATGTTATACTTTAATAATAATAATAATGTAGTAAAATATAAATTTTGAATTAATAAAATTTTCTATTAATTTGAAAAGTCCGTCCTGCAATCTACAATTATTTTGCTTAAAGAAGTTCAATCTTGTTTGATAATAAATTTTACAATCTATTAAAATATAATTCCTCTCATTTAACGTAATAGCCTACTTTTGGTAACAGTACAGTTTTGAGCTTTTATTGAAGATCCTTTTAGAAATTGACAATTTTGATTATAGAATAAAACTTGTTCTTAATAATTTTCACTACTTGTGCGCAATATAGAAATGCTTATAGTTCCATTCCTCACTCAATAGGATTGGTAACGGTTATAAATGCTGCTTTTGTTTACTATTTTATAGCGTTATTAGTTTTAATAATAAAAGTAATTAGCTTTATTTTGTAATACTTACGAATTAAGTCAGACGTACAGAGATCATCATCAGTGTCCGTCTCGTTGCTAGTTTGACATAAAATGCCTCGCAGTTTCCGCAATCGCAATAAAATCTCTTATATGTTTTATAATACTAAACTTAATCAATTATACATTAAAAAAGAGAGTAAATTAAATGGTGATTATGCATTTGTTTGGAATAAGAATAACACCCTATTGCCTTACATTTAAAATGACAGATTGTATGTTGGATATATTTATATTAAGAAAAGGGATCTAGGCCATTTTTGACATATTGCTGATAAATTCTAAAAGAACATTATGCTTAATAGCCTACCTCTTAAGAGTTAGCTTGCATATTTAAATTGTTTTAACAAGGATGAATTTTGGACATAAATTATTTTGATTGAAATATCTACAAGACTATAACATAAAGTCTAAAAAGAAAAGTCTTGTTTTAAAAAAAAAAAGTTATAATTAGTTGAAGACCTGTCAATATATAATATATGAAATTATGATCATCTTACAATGCAATTAGTTTTATAGTATACAATTAAACTTTTTTTAAAATTTTTAAAAATAGATAATTTAGTATGCCAACCAATACTTTAAACATACTTTCAAATATACGATTCGTTTCTCAAATTCTATTATACCTTGGTGGAGGCGTTCCCTTATTTCCCCCCCCCTGACACTAAGCCCCTGGGCGGCCGGCAAGAGGGTGCCCGCCGCCTAGAAAAGGGCTCAAGAGGGAGCGCCGTGCTTTTTGTTCCGGCACAGCGTCTAAAGCGATGGTCCGGGTGTCCCAACACATCCGGAGAGAAGAGGCCCGAGAGTGGCGAGGGCCACATCGCGCCGGGGTCGCCGAAGACTGTGATCAGCGCCCACGGCCCCGGCTACAGCGACATGAGAAAGGAACAACCGTTGATTTTTTAGTGGGTATACCGACCGCTCCATCTTGGTCCGGGGAGCCCCACATATCCCTGCTGTCCCCTCACTTTGGCGGCGGGGAATCAATAAGCTGAATTTTTCCAACGGAAAAAAAAAGCCGTTCCCTTGTTCTTCTAAATAAGCACTTATATCGTCTATCAAATCATTAAAAACAATGTTATTATTAATTTTAAGAAAAATTCCACGTACAATATGGTAAAAAATTTGTAAACATGTCAGTTCATCATATTTTTTAAATCTAAGTTTGCTAAGAGAACTATATTATTATATCATTTAATATTTTTTATTTTTTTTCAACTGAGAATCTAACTGAATTACACGTAGAAATGGTTATCCGTTACTTTTACGGCCTGTGTAAACAAAACAGGACTTTGGAATTGTTTTTGGAAACCATAAAAGTTTGATAACGACCTAACGATAAAACGAAAGCCAGATCTATAGTTAACCTACGAGAAATAAAATGCATTTACAATTTTCTCTCTTGGAACAGAACATTTCTTTGTCCTCCAAAACGAGCTATTCGAGCGGTTTATAACCTGGCTCCAAAGGAATCCCTGAGAAAATTGTTCCCAGAGATTAAAATACTTAACCGTTACTTCTCAATACATTTTCGAAAACCTAATGTATTGCAAAAAATAGAAATGATTTTCTTAGACATTGTGATGCACATAACATAAATACTAGAAACAATATAATTTAATTCTTCCAGCAACTAGACTGCGAAGAATAAGTAAATCTTTATGGGACAATGTATACGCCTATTACAACAAAATCCCAGTAAACGTTCAGAATTTAACTGTTAATAAATTTAAAAAGTAGTAAAGGAACGTTTATGTGTTAAAGGTTATTATGACATAAATGAATTTATAAATGATAAACAGGCTGGTAATGGAAGTCTCGCTCCAGGCTTTTCAAGTAATATACGATGATAGTACTGTATGTAGCTCATAAGAAAATTTATATGTATATATTTGATTATTTTAAAAGATGACAAAATAGGCCCGCTGAGTTTCTTTCGCCGGTTCTTCTCAGGTCGGAGGCGTCCTATTCCGAACTGGTAGCGTCCTCTGACAATCAATAAGCGAGTGTTACACTTCTATATTGAATAAAGATATTTGAATTTGAATTTGAATTTGAATATATTGCCCTTGTATATACAATTTAGTAGCTAAAGTATATGGTAGAATATTAGGAATTTAACAAAGAGATACCATTTTTATGTTAAAAATAATTAACATAACCTACCAAGCCAGTTGCTGGGTCTAAGATTTTTGTTGCTTGTCTCACATGTAGTAAAATATGCAAGGGGAACTACAGGAGAACATTACCCATTGGGACTATAATACTTTCTTTGGTATGTAATACCATAGAAGATGTTTGTAAAAAAAACATGGCGACCTTCTTGACTGATTTTGCACCATTACCGCTTAATACGATAAAATTATTATTTACAAAGGAATAAGGAAATGTTAATGCTGGTATAAAACTCCTCTGAGATTTGCAGAGGAAAATTTAAAATTGACTGAGATAAAACAAAAATCAAAGAAATATTTTATATTTTATTGTCATTTAAGTTTTTAACGAGTGAGTATATTATTAAAGTGTTAATATATATGTGTGAAAATTAAAGCATAGGAGATTTTAACACTAATCTCCTTGTACCTAATTTATCCCGTACCAGCAAATTCCTAAAAATTATCACGTCATGCTGCTTTCATGTTTTACCTCTCTACGCTACACACTGTAGTACCTCTCTAATGAAGACACGTGCCTTGATATAATACTGACATCCAATCGTTCTAAAGTCGCCTCTCAAGGCCAATATTCTGCTCCAAGTTTTTCTCATAATGACCTTATTTTCCTTTCTTACATCCTTAAACCTACTAAGCCCAAACCTAAGCGGAAAGAATCAGCAGGGAGGTTTTAGTGACTGCGAAAACTATTGATCAGAAAATCCATGTACTAAATGACATAGTTACCAAACTTTATAACAAGCATGCTCCCATAAATAAAGTAAACGTTAAACATCCTCCCGCATCATGATTAACCAGACAGATTCGGATATCCATGAAAAGTCGAGATTATTAGTTTTGAAAATTCAAGCATAATTGCTCTGAATTATTATATAGTCAGGAATTAGTCCGGAATCGGTGTAATCAGATGGTACGTAACGTTAAACGCCGACATATTCTTGATAATATTTCTATCTCGTCTTCTGCCGATATCTGGAAGTTCCTTGGAACTTTAGGTATTGTCAAATAGCGTTTGTCAAACAATCAACGTTCAATTTCCTTTTAATTGGACCTTTAAATTAGTTGGATCCTTATACCTTCTCTGCCACTATTTCCCATTTTAATGGTTTGACGCACCCAAATATTAATGGTTTTAAATCAGCCAGTTCCTTTGAAGAAACAAAAAAATCGATCCTATCAATCAAGTCAAATGTAGTGGGATGCGATAACATAGGACGCCGTATGATTCTCCCAATCTTAGAGCAAGTACTTCGTACAATTACCCATACATACATCATCAGCCTGTTTTAGTCCACTGCTGGACATAGGCCTCCCCTAATACACCCCTATCCATTAGGGGGTTTGGACCGTATCCCACCACGCTGGTCCAATACGGGTTGGTGGGTGGACCGACTTTTTACATGCCCATCCGACGCATGGATCATCTTACTTTTCAGACAATTGGGTGATCGGCCCAAATTGCCCTAACCAACTAGGAAACAACAATGAAAAATTGTTGCGTCCCCGCAGGATTCGAACCCACGACCTCCGGTTTCTAAAGCACACGCCCATACCTACTATTATAGGCTACGGAGGCAGTTACAATTACCCACATCATCAATTTTTCTATTACTAGCGGATCTTTTCCTAAATTGTGGCTGAAGACCTACGTTCATCCTCTTGCAAAGACCTATTTCAATATTTCCTTTTCTTTCAGAGGTACGCGAGTCTTGTGTTCTAAGGCAGTTCTCCAACTTTGTGTTATGTAATAACCTAATTAGTCCGTTTCAATCAAGATTTAGACCAGGACACAGCACCACTACCGCCTTTCTGAAAGTGACTGGCGACATTCGAGCTGCTATGGAAAATACCAAAGTCACAGTTTCGGTATTAATGCTCTTTTCCGATGCCTCCAATACCGTCAGTGCTGATATCCTTTCAGCAATCCTTTTCCATTTAAGGGTTTCAGATGAAGCACTGGTTTGGTTTGCATCTTATCTTCTAGGACGCCAACAAATGTTCTTGCAAATGAATTGTTTTCAAACTGCCTTAGTCTTATTAGTAGCGTACCTCAAGGCAGTATACTCTCTCCTATTCTATTTTCTGTTTTCATTAACTTTCTTACCCCTGCACTTTGAAGTTTTTATCATCTTTACGCCGATGATCTGCAATTGTACTTTCATTATACTCCAGACAAAATAAATGAAATAGTCAAGAAATGAAACGACGACCTTGATGCAATCAAAATGTGATCTTTAAAGTTTGGTATAACAATAAGCCCAATAAAGTGTCAGGCAATAATTGTTGGAAACCAACTAATTAGATAAGTTGGATTTACACAGCTTTTATTAATAAAATTCAAAAGTTATACCATACCTTTCTGTGATAGTTTAAATAACCAGGGTTGATAATTGACTCCACATTTAGTAGGAGACAGCATTTAGGAGTTACAGGAGTATTTAGATAACTTTTTCCTTTGATCGACTATGGTGATGTTTGCCCTGAATGCAGACCATATGCAAATCGATAAACTTGATCGGCTTCAAAATAACTGCATTCGATCGTCATCGTATCAAACACAAATTATATGGCTACCTTTTCCACAAACGAATGCTGAGGGCTCTCAGTACTCTCTTTTCTTTTCTCAATTCTTCTTACACGTCGACTTATTTGTCTTCCTTTTTCTAATATCTCGGTGAAACTGGTGTTAAAGACCTTCCTTCGGCAAATAACCGTCTTCTCTTATGGCCCGTGATTTCGTTCACAAGTCTTTTCATATTCAATATATTCTTTTGTGGAATGGGCTAGCTTTTGAGATCACAATGGCTACAATAACGCTCAGTTTAAAGGCAAAGTCGCAAACGTCTTTTCAAAGAGGCGTCGGTAGAGTAATTTTAACTTGAACTTCAAAATATGTTTATTTAGTTGTGTATATATGTATTTATACGTATGTATGTGTATAAGTTATATGTATATATGTATGTTTATGTGTATTTATTTCCATTAAATTTATATTTGGTAGTTTTACTTTATACGTTAAATAATATTACATTAAGTTTTATAATCGGAAATTTCGATGTTATTCTAATCTTACTTCACAATGTGTAAATCATTGTCTGTTTCTGGCTTACTTGTGAACCTGCTCTGAATTTTTATAACCTCCCTAATCTTGGCTGTTAGAAAATGCCTAAGGTTTAAGCCCGGCTGTGTACATTTTATTGTAAAAAAGTATGAATCAATAAATAAAATTTATAATATTTAAGAATTATATTCATTGTACTTTTTCCGACACTTAAACACGCTTATATCGATAACTAAGACAGTGCCATAAATTTTGCTATACATGTCTAATTAAATCTAATTTTAACCTACCAATAGATAAAAAAAGCAAAGTAAATTATTAACAATTTTTTTTCATTGTTGTTTCTTAGTTGGTTAGTGAAAGGTCGCCTGTGAATTAAGATGATGCATTGGCCAGAGGGGCATGTATAAAGTCGGTCCTGGAACTTATCCCTCTCCGGCCGTGTCCGATTTTCGTTTTATCGGATTATGTCAGTATGGAATAAATATTGGAAAACTGACAACCTCTAGAGTTGAAAAGTTCTGGAATAGAGACAACAAGAAGGAGTGACGACAAAGCCGGTATGGGCTGAATGAGAATAGCCGAAGATAGGAAGCGGTGGCATTAGTAGACGCCTATGTCGAGCAGTTGATTGTCACAGGCTGTTAATGATGATGATGAAAAGTGCACCTGTGTTTGCGGATGTGCACTATTTTTATTGCGTTAATAGCAGATCTCAAATAAAGGTCAGTAGCCGTAGTCCAATTGACTCGAAGGATTCATTGTACATTATTATTTCATCTATGACATTCAAATGTATTATACGCTTCAAATTACAGTTTTTACAAATGATATAAATTGATTTTTAATGAATGGACATTAATTTTTTTTAAGTATTGTATCGCATACGCAACCAGTCATTACTTAATAAATTTTACTTGTGAATCAGACATGTTTTTGGAGATTTAATATTTATTATTCCATTGGAAAACACTTTCATCTAACTTGCGTTTATAGACCAGAATTCGCGATAAAAGCGGATAACAACGTGGTTTTTCACGATGCTGCTTCACTTTAAAGCCTTATTATTTACTAAGTTCTATTTTTAATTGAATTGTCTTAAAGAAAAATATTTATCTACATGAAATTGATTGTTTGTGTTATGCATTGTTTTTCATTTTTTATTTATGTAGTATTTATTTTTCTGTCGTTGTCCATTATTATGATATTATAAATATTATTTTTATTGATATGGTGTAAACAGGTAGTCCCAAAATGTTATTAGCATTCTGGAACAACTTGTTTAAATAACTGTAATTATTATTTTTTATTTACGCGATTATTATACATATCAAATCCACTAATTTACGGATTTTAAGACTAAGACTAAGTCTGCCCGTGATCATGGATGCTGGAAAGAATCCGAAACGTCGGAATAAATATATTTTTAAGTAACGCGAAAAATCCAAATTAGGTGGATTTGAACTGTAATTATTTTATACTAGCTAGTCAAGTACATATTATATCCTATTTATTTTAAGGCTTTTAATTTTGAATAGCAGTTCGCTTTAGTCGCTCTAACTCTATTAAAAGTAAGTAAAACATATTTTTAGATTTTAGAAATAAAAGTACTGACATGAAAATCTAAAGAAATGAATTTAAAATGTTAGGTCGTATTCGCACTGTTAGGAGGGAATCAAATTAAAAATCCCTTTTTAAAAAAATAATATTTATTTAATTACACTTAATACGTTATATAAAGATTTGGCGTTTGTCCCGGTTTAACGTGCGCGATGTATGAGAGCTGTTACAAGACTAACTCGACACCGATCATGGGAATGGAGGTGTCGAGTCAGATGTTATTGTAAGATTGGGTGTCTGTGCTTTCTCATCAGAGCATCCCCTTATCTAGCTATATTTACCTTTTATCCAAGGATATAACAACACGCAGAAGGAGATTTTAAAGTGTCGACACGAACTGTGTCATGGAAAAAACCATTTTAAAGCCGTCGTGCTGCTGCTTTCGAAATTAAATACGCTATCGCTAGTTTCTCGCAGTAATCTGCTTGCAATGTATTCGGGGTTACGTTCGTAGACAAACATTTCAAATATATTACAAATAAAACAGAATATTCTAGTAGGTGCAAGTACGCTAAAATTAATAAAGTTAAATACTCTACGTTTTTATTTTTTCACTACTCATATTTTATAGCTCGGAAGAACAATGTCTATTGTCACAAAGTTATCATTATTGTTTGTTTTGTCTATTATATGATAAGAACAAAACGGAAACCGTCTAATTAGTAACAACGGGGAAAACAACTGGTGCAATTTGGGCCCATTGTTGATTTCAGTTTTGAGTTTTGTAATGTAAATGTATTTAAAATAAACAGACTGGTAAAAAAGAATAGATTTTCGACGAAAATCAGTTAAAATGTGTATCTGGAGGGTAATACGTGAAAAAACCCTCGTTCATATACTGCGTTTTAATTCGATTTTCTATGCCTAAGTATTCTATTACAACTCACAGATAATATAAATACTTGAAAATGTGTTCAAAAATAGTTAAAACATAAATACAAAAAAGAATGAAACAGGTTTTTCCACTTCTAATTTTGTAATGATTTGTAATCGTGGACCATTTATATTTTTTAGATATTTTAAATATATCTAAAAAATATATTAGATATAATTAGATATATTAAAAATTATTATGCAAATATATAGATATATTTTAAAGTGCTTATTGTGTCCTCCAGATATTTTTAATTTAAAAAATATTACGTCATTCGAAACCTGAACTTTTTATGGTAGCTAAAAACAAATTAAAAAGTTTTGTTTTGTCTTCAATGGCCGTAAATGGTTTGCATTATTTCTACGTGTGGTTCCTACAGATCCCATAGGTAAGGACAACAATATAAAAATATATTTATTTATTTGATTACAAAAATTAAATGTAAGATTTTAATGACATACGTATGTAAATATAATATTAAACCTTACATATCATACAACATGATTTTATCTTGATGTAATCTTGTCAAGCTATTTTATTTTTATGTCTTTATTCTGTACAGTAAATTTATCTTAATAACATAAATTTTATTTAATGACATGTACTAGTTTCATTCTGTTAGCAGGGATCTTTCTATTGTATCGATCCCTTTTTCTTTTACGGTTCAGACGGGGCGGGGCATAAGCAGCGGAGCGTAATAACAACCCAGGTTAAGGTTCCATTATAAAATATAATTAGCACTTTTAACTTTAATTTCTAAAACGTCAGTAACAGACCACATGGTGACAATTACATATTACACGAAACGACATCACCCTCTTTCATATTTAGTTATTTTGGTAGTAGTAGTATTTAGTTTAGGTAAATAATTAGTAAAGATGGAAGTTAGTTTAGTTTTGTAAAGAATTGTATGGACATTATATTGTATAATTCTAATTATTATGCAATTCAATTCACATTTATTTATATTTTATAATTCAAAACAAAAACTACGTTCCGTCCAAAATTAACTAAAAAATATAATACAAACAAATATCGTTAAATAATAAAAAAAATATATCAAATCCACTAATTTACGGATTTTTCGCGCTACTTAAATATATTTATTCCCGACGTTATACCAACTCCCACTCAACTGACCGTGATCATGGATGCTGGAAAAATCCAAAATGTTGGGAATAAATATATTTAGGTAAGCGAAAACCTGTAAATTAGTGGATTTGATATGTATAATAATCGCGTAAATAAAAGGAATAAAAAAAAAATATGTTGAACATTTGACATGAACGACTTGACGTGTTATAGGAATAATGTTAAGAAACTTGTGTGAGAGATAAATGAGTAACAAGATTTCAATTAACAACATATTAAAATTGCGATACTGTTAAGTTTTTGCGATATAATCTTCAAGTAACTTAAAGGAACGACATTTAATGTCGCCAGAGCAGAAAAATAACTAAGTCATACAGTCTGACGTCCATAAACACGTGATACGGTGTCTCAGATAAGAACGTCCTACAGAGTAAGAAAATTGCAAGATCTTTGATAACAAAATATCGTTATATTCTCATTCCGCTTCTAAATACTTTGTGACAATGTAACTGCGAAAAGATAAAAAATCAAAAACATTTCGTTTGAATTATTATTTCTAGATACAATATTAATTGCTACGTTTAAAAAAACTTGACAAATATGAATTAGCAAATGTGTTAATTCACGCCTCCGTAGCCTAGTGGTATGGCGTGTTAGAAACAGGAAGTCGGTTCGATTCTGCGGACTAACAAATTTTCATTTTGTTTCTAGTTGGTTAGCAATTGCAGATCACCTATTTGTCTGAAGTAGATGATCCATGCGTCGGATGGGCATGTAAGTCGGTCCACACCAACCCGCACTGACCAGCGTGGTGGATCGGTCCAAAACCTGATGGATAGGTATTGGAGGCCTAGTCACAGTGGACATTACAGGCTGATGAGATGTTAATATCAGGAAATGATATAAACTAAAAAATATTTTTCATCGTAAAAGTTAACTTTAAAAAAACGTATGTAGTTAAAAAAATATGTTCATAATAAAACGGCTAAAAATAAATATTACTGCTCTTAAAAAAGTATACAAATATTGATATTGTCAGTCAATCCTTGTTCGCGCACATTTCTATGTCGCCTAACACACCCGCTAATTGGTTACGCAATCTTCCTTCTCTTTCTTACTATAACGCTCCTTTCGCCTGCCCTCCTTTTTTCCTTTTAATTTTTCCTCATCTCGCGAAAAGAAGAGGGTATAAGGTAAATATTTCATGACGCGGTCGGCGGCCAGCGCCGCCGCTGTCGACGGTCAGCGCCGCCGCTGTCGATAATTGCCTTCGGGAGTTCCTACGCAGAGCATCGTATTTTAAAGTCACGCGACGCGAATGGCCAACGCTCCGTTATAATAGTTTTAAGCTTACCGCGAGCGCCAGCCGTATCACCGAAGACTAGAGCTAGCTGGTTCAATTAAATTGGCCGATGAAACTTGAGTGACCACGCGCCCGCGCAACCAATCCTAAACAAAATTCATACCAGAAACGGAAATGTAACTTTAAAATAATAACGATGCTTCGTATGTTTATGTAATTCGAGTAGAAGTCCTACCGGTGGTAGGTCCCCTGTTTACAGGAGACCGTCTGGGTGGGTACCACCGCGGTGCCTATTTCGCGCGAAGTAGTGATGAAAAACACTGCTGTGTTCCGTTTGAAGAGCACGTAGCCAGCGTATTTACTGGGTGAACGAGACTTAACACCCTATGTCTCACGGTAGGCAGCGCGTTGGCAATACCACTGGTATTAGTAATATCTATGGGCGTCGGTGACCACTTCCCATCAGGTGGCCCGACTGTTCGTCTGCCTGCGTATGCCATAAAAAAAATATTCAAAAGCCCATATTATAAATGAAATCAACTGTTTCAAAAGTTTAAAAGTTTTTCTGTTATCAATTTATCATCTTTGTTTATTCAGACCATTGTGCTAGAATTGTACAACGGAATTCATGCAGATATCCTTTATCTTTCATGTACACAATTCCACTGCCGCAATTTAGCCCCCATTGTTACATTTAAGTTTACTTATCCAAGAATTTATTATTTCTACATTTGAGCGAGGAAACTAACAAACCTTTATTTGACCCAATGTGTGTAGTTGGCTGCTGACAAATTTTTAATTGGCTCTCTTTTTTATAAATATCCTATAATTATGTACACAAAACTTTATAACAATTTCTGGTTACACAATTACTGTAACACTTTCTCGCAAAAGTGAGTAAATTCATTGTAATTTAATTTTAAAATATCTAAACTTATACATTTATGTAACTTATAGGCTTCAACTAGTAAATATACAGTATAAACTATCTAATATACGGTATTCTAGGAGTATAAGTGCCACATATTCAGGCGAAATCTACTATACACATGCTATTTCGATATGTGCCGCTAATTTTTTAGGTATACAATGAAAATATTCACTCATCAATATTCAATTATGTAAAAGTATGACTTCATGTATGTATGACTGCCTCCGTAGCCTAGTGGTATAGGGGTGTGCCTTAGAAACTGGAGGTCGTGGGTTCGAATCCTGCGGGGACTCAACAAATTTTCATTGTTGTTTCCTAGTTGGTTAGGGCAATTTGGGCCGATGACCCAATTGTCTGAAAAGTAAGATGATCCATGTGTCGGATGGGCATGTAAAAAGTCGGTCCACCCACCAACCCGCATTGGACCAGCGTGGTGGGATACGGTCCAAAACCCCCAAATGGATGGAGGTGTATTAGGGGAGGCCTATGTCCAGCAGTGGACTATCACAGGCTGATGATGATGATGACTTCATATTGATTTTTTAGGATATAACGTTGTTTATATGATGGCTTTACTTACCACTACCCGGTAAAAGACGCTCTTTAAGCAATATGATGTTCTTGCAACATACTTAGCCTAAAAATAAAAGAGAGAAAAAATATATTTTGATGTTTTTTTTTAATCTTAAAAGCATATTAACATGACAGTGTTTCAATATGTTCTCAGTTTATGTAAAAGACTTTAATTCTCTAAGAATGATATTAGATAGCTGATTACTAAACGTCAGGGGCGTTTGAATTTTCTGTATATAATAGTAAAATTTTTAACATAAAAAATTGACCGACTTTAATAACAAGCAGTATACAAAGATTCCAACATCTTCAGCACTTGTATCTCCGTAACTAAAATTATTTTTGACCTGGAAGATTCTTATTTTAATTAGATACTGTCACTTCTTGGTTAAGTCTACATAAAAGAGTACATGTATGTATAAAATATACGAAATATTAATTATATTAAATTGCGAAACGAGTATTACATTAAATAATAAACATTTATGTATTAACAATGAAGTTTCCATAACGTAAACACATGCATATATTATAACAAGACAAATTTTGATGAAATAAACTCCATTAGCACGTTTAATAGAAATGGGCAGAATAGTGGGGATTAATCATCGCTCCGTATGACATTGGCTTTTGAATACTATTCACTGACATTGTTCTATAACGTTTTAGTTGATTCATTTTGGTTCGGAAACGTCTTTTTTTGATGTATCTAATACTAATGCAATGATAATGATAATGATATTTAGTATACGAATATTTTATCACTTATGTAATAAAATATTCTGTCATGACGTAAATCACTTTTTAATATAATATATTTCGTATAAAATCTAAACGACAACGCGGTTTTTGTAGATTATAATGCGTTAAGGTCCCTCGATGAACCAATAATAACGCTTGTATTTAGATCTTTAACCCCTGGTATTATATTATTATTTAAAAACAACAATAGTTTTGGTTTTAATTAATCTCTTTCTTTTCCTTAAAATACTTTAGTACTATAGGCAAGTAAATAAAGGAGGGACTTTTACGCTTATCTCATTTAAAGGCCGGAATCGTTACTTAAAAGGTTTAATAAAATAAAATAAGGAAGGCCACTAGAAATAGTTTTGATATAATAAAATTAGTATCTAAAAACTTATTTTAATTATTGACATTCAAAGTAAAAGAATATATAACTAATTTCAGCAAAATAAATTAGTCACGATCACCAAAGCCGTATAATTATTAATATGTTTAATACAAATGAAACAATAGAGATGTTTTTTGTAAATAATTTATAGTTTACCTTTCAGTTTAAGTAAAAATAATTTTAATCTAAGATTTATTATTAGTATACTAAACAATTAATTGCTTGTGAAATTGAATTGATCTATACCGCTAAGCAAGAACCTTAATCTAATTAGTGAGTAAATTTGAGTATTAATGTTTTATAAGCATCGTTGCTAATAAGAAATCAAGCGTGAAAGGAGTAACGCCTTATATCCTTGTCTTCAAAACCTGAATACAAGGCCATTTTCACACAACTCCATTGCTTTTGAAATGTTGGTTTTATTTAATGGCCTTTCTCCCTCCACGGCAACAGAAAACTTATACCGAATATCTATAATATTTTAAAGTAAACATTTAATAAAATTTACGCGGTCGTTAACATTTAAAAGGTAACACACAATGTTATTGTTAAAATTAATATAACAATCTCAGAACCCGTGTTTATTAACAGTTGTACATCGAAAATAATCTAGAAATAGGCTCACAGAACATAATTCCTAATACATTATTTCAAAATTTTATAAGTATAAAATTTTAAGAGCTTTAGCCTAATCTACCTCCTCATTATGTCCTAAGTCACAGCAGCTTAGGGTTCTATTATATGCTTCTAATCTAGCTATACGAACGATGCAGGTTTTTTTTCAGCAAGAAAAAGGGAGATTTAGTTGAATTTAATATAATATGCTTATCAATATTTAACAATGAAAAACTGTTGAAACCAAAACTGTCAGTCAGCTCAGTCCTTAATTTTCCTGTTAATCGCCAATAGTGATATGTACTATTATAACCTGAATGCACATCAACTCAATAATATTTGACTGGTTCTTGAATAACTCTATTCAATTAATTTTTAAATACCGTATAACAGATCATGAGATCATGACAGAGATGTGTCGCTATATCATTCGCAACTCCAGTGGTTGACTTACTTATCAACTTGAATCATAGTTTGTCTATTAAAAAATATTCAGTTTTTTTACTAGTATATATCTTAATTTCTTTTAAACGCTGTAAAATTAGCTTTTAAATAATGTCTAAGGCTCCAAGCTCACCGTTGCATGTTTTTTTCTTGTGCAAAAAGTTTAATGAAATTAAACATATAATGTACTCTTTCTCTTAGCTGTGCATTTAATGCAATAAACGCGATATTTTTTGGCAACAAGTGACAAGATTTTAGAAATATTTAGAACGTATTATTTTTTAAAATGTAAATTTAATCCTTTTTATTGATTCACCAATTTTTGCAATAAAAACGGATAACGAAAAACTTTTTACACGAAAAACATAACAAAACATTTTTGAAATGAATAAATGCCGTATTGCCGCAATGTACAGTCTTCATTGATTACAGTATGTTACTTTGGATACTAGCCCCATTTGTTCGTAATAATGCAATATAGGGGATTGTGCATCAAACTACTAAATTACTACACCCATGTAACATTAAGATTGCCGGTGTCCTTTTCATAAAACACGTATATACAATGTATGTGTTAAAAACAATTCAACTTAAATCTTACAATATAGATTACAATAACATGGTAGTGATTACAGAAAAGAGAAATAAGATCAAATTGTGAGTCGCCTCCGTGGCCTACCACTATTGGCTCTTTATTTATAAACCGGAGGTCGGTAGTTTGAATCCCGTGGAGAAAACAAATTTGCGTTATCGTTGTTTTCTGAATTTGGGCCGATCTCCCGATTGTGTGAAAAGTAAGATGCGTCGGATGGGCATGTAAAAATTCAAAAACCCCCAAATAAAAATAAAACCACAAAAACCCCCTAATTAAAAAGGCGTGCATTAGAGAAGGCCTATGTCCAGTAGTGTACTAACACAAGCCGATTATGATATATACCTGACGATACGTGACACCGTACACGCACTGCCCATAAAAAATTGTAGAAATTTAATTACACTAATTTATTTTACAATAAGGAGAGTTTAATTTTGAAAACTTAGTATTAATATTAAACTCTATTGTTGTATAATCGAAGCTATGGCAGAACCATGCACGTCACGTATAACGTAAGAATGTTCACCATTTTGGATTCCTGGCTAAGTACAATTTTGTATTGAAGTTCTTAGTACATTTTTGTATTGAAGGTGGTATTGAAGAACATAAACGTCTCGTGTGTGATGGTGCGTCGAATCTTTTTACAGCGCCTAAACATAAAACAACTGCTGAGTTTTTAGTTGTACTCAAAATTAGGTATGTAATGTAATTATTAAGTTCAGCATACAAATTATTTGAGGTTTTATATATCTCCCATGATATATAGATCACAAATAACTCACTTTTAATCTATCATCAAGAAAGGTATTTACATACATAATTAACTGCATGATTTCATCTCGCTTCTAGTAAACTCCGTAATCTTGAATTAATTAAAACGACATTTACCCATCATTAATAATCTGATCTATATTCAATAATTTTAGTGATTTCCGTAAACCGTTATAGTATGAATCAAATAGTAACAGATTGACATTTGATTGATTATTTTATAAACTGAAGAAATTATTGAGTTTTAATATCTCTGTATATAGAACTACCCTTTCATCATCAAAGAAGTATTAACAATACATCCAACTATAATGCTGATTGTCACATGCTTCTGTAACTCACTGATTTAATAAACGACATTTACGTAACTTAAATCTGATTCTATATTCAAATTTATGATTAACGTATGACGAATCAGAATATCAATTAATATTTGTATTGATTATTTATAAACTGAAGATTTGATATATAATACTTGTATTAATGTCTTACTTAGGAAGTATAAACAATACACAACTATCAGCTACTGAAACGTAATTTTTATCAGGCTTGTAATGAAAGGACTAACATGAATTATGAATATGACGCCGACGTCATGATGAAAACAGTATACTAGATATAGTTAGACATGAATTTAATGATTTGCTTCTGGAAAGTGAATATCACCTGTCAATCGAAACGAATTCTATGAAGTGTGTATTAAGGCAAAGAAATGAATTTTAGTTGAAAGTCATACAAAAAGCATCGAATTATTTTCTCGAAGGTGTAAAGCAATAATAATTCTATAGTTGATTTAGTCTATTGACAAGTCACGAAATCTTTTTGTCCTAATGTAACTAATAGTTTGAACGTGCAGAAGTTGCCAGATATTACAAGTATATTGTAAAAAATATTATTTTGAATTTAAAACTAATGAGAAAACTTTTATCCCGACTTTGGTAAAAAGTAACAAAAAACATACCATTTAAGTGCAGCATTCTAATATTATTCAACAGGGTTTATAACAAAGCATTTAATTACTTCCTAGTTTTTTACTTTGTTTTTGTTTACGTTACTAATGTATAATCATTACTAGTATTACTACCATTAAATTCATGCATTCATCAAAAGGCTATTTGTATTTTTATTATGTCCTTATTATTTTTGACATATTGATGTATTGATGTTAATAACAATTTTATTTTAATATTGTCCTAACAAAACGAAACGACTGCAACGCTAATTAGTTTTCTCGCAGGACTAGAACCCATACCGTTCGATGAATAAAGCCTATACCAAAAGGTCATAGGTTAGGTCTAGTATATAAAAGTAATTTGCAGGTTAATAATCGAAAATCGTTAACGATAATAAAAATAAAGACCAACTCCTAACAGAAAATGACAAAATATTATTAATAGGCTAGCCACAGCTCATAAAGTTTTAATTAATTTGTGATCACTAATTGTATTAAGGATTAATTTATACTAATTCACACAAAAATTTCCTTGATCGTCCAACTAATATCTATAATTAAAGATATTTAAATATGAAAACGTTAGCTGTTTGAAAAAACCTTTGTTTACGAGTAGGCGGCATCTGCTTTCATGCCCCGTGTGTAATTAATTAAACTACGGTGTGGACATTCAATTACGAGAATTAATTAGCTACTCTCTATCTAATTTAGCATTTATATTAAACATTACATGAAGCGGTATAATGAAATGAATAACTCACTGTAAGTTATAATGGTTATTCTATTAAAACGTTTTGTATGCGGGATAGTGCGCAATTTTTAAATTTGAATATTATTGATGTTGTAATTTTTGATGCGACTAATTGTATAAATGAAGAATTTATACTTAAAAAAAAAAGACCATCTATAAGGACCGCAATTTACTCCATAAAAAAAATATTGTAATCGTATTACGTAGACTATTTGCGAATCAAAGCTTTTTCCGTAAAGATAAATAACACTATTTGGATTGACCTCAATAATCTTAATAATCTTAGCGTCCGTACAAGCTTATACCTAGAATTTTTTGCAAGCTACGATGAAATAAGCTTTCTAAAGAATTTTACGCAGTGACAACACTCTTACTGCGCGTGGATTATAAACTTTTGGTATCACTTTGTACTAGTCCTTCATTATCCTCTATAATTTACATATCGGTGAAAACATGGTTATATTATCGTCGAGAAACGTTTGTAAATTAGTTAAGTTTATTATTGATGACTAATGATTATTATGAACATTATCATCATCAGCCTGTGATATAGTCCACTGCTGGACATAGGCCTCCCCTAGTACACCCCTATACATTAGGGGGTTTTGGACCTGGTCCAATGCGGATTGGTGGGTGGACTGTATTTTTTACATGCCATCCGACGCATGGATCATCTTACTTTTCAGACAATTGGTTGATTGGTCCAAATCGCTGAAAATAAAAAAGATGAAAATTTGTCTAGTCCCCGCAGGATTTGAACCCACGACCTCCGGTTTCTAAAATACACGCCTATACCACTAGGCTACGAAGGCTGTTAAAAGATACAAAAATAGTATACTAACATTACGCTGCAATTTTTTACATTAATAATTTAAAATATGATAGACTATTTTCGTGACAACTTAATTAGACCACTACTTTTTAAATTTGTAGGGCCCTGAGCCACAGAGTAAAGCACGCATGACATACACACACTATGTTTTTCAAGGACATACCTACATACAAGCCGGTTATTTAAATTTCTTATTTTTCTAAAAATGTCACGTTACTATTTTCCAAGCCTCAGGTGGATAAATATTTTACTTATCTTCTGCCGATGATCACCCGCATCACTTGATATGAAAATATTTTATTATTCTATACATAATAATCTATTGTCGCAGTCACTTTGCTAGTCAATCGTTCCGTGTTGTGAATTCAACATCTACGATTTACTTATTCGTTATCATTATTAATCTGACTCTATTTCTTCAAATTATCTATCTCTTCTTCCTCAGTTAGTTATAGTGTTTAAATTGGCGCGATGAGCCAGGACGAAGCTGCGATAAGCCGCTTCCATTTTGCAGGCTGGTCTGACGGGTTCTCCGAGAAGGCTTAAAACCACTCAATTCTAAAGTTAGAGTACTGTAGTGTGTCAGTATAAGTTACATTAATTCTTAAAGAAAACACGCAGTTTTCTTTTCAGTAAACTAAAGTAAACGTATTCGTAAAACACTATTTGTAGGTATAAGATAACTTGATTAACGTGCAAGTTAGCAAATGCAGATGACAGGTTTTATTTAAATATGTTTGTGTTGTTTTAATGTAAAAGGAACTATATTTTTTCTTCACAACCCGAACCAGAGTAAACAGCGACAGGTGCCAAAGATTTAATCCTCTTACACCATCCTTTCCAGCCATCTTTGTGAGTGCGAACAGCATTAAGCTTTTCGCACTCACAAAGCTCCTTTTAAGTAACATGACTTTGAACTTTGTAGCGCACATGTTAAGACCATAATCTTCGTTTAGTGTACTTTGACTGAAAAAAAATAACATGAAATACTCTACACAAATTATACTTAAAAAAATACTTTAACTTAAACTTTTGGAATTAACCTAACTTTGTCTGTTACACATTTTAATCAGGCCAATGCCTCATAAGTGCCTAGGCCGGCTAACACGCTAGGTGAATAACTTCAACACCGATAATAGGACTCTGGCTTGATCGTTTCACACGAACTTTTTTTTACTATGGGTAACTGCCTACGGATACACAAACATACCGGTAATATCGGACACATACCGACTAAATCTGACCACGTTGGTTCTTCCTGGCACCTTTGAGATGGGGTCACATGAACTCTTTGGCAGTCTTGTTCGACCCCACTAGCGCTAGCCACGAAAGCAGCTTCGTCTCGGCCCTACGGCTAACCACCTCAGTGCATCAGAACTCACGCCTTTTGTTCCTGAACTCGTTATATAGGATCTATGGAACCTAGGCGATTTTAACACTGGCAAGACAAGTCTTAGAACCCCAGTGTAGATGATGGGCTTTGCCACTGGTACCACATCAGCCGCTGAAGGTACAGAGAACCACGACGCCATGCCGAATTTAGGAGACATTCCTAAATAATGATTTACCCAAAGCTTTAAGAGCTGTATTATTACTAAT
Organism: Lamproptera curius; assembly: GCA_029286875.1. NCBI lineage: Eukaryota > Metazoa > Arthropoda > Insecta > Lepidoptera > Papilionidae > Lamproptera > Lamproptera curius. The sequence goes on from JAGSMT010000069.1 coordinate 445,004, forward strand.
CGATGAATTTCTTAAGTGTTAGATATGAAAAAAGAAATGCCAAAAAAGGGACACTCTGGCATAATATTTGTTTAGGTATTTCATTTAAATAAAATCAGATATAAATTTTTATATTTATGTATCACAAATTAAAAAACAGAGTCATTACTTGACAAAGTTTTTCTAATTATTTAGTGAGGTATTCTGTTGTTTTTGGTGAATTATAAGTAGAAGCATCAAAACCTTTTAAAATCTGCTCTCTCCCGAACTTGAGTATGTGAAATTTATTTCAATCAAAAATACAAAAATGTAAAAAATAAAAACTTCAAGTTTTTGAAATTATACTTCTATTAGCTTAATTTATGAGTGTAATTTTTTACGTTAGGTAGTAGGTAGATAGGTCGTAGGTCACAAGAAACTGACACCCCGAAATTAGATATAGTCAAACGACAACTGTATTTCACGATACGAGGTTGGATTGATAAGTTTCCGGCCTTACCAAGAGATGGCGCCACTAGGCCTACCTTGAGGTGGCGTTCTCTAGTACCATCCTTAAAAGCTTGTAGCTATAGTTTCAGCTCGATCGCCATGTTAGTTTAGGTTTGAGACCACGCTGAACAAGACGCCTCTGTGTTTTCGTTAAAATGGAAAAGCTGGAAATTTTATTATCAAATACTTTATTTGAAGGGTTTACGCTGAAGGAAATTAAAAAGAGATGGACTCAACACTGGGACATCCTCCCTATCATATTCAACCGTTAAGCATAGGGTTTCGAGTTAAAAAGGGTCATGAGCACATGAGAAAAATCCATCAAATAGTACTAAAAGACCGCAGATTAAAAGTGCTGAAACCTGTAAGATGTCATATGAAGTGTACAAAATATTTTGCAAACATTTGTATATGGAAAAGCTCTGTGCAAGATGAGGAGCTTGACGAATCGTCTATAGAGATGGCATTAATAGACTAGAACACCGCTATGAGAAATGTATTAGCCTTTGAGGAGATTATGTTGAGAAATAAAAAGTTCTTAAAAACGTTGTTTTTCTTGGTCAGGCCGGAAACTTATCAACCCACCCTCGTACATGTACGGTGTGTACATGTCACGAAAAACCATCGCCATAAAATAACTTATTAACATTTTAGTTACTGGTTGATATTTTAGATAACTTTATTGCAGATACCAAATAAATACCTTTTCTTTTGTTAGTGTCGTTTTTTATATAAACGTAGACTAAGACAACATATAAATTATTTTAAAAGATTTATATCTTGTTACACCTAATTATGTTGTTATTTAATTATACAGAAATTTAAATTTTTAACTGGTAGAACTTTACTTTCCTAATAGAAATATATAGTAAAGTAAATAGGTATATAAGTACAGTTTTCATATTAAGAGTTATGGAAATATAATACGTTAAAAACAATGTCTCACACATTCTGTAATAAAGTACTCAACTTTTCAAACACTGCAATTGGTAACAGTACAAATTGTAGGGAAGAGCAATTTGGAAAGCAATTAAAACTTGTCGAACAGTAGCTCAATTAGTTGTATTTCACATAGTGAAAGAAAATACTAAAATTTATGATTTCAAGTTTATTATGAATTAAAAATTCACATTAAAGATTTTATCTCAATTTTCAACAATAAAAAACATAATTTCAATAAAAAAAATATACATGTTTTATAAAAAATTCATAAATAAATTGAGTGAGGTGGTCTTTCAGTCTTTATTTACAAACATGTGAATGGAAGTTAGCAAATTTGTCAATACAAATGACTACAAATGCCATAAAATTTGTAAAATAATTTTTATTGAATAGATTCAAGCACTGATTATAAAAATTAACAAACTGCATTTTACACTTTTTTAGTCTTTTTCATGACATTATTTTTGTACTTTCATATTTCACCTAAAGCATTTTACATGAGGGGATTGCAGTGTTCGATAGAAAACATGAAACAGTAAATTAAGTTTATTCTACCCTAGGGTACAATAAATACTATTTTCGTGTTATAAATTGTTGGTAGTATCTATAAAGTACGCAGAATTATGAAGTCAAGCATAACAGCAATAACATTCGAACATATAACTAGGTTCATCGCGATAAATTAACAAATTTGTAATTAATGTTAAAGATTACCGTAATATTTTTTTTCAGAAAACCTTAACCACCAATGATTCTGAGTAGAAAAACTTACTGAAAGGAAAATCGTAAAGTTGATTGTGTCTGCACCCCGAAAATTTATATTTTAGTACGTTCATTTAGCAAATATGTTTCCAAGTCTTGACAGTGTTTCAAAGCAATCTTAGAAGACCGCAATCTCTACATTAAAAATGAATGTTACGTAGGTACTCCTTATAGTAACTTTGCTTTTTTGTTTTAAATACTATGATCACATTATATGATAAAAATTGTTTCCGATCATATATTGTTACAGTATTTATAGGTACATTATCGTAAATTAATTTTACCTTCTAAAACATTTATTAATATTTTAAGTACAAATTTACTTCAAATGTATTTTAATTCAAACAATATTTTAATGGTAAGCCAGTAAGCTCAATTTAATAAGGTGGTGCTTTTTACATGACAATGCCGCAATATCTGCCGCCGCATCCTTTTTTTACGGCATACGAAGGCAAACGAGCAGTCGGGCCACCTGATGGGAAGTGGTCACCGACGCTCATAGACATTGGCAATACCAGTGGTATCGCCAACGCGCTGCCTACCGTGAGACATATGGTGTTAAGTCTCGAGTACCCAGTAAATATATATAATAAACTTTAAAGGTATTAATGTTATTATAATACCTTCGATATACTTAGATGACGGATCGTTGTTGTCTACCTCTTGAGGTAAAAAACGACATTTTGCTAAATTTTTGCCTGTTTATTGTTCTGGCTAATCTCTGAAATAGATGGTTCAATTTGAAGGGGACCTTCACTGGAAGATATGTGATTTATTGCAAAAAAACTAATAGAATAATTTTTATAGCTTAACAAATATTACTGATTAATAAACATTACTTATTACAGCGATCTTTTAGTTTAGTGATTGGTATAAGACATTAATTCAATAAGTAGGATATCCTAATGAAACGAAATATTGTTATAATTATGACAATTAGCGGTATAAAAATATAATGTTCAGTATATGCTAAATATTTTTTGTGATAAGTCAAACAAGGTGAAAACTGCTGATTTTGAAGTCGGTAATATTTTTTTCGAATTTTCACATCGTACTTATTATTGCATTATTCGTTTCATTATTTCATTTTCCATTAATTTCAATATAATTTAAGTACTACATTTAAATCGTTTTATACTTAATGTTTTTTACATTTCTTTTAAAATATTAGCTGGCCAAGATCGTTACAATCATTCCCATAACGAAATTAATTTATTGTAAATCCTATTTATTGTATGACAATCAAATTGATGTTTTAATATTCTTCGTCGTCATAAGTAACCGCTGTCCTGGAATTAATAATAATAGGACGATGTTTGATCAAAGCAAAACCATTACCAAGTTTAATAGAAACGGGTGGAACGATGTGCATTAATCATCACTTGTCGTGACATTAGCTTTTGATTGCTGTTCAATGAAAGTTGAAAAAAGGCCTATCAGTCATTTTATTCTGTTTGAGTGACATCGTTTATATTTCTAAAATCAAAGGACAATTCTGTTACAATGTATGCTAGAAAACTAGCTAACAGTCTAAATAGATCTACAATGAGGCAAAAAAATTGAAACATCATTCAAAATATTTAATGTTTATCTCTCATACGTACAAAACTATTGATCCTCGTATCGATAATAACCCTCGTGTAATTGAAGTTTGGTGGTTTTAGTGGAAAGCAATCACAGAGCCTAAATGTTATTTAGGTGTTATTTGGATATTTAATCTCCGAATCTATTTTGGCACTAATACGAATAAGGAATTTTGAACTGTTAATGTATGTATGTTTAAATTAATTTGCATGGGTAGTTTATTTTATTTTCAAACAAAAAGTAAAGGTAAATAATTAATGTGTAGCAAGTAATATTTCATAATAAATATTCATATTGAAACTGGTATCGGGGCATATGTGCATTAATGGTGCTGGATCTGCCTTCAATGTTCATCGTGTATTAAAAATAAATAAATAAAAACATTTACATTCACTGAAATTTTCCGGTTAAATTGCAAACACTGCAGAAACCGTATACTTAAACTATGTTTTACATAATTGTACGTCTTTTAATGGCCTATAATAAAGTCCGCAAGCAAATATATCTATGTTTTAAGAACATCCAACAATAGCCATTTTAATGTATAAAATTGCAACAGGTAATATTTAAACGTCATTTCATATAATATAGTGTAAGTTCATCTGAAAGTTAATGCATTATTTATTTATTTTACGTTAATAAAACGTGACGTACATGAAATTTTGATTAAATGAATACTTTAAAAGATATAAGACATATTAGAGAAAATGCTGTGGCGGAAACCGCAGGATAATTTCTTGCAGACGGCACGTTGTCACCGGCTTATATGGTTCAAAACGGTCATCCGTCTTTTTGTTAAAATTTCACTTGTACTTATTCTTTAATCAGAATATTTTTCTAAAAGTACCCACTACTTACAAAAAAAGTCTCGATATTTACGTTATGTCTGTCAGAGATCGTGTATAAAGACGGGTCTGAAATATAGCGGGACAGTGTATAAGCGCTACCCGAAAAAACTCTCCTCGTTTGCGATAAGTATAGTGCAATTTCAATGTTAAGTGTTTATGTTTGAGTAAGAGACGTTCAGGTGTTGTCATCATTTTTACTTTTTGGAATTGTCTTTGAGATTTCTAAAACTTTTTTATTTCTTTTTTCACTTGTACTTTTTTCTCTTTTTTTTGTGGGTAGGTGACAAAAAATATACACGTCTTTTGTAACAGCTCTTAAATTTTATATTTAAATCAATTAGTTTTACAGTGAATTCATTATTAAATTAAGTAAAAATTGATTACTAGTTAGTAATTTACCTGACTTCTGTTTAATGTAACACAGATTGTTTTATATCACCACCTGTCAGCTTAGCACAATTTACGCTTATTACCACTAGAAATAGAGAAGAGTATCTCCAAGAGATTCAATGATCTTCAGTGCCAGATATCGAATGTCTTCTCATCAAAGGACACTGTGGCCAAGATAGGCGAGGAACTGTGGAACTTCCGGGAAATAGTTTTTGGAATTTTAAGCCTTCTACGTCGGCAAATTAAGGAGAGTTCCCAGCAGGTTGATGATCTGGAAACCGGGAATCGAAGAAAGGCGTTTATAGTGTCCGGTTTATCTGAACTTGAAAATGAAGATTGCTTACAAACTATTTTAGTTATTTAATTCCGAGCTAGGCCTAAATGAGATCTACAAGTCATCCATTAAAGTATGCTACAGACTTGGATTGCCTAATAAACAACGAAATCTGCCCATTCATGTGAGGTTTACTAATGTTGATACAAAGATAGTCGTCTGGAAGTGTAAGACGAAATTGAAGGGTTTCGCAGTATATCTAAAAGAGTTGTGAACGCGTGCCAGACAAGCACTATTTATGAAAACTCGCATGCATTTCGGAATGTGTTCTGTTTGGAGTTATTGTCATCCACACACCAGATTCCACAACATGTAAAATTTTGACTGAAGATAAACTAACTAGTTTTATCACAAAGTTTCCCAAAACTTCTTGAAAGATATAGAGAATTGTAAACTGTGAAAAAAACGATTATTTACATTCCTTTAGCTCATTTAACCAATCTTTATGTATTATCTTTTTCCTTATTTTTTTTCTTGTCCATGTTTAATCTTCTAATTCAAAACATATTGGTATGAGACATACACTTATTTCATTTCTAATTATTATAAGTCCTTCGTGACTGATTACGTAATACTTTTTGAATGTTCTTTGTAATTATGTTCAACATTTTATTTAACGTTTTCCTGAGCAAAATGTGAGTTTCTTTGTTTTAATGCTCTGAAAAAGTAAACAAAAGTGTTATTTCGGTCAGTGTCAGATTTTTTTTTGTGACATGTCGTTGTAACACTATTTTGACAGCTATATGTTGCGTCCCGAATTAGCAATTTACTTTTTATTGGCTATGATATAACCTTTTATTTTTGCTACTTATAATAATTATGTTTTAACTATTTTACCCTCCGATTGTTTTGACGAATATTTTTATATTTTTTTTACATTTACCGTTAATGACATTTTTTTTTTTATTTTTAGTTAATATTTAAAAATATAAGGCTATACGTTTTTGAATGTTAATAATATTTTAAATTAACTAATTCTTTCTAGTGTTTGCTAGTCTGGTATTGCACTATCTGGTATTGCTAGTCTGGTATACTTTAGTTTTTTTTTATTAGTCCTTGGTTGCTTTCTAACTTCTTAATTGTTACGCTTGAAATATTTTGTTTTTGATTTATAAACTGGCGGGAGGTGTTATGATGAATCTTAACTTTTACTTGTAGGTCTATATTCTTATATATATATCCGCTTCAGCTATGCTGACAGGATCACAGAAATATTTCACAAAGTGATTGATGATGCCATTAAAGTGTGGTCAAAAAGTTTGGCCTTACCGTCAATCCAAAAAAGTGCCATGCGATGATTGCTGGGAGCAATTGAATTTTAAGTAAGAGACAACAAAACTCCCATCAATCATATTTAACTTTTAGTGATGGTGTGAACGACCTCGGACTGACAGTTGACTCTACACTCGGTTGAAAACATCAAGTTGCACGTGTTTCTCAGAGAGTCACAAATGTACTGAGATGCCTCTATCGCTTAAAAATTTGCTTCCAATGTAATCAAAAATTACGCTCGTGCAGTCCTTAATTTTCCCTTTGATCGACTATGGAGACGTGTGCTACTTTCACCTGAATGCAGATCTACTCAATAAACTCTACAGGCTTTAAAATAACTGCATTCGATTCGTATTCAATATTCGTAAATATGACCATGTGCCGTCCTATGGATTACAAATTCTGTGGCTGCCAACAGACAACGTCAATCATCAATGGCACTTACCACACTTTTTTCCCTTCTTTTTTCATCCTCTTCTCCGACATATTTGACGTCTTACTTCTAATATTTCAGTGATGCTATGCTATGATATGCAGTCTTAGAAATCTTCGTTCCACGAAAAACCGCCTTCTGCTGTGTCCCTTACATCGTACCCACTTCATTCATGAATCTTTTTTAATTCTGTCTATACTTCTGTGGAATGCGCTACTTTTGGAAATCGGAATGGCTAACAACATCATCCAATTTAAGAAAAAAAGTGCATAAATATTTATTGCAAGAGGAATCGGCAAAGCAACTGACCCTGTGACATATATATATTTGTATTTATAGTTATATTTGTGTACATATATATTTATTTGTGTATGTATGAATATGTGTACATATTTTAATATGTATCTATTTATGTTTAAGTATGGATGTATTTATGGTTCCATTATTAGAAAATGTATTTATTAGTTATACTATACGTGCACGTTATAGTTATTTTTACTTTTGTAGTCTTTTTATATTCCTCTCACTAACGAGTGCCACCTCTAACGATGCTACTTTTCACTGGAGGGACTCTTGTGAAAGTGACGTTTTACGCTAACATTACTTTAGTTTTGACAGGTCTAGATCAAGAAAGAGAGATTATAATAAACTGTAAACTATCAATAAATATTTTTACCCAATGAATTAATTTGGCACCTACATCTTTGCGAGCACGATAAAAAATTTTATTACACAATCTATACACGTTATAAAACAAAGTTTCCGGCCGTGCCTATATGTCTGTCTATTAGCGATAACCTCTAATACTACTAAAACATATCAAGAAATAAACGAAGTCGTCTGAGAGCTTTCAACTAAGATGCTGCTTAAACCCTATGAGATAAAACAAAGCAATGTATGGTGGAAATTTTGCAGGAAACGGGTAATAAATATACAACAAAGTTCTCAAAAAACAAGTGAAAGATTACAGATGTTCTTAATAATTTTCACTAATTGGGTGCAATATATAAAGTGTAATAGTTGAATTCCTCATTCAAATGGATTGGTTACAGTTATAAATGCTGCTTTCGTTTACTGATTTATACAAGTTATAGAACGGTAAACTATTAATTACAAAAAATAGTCATATAATTACTTTTGTAATACTTATGAGTTAGGCCAGCTGTACGGCGATCTCCAAGGTTTTTATCTAACCTTCTCGTTGCTAGTGTGTCTTTAAAATGCCTCGCGATTTCTGCAGCCGCATTCAAAAATCTTTTATGTTTAGTAAAATTTAATTTATTGACATTAAAGTGATGATACTTATAAAAGATTGAATCAAATAAAGATAACTATTTTCAAAAGGGTTTATACCTTAAATTTAAAATTCCTGATTGTGTTATCGATATGTCTACATTAAAAAAAGAGACTCTGGACTATTTTTGACATATTGCTGATTTTGAAGCACAATTATGCTTAAGTCTATCTCTTAAGGTTTAGGTTTTGTATATTTAAATTATTTGGGCAAGGGTAAATTTTAGACGTTAAAAAATATTTTGATTGAAATATCTACATGAATTGAACATGGAAATTATTCTAAAAAGAAGTAGCCGTCTAGTATTTTAAATAAAGAGTTTAGTTAGTAACAGACCTGTTAATATAATACATAAAATTACGATAAACTTACGAAGTCGGAATGTTTAATAGTAAACTACAAATTTTTTTTTTGTGGAAAAGGTATTTTTGATGCGTGTGGCGTAAAGTACGCCACAAACATGCTTTAAGTATACATTCCTTTGGAGCGATTCCCATATTCTATTATTCCTTAATGGAAGCTTTCCGTTGTTCTTTTAATTAAGCACTTATAAAGAGTCCATCAAATCATTAAAAAATGTACATTTTAAGAAAATTTCTATGTATAATGAGGTTAAAAATTGGTCAATATGTAAATTCGTAATAATTTTTAGTCCTAAGATTCCAGAGAGAAATTATACGTTTCTTTTCATTTGAGAATCCGACTGAATCACACGTAGAAATGGTTATTCATATTTTATACGGCATGTTTACAGAAAGCGGGACTATACAATTGATTTTGAAAACCATAAAAATTTAATAACGACCAACCGATAAAACGAAAGTCAGATGTTATAGATAGTCAAAGTTGGTGAAATAAAATGCGCTCGGAGTTTTATTGTTTAGACAAGGACATTTTTATTGCCTTTGTATACAAAATTTTAACTGAGCGGCTAAAGTATGCAGAAGAATTTTGGGAAATTAGCTAGGAGAATAATTTTGTTAATTTTATTTTAAAATTTATCCGAAAATATTATATTGAAAAACTTTCCTTAAGAAGGGGGTACTCAATTTAAGCGTATGTTTGTTTTATATAATATTACCTCTTTCCTTCGCTCCTCCGCATCCGATTACTTTCATAATGTTTTCAAAAGATAAGTTTTAGCTGTCATTTGGTCCCACGTTTTTATAATAATTTTGTGATTAGTAGTTTAATATTTAAGATATTAAGAAATTACTGCGTCAAATCACGACCTAGTGCCATTAAATTGCAAACGCTGGCTCAACCTTGAGAGATAGACTTATCCTATGTTCAACATAATTGTACTACTTGAGTTAGCCTACAATAAAGTCCTCTATAAAGTCATCTTTCAGATTTATAATTTGTTAATATTCAATAACAATATTTATCTATACACATGTATTAAACATAATTTTAACCTATCTGTAGATATATAAGACAAAGTTAATTATTAACAAGTTTTTGTCATTGTTGTTTCAAGTGAATTAAGATGATACATTGGTCAGAGGGGCATGTATAAACTGGTCCTAATTTTTCTCCGGTCGTCTCGGTTTTCCGTGCTATCGAATTATGAGATTATGAAAATGATAGTGCAGAACTGACGACCACTAGAGTCGGAAAGTTCTGCAGTGGAGACAACAGGATGGGGTGACGACATTCGCAAAGCCGATATGGGCTGAATGCAGATAGCCGAAGATCGGTGCATTAGGGGAGGGTTATGGCCAGCAGTGGATTGACACAGGCTGTTAATGATGATGATGATCAGTGCACCTGTGATTGCGCAAGTGCACTATTTTTCTTGCGTTGATGACTGATCACAAATTAAGGTCAGTCGCTTAATTGACTCGGAGGACATAATTCGTTATAATATCTTCTATGATATTCAAATGTCTCAACGATTGAAGTTACGGTTTTTGTAAATAAAATAAATTGATTTTTAATACATTGGAGATGTTTTGAATTATGTTGAATTACTTACGCAACCAGATACTATCTAATAAATTTAACTTCTGAATAAGCCATGTTCTTAGAGATTTAAGATTAATTATTGAATCAAAGGACTTTTTACGGATTTTTTAGCGTTTATTTCAGTTGTTTACCGGCCGTGGCCACCGAAAAATGTTCGAACCGTAGGTATTTTAATCTGAATAATAAACGCGACAAAATCCGTAAAAGGTACTTTTATTTAATAATGAGTAGATTTCGCGTAAACGACAGAATTGAATATTTAAAATTTATTAATCCATTGTAAATCACTTTTATCTATCTTGTATTATTAGGTCAGAATTCGCAATATAAGCGAAAATAGACATGATTTTTTACGTTACTGCCACATTTTAAAGCTCTGGTATTAAGAGTAAGTTCTTTGTGTTGTTGTTCTTCTAATTAAATTGCCTTTACAACATTTATCTGTATGAGATTGATTGTTCATGTAATGCGTTTGCATTTATATTAACTATGGTATTGTTTCACTGACGTCGCGGTTGGCCATGTAAGCGATGGCAGAATGACTTAGACGCCTTCTGTACTGAGTGGCCGGATCGTTCACTAGATCGCGAAACACGGGATGAATTAAGGGAGACCTTTGCCCCAGTGCTGGGCACTAAAGTTAATAAAAAAATGCTTTTGATTTTTTTACGTCGTTGTCAATCAATTTATAATTTAAATATTATTTTTATTTATATGGTGTAAACAGGGTTCCCTAAAATGTTTCAACTGTTATTATGTTATACCAACTAGTCAAGTATTTATTACATTCTATTATTACATATTATATTGATATACAATTTATTTGAAAATTTTATTTTTGTTTAGCTGCTGGCTTTAGTCGCACACAGAATTATAAAAAATGTATTTAAAACAAAACATGTTTTTTAGATTTTAGATTTTAAAAATAAAAGAACAGTCGTAAAAAATTAAAGAATTGAATTTAAAATGTAAGGTCGTATTCGCATGCAGAAAGAGATTTTAGAGTGTCGACATGAAATGTGTCATGAAAAACACCATTTAAAGCCGCCGTGCTGTTACCTTCTAAATTAAATACGCCAGCACTAGGTTCTCGCAGTAATCGGCTGTGCAATATATTCGGGGTTAAGTTCGTAGTCAAACATTTCAAATATATAAAAGAGAATATTCTAGAGGCACAAGTACTCTGAAATCTGGAATGCAAATATGTTTCAAGTCTTGACAGTGTAATATAATTTCAAACAACGAAGACCGCAATTCTACTTAAAATTAAACTATATTTTATAGTGACTTTTATCTTTTTTAAATATTATGATCAATTATATGATAAAATTGTTTTCCGATCAATATTGTTAAGTATTTATAGGTTAAATCGTAAATTAATTTTACCTTCTAAAACATTTTTAAAATTTTTGACAAATTTATTCAAAATTTTATTCAAAAATTTTAAGGTCCAGAATCTCAATTTAATAAGATGGTGCTTTTAATGAAGCCGAATTTGCCGCCGATCTTTTTTTATGGCATACGAAGGCAGACGAGCAGTCCGCCACCTGATGGGGAAGTGGTCACCGACGCTTATAGAATTGACAAACCAGTGGTATCACCAACGCGCTGCCCGTGAGCAAATTGTTAAGTCGTTTCCCAGAAATATATATAAAATTTTAAAGGTATTAATGTTATTAAATGCCTTCGATATATTAGATGACGGATCGTTGTTGTCCCTCTTGAGGAAAAAACGACATTTTTTTAAATTATGTTTTATTTTTCTCATCTCTGAAATAAATAACTTGAAATAATTTGAAGGGGACCTTCATGGAAATTACATTACAGCGACACAAAACATTTTTAGTTTAGTGATTGGTATAAGCATTTATTCAATAAGTGGATATCCCAATAAATGAGATATTTTATAATTATGACAATTAGCGGTATAAAAATAATTTTAAATAATGAAAACCTTTATTTTGGTCGGAAAATTTTTTCAATTTTCACATGTTATTATTGATTATTCATTATTATTTCATTTTCCAATAGTTTTAATATAATTTAAGTATACATTTATTTAATGTTTTTACATTTCCTCTAAAATATTAGCTGGCCAATATCGTTACAATAATTCCAATAACGAAAAATTTATTTAAATCCTATTTATTTATGCAATCAAATTGATGTTTTTTTCTTCCGCAAATCCGCGTCCTGGAATTTTAAAATAATAGGACGATGTTTTGATCCAAAACCATTACCAAGTTTAATAGAAACGGGTGGAACGATGATTAATCATCACTTGTTTGACTTTTTTTGATTGCTGTTCAATGAAAAAAAAAGGCCTATTGTCATTTTTTTCTGTTTGGGACGTCTTTATATTTCAAAATCAAAGGACAACTGTTACAATGTATGCCTGAAACCCTAACAGTCTAATAGACACAATGAGGCAAAAAAATTGAAACATCATTCAAAAATATTTAATGTTTATCTCTCATACGTACAAAACTATTGTCCTATCGTTAACCCGTGTAATTGAAGTTTGGTGGTTTTAGGAAAGCAATCACAGAGCTAATTTTATTTAGGTGTTATTTGGATATTTAATTCCGTCTATTTTATTAATAGAATAAGGAATTTTGAACTGGTAAATGTATGTTTTAATTAATTTAAATAATCATCTATTATTTAAAATAAAAATTAAAAAAATTAACAGAATGGTAAAGAAACGATTGTGGAAAATCAGTTAAAAACTTTGCAGGGTAATGGAATAAGTTTTGTACATTTATTTTTTTAATTTTGATTTTTATTTAATTATTTCAATCAAAAAATAAATTAAAAATAACCAAAAAAATACCCAAATTTGTCAAAAATAGTTAAATTAATAAAATCAATTGGGTTTTTCCACGTCCACCTCCTTCCTCAATAAACTTCTTCAAAAAATATTCCTATATAAACTTATTCTTTGAACGATCATTGATTTAATTTCGATAACTGAATAATATAAACCATATTAGAGATATTTGAATGCGGTTGCACAAACTGCGAAGCATTTAATGTCAAACTAGCAATGAGACGGACACTTATGATGATCACTGTACAGCTGACCTAACTCATGAGTATTACAAAAGAAAGTTGATTAATTTTTTATTATCTAAATTTAAATATTACTTAAAACCGCTTAAATTAATAAACCAAAGCAGCTTTTATAACTGTAACAAATCCTTTTGAATGAGAAGTTCAACTTCTATACTCAATTATTAAAAACAATTAAGAACAACTGTAATGTTTGACATGCATTTTTTAAAAAAATGCTATATTTTTTATTTTATAATCAAAATTTATATCGTTTCGCAAATATTCGGGTAGTAAATTACTTTTTTGGATAGTCATATGCATATTTATTGAAGTGATAGTTCACAGTTTATTAATTTTTTTTTTGCCTTAGAGCCGTCAAAACTAAAGTAATAACATAAAACGTATGTCAGTTTCAAGAGGCTCTCAAGTACGGGTCCAATAGTAGCATCGTTAGAGGTGGCATTCGTTAGTGAGAGGAATAAAAAAGAATTCTGAAGATATTCAAAATGAGTAGCAAAACTTCTATAAGCAAAAATAATTTTAAGTTGCACGTGATATTTTTCTGATGTTAAAATAATAAATTAATACTTTTACATATTATAACATTAATTGTCTTGTGAATTTTTGTACAAAATTTAGAATATATAAAAAATTTACGTATTAACTACTTAAAGGTTAGGTATTTTATCCATAATTATTTATGTATAATTAATGTACTGCTTATCATTCCCATATTTTAATCGGATAACTTTTATTTAAAACTTCTCTTTAACGCAAAAAGATAGTACTAACAAAATGTTAGTCTTAAACATAAGATTTTTAGTCATGATTGGAAAATCCAGTAAAATTACTAAAAATTTGTAATTCTATTATAAAAAAAAAGCTTAATATTTCGCCTGAAGTAGTACTACGAAGTAATTATTTTGTGTTGCTTTTTGTTTTAGTACAAAAAATAGTCGCCAATGATAGTTAATTTAAAAGAATCTATTTTGATAACCATTTTCATCGATCTTTTTAAACAACTAGTGGATCGCCCTCGTTGCACACAAGTTATTTTTCTACGTTTTGGCAAAAATAATTTTTTTATATAAGATTAAAGATATTTGATGGCTAAGTTGGTGGTTGGTCGAGTTTGTTTATAAGAGTTTTGTTAGGGTTTTCTATTTTTTTTTCTCAGAGATAATGTAGCAGTGTAATGGCTAAAGAATTTTAATTATTTGAGTTGCTTGGAGTTTGTCCCATAGCTTTTACTTTATGAAGACGTCAGCGTTTTTGTAATGCCAGTGAGGTGATAATAGATTTAAGATATTTGATATTCCATCAAAAAACATTTTCAAATAGACTATGTATGAATGACTAGGTATGAAGTCATTGTTTATTTTTAGACAATTTAACTTTTGGAACATTCTCAGAAATGTCCTACAGAATTACATTAAATTAACTAGATACATTTAATACTAAAACTTAAAATTCTTTGAAGTGTATTTATTATTTTAAAAATTGAAATCGGGCACATTTAAAGCTTACATAAGATAATACAGTTTAAGTTCAAATAAAAGATTATTAAAATCAATTTTCATTCTATGTACATAAAACGTGTCATAGACGACATTTTGATGTTATAAGTGCCTTAAAAGATATAAAAATTTATATAGAAATGCGGTTACAGAAAACGCGAAGCAATTTTGTATGGAGTGTAAGTTGTTACCTGCTTTTATTGCATAAAATAGTTATACTTACAGCGTGTAACTCGGAAGACGGTCATATTTTTTTGTTAAAATTTCACTTGATAATTTAAATGTTTAAGTTAATCCTATGAACCTGTAAATAAGCTGTGTTACAATAATTCTCTTTTTTGTGTTAATAAAATGTGTTTTAATAAAAATATCTCAAAAGCATCAGAGACTTAAAAAACTGCTCCGTGAGTTTTACGCAAAAAGTACGTTGATTGGCTTAACTTTAATGTGTCCTTCGTATCGCTGTATTTAGGTAACAGACTCCCTCTCTTACTCAGGGGCCAGAAAGCCAGGAGTTCCTAGCCCACGCAGGACGAGACTTCTAGCACCCAGCGGCGGCACCGATGTTAAGTTCCGCCGCTAGCTCCATTTCGGCCACAGAAGGAGGAGAGATCGTCGACACCATGCTGAATGTCCCCTCCTCTCACGGCACTTCTACACATCAGCAGTGCAGTTCCACCGAGTCGTGGAGGATAGGAAGAGCGGCCTACGTACTACTGACACTCCTCTTCCCCCACAACTTCGTCTTGGTTGCGAAGGACGGGAAGGACGGCACAACTACTAACCCGTCCCTCGCACCCTCCTAGGCGCATCCAAAGCGGGCTTTATCCCACTTGGAGCAGCCTCCTCTACAGCCGGCCTTGTACCACAGACCGGCCAGGATCCTCTTAGGTTACCCGCGGCTTGGCAGGCCGCAGGTACTGAGCCCCACCGCTACGACAAAGCTAGAACCTATTCGGGGGGAGCCGAGACTCGGCCTACGTTAACTAGAGGTGGTTTCTATACGACATCAAAAACGTAATTAAAATTTATAAAATAAAATATGGACTCTAGCAGCCGTATTTGTATATTATATCTATGTTATTAAAGGCTATAAAGATATCAACAATTTGTGAACGTGTAATCTTTTTGGTAAGAAGTCACACAAAAAGTTCATTAAGTGTAGTGTAAAGCAGTCAATCAGTCTTTAAGTTTATCGCAGTAAATACTTTGATTATTAATTACCATGATGTAATACTTTATTTAAAATAATACCAAATTTACCACCGAGATAGATGACATCATCAGTAATCTCTATCTGTAATTAACACTGCAATAACAAACGTGTAACGGTTTAACGCCTCATGTTTAGAAAAAATTATGTACTAAATTATATGTACATTAATGTTACGACTTCTGTATTAATTATAAAACATTCAAATATAAACATAGAAATTTGTACACATAGTAATAGATTTTCCTTTATTATTGCTGCTCACTACTTATAACAATTTGAGTATAAGCAATAGTTTGCAAACGTTTGTTGAATATTATCACAATACGGCTAAAAATGCATTTATTTAATCTTTCATTTGCTTGGCATAATGCATCTAGACATATGTCGAGAACCTGGTTGAGTTCAAAGAAGAAATTAACAATTTAACAATAGCACCTACATGTTAATGGTTGGTCGGAAATATAAATAAAAGAACAAAGTATGGTATAAAGTTAACGTTCTAACTGTATAATTAAAATGTCTAAAAAGGGAAGCTTACGTTAATTGTCTACATCACAATCAACGTAGTAGCTGTTGCGGACTCTTCTTTTAAATTATTATCACTATTGACGAATTTTCGTACCTAGGACAGGTAATCAAATTAGGTAAGTATTAAGCTGGGCAGTGTACGGTGGCTTAATGCCTTAATACAAGGTCGCTCAGCAAACTGCATTCGTTTTTAAGACGCCAATAAATAATCTATTCCTAAATTCAATATTCCGGAGATGAATGTCAATAATGCTATTCCTATTTTAGAAAACTTTTAGTTTAGTCATAGCCCTAATAGCAATAATAGTAATAGCCTTCACTTACAAAAAGTTATGAGAAAGATACACATATATATAATAAGATAAGTAAAATCTAATGATACAACTCTCATTTGATAAATCATAGCATTTTTATAGCTCTTAAGTTTACTTTAACTAAACGTGATACAGTACATAACTTTGATAAAATATAATTATATAATTGGATAATTTTCAATGCAGATTTTAAGGACAGTAGTGTTTAATTAACCCTGTTTTCGTATGGTTCTAGTTAATTCAAAAGTCAGTTTCATGAAATATTAAAAATTATCAAGAACAGCAAATTTTTAACTCAAATAAGGATTTGTCATTTATATTTATATTTTTTATTTTAAAGGATTGGACAGTAATGACAACTCTTTATTCAATCTTGTTTATTGTACAAAACGAAAACATTTATTATTTTATAAGTAAAATCTTCTGTCGTAATTTTTACCGCTTAACTTCCAAATAAACTTATTTATTTGTTCTTGGGACTGCTTTTGTAATTTACTGAGAAGAATAATACACAAAAGTCTCTGAAGATATGCCTCCGGCATCTTGAATTGTATTTTTGGCCCTTTGTTGAATTTAACAGGGTCGGAAAACGTAAAAGTTGATTTAAAATACTGAGATCAAAAAGATATTGTTGAATTACGGTAAAGGCTTTTCTTAATCATTTTATTCACTTTATATAATAATATTACTAGTGAAATTTTCTAACAACATAGCATAATAGTATAATCTGTATATACTTAGAGCCAGTGTTTGTGTAGTAATTCTTTGATTAAGCGAACTCATTATCTAAATTAATGTAACTATAGCAACGAGGCAGCGTATGTACTAATGTGTTCTTTGAGTAAATGTAAGCACTCGTTAGCATTAAAGCTAATAAAATGATGACAACTTTTCCGAATATTTTCCGGGTTATTTATAAAAACGACAATGTTAATAAAATTTTTATTTCGTAAAAAGAAATGTAAAAAGTATGTATAAACAAAATGTTGATTTTTGACTGTTTTTTCACATTTTTCTTTATTCAAACTTGTAAAATTTTAACACAAAAAATATGACTAATTTCAAACAGCTTAGTAACAATTGAATCGAATAACAACGTGCTTTTTACACGAAACTTTTATATTTAAAAAAATGGCTATTAACTAGCACTACCTTTCAAACAAAAATATAATAATAATCCAGAAATTAATTATTCACATCGAATTGCTAGGAGTCGACCAACGAAGTAATGTGTATAATATATATTTAAAGCAATAAAAATGTCGCCCTAGTTGATTCCAGCTACGGCGACCAATCTATATAAGAAATCGGCCAACCACGTAGGAGATATTATTGTGCCCAAACGTACTCGCAAACACAAGTGCACTCCCATTTCCTTCTCTCTCATAGTTAGATAGCTGACACGACAGGAGAAAGATAGTGCTGGACCGACTTTTTACATGCCCCGTGTATATGTATTACAAGTGCGATTTCATTCACAAAATTGCAACCTTGCAACTGAAAGGTTTTAATAACTTGAATACAAAATTATATTACTAATATAGAACTATTGTAACCAATATACTGTTTATAGGCTATTTCATTACATCATTTAAAGATTGTATAAAACACGACAAAATCGACGCAGGTGGCAGCTGCATCAGATCACGTATCGAAGTTTCATTTCTTCACAATTGCATCGGCTGCCTTGCTGTCTAACCTGAATCAGAAAATAAACGGTTGAAATTTAATTTAAAATTAAACCACACTGTTGGAAAACTAGTTTAAATTTGTTTCCCAAAAGATGGTCTTCTAATTTAAGGGCACGTCTTATATATTTATACCTCGGTTTTTACATTCCTATTAAATCAATTAAGATTTTTTATTTATTATAAAGCAATATTTCTATTTCGCAATAATTCAATATAACGTCATTTGTTTTTATTTAAATTATTGCAAAGTAATAGAAAAGCTAATTAAAATTTTAGAAAAAGATTTACAAATAAATAATATCATATTTGTCGTGATAGAACAGTGTTTGAGAATAAAGAAAATCAGTTATAAGTTATAAATTGCAGGACCGTGCAACAACAATATAAATCTTCAGCAATCTTGGGACCAGTACCCGTTCTGTACAAGACTCGTCTCACTAAGTGCCTTAGCCCACATGGTAATATCACATAAATCCAAAAAAAAAACATAGCCTCTCTGTTTCATATTTTTTTGGTGGTTAAGGGCCGCGTTTTCTCAGGCTCACCGTTAAAAAAAAAGGTTTCGCTAGTAGGCCTGTCTTCCCTGCTCTGTCTCTTTTACAATACCTTAAAGGAAAACGAGACTAATTCGAATCAAAGGTAGATTTTGATAACCCACTGCTAAAAGAAGCAATCTGTAGAAAAGTCGTTTCTTACTGCGCCACACGAGACGAGTCATAAAGAGCGGTCTGCATATATTTATACATTATTATAAGAATTAAACCTCGACCCGGACGAGAAAGGGGTCGCCAAGACTCCGGACCCAACGGGGTCCCGACATCCAACCTTACACACCACACAAGTAGGGTTAGCACACACTCTCCTGTAGTTCGCCTTCGCTTACGAGCACAGCGACACACACACACCGCGTATACTAGATACACCCGCGTTCCAGGGCGGTTCTCACCGCCCCCAGCAAACGATTAATAGGTCAGACCGTCGGCGTCTCGGTCCGTAAACCGATCGTCGACGATCCTTAGGAGACATAAACTAATGCCTAACTCACGTACCTTCTGTACGTGTGGCCTTCATTTTTAGCAAAAAATGTGGGCCACCTAGTTCGTGGTGACGGGAGCTTCTTGTGAACTATGTATTAGCTTACTATAGACATGAGTCTGTAAGCATAACTTGAAGGATAAAAAAATAAGAATTAATTATTCACATGAGCCTTTACGGCTTAAGTGGCTCTTAACCTTTATTAAAACTACATATAAATAATGGAAAATTTTAAGAAAGATCAACATTTTTTTTTACCGTTTCATTTGTTGGCAACCTATTCCGAAGAAATTGTTAGGCGGTTGACTGAATACTGACAAGGCAAACTAACTGTACGTGAGTACCATGAAACTATGGCTAGTTTTAAATAAATTGGGTAAACTTATCTTTATATTTGACTAACATATTTGTTGAAATCTGGTATAATTCGACATAATTTTGGATAAGTAATATTTAAAATATTGATATACTTATTTTGGTTAGTATTTTTATTTTGACCCTTTTCTTGACTTTGGTAAATTTTATTAAATTTAAAAAAGTATATAAGAATAGTAAATAAAACAACACCGTTTTTAATGAAATAATCATCCGCTTATCACATATCATTAATAGGTTACTAATTAGTTGATCTGGTCAGAACATTAAAATTGGGTTAGGTTCAGACTAGGTTCATAATTAATTAATTGAGAGATTTTTTGTCAACTTTCAATTTAATTATAGATATCCAAAGTTACAAATAGTAGAACATCTGGGTCATCTTGTATAATATATTAAAAATTTATGTAATGATTACATATTTGTTAATTTAATGATCTACGTAGTGAGAAAATAATGAAAAATATAACACTTGTTTGTTAACAAGTTTAAAAGATAGTTTAGGGAGTGTTACGCTAAATTAGTGTCGGGGTCAACCATATTGGATCACGTAAGCTTGTTTCATCTGTTCGCAATTGTTTTTTCTTGCCTTTTTTCTTCCTTGACTTAACTTGTTTTATTACATTGTCGTTGGTCGTGACTTCATCTTCGTTAACTTTTCTTCAGGTCCTATTTTAAGCGCATTTTTTTATTAACATTAGATTAATATAAAATTTATATTTTTGTCACATTTTTGACGATTAGTTGCAAACGAATGTTCCGTAAAGATTGCAATTAATATTTAACATTTAGATATGACGTGAGATACTTATTTATTTCAACAAGATAAATGTATAAAAACTAATCTGGGCAAATCTAAACAATAGATTTAACATTAAAAATAACTCAAAAGTAACATTTTATGGTTATTATACGCCTGTTGTAACTTTCAATGTGCTATGCTGTCAATGCCGCACGTCATTTCATACAATATATCTTTAAATCAGGGAATTGCAAAGTACCCATTAGTATAATCCTACCTTGTAATAGCCGTGGTGCTTCGTTGTAGGTACTAAGGACCACGACTATAACAATGTAGCCCAGGTAACAAATAATTTTAGTCTCCAAGAACTATCTCTTTTTTTAATAATTTTATAGCCTTTAATATTTAACCCGTATTTATGCATGTATATACATAGCATGTTTATCGTCGGATGTCCTTATATCACGATGTACCTAATTTGGGGCGTAATTTTTTGACCGTATTTCTAAATAAAGTAAACTAAAGTGTAAACATAACAGTATTTCATTTCAGGCGTCAATTTTTAAGTAGCTGGGTAAACGAGAGGTGCCATGCCAAGTTTTAAGACAGAAGATTACGGCGTCAAATATAAATCCTAAGGAAAAGATTGATACATAGGCTATTTTAACAAAATCTGCGATTTACATCATACGAGGTGTGTTCAAAAAGTATCGCGAATTTTGTGCTTTTTTTTAAATTATTTATTTATTCATGAATATCTATTTGGTCCCCTTCAAAATTATCCCCATGAGATATAATACACTTGTGCCAACGGTTTTTCCAAACTTCAAAGCATTTCAAAAAATCCTTTTTTTTATCTTGTTCAGCTCCTTCGATGCCGTCTTTATCTCGTCAAGCGTAGCGTAACGTCGTCCATTCATTGGCCTCTTCAGCTTAAGAAAAGTCACAGGAGAAGAAGGAAAAAGTCACAGGGGGCCAGATCTGGGGAATACGGTGGCTTCGGCATCATTAGTGTGTTGTTTTTGGCCAAAAAGTCGCGCACAAGCAACGATGCATCAGCAGGGGCGTTATCGCCAATTTTTGTTCTTCCACGAACAAAAGGTTTTTTATTTTAGAACCACTAACGGATATTCAATATATAGGATTTAATTAAAATATGGGGACAATAAAAAAGGGGAAATATAAAGAAATTTAAAAAGATAAATCTTATAAATTTCCAAGCCAAGCCTAAACAAGTAATTTTCCTCAGATAAATATCATAAAGAAACTATCATAAAGGAACAGTAATATACATGTGAAACATGTTTATTACTGAACATGTACCATGTTTACTTATACATGTTTTTAACAACCGTTCCAGCACAAAACGGTATATAACAGCCAAGTGGATTTAATTGCCTCGAAACTTACAGGACGGTTTGGAAAGTACAACATGTAATAAGTAACATAATAAAATATATTTATGACTGCCTCCATAGCCTAGTTGTATAGGCGTGTGCTTAAGAAACCGGAGGTCGTGGGTTCGAATCCTGCGGGGACTCAACAAATTTTAAGTGTTGTTTCCTAGTTGGTTAGGGCAATTACAGGCTCATGATGATGATGATGATGATGAAGATATTTATAAAAATATGAATATTAATTTTTTATATATAATTTACTTACAATTATTATAAGTAAATTAATTGCTAAAACTAACGTATTAGTTTATTCTCAAATGACTAGAATAACGTTTAGGTTTTTTAATAGAACCGCACACAATTTTTTTTTCTCGAATTAATATCGAAAATTAAAAACTTTAACGAAAAAAGCGACCAACTTCAAACAAAACAGGACCATTTTACGCAGTACAAGTGGGTAACCAAGTGAAGTAACCACGTGATTTCTGCCCCTGCATCTTATTTCTCTCATATCTTTTAAGATATTAATTTAATCAAAATGACATGTATAATGCTAACAGAATGAAGAATTATATAAACTACCTTAAATGTAAACTGACACTATATTACCTTAAACGAGCTCTTAACATAGTTACTCTTAAAACATGGATATATGCGCTCGCGGACTTCTTATGGACCAGTTTAAGAAGCTACAAATAAGTAGAAATATTTTATATCTATCTTTACGGTTTTGGCAGCATTTGTAATTTATTTTTGTCAAAAAGCTATTAACTACTTATCACAAAGTTATATAAAAATAATGGGACCAATATTTATCATTTTAAAAAGGATGAACAAAATATGAGCCCTAGGAGCGGAGCAACGGTAACATATATTAAAAAAAAACATACGCTTCGAATTCAGTAACCACCTTCTTTTGGGAAGTCGGTCAAAAATTTTCGGTTTTTCTTAATTGAGAAACAGACATACCCCATCATAGTTTTCGTGTGATCTAGAAAAGTTAAGCTAGAAACAGTCTAAATCTTTGGGAATAAAAAATGTGTAAAATCCATAAAATATTTTTTTTTTAATTTTATTTTATGTGTTTACAAATACATGTTTTCTGTTAACTTGTTGATACCTTATTAAATAAAATTACTTTACGGATTTTATCGCGTTTATTTTACATTTTAATTCCCGACATATTCAGAACTACTTTCCAGCGCCGTAGTCATGGGTAGAACTGAGGTGTCATGCGTCTTGTTGCCAGTGATGAAGCGGGTTTCAGATCTTAATTTTAATTAATTATATTCTACATCTGCTCCGATCTATGCAAAACGAACTGTTTTATCTTTACAGCCAGCAGGTGGTATTATGCTTGGGTTTAAATTTTAATTTAGTTAATTATGGATCCCAAACGGTGTAGAACCAACCATCTTCTCTATTGAAATTTGGATGTTTTTTAATCTCAATAGCCTCACGGATCATCCTTGGTAGGAATCGGTGTTCTTTAGCAGTTGTGGTCGATCAAATCTTATGTAATGGTTTGGGTGATTTAGGTATGGTCACTGCCGACTTTTGGGTCTTCTATGTTTGATGTCACTATTGTTCCTTCCGCGGGTTCTTATTGTCACTTTGTTTGTCAATATCAAGAGGCCGAGTCACAATCTGCAGCCTCTCTTATGTGACAAACAAAGCGATAGACCGCGTGAGGAACACTGTGACATCAAACATAGAAGACCCAACAAGTCGGCAGTGTGTGACCATACCTAAATCACCCAAAGCCAGTTACAAGATTTGATCGACCAAATCCTCGCTAAGAACCCGATTCCTGGATGATCCGTGAGCTATTGGATTAAAAACATCAAATTTCAATAGAAAGATGGTTGAGTTCTACCACCTGCTGAGATCCATAATTAAAATTAAATTTAAACCAGCTAATACCTGCTGGCTGTAAAGATAAAATCGTTCGTTTTGCATAGATCGAGTACAGATTAAATATAATTAGGTGAAAATTAAGATCTGGAAACCCGCTTCATCACTGGCAACAAGCGCGCACCTCAGTCTACCCGTGACCACGGCGCTGAAAGTTTCGAAACGTCGGAATAAAATGTAAAAAAAAAAAAAAAAAATGTAAAATAAACGCGATAAAATCCGTAAAGTAATTTTATTTAATAATGTATAATATTCGCGCAAGCAATAGAAATAATTGTTGATACCTATCAAATTAACAATTGTTGTTTATAATTGTAAACAAACGAAACGAAAACGCATTTAATAAATAAATATAAACAGCAAAATAATTATTCTGCAGAAATGTTTCAATTTTATCATTAAAACAATATTTAAAAATTAGTTTAAATTAAAATAATTTATAATCCTTGTTCAGGTAAACGTTAGTATTTAATTGAATTATTGATCGTTAAATGTCATATTATTCATCATTAGGAATATTCAACTTGTTTATCCCAACAGTTCAAATTACTAAATTGCTAGAACAAACACTTTTAGCACGTTTCAAGTATCTAGAAGCAAAATGTCATCGTTTTATGAACAAGAACAACGAATTTCTATATGAACTTTCTTCCACTATTTCAATATTTCCAACCACTTTTATCGCAATAAATAAAAACATATGTCCTTTCTTCAAATCTATTCTTCGTACGTACCAAATTTCATCGAAATCATTTCAATGATTTTGACGGTAAAGCTGGACAGACGAGACAGACAGTTACTTTGGCATTTATAATATTAGTAAGGATTTATTTCTTATGATTACTCTTTTACAATTGAAGAAGTTTCTTGAACATTAGCAATTACGCAAAATAATCCTAAGAAAATCATGTGAGTGGTTTAAGGTTTACCTTAAGTTGTTAGCGAAGATAATTCTTAGGTTCACTTGATGGTTTTGTAACATTTATACAAATAATACAAATAGTTCAATAAAAATCTATCTAATACTAATCGATTTAATGCTTTAATAATTATTATCCAGTATCGACGGTGGCCGAGTAAAAACTTTTACTCGATGTTGCAAAAGGTAGGTCGGAAGTAACGTCGGAAAGTTGAAAATAAAATTAAAATCGTTAAATACGTAGTCTTCTTTAAAATAATTACTAAGAGTACAATTCAAATAATGTTGCAAAAAAATATAAAATTATTTTCATAAATTTTTTTTTAACAGTAGACTTCTCATCAAGTATTAATATTTAGCAATTCTGCCCATAAATTCAATTTTTTTTTTGCAAAATTAGGTATATTTTAGAATCTTATCTTTTGTGCTGCCAGTACATCTGATTGAAAATCTAAAAATACGACGATTGCCAACAAATAAAATAGAGTAAGTATATCATACATTTATGTGTTGTTTCCGATGTCATAACGGGTGGAAAATTGCAATCCCGAAAATGGTTGTTTACTTTGAAGATATGCCAAAATTTAAAAATATAAAATGTGTCAGAGTATAAATGAAAATGCCGCTTGAATATACGTTGGGAAACACAAATAACATGAGATCACAGTCTGTCATAGTATCAGTGTTGACCCATCATTTATTGAATAGAATGATGATTTTTTTTATTGACCAAGAATTACAAACTACAGGCTAATTAAAGCTTTTATATTTTGTAGGTTACAAAACATGTTGGCTTTATATCGTAGATGTTTGTTAAATATTTTAAATTAAGTTATTTATTTACACTCTATGCACTTATGGTACAGTGACGACCTAATACCATCGACCTTAAGGTGGGGCAAATATAATAAGTGGGGAGGTGCTGATTAAATAAAAAGATAACTCATAAATATTATATACGATTGATATATATTCATATAAATACTAGCTGACACGACATACTTGGATTGCTGTATAAATTGTATTTAGGCAATTTTTTAACTTCATTATTTGGTCAGAGGCCACGTTTCTGCCCCGTAGGTCATCACGGGGAGTATGCATTGGTTAAAGACCTTTGTCTATAACCTTTGCGGTATCGGCGACGTGAGAATGTGGTGTAGCTTCCTGAATGCTGCCCAGCCCAACTGAATCCTCCTATCGGCTTCCCTCCCAAAGCTGTGTCTTCCCAACTGCAAGATGTGCCCGAGGTAGACATATTCATCGACAGCTTCGAGAGTAACACCTTCGACATTGACCGGATTCGGGAGAACGTGTTCTTTGAACATGACTTTCATCTTGTCCAAGTTCATCCTGAGTCCGATACGTCGGGAAGATTCAGGAAACGGAGGTGTAAAAGGTACTCGCCGTTAATGTTTATGCCACGTCCAGTCCAGTTTTTTAACTTACTTAGAGGTAATTGATAAGTTATCGAGAGGAAAGAAAAATAATTAAAATACTAAAATAGGCTATTCAAAAAAACGGGTTCGTTACATAATAAACTTACGTAAAGATTGTTGTTGAATATTTTAAATGCCACATTTTATTTATAAAAAACATTCCAAAGAAAACTAAAAAAAGTTGCCTAACATTAGGGTTAGGCAATTTTTTAAATTTAATTTTCGAAAAAAATATAAACGCACTTTATTTTATACTTCAAACAGACCTTTATATTAAATTTTATTTCGCATTTTTACCCAATTACCTAATTAGTTATTAATAATTAGTAATAACATAAAAAACTATGTGTAATGGTAATATTACAATTATAAAGGCTATATAAACTGCCTCGTAGCCAATGGATAGGCGTGTGACTTAGAAACCGGAGGTCGGGTTCAAATCCTGCGGGAATCAACAAATTTTCATTGTTGTTTCCTAGTTGGTTAGGAGCAATGGGCGATCACGCAATTGTCTGAAAAGTAAGATGATCCATGCGCGATGGGCATGTAAAAGTCGGTCCACCCACCAACCCGCATTGGACCAGCGTGGTGGATACGGTCCAAAATCCCTCTAATGGAGAGGGGTGTATTAGGGGAGGCCTATCCAGCAGTGGACTAACACAGGCTGATGATGACGATGATACAAACATATTTGTTGGGAAAATAAATTCATTATTATTTTTAAAGTTATAGCAACCCTGCATGTCAGAAGTCGTTTTTAGATTGTTTTCCTTGTTTCTATTAAGTCAATTTGCGGATGTTACTTTTCGCACAAAAATGTCAATCAGGTGACGTATTAGCTATAATTTACTCAATGTTTTTCTGTTTTCGCCCATTTTATATTCATCATTCCCTCATGTACGCCTTCTACATTAGGGGGTTTTTGGATCGTATCCCACCACGCTAGTCCAATGCGGGTTGGTGGATGGACGGACTTTTTACATCCATCCGAAGCACGGATCTACTTACTTTTCTAGCAATTGGGTGATTGTCCCAAAATTGTCCTAACCAACCAGAAAACAACGATAACACTAAGTTGCTTCCATACGGGATTCGAACCCACGACCTCCGGCTTATAAAGTAAGGGCCTATTCCGCTAGACCACGGAAGCGGTGTCTTTGTCTGGTCCATGTGAATCTAATTATTTGGAAGTGATATGTGAGTTGTTAATTGAAAATTTGGGGTATGAATCTTACAATCTGCAGCTATGCATATTATAACATTTTATTTGCTGTTTGATTGTATCATATAAAATTATAAACAAGTTTTGTGCTCGTTATAAACGTATTTTATAATATTTACTCTTTGTTTGACCATTTTGTTTTTTAAAAAATATCTCACAATTAAGTATTTAGCTTTCGATTAAATATTTTTTTCTATCACATTAAGTAAAGATATTTTAATCATCACCGTAATCAGCCTGGTTCACTCCATTGCTAGACGTAAGCCTCCTCTAATGAACGCCCACTCCGGCCACTTTGCGAATGTCGTCTCTCCAGCTTACCGTAAGGCGTCCCATACTCCTAGGTGGGGCTTTGTACCTGCGGCTTAGTTCATCTGCGGGGAAGCTAAGAGGAACCTGGCTGGCCTGAGTAGCAAGGCTACAAGCTGGCTGGAGAAGCCAGTTTCGTGTGCGCCTAGGAGGGTGCAGCGGACGGGGAAAAGTAGACTCGCTGTCATCCCTGTTCTCTGCAGCCAAGGTGGAGTCGCTGGGGAAGAGGAGAGTCGGTAGTTCATAAGCCGCTCTCGCTGTCCTTAGTGGCTCGGCAGGGCCGCACCGCTGATACGATGTGGTCATACCGTGGGAGGATGGGACATTCAGCATCGAGTCGTTGATCTCTCCTGCTTGTACTGGCCAATGAGTAACAGATTCAGGGGAATCTGTTACCTATTAATTGAGGCCGGGACGTAGGGTGCGATAGTTCCGACGCACCTAGAGGTGGAATTGGCCGTAGAGCCAAGACGTCGCTGCTTAGGAGGCCATAGCTGGTGCGGTCGTATAAGACTGCCAAAGATTTCCTGAGACTCAATCTCTTAGGCGCCAGGAAGGAACAACGTGGTGATTTTAGTCGGTTCGAGTCGTTTGCCCACGGTAAAAAATGTGATTCTGTATTAACCATTTACTTTACAAAAAAAATCCCTGACCTCAAAATGGTAAAGGTTAGTTGTTTTTACAACTACGCAGTAATAAAATCACATAACCTGAATTGGTCCAATATGACGCAGAACTAAAGTAATACATATATTCACACTAGCGTTTAACTGAATAGACTCGGGCCTTATTTTGGTGTGGAAGGTTGTTTTTTCGGCAAATGGCTTACCCGATTTTATTCATTTAGTTTCTTCTAGAAATTAATCTTTTCTTTAAAAAATGGCACTCAAAGGAGAAAATCGAATGAATATTTATTCATGAAAATGAATTTGAACAGAAATGCATAGAAAAGATAAAGACAGTTCAAATCCTTAATACTCTGCATTGCCTCTCCTTATTAAAATAGCGTTATACAATATAAGCTTGCATGGACTATATAATTTTTTTATAAAACCTTAGGGTATCATATCCCATTCTTCCTTCAGCGCATTTTTAAAATTGCTGATGCATGATCAAGCTGTATCTCTGGCTCGAGCCCTCCTTTTGAGCTTCGTCCCATAAATGCTCAATAGACTGAGGGACGATGAGATGCTCAACATCATCGGCTTTATTTTGACCTGTTAAAAGAACTAGCGAGTAACCCATGCTTTGTGACCCGAAAATTATCATGCATGGTCTTCTATATACATCTACGCTCATGAGATGACGATTTCTCAACGAAGTTATGACAATTAAGCGCATGTCCGCCTTACATGTGCTCCGGTGGCTGTTGACTTGTAGTCTCCAAATAGGGCCCCCATCTCTTTTTCAGGCTTTTCTTGGCTTATTTGGCTGTATTTCGACAGAGCGATTGTGACCAAACCAGAAAAGATACAGTTAAACTAATTTTATTAATATTGATAAATGGCTTTTTATTCCTACAACAAAAAATGTTATAACTCATATTATTATCCTTTTTGTGTGGTAATTAAATAAATGAAAAACACGGTTTAGACATCTGTGACCTATACCGTCGCTGTCCTGTTTCCATTAAGCCTGCAATAAAACCTCATCAACTTTTATGACATCTACGCTCGTTTTGCTCGTGTCGTTTCTGCTCCTTGTTAAAAATAATAGGCCCATAATTTATATTTGTTAAAGTGTGATGTGCTCATATGTCAGTTTCATGTTTTTGATTACCATATCTATGTAAGCCAAGCTCCTATTAATTTTGATAGTCAACCGATAAACAAAAACTTTCAATAATATTTTTTTAAATATTTGAAATGAAAAATCTTCAAAATTACTCTAGGTATTACAGAAACAAATAAAGCTGTAGAAAGATGAAAATATTTCAAAGAAAGAATATTTATTTTATTTTATTTCAACTATACAAACAAATCAAATTGAAAATGCCTGTTTGCATCATCAAAATAACCGTTTTTAAATGATTATATGAAAATATATAAAAAAATGTTATTTATAGCACATATAAATAACATTTTTTTTTAGTTTGTGTCTGTTGTTGTAGATCGTTCTGGCTCTCTAGAATGGCTGCCCGAGTTTGACGGCACTTTCATTGGAAGATAGCTTATGTAACAGATAGTAACTTAGACTGTTTTGTATATATTACAGCAGTCGCGGGCCACAGCAAGTTATTATGTAAAGTTCTGTATTATGAAAAAATGTAATACTATTTGAGTTGTAATAGTAACGATAAATTATTAACGGTTACCTCACATTTGCTTCGATTAGAATAAGCTACTGTACTATGATTAATATTTCGATCATTCAAACCTTCCTTTCCCACAAGTGGGGCTTATATGTTGCGAAATAAAGAAGTAAACCGAGTGCATGAATGATTGTTGTAGGTCATGATTGCCCCTAAATGAGCATGTTTCTAAAAGATAACATATAGCTTATTTACGATACATTTTTTATTCGGTTTCACTGTGTTGTTTTATTAAACATAAAAATACACAATATACAAAAGGAATAAATCATAAGTCTCCTGACAGGAAAGGTATTATACGAATTTTATCACATTTTCTTTACTGCAGAAGAAGGTTTCTGAGTAATCTCACCTTAAATAATACAAAGTTATTTAAAAAAATAATATTTGAGTCTCGTGTGAAACAAATTGTATGCTAAATAAGGTTGTTATTAACCTTTTGTAATATTCACAGATATTTTTTTATAAATGCATATTCCAAGTTTTACTTTTGACTGCCAGCTCATACAGTTTTCAAAACAAACAGCACAATTATGGAAATTATTTTTTCATTCGTATTGTTATATAGCAACCAGGCAAGCAAGTGTTAGTAAGTGATAAGCGCTTCCCATAAGAAACGCAGCTTAATACGCTAAATATCGACTATCCGCCCTGAGACACAGGATGTTTCGTAACCCAGTAATTACGTTGGCTGCAGTGACTTTTTAACCGAAAAGCATTAGTGCATAGACACTACTGATTTTCGGCAGAAGGTGCTACTTCCCCAGACGACCATCGGTAAAAGGAGACCTACTAGAGTTAATAAAACCTAAAATCTAATTAAACACATGACTGACATCAATGAAACCATAACTAATACCAATACACGTATTCGTTACGACAATTTTATGTTATTAACTTGTCCTAAACATTTGGACCAAAACTATTGGATTGCAATACCTCAATGTTAATCACAGGTGTATTTGTTTGTTATTTATTCTGTCGTGCATTTCTTTGTGATAAACTTATTGCACATTCCTACAGATTTAAGTGCGCTAACTTTAAAGCAGTAGATAATCTGAAACTATTCCGGTAATAAAAGTATTGAAATAATATTGAATAAAAAATCAACGAATTAATAAAAAACATAACAAACTAATTATAGAGATGGTTCGCAGTTTACTGCTGCATGCAAGGGAAATACCACTGCTATATTTCATGCTGTAATGCAAGTATGCAAACACTACTTGGCATAATAGCTTGAGTTATTACTAAGTAAAGGAGACGTACTCGTAACGTCTCCTCATCATATAAACTTATGTTGAATTGCAGAATATTACGCCGTTATGACTTAGAGGGGCCATTTTTTTCCTTTCTCTAAAAAAAGTCGTCACGATTATTATACAGACAAATTAATAAAATTGAAGCGCCTGTTTGTAAAACTAAAAAAAACTGTTTGAATGATTACATGATAATATATCCGGTACATATAACAAAAAACATATTTACTTTTATAACAAAAAAATATAATTGAAGAAAATTTTTTTTTTATATGTTACCACGCATACGAAGCCACAGACAACTACTAGATTTTATAAACATTCACATCTAACGGCGAAACAACTATATATTTAATTAATCGGTCACATTTCAAAAATGACATTTACTGATTTGTTAAATATTATATATTTTACATGGCAACGGAACAATAAATCGAGATCGAGATGAAAAAAAGAATCGAGGTTACATTCTTACTTGCCGAGCACGCAACTTCTTGCCGCCACCGCCCTAGTGGTTTAACACAACTAAATGGAGAAGAACCTCAAAATCCACATCGTGCCGGAAAACCCAAAGACACCTACATGTACATGGGTACATGTAGGTATATTCGGCACTTGACAAAAGACGCAACCTTAGATTATTATTTGAATTTCTTTCGACAGTTCTTTTCAGGACAGTTCTTTTTCCGAACCGGTGGTAGTAATTTTGACGATTAATCAGTTAGTGTAATGTAACTATGTGGAATAAATGTTTTGAATGAATTCCACGGACGATGCAATGGACATAATTTAAATCTGTTTTCATTATAAAACGCAAAAATTATTTTTGTTTGAAATACAAAAGAAATATTTTTGTAGCATTATTACATTGCCTGAGCTTAATAGAATAACTTACAAATTTTAATCATTATAAGCTATTGCCTAAACTTTGATAGAAAAGAACATTAAGCTTTAATGGAGAGCCAGTTCAGGTGTAGCGTAAATATTTTGCGGTAAGCAAATTAAAGTTTGCATGATTTCCCAATGGGCCTGTACTACAACAGGCGCGTCCTCAGAAATGAGACTGCAGTAAATTACAACAGCCGATATTGGTTTCAACCCTTTCTCGGACTCATTATTTATAAACAAAGTAATTTCCTAACGGTTTGAATATGTACGTAAATATGTACAAAGTTTATTTAAAATTTAGTATTTTTTAAACTGAAACGTGTTAAATGTTTTAAATTTAACATTCCTTTTAGTTAATGGTAATAAGAAAAAGGTATCTAATCTCTTTCTTTTTCTTCACTGCTGAATAATTCAGAACACATAATCTTAAAATGTTATAGAGAATACTGTACAAAAATTCTTATTGGGCTTTGTGATTTCTGCTCTGATTATTTTAAACGCACGAATTACAGCAGAAAATCAAAGAAAAAGCGTCATAAATTAGTAAACATTTCTTAAGTTATGATCGGTCAATATCATTTTAATGGAGAGTTTTCCTCGTCGTTTACAATTATGTATTGTACGTTAGATAGTTTTAATACCTAAAAATAAGGTAAAATTTTGGACACCGCGCTTAATTAAACAAAAAAAATCGCTATAATGTAGAGTTTAAATTTGTCTTATAATTGTGATACGTAGCTTAATGTATAAAATCCACTTGACTTACATTTTACGCATTACGTATATAATGAACGCACAAAATACGTTTAATAAATAAAAAGAAGCATTTATTGTCCTCTTACCATATGCCTTTTGCACTATCAGTATACGACGAAATCTATAATCTGTATTATTAGTAGTAACCTAACAAGACCAACACATTATAATAAATTATAAGCCATTAGTAAGCTCTATCTGTAATTAACACTGTAATAACGTACGTGCAATGGCGTTATCATGCCACGTTTAGAATTAGTAATGTACGGAATTATATTTCGTTTACTGCAAGATAATGGCCATTTGCTGAATTAAAACAATTTCACCTGAACAAAAATTATGTACAAAACTTATTTATTCAAATAATTAATTTTGCAATGACCGTATTAACAGTCCTGTAAATTTAATAAAAACATATCATTAAATGGAGTTTTATTATGAATAAACGATTTTCTTTACAGCTTTAATTGGTGCTGCAACTGTCTTACACTTCTAACTAAATTAAATTAAATTATTATAATTGAAATTTTGTGTTAAATCCCCAATAAGAATCAAAATATGAATGAACTTTTAAATCAGCCTGTCCACAGTAATTATTACGCTTGGAGGAAAAACATTCATTTTTTTTATCGTGGGTAGAGAAAAAGATTTCCGAAAGTTATCAAATGTCTATCAGACATCATGACAAGAAAATTCTTCTGTTTGACTTTATAAAAGGACGGTGGTTAATTGCTCAAAACATTTTTTCTTATTTGTCTCCATCATATAAAATTTTTCCTAAAAAGAGACCTAAGGGCGAAATGCTGTGGCAGTGTGTATGGGTCATTCCATGTCAAATCAACATATTTTTTACTTGACCCCCTTTGTTTTCGCTGAAAATTTTTTATTTCTTTTCTACCCCCCGAAAGTTATTTTTCAGAATTTTTAAATTTTTTCCCCGTCTTAAAAAAAGTTATAAATTTTTGAAAAAAACCGCTCTCTTATTTGGGCTAATTACTAATAATAATTTTCTCTCTTTGACCGTTTGGGAAGTTTCTTTTTTCAAAATTTTTGTTTTTAAATGTAAAAAAAAAATGAAAAAATTTTCAGAATCCCAGACATATTAAATATTTAAGTTTTTTCAATAAAATCGTAATTTTCTCGAAGTCCGACCGTTTTTTTTTTGCTCTAAAAATACTTTAACTTATTTTGCAATGATCCCCGTTAATCAAAAGATGTGACGACAATCGCTTCTAATTTTTTTTCTTGATTATTGTTGAATTTTTGCTGATTTTATATAACTTTGTTATGAATTTTTTTTATTTCCTCGTGAAACCTCAAAAGTTGAAAAATAAAATTTTATTGGAGAATTTCAAGTGATTATCGTCCAAGAAATTGTTATTTTTTTCAAAAAAGTAAAAAAAAGGACTTTTCATACTCTTAAATAAATTCACCGTCTCTTAACATCTTTAAATAAATTAAAAACATTTTTTTGTATGTGTTCAAATTATATTATCTTTTATTTAACATAATACTTGATTCTAAAATTCAACATTACACCTATTTTTATTATCTCTTTTTACTGGATGATTCCCTCCTTTTCTTCATCGTACTGTGATTTAAATATTTTTTTAAGAAGAAAACATCTTAATTTGCACCATACAATCTTCCAATGGTGAAATTTTATGGATTTTTGTGTCGCTAGTAT
This sequence comes from Lamproptera curius, assembly GCA_029286875.1. Classification (NCBI taxonomy): domain Eukaryota; kingdom Metazoa; phylum Arthropoda; class Insecta; order Lepidoptera; family Papilionidae; genus Lamproptera; species Lamproptera curius. Next base: position 479,869 of record JAGSMT010000069.1, read on the forward strand.
TGTTTTTGCATTTGTGACCTTCTAATTTTTCTTTTATCGAATTATAAACTTCAATTGTTGGGAACCGAATATTCTTTTTCGTCAAATTTTGTGACGCCCATTCAAATAATTGTTTAGGTGATAATGTTTGCTGATCAGGTGGTAACAGTGGGCATTGCAAAATTAGTTGAAGAATTTTTCGATAAAAAAAAAAGAAACAGTCGGTCTTAGAGAGAGTTACAATTTTTTCAAAAAAACTAAAATATTTCATATATCTAGGAATCGATTTTTTTTTCATATTTTTTTTCGAAAACTACATTTAAAAACAATAATTGCGAAAATTTTTGAAAAAGTTCTGGCAATTTAAAAATAAGAGAGCGGTTTTTTTCAAAAATTCATAACTCTTTTGAGACAGGAAAAAAAATTAAAAAATTCTGAAAAATAACTTTTAGGGGGCAGAAAAAGATAGAAAATTTTCAGCGAAATCAAAGCGGGTCAGGTAATTCAGGTTCAGGTTGTCAATTTCACATGGAATGATCCATAAGTATTTTTAATATCCATCAAATATCTTTCGCCATTAGAAATCTTGAGTAACTTAGGCTTCTTTTTACCCCAGGAAAATCTATTTCAAAATCTTTTTTTGGGCAAAAGGCACAAAAAGAAGATCTAGATTCCTTATAAGGGTACAATCAAGTACACTTTATTCTTTAAGCTCTAATTGTAAGCATGAGTATTACCTATTTATCGGGAGTCATCCTAAAAAAATAATTGAGTGCGCACAGAACCCAACACAAATTTTCATGTAGATTGATCTAGTAGTGATGAAAGATAAATAAATAAAGTATTGAGTTGAAGTTTTCTAGGTTAAAAATACGATCGGTATGTCTTATGTTTATGTAGATAGATTTAATGTAATGTATGCTTTCGTAGCCTAGTGGTATGGGTGTGTGCTTTAGAAACCGGAAGACGTGTGTTCAATTGCTGCGGGAAATGTGGGCCGATCACCTAATTGTCTGAAAAGTAAGATGATCCATGCGTCGGATTGGTATGTAAAAAGTCTGTCCATCCACCAACTCGCATTGGTCCGGCGTGGTGGGATACGGTTCAAAAACCACCTAATGGAGAAAACGTACATTAGGGGAGACCTATGTCCAGCAGTGGACGAATACAGGCTGATGATGTGATGTAGATATAATGTATAAAACCGACGCGACAATTCAAATTTTAATATGCGAAAAGCATAAACATAGATTTAAATTACGTAATAAATCAAAATAAAGTTGAAAAAATACATTTCTAATAACACAATTTTACTCAAATGAATTTCTTAAACACACACCACACACATTTACGATTTTCAATAGCAATTAGTAAAATTGAATTCAGTGATATTAAAGCAATTATTTAAAATGAGGTGTTTTATGATTCCTCTTTTTCCTTCTCTCCTATTCTGTATAATTCTATTTCTTAATCAAAAAAAATATTGTCCTTAGATTTAGACGGATAGTATAAAGAAGAAACTTCGTTAAATACCAATATCAATTTAATCAAAAATGAGAGTACGTATAGATGTAATAACTACGTGAATTTTTTTCATTTGTTTCAATTTAATTTTTATTTACGTCCGAATTAAATATTGGTTAAATGTCATAATTCTGGTTCTGACAATCACAACATTTTATCGCAGTAAAATATTATTTACAAAGTTTGTTCGGAAAACAATATATCTGACTATGAAAATATGGGCCACATTTATTATTGTATTTTGAAATCAAATTGTTACAATGACAATGATTTATTTACATCCACACAATAAAAATATATGTTGTCTTTGTGGGAATGTGGTATTAACTTTTTTAAATACAAGCTGGAGGCAATGGGTTAGGATCCTGCGAGAAAAATACTTTGTGCTGTCAATCACCTAATTGGCTAAGATGTAAGATAATCCATGCAAAAAAATAGGTGAGCATATACAAAATTGGTCCCGGTTGGCAAGGAAATCTTTGGCAGTCGTTATAGGATGTCAGTGCCTTCAAATTGATTGACAGTAAATTCATCCGTCGAATGCAGTTAACCCTTTAGGTCGTACTAGACCAGGTACCTGACGCACTGCGTAAAAGCTGTTATTCAAGTTTTAATCTGGATGAATCGAAAGCCGGTCCAATTGCATTTTAGAAAAATGACTAGGAGTAAGAAAAGTTATAAGCATGTATGTTAAGTTATTAGTTTAGGCAAATCACTTAATTAACAAAAATTTATAATATATTATGAGAAACAGATGCTATTACGTGTTGTTATTAAGGAAAGCTTAGGTACTAAACGAGCAGAGATGTGGATAGCACAATTAACAACATTCCGATATTAATTTACAATTGATATTTTTCGCGACAGTTTTTTCAATGCAATGTCACTTAGCCTGTTTGTAGAAAAAGCCATGTTCATGTATATGGTTGGTTTGGTTTCTTGGAGTTTTCCACAATTAGTATTTATTTGTAGTTTTTAAACATTACCATTAATCTTAAAGCGAACTAAAAATATTATGACGACTAAATAATTATGATTAACTAAAACTATAACTAATATACTTTAAGAAAATTATAAAAGTTATAAAAACTTATAATAACATGGGCCTTCAATTATTACTTTTTGCCAGAAAAAAGTAGTACGATTGTATTAGTGAACCCGTTTGTATTTCCTTTATTTAAAACGTTACAGCACAATTTGTTTACATCAATAGAAAAAAATAATAATTAAGGCAACCCAAAACCATTGAGCGTTAGTGTTCGAAAAACGTGCATGATTTGTTTAAGTTACAATAATTCAGTATAAGTAATAAAAGCTTTTTTAATACTTATACTGAAATACTTATACTTTTTTATTAATTATATACGCTAGTTTTTCTTAAGAGTCATTTTTTATATATATACCATTAACCGCCTCCATAGCCTAGTGGTAAAGGCGTGTGCTTTAGAAACCGGAGGTCGTGGGTTCAAATCCTGCGCGGACTCAACAAATTTTCATTGTTGTTTTGGCGAGTTGGTTAAGACAATTTGGCTGATCACCCAATCGCTTGAAAAGTTCAATTGTTGTTAATCTCTAATATAGATCGCCCGCCGTAGTCGTAAGCGACTAGAGAACTATTGTGCAATGAGCATAGCGTTTTTCCCGTGTCTGGCTGTTTTTATATGCATAATATGTATTTATTTACAAAAGAAAAGTAAGTCCATGTATTTATGAGTCATCAAGTTTCCACAGGCTTCGCTTAGTTTAGGACTTGATGGAGTTGTGTTATTCGTCCTAAAATATTATATAAGAAGTGCAATTTGCAACATATTTTATTTATGACACTGGCACCTAATTTCTGCCAAAATTTAAATAGATTTCAAAAATTTTCTTTAAAATCGTGGATTATTATTAAAATATAAAATAGACATTTTGAATGCACTTTCTTCAGACAACTTTTTTTTTTAAATGAATTCTGTTTTCAAATTTGCTTCATAGTGAAGTGAGAAATGAGATAGATAAGTAATCAAAGTGAAAAACATATTTTCACTGTGATAAAATGGTTTTCATGAGTATTTTTTTTAAAATAGATATGTTTTAGCTGATTTTATGTGGATAATAGTCTAAATATTTAGCTAATATCTTTACTTTAGTCACATTTTCTTATGCATTTGAGATTTAATTAAATTTTAAATTGGATCGTCTGTTTTTTACCTCAATATCACCGTTTTAAACGGTTAAATTGTGATATATAACCAATAAATATGGCCCAACTTTTTCTTCTTTTTTTTCTTTTTACCACGCAAAATCGCAGGCAACCTAGCTGTTGCCTTCGTCATACATAATGGCACTCATTTTTGCGTCGATAATTAGGAATCAAGCAACGTATTCATTGCTTTTTGTTAGCTTTGTATGGCTAATAAAGAATATTAAACTTAATTACCGTGGCGTAGGCCTTATTAAGGCATCCTCTGGGCCAATTACCACGAATCGATCAGGTTAATTAAATTTAATTAAAAAGATACTGGCGTACTAGTTGCAGATTATTTCCTGTAATCTCTGCAAGCTATTTGATTAAGGTTTTCTATTGAATTCAAAATAAGACGACATCAATATTTATATTCCTTATACGTTATATATACTTATATAATATTACGTTTCTTTTCGTTTTGGGCATACAAAAGGAAGTAAAAAACAAAAGTATTATACCTGTTTTAGTACACGAAAAAGAATATACCAAAAAAATTTAATAATTATGCCTTTTTTACTAATAAATATTGTGCATTTTCTATAAATCATCAGACAGTATAAGACGAAAATATTAAAGGCCTTCGTCGAAAGAGTAGATTTCGGCAATAGAATTAATAATAACACATTCGTGATGTAAGATAGTTTATTACAGTTGATATCATAACCGTCATACCTAAAGATATGTGTTTACAACTCTCAATAGTAAGAATCTAACTTCTGGTAGGCATCACGGATGTTTTACTAACCCTACTGGAGTTTGTAATGCCGGTTCTTCTAGACCCGAGGCTGCCATTTCCGAACCGGTGGTATCTTATTTAAAAACCATAAGAAAGTGTAATGCGTCTAAATTAAATAAAGATATTTGACCAGACTTTTATCAGTACATTTCTTAATAGATTTGCGATTATGATTATCTTTTTTCTTATCTTATCGACACGCCTAAAAATACTAATTTATAAAAATTTCATCATAAACAGCCTTTCGCAGTCCACCGCTGGACATTTTTAATCAATGCCAAGTCGGCGTCCATTAAAAAGAGTTGCTCATAATTGCCACGCTAAAAAGGCGGATTGGCTATTGACGAATTGCACTTGTACTGCGGATCTGTCTTACTCCTACTGTAAGGCAGATCCGCCGTCAAATTATATGTTAAATTCAACTAATTTATTTTTGGGAAATTGATTGTTTCACAAATACATATCAATATGACATTGATTGGGCTTTAAAATTAATCTATCTATTGAAAAATGTGTAACATATGTATTCAAGTCCTTGAATAAAAAGCATTGTACGAAATAAAAATTAGTTGCATGCAGTTTCAACGTCATCAACGACGTTGCGGAGTCCCGTCTAAGATTTTCCTTCAAGTTATACGAAACTTACGTTAAAGGTATTTACAACTTGTAAGATATGCACCATAATGACATTATGAAATATGTTACTATACTTCTACTCAATATAATGCACAATGTGATAACAGTATTACATGTAATAAGGATCTTTACAGTACTCGTTAATTTCTTTTCTGTTAACTCATAAGCTTGGCCTTATTATTTAATACGCTGTTTAGTTTCGAAGTCATCCATATTTTTTCTTTCAAATTTGGTTGTTACATTTAAACGTTTTTAATCTGAATATTCGTTTACGTCTTTTAACTCGCTAAGCTTACCTTGACAAGCTATGGTCCAATCAAACTTTTTGTAATAGAGTTACGCTTGTTTAAACTTTATAAGTATTAGTTAACTGGATATGATGAATGCAATAATTGATAATAGCTACTAGCGAAATTTAAAGAAAAAAAAATTAAGTTAATTAATCACTGCCACTTTAAAATCTTATTTAAATGTTTCTTCTCTTCAGGTTTTCATGAATTAACCAGGCTTCGCTCCTCCACCTGTGTTATTTAGAATTTTTCTTGGGTAAAAACTCTATGTTATTCAAGTAAATATTATAGGTTACTAGTGGTGAAAGAATATTTTTTAATTGGTTTAGTAGTTTTAAAGTCTTTTTTGAAACAAACATGCAAATAAATGTTTTCTCTTAATTATATTAGTATACATAATGCAAAAAATCTGTGAAAAGTACACATATTCGAATAATTAATATAGACCTCAGATAATTGTTCAAGAATTTCAAGATACAGTATCTACAGGTGTAATAATTCGAAACGTAACTGTACATTTGAGTTGCCTTTTGTCGTCTGTATAAACTAATTTAATGTTTTGCATTGTTATTCAATTTAAAGAAGTTTACAATTATATACGTGATTATTTACCGATTCAGAAGGAAATAAATAGGTTCAGAACCATGATTATCAAGCAGTGATCACGTGCTAAAGAAATGGTTTGCGTTTTGAAGTGTTTTTCAATGGTATACATTATTTTATTTCATTTATTATTATGCATTTTTTAAGTATGTTCTCGTTTGACTGAGACGAACATTTAACAATAAATGATATATTACACTCCTATTTTTATTCTAAAAAAATATAAGATATAAAACTATTTCCCACAAAACTAATTTAATTTTATGACTGTGGTTTCAGAATAAATATATTTGTATTATATTTAAATTTGATAATATAATTACAAAAATTAAATACTCACACGAAATAAAATCAAATTGAATGTATAAAATATTTAAGAACTTTTTACTGATTTTTTAACACTTTATGCTCTGATGCCATTATGTAAATAAGCTGCTTAATTTTATGTCTCATATTTGATCGGTAATCTTAACGTTAATATTTTAAGCGAAGTCTCATTAAAACAAGACAACAACTAGGAAGCCCTTAGAAAAGAGAGACGGTACTTCCATTTGCAAATTGTATCGATAAAAGCTGAATTATTTTTAATTGTCATCGTTTGAATGCTTTAACAAAAATTCTATACAACAACTATAATTTAACATATATATATATTTTTTTAAGTATTAAAAAGTTGCCATTTCAGTGTTAAATTTCATCGTTACAATTTTTATTACAGAAGCAGCAGCAACATGCAGTCGTTATTAACTTTTATGTGTGCGTGCTGAAAACAATTTCGAACTTCTGGTTTTTACGGGCACTAAGGGCCTAATATTAAGTGATATAAGTTAGTATTTTGTTTAGATTTTCTGGAACGTAATAATTAAAAGAATACATATATATTTACAAAAACATATGCACGAAATATCAACATATGTTTTATTTTATTAATCCAATAACTCTTTATCACCACTTTTAGTATTTAATTTTTAATATGCGTCGCAGGACAGATTGTACAAACGTTAAACGTATAGAATTTGTATTATAATTAAAACCTTTAGTCTTTAAAATAAAAGTAAATATTTGCAATATAAATCGCAGTTCTCTTCTGTGTGCTTCTTCGTGGTTTCGGCTCCGCCGCCTATAGTATTTTTTATACCTTTTAACATATTTTATTTAAATTGCAGTTCCTATGTGTATTCATAATTAATAATATGCTTAAAGTTGACACAAAAATTATTGTAGGTACTGTTACATTAGCAAGAAAAACGCTACAATTTTATAAAACATATGCTAAGGCTAAGTAAGTTAATGCAAGTTTTTTATAGTATATTGGCACATTTAAATTTAATTATAATACACCATTCTAAAACTTTTATCTATTTTACAAGGTTGTGAGTCAGAGTTGCAATATAGACAACTGTGAAAATGTTTTAGCTGTTTACCTTGCTTTCAATTTCTTATACAGCATTTCATATACCTGATATAATAATCCAATGAAAGTCAAAGAATTATTTATTCTTTTTAGGCTCTGTCGAGCTCTTATGAACGTAAATCTACCACCGGTTCCGAAGTTTTGACCTGTCCAGAGAATAATCGGCAAGTAAACTCTCTTTTGGATTTTTTTTTATATATAAATGTATAATCAACACATGAAAGTCATGTAACTAACACAATTTAACCAGTTTCTAAAGGATTTGCCAGTGCAGGCATCATCATCTGCAGGTGCTTTGAACGGAAGAATTTACAAGGAAATCATAATCTTCTCGGCCAATTTATTTAGCAAGCCATCAGTACTAGTGTTCTTGCTAAAGGATTCGTAAAAAAATTACAGAATCCCATTCCTGTAAAATGCAAAAACCAGCCAGGCGCTAGTTACTTGCCAAAAGATTAAATCGCTGTTACTTTAGTTTCTGTGAACGCCTATGAATAAACTATTGAAAATAAAAATGCTGCATAATACCAAACCAGGTAGTACAACTGAATCCTTGCAGCTTTGTAAGCATCGGCTTACATCATTGGATTCAGTTATACTCCAATTGTGCAGTTGCGGGTACCATCTGGTGTTCGAGTTTAGTTCCGAACTATCCGATTTTATTTGTTTAATTTATACCGACAGTATATCTGATACTATACAAGATATCATCGTATACGTTCGTTACGTAACGTATATGATCAAAAAAGAATAATTAAAAATTCACCAGTTAAACATGAAAAAAGTATTATTTTTCTATCATATTTGTTTATGAAATTGTCGTTTATTAGACGACTAAAAGCTAGCACGATTTCCGAACCATTTTTAAACTTTTCTTAATTCATTGTAATAAATTTAATATTGAGTGTATTTTATTTTCTACTTAAAATAGCAATGTTACTTACGAACCAAGTTGCCCTTTTTGGCGAATATCTGGGCACTGATTTTTTACAACTGAACACTGATATTTTTGTCACTATTAAAGCCACTTTAAATATAACGATAATAACACAAGGCACAATTATTGCGCACTCAACAAGAAATTTCACGCCAATGATCAAGCAACGGCTGTCGGGTCCATATAGTTTGCCAGACCCCCCCTCCTGGTAAAAAGGTAGGGATGTGTGAAAAGGAGGGAAAATATAAAGTTAGTATGTTTAATATGCATTTTATTTTCAGGTAAAATTCTGCTACTATAGGCGCTTCTACATTTCTTAACCTGTTAAACCATGTTTCCAGTTTAGAGTCCCGCCTACGTTTTCCGATCATCTTATATAAATCTTTTTAAATTATTCAAAACACCATGCGCATAATCAAATTCGTCTACTTCGCCAGATTTTATGAAATAATATGACTTAGGCTAATCACTTTATGATTAGTTATGATATTATCGTCAGTTAAACCAATATTTTTTGAAAATTAATATTATGAGAAGATAATAACCATATCTTGTTTTATAACTATTATTAATAAGTATTTATCAATAATAGGTGTAAAACAATAAAAACTCGCTTTCATTACAGTTGTAAATGTTGGTCAAGATCAATGTTTTGTCGATAGTTTGGATTTTTTTGTTACCGCATTATACGCGGCCGCCGTCAATACGTATTATGATTAAACACAAAAATAATTAAAGAGCAATCGTATGTGTCACAAACATTAATTTGCAACGGATCCATTTCTGAGAACTTACACAACTAATGATACTTGGGAAATTAGCTCGGGTCACAATATAATCTATTAACGGCAAACCACTGTTATTACTTTTATTATACACCAAATAAGGAGCTAATGTTTATCCTTCCATTATATTAATTACAGACCAAATTCAGTTCAGTTCAGTTGATATTGCTACATGTTACTATAATGTATACTAAAATACGTCAAAACGGAAAAAGAGGTTATTTTTTGTACTGTCTTAATTTTCGATACCCGATTTTTATTTGATCACATGAAGTATATGCTTCTCTTTAATTAATTGAATCTTAGCAACAAAATCACTTATTTTCACTTTATTACTTGACATTTAATAAAAGTGTGATACATTATAAAGAATGGGTTATCAAATAAGTTAAAATCGGAACCTGATTGCATTGATTGTATGCGATCAGATGCTGAGATGTTTGAAGCACCCTCATGTTTGTTAGCCACCTTGAGAGCCTATGTCTTGTCATGTTATGTCATATACCATCAAAGTAACTCCAATTCGGGCTCTGCAGCCAGCACATTTCTGATTACAGTACCTTTAAACCGGAATCATTAGTGATTTTACACTATAGCCTTGTAGCAGAAATCGGCTCGGCAGTGGTAAATTTACAAAGTAGTAATTTTACGAAGCGAAAAATTTTATTAGTTTCTGGTTATTATTTGCATTTCATAATTTGCGTTATTTTTTTACACACATTTTTTGATTTATAATCAAAGCTTAAAAGAAAATAAGTAATTTAAAACAATCAATGAATACTTAAATACGTTTAATGTTTAAAAATATTTATTTATTTCAACTTAAGACTTACTTGTTTAAAACAAAAAAGTCTAAGACAAAAATAAATTATCATTGCTGACAACAACAATCGCTTTCTGCAATCATTTCATAAGTAATAAATTTCAATAAAAATAAGTAATAATACGCTTTATGTTTTTTTCGTCATGTTACTTTAAAAATAAACCTTTAACAACACCTGTTTTACATCATATGATAAAGGCGAAAATACCCCTTTCTTTGTTATCGCTCTCTGTGCAGGAAGGCTTTCCAGTTTTACCTGTGACACGGCCTACGACCGGTTAGTGGTTACTGATTCGTAGGGTCACTCGTTTCTTGCACTTATTCTAATGATGGCGGCTCTAACAGGGACTAACGCTAGTTAAGGACGTTTCATAAGGTAAAGTAAATAAAATAATAATATTAATTACTGGTAAGAATTATAATAAACACGGATCAGTAAATGCCATTACACGAATAAAAAAAAATAATTTGGTCTCATTAATGTACATGATACAATGATACATACTATTTCATCCATGGATATTCAAAAACAATTGCTGTTTTTGAGCATCTTAACTGAATATCTATAATAAAACAACACTTTCTTTATTACTTAGAATCTGTATCTTATTCAGAATGCCAAAACGTTTTCTGATCGTGCGGTCGTCAAGATATAGAATAAACTTAAAAGACATTCATAAATTAAAGTTGATATTGAAACTTTTTTTTGGTTCTGAATGTAAAACGTTTCAAGTCTTCCCGTCGATAAAAAACGACATTTTTTTTTTGTTTTTGGACATTGAATAGTTACAACCAACAATTTTTATTTGCAATTATAATATTTACCAGACTACATAATAAAATTTATACATGAACGAAAAATATGACCAACTTCAAAGAGCGTATAACTATTTTACGCAATGTAAGCAGGTAACAACGGGCTCACTGTACGGAATTGCGACGCGATTTCTGGCACCACATTTTAAATCTATGATGTCTTTTAAGGTATTAATTTTATCAAAATGCCGTCTATCACACGTGTCAAGTAAATAGAATAAGGATTTTTTTTATCATCAATTGTGATTAGGTCAGCTGCTATTCGATAGAAAAATGCCTTCTCTTGCTCTTCAATATTTATAAATACCACAAAGAGAACCAGAGTATCGCTTACAGGCATGTATAGGGTGATATATCACCCTGTAAGGTGCCTTTTTGTTTGTGAAACTCAATGTTAAGACCCATCCTTTCATGTTATAACAAGAGGTATACATGAGCAAAGCTAATATGGTTTATGCATTTTAGATTGTTCTGTTATTGGACACCTGAAACTTATTTTTAGAATGAAGGGGAGAGTACTGTTGAAATAACATTCCTATTGTTAAAGGAATGTTATTTCAACAGAAAAGTTATACGCTCTTTGAAGTCGGTCATATTTTTCGTTTATGAATAATCCTTTCTGCTACAAGAAAGAGTAGCTCTTGATAACAAAATTGTACTTACAATGATTATTCATTTTAAGCATATCTTTGTATAATTGAAGTGCATTCCATATTTTTTCTAATTAAAATTGAAACAAAGCAAAGTGTTAATATAAAGTTATAATTTTATACATTATAATTTTAAATTTATAACAATATTAATACTGTCTTGCATTTACGCGAATACTACACATGATTTAACACAATACTACGGATTTATCCTGTTTAATTACTTTTACAATATTTCGGACGTTCCAGATACTTTTCCAGATCACTGGCACACTGAGGTGTCGTTCGTCTGTAAAAGTTTTTTACCCCGCCATCGCGATTTTTCACATAGCTGACGTAAAGCAACGCAGAGACCAAAAAACTAAATAAATTAAATAATAGACGCAAAGTAGATCACTTAAAGAAACTTGTTTGTTAAATTTACATTCATCATATTTCTTTAAAGTACATAATAATAATTAGTCTTAAAAATTATGAGCCTAGCCACCGACTTCATACTGCCATTAAGATTACCTACATAACACGTAGTTTTGATATTAAATTAGATATTATGATATTTATTAAAAAATGCACCTGTTGATGCTTTTTAAAGAGCATACAATAATTGTTTGTTATGTTACAATTTGAATAGAAGTAACAACAGTTTGCCAATTTATAAAAATGCTTAGTGAATGAACAGTCTCTGCGTGATAAAACATTCTGTTGCAGACAGACATAAAAGCGATTAATATGTTGATATTAGTTGACAAACAACAATAAAATAAATTGCTAGAACCAGAATACAATCGTCTGACATGTTCTGACATGAATAACAGTTTAATGTCACCAACAGAAGCAAATATTCAAGTCATATATGGACATTGAACCATAAACACGTTATTCCGTATCAGATAAAAGTGCCCTAAGAAACAATAGTATTGCAAAATGAAGATAACATCTTTTCATTTTCCTGTCTAGAGATTTATTTCGTCTTCACATTATTTACAAAAGATTTTTGATATATTTGTATCTTTTTTTCGATAAATAATTTAGTTGTTACATGTCCTATTTCTGCTTCGGTAATCCAAAAATTATAATACTGTTAATTAATTTCATGTTTTAATTATTTAATAAAAGAAGTCAAAGCTTAGATTATTAATGCAGTGATACAACGACTTTTTACGTTTATACATACAATAAATAATTGTGTTAACATATTTTTTTAAAAGATTTAAAAAGGTACAATACTTATTTTTTTTTTATATTTATGTTGAAGTTAATATAAGTTTTAAACGTGGTTTTAAAATCTATTATATCTATCTAGTAATTTGTTGCAAAGAAAACATGACAGGCGTATTTATTCTTTTTTCAGCGATACCTATTTTATAACATCTTCTACATTTTCCGATGTAGGTATATTCAAATTTTTTGTTTTTGAAAACACCATCCAGGAACAAATTAATTGAGTTTTGGGGTTTTTTATATTTAGACATGCAACAATGCAGCAAACTCTTACAATACAAGAATCTTGTAAGAACAATATTTCGTGTGCATTTTCCAATACAATTTAAACAGTCATCATTATATGTTGACAGTTAAAACTACAAAACTACAAAAACTATTATTTCTAATCCCAATCATCAAGCTTCTTCTTGCACCTTCCCTTTGCCTTTTACTTGTCATTAATAACCCCAAATAATTGTACAAAGAGAGATAAAAGCTCCAAGTAACTTTTATGAATGACGATTTAATGTCGTCGGGTCAGAGCCATGACATGGTTATATGTAGGCCACAGATATTAAGCACGTAATATCGCTTCTGATAACAGTTTTCTGGAAAACAATGCAAAAGGAAAACAACTGGTCTTGCTTTGACGCTGTGATCCGAAAGTGATACGAGTGAGGATTAAGGTTATATTTGACATTTTGCTGCTCCTAATCATGAAAACAGTTATTTTTTTGTTTCTTGTCCATATCTTAATTAAACTAAAATATTAACCTAATAATTAAGCGATCTGGCTATGAAATATATATAAATGACGCCGTTATTATAGCACGAGACTATAAGGGCCGTTATTATTTTTGAACTAATTGTTAAAATGATCTGACGCAACTAAGATTAATACTATCATCATTTTAATTGTGCCGTCGCAATATAAAATAATGTAACCACAATGTTGTAAACACTATTTCTTACCAAAAGTCCCTTCCGTCCCGTCACCAAGAGTTGCTCCGACGCATTAAATCTCAGATTGAAGAATTAAAAAAAAATTTAAAAAGGTTAAGTGCTTATGTGACAAAGCTTTGTTGAACAAGCTTTCGTATAAACTAGCACACCACATGAACACGACACTGATCCACTAAACCTGCCTTCTGCAATTTCCTTGTAAAGCTAAAGAAGTGTAGTTGACAAAGAATTATGGTTAAACTGAACTTTAATACATTTTACCTGAAACAGTGAACTACAGTCTATCCTGGTTTAAAAAAGTAAAACTGAAATAGGTTTACGTTTTTGATGTTATATTGTTGGTAAGATTGTGAAAAATTACCAATAAAAACACGTTAAAAATGCATCATCATGCATAATCCATAATCATTTCCTGTAAATAAACTGGATTTCAACAGCTAGAAATAAAGTGACTAGTATATCAATAAATACACGGTGTAAAGCCACCATTTGTACGCATTTTCTTAAAAATTGCTAGCTTTTGACCCGTTTACATACATACATCATCAGCCTATTATAGTCCACGGCTGGACATAGGCCTCCCCTAATACACCCCTGTCCATTAGAGGGTTTTGGACCGTATCCCACCATGTTGGTTCAATGCGGGTTGGTGGACCGACTTTTGACAGGCCCATCCGACGCATGGATCATCTTATTTTTCAGGCAATAAAAATGAAAATTTTTTGAGTTCCCGTAGCATTCGAACCTACGACCTCCGGTTCTAAAGCACACGCCCTTCTATGCAGTTTCTTCCGTTTACTCCAAAGATGTTTTATTATCATAACACGCTAACGAACGCTTATTCAGAGTACTTTCTGTTGTTTATCAAGAAATAAAAATTATATTTCAAGTCACTTTTACTTTTTGATATGGCAAGTTACAAAAAAAATGTTACCATAACATCGTTTTTTTTTATTGTTATAAACAATGAAATAAAACATTAAATTTTAAATTTTTCACAAAATATTTGATCATTAAAGAGCTGTTATAAATTAATGCTACGTGCATGTAAACTTGCCGCAGTGTACATTTTCAAGTACAGTGCAAATTTTCTTAGTACCTGTTTAGAAGCACGAGTATATATTGTAGCTACCCAGAAACTTTCCTGAAATATACACTGACGCTACTCTATTTTTTTAAATATTTAAATCCGCCAAGCAAACCGATAACAAAATATGTTTACATTTTACATTGAAAGAATATAAAACAAGTGAAATTTGAACAAAAATATCACTGACTTCAAACAGTACATAACTTTGAGCGGAACGGATAGTATCGTGCTCGTAACGTGTATGACAACAGCAACCAATGTACAACAAATTCAATAACAATTACTATGAAAATAGGAAATACAGGAATATACTTGCCAATTACAGGTAGAGAGGCTTTCAATATAAACGCTAATAAAAATAAAAAATTGCGGATAACTTAACTATACTTACTAACTTATACGTTTTGTTCAAATAATAAATGTTAAAAAGAAAATAATACAAAGAAATCGAAATATCTTTGCAGGCTACATAAACTATAAGATATTATAACTGCCTGGAATCAGTATTACGAAAACTACTGAACCCAGCCTAACTACTACGCAGCTTCCAGAAATGGAAAGAAATGCGGGCTCATACCTCTATATATACATCCTAGTGAGGTTAAGAAGGCTCTACAAAGATGTCTAACGAGAAAGCTGAGGACCTTTGGCATTCCAGTGAAGTTTGAAATGCTTACGCGACCAAGGAATCATGCTGCTAACCAATCTCTTCAATTGTCTGATGAAATCCAATAAAATGCCAGATTCTTGGAGATTGAGCAATATAGTTCCAATTTATAAGGGAAAAGGTAGCAAGTATGAATGCAACAGCTATCGCGGTATCAAACTAATGAGCCTTACCATGAAGCTTTATGAAAGAGTGATTGACAGTCGCCTGATAGACGAGTGTTTAAAAAACAATTACGGCTTCGTGCCTGGCTTATCTACCACTGATCCGATGTTTGCACTAAATCTGATTGCTGAAGAGTATCGCGCAAAACCGAAACTGTTTGTTGCTTTTCTCGACATGGAAAAGGCGTTTGATCGGGTTCCTCGAGACACCATCTGGTGGAGTCTGCGTAAGAAGGTGTGCCTGAAACGTATGTCAACATCATCGCCGACATGTACAATGGAGCAAGATCAATGGTACGAACAGTTGTGGGTGAGATAAAATCCATAGCGGTTGCAGAGGGTGTACATCAAGGATCGGTACTGAGCCCTTTTCTATTTTGCTTGGTGTTGGATTCGCTCACAGAGCATGCGCAGAACATTTCAAAGTGGACCTTTATCTACGCCGACGACGTTGCAATTTGCACCGAGAGTCGTTCGAAATTACAGGAGGCACTTTTGCTCTGGAAACACCAATTACAGACCGGTGGCCTTGTGTTGAGTATTGAAAAGACCCAGTTTATGTCTTTTAACAATCCTGACTCTGATGAGACTAGCCCGATTTCCATCGACGGGCAGTCAGTAAATTCATGCGATCAGTATAAGTATCTGGGCAGCATGATGCATAATACTGGGAACGTGGAACAAAATATTCAACACCGAATAGCCGCAGCGTGGCTAAAATGGCGAGAAGTGACTGGGGTTACTTGCGACAAAAGGATGCACGTAAAACTCAAAGGCCTAGTATATAAGTCTATAATAAG
Source organism: Lamproptera curius (assembly GCA_029286875.1). Taxonomy (NCBI): domain Eukaryota; kingdom Metazoa; phylum Arthropoda; class Insecta; order Lepidoptera; family Papilionidae; genus Lamproptera; species Lamproptera curius. The sequence continues at coordinate 496,179 of JAGSMT010000069.1, forward strand.
ACCAGTCCTTATGTATGGTAGCGAAACGTGGGCTGTTACACGGAAAAGTACCATACCATCCAATGTCCGAAATGAAGATGCTGAGGTGGATGTGCGGCGTCAACAAGCTCGACAGGATCCGCAACGAGTACGTGGAGGTAGCTTGGTGTGCGCGACATCGCCGATAAAATGCAGGAGAGTAGGCTGCGATGGTATGGCCACGTGAAACGAACGACGCCGGGCTATGTGGAAACTCAGCATTGCAATTTTCCATCCCCGGACAAAAGACCTTGTAGAGGACCGAAGATGAGGTGGAAGGAAGTAGTGCTGAAGGACATGAGTGAATGTCAGATCTCTGAAGCCGACATCAGGGATAGAGCGAATTGGAGGAGAAAAACAGGAAAGCTGACCCCACCACCATATGGGATTCATAACTAGGAAGAGAGAGAGAGAGAGCTACATAAACTATTACGCAATGAGATTTTTTACGTAAAACATAGTTTATGTCTGTTTTTTAGGGTTTCGACAACGTTTGCAATTTAATGGCACAAGATTGTGATTTTTGTCGCTGTAAGTTTTTTATTTTGTAAAAATGTAATTAACACCGTAAGACAATTTTTTTAATATGAATTAGGACCACATGACATAATACAAAAAAATTTAAAAAAAGAATAATTATTTCTTTTATTTAAGCGATTATTATATAAATCAAATCCACTAATTTACGGATTTTCCGCGTTACTTAAATATACTTAAATATTTTTCAGCATCATTCAGATGCTGAAAAGAATCCGAAACGTCGGGAATAAATATATTTAAGTAACGCGAAAAATCCGTAAATTAGTGGATTTGATATGTAAAAAAAAGAATGTTTATAATCGGATCACTAGGAGCGGAGTAACGGGGTAACGTGCACATAAAAACAAACTTCCCTCCGAATTGAGTACCTTCTTTTTTTGGGAAGTCGGTCCAAAATAACAATAACTTTAATGTAGTGAAAGCTAATTTTTCAAGTACTTTATAAAAAAATATTATAATTTCGGTGGCATACATCTTACTCCACTGTTTCTATTCTTGATCTGCTCAGCCGTATTATTTCGACTATTTTTTAAAACATTAGCGCTGGAAAACGAATAAGCACCCTAAAAATGTTAAGAATCAGCATATTTGGCTAGTGCATAAATAAATTGTAACATCCGATTTCCTTAAACTTTTTAAGTGTATCCTAAAGTTTTAGGAAATTGTTATTGGTTTTCAACACCATAAATATTTTACTTGGTGTTTATATGTGATATACACTAAGCATTTAGCAGAAAATACTCTAATAAGTGTTAAATGCACCAATAAAAATCTCTCATTCACTAATCTGACGTTTTCGATGGGACGCAAACTCGCGGTCATCTTCATAATGTGCAAAAAAATCGCCATTTTTAAATAGTCAAGCGCGTCAGATTAAGATATATATGGTTCATCTTTGTGTTCTAAACGTACTGTCTCATAATTTGACGATTATCTAGAGGGATTCGCCTAATCTGACAAAACTAAATTAGAAAAACAGTTCACCTTAAAAGCCTTCCCTACAACTTCCGCTAATTCCATTACCGAGGGCTTAAAATTATACTTTTGAGCACAAAATATAATTGATATGATATTTTGACCTCGCCGAGTTCAAAGAAATTATGTTTCTATGCATTTGAGCTCTTCTAGCTCGAAAGTCTGATAGAAGTTTCATAGAACCCTAATTTTGGAATTTTCAAACCGCAATAACTTCAGAATGGGTCAAGCAATTTACACGCAATTGACGGCATTCGACGCAGTTTTGTCTTCCTAAATTCTCAATCGCAATTTTAATTGATCCAACCACAAATTTCGGAGTAATCCCGAAAAAACTCTTTTTTGGGTTTCTTTCGTTCACGATATCTCTCGATCAAATAAACCGATTTTAATCAGTTTAGTGGCGATTGACGTGGTTTTTCAAGCTCTTTATTAAGATAAGTTTGAAGAAAATCGATAAAGCGAGTTAAAAGTCATTCCAAAAAAACCACTTAAAAAAAATCTTGTTTTTTTATAGATTTTTCAACATTTTCAACTGTGATGTCGTCCTGGCAGCATAAATCAGAGTGGGGACGAAGTGAGAGAGTAATAGATAGAGAAAGAGTGAGAGAGGAATAGAAACGCGGAGAAGTAAATGTAGGCATCACGCAGCTGTGCTGTTATTTCCTTCAAAATAAAAAAAAAAAATTGCTACGCTCAAGAACGTCGAGGTGACGTTTTTTTTACAACTCTGTTGCCCTCCCATTTTTTTACGTCAAATTGTCAGATTAGTGGAATATACAATTTTAAGGATGTAATTCACTTATCCTACCATAATCTGACGCGCTCGACAATTTCTGATGGTCAATTTTTTTGTACTAATCTGATCCTGTATCCTTCACGGGCGGCCTTATATATGGGCCTCATGTTTGGTGGAGGTACTTAACCGGGTATAAGGTATCCTTCTGTATATTAATCTACGCGCTTTAGTAACTCCCGAAATCCCCGCTTGGGCTCCCCTACCATAGTGTATTCATATTAATGTAGCTTGATATATTAAACTACTGAAAGTGGTCGTGCTGTTTTGGAACTAAGGTGTTTAAATGGCGACATTTGACCATAGCCTTAATTGCTTCCACTATGAACATTTTTGAGCCCCATAAGACCTTCAAAAGAAAGAGCTTCACAGATTTTCGTTTCGTCAAAGTAGATTCAAATTTGAGTCCAGAGAAGTTCAACTTAAGCTACTTTTTTGTTTAAAGGTATGATGACAAACGTAACGACGTAACTTATTCGCTTAATATGTGGCCGTAGTACTTAGAACTTCAATATATAAGGAATTGTACAAGATACACGTATACTTCCAAGTCTTTTAAGTCATCATGGATACTGTAAGACTCTGCGTTATCAGCAAATTGAATTACTAGCCAAAAACTATGATACAAACCCAACGAACTTAATTACTATTCTATGGCCTAAGACAATATTCAATAAGATATTTATACGGTATATGTAAACAATATTTAATAAGATATTATTTTTGAAAACAACGTTCAACAAGTTCGTAATTTTTTAATCTAATAATACAACAATTCATGCATTCACTAGGGCTCTGTTATTGTATTACCTGAAAATAACTTTGAATAATACTCATTGCAATGTTTTACATTAAACTGGTTTCAGCGGATTATTCTTAAAATATAGATAAATGCGGATAATTTAACTTCACTTACTAACTTATGCTTCTTTTTAAAAAAAAATATGTTAAAAAGAAAATAATGCAAAGTAAACAAAACACCATTGCAGGTCATATAAAAAAAAGTAATGACATTAAGCATTTTTACGTTAAACACAGTTTAAGTTTATCTTTAGAGGTTTTGCCAGGGTGTGCAATTTAACTCTACAAGGTTATGTTTTTCAAGGCCGTAATCTTTTTATTTCTCAAATATCTTTTGAACAACTTAAGGCAAATGTATTAAACAATAAGACCACATGACAGCTAACGCGTATCATTTAAAGAAGAATGATCAAAACATGTGTATAAAAATACGGTCCGAAATGAGGACCTCCCTTTTTTGGGAAGTCGGTCAAATAGAGCAGGCCATGATGATAACAATATAACAATGCCAGTAGTTTATTAAGTGAAAATGTTTTCAACATTATATTAAAATTATCGGTTAAGTTTAATCATGATCGACTAATTATAGCCAATAAAGATGTCGATTAATTAGGTTAATCTTTCCATTTCGCAAATGAAAGGAGGCTTTTATATTATCAGCTATTTATTAACGATTCTTTTTATCAGGGCTTTTTGAAAGGTTACTCACGAGCTAATTAGGAATAAAAATGTATGTTCATGTTATATCAGGTTAATATACGATTCTGTGCAATTAAATGTGATTAAATTTTCTTGGTTCTCCTCATTGTAATAAAGAAATAAACATTTTTATATTAGTTTATAATCGATCGACAGTTTTTTCAGTATTAAGTTTATATCAAATTATTATAGAGACTCAACTAAATATAGAAGAGATCAAAAGAAGCGGAATAATAATTGAAATATTTCAGACGTCCGAAATTCTCATTATTTTTAGAAAAATTACAGGAATTGTGGCCACAATAATAAAAAAGCCCTTAATTAAGACCAGCGAATTATATAAATAGAAAAATTTTTCTGTGTATTTACTGAAATTCCAATTCAAATATCTTTATTTAATATAGATTATATATATTATTATATACACATGCATTTAATATAGTTTACACTTGTTTAATGACTGTCAAACATACTACTACCGGTTCGGAAAAGGACGCCTCAGACCTGAGAAGAACCGGCAAAAGATACTCAGCGGGCTATTTTTTATGCCATCTTTTAAAAATAGGAAACAATTTGGAGGCATACCGTATTATGCAATTTTGAAACAAGACTTGGAGCGAGCATTCTATTACCAGGCTGTGTTATCATTTAAAAATTCATTAGTATCGTAATAACCAACACAGAAACGTTCCTTGACCACCTTTTTAAATTTATTAATAGTTAAATTTTGAACGTTTACTGGGATTTTGTTGTAAAAACGTATGCCATAAAAGACTTACCAATTCTTCGCAGTCTAGTTACTGGAAGAATTAAATTATGTTTGTTCCTTGTATCTATGATATGTGCATCACAATGTCTTAGGAAATCATGTCTTTTTTTTGTACATACATTAAATTTTCAAATATGTATTGAGAACTATTGGTCATTATTTTTAATTCTGTGAACAACTTTCTAAATGATTCATTGGGGCCCAGGTTATACACTGCACGAATTGCGCGTTTTTGTAGGACAAAGATCGTATTAGTATCTGCCGCATTTCCCTACAGTAGAATGCCAAAAGACATAATACTATGAAAATAGCTGCAATATACTAAACTAGTCAATAATATAATTTTTTTCACTGCGTAAGCTGCAGAACTTAGTTTACTTGCTTGCCTGTAAATATGGGGGCCCCATTGTAGTTTAGCATCTACAGTTATTCCTAGGAATACAGTTGATTCAACTATGTCTAACGCATAACATAAAAACATAAAAATAAAAATGGTTTTGTAAAACATTGTGACACACATAATATAAATACTAGGAATAAGCATAATTATGTTCTTCCAAAAACTAGGCTCTGAAGAACAATGAAATCCTTCATGGGACAATGTATATATTCTACAATAAAATACCAGAAAACGTTCAGCTTTTATCTGTAAATAAATTTAAAAAAGTTGTAAAGGAACGTCTGTGTGTTAAAGGATATTATTGTTGTAATGACTTCTTGATAGATAACACACCCTGGTAATGAACTGTTCGCTCCAGGCTATTTCAAAGTAGTAAAATGTAAGGTTTTATGTAAAAGTTTTGTAAAATTTATTGAAGAAAAAAGGAAAAAGAAAAAGTCCCGCTGAGTTTCTTACGTCGGTTCTTCTCAGGTCAGAGGCTTCCATTTCCGAACCGGTGGTAGATTATTTGACAATCAATAAGAAAGTGTAATGCGTCCATATTGAATAAAGATATTTGACTTTGACTTTGACTTGCCTCCCCATTCATAAACACTTTAAATTTACTATGCTTAACATTAGGACTCATGAATCTAATACATTTTGTTTTCCTTTGGTTTAATAGCAAGTTATTAACACTAAACCAATACGCTACTCTAGAGAGAGTATTATTTACATCGTCATTTATTGTCATATGTCGTTTAATTTTAAAAATCAAGGAGGTATCATCTGCAAATAATCTCTTCGTTACTTTTTATTACACATGGTAGGCCTTTATATAAATGAGGAAGAAAAAAGGCTCAAGAATGGATCCTTGTGGGGCCCTCATATTTACCGAAACCCCGAGAGATCTTTAACATTCACGTCAACCCTCTGAATTCAATGGCTCAAGTACGGAGACAGACGGATAAGTGCGGTATTTCTTATAACATTTTGACGTAATTTCCTGATCAGAGTCTCATGGTGTACACAATCAAAAGCCTTTTTGAGATCACAGAAACTGCCTAAAGCATCATTTGATGCTTTTCAAACTTCAAAAATGGTTTTACCTAGCCTGATGCCTGCGTCACTGTTGAGCGACCCCTAGTGAATCCATACTGCTTGTTATTTAAAAGACAATCACCATTAAAACGTTTAATCAATTGGATTAATAAGAGTTTTTCACCCGTATAACATCATGATTTAAATACCGGTATAATTTTGCTATGCTTCATTAGGTCAGGAAATTCGCACCTTCTGATACTTACATTGATTATTGCTGCTTGGTGCGGTCATATTACATCGATAATAGAACTTATCACCTTAACAGAGATCCCCCATAGGTCTGTTTTTTTAAAGATTTTTTTAGTATCTAATTTGTTAAATGTAAAACACCTCCGGTACTTACGTCCGTAAAATTATAATTCTCTGTTCATTCAATGGTATTATCTTTTAATAGTGACTTAGCAACTGTTGGAGAAGATAAAAGTGACTTGAAGTAGATTTTTGACCGGAATGTCCGAGAAGAATTTTTCGATATAAGTTGCAACATCTTCGTCAGCTTCTTTATAACGGTCTACCTCATCCAGTTTTACGGTTGATAATATTCCAAGTTAACTTTTATTTTGTTTTTTTAGTTACTTTTTGTGTTGATGAATTTTTTTTTTTTGTAATATAGAGATTTCGCTAGAGTACGAACTTTTTTTTAATATTTTTAAATAGACATTGAAATGTGCAACAAATGTCTTACTATATAATTATATGTTTTATTTATGGCATACGCAGGCAGACGAGCTGTTGGGCCACCTAATGGGGAATGGTCACCGACGCCCATAGACATTGACAATACCATTGGTATCGCCAACGCGCTTCCTACCGAGAGACATAGGGTGTTAAGTCTTGTTTACCCAGTAAATACGCTGGCTACAGTGCCCTTTAAACCGGAACACAGCAGTGTTTTCACATTACTGCTTCGTGGAAAAATAGGCACCGCGGTGGTACCCACATAGATGGTCTCCTGTAAAAAGGGGACCTACCACCGAAAATGTTTTTTCACTGTAAAGCTCATATAATCTTTGCCTGCTTTTGTGAATTTCAACTGTTGCCATTTACTAAAAGCTACAGAACCCTTTGATTTAACTGTTTTAGAAGTAAATATTGATTTAAATTATTTCCTTATAAAAGAGAATAATGTACAGCACATGTTGGTTATCATTATCACATTTGGATATCATATTAGTTAAATAGTAAATTTTTTGTAATATATTACATCTAATCTTTTCAATAGGTTTTTATGTATAGGGATAAACATAAATTTTTCAATTGTACTTTTGTCTGATGTTTTATTTAATTTAAAAGAAGCAAGCTGGCCACAGTGGTCAGAACTTAATTTTTATATAATTGACTTGTTTAAAGGTTGACAATTTGTAAATGTACTATCTATACATGTAGAAGAAATCTCAGTTCTTCTAGTATGTTCAAGAAATAAATTGATAAGGTTATATGAACTTAACAATGATTTGAATCTAATAATGGTTGTAGAATTATTAAAGTCACCACAAATCATAATATACTTATTAGATTCAGATAGCTTTAATAATATTTCTTCAAAAGGATCAAATAACGAAGTGTAGAAAGTTTCATTGTATACTGCTTATCATTTAATAAAAATAAATTCCATTTACTTTTTCTATTTCTACAGAGGTGTGTAACTATTTTAAACTTATAAACTGGTCGATAAAGTAGTTTTCGGTTGTAATGTTATCTTATTGCATTTACAGACATGGTTATGTAACTAACGAATAACTCACACTTTTAATATGCATGTAGTTTAATCTATGTCACATTATATATTCTCTATACAAGATGTAATAAAGACGAGCTTTGTTCTCGTAATTTACAATATACTTGCTTTGATGCAGTAGAAACGGTTTTACTCAGTCAAGCTAGTGTTTTAAAGCAAGCTCTTGAATAACTACATTCAATTAATATTCGAACTTTGTTGAATTGCTATTTGACATCATATTGGTCTGAACATCTGCTTAACCTATTCGTCAATTACGAAAAATAAAAGCTTTATATCTTCCCTATCTTTTTTCTTCTCTATTCTAAATTCTCCTTTACTGATCTATTTGTCTTCTCTTTACAACATCTTAGTACAGCAATAAAGATCTTTGTTTAATGCATTACCGACTTCTTATAATTTCCTTAGGGCCATTTTATTAGATTGTTTTTATTCTAATATTTATCTAAAACTCGCTTAGTTATATCTGCCTCTAGAAGTTAGAATTGCACTAAAAACGTTTATTAGCAAATTGGTTTCGTGAAAAATAAAGATATAGATTATCCGTATTGTATAGGTGTAAACCGCTATTTAATCCACGTAGCAATTTGCAAAAAAGAAATCTTTTTATTCTAAAAAATATAATAAAAGTAGCATTATTTACATACATTCCCAATGACATCAACTATCTTTTAGTGTAAGCGTCGTCAAAATTGTACAAAACCAGATTAACCAGACAGATAGACAGACAGACAGACAAAGATTTCCTATCATAATGTATGTTACATTTATCATAATGTACTCGTTTAAAATCGGTTATTTTAATGACTCTACAATGCTATTTTTAAAATAGATTAGTGTCTAAATATACAATAGTATCGAAAAGAAAACAATATATCTGTATATATAATACATTATTATATATTATAGGGGTAAGAATGTAAAAAAAATGTGTAAGTGTGAGTATTCGGTTTTTATTAGTTCTTCCTTAGAGAAATTTTCTTTAATTAAATAAAAAGAAACAGTAAAAACTCGCGAAAACATTTGTGAAAATATTAAGGACGGCAGGGCTTCTCAACTCATTTACTGAGATTAATGATTATTCATGCTGAAGACATTTATTTTAATTTGATTTGTTTAAATCCACTTATTTGTCAAGTTTAGCCCTCAATTGAATTAATACCATTCTTTATAATGTTACAATCTGTCATAAACATTTATTTGTGTACATTGTAACTATTCTTAAATGCTTCTGCAAAAATTAATTGCTCTTATAGGACGAGCAATAATTTTGCAGACTATTCTAAATACGTACCAAATTTCATCGAAATCGGTTCAATGGCTTAGACAGTAAAGACGGACAGAAAAGCGGAATGTCAGAGTTGCTTCTACATTTAAGATATTTTTTCTGCGTTTTGTGTCCCACAGCTGGGCAAAAGCATTATTTAGCTAGCTATAGATAACCATTCTTACTCGAATTTGTCCAGTTTGTCCCGCCATCTTTGCATAACACTGCCGCATCGTCTTTTATTTTTGAGGGTCAAAAGGTTTTAGGCCAAAGAGTATTAGACGTGCGGCATATGTGGCTAGCCCAGGTAATTTTTGCAGCTTTTTGGCTCATATCTGAAATTTATGTATTGAACGAAGCATGCCTTTGTGCATGCTATGGCGGCCTTCTGCTTATTGGTCAAAGACCAAGTCTGTGAGCTATAAGTAAGAACAGAAAGAACGCATGCAACCATAAGTCGCCGTTTACTATGTGAAGAATGCCTTTAATAAGCTCATTCATGGACCAAAAACTCCTTCAGGCGTTGTCCATGCGGCGAAAGATCTCTTTTTCCAACAAGTTTCGATGCTTAGTTAGCCTTCTCTCACCAAGGACAATGTCTGTTGACATGCAATGACAATGGCTTAATGAGGTTTAGCTTATTTTATTAATATATTTTATACCTCAATTGTTAGCAAACAAAATTTCACTAATTCATAATTCACTCATATTTCGGATTAAAACATACTTTAAGCCGCTTAAGAAGATTGCCCAATTATTACTATCCGTCAAAAGTAAAATTCCTCTACAGGTACATGGTGTGTACAAGCTAGACTGTGATTGTGGTCTCTCTTACATTAGACAAACAAAAGACTAGTAAGAACCAGAGTCAAACAACATATAGCTGATGTTAAGCACCGAGGCCATAAGAAATCTGCAATTTGTGACTATATTCTATACAAGCCCAATCATTATATTAGATTTGATGAACCAAAAATACTTGCAAAAGAACATCGACTTAAACCAAGGATGATTCGGTAAGGTAAAAAATATCCAAATTTAAATAGAGAGGAAGGTTGATTTTTACCGCCTTCATGGGATCCAATAATTCCAAAAATTAAACCCAAAGATATAAAAACTACAAAGCCACTGGACAACATAAATACTATTTGTCAAACCAATGTTCAAAATCAAGAAAATTGAAAGGTATAACAATTTAAAATAAAAACTGACTTATTCCAAAACATTGAGATACAGACATTAACCAACTTAGTCTGCCCGTGATCATGGATGCTGGAAAGAATCCGAAACGTCAGGTATAAATATATATAACTAACACGAAAAATCCGTAAATTAGTGGTTTGATATGTATTATAATCGTGTAAATAAAAGAAATAATTATTACACAACATGCAAAACTTTATTCATATACATTGTTTTATACGAAAGACGTATCACATGTTTAATGTTTCGTATTAATTTTAATTATAACCTAAATCGATATGGACTTTGCAAAACGATCCTGAAATGCAGCTCTAGATCTGACCGTTTAAAAGCATTTGTATCTGATATTCATGCGGACAGAGTAAATCTACGATTCATGTAAATTGCCGATAGCATATTTTAGAGTTCTATGATGTTGGCATTATTTACAAATGATATTGAATATTTAATATATAACTGAATTTCAACCGAATTACAATATGTGTTAAGATATCGGCAGCATGAGTAAAAGCTTCTCTTTCATTAAAATAATAATCACACCATTGTTTGTTTTAGTAAATACAGTAATGCTGTTTTAATTGAGTTTAATTAATATCATTCATTATATGTATCATTCTCGCTCGCAATACCAAATCTGTTCCATTCCTGCGTAACAGTAAATAATCAAGGAGAAGCCTATCTCCAAAACTATTCAACTGGATAGGTTTTCTCTGCAAATCCTAAAAAGGTACTGAAATAGTGGGCAGTTTGTACAGAAACTTTAAAACCTTGATACACCGGTATTAGCGACGCCCATAACTAAATCCAATCGAATACCTGCTAATACTCTACAAACGTTAAACAACGGCGTAATTTTTTTCTAACATTTCTTTTAGTAGGGTGCAGCGTGTAACTGTGTTCTATGGTGCTGAACCCTGTTCGAAAATCGACTTAATCAGGAGGCTAGAAGTCATCTAAACTGCTTGAGACGATTGTTATAGTCTCTTGAAAAAATTAGTACAACGACTTATAAACATTAGTCGGAAGCAAGATAGGTCTGTAGTTTTTAAAAAGATTTTATTGCTAATTTTTGAAATCTCACTTCCTAAGTATAGGTGTATCATGGCCTGGTCTAAATAAAAATAATTGGTTGTTCAATTCTTGAAATATACATAATACATTTTTTTTCCATTCTACAACCTGTTTTCTGAAGTTATAATGGAGTCGGCTGCTTATCCATCTAGATTTACGTAAATAACAGTTTCCCTCGCAGGACGACTAACAGCTGACCTCTGCAACACGAAGAGTAGACTTAATTTTTTTTTAGTTTTTAGTAAATTAAAAAGTGCTGACATCCTGCAAGCACCGCCAACGTTAGTATTGATAACTGAAACTGACTTTTTACAGGCCCATCCGGCGCGGATATCATCTTAACTTTCAAGCTGTAATAATATTGGCTGACCACCCAGATCGGCCAATATTTTCGACATTAGTAATGATTTTTTCTTCAGATTACTTTCATGTGCATTAATATACATATTTTATAGGAAAGTTTTCTTAAATAATAATAATAATTATATATTTTAGAATATTTTTAATTTTTACCTGTTAATTGGCCTACTTTTGGACCCCTAAAAATTTTTGTCTACTTTGAATTCAACAAATTTTTTTTGGTTGAGTATTTAATTTGCTTCATATACAGTATTATTTCATGAGTGGGCGTTCACTTGTTTAAAATTTAACGAACAACAGCCTTTGTAAGATATGTATATATTTACTATCCTATTTAAGTAACAACACATGCATAAAGAATAAGTGTCGATAATGTTACTGTTGTTATTAATACTGGGATTTATTTTCATTGCTTATAAAAATCAAATTACCTTTAACTTAAAAAACATGTTACCATGTTGCTTTTTAATGTTTAAATGTATATAACTGCATATGATTTCATAGCATCATCATCATCAGCCTTTGATAGTCCACTGCTGACATAGGCCTCCCCTAATACATCCTATCCATCAGGAGGTTTTTGGACCGTATCCCACCACGCTGGTCCAATGCGGTTGGTGGGTGAACTGACTTTTTACATGCCCATCCGACGCATGGATCATCTCACTTTTCAGACATAAGCCATTATAAAATCAAATCAGAAATTTCGACCCATAGTCATTTCAATAAACAAGAAATATTTCGAATCCGCTTAATTTCCCAACGGTACTGTATTTTACACATACGGCCTCTGAAATGGTTTCATATCCATAAATTACGGCGGGCGACGATGTTGTTAACACTCACATTTAAACTTCTTTCCCTTGCTTATATAAAATTTAAGCACTTTATTTTCCAATATTTATAATAGCAATAAATTATTTCTGAAGATAATATATTTGTCAATATACATAAATTGTTAGAATATTAAAATCAAAACTGCTTATCGACTTAACAACGCAAAAGCAAAATATATTGCTAAGGGACATTACTTCCTTTTTTACTCCTGCGTTCAAGATGAGACCGGTAGTTTTAAATGTCCACTTGACGCAGGGATCATCTTACTATACAGGTAATCGGGTGATCGACCATCATTGCCCTAACCAACTAAGAAACAACAATATTAAGTTGTTGAGTCCCCCCAGCAAGAACGAAACTACGACCTCAGGATTCAGTAGAACCCTGAGGTCGTAGTTTCGTAATCCCGAACCGTACTTCGATTTCATGTATTACCATATTAAAAATAATCGGGTTTTACAATTGTAAACTAAATATAGCTTAAAGTACCCCGTGCAAGTAAATTTATAAAAAAATACTATTATGTGTTTGTAAAGGCGTTTGAATAAAATGATTAGAAAATATTAGAGATTTTTTGGCTATGCCGTGGCAAACATCAGTAAGTAGTTGCATGGCAAAACCATACTTGTGACAGCTTAACATTAAGTATTAAGTTTTCTTTTGTCCCTGTTTGCGATCATTGAATATTTTGTGGCTAATTAAACTGACCGCTGGTATGGTAATGGCCATGTCGTAAAATATCGTAATTAATATAATGCTTAAAGTTTTTAACAGTTATTTACAAAGCAAATATTAATCCATACAGCAAATTGCCAAACAAAAATAACACTAAGAGATTAAAAAGGGATTATGGCCATGTGCCTAAAGCATAATTTATACCCTTGAATTCATCGCCTCGTTTTGCCACGACGGAAATACCTACTCATCTCGCGTTTGTATAATACTTTCAAAAGATAAGATACCGTCGTATATAAATTGAAGACCGTTAAAAGTTAAGTTTTTTTTGGGCACATAATTGTAGGTAAAACAATTGAACTGTCACTTACCAATTTGTAAGATATTGTAGACTGCAAAGCTTCGGCAACTTCTTATTGGTTATGTCAATTGTCTTTCCCTTTCTCATGAACTTCGAGGTCATAGGTTTAAATCCTGCGAGAAATGAACTTTGTGTGATCGTTGTTTTAGGTTGTAGAGATCAGATGCCAGAAGCTCTGCGTAAAAGGAACTGCTATTCGTGTAAACGTGTAAAGAATAATTTCTAAGAATTCATCTAAATTATCAGAAATGATACGTAGTGTGATGATTGATCAGATGGCAAATTGGCTTTGAGCAAGATGTTTTATTTTACCATTATACTTCTACCAAAATAGTTTAATATTTATGTTGTACACATTAAGAAATAATATGTTAATTTTCACTATAGTATATTAGTTTTAATAAATCAACACATAGCACTCATTTAACGTAAATAATAATAGTAGCGAAATATGTATCAAAATTTAATTTAACTATTTCATTCCTTCAAGTTCTTATAAAGATTTCCTTTAGTCCAGATGAAACATACACTTTAATCATACTTCTTACCTTGGAAATGTATTAAATTTAATGGAAATGTAATAAAATTAATTAACGTATAAGTGGAGAATCGACGTGAACCCAATACGTCGATTCTCTTCGAGGGTGGTCTGAAAAGTTTCCGACCTACTAATGATAAAAAAAAATTTTTCTTACTTTTTTTATTTATTTTTCTACATAGTCTCCTTGTAACTCTACACACTTCTCCCAGCGATGTAACCCGTCCAAATAGTACTTGGCGTTTTTCTCTGTAAAATAACTGTTCACAAAGGTGACTGCCTCCTCATTTGACGAAAATCTTTGTCCTCCGAGCGTAGTTTTTAGATGAGGGAACAAAAAGAAGTCGCTTGGGGCCAGATCTGGTGAGTAAGGTGGATGGTCAAGCAGTTGAAACCGTAACTCGTGGATTTTTGCCGTGGCAACCGCTGAGGTGTGAGACGGCGCGTTGTCTTGGTGAAACAGGATTTTCTTTTTCTGCAAATCTGTTCGTTTTTCCGCAATTTGTGCCTTCAGCTCGTCAAGTAATGATGCGTATGCTCCTGTAATGGTTTTTCCTTTTTGAAGATAATCGATAAAGATAACTCCATGACTATCCCAAAAAACAGTCGCCATCACTTTCCCAGCCGAAAAAACAGTTTTTGGTTTTTTTGGAGCTGGTTCCCCCTTTGCAGTCCACTGTTTTGACTGTAGTTTTGTTTCGGGCATATAATAGTGTATCCAAGTTACATCTACAGTAATTAATCAGCGGCAAAACGGATTTATTGCGCCGAAACTGCGCCAACAGAGCTTTGGAAATGTTCATGCGAACATGTTTTTGGTCTAATGTGAGCAAACGCGGCACCCAACGCGCGGACAGCTTTCTCATGTCTAAATCTTGATTTAATATGTGACAAACACGTTATTTGGACACGTTAATTCGGCGGTCGTTTAACACCATTTTGTGAACTTTAGCAATGTTATCGTCAGTAGCTGCAGTTTTTGGACGTCCCGAACGTTCATCGTCTCCCAAGGTCTTACGGCCACGTTTAAATTCAGCTGCCCAAAATTTCACTGTGGTAAATGATGATTACCCCATACATAAAGTCCAACTCATCTTTAATTTGCGTTGGCGTATTGCCTTTCAAAAACAAAAATTTAATAACAGCTCGACGCACAATTTTTTCCATTTTCACAAAAACACCCACGTCTACTCACTCAAACGACTGTCAACTAAAAACTGCGCGTCCAAAATGCGCTTTGCCAGACTAGCGCTGCAGTGCTCCGATTTTATTAGTCGGCATAGTTAACTACCAGTAGGCAGTATACGATGGCTCTAAGTCTTTCTCCAAAATAATAATTTTAGGGTAGGCTTATATTCCATCTAACCAGGTAAACTTTTAAAATTTACATATCTAGATATACAGTCCACATATTTATTACAATAACTGAACAAAGTAAAGCAGATACTTAATTTTCATTTATTTAATTCGATAAGGAGGTATCATTTTATCAAATTCTGCAAATACAATTCATTCGTTTTAGTATTAGTCACAGTCCTATTTGATTTTTAATTAATTTTTAAAACCAATATCCTTATAGTGCCCCTGTCAGAAAAGAAATCTTTTATAACTTTATTTGAAATAAGGGATTCCGTAATATTGAATTATAACTTTATACAAGATTTTTATTTGTTACCTTTTCGGGGCAACTTGCATCCTACGGAGAATAAGTACCAAACTTATTTGTTAGTAGTTCGTTTTGTTTGGCAAAATAATAAGAAAGTCATTGAATTGTTTTTTCGGCTCTTGTTGTATTTTTGTATTTTCTGGGTCGGGAAACGTAAATGTATCTTCAGAATACTGTTTTAAAAAAGGTATTGTTGAACTATTGTGAATACTTCGGTCAAATTTTTCTTCCGCGCCATCTTGAATTTATTTTCTTAAAAATAAATTTTTATTGATTTAAACCTAACATTGCTTGTTACTTATTATTTGTTGATAGACCAAATTTAAGCAGAAAAAAGGCTGCCTACAAAACCAAGCAGTGCATTCAACTGTTTTGACATCACTTAATTTTTAATAGATATATACATATTTATTTGTATTATTTATTGTATTACAATAATCGGTCCAATATACATAAACACTTGCTTGAAATTAAGTAGCGTTTTCTTTTAAGCAAGTTGTTGATAATAAGATTAAATTTTGAAAAGATATAGAAAAGACTGACAATTATTACGATACCTCATATAAGACAAATTATTCAACGAAAATAAAACAATGTTGATATAAACTTATCCTTTTGTTCACAAAATGAAGATAAAATAAAACCTAATAAGGAAAATGGGAATATGTAATCTACATCTTGCAATCCTATTGTTTCTTAGGGTACTCTTATCTGAGACGAAACAACGTGTTTATGGTTTAATGTTCACATATGACTTTGATATTTGTTAGTTTTGGTAATACTCTACAGTTATTCTTAGTAGTTGCACCTAGCTCTTGATTCTATAATAATATTGTTTCTCGACATATCTATAAGAAAGATAAGCTTTTGATTATGCTTATATAATAAAAAAACTAGCGACCCGCCCCGGCTCGGCACGGGAAAAATATTGATATCTGTAAAATCTATGGAAAATTATATTAATTTATCGGCGTTTCTCTACAATATTAAGCTTGAATTATACATATAACCCTTACTGTTCAATCACTCTATCTATTATAAAACCGCATCAAAATCCTTTGCGTAGCTTTTAACTACAGAAAAAACTACTGGTTTTATACTATGTAGTTATATTATGTACCTATATTTGTTCACTATGATTAAAATTGTAAAAGGGCATGTATACCGTAACTGGAATAACAGAAATATTATAAAAGCAAATCCAGCTGCAAGAGCTTTGTTATTCTTTCTAAGTTATTTTTTTTAACTGGCCAGATTTCAACAATGTAATTAATTAACGAAAGAAATCATTACTTAAATTGAATGTTAGCTTTATTTATTATAGGAACCAAATACTGTGCTTTGTAATAATCTATACAAATAAATATAATTGAAGTGTCCATATTTAACTGATTACTTTATGATATATTACCGAAACGTAACAAAACAACATTTTTTAATTTTTCGTTTTCTGCCTGTATGTATGTGTAAGTTCTAGCTTATCGCTGTAATGGTTGCGATTTTGACGAGACTTTTTTTAGAACATTGCTAATATAACAGAAAACATGCATTTTTTTCAGCGGGCAACGACTAGTTTTTATCAAACTAAGTACTTTGGATCAGTATAGTCTTGACTATTTCTCGAGTATTATAGTTAGCATGGTTACTGTCGTTTATGTTTAACATCAAGTCAGTTAAATATCTACCTTGCTAGTCGTAAAACAGTTTTACAGGGAGGTAAAATAGTACCCCTAAGCCATTTTAATTCTGTTATAGTCTTGTGACAGTAACTCAGCTTTGAGCTAATTCAAATCATATTACGATTTAGTAGCAGTAATTATTTTTGAACTGAAATTTAAATACGCTAATAGAGCTAAGACAACAAAGTTCTTCATTAGGGATACTTTCAGCGCAGATTTTATTCGTTCATGTCATAGTTAGTAAAAATTTTAACAAATGAATAAATTTGGATTACTAGGACTTAAAGTAACTTAACTATGTTTATAACTACTGCTACTTAGCTTTATGTCTTAATTTAGTAATATGAATCTTATTCCGTCTGTAGTAACGCAGTAGATTAAATAAAATAATTACGCGTTCTGGTTCCAAGTATTACACATGGAAACATTACATACTTGTCACCAAAAAAATGTTATGCATTTCATACACAAAAAAGTTGTGATTTATAAAATTCGCCTTATTTCGATTGTTGGATCATAAAACAGGATAAGGACATCAATGATAAGGCTGTCAACTACTTTATTTTTAAAAATGACAGACAAAAACATAAGAATGATTTTTAATAATGTAGTGACAACTATATTTTTGCAATGAATATTAAAAAATGTGGAATATTCACAGAAAAATTGTAAAGCCCCGTGTCCGCTTGGAACATAAAACAATCGTTTGTAAATGATTACGTTGTGATAGATAACCGATATAAAATAACAAAATAACATTTTAAATTATTTTTGTCTATATGTCTGTATGTTTGTTCTGGCTCATTTTTGAAATGGATTTGTCGGATCTTTTACTGGAAGATAGTTGATAATACTAAGTAATTAAACTTACTTTTTATAGAAAAAAAATAAACAATTTTTATCCATTATATTATAACGCAACCGAAATCACCGGAAACAGCTAGCACCTATAATATTATAAATTAAGCAAATAACTAATACTCGATTAAGATAGATTTTAAAATAATTATTGTCGATAAATATGAAAGGCTTTGCATTATTAGTTCATGTACAGTAGATATATATTAAGAAAATTAATTATAAGTTTTAGGTCAAATCACGATAACAACTCAGATCCTTTGCTACCCTTAATACGTTACAGGGATGTTATAAAAGATAGTTGAGTAAATGTGTTTTCCCGTATATCAAAGGAGCGGTCTGTGATTACAGTTAACTAACAGGAAACGATAACCTAAATATATAAGTTTATTTAATTATATTTGAATATGTCAATATTTTACATATAAGTAGTTCAAAGTTGTGGTTGTTAATTGATCAAAAATATATTGTATTTAAATTGTGTCACGTAAATGTCTACTTTTGAGGGTTATTAAAGTTTCTACAGTTTACTACAAAATTAATGAAACATGAAATAAACACAAGACTTTTATACAATAACATTAAAACACCGTAGACCGTATTCCATCCTTTAAAACAACAATACAAAGTATAAATTTATTTTCTATACAGCAAATTAAAAATATAGTATGACGCACATATTACTTATTATAACCTTAACTCTGTAATTTCTTTAATTAGAGTGTCTGAATCTACCTTCTAATCTAATTAATAATTTTAAGTGAGTCGATGCAATTTCTTTCATTTTATTTTGTAAAAATTTTTAACGCTTTTCTTGAGATTTGAATGTTTCAAATAGTCAAAATAAGCCAATCAAAATAATAATTAAAAAGATATAATAGAGAAAACATTTTCTTAATTACTATTAAGATTTCTGCTAAAGTTTATTAAAGAAAAAATTGTCATAGATCAAATATTTTATAGTAATTTTCATCACATCTAAAATCAGTATGGATTTCCTAAAATTGACCTGAATATCGGCACATCATCTGCCCGCACAAAGGCAACTATGTTGGATATTCAACCCATTATTTAAATTGCCTATGTGTACTACGTTACAAAATCTATATGGTGCTCTATGCATGATATACCTTCTGAATTCATAAGGATATATAATAATTTTCCTCAGGTTTAAGATGCATTGTCTTGAAGTTACTTTTCAATACAGTGTTATAATTAATTACACATCATCACATCATCAGCCTTTGTTAGTCCACTGCTGGACATAGGCCTCCCCTAATACACCTATCCATAAGGGGTTTTGGACCTATCCCACCACGCTGGTCCAATGCGGGTTGGCGGTGGACCGACTTTTACATGCCCATCCGACGCATGGATCATCTTACTTTTCAGACAATTGGGTGATCGGCCCAAATTGCCTAAACAAATAGAAAACAACAATAAAATTTGTTGCGTCCCGCAGGATTCGAACCCACGACCTCCGGTTTCTAAAGCACACGCCCATACCACTAGGCTACGGAGGCAGTTCTATATCTTATATCTTCAGTATAATTAATTAGCATAGCATAATTAATTCAGACGGTGCCTTTTATATAAAACTAGCAGTCTGTCCATGGCTCTTGTCGAATTAAATTTAGATGTTTCTTATGGAAATCGGTTTTACATAGGTTAAAGCGTGTGTTACTCAAAAATAATATACCTTTCTAGTAGTGAAAGAATATTTTAAATCAGTTCAGTTTTGGAGCATTTAAAACAAAATAGAAAACAATTAAACCAAATTTCTATGTAATAAAATATAAATTTTCTAGAAACTATTGGTAATAAATTTCGTTTCTGAACGATCGGTTGCGGACTTGAACATTTTGTTGTTTTCTTTCGGGCCGCAAACCCAATTGCGTGTAAAGTAAGATGAACCATGCATCGGACAGGCACATCAAAAAATCAGGTCTGCATCTAATTTTCTCCAACTATGTCGGTTATTAGTTCCATTTTGCTGTAAGCGTAGGGGAAAAAAATGTGCACCTACTGTATTACCATATATAGATGGCTTTTCTCTAATATTAACTGGGTCCGCAGGTTTGAATCAGCAGAAGGGTGTTATTATTATTACTGAAGAATATAAATATGGTATAGATATTTTTGTTATTCCCATATTATTTAAATAAAGCCGATTTTTTGTTTGTTAAAACTAATTAAAATGTTTATATAAATTATAAAAACATGAAAAACCAACAATTGATCAGCTTATTATGTACTTTTACCTTTAACAAGTTCATGTTTAAAATTGTCATTCTAAAATGATAACAGTCATAAAATATCATTAAGAAAAAAGTGCCAATCGATTATGTTATCAGTTCAAAAATGTTTTTTTAATAAAGAGACAAAATAAACTAACATATAAATCATAGATATTTAATCATCTTAATTTATCTTCAAAATATTAGTATATATGTTCTCTTCAAAACTGAATAACTAATATGTTAACTAAGTATGTAACAAATTTAAAAATGAAAAGATTAACCTAATTATTCTTCGCCTACTTCAGAATTAAATTTACAATTTAAAAGTCACAAGTAAAACGACTTGAACGTCATTATTTATTAAATAACTGTTATAATATTAAAATCACCATTCGTTCTTAAAAACCAAGAATAGAGTCGGAGAATCTTTTATGCATACCAAACTTCTTTTGATCACATCTGTCACACAGACGAGCCTCATAGATAAAACGAACAAAGAATCCGTCCATCTTTTTATCAGTCACGGCTCATTGCTCACTCCATCCAGTTTGTCTACTCCCTGTTCATTTTATTATAACTAAATTAGTGCTACAAATTCTCTAAAATATCATGGAAAAATCAATTCTAGGCTTAATATTGTTCTTGTCAATTTGGTCCATAGTACTTTTTTTGTAGAAAATTTGATTACCTACAAGTATGTTCTTTACTTTTTCAAACGTGAAAAACCGCAATTTTGATGAAAAAATCAGGTTCAGTGGCAAATACTGCCTCGCCAGTGTGAGTTACGACTTTGGTGCAATGGGCACTTTTGTAGAGTGTTTAATTCTGAAAAAAAGCATCTTTAGTCAAAGTGATCCTATGCAATGCCTCTGAGCTGAGGAAATTTTACAAGTATAATATTTAATAACAATAAGCAAAATTAAAAAAAATATATATATATGACCGACTTTAAACAGTGTAATATAATTTTGCGAAATATAAGTGGTACATGACCTACGCTGCCGAGACATTGGAAACTTATGGTTCGACTGCTTCACAAATTTAAAGTCGCTCAGCGAGCTACGTTCGAATGTTCTCTGAAGGACCGCAATAGAAAAGATGTGATCCAAAGAACCAGAGTCATCGATATGGCCTTTTGGCCTGACGACCGCTGGATTCGGAAAAATAGTAGTAGTTCGGAAAACATGGTGTGGGACACTCTGCGGCAAGATGGAGTGACGACATTCACAAAGTGGCTGGTGTGGACTGGGTGAGTATAGCCGGAGACCGGAAGCGGTGGCGCGCGAGTAATGTTCAGCAGTGGACTATCACAGGCTGATGATGATGAAACAACTTGCTCTTCGCACGAAATTTCCCTGCGATTTTAGACACCGCATTTTAAATCTCTTGTATCGGTTAAAATAAAATGTTAATCACACCTTTTATGCAAATAGAATGATTTTTTTAACTTATTTACTTCTACGTAAACTTACTGTATATTAACATTTGAATATACCTCATTGTACTTTATAGAATGTTAATATTATAATCGTTATTGTCGCATATTCATCAAACATAGATATATGCTCTTTTCGATTTTGTTGTAGACTGATTCTAGGAGTACAATTATATTAAGCCACCGTTTGCAATCTAATCGCACAAGGTTGTGATTATTGAACCATATTTTGTTAATTTCTTAAATATGTATCAAACTACTTTTCACAAAATTAAAAAATAATTATCATATCTGAGGAACTAGGAGCGGACGAAGCAACATAAAAAAAAAACACAGTTTATGTGAATTTTCAATAGGAAATCACGCGCTCTGGTCGAGCCCTTGAATTAATATTAAGGGCCCAAATTAGGATTTTTTTATATTACCAGCCAAATTTACGATTGGACCGACAAAAAAAGGTTAAAAAAAAGAAATAACATATATTCGTCTTCAATATTCGTAAATACTATCTATATTTATATGTGTCGTCTTATAGAACACAACTCCAGTGGTTACCAATTCGTCAACGACGATCGATTAGGACTCTAACCACTCTTTGTTCTCCTTCTTCACCGACATATTTGTCTTCGCATTTTCAGTATTTCAGTACCGTCAGCAATACAAAGTACAATCGTATTCTTTTATGTTCAATCTTACCGTACCGATTTTATGCAGAAATATTTTTTTATCCAATCAATTCATCTTTGGAATATAATTAGATGAAAAATATGTAATAAAATTGATATAGCATTTGATTTGATGTTATAGTAATATGTATACTTATAACATATATGATTTAATTATAGTTTAATTTGCAATTTTTAAGTGAATGCTTTAATTTTTGTTTTCTCGTGCACCTACCTAAGTTTATCCTAACCACCCTTAGTTATGCTTGTAGAAAATGCCTAAGGCATTAAGCTCACCTTTGCGTACTTGTGTTGTATAAAATAAAAAAAAAATAATATTTCCTCAAAACAACACATCTCACAAAACATAAAAGATGTAATTTTGTTGGGGCGGTCACACCAGTTTTAGGAGACCGTGCCATGTACATACGCGGCATGTACTTACTCGCCATGATATACTCAACCGGAGGATGAAACAACCCAGTAGGTAATCTCACACTATATTCAGAAGGTACCTACCCAAAAGGTACCGTCTAGACGGGACCTTCTGGGTAGTGGTACGTCTGGGACCGTCCTTACGCCTTCAATTTTCTTCCTAACTAGAGAACTATTTCTTTGCAGACATAAGCAATGACAGATCGCTCAAGCTATCAAAGACATACTCGTGTTTTTACCTATATTTTAAGACGAATTGTATAAAGCGATTTTTTCATTTATTCAATTATGTGCTTAAAGTACTTTCTTAAGCAATTGTAAATCGTTAGGTTAAAACTTAATCATAATACTTAAATTTGTTTTATAATAGTTTTTACGTTTTTTTAAAATATATGTAATATTTATTTTATATAATATTTTCTTTATACTGTCAAAATATCCTGCTTTGAGAGTTTAAAGAAATTCAAACCCACGACCTCTGGTTACTAAAGCGCAAGCCCACAAACCACTAGGCTACGGAAGTAGTCAAAATGTGGTTAAAAATAATGTAGATTTAAGTCACAAGTTACAAGATGTAATTATGATGAATACCTTTTAGGGTAAAAGTAATTTAGGCTATGGAGGCAGATAAGCTGCGATGGGGCTTAAGTCGCCGCGATCGTCAAGTACATAATACGGCGCTTTGTTATAAAGTCGGTCATACTTTTTTGACCAACTTCCCAAATAAAGGCGGCGCTCAATTCGTAGCGTATCCCTTTGTAACATATTTAGTTATTTTTAAATACTCTTATATATAATTTTATTTGTCGATCCTGATGGACACATTTCTACATTTTTTAGTTTTATAGGTCATGCTTGTGTCATGCGATCACATTTTCTTATTTTTTTAAAATCTTCCTCTACTATCTTACATTTTAATATAAAATTTAATATCGCTTGTGTCACATATGAAGAATTTCCACTTGATGCAATTTTGTATATTGCTAAGAATAAGTTAATATTGTTTATATTGTTTATATTTTAAGCTAAATATTTTAAGGAAATCGTTCGTAGCAGTGTATTATGGAGAGATTTCATGTTAGTAAGTTTAGTTCGGATTAAGTGTACACTAAAAAAATTAACGATTAATTTACCATATAAAAACGAAATGAGAACTTCTTGTACTAACTGACTCATATAACTTAAAAATAATAAAATACCATAGGTTTATTTTTGAAGCTATAACTTTTGTTATTTACTGCCTCTATTCTGGTATTCTTATAAGCGCTTGCTTTAAATACTAACGATCGCGGCTTAAATCCTGTGAAAGAAAAACTTTGTTTTGCTACTGTTTTTGGTTTAACAATTGTGCATTGTAAAGTTGAATGTATTTACGTGACCTAGGATGTATTTTCATGTGTCTTGTCGAGATCACTTAAGAAAAGTAGTCAGTATCACCCGTTAATCACAATTTGAACAGTTATTGTGCCTGTCGTTATAGAAGTAGCTATAGTTCAATCTGAATGAATGTTATTAGACCAAATGGCTAATGACTTGGTACGGAAACGACTGACGTTCCGGTTGATTGATAAAATATTCATAAACAGACTTCATCAGGACATACAGGTTTGTTGCTAAGCGCGTTTTTGTTTTGTTAAGCGTACCATTTAAGACTTTTAGGTACTAAAAATATTCCAGTTCTTCTTCTTTCATTCCAATTAAAATATTTAAGTCTTGTATTGAAATAATTTGGATAATTACGTACACCAAAGAAACTTGACTATTATATAAATGGTTGTATATATTTCTTCAATTATAGTAAAACGAGCTTTACTTTATTCTTTCCCTGATATCAATAACAGATTACTGTGTAAAAGCCGCAATCGCTTTGTTCATATAAACCTCATATTATAGGGCTAGCTATCATATCGAGTTTCACGGACACAGTAGATCATTCTATACACTTACTTGCCTCAAAGCGATCTTTGAGGTATTTTTTCACCTAAAGTGGTTTATACAAATGCAAAGAGAAATTACCTTTTTTATTAACCACGTCTTCAGCCTTTGTTAGTCTACTGCTGGACATAGGCCTCCCCTAATACACCCCTACCCATCCGCTATCGTATCCCACCACGCTGGTCCAATGCGGGTTGGTAGGTGGACCGACTTTTTTACATGCCCATCCGACGCATGGATCATCTTACTTATCAGACAATTGGGTGATCGGCCCAAATTGCCCTAACCAACTAGGAAACAACAATGAAAATTTGTTGCGTCCCCGCAGAATTCGAACCAACAACCTCCGGTTTCTAAAGCACACGCCCATACCACTAGGCTACGGAGGCAGTTTTTTATTAATATATATATATGGCTATATCTGTACTTGTAAAATTATACCATTTGAACATTTCACAAAAATAATATCCATTATTTTCGTTATTCTGTAATATTGCAAAAAAATAAAGAAATTGACATACTCATAAACTAAGATTTAGTATCGTAAGGAAACTGGCGTGAAATATATTTTAATATCTTTTTTTAAGTTATTACTGTGACGAAATCATATCTTTAATTTGTTGTAGGTTGTTGAATCGTCGTCATCGGTACGTATTTATCGCTCATGTAATAAAAATCAAAAAGCCTTCCTGCACAGAGGGCGATAACGGGGAGAGGGATTTTTCGCGTTATCAGATGTAGCCTTATTTGTTAATGGTGGTTACTCTAAAAATGAACCTCGGATTCATTTTTAGAGTAACCACCATTATGCCGTAAGATAACTAACTAATAATAACTTTTGTTCTTAAAATTAAACTAGTGTTAGTGAATAATTGTAATTATTTTTATTTATTAACAAACATTTTACATGGCCATTACATATGGTGCCGAGACTTAGACACTTACAATTCGACTGGTCCACAAAATGAAAAAAGGGGCTATGCTCGGAACTTCTCTGAAGTACCGCATAAGAAATAATATGATCCGTCAGAGAACCAAAGTCACCAAATTAGCCTGGCAGCGGATCGGTAAGCTGAAGTGGCAGTTGACTGGTCACATAAGCGGCAGGACTGACGACCACTGTAGTCGAAAAATACTGCAATATAGATCGAGGCTCGGCAAACATAATGTGAAACGCGCTTTTTTTTACCGTGGGGAAATGCCTACGCATACCTGTCCTCGCGGGGGCAAAGACGGGCTATGTCGGACTCGCACCGACTAAAACCACCACGTTGTTCCTTTCTGACGCCTTTAGGTTCGGGTCACGGTAACGTGCTTACACTCATCTGCAAGCCTACCAGGGCAGGCCGCTGGAGCAGCCCCATCTCAGCCCTACGGCCACCTGTCTCCCTCTGGGCGCATCGGAACTAACGTGCCCTTCGTCTCGGCCCCTGTATTCAGGTAACATGGAAGCCAGGAGTTCTCAACCCACGCAGGAACGAGACTCACAGCCCCCAGCGGTGGCCCGGATGTTAAGCTCCGCTGCTAGCTACATTTCAGCCGCAGAAGGAGGAGAGATCGACGACACCATGCCGAACGTCCCCTCCTCCCACGGCCCCTCCACACCGCATCAGCGGTGCGACCGCGCCGAGTCGCGGATGATAGGGAGAGCGGCTACGAACTACTGACACTCCTCAACCCCCCCGACTTCTCTTTGGTTGCGAAGGATCAGAGGGTGGCACACTTACCTCCTGCAACCCGTCCTCGCAACCTCAAAGGCGCATCCAAAGCCGGCTTATTTACCCCGCTTGGAGCAGCCTCCTTCACGGCCAGCCCTACTGCTCAGGCTAGCCAAGTTTCTCTTAGCTTCCCCGCGGCTGGCCCAAGCCGCAAGTACTGAGCCCCACCGCTACGGCAAAGCAAGAACCTGTTTGGGGGGAATTTGGAACGCCCTGGAGCAAGATGGATACGATATTCGCAAAGTGGCCAGTATGAGCTGGATGAGAATAGCCGAAGATCAGAAGCGGTGGCGTACATTAGGTGAGGCGTATGTCCAGCAGTAGACTAAAACAGGCTGATGATGATGATGTACAGTATGATATTGATGAAATCGTTTGTTTTCCTGTAAACATTTTTACAAATGTATTGGTTGTTATGTTGCACAGTATGGAATTGTATTTCATTCAAAAAAGGTCTTATTTGCTCTTTATTTCTATTTCAGCATCACATTCATTAAAAGTTATTATTAACTATAAATGTTATTTCTTTGCCTTCATCTTAATAGTATATTATATTATTGAATTTAATATCTTTACAAGCAATGCGAGCAGTAAGAGCTTAATTAACGAGACTCGACTTTGAGTGCAGTCAAATGAAAGAAGATGGCACTAAGGTATCTCTGCTTAAAACATTTATCAGTGACAAAAAGTATTTCTTTTATTTACGCGATTATTATATATATCAAATCCACTAATTTACGGATTTTTCGCGTTTCTTAAATATATTTATTCCCGAAGTTTCGGATTCTTTTCAGCATCCATGATCTCGGGCAGACTAAGTTGGTATATGTCTATATCTCTATGTTTTCAAATAACTATCAGTTTTTATTTTAAAAAATTATATATCTTTATATATATCATATATATGTTTCGATTTCTTAATTTTTTATGTTGGTTTGACAAAAATTATTTATGTTGTCCTTCGGTTTTGTAGTTTTTTTATACTCGTTTAATTTTTGAAATGATTGGATTTCAGGAAGGTGGCAAAGACCAACCATCTTCTCTATTAAAATTTGGATATTTTTTTAATTTCTATTGCTTCCCGAATATTACCTATATTACTGAATATATATAATAATTCAATACAGCTCTCATCCGACCAAGATTCTATAAGCGGTACGTAGATGACACATTCACTATTTTACCAACAAACCAAATCAATGCATTTCTGGATCATCTTAATTCTTTACTATTTAAGTAACGTATAGTTGATTTGAAAAATAATAATAGTATAAAATACTACACACCGGCGCTGACAGGTATTTTGTCTTAGAGTTCACTATCAACACCGAATTACTGACTTTAAATTTCATATTCATGAGTAAGCTGGATATTCATCTGCATTTTATTTCATGCAGCGAAAATGATGGTAGTTTCTCTAAAAGTGTCCCGTGCCAAACCTAATCAAAGGCTTTCGCGACGTTTAAACTAACAGCGATGGCATATCCAATCTCCTAAACTGTCTCCACTGACTAGTCGGACTAGATGAACACTAGAAAATTATTAGATAGAATAAAGGCCATGATGGTCGTAATCAGCTGATAATCCCCAAAATACTAAAGAAGTTCGTAATTGACTCCATTGCTTTGGAGAGCATTAAGTTGAACTGATGTTGGATGTATCTGAGCGATAACTTTCTTAATTATTGTCTTAACTAATACAATTTTTGGTAAACGCCTGTTTATTCAGTATTCTTTTATTTCAAAGGATTTTCTTCCTCGTTGGAAACGATAGTAATAATACAGTAATCTAAATAAGCATGACATTCTAATATCATAAAGGCGTAAGTTTTGCATAAGGGGATGTTTGTTACACTATAACACAAAACTACGGTATCTGTTTGCATAAAAACTACATGAGTATGCAGTTTTTATGTCAAAATTTGTATAAACTGAAACAGTAACTGAGTATGAGCATACGCCCATGCATATACCCGCGTAAGGCCCCTTGGGCCTTTGGGGCTATCTATATTTAGTAAAATATAATCCAATTACCCAATGTCTTAATATCTCTTATACTCTTAACTAATCATTAGTCGATCAGTGATTGGTAATAATATGCTGATTACTTCATTAATAACTGATAATCCATTAAACCGTTCGCCTCACATACGATGAATGTTTTATTAATTAGCCTCAGCTCTTATATGTAAGAGATCTTTCTGTGACGACAAAGAGTATTGTAACATATAATTTGTAATCAAAGAAGCATTTTCAAGATGAAAAATACAACTATAATATAAAATAGAAAAAGCATAAAAGCGCAACGTCCTCAAAACATCAGTACATTGTCGTTTTAATTAATAATGGTGATTATAATGTTTCTGTCGCCACAACACACAATTTTAATTAAAAATATGAAACATACTTACTCCAGTTTATGTCGAAGCGTGGATAAACATCAGCCCCAAATGTTGGTGTCAAAGGAAAGTAATAATAGTTGTTTGCCGTAAATAAAGCATATTGTGACCCGAGCTAATTTCCCAAGGGTAAGGCTCGTTAGTTGTGTAAGTTCTTAGAAATGGTACCATTGCAGTTAATTAATGTTCTGTGACACTTTCGCTTGATTTCGATTATTTTTGTGTATAACGAATATGAATGATGATTGCATTATCTTTTTTTGTTTATTTTTAATTGTTTAAATACGTTGAATAGTTATGCTCCTTTTAGGAAATATGTGAGAAGCTAACCTAGATACGTACTTCAGTTATTTATACACCTTTTTGTAATGTTTTTGTTTTTTAACAGCTATTTTTCACCATAAATCAGCGAATACTTTTGCCTTTCTTATAAATCCATATTATAGTCAACACTGTATTCATTTCATTAGAAGCGTTATATAGAGAGAGATAGTACTCGGCATAATAGGTAATAATTTTACTGAAATATATTTACTTGTTTTTTTAACTGTCACTTATGTATGTGTACCTTTGTCCGATATTTCTATGCAGCTGCATTAAATGCATTACAACTACCTAACCACAGTTGTCGACAAATAAGATAAAATTTTAACAAAAATATATGACCTACGTCAGACAATTAATAACTTTTTTGTGCAATATAAGCTAGTTTACGTGTTTTTTATCACATTTGAAGGCTGACAAAGAGTTGATCCTCCAATTTTGACCAATTAACATCGATTGGTCACCGAGACGCCCATAGACATCGGCAATAACAGGGAATCCAACGCGCTGCCTACTACAAGAAATAGGATGTTACGCCTCGTTTACCGTATAAAAATGCTTACTACTACTGTGTTCCGGTTTGAAGAACACCCCTTCAAGCCGGAACCCCTCAGCCCCTTCAGGAACACAGTAGTGTTTTCACAGTACTGCTTTGCGATAGAAAGATTAGATTATCAACGTATCAATTTTTTAAATCGTTTACTGAAATGGTTACTGTGTATTCATATGTTTGAACATTATGCTTGAACTTTATTGTTAATAATTCCACAAGTACATTTCCACGTTAGTACATCATCACCCTGTTTAGCCCCTCCATTCCAATTTTCAGTGGGTGGGTGGTGTGACCTGACTTTTTAGATACCCATTCACACATGTTCAATTTGACTTTCGATGTTGAAGTGGACCCAAATTGCCTGCCTAATTAGGTAAAAACTGATGCATAAATGCCGAGCTAACTTTTAAAACTTCAAACTTAAAGTCATTATATTACAGAATCTTACCCAAATCTTCTGCTTTCAAATATGCATTTAGAAATAAGCTTCATCAATTTAGTTAAATAATAAACCCATAAATTTAAATACACTTACACTGTGTAATTTCAGCTCCTGTACTTTCTTTGCTTAAAACTTGTGTTTGAAATACAGAATTGAGAAGTTCGAATGGTTGCGTTATCCTGCAATAACAAATTAATATGATTTATTTTGAATGTTAAACGCTAATGGACTGATCAATTGTCTTAAAGTATAGATACATGCATAGGATGCATTTGTAAAAATTGCGATCTATTTAAACTATCAATCTTAGGCATTATCTTGAGGCTCAGTAACTCAATTTGTTGAGATCTTTCGAAAAATGTTATAAAGGTCTGTTTATAGTTACTCTGTGCAAATCGCAACTTGGACCCAATTTACTTCGTGTCTGTCTCACTTAAGTCGAGAATCGGGATATTTAAATTAGAGATTGCACTCGTTGGGAAGATTACAGGGCGCTGTTGGAAAGGCCCTTTGTTACATTTTCACGCTTCGTATTTGTTTAGCGCTTTCGCCGGTTACGGACTAGTCGTCGAAGTTAAAACTTAAGTTAACTTCGAAAATGACACGTCGTCCCCAAAAGTTATCGAAAATTTGGATAAGATGTTTTACTCTTAATTATGTATTATTAATTAAATGTGATTTACATTGAAATAGTATACAACGCAATGTGACGAAGAAAAATGTCTTCAGTTTCTATATAAGACAATAAAATATAGATTTTTAGGCTATTTAAAAAATATAAACTTAACCTAAATTATTTATGTTCTAAACTATTTCAATTATTTGTTGAATTAATTGTTAATACTTAGCTAGAATTATATTACATCTTAGTAAAATCGAACTAACTAACGTAACTAACTATGAAATTAGTAACCAATGTAACCGAATTGTAGATGCTTACTTACATGGGCTTCTATTAGTATATTCGATCGTATAATAATAAGTAAATTATTCCAAGGGCGGTCCTAAGGGTTCATGAAATGTGAATCAAGATAATAATTTAACGGCTTTTAGTTCGCTTTACACCTCATCATTGTAGTTTAACCTAATAGTTGGGCGAATGCTCATCGACTTACAAATCAGCCACCCAACGGAGAAACTCGTGGAGGCCTTGCTCGAGCTGTTTAATCTGGAAACAATTCGCGTGGAATGCTATCCTATACAATGTGTTACACATAAAGTATATATTAGTCTTAAATGAAAACGTTAAAGTATTTTTTACTTAACTTAACTTACTTACTTAGATTTTAAAATCTAAGTAGTAAATATATGTTA
The DNA here is from genome assembly GCA_029286875.1 of Lamproptera curius. Taxonomy (NCBI): domain Eukaryota; kingdom Metazoa; phylum Arthropoda; class Insecta; order Lepidoptera; family Papilionidae; genus Lamproptera; species Lamproptera curius. The sequence goes on from JAGSMT010000069.1 coordinate 527,972, forward strand.
GAAGAATGTTATAATTTATAAACAATTTTTAGAAAAGTAAAGAGTAAAGTAATAAAAGTGTCTCCTAATAGTTGTAGTGTTTACTAAAGTTAGATTAAGACACTGAAAATCTACATATATATCACAAAACAAACTGTGTAACACGGAATGATTTAAATAGGGATAGTATCCTATTCGTACGATTCCACGTAATGTGTGTTAAAGGGCATCACCCGCAGACCTGACTCTAACTAACTTTAAAAGCTTATCCCTCAATAAAGCCAAACGTGCATCTTATTAATCTTTACGTGGTTCTGATTTTTATTTAGAGTTACTTTGGTTTTTGTTTTCATAAATATGTTGAATGTAAACAAATCAAGATTTTTTTAAAAAAGATACAGACAAAAAGATTTATAAACAAAATAAGTTTACCGATATTAGTGCAGTTATACGAGTATTGTGTTTTTATGCCACTAGCTCTCGAACCGGTCACATTACGTTTTTTTATTAAAGACGGCACTGTTCTTAAGCCTTATTCACCAACTTTATCTAAGGTAAAAGTTCCTAACAGCTTTGCAATTTAATTGATTGTCTTAAGTTTCAATCAAATCGCTACATGACTAAATCACATTTACAGACCCATCTCTTGTTAAAGAGTACCAACGAGCATTTCAACAACAAGATATTAGACCATAGTTTATGATTATGATTTTTAGTTTAATGTTTATTAACAAAATTTGTATGAAAAATCTTTCTTAAAATAGTTACTTGTAAGTCTACGATCTTCAAAATCTAAATGATTCATTGTCATTTTAAGGAAATTTATTTATGGCTCCAATTTACTGAAAATGCAGTATATCAAAATGGTATCGCTGACATTAAAGCCTATAACCTATCTAGGGTTACTCCTTAAAATATAAATGGGATTACTTACTTTTAAAAGGAGATAAAGTTATCCCTCACCTTATAGGAAAAAGCAATGTAACTTATCATCATCAGACTTGGATAGTCACACCTCCGGTTAACATACGGCCTCCATACCCTGCTATCAGAGGTGGAAATATTGATGTACCCAAAAATAACTGGTCAATTAAGCAAGGGTTTGCGTGGTTAACATCTTCCATCCGACGATGGTCATTTTAACTTTTAACAATTGGGTGATCAAAGACAAATCTGTCCTTCAGGACAATTTATAAAATCAACAATGAAACTTTTAATTCTGCAAATTCAGAACTCAGACTCCGTTTATTCTAAAGCATAGCTCATTGAAACACATAAGGCTCTACGAGCAGATGAGCTATGGTAAAAATTATAACCGATAAATAAGTTCTTTATTCATTACATTCTATTTATAAAGACTTTTAATCTTTATAATTTCGAGAAAACAAAAAATTGAATCCGTTCAGGATGATAAAGTTTATAAATATTAAAGATAAAACAAAATTCGTAGTCAAATATCAGAACCTCGTGAGCTTTAATTCTAAACGATAGCTACATTAAGAAAAAAACACAATTAAAGAATCTTCTACAAATTTGCACGTCTTTAATACGTCTAAGTAAGTTTAAATAAAAGATAAAAATAATGTTCTGTTATTTATTTATCATATTATTGAATTAAAGCACTTTTTACGGATTTTATCGCTTTATTACTTTCTAGCGGCTGTGACCGCCAAAAATTGGTCGAAACGTCAGGAATTATAAATGTAATTATATTACAATGAACGAGATAAAATCCGTAAAAGTTCTTTTATTAAATAATGTATTTGCGTAAAAAAATTAATTGTTATAAATGTCTACCTATTTGTTTTCAATTAATTAGGATTTAGCAAAGAAATTAGTCTGAAGCGAAGACCTATAGCTAAACCTACTTTTACTGACAGATCATTGATCAACAGCGTTAATTTAATAATATCCAAACCTACTTATACTGTGATGAAAATGTTGAATTGATAAATTAATATTTTAAATTAATAAGTTCGTGTTGTGAATGATTTTTTTATTAATAAAATAAAATCATTTTATTTTAAATTATCCATTGCATGTTCTTGAGACCGCGTTTATATTTTTTCTATAGCAATTTTATGTTAATTGTCATAAAAAGCCCCCTTTGTCGCATCGCCATTCTTCGGAAATACTCACCTTATTACCAAGCCAAACATCGGCATTCTGGGCGTCGAGTTTTAGAGTGTTGTTCAGTTTGGCGGTCATTTGGAGAGCAAGGCTAATATGGCTTCCAAAAAACTCGGAGTACTCAACAGGGCTAAACAGTACTTCAGGCTGGCTCGCCGCCTTAAACTGTATAAGGCGCAGATGCGGTCTCACATGAAGTACTGTTGCCACCTTTGGGCTACCTTCATTTGACCGAATCCAACGTAGGGCATCTCGGATTGTCGACGATCTTGAAGTTACCGATCCGTGACCCGTCTAGCTCGTTTGCCTATTAGCTGTTATAAAAAAAAACTAAATTTTTAATTCTCATCGTAATTTTGGTTCGATATATTATAGTCGTGGTTTAGCGATAGCTTTGGAGTTAAACTAAAAGTAAAACAAGTCGAAACAAAGTAGCGTGTAATCGCTTTGCCTTAAACTGAAATAGGCGCTAAATTATCTTTTTAACCATAACATTCAAGCTATAATCATCAACAACCAATATTTATGAATCGGTTTTGATTTTCTTTTATTTGCTAATGGTATGGCGTGTACCAGAATAACTATTCTTATTATGCTTACATTGTCAAATGAAAGTCAGCGAATGATTCCTAGGGGTCTACTTCTTATTTTATATATAAAACATGTCATAAGTGCAGGTATTGAATGCGTTAAAAAGGAAGAAGAAGATTAGAGAACGTGATTATGATGCCACAAATAATTGTAATATTAGTTATATTTGGTACAGCAATGCTATGATATTGATATCACGCTATATCGGTAAATTCTAAAATCGGCAATACAAACGTACAGTGACTGATTGGAATAATATCAAATAGCCTTTGAGCTATTAAAGCCCAATGTCAAATATCAGGTTAATTTTAGGAAATCATTATTGGTATCAAATGTAATGATATTTTATGTAAAATAGTAACCATGATATAAATTAAGTAAATACTTGTAAATATTAGAAATTCTATATAATATAATATTCTATATAATAATTCTAAAAAATATAATATTCAAAATAGTAATTAAGGACAAGTACTATTAGGCACAGTCCAAAGATTGACCGTTGACAATTTTTATCGATTTAGGATCATTTAAAAAATTAACAACGTTTGATTTTTAGGGTTTAGTATTATTTGTTCAAGAGATCTAATTTACATTAATAATATAAATTTTTTTAACAAATAACTAAGGTATTCTTCTTGCCAATACACTGAAAAGTTAAAGTTTCTTTTTTTATGTTTTTAATCTAATTATGAGTATACATTAAACATTCGGCAACTACTTTAGAAGTTCGTTATTGCAAAATTATGTCTTATATCTATTTAAGCTGTTTATTTCTACATATTGTTGTATTCTTCACAGCACATGAACAATTTTTTAATGTGAACAGTAGGTACATTTTTATGCCATAACCGTACAGAGTTCCGAGTTAATCGATTCCATAAAATTAATTTGCACGCTGTAAGTTTATCATTATTAACCGACTTCAAAAGGAGGAGATTCGTTTGTTTTTTTTCTTTAATGGCTTGTCTCTTTTTGCGAATAAGCAATGTCGGGTAGATAGAAATCAGTGATAGGAGACGTGAAATATGGGAACGGAGATATTTGTAAATATTTTTATAGTTTAATGTTTGCAGGAAATAAAATAAGCTAATGTATATAAACTATACGTTAGGAAGTTAAGAGATAGTTCATATTAACTGGGAACGGAATGTTAGTGTTGTTAGTACAATATAAGTGGAGACATAAATTATTAGGCATCATTCCAGAAAAACATGATTCTAAGTACTGATAGATTTTACCACAACACACAATTGGAGAAGGTTCTTAATTATTAGCAAAGCTAGATTTATGGCAAAAGTCAACTCGTAGTCTATAAATACGATAGATTTGTTTGTTAAATTTTTGAATTGATAAAACCACGGTTTGATAAATACTAAAACGGATTTATTTTAGAATATTGATATTTTGCAAATTAAATATTTTTGATGACAGATGAACAAGAGCTTTTCTGACGCACCAAATGAGCGGTTTCTAAACAATTTTTAAAGCGGTTCTTTGAGATGGCTTTGTATAGCACTAGAACAATCGCTGAATATTGCAGAGAAGTTTATTGGAATGTGTGATGTTATAAACTTTAGGGCAACTTATCAAGAGCAATACACTACTCGTAAATACTAGAGCTTTCTGGAGTAGTTTAGCAATTTATGATGATTTGTATTTGATGGCAAAACAGCAATTAGTATTACCTATTCGAATCTAATATCGAGGCATTGGTGAAAATAAATTCCACTGCGAGTCCATTTTTGTTCAAGAATTTTTAAAATTTGAACAGATTGATACTTTTGAAATTTGTTATGAACCTATGTTTGAATATAATAAGGAGAATAGCAGAGGGCTTTGGATTGAAGGAGATCTCAAGCTATTAATATAATTAAGACTTTGATGCGACAGTTTGTCCTCACTATACCAAAAGCTAGTTTGAAGTCTATAACTAATGTTTGATAAGGAACAAGTTAGTTTTATATAATAGTATTAGAGTGTATTTGAGCTAAACGATGAAGAATATCGATCTGAGATGAAGACAACTGTCGCCTCAGAGCTTATGGTGGTTCTAGAACTTTTGACCTGCAGAGCTTTCGAGTTGGGGAGGATTTTTGCACCTAATACTATTCTTAATGCTTTGAACTGAAGTAAATCTACAAGACAGAGATGCTTTTTATTTGAAGTCTACAGGAAAATTGAGCGAAATCTATGACACACGCAAACTAGCATTATTAATAGAAGTTTTTGACTTACTAAGGATGGGCCTCTCACCATGTAATCAGAGAGTAAAGCGTAGTATGTTGAATGTTTTTTCAAATTTTCTGACTATGTTATCAACTGTGTTTGAACTGAGCAGGGTCTAGTCATTAGACCTAGAAATTTGATCTTGCTGTACTTGTGAAATATCTTTGATATACTGATGTTTTATAGGTACAGTTGATCGGAAACTGCCTCCAGCCTTAGTGGTATAGATGCGTCTACCTTAGAAACTTGAGTGTAGGCTTCAGACATATTCCATGCTTGAAGAGACTCAACAAATTTTCATTGTTGTTTCTAGTTGGTTAGGAGCAATTTGGGCCGATCACCCATTGTCTGAAAAGCAAGAGATCCATGCAATGGATAGAGTTTTGCATAGTAAGAAGATCAGTCCACCCATAACCGCATTGGTTTACTTCAGCGTGATGGGATACGGTCCAAATCTCTAATGGATGGAGTGTATTAGGAGGCCTAATGTCCAGCAGTTGTGACTATCATCAGGTGATGATGATGATGATATGAGGGGAGCTTTGTAAATAATACTATGACTCTTATTTGAGCTACGTCTAAGCCGTGATCCTTTAACCACGTCCTACAACGTCCAAACAAGCATTTATATCAATGAGCACTCATTAGGTATTTTCATGCACACGATAAATACAGATATCATCTGCGTACTGGATAATTTGACACCATTTGTAAGAACGGAGCCTATATTCGAGATATAAATTTTAAATAATAATGGGTAATAACTGAACCTCTGGGAGCCTTCAACAGTTCTTTCTGAAGATATGAGCTATCTATGTAAAAGCTGACCTTACGATCTACCAATAAATTATATATGAATTGTACTCTTTACAAGGAATGCTCAGCTTGAACAGTTTCTTCCTGAGCACCGAAAATTAGTACAGTTTGTAGGAGTTTCTATATCTAGGAAAACCTACAAGAGTGAGTGTTTGCTTGAAAATGCAATGGAGTTCGATATTAGAAGAGCGTGGCAGTCCATGACACTTTTTGCCTTTTCTAAATCCTATTAGTGACAGAGAGGACCGCTCTCTACAAACCACTCAACCTATTTTAAAAGAGTGTTCTGTGATTTTACATAAAGTTGATGAAAGGACTATGGGTCTATAGATAATGATAGCAGAGGATCTTTCAAAGGTTTTAGGACTAGGAGGATAATTTGGTGTTTCCACGATGGTGGAATGAGACCTGTGCAAAAAATGAGTTTTATAAGTATAGATTATCTGGGCATTCTTTCACAAAGGAATAAGGATTCCGTCTAATCCTGGGGTAGAGTCTTTAAAAACTAGTATATATTTTAGTTCTTGAATCAAAAAGGAGAATTATAGAGGTGGAGTTTTAGAGTTACCAGGAAACATATTGCGAACTAGTTTATCGAAAAATTCCTCAGTCCATCTATTTAAGTTTGTTTTAGGCGATGGGATGGCTTGTTTGCTAGATTTAAATCTTCTTGTCATCTTCTACATTACAGATGGATGTGTACATGGTGACACGCTTCGACAAAAGATTAGCACTCCGTACTTTCTTTCTAATTAGCATCTTTACTTTTGGCTTCTATTTTAGAAAATGAGATGATAATTTTATTAAAATTTAATTCAGCATATTTTTTGCTTGCTTTAACAACCTCCGTACATTCTTGATCCCACTACGATGGAGAGGGGATTTTTCTGGATGAACAATTTTTAAAAGGAATGTTGGTTGAACAAGCTGAACGTAGAACATCAACAAAGTTCTCAAAACATTCAAGTACATTGGCGTTGGTAACACTTTCTTTTACACTTATTTCATTTTTCACAGAGAATGTTCAAACGAGAATGTACAAGTTCGGAAACTATTCCAATTGGCCGTATTCAATCGATATTTAAAAAGAGGAGGAGGGCTCATAGTTTTTCTAAAGGAAGGAAAATAAATTTTCTTAGGAGCATGATCACAACAATAAGCATATTGGTCTATGTCCCATATTAAAAGAGGTGCAAGAGAGGATGAACATATAGACAGATCGACCGCAGACGGATTTTGAAGAGGAGAGGTTTTACGCGTTGGTCGGCCATCATTTAAAATAACTAGATCGCAGTCATCTAGTATTTGTAATAGTTTTAATCCTGGTCCTGGTCTATTACTGCGGAATGAACCCCACAAAGTATTGTGCAAATTAAAATGGCCAACTATGACAAGCGAGAGAGGGACAGAGTTTATTATACTAATGAGTTCACTTATGATAGAAATAGTAGGATGGGGGTATATAGATCGAGAGTAGAGTAATAGTTTTAGATTTAAAATACAAGTGGCAACTAGTATATAAACATTATCAATTGACGGTATAGAGATTTAAAATGTATTTTGGCAATTTGATTGTAATCCGGCCTCTCAGGACCAAAATTTATGAGTTGCGGGCGTGGTCTACCATGTTTCTGAGCAGCCAATTTGATTGAGTCAACTAGCTCGAGTGACGGCGATATGGTAGATCATTTAGGAACCAGAAGCGAGGATGCGGTTCGAAGGACTATTTGCGTAATCCGGCTCGGACAACGGCCGGATATGAAGCCGGATTGAAATGCGGTAAAGAGGATAGAATACCCTCGTCTGATGGCGGCACAGCTGAGGCGTCTTCGGTGATGCGGCTGAGTATGCGGTAAACTTAAAACTATTAGAACGGAGCGACGGCCATTCGCGTCGCGTGACTTTAAAATATGGATGCGTGCGTTGAACTCCGAAGGATTGTCGACTGCGGGCGCTGGCTCGCCGTCCGCGTCACGAAATACTTCCTTCACCGTCCTCCATTTGCCGAGATGACGAAAAATTAAAGGAAAAAGGAAGGTAGGTGAAAGGAGCGGTAGTAAAAAGGAAAGGAAGATTATTGCGAACCAACCGCGGCTGTAGTTTGGACATAGAAATATTGGACGTATTGTGGTATATAACAAGGCGTTGACGGCTTAAACCATGTTTTGGATATTGCAACCATCGATGGTTCATGTTTATTAATCAAAAGCAAGTTAATTTTTTATGAACTATGCTCCCTGATATTCCATTGTAGAATGCTTTCGGTTTTGATTGATTAAAAAGTTGGGTAATTTCAATAGTTTTCAAGCAACGTTGGACGGTAATCTTTGATTGACGGATACATATGTAAAAGGCTTTGTTGTAGAAGATCAAGTATATATGATATTTTGAGACATCTGTAGAGTTTGAAATTGTTTTAAAACTATGCAGAGCACAACTGTTTTCAGAAGATGCGTAAAAATTCTGGTGTAATTCATAAGAATTCTAGGTTTTGCTTTTTAAGAACACAGTTTTCTTGTAAATGTTGTCTGATTGCGATTTATTGGATATTCCGTGGACCTATTGTAACTGAGCTTTTTAAAGACTTCTGAGTATGGTCTACAAAGATAGCAATGCCTTTGCTGCTTCCTGAAAGGATATCACTTCCTCTGACATACGTTTTTTGATTTCACGTTGACGTTGTTGCTCAGAACAATTGTTATCTAAGGCTGAATGTGCCTGAACAAAAATGAAGATAAAGAGACCCCGTAATATCACATCTATTGCTAGAATAAAGTCCACCGCATTTATGACAACAGGTTTTGAAGACAGGCTTATTTAAACGGCCGACTAACGACAATAGTTAAAACACTGTATCGCTGGAAATTTAGAGGGTTCTATGTCAAAGAGAGTTATGGAAGCAATGAAAGTAAGGAGGCAGCTGCTGTCCATCAAAGTTAGAACTACTGTCTCACTAGGACGCCACTCGTAGGACGTCTCATTACTAACTTTATAATTAGCCTTCCTAGCTTTAACTACCATTCCTCAACCTACTGAGACATCTATAAAGTTTGGTATCTCTTCATTAGAGAGAATCTGTTGAATAGTCCTCGGGCAATTCCCTGACGGAGTTACCTGATTAGATGGGATAAAAGCTTTATAGCCTTTTCAAGCAGGAGACTATTTTTCGATGATATCGTTTGCAGCAGATGGATTGTAAATTCCTACAACTATCTTGTTGCGGCCTAATTTTTAATTCCTTATTTACTGATATGTGGAATATTATGTTTAAACATAAACTGACTAAATTTAATAGGATGGATAGTTGATAACCTGAAAATGGGTCACTTTTAATCTTAGAATGCAGCACTAATGATTAGGTCCTTAATCTGATGAAAGCTTATTTACGAGTGTAGGCTGGAGTGATGATCATGCTGGTGTTTGATGGTTTGTCAAATTACAATCCTAGTTATTTTGCATATTATGGACTGATCATCTGCGTTGGGCCCCTATTTCTCGAAAACCTTCATTCGCAATGGTCGACTGCCGGAATAGGTGAGGAAGAACTTGAGCAAATGGAAGAGCTGTTATGTTGAATAAATCTTAGGGAACCTAAGATGTTCTCACCGGGATTCAGAATCATAGTCTGTATCCCGGGATTGGAGGTTTATTTCATCCGAATTATATTACATTTTACAAGGTTAAACTTTACTAAAATACCCAATTTCTAATCATGATCATCATCATCATCAGCCTTTGATAGTCCACTGCTGGACATAGGCCTCCCTAATACACCCTATCCATTAGGATTTTGGACCTGTCCCACCACGCTTGGTCCAATGCGGGTTGGTGGGTGAGACCGAATTTTCATGCTCATCCGACGCATGGATCATCTTACTTTTCAGACAAAATGGGTGATCGCCCAAATTGTCCTAACCAACTAGGAAACAAACAATGAAAATTAATTAGTCCCCAGAGATTTGAACCACGAACTCCGGATTCTAAAGCACACGCCTATACAACTAGGTCTGGAGCAGATTAATTTCTAATACCAATACATCAATTAAATTTCAAAGGATATAATCTACTACCAGAAACTGAAACCAATAAAGTAAACTAAATGGATAAATATTAAACACTTACAACTAAGAAAATATTTACAAAATAATATTTAGAGGGCTTGCGATGACAAGCACGTGATCATTCCGACTAGAGCTAATCTGTCCATCTTTTTATGTTCTGTTACCTCAGAACTTTCGGCTGGGGTGACCGATTTGGCATGTTTTTATTTTATTTTAAAGTTGATGCTTCCCGTTTGGTCCCAAAGCAATTGGTCCAGTTCTGACAGTGGCATCCATGAAAAAACTTAATAAGTCTGAAATTTACATTAACTATGTGCTCAACAAATGGACAATTAATAGCTCAATATCACGCCAATCGATTTGAAGTCGGTTTGTTTATATTTATAATTTTTCGTTTTAAAGGTTTGTTTAAACAAGAAAAATCTGATTTTCTATTTGAAACATGACTATATAATTATAAAATTAAGAAATAATTTTCGATCGGAGATCCTTAATCCTCGTGTTCTTTTCGATTCCAATTTTTAAAAGTATTTACAAATATTGTTATGGCTTTTTCTACGTATTACCCATCTGATCCACAAAAATAGTTAATTCCTCGTAACTGTAATCAGCAAACTAAAGTACGAAATTAGTATGTATATTTTTTTTTTAAATGCAACATTTGCCCATCGAAATGTAAACATAAAAGGTGGGTTTCAATGTTGTACATAACCTTTTACGATTGTTTCAATTATCTGTAGCATTACATTACCCTTATTATCCAGAAGTGCCCTTTAAAAGTGATAGCGTTTCTACGTTTTTTTTATTATTAAGAACGTATTTACCTAAATTTTGTAAGTTAAATGTAAGTTATACATATATGTGCAATCAACGGAGTAAAAATAAAAATTGTGAATAAAAAAATAGAACAAATGTATAATTAGAAGTTGAACAGAAAAATTGTTATAGAAGAGATGACGAGTGACGAACGTGAAAGTCAGTAGGAACAAGTGAAATTTTTTCAAAAAAAAATATGACCGACTTCAAAATTTAAGCTTTAGGAGCGGAGCAACGAGGTACCAAACGTTAAAAAAAATTAAACATACGCTCCCAATTGAGTACCTCCTTCTTTAGACAGACCTTAAAATAATTACTACCATTAAATTATTGTAAAAGGACAGAAAAATGGTAAAATTTATTTCATATAAGTCAATGATAAATCAATTTAGCTAAAAATTTAAAAAGTATTAATCAATTCAATTTATTATTAAAAAAACATATTAGTATAAATAATTCGATACTTTGATTAATGTTGTAAGCAAAGCGCGAACGATCGGCAGATTAAACTCGATGAAAAGCTTTTTAGTATAAAAACGAAAAGATTATACTATATTTTCCGCTCTTCATTCGTAATTCTTTTTCTAACAACTGATTAAATGGTTTATCATAAGCGAACCGAGAGAGAAACATGAATACGATAAGCTATTAATCTAATTAGTAATTAATAAATTTGTGATGAGTTCATACCACGGTATACAAGTATAATATTGTATGTTCAGTATTATAGTAATATAAATTATGCAAAATAAATTATGATAGGGTGGCCCTTATCAAATTTAGTTGGGATTAACTTTTAATGAGTCATAGAATTTTGCGTGCTTTGTTAATTTTTATTAATTTATAAATTAATAAAGGGTAAGTCTTGTATTTGGATGAAGTAGTTTTTAAACCAAATAAAAGCATTTAGCCTTTTTTATATTTACATCATGATCATAGCCCGTGAACCCACTGCTGGACATGGGCTTCCCTTCAATCTACCATAGAGGGTTTTTGGACCGTATCCCCACGCTGGTCCAATGCAGGTTGGTGGGTGGACCGTTTTTTACATGCTCACGACGCATGTTTTCTTCTTTTCTACTTTTCGACAATTGTGATCTGCCCAAATTAGTAAGCCAACTATGAAGCAACAATGAAAATTTGTTATTACCCACAGGATTCGAAACCCACGAAAGCCATACTTACTCTAACGAGCATATGTATCATTACCAAGTCTGGCATTGGAACTTTCTGAGGTGGGTTATTATTTTTGAGTCCAGAGATTGACCATTATTTTTTTTTATTTAAAGGAAATTTAGATTAATAAATAAAATCAAAGTAAATAACTGTTAGAGAACAATGATTTAGTTTTGATATCAGAACTATTTATATTTAAGATGTATCAGAATTACTTGATTACAAATAGCTTATGTAAGAAAAGTGTACAATTTTACAAAAAAAACGTACTTATAAAAATCTATAAGGTTTAGAATTTTCTTAATAATGAAAAAAATGCTAATTTAACATAGCTCTATTGAAGTCTTCTTTAGCACAAATATTTTGGTTTATAATAAAAACAGAAGGTATTTTTTAATAATGCCAAATATATCAATTTAGTAAATTTCCGTTAATCGCACATAGTCGATTCTTTAGATACAGCAAAAAAATACTTGTTTTTGGTTCTGAACCGTCCAAACAACAGAAGTGTTTTTTATGTATTACATTTAAATTACTATTGATACTACGATCATAATTATTAATACCATAACAAATGAATAGTATATTAATATTTCTTCTTCGTCGTAACCTCATGACGGATAGTCACGTCTCTCTGTACTATTCATTTGTTATGTTTATTTGTATTTGCTTTGCTTTAATTTAAGTATCTGTATATACAATAGTATCTGTCAAGACCTGACAGATATTATTTTCAGAGTAACATACTTGAAAACTATTACTTACGACCATTTCCGTACCTAATTTTTATCCGATATTTATATAATGACAATTAATGCAAGTGGTCAATTCCTTCCACACTTATTATTACCATAAACGACTAATTAAAACAGTATCTCAAATCGACTGATACAATGAATTTTCTGATTAAATTTAGTTTAACGACATATTTTCAAACAATTGTAAAGCAATGGACGCATTATAAATTTTGACGCTAATTAATGTAAAAATATACTAACTTGTTATTCTGTGAATTAATGTAAAAGATTTGAAACTGTCTCATATGAAATACATAAACTCAATTTGGCAGCATACAAAATTCTACTTTTAACGCGGAGCAATTAGGTGCTTTATAATGAAACACAAGATAAATGCCTTCATGAGTTGAATAATCACAGTTAATATTTATATATATATATATATATTTATTATATATGTACTAAAACTGTGTAAAAGATATTGCAGTAAAGACAAAAATTATAAATATTAATATTCAAGTCGAATATAATGAAAATAATATTCAATTATATAGATATATAGATATAAATAGATTTGTTTTCACCGGCAACATGGTTAAATAATTTTCAGTAAAATGTATTTTACTCTATATAATCGCTTTTAGATCAATTGATATATGAAACAAATAGTGGTATTGGAAGTGCCATGAAATTAAGTCAATATTGAAAATGTTTTTACTGAGTTTACGTTACTAAAAAGCAGACAAAGCATTATTATTTATGCCGTAAGGATATTTGTTAGACCTATGGCATGAAATTCAATTTCAATAATAAAATTTGAACGTCATTTTAATAATATAATCGAACATGAAATATTATTAAAGGGCACTGATGAATCTGTGTATTTCATGCTCTTGTTTAAGTTTGTTATTATATGGAGTACGATATGTTATCGGCAAACAAAAAGTACCCCTTTTCAATTGACAGTACAACTGTTTTATCAACGCTTAAAATTAAAATGTTACATAACATTTTTAAAATATGCAATGTTTTTTTTGTATATTCTTGCAAAGTATAAACATTGACACAACAATATAACTTTAAAAATTTTCTAAGTCACTTTTTTATTTATACCCGCACTAGAAACCATTTCCAAAAATGTGCTTCCTGATAAGTACTGATAACTATGATTGTTTGACTTACATACAGAATGCTATTGAACATCTCCGTGGTCTAGTGGTGCATGCCCTTGTATTATAAACCTGAAGTCGAAGGTTCGGATCCCACGGGGAAATAACTTTGTATTATCGTTGTTTTCTGGTAGGTTCGAACAATCTTGTCCGATCACCCAATTGTCTGAAAAGTAAGATGCATTGTACCAGCAACCAACATGCATTGGACCAGCGTAGTGGGATACGGTCCAACAACCCCCTAATGGAGAAGGCGTGCATTAGGGGAGGCTTACGTCCTTCAGTGAACTAACACAGGCTCATGCTAATGTTGATGTGGATAGAATGTTACTAATTTTGTCTATATTATTTTTTTCGTTAGCCGTGCAGCCCATTGCTGGTTTTTCTAAAAACATTTTAATAAACAAAATGACTGCATTTATGCTCAAAGCAAAGTTTTGTAAAATTTTTCAAAGCAAATTTTTAATTAGTCAACATTTGCATTATGGGCAATATTTGACTTCAGTGACGGTTTGGTGGAGCAGTGAGGTTTAAGGGATGACTAAGCTTTTTGAAAAAAGTATAAAAACATCGATACAAGTGTACCAGTATACCATTCTTCCAGCAAGACTCGGCACTAGGTTTCGAAGCAAGGTTCACACAGTTTTGGTTGGAAAAGAGCGTTTCTGGCTTCAACAGAGCTATAGATCTGCTGTCGTCTAGTTCCGATCCTAAACCGCTTATGCTTTATGGTCAGTTTCAGAATATATTATATAAGTTTCTATGTAATATAAAACATTAAGTAAGTTGGAAATATTGCATAATGCAAGTTAAAGTTACTTTTTTACCGCTCATTCATAACGTGTCAACAATATATTGAAAATTTAACTACGATCACAGCTATCGTTTCAAATTTTATAAGAGTATTAAAAGAATGCTAAAACTCAAATAATACAGTTTCATATAATATTTAATATGTATTATTTTCTATTGATTACGCGAACTATACTTGATAGTTTTTTAGATTCATCAAGTTTAATTAGTTTACAATATACCAAATTGTACCCGACTTTTCTAACCAATCCTAGAGCCCATTATGATTCTGTCCCGTGACCCTCGTTATTTATTACAATTTAATATAATCAGTAGATTTCTATTTTATGTGATTAAATTAATAATTTATTCCATGTTGAAAATGAAAATTGTTAAGCGACAATTATGTTTCGGAAGTAGACAAGCCGAGGCAGGACCTCCATCACCGAGGATGACAGCGGCCGGTATTTTGTATGACAAAAATCAGTTTTCCGTTTCCAAAAACGAATAATAATAAATAAAGATAATTATAGTTGATTTACTTTGTATACTAGTAGATTAAATATTTTGTTTAAATTCCTGTTTGCTATAACAAAATGTAGAGTCCTAGATTTCTTTAGTGCTACCTTCGGTACGCACGTCCAATCGTGAATGGAAAACTGTACTTTCTAAATTCTATCTAATTAAGACCGCAAGTATTGACGACGGTATCATATACCCAAAACCTTCAATATTACAACCTCGGAACAGGAAACCGTACCATGTATTTTTCAAAGGTTAAGACCAGTTTCGAGAAATGTGACATGTTTTTAATGGATTTTGGGGATACCTCATTAATGTTAGGTATTACACGTACGACCTGCCCTAGAAACCACAGTAAGCTTTCTGGCTCGTTACGAAATTTAAGAAATCCAATCCGTGCACTTCACTTGTTAGTCTAGTAGCATAGCTATAGGCGTAGGTCGAGTCGGCGAATTTCCTTGTCAATGAGAAGGGTTCTAGAATGTCATCTTGACCTTCTCACTATCGTTGTTCTTTTATTTACTACTTTATGTATGTTGAACTTCTACTGTTTTTAGGTTTAACGAATTATTGCAGAAAAATTTATATTTAAGTTTTACAAACTAAAGCAACATCTTAAGTGTGAATTAACTTTAATATAAACAACAGAATTTATATGATTAAACAGTTGTATTTGTATAGTCTTATTGGCCTAAACCTTGGTCACTCTGATGATCTTCATTTACGTACAAATTTCTAATTAAACTGCAACTGAATTTACTAACAAGATTATGTCATAAAAAGCATCTAAACTAACGCTCTAAATATTTATGAAAGTAACATTTTAGAAAAATTGTAAATAAAAATATGCAAACTGATATACTAAATGAGACAACTGTAAGTATAGATATCTAAAGTTTTGACAATATATTTATTAATACTAACAAGATATGTATCGTTCGTTTTAAACAAACATTATATATTCCAACCTCCTAGAGACTTTTTAGTAGAGTAAAATTGCGAGTTCTTTCTCGACTGGCTCGTTAGCTCGATGTTCTTTAATCAGAAACTCAAATTTTCTAATTAAATTAAGAAACTAATTTATAACAAACTGATAGCTTTGGCTCGGTTTATTTTAAGTCTAATACTCTTAACTTAAAACGCACCGTAAATATGGATATGACTCTCTAATAAAATGTAAAATAGATCAAATACTGTCAGGTCAGATTTTATACAATTATTAAATTGACGACATTTGAAAGAGATACATTTATTTTTTACTTGAGTCATCTAAATTTGATATGTTTGATTACAGATGCTTTAACAGTAGAATTTTGTGGAACTTTTAGATTAGTTTTTTATTTTGTGCCCGACGACCAGTTCGCCTAAAATGGCATTTATTTTATTTCATAGAAGGCAGTATGAGCAATGACAACCTGACGGGTACGTAATAAAGGCAAATACTGGTCTCGTCAGTATTATTAGTTCCGGCTACCGATTAGAATACAAAAAGTGACTAAATAGCACCTTCAATAAAACTAAATAATGATAACTTTGATGAGCGAACGGTGTCTTTTCTGGCTGCCGGTTTTACCTTTTTTGCTGCCAAACAGCAACCTAATTATAAAAGTTTCATACTTATGACGCATGAGCATGCACTTGAGTGTCCCATCATAACAATCCTTGTCAACTCGGAACAAAAAACAAAAATGTTGACACAATTTCTTGCTAGTCTTCTCATACATAAATTTAGCGCAAATGTGTGCAAAGAGATTTAGGAAATTATGAGAAATAAAACAGTGTAAATGTAATTTGTTTTTATTTAGCCATCTGAATTTAGTTTTACAACAAAAATTAAAAAAAAGAAAAAGAGTATAAAATATTACTGTACTATAATTAATAGAAAAACGAGAATTTTTCTATTGGTATTTGTGCCCAGAGATTACTCATCCCGAAATTATATTGTATTTATTTAGCCGTAAGTAAGAAAGTAATGAGCAATGACAATGACGAGAAAAGTTAAAATTAATCTTAAACATAACATTTTTGGATTGCTACAACATACCTAAAGACAATGTATTTTATTATTATTCAATGAGTTTATATGTTTAATGTTGTGTAATGTACAAACTTTTTGAATCTTGTCAGTTCTATAAAACTTCTGACAACCTTAAAAAAGGTTTCAGCTCTATCAACAATATCGAGGAGCGCCACGTTAAAACAAGTGTATAAATAGGCGACAGAATTCATTATATTGTATATACAAATGTAGCAATAATTACAATAGTCATACGTATACATATATGTGTACATAAATGAGGTTTAATCACTCTAAACCATATTGTCGATAGATTAATTTAAATGCTTTAGTCTCCGACTACTTTTTACTTCCTTTTAAAATTGTCAGGTATGTAGTTGTCTTTTTCCAGTGCCGCCAGAATCACCCGACCACGGAAATCTAAAAACAATAAAAAATATAATTATAATAAAACATTGAATACTGACCAATATTTATCAATAAAGTAATATTTAATATTCAGGCTTTGAAAGTATTTTTTTAATTACACATATATGTATGCTTGTTTATTAAAGTGATATAAAAGTAGCAAATGAAGACTGAAAAAGCCATGCTGAGTGAGTTCCATTGGCCCGTTCTGTTAGGCCTTTTTCCTCCAAGCGTTACGCTCATAATTATTTATTAGAGCACTACACTTTAGTATAATGCTACTAGTTTTTGTAAAACGCTATTACCGTAGCGTTCAATAAGCAAGTGTATTTATGTATTATGCACAAGTTGAACAACTGTGCAAATGTAATTCTTTTTTACTTCACAATGTATTTTTTTTGGCATACGCAGGTGACTGAGCAGTCGGGCCACCCTGATGGGAAGTGGTCACCGACACCCATAGACATTAGCAATACCAGTGGTATCGCCAACGCCTGCCACCGTGAGACATAGGGTGTTAAGTCTCGTTTACCCAGTAAATACGCTGGCTACAGTGCCCTTCAAACCGGAACACAGCAGTGTTTTCACACTACTGCTTTGCAGCAAAAATAGGCACCGCAGTAAAATAAAAATAAAATAAAAATAATAAATTAAGTAAAATAAAATAAAAATAAAGTAAACAGGGGACCTACACCGGTAAAAACACAGTGATAATTAAAATGAAATCTGAATTGGATATATAGTATAACATATTAAATGGCTCATAATCAAAGTTTAGAATTATAAATTATAGCGTAGAAAAAAAAATTCCAATGGTTTAAAATCTAATAAGATAATGTCATATTATTATTGTATTCATTATTAAAACTATATACAAGCTTATTATTACTTACTGGTTAGGGCACTCGGTGCAAGTCTCCGTATACCTCGTGTCCGTAAAATTAGTCTCGGGATGTTTGAATGCGAGGGCGCACTTGTTTGAAAGATAACAGGGCGCCGGAGGCAAGTCCCTTTTGTCGCATTTCCACGCCTCGTAATTATTAAGCGCCTTCGCCGGTTTGGGATCAGTCCACGTTAAGGCTTGAGTTACAGTCACAAACCACACGTTGTCTCTGTAAGTTGTCGACAGTTGAGATAACATTAAACGGAGCGTTTTATTCTGTCATCCGTCGTGGTGGAATTTTATGAATTACGTGAATTGAAAAACTAAAACATCCAACCCAAATCCCTTATTTCACAGTAATTTTTAGTCGAAACAAAAACTCATGTATACAAAAGACCTTCATAGTTATTTAATAAAGTATGATTGATATTTTTATTTATAAACGAATCCAAAAATGTATCTTGCTGTACACAAATAATGATATAATAACAATACCCTAGTAACGTAATAGGCGGTATTCGTGAGTGATGTTATCAAATCGTTCCATATACCTCTATTATAATATTCGATCGTAAAATAACGGCTCAATTATTTCAAGGGCGGTCCCATGGATTCACGAAATGATTATTGCAGTTTAACCTAATAGTTGGGCGAGAGCTCATTGACTTACAAATTAGTCACCCAACGGACAAACTTGTGGAGGCCTTGCTCGAGCTCTTTAATCTGGAACCAGTTCGTGTGGAACGGCATCATGTATGGTGCCCGGTTTTGCTCGTAATATCTATTAAAGTCTTCTTGCAACGATTCCAGTACCTGAATATATTAAAGTCATAAAAAAGCTTTTAAAAAGACCTAAAATAAATTGGTTTCAATTTATTGTTATTAATAAAGTTCAAAAATAATCCTTTTCATTTTGAGTGTTAACTTAATATATCAATGTTAATATATTTAAAGGTAACCTTGTTAAGAAGTTTTAAATAATAAAACTAACCATAGTCATACCCATTTAATAGTATTACCAGTATTACAATAAGCCAGTATAGAAAAAAATATATGTGTACAGTTTTATTTGTGTATATTCAATACTTTTTACTCCAGCTATTTATGGAATGCATTATCATCTGTTAAACGGTCATTATAAATGCGCTTTTAACAAGAAATAAAGTTATTAAAGATTAAAGCTTTATTTCACACATGTATTATTACTAACTGATCAGGACGAAAATTATTTTTACTAAAATCCTTTTCTGGCAAAGGAAATATTTCTAACAAACTTCAATTCTCGGTGACTTCCAACTTCCAGTTCCAACGTTATTTTGATGAGTCACTTTATAGGTGAAAAGGCTCATACGCAATATACATCAAGACTAAAAAGATCACGATACCTTTAATCTCTGTTTGTAACAAAACAATTACCTCGTCCGCGTCGTGGTTGTGTAATACGCATTGATCCAAATAAGGACAGTGTCCCCCTCGCGACTCTACGAAATGTGCGTTGAAAGGCACCTCCATAGACCTGTGGGGTAACAAGTAACTTCATTAACTTATCCTGCAATAAAGCCAACTAGCGTCGTATTGATCGCAAGGTCCAGATTTCCATACGGATATTAATTGTTATTCTGGAAAAGCTAGTTAATAAAATGTAAACATGTTGTACCTTTTTAGAACAGAATAAACGTTCGAAATGTTAGACTCTCAGAAAAAATACGAAGTACTGTTTACTTCCTGTAGATAGTATATATATACAGTGCAGTACAACAAATTACATCCTTCATTTTATCGTTATTTTAATAATCAAGTTATTTTTCAAAAAACATTTCAGCCTTAAGTTCTAAATATGTTGATTATTTAACGATCAGCTATTCTTTGGTAAATATTTCATTACATTTATTACGTATAAATAAATTTCTTTTCTAGGAGGAGGATTTCTTTTGCATTATGCAACGTATCTCACCAGGGAAAGATTTCGAAAGGCAAGTGCCTGATTTGCATTCGTGTGGTATCTTATAATCCAACGTGTATGGCCACTGGAATAGGTAGTGGTGGAACACCCTACGGAGCTGTCGTAAATGTATCCACAATCTTCTAGTACCTATAATTAAAGAAGAGGAGCATTCAAAAACTATATATAATACATAAATTATAATCTTTTAATACAATTCACTTGACGTAAAATAATTCATAACAATCATTGCAAAAACTTCTTAATTCCTTTTCAAAGATTGTCAATTTCGCGACAAAAGAAGTTGTTTTTATTGAATTTTAACTGGCATAGTTATACCTGTGCAGTTCTCTGAACAAAACATGGTTTTCATTTAAAATGATAAATATACCATGAAATCTATAAGACTATGTTTATAAAAATAAATTACTATTAGTTGGTATTATATACAAGATGAAATTCATTTACTATCGTTATATACGAGATAGCTTGCAAGAACATATAGTTGTTTTTATAATAACAAATACCAATATATAAACGGTTAGTATTTTGCAAAACTTACATTATGGATATTAATTCCACTAATTTACGGATTTTTCGCGTTACTTAAATATATTTATTCCCGACGTGTCAGATTCTTTCCTGACTAAGGTTGTATATAGGTTGGTATGGCACTGGTTTCTTTTGTTTTCCATTATTATGCAGGAGTACCTTGCAATGCGTAGTTAGTTTTCTGTAAATTATTGCAGTTGAACAATTTCAATTACTTCCTTGTACATAAATTTACTCACGTTCCGATAGATACAAGTTTCATGGACTATCCATTAAACTCAATGAATAAATGTTGTTTAGAATATCTTTTTAATTGTTTGCATATTAAGAAAAGCCTGTTATTAATCTCGTATATATTTTGTAATTCTATTTTACGGAGTATATATTCTATTTCCTGTTGAAATATAACTGAAATAAATTTTGTTAACAAATTTTCATTACCTTTTTGTTAATAGCAAGCGAAATATAATTTATCCTAAAGGTGACTTAAATTGAAGTCCTCAAAACTTGCAAAACATTTAACAAAAAAAGTTTGTATGTTACAAACTTTTTTTTTTTACTATGATCGGAAATATTTTTTAATTCAAGTTGTTTTTAATTGATATACTAAGTTATTTGATAAATTTTAAATGAAAAGAAAAATAAAAAGTCATCCACGTTAAGGCTTGAGTTACAATTACAAACCCACTCGTCTCCGTAAGTTGTCAACATTTGAGATAACATTAAACGGAGCGTTTAATTCTATCATCCGTCGTGTAGAATTTATGAATTACTGCATTGAAAACTAAAACATCAACCCTAATTGCTTATTTCTCAGTCATTTTTAGTCGAAACAAAAACTCATGTATACAATAGACCTGAATAATTATTTAATATAGTATGATATTTTTATTATAAATGAATCCAAAAATATATTTTGCTGTAAACAAATAATGATATAATAACAATACCCTAGTAACGAAATAGGCGGTATTCGTGAGTGATGTTATCAAATCGTTCCATATACCTCTATTATAATATTTGATCGTAAAATAATGGCTTCATTATTCCACAGGCGCTCCCAAGATTTACGAAATGTGAATCGAGATAATAATTTACACGGCTTTAGTTCGCTTTACACACTGATCATTGCAGTTTAACCTAACAGTTGGGCGAGCTCAGTTGCCTAAAATTACTCACCCAACGGGAAACTTGTGGAGGCCTTGCTCGAGCTCTTTAATCTGGAACCAGTTCGTATGGAAGGGCATCATGTACGGTGTCTGGTTTTGCATATCATTAAGTCTTCTTACAACGATTCCAGTACCTGAATATATTAAAGTTAAAAATCATAAATTTGTTTCAATTTATTGTTATAAATAAAGTTCAAAATAATCTTTTCCTTTTTAGTGTTCACTTAATATATTAATGTTAATATATTTGAAGGTAACTTTGTTAAGTAGTTTATAAAAATAAAACTAACCATAGTCATACCCATTTAATAGTATTACCAGTATTACAATAAGCCAGTATAGAAAAAAATATATGTGTACAGTTTTGTTTGTGTATATTCAATACTTTTTACTCCAGCTATTTATGGAATGCATTATCATCTGTAAAACGGTCATTATAAATGCGCTTTTAACACAGAAATAAAGTTATTAAAGATTAAAGCTTTATTTCACACATGTATTATTACTAACTGATCCGGACGAAAATTATTTTTACTAAAATCCTTTTCTGTGCAAAATATTTCTAACAAACTTCAATTCTCGTGACTTCCAACTTCCAGTTCCAACGTTATTTTGATGAGTTACTTTATGGTGAAAGGCTCACGCAATATACATCTAAGACTAAAAGATCACGACTACCTTTAATCTCTGTTTGTAACAAAACAATTACCTCGTCCGTGTCGTGGTTGTGTAATACGCATTGATACAAATAAAGACAGTGTCCCCTCGCACGAATCTACGTAATGTGCATTGAAAGGCACCTCCCACAGACCTGTGGGGTAACAAGTAACTTCATTAACTTATCCCGCAATAAAGCCAACTACGCGTCGTATTGATCGCAAGGTCCAGATTTCCTTACGGATATTAATTGTTATTCAGGAAAAGATAATTAATAAAATGTATACATGTTATACCTTTATGAACAGAATAAACGTTCGAATTGTTAGGCTCTCAGAAAAAAATAACAAGTACTGTTAACTTCCTGTAAATAGTATATATATACAGTGCAGTACAACAAATTACATCCTACATTTTAACGTTATTTTAATAATTATGTTATTTTTCAAAAAAACATTTCATTGAGTTCATTTGCCTTGAGTTCTAAATATGTTGATTATTTAACGATCAGGTATTCTTTGGTAAATATTTCATTACATTTATTACGTATAAATAAATTTCTTTTATAGAAGGAGGATTTCTTTTGCAATATGCAACGTATCGCACCAGGGAAAGATTTCGTAAAGGCAAGTGCCTGATTTGCATTCGTGTGGTATCTTATAATCCAACGTGTATGGCCACACTGGAATAGGTAGTGGTGGAACACCCACGGAGCTGTCGTAAATGTATCTGAAATTCTTCTAGTACTTATAATTAAAGAAGAGGAGCATTTAAAACTATATATAATACATTCATTATAATCTACTAATACAATTGCACTTGACGTAAAATAATACATAACAATCTATTGCAAAAACTTCTTTATTCCTTTTCAAAGATTGTCAATTTTGCAACAAAAGAAGTTGTTTTTATTGAATTTTAACTGGCATAGTTATACCTGTACGGTTCTCTGAACAAAAACATTGTTTTCATTTAAAACGATAAATTTACCATGAAATCTATAAGACCATGTTTATACAAATAAATTACTAGTACTACTAGATGGTATTATATATAGGATGAAATTAGTTAAGCTCTCGCAAGCTTTTACTTGCATTTACTATTATATACGAGATAGGTTGTAAGAACATATAGTTGTTTTTATAATAACAAATACCAATATAAAAACGGTTAGTATTTTGCAAAACTACATCATGGATGTATAGAAATAATTAATGTGAAAATCCGTAACAAGTAGACTTGATATATATACTCCATGGATCTTATTTAAGCTTAACGATAACAGTAGATACATGTTTCTAAAAAAATATTGTTATTTATTTAAAATATAACGATAAGCATACATTATGTAGGAAACCAACTGCCATTTGCAAGCTTTACAGTAGAGTGTCGCAAAAACCGTTGCCTTTCAAATATGTCTTGAGTACGTAGGCGCGTAAGTTAGACAAAGTATCCAAAAACATCTGAATTTATGGTTATGTTTATAATAATAATTTTAAAGGCTTTGGTTTCGTTTTGTTTTTCCATTATTATGCAGTGGCATCTTGCAATGCGTAGCTAGTTTTCTGTAAATTATTGCAGTTAAACAATTTCAATTACTTCCTTGTAAAGGAAACTTACTCACGTTCCTGATAGAAACAAGTTTATTGGACTATCCATTAAACTCAATGAATAAATGTTGTTTAGAATATCTTTTTAATTGTTTGCATATTAACAAAAGCCTATTATTAATCTCGTATATATTTTGTAATTCTATTTAACGGAATGTATATAATATATTCTATTTCCTGTTCAAATATAACTGAAATAAATTTAGTTAACAAATTTTCATTACCTTTTTGTTAATAGCAAGCGAAATATAAATATCCTAAAGGTGACTTAAATTCAAGTCCTCAAAACTTGCAAAACATTTAAAAATTAAAAAACTTGTAAAATTTTTTATTTTACTTATGATCGGAAATATTTTTTTAATTCAAGATGTTTTTTAATTGATATATTAAGTTATTTGATAAATCTTAAATGAAAAGAAAAATAAAAAAGAAAATGAAGTTTAATCAATTCCCTTGCAATAAAAAGCAGTAAAATTGTAGAAAACTATTATTACTTTTAATCTGTGCAAACGAAAACAACGACCATGTCAATGTCAAATCATATATTGCAGTTTATAAAATAAATAAATTACCACTGACAACTTTGGAAAACAGTACCATTTGTACTTTTTCATATTATTTTAGCGTTCGTTTATATTTGCATACAAAATCAAAAAGCTACGGCATGAAAAATATTTGTGTGTTGTGTCAGCGAAATTTTTTTGTTATATTTATATTTACCTTCAATTCTATACAGAAGAAGCGACATGCAGCTATAAAAAATATAGACATTAGAAATTCGGCTTAAGGCTTGCTAATATTCTCATGTCCCACTCGATTATTTTTTCTTATAAAATTTACGTAAACAAAATTTTTTATCACTCTTGTTAGTGAATTCTGCTTTCATTTGGTAAGGGTAAAGTTACGCTGCACTTTAAATCGGAACATAACGACAATTTCATTTTGGAAGATTGATATGATACATCCCTAGTCTATTTTCTGTGTGAATTGGAAATATTGCGTTTAAAAATTCAGATACAAATCATTTTGTGAATATACAAAAGACGTCTCGACGTCCATTGATTAGGTAAAAAAATATAACAAGTTCATCGTGTGGTAAATCTATGTATGCAAATGAACATACGATGTGAAAGAAATATCTCGTATAGAAAACCGGAATAACGCTTCAATCAACGAAGAAAATGTTTTCATTCAGTACAAATCGGTTTTTTTGTTTCCGTAAAAAATGCAACAGAATTTTACTTGAAATCATTTAGTCAATAACATTTTAACTAAGCTTAGATAGAATTTTCGCTATAAAGTAAGCCATTAAAAAATTGCAATAATGGTCGTCATTTTGACAAGTTTACTATAATTCGTTCATTATTAACATCAAAAACTTTTTCGTAATTCATCTACGCAAGTAAACTCTGACAAGCTACTTCTAAGCTAGTTTTAAATACAATGCCAGTTTAATTATATGTTAAGTTTCGAACGAAGTCGAAAACTGTCGGAACGATACAATATAATTTTACGGTTTAATAAATTATTGAAAGTTAGTAAAACCTTTGACTAAATGTAGAAAAATATTTATTGCATGTTATATTGCGTTAAATTTAGAAAATGGTATGTAACTGAAACTACTATTAAACTGGGTTATTAATATTGCGTCTCTCTTACGCAGTATAAAACTAACTACAGCGTCCCTAAAACTGGAACACTACGACTTTGCAGAATAAATTGCCGTGGTACTTTTCTAATCGTGTTTAGTACAAACTAAAAGATACGAATTAATCATCATGCGTCATAAATTATAATCTAACGTGAGCTGCTTTATTCTTTAACAAATATAATTTAATAGTTTGTTTATGTCTAAAATTTTGTATAACAAAACCAAACCGTTCCTCGTAAGAAACTCACGCATCTAACATAGAAAATGTCACGTTGTATTTAAATGACATGACGACGTACACTGACCCGAATCACCTAATCGGGCAGAACGCGTTCGTTGATCGGCTCACCTTAAACTGCGTATTTCTACCGGGCTTTAGGAATGGCGCCCTAGCTCCGACTACTTCGGTGCGAGAGATGTTGGCGAATTTCTTGAGAATTTCCCGCATTCCTATCATCTCTCCGCCCATTCTTCGTAGCCTTTATCCTGAAGCCCTTGTTGCTGGGATACCGTGCCGGTGGCAATCTACGGGCGTAATAATCGATTACATTATCTGTATCATTAGAATTTTATGTTAAAAAATATATATTTACCTCGTGACCGTCATGAGCGAGACTTTGTACCATTACGTAATTGCTGAAATAAAAAAAACCTTGCGTTATCATAATAACATACTGAATATTTCTATACAGTTATTTAATAACATCTTATTATTTAAATTGATTTTTGATTTAAAACTTAAAAATAATTTGAAAGTTAATTTATAATTTATACCGCTCATTGGTTACAATAAATTATTCTTAGTATAAAAGTAAAATTAAAATCGCGCAATACAAATTCTGGATCTTTGTTGTAGCTAAGGAATGCGTAATATTTCGTAAAATGGGATATTTTTTACCCTTTTGTTACTATATACAATTCCGGATTATTTTTTATATAATATTATTTTTTTGTCATAAAAATTTTTGACAGCTTTCAGTTAATATAAGTGTAATAATTTGAATTAGCTTAATCAAATTGAATTAAAATAAAATTGCAACACCCTTGTATATTCAGAAAATCTATTCACACTCATTAACATAACAACAACAAACACATGTTCGCATATATGATATGATGATAACTGTTATAAAAGTTGAGGATATCTTTTTATAACGACATGTATTAAAATCTATATATTCAGGGAATTGGATTCCAAATAGTTAATTTCACAAAATTTAACAAAATGTCATTTAAATAAACCCACAAGGTAAAGCAAAAAATAATAATTCAATCGATTAGGACGTAAAACTAACCGTTGGCAGATATGCAAAATATACATAAATACAAGAACATCTTGTTACACCTATGTGGCAGCGTATAAAGGCCAACGCGGTTAGATGCAAATGCCGTTATTTAAATCCGTAGACGATTCCTCGATATTGATCCTGAATGAGTACCTTCTACGGAATCTGGATGAGCACGTATAGAATTTCAAGTTTTGCATTAACTGCGCATACGAGATGGTTGAGCAATGAACAAAGCGGTATTATTATTATTTATTTGATAGTACCACGTATGTAAGTATAACGTAATCTTAATTATCCAATATATTAAACATGAAACTATATCCGAAGAAAAATTACAGGCTAACTCCATAGTACCAATAAGATCAGATAATTATATATTTAAATTCAATTCAAATTAAATAATCTTATTCAATATAATTAAAAACTGCTTATTGAATTTCTTAAAAAGGTTACCAGTATTTGGAATAGGACGCTATCCGACCTGGAAGAACCGGCGAAGAAACTCGAAGCGGCCTTCTGATTCTTAAAAATAATCAAAAACAAATAAAATTTTTTTAGCTTATTTCAGTTCAATTTAGGTATATTATAGCTTGAAAAAGCCTGGAGTTATGATTCCATTACCAGGTGTTATTGTTTTTAATTCATTTATTATAATAAAACTTTTAATATTTTCATCAACCTTTAACTTTTTAAATTATTAAATTAAATTCTTGAACGTTTACTGAATTTGGTTGTAAAGCCTTACCAAGGTCCATAAAGATTTACTATTCTTCAGTCTCGTGTTGGTAGAATTAAATTATTTGGTTTCTAGTATTTATTATTGCTCAGCATGTCTAACTAAAATCAATTTTATTTTTGCACATACATAGAGTTTTGGAAAAATTTGAAGTAACGGTGTAAAAGAATTTCTGGAACCAATTTTAAAAATATTCCTTGAGTAGGTTTATAAACCGCTCATACTTGTTTTTGAGGACCAAGATCGTATGGTATCCGCCGCACTTCCCCACAGTAGAATGCACTGAGACATTACACTGTGGAAATCGCTAAAAGTACTACGGCCGTCTCCACGTCAGTTAATTGTCTGATTTCTTGACAGCATATACTGCAGTTTATAATAATGAACAGTTGCCCGCGATATCGAATGTGTATTAATTTATATATAAAAAACTGTTTCTTAATCATTCTTTCTAAAAAAAGGTTACCAAGGTTACTTTAAGTTACATCGGCTATTTTTCATTGAAAGTTTCGTCGAAATTAGAACCGCTATCCCAGAGATTAGCCAAAACAAACAGAAAGACAAAAGTTTTAAAAAATATTGCTTTGTTATTTATGTATCAATTATATATCACAATGTAAGCATTTAAATCAGTTATTTTTATGTTATAAATAGATGCTTCAACTTTGTTTATTTGTATAGTTTACTTAAAAATTATTTCTTTATATATTTTTCACATCGCCATCTGTCAAATCTTTTATTGATTTAAATATCCAATTATTGAATATAATATTAGAACCTTACCTCCTTTCCCAAGTTCGCAATGATTATCTGAATTAATATATCGTTTTAATAGATTCACGTTAATGTTATTTGTAATAACATGCGTATAAAATGAGTTGAATTATTTTCCTAAGCTCTAGTTAACTAGCTATCGAGATTTTTAGCTTACTTATAACAAAAGTAGTAAAACATGTTCGTATAGTACTGGCATATACAAGAGAATATTTGCAGTGTCCAACGTGAAAATATTATATCTTGATATGATACTTTATAATACAACATTAACGTTTACGAATTATGTAGTGAGAAATGATTTTCCTTCGGGAAAATTCGGATCTTTATCTGAATACGGTGACACCCGAACTCTCAATAAATGATCGTATTAAACGAGTGACTTTCATATCCACTAATTTAAAACTTTATTGTTTAGTCTCAAAGTGAATAATGACATTGTTTAAATTACTCTCAGCAGTAAATTAAACAATGTCATTATTCAGAAGATATTGAAGCGTGAGAGAGCATAATAAATACGAACTTTGCTTTAATATAACTTATAAAATTATATTTTGCCAAATGCTCGCCTAAAACTAAAATATACAAGTTAGTTTTTTGACAATACGTTTACAAGCAAAATTGAAAACAAAATAATGCTTATCAAAATGATGCGTATTTTACTATTTAGAATGAGACATAATATTTAAAAAAATCCAAAGTTCGGAGAGGTTTCCTATATACCGTTTCTATGTATTAACTAAAAAGGGTGAGGAGTAAAGGAGAAATACTAAGAAGCATCTTAGTCTGCCCGTGATCAAAGATGCTGGCAAGAATCTGAAACGTTCGTTCGAAAAATAAGTGGATTTGATATACCAAGAAGTAGTTGTTGTATTTTTTAGTTTAGAAGGAAACATAACTGTTGTATCTTTTATTAACAAGGTATACATTACGCCGCGTCATTTACCGCGTATTTAAAAAAGATATGATGCCCCTCAAACCAGAACATAGCGTTTTCACACTACTGATTTGCATCACAAATAGGCAAAGCTTTGAATAAAAAACAAGATTATGTAATAAAATAACAATTTCAATACGGCCACATTATTCATTGGGTAACCAACCAATCTTTATTTTACAATCCCTAATCAAATATGCGTAAAACAAATACACTAAGTTAAATAACTTTAAACTGCCTCCGTAGCCTAGTGGTATGGGAGTGTGCTTTAGAAACCGGAGGTCGTGGATTCGAATCCTGCGGGTACTCAACAAATTTTCAATGTTGTTTCTAGTTTGTTAGGACAACTTGGGCCGATCACCCAATTGTCTGAAAAGTAAGATGATCCATGCGTCGGATGGGCATGTAAAGTCAGTCCACCCACCAACCCGCATTGGACCAGCGTGGTGGGATACGGTCCAAACCCCAAATGGATAGGGGAGGCCTATGTCCAGCAGTGGACTAAAACAGGCTGATGATGTAATGTGATGAAATACCTTTCTGCTTGTATCTCACATGAATATATCGTTAGAGTTTTAGCTATTAGAGTTTGACATAATTACTTTTTTACATATATATATATTACAAATATATAAATGTATTATATATTTTTAGACTTTTTTAACTGCCTCCGTAGCCTAGTGGTATAGGCGTGTGCTTTAGAATCCGGAGGTCGTGGGTTCGAATCCTGCGGGGACTTAACAAATTTTTATTGTTGTTTCCTAGTTGGTTAGGGCAATGTGGGCCGATCACCCAATTGTCTGATAAGTAAGATGATCCATGCGTCGGATTTGACCAGCGTGGTGGGATACGGTCCAAAACCCCCTAATGGATAAGGGTGTATTAGGGGAGGCCCATGTCCAGCAGTGGACTATCAAAGGCTGACGATGATGATGATGATGATGATTTTAAGATAATCTTTTTTTTATATCCTTTTGAACTCTGTTATAGGTGTCTTACCTAATTTTGTATTATTTTCCTTACCTGTATTCGAGTGAGAGGAAAAATGTCCCCCCAATTGGGCAGCCGTTCGGATTCTTTATTTTTCCGTTGATAAAGTTTTTGTACAGGTTGTAATTGTTCAAATGAACGACCCCGTCAAACGACAACATTATAAATTGAGGTGTCTTCGAAGGAAAACGAGTTATTTATCATAAATGTCTTAACTTTTAGAAAATTATGCCTCAGTGCGTAATTCAACCAAGTCACTAGAAAACATTTAAAAAGAAAGTACCTTACAAAAATACAAACACGTTACAAGAACTAATAGTATGCAACAATTATTATTTTTCTAAATCAAAAAAAGAATTATTATAATAAATAAATTATTTAAGAAAATAACAAGATCTCAAGATGGTTTAGTGTAGTGTCACTTGTCTTTGCGGAAGGAATACACCGTGGTGGTACCACCCCGGTCGGCCATCATTAAAAACCAAAACAATCATCATCAATAAATTTAAAAACGTCTTTAAGGAATATTTGTGTGTGAAAATTATGATAATAGACTTCATTAATGATAACACACCTTGGTAATGAATTATTCGCTTCAGGCTATTTTAATCTGAGATAAGTTGTGTTATTTTTTATTTTGTAAAGAATTTATTGAAAAAATAATTATTCCGCTAAATTTCTTACGCCGGTTCTTCTCAGATCAGTGGTTTCCATTTCCAAAAAGGAGTACATTAATTGATGATCAGAGAGTGTAATGTTTCTATGTTGATGTATGATTTAACATATATTACATTGATTTTCAATCTTTAATTTAATAGCCATATTATATATTAGCTATTTATTTCAACTTTTCGTACAAATGGTTTTGTGACTAATCACAGAAACAAATTGACTGTGTATGAAAAATGGTTTACTGTTTTTGACTTGCTTTCGTTTCATTTGCCTATAATAGAATCGAACGATCTTACGTTTTCTGGGTCCAGTCCACCCGGTATCAATGTTCCATCCTTTGAGCAAAAACAGTAAGGGAGTTCGCATTCCACTAGGTCGCATCTCGTCGCTAAATCTAATGGCGCTTCCGTAATTGATGTCAGTGCTAAAAATAGATTCTTATTAGTCATCATCATCAGCCTGTGTTAGTCCACTGCTGGACATAAGCCTCCCCTAATGCACGCCTTGCGCTCCTCAACGGAGGTTCTTATAAGTTATCATCAGTATTTAAAGTATACATATAGTGCAAATAAACAATAATATAGCATAATAAAGCTACGAATGCTCATCTGTCCTTTATGCTTATTCATATATGTTACGAACTGTGTCTTATATTAATTCATTACATTTAATAACTAGTACGTATCAGGCATCTCGAAGGGAAATAACAGAACATAACTCACTTATTCATGGTCTGATAGACTCGTTTAAACATAACAATGATGGCTTTAACTCTAATACATTACATCAATTTAAAATTTAATGAAATGGAGATGTGATAAGTCTTCGATCTTTTTGATTGAAAAGAAGTGAGAGAGAATATTACGATTTTTTTTATTATTGATCAGAAAAAAGCTCGTAAAACTATCAATGTTTATTCAATTTGTGCAAATGTTTTGTATCCGTTAAATAAATAACAGAGGAATGTCAGGCCATGTTTACTCAAGCCTCTTAAATGTGATATCATCATCTTAAATATTAACCGAGCTCTATCACGTATGAAATACATTCTGACAGTCTAAAACCAGTAAGAGTATTACAAAACTAATAAACTTAATAAATAATAAAAGAATAGGTAAACGTCACTCCAATATAAGAGGCAATGGAAAACGTTAAACACAATGTGCCATTATGCCGGCATATCGTATTCCGTGAATGAATCTTTAATACATTTAGGAATGCCCGCAACGTACAGGGCTCCCTTTCCATGTGGTTGCCAGCACATAATCCGATTTTACTGATTCGCCGCACGGTACGTGTGCTGGAGACGTTCAATTAATACACTTAATCGTACTCACCCGTGGAAATGGGACCGCACCGCGCCTCCGCCTAAATGTACTTGCTAATATCATCGAAGTAGAGTCCCGAGGGGCATCTATTCAAATACTGGTAGCCGTCGACACACTGTTAAACAATAAGTGGGCTAAATCAAATATGAACACGAGGGACGCAACCCTTATTAACCCGAACAAAGGATTATTACGCTCAACATAGTGGGAATGCTCGTCTAGGGTATATCCTCATACTTTCAACCCTTTATGACAAACAATTATACAGAAAACATATGACAAACATTACATTCACAAAGGCAAGGGTGAAAAGATCTTTTTGGAGAAATATGAAAACTTCATGACATAATAACGTGTATATATTTTATGAAAACTGTTGTTTAAATTACCTCCTTTTTAAAATCAGTTGAATTATTTGTTTTTTATAAACAAATCCCCTCATGAGATCAAAAATTGCTTGTTTTAGTATAATTGATTTAGAATTTTTTGCTGTAAGAACATCATTTCAGTGTCAGATTCAGTATCAGCCCGTAATTAATTTTTAGTTTTAAATATTCTTACAGAGTATCAAATATTTTTATTCATAACGTAAATATTTTGTAAACGCTTCCATTTTTTTTAAAGCGTCAAATGAAAATAGACTCTACCATTAAAATTATTGTGATAACGTCGCAATATTTTAAAAACACATAGCGCCTCGGGTAACATTTAAAATTTTGCACGAAGCGAATTGAAGAGGACGTCGGTATTGTTTTTAAGTTATCGTCGAAAACAGTGTTTCAAGTCAAGGTGTTTACATTGTTAAAGCATAGACAATGGCTCTAACATTGTGTCTTAAAACACTTTCTGAACATTGCAATGTCTCAATTATAGACCTTTATTACTTTTGATACAGCTTACGTGACTTACCTTCTAAAAAAGTGGGAGTTGTAAGGTCACACTGGACATAACATTTATTATTACTATAGACAAAGTGAGGTAAAGATTATTCATGCTAAAAGTTCCGAACAAACGTCGTTTTAATATTGGGAGGTTCTTTATCAAGCTCTGACTTTTTTATACTTTAATAAACATCATTATGTTGGAGCACGACTTACGTAATTAACGGCCTACGAAGCCTAGTGGCATAGGCTTACCTAAAGAATTCGAAGGTCGTGGTTTCGAATCCTGCGGGGACTAGGAAGATCGGCCGCCGTAATTCTTATCGGCTTATACGACATTATGCTTCGTTTAAGTAGTTATGTAGGTAAGTGTAATTATATTTCATGTTATATATTTCATATTATAGTTCTAAATATTATTCCTTATAATATAAAGAATTTTTTTAAATACAGGAAAATATAATTACATTTCCAATTAATTTAAATTAGCAGTATGAAAAATATCTTTAATTACCAACTAAAAAAATTTTAAAATATTACAAAAACGATAAACCCTTTATCAACTTTTGATAATATTGTTTATATGATGAAGACTACATAATAAAGCTCACGATATATTAAATTCTACATATTTTACGTCAAATGTTGACCAAAAATTTAAGACGTCGTTACCATTAATCAATTTATAGGCAGACATTTATCCCGGCCCATAACTAATTCGAAATATAATTTGATAAAGGCGATCTCAATAACTCATTCATTTCTTACCACTGAGAAGGATCAAAGCTATAAAAACCTTCCAAATGGAATCCTTTAAATGTGATATAAATTACAGAAATTGACATTAATAGCAAAGAATCGCTTTGCGTCAATTATTCTTTGTTTCGGTATGATTAGGCGGTTAAGTATTATAGTATCCGACATTTAAATATTATGGATTCAGTTAAAGGCAGATAAATGATAAAAAACATTTTTTTTTCTCCTTAATTTATCTACAAGGTATTTTAGGCGGCTTATACCAAAGCTCTTATTAGTATATTTCAATACACATTATCCAGCAACAATGAACATCATGACATCACATTTTGCGCATAATTGCCATATTTAATGTATTGGCAGAGCGCATACTTCAAGTAATCAAGGTAAAATTTAATTTTTGGTCTTTGTGTGCTTAGACTCCACAACATACATTTTTTAGATATATATGTACATTTATCAGGTGATATTTCATCCTCAAATTAGGACCTCCTGACTTTGGGAATATTTTAAAAAAGTTGATCCAAAAACTCAAATCACGCTAGACTGCACAGTCACCACACCCAGATGCCATTCCAAACCCACAGTCGCGCGAATCTCGCCTTTACGCCTGCAAGACATGTCCAAAGTGTTGTCGAGGTCCTCGACAAGTCCGTGGAAAAACCCCGCTGGGTTGCCAAAGCAAAAGGACCTCCGACGTAAGAGGATCGGTTCGTGCCACGATTGGTATCCAACCCCAATCCGGAGTCGCGGAGATGGACGCGCCGAAGATGGGTCGGATGCGCATATTTATTAGCTTGATGGTGGGATATAGATTCGCAATTTCCCCATCCCATGCCGGCAACCCCAAAAGGAAGGGCGTTTGGAACCCTTCGATGCCACCTCCCTCCCCCCGTCCCGATGCTGCTGGAAAAAGCCGAAGTTCAGCCTACAGCCCGGGCTTTGCACACAACATCAACCGATCGACGCCGCCACCGCCCGGGTGGAGAGGGGTCGGCGATTGACCCAACTTCCTCCCGCAATTTAACTCACCGGTAACCGAAAGCGAAGTCAATGGATTACAAAATCTCAAACCTCAAAGCCCCGGGCCCACGGCAAAAACAAACCCGGTCAAAACAACCAACATATAATTAACCCCAATCCAAATATAACCCTTTAAGATTTTCAAACCTTGAAAGATGCTTTATAGGGGTTCCTCAAACCCGGAAAAACCACCTGCACTTCCCAGTTTCATGTATTACCCCTCAGGGTTTTGGAAAAATATAAAACGTCTTGTCCAAGCCCCTTTAGATTTTCAAACTAGGATAAGAATTCCCCCAACCTTTAGCCAAGCACCTTAACCAACCAAATTCCCCATCCGGGGAAGAAAATTTACGAGGCCTTACACGGAGTTTTTCCTCGACGGGGCCCTTCGCCACGCGAAAAAAGGCAGGGTTTTCCTTTAATGGGTGCCCATCCTACGAGACTTCTGAATTGAACGTTCCAATACCCGGAAATTAAACCCTACCTCGACCGGTCCGTCCGGCGTACCCAAAGCCCGTATTAGCCCATCCTTTTACTTCCTAATGATATCCGCCCACTTTGGGAATGTTTCGCAGATGATACCCATTATTCAACCATGATGTCCGTCCTTGGAGTCAAAAACTCCAACCGGCCAACGCCCTAGGGGAAAGCGCGGCCATTTTGTTCACGCGACGAAGACCGTGCCTTTCCCAATGTCCGACTTTAGATTGCTCCTATCCTTGGGTCAAACAGACCAAATAACCCTAAAATCTTAGAAAAACCCTAACATTGGCCCTGCACATAACGCGGGTCAAAAACAGAGCAGCCTACGTCCTAGGGTTGACCTTCCCATTAATCAACCACAATTTGTTACCTTCTAACAAATGTTGCTGGTTCAAACAGTCATACGTCTTATTTTAACATATGCCAGTCCTGTTCTTTACTTACAAAACGAACCCATATTGACAAGCTTTTGAAACCGGAAAGATTCATGCGCAGGGCCACTGGTGCCCGTAACCCTGCGCATCATTGACCTGCACCCGACCTGAAATTGCCAACCATTCAAACAGCACTTAAAAACAAGGCTCATCTGATATTTTATCGCCTTCGCAAACCATCCAAACGAACTAGTTAAAAGAACCGCCAATTACGAACCAAAAACCACTCTCCCACATTGGCTCTCCACCCGCATCAGCGGTGTGGCCCTTGAGTCGCGGGGATGGAGAGGGCCCGGAATACCGACACCCTTTCTTCCCCTGGATTCCACCCGGTTGC
Organism: Lamproptera curius; assembly: GCA_029286875.1. NCBI lineage: Eukaryota > Metazoa > Arthropoda > Insecta > Lepidoptera > Papilionidae > Lamproptera > Lamproptera curius. The sequence goes on from JAGSMT010000069.1 coordinate 564,519, forward strand.
AAGAGACAGGAAGGGCGGCAACACCACCTCCCTGCAAACCCGTCCTCGCACCCTCTAAAGGCATTCCAAAGCGGGCTTGTTTGCCCGGGCTTGGAGCAGTTTCCACGGCCGGCCTTAAACCCTTCAGGCCGGGCCAGGTTCCTTTAGCTTTCCCGGGCGGCCAAACCCGGGGCTGCAGGTACTTTGAGCCCCACCCTGAACAAAGCGAGAAACCTGTTCGGGGGTTGAAGCGGTTAACCACACCAACGTGAGTCATCCGTTAAAAAAGGGAATTTAAAAAAAAAAAATTGTAATATTGGTAAAAAAAATCCCAACATGAACAAAAAACGTTTAAACTTTATAGTTAAAGTATAAACAGACGTGATTATAAAAAAAAATTGTGTACAGTTACGAATTTGTGCCTCTAATTAGGATTTGTTTAGAAGAACAATCGGTCAATCCATTAACTCTGATAAATTTATTTATCACTTGCAAAAATTAAAATATCTAAAGAACCTGTATTTATCAAAATTTCAATCGTGCGTTTGTAATAGGCGCGAAGAGACAGTTTTGGCAAAATTAATTTCCAGTTCATAAAACCGGTTAACCTGTTAGACAAAATCAGTTAGGAATATCAAAGTGAATTAATGTGCTCAAAAACACTTCCTTGATTGTTTATTGGCCCAAATTTGGTTCTTTTGGGCGCCTTTAAAATGGAGCGTTAAATAATTAATAAATATACATTTGACCACTTAATGTTTTCTAAAGTCGAAGAAAAGTCAAATTATAATAGCTTAGTAAACGCTGATGAACAGGATTTTTTTCATGTAAAATTTTTTTATATCTAAATTACACATAAATTATGTTAAGAAGCACCAAACAATAAATATAAAAGTTTTTTGAGAGTAATAAATCATGGAACGATTGTCATGGGGAAAGAAACCCAAAACAAAGGCCTTACGCAAGAAACAAAGGTTAAATAGTTGGGTCAAATTACACCAAGGAAAGTTGAATGAATAAGGAACCGTTTTTCTTATTCTGAACTGTATTTATATTCTTTAAATATAATAACAACGTAAAATATTTAATGAAATAACAAAGGAAGAACATGGTACGTTAAATGGAAAAAAATCAAAGCCGAAGGTTCTTTTTTAAAGTATCTTCTTTGGGTTATAAAAAAATTGAGGACTTATTTTAATGAATAAAAAAGTATTTCTTGCTTTTGCAAATAAAACCCCTAAAAGGATGAAAACAAAGAAACTAGTCATTAATGATTAAGAAAAATATTTGCATGCGTATAAATATTTTTTGTTTATTTTAGTCCACACACTAAACGGTTTGGTGAATATAACCTTTTATATTTAAGGGCCAATTTTATAATTTCAAAACTTAGCTTTTTTGACCAACGTAAACCCATTTTAAAAATATATGTAAATAGATAAGGATGTGAAACCGAAAAATTTTAGTAATAAATAAATATACCTGATAAAAATCGTTCAAAAGTTGGGGACCTGAAAAATTTCCATTGCCCTGTGTTCCTTCAAGGACATACGAACTCCGGCTTTCTTTTTTTTGACAGCTTACTAAAACATAATTAGAGAATTACAGTATATGTAAAGTTCATCAAGAAAACATCTGAAACGTAATTTTAATTAGCTTAAATTTTAGGGAAGTTTTGGCTAATAACATTATGATTTACAATTAATTAATAAGTTGTTGATTATTTATAGTATTTACTTTAAACAGAATGTTTTTAATAAAAAAAAACAGAAAAGGATGGTTTGGGAAATTCTTGATTTGTTCGATTGTTTCCACAAAAAACGAAAATTCTTAGGAGGACAATGGGAATATGCAGCGAGAGGGCTTCATTTGCCTTCATTTGTCAGGAATTATTGTTCGATATGTGGCGGAGGCTCGATTTTACCATTTTCCCATTAAAAAGATTTTTTTAATAATTGTAATTATAAACAAATATTTTTAACTTAGTCCTGTTCATTCAAACTTCGTATATTTTTTGGAAAAATTTTGACGTTCGTTCAGCCTTTACTAAACTGAAAAGCAATTTTATACTTTTTAACTTTAAGTTTTAAGCCGTACAGACACCTAATATCGTATTTATTGTACGTTCCATACAGTATACCATAGTTAAAATGTATCTAAATCCACTCTTTAATTTAATCTGTTCAATATTTATTTTTTGGGAAATTTATTCATTAATTTGGTTTTCAATTTCATTGTGCCTCTAGATTGACTGGTGGTTGCATCGTTTTGTCATTATAAAAGACCGTGTAACAAATCGAGGCTTTGGAAGTAGAACCTTTATTTACGTATTGCGGATAAAAGAAGTTTTAAAATTTTTCGTGTCACATTAAATTGGAAGCGGTGGGGACAAATAACTCCAACGAAATATTGAACGGTAATAGAATCTAGGTTTAGCATTTGCTTAATCAACATCAAACAGGAAAGAAGAGTTTTCCATAAAATCCCAACGTTGGAAGAATATACAGGCGGGATATTTCGTTACTGTTTTACCCATTTTGCTGGGGTTCCGAGAAATTAAGGGGTCGTTTAATATGCCAAAATCAAGAACTGTAATTAGGAAACCTTTTTATACCACAAAAATGATTCTGGGAACCTGTTGTAAAAAAATTTATTTTAACAGAAATTTTATTTTTTTTGAGTTTTGATTAAAATTATGATTGTTGACAAGAGACATACATTTATAAAAAGCTTTTATGATAATATTAACGAAACCCAAAAACTGTTTTAAAATTGTGTTTGTTAATCAAGTAATTGGCCCCAAGAGTCAGAGCAAGTTTGGAATAGTTTTCTTATCATTTTTTATTTAAGGGTAAAACATAGAATGACCCTGGTTATATCTTGTTTCCATAAATATAAATTTCCATAAAGTTCAAAAAGCTTCAAGAAATGTAATTTGGGGTAAAGTTGTCGTCGTTTAAAAAATATTTTTTTTTATTTCTTATATTCTAGTTTTTCCAGTCCAGCCTTATATTTAACATTTAAACTATTTGCTTTTCTAATTTGTAAAGGTTCCATTTTTGTCCTGGTCTTAGTCCAATTAAGATAGTCAAAGACAAAGTCAAAGTCAAACTTTTATTCAATTTAGGCTCTACTGAGCACCCTTATGAACGTCAAAAATTATCCATTTACCACCGGTTCACAAACTCAGACCCGTCCAGAGAAGAACCCGGCAAAAACTCTTGGGCCTTTTTTTTTTAAATATTAGTATTTAAAAAATTTGACCAATAATTTTTTTTGTTACCAGGGAGGTAAGCGCAGAATATAAACTATTTCCAAACATCTTGGTCCTCAATTATAATTTATTGGAATAGTGTTTTTTTCTATAAGGTTGTTTTGACAACTTTACAAAAGCTCGAATCATTCCAGTTGCGGTTTTCAGGCATTTTTAATTATACATTCTTATACTATTTACATGAAAGATATTTTGGTTCCGGGCCGGTCTAAACCAGCCTAGGGGCTCCACCCCTGCCGGCCCAAATATCTTTTTTTAGGAAAATATGAATATTTTGACTTTATTATTTATTATTATTTGACTGAAAATTTCAGTTTTATTAAAAACATTAGTAAAGATTCCCTGAACCCAGATTGTAGATTGCCCTAACAAGCCTGTTTTTTTTGTAAAATATTGTGTTCAAACCGGTAGATCCCTATAATAATAATAAATAGGACATAAGGCTGTGAAAGGTCCGGTAATAAACTAGTTTTCAGGGTTTCGTCAAGGCCTTAATTCTTGGTATGGCAAAGATTGCTGAACTTAGCTTCAGAGAGTTTATTCATGAGTTCCCACTGCATCCAACCAATTAAAAATCCAAGAAAATGAGAGGGAGCTTACGTGGAATGACCTTATTTAACTTTAATATTTTGAAAATCTCAACTTTACAAAAGAGTAAAACGTTAAATTTAGTTTTGTTCCGGAACTAAGTTATTGGACGCAAAACCAGTTTGACACAATATCAATTGCCCCTATTTGTTCTCAACGTTATGGTCATTTCTTTTTACCCTTAGCAGTAAAGAGAGGGTCATCTGCAAAAAGGACAACTTCAGAAGCCCTCTCAACCACCAGAGGCGTTGATATAGACCAGGAACAGAAAAAGGTCCCAAAATTGACCTTCAGAAACAACCCATCTGCACAAGGGAGCGATGACAGAGGTCATTTACGTTTACCATTGCTTTCATTGCGGTAGGTAAGAAGATAAAAATTAAGACTAAACTGGGTACCCAGTACTTTAGCTTATTGATTAAAGTCATGGTCCACACAGTCAAAGGCCTTAAGATCACCAGAAGTTCCCAATAGAATCACAGGCGATCCTCCCACGCTTAGAAATGGAGACCAACTTATACCAGCATTTACTTGTTGATCTACCCCAGTAAAGCCAAATTTGATCACTTAAAATAATCAAAATTAAAAGTTGTTCTAACATAATTTTTTTCTGGAAAATTTTACAAGGCTGGCAGTATGGAGATTGGTTCATAATTTTCAATATTAAAATTGTACAACCCGATTTAAAGACTGGTACTACTTTACTGAGTTTCAAACTGTGAGAAACTGGTACTTTAGATGCATTATATATAATGGGCCCATGGGGACGGCCCTTGAATTATTAAAATTCCCAAGTGTTGATAAACCCACAAGTATTCTGATTTGTTTTTATTTATTTTATTAAAGCCTCAACTTATATCTTATAGGGCTTACATTACAAAAAGAAAATTAGGGAAATTTTGTCTAAATTAATTGTTTTAGGTGGATAAGGCTAATCAGAACTAGAATTTAAGTGTTTTGTAGTTCTGATCTATGTTTGTAAAAGAATTTGGAACCCGTTAGGCCCTTCAGCCTTTTTCCTCAACAAAATTTTACCCCTGTTATATAGTTCCCAGGTCATTCCTCTTTTGTGATTTTTCCTGATTCCGTATTTATAACTTTTCCAGGAGTCTTGATTTTTAGAGGATGACTTATTTTATGATTTAACCATTTTGCCATCAAAACAAAATTTGTTTTAAATATTTTGAGATGTTCCAAACATAGTTATGGGAATTTTACTTAAATGTTAATGATTTTTTACCAATAATAGATATAAAAATCCCTCAGCCCAATTCCCTTGGGAAGCCCAGGTCACTGAAATTCAGTTTTATTACTTGTAATAACTTTTTAGTATAAACAGCATTGTATTCACTGGTAAATTGAAAATGCTCCAAAAGTCTTTATCAGGATCCAAAGTTCAATTTTAAGCTTAAGTTTTTACATTATACTTAAATTGTTTAATTCCTGCCCTGGTAATAGGTCTATAACAAGAAGGAAAGGTTATAGGAGTACTTAAAGGATCTGTATTTTTAAGGCTTATGATCCTGAACGAACCCCAATAATTTAAATTTAAAACTTATTGAGGACCTTGGTAAGTGAATTGAAATTCATTAAAAACTTGAAGATTGAAGTTTAAAAGAGTTAAAAATCAATGTGGGGTGAATCAAAGTTAAATGTCTTATTAAAGTTCCACAAACATCAATATGTTTTTGAATTAATAATTTTTCTTAGAGACCTATAATATTATAAAAAATGTCCAACATCAACCAGAGGGAGGTCTATACACACATAAAAATATGTAATTGTTCACCTTTCTGCACAAGCAACTCACATTGTCGTTCAACCGAGTTATGCTGTGATGTGCCTCTAATTAGGATTTGTTTAGAAGAACAATCGGTCAATCCATTAACTCTGATAAATTTATTTATCACTTGCTAAAATATGTATATAATATCTAAAGTAACCCGTATTTATCAAATTTCAATCGTGCGTTTGTAATAGGGGCGAAAAGACAGTTTTCATAAAATTAATTTCCAGTTCATAAAAATCCGGTTGACGTGTTGAGACAACACCGGTTAGGATTATCAAAAGTGAATTAATGTGCTCAAAACACTTCCTTGATTGCATTTATATGTAAATTTGTATTTTTTTTTGCGCCTTTAAATGGAGCGTTACATATTAATATAAATATACATTTAAGCACACTTAATGTTTGCTAAAGTCAAAGGAAAAGTCAAATTACAATAGCTTAGTAAACGCTGATGCACAGGATTTTTTCTCATGTAACATTTTTTTATATCCACATTACACGTAAATTATAAGTTAAGAAGCAGAAACAATAAATATAAACGTTTTTTGAGAGTAAAAAATCATGGAACGATTGTCATAGGACAAAAAACCTTAAACAAAGGCCTACGCAATTAAACAAAGGTTAAATAGTGGCGTCAACATACACTAAGAAAAGTTGAATGAAAAAGGAACTGTCTATATTTGCTATTCTTAAATATAATAACAATATAAATATTTAATGAAATAACAAAGCGATTTGCGAACATCGTACGTTAAATGGAAAAATTGCATTAAAGCCGAAGCGCTGTCTTTTTTAAAGTATCTTCTACAGTTATAAAAAATTGATGACTTACTTGATGAATATTGCTAAAAGTATTTCTTGCTTTTGCAAATAATAACCGTAGCGAGATGAAAAACAAGAAACTAGTCATGAGTATCAAATCCACTAATTTACGGATTTTTCGCGTTACTTAAAATATATTTATTCCCGACGTTTCAGTTCTTTCCAGCATCCATGATCACGGGCAGACTGGATCATGGATGCTGAAAGAGATCGAAACGTCGAAATATATTTAATAACGCGAAAAATCGAAATAGTGTTTGATAGTAATAATCGCGTAAATAAAAGAAATAATTAGTCATTAAGTGATTAAGAAAATATTTGCATGCGTATAATTATATTTTATTTATTTTAGTCTACACACTATAACGTGTTATGTGAATATAACCTTTAGATTTAAATGTCAATTTTAATAATTTCAGTCAATTGAGCTTCTTTTGACTAACGTAAACCCATTTTAAAATATATGTCACATAGTTAAGGATGATAAAACCGACAATAATTTTAGTAATAAAATAAACATACCTGATAAAATCGTCTACACGTAGCGGGATCTGCAAAATTTCCATTGCCCTGTGTTCCTTCAGGACATACGAACTCCTCCCTTCTTTGTCTTTTTGACAGCTTACTGAAATATATAAGAGAATTAGCAGTATATGTAAAGTTCATCATAAGAAATAATCTTGAACGTAATTTTTCTTAATAAGCTTAACTTTTAGAAGTTTTGCTAATAACATTATGATTTCCAATTGCATTGAATAAGTTGTTGATTATATATTGTATTTACTTTAAACGGAATGTTTTTATTAAAAAAAACAGAAAAGCGATACGGTTAGCGTAAATCTGCTGCATTTGTTCGATTGTTTCCATACAAATACGACAATTACTAGGACGACAATGGGCGCAATATGCAGCGAGCGTGGTCTCATTTGCCTGTATTTGTCAGGAATTATTGTTCGATATGTGGCAGAGGCTCGACTTTATTCATTTCATACGTAATAAAGATTTTTTAAGTAATTTAAATATATTTTAACTTAGTCCTGTTCATTCAAACTACGTATATTTTTTGCTCACTAAACTGAAAAAACCATTTTATACTTTGACTTTAAGTTTTAGGCCGTACAGCCACCTAATATAGTATTTATTTTCAGTACATACCTACTACAGTATACTCATAGTTAATATGTATCTAACATACTACAATGCATACTCTTAATTTACTCTGTACAATATTTATTTCTTTAGGAAATTTATTCATTAATATAAGTTTTCAATATTCATTGTGTCCTGCCTCTAGATGGACTGGTGTTGCATCGTTTTGTCATTATAAAAGACCTTGTAACAAATCGTAGTACTTGGTCAAGTAGAACCTCTTTATTATTAATTTATTTACGTATTGCGTGAAAAAGAAGTTTTAAACATTTTTCGTGACACATTATTAATTGGAAGCGGTGAGGAGAAATAACTCCTAACGCAAATATTGAACGCGTAATAGAATCTAGTTTAGCATTTGCTTAACTACAACATCAAACAGAAAGTAAGAGTTTTCCATATAAACCTACAACGTTGGAAGCAATATACAGGCGGATATTTCGTTTCTCTTTTACTCATTTTGCTGCGGTTCCGAGAAATTAAGCGTCGTTTAATATGCCAACATCAAGAACTCTAATTAGAAACTTTTTTATACCACAAAACATGATTCTGCGAACCTGCTGATGTAAATAAATTATTTTAAGCAGAAATTTCATTTATTACCTTGAGTTTTGATTAAAATTATGATTGTTGACAAAAGACATTTATTCTTATAAAGCTTAATGATAATATTAAAGAAACTAAGCAAATTGTTTAAAATTGTGTTTGCTAATCAAGTAATTGCCCCAAGATTCAAGAGCAAGTTTTATATAGTTTTTCTTATCATTTTTTTATTTAAGTGCTTAAACCGACCCTGTTATTTCATGTTTTCATCAATATAATTTCATATAAAAGTTCGTAAAAAAGCTTCAAATTAAATGTAATATTGGGTACAGTTGTCGTCGTTTAAAATATTTTTTTTATTTCTTATATTCTAGTTTTTCTAGTCTAGCCTTATATTTTGATGTAATATGTTCCATTCCATTTTGTTAAGGTCTTAGTCACAATAAGTATAACATGAGGGATGAACACCGTCCACATTCCATATGCTGCCCTGAAGCAACTCTGTATAAGATGCGTGTCATGCCTGTAGGAGACCCTTGTGGGCGAAATATTGTAATACACGTTATGTTTATATCTGAAAACCATGTCAAAACAACGCTCTTCATACATGCTATTGGTATTGGTATGACAAAACATGCTATTTTTCTTTATATTTCTTTCGAAGGTTCAACTTAACAAAACTTATTTAAAGGTAAATGCCGTATGAATGTCTGGATTATGATAGTAACTATTTGTGTATATGTTATATACACACACAAATAGATAAATTTACATGCCTGTATCACAGCAAAATATATTTATATTAAATACCTTTTAGCATTACTAATACTTTTGACTTTTAAAAATTCACTTTTAAGACAATTCCGAGTGCGATGTGTTTTAGCATCATAAGAGTTTAATATTAGACTTTATTCATGAACTCTATAACTTGATTGGGTTTGGTATAAGTATTTTCATTAATTTTCGGTGATTTAATAAAGCTTTTTGCTTTAAGTTATCACAAATGAGTTATTGAATTATTACATAGCCTAAAAAAAATAGAATGATGTCATAGAAATACAAACATGGAGTTCTTTATTGTTACGCCTGATAGATTTTTATAAAATTAAATAAGCGAAAATTTTAAATGGAATAAATACAGGATAAACAATTTTTAGCCACTAATTCAATAATCCTCATTAGTATTCTAATCGCAAAGTTACCCGGACACTTACTAGAACAAATAAGGGTGCGAAAGCAATTTGGTAGCATTCGTTTACGAAATTAATGCAATGCGTATTCTTCGTAATGTAAAGTAAGGAAGTAGGAACCACTTTCATTTCCCTCACGATTCTCAGCACATCAAATTTGTTGTACCCTTATTCATAATGGATCGTTGAATAACAACGGGGTGTCGTTTCATTTTATTTAAATTTAATATAAGGCTCGAGTGTATAAGGCGTGCGATATTCTATAACCAACATTTACTGGTAATAGGTCCATTTTTCACTGGTGGTAGGTACCCCTTTTACCGAGGACCGTCTGGGTTGGTGCCACCGCGGTGCCTATTTTTGCTGCAAAGCAGTAGTGTGAAAACACTACTGTGTTCCGGTTTGAAGGGCGCCGTAGGCAGCGTATTTACTGGGTAAACGAGACTTAGCACCCTATGTCTCACACCTACTGTGAGTCATAGGGTGATAAGTCTAAGCGCGTTGGTGATACCACAAGTATTGCCGATGTGTATGGGTGTCGTTGACCACTTCCCACCAGGTGGCCCAAATGCTAGTCTGACTACGTAGGCAATAAAAAAATCTGTCCTATGATCTTGCTTATATTTAATCCCTATACGATGTTTAACCAATAAGAGAGTCCGACGTCCTGGGTCGTAATTGAAATGGTCCTAAAATGGTCCCTAATTTAAAATGGGCCCCAATTATAATTAACATTATACTTTGTTTTTTAACATTATCAACTGTAATCCATTTGATAATAGGTTCAAGTTAAAACGAATCTTTATAATTTAAAACCCATATTATGGTTCCAATCTCAAACAAAACTATATTATAAATTCAGCTTTACACCAAAACAACTCAAAAAATTTGTATTTATAATAATCTTAATTATATTATACTAGCCGTTACCCACAAGGACCTGTGATTTGCTCACAGAATTAGCCAGCGTCTTTATATTATAAAAGATATGATGTTATTATAATATCAATTCCATAAATCTTAAATACTAGGTTATTATAAAAAGTTTAAAGTTAAAATTGGAAAATTTTTATTGCTACTCATTACTCACTACTCATTTACAAAAAAATATCCTAACATTTTTGTACGTAATTCAGAAACATTCTATGTCATCGAAAAAAAATACTGCCACGTTCAAAATAAGACAGAAAGTGCATTTTGATAAAATTCTAGTCACGCAATCCTTGTTTTATTCTGCGCAAACCTTGAATAATGGAAAATTTATTGGCACAGAAAAATATAACGTGAAATAAACTTCTTAAAACCTGAGATTGAAATAATACCGACTCCCTCTATTGAATACGAATTTGTGACATAAATCTATGCTCAATTTTATTTTATTTAACCGCTTTGTCAATCGAACAAATCCAATAATCTAACGAGCATAACGAATATAATTTTGGAAAGTTACGCAAAGAAAAATTCTAGATTACTAGCTTCGAAAAGTTATTTAAGGCATTATACACGTAGTTATTTATAGACAGATTTAATTCAGAAATATCTCGCGTCTATAAAAGAATGAAGGCTTCTAGAATTATGTAAAAAAGTTTGACTAACACATATAATATTGAGATATGTGAATGATAAGAGGATACGTGTATTTTTATTGACGAAATGATTGCTAATCTTTAAAAGATATTTACACACCCGCTCGATTGAAATTCTGCGTACATGAAGTATGCGTTAATGCAGGCAAGTTTTTCGTAGACTTATTTAAGCAAATCTTCGTCATTTGATTTATCTTGTGGACGCCGTTTAAAATTCAATTCGGCTACCAGTAGCTATTTAGCTAATCAAAGAATTTGCCGAGTTGTTTTACTAATGTTGTAAATAAAACGTAATCACCAAAAGCTTAAAACTTTACGTGCTCTTAAATTAATGCGATTGCATATGATCGCAGAATTATTTTTGTCGTATTCGTAACAAGGGCTTACAATTCTACAACATGATACAATTCATGATGGTAATTTATTTTTAATTTTAAAAGGTTAATTGAAATGATTTGTTAATTGCTGTTAATCGGTACTTCAGTAATTATTAATTGTTAAGAATGATATAAACTTTTCGGTATTGATTAATAAAATAAAAATTTATGAAAGACACACACACTGTAAAGAGCGAAATTATCTTTGGTTAGATAAATTCCATTTGAAATAAAAAAATCATTATTCATCACTTTGAAATTTCAGCAAGTTATTTCGCACTATAATATCTCCTACTTTCATTTCTCATCTGTAATTTAGATCAGCCGCCGTGGTTGTAGTCGTAGATTGTTGTTTTAAGTGATATTTTTTAACAGAATAATTACAGCCTAGTGGTACCTCATCAAACTCCATCGATCACCGCTCAGGAAACTTTGGCACACCGTCCTTACCAATTCATCTTAATATTGAAGTTATGTTGAATGTATAAAGTTATTTCAATAAAGCTGGATAAAAATAACTGATGACTAAAGGTAAAATGTATGTTTCTGTAATCAAAAATAAAAAAGTTGAATAGAATTAATTCAATCAAGGTAAATCGTACCATATTTAAAAAAATGTCAATTAATATTGCTTTCGATGGGGATGTTTAATACTTAAAGAGTTAATTGATAATACAAGACGTAAGAAATATAGAATTCATTGAGTTTGTGAAATTTATTATTGTTTGAAAAGTCTCAATTATTTTTATGCATTTTAAACACAGTCAACTTCGAACAGATCTCTCTGAGCACGGTCACCCAAAAGGGTTTGAAATGGCAAGTGCTAAAACAAAAATGCGTAAGTTGAAGAAATTACTATGAAATTTATAATTATAAGTAGGTTAATAAAGTTAACATTTAAAATGATGCAAATAAAACTATTGAAATTTGTGTCGAAACCAAAGTCAAAATTTATTATAAAAAGTGGTAAAAATATAGTCTAAGAAACTTTTACTGCGTCTGTTTTTTTTTATGATAAATGAATTTTTTTTCTCGCAGAAATGTTGTCGTTAATATCTTCTGCAAACAATAATAAGTAATTATACTAAATATATACGAATAAAACAAAAATACGGTGTTAAGAGTATTTTGTGAAAATGTTTTCACAATTTGATAAAACGACCAACATATCGCGTACCTGGTTTATATCAATTCAATAAAAGTTGGCTCAATAAAACCCGTAAATCCGATACTAAAACTGTGTAAAACTTTCAGATCCCATCAGCTATAGCTTGAAGGCTTAAATGATGTTTATACAAACAGTAATTCATATAAAACAATATTGGTTAGATAGTTAAAGTAATATTAAGAAAATTCCTGAAATTATTTATTTTATAATCAATAAATGAATTGTTTAAAGTATTTAACATTGATGTTATATGGTTATTATACGAATCACTATATATTTTAACAGAATAATATAAAAGTGGCAGTATTACATCAAGATGTAACATAAACTTTTCAGTCATAGTACAATAAGCTTTTTCTTTCTTTAATCTAATCGAATCACAAAGATTTGATTATATCATACCATTTCATCTTAATATTTTTTGGTAATATGCATTTTATATTCTGCATAAAGTTTACGTCAATTTTGGTTTCAATAAAAACAAGAAATTGCATGCCATATTTAATTTTCGTTTCGATAGATGGCGCTGTTTTTAGAGTTTGTACTATTCGACTGTCAAAAAGAAACGACAAATATATTTTACAATAAAATAATACTGTTACTGAAATATTGAGATTTGAACTAATCCGTGTAATTTGATCGAATTTAGTATAAGTTGGATCAAACTACACACGCGCAAATTTTATTAAAATATGTTAAGTATTTCAACAGTTAATTGAAGACAAACAACATGACACGTAATTTATATATAATAAAAAGTAGATAACGTTTACTAAATACTTTGAAAACATTTATACTATAGTAAAGAATAACCAAAATATTTATTACAACAAAGCAATCGCATTCTGTAGGTGCTTTGCCTCATATGGCTTTAACACGTGCGTAATATAACAGTATTCCATATTCATTTTCAACGTCAAAGAGATGTTCATAGACACACTCGAAGTCACAACAATTCGCATTATTATTATTATTACAAAAGCGAAGCGGAGATGCGTAAGGCCAAAATTATTATAATTTCCTTTATGAGTTTTCATAAAAACCTAAATTTGCGTTTTTTGATAGTACTTAGCAATAAAAATATGTTATGGGACATCATTAAGAAAATAACGCAATAGTGTACATAAACGCAAAAGTTTAAAGAAAGAAAAGGTCATAAAACTTTTGTATTCTTGCAATTGAGTTGTGGTACTGTAAGTTATTATAGTATAAGTACATAAAATATAATATTTCATTTACGAAAATTAAAAACAACGCAAACTACAACAATCAAGGATCAGAAAAGGCAATCCTTTAGGTCTCAAGAGAATTTTGGTTAATAAAAGCCGTCGCAGAGATGCCGAAGAGAAAATTTGATATGTGATTTGATGGATTTAGTTAAAAATATATACGCATAACAAACGATAATAATTATAATTTAACAAAAATCTTTGTTACAGCCTGAATAAAAGGAACTATTAGTCTCGTTTGCCACGTTATTAAGCAGACTACAATGACCTTCAAGCTTAAAGACAGTAGCGTTTAAACACCACTGATTTGCATACATAAATAGACACCACGGTGGTATGCCCTAGATGATCCCCTATAGAAACAGAGACCTGCAGCTATTTTTCAAGTCAGAGTATGTTATACAGCATTAGATACATGTAATTATATGTATACCTCAAAACTGTAATAAAAATAGTTGCAATAAATACAAAAACCTACTTTGGTCATAAAAACAAACATTTTTCTCAAAACTTTTCTTATATGCCCTGTAAGTAAAGAAAACTAAATAAAGACAATGAGGTTCGGCCCAAAGTAAAACTAAATTCAAATCGCAAAGAGGGTCACCCAGAAAGCCACAGATGTGCGTAGTTCATTTTACTTTATATGGACTAAACGTGTCGGTTGTACAATCCTTTAGAACTTCGTAGTATTGGTCCATTCCTCTAAACCCAAAAGGCTAACCGTCATCCAATATCTTAATACTTTGATCGAATATAATGTTAATAATATTTAATTACATAAACATAAAGATATAAATAGATTTGTTTTATATTGGCTCCATGGCTATAACATTTTCAGAAAAGTTTAGTTAGCCCAATGTAATCGCTTTTAACTAAATTGAATAAACGATCTAAATAAGAGTAGTAATAATAGTATTGGAAATGCCTTAAAATTATAGGCAATATTAAAAAAAATTTAAAAATTCTAATGAGCGGATAAATGAGAATATTGAAAACTTTTATAATTGTCTAGCACCTATATTTGAATGACAGCAATTACTGAGTTTATTTTAACAGACAAAGCATTAATATTTATGCCGTAAGAATATTTGTTAGGCAAGTTGCATGTTCATTTCAATATTAAAATGCAATCATTCGACTCTTGCAATAACACGGAATATTATTTGAGGGCACTGATGAAGCTGTGTATTTCATGCTTTTGTTTACATTTATTGTTATATGAAGTACGATATCTTATCCGTAAACAAAAAGAACCACAACCATTATCATAACTTAAAAATTTTCTAAGTCAATTTTTTTCCATAACTGTGCTTTCTGTTAAGTACTGATAACTATGAATGTTCGACTTACATACAGAATGTTATTGACCGTCTCCGTGGTCTGATGTACATGCCCTTGTTTATAAACAAGTCGTGGCTCCGAATTCTGCGGGGGAACCAATTTTGTGTTATCGTTACTTTCTGGTAGGTTAGAACAATTTGGGACTATCACCCAATTGTCTAATACCTGCATTAGACTAGCGCGGTGAGATACAGTCAAACAATCCCCTAACAGACAAGGCGTGCTTAAGGGGAGGCTTACGTCCAGCAGTAGACTAACACGGGCTGATGATGATTATGAGAGAATGTTACACTAAATTAATAATTTTGTCTGATTTTTTTTAATAGACCGTGACGCCCATTGCCCATTTTTCAAAAACATTTTAATAAACAAAATAACGATATTTATCCTAAAAGAAAAATTTATTATATTTAAAGACCGGCCGTTGTCTAGTTCCGATCCTAAACCGCTGGATTATGCTTTATGGTCAGTTTTGGAGTATACGTATATAAGTTTCAAAGCAATATGAAACATTAAATAAAGTTCAAATATTATGTTATACAAGTCAATGTTACTTTTTTTGCGTTGTTATCGATATATTAAAAATTTAACTACGCTGTAATTCACAGGTATCGTTTCAAATTTTATTAGAGTATTACAAGCATACTGAAATTTAGATAATAAAGTTTCTTATACTGTTTAATATGTACTGTTTCTGTGGTTTACGCGAAAACTATATATAAATACAATTTTTCAGATTTTATCGAGTTTAATTAGTTAACAATACATATCAAATCCACTAATTTACGGATTTTTGCGTTACTTAAATATATTTATTCCCGACGTTTCGGATTCTTTTCAACATCCATGATCACGGGCGGGCATCATGGATGCTGAATAGAATCCGAAACCGTAATCTTTCTATTTCGAAAATGTATAATGGCTGTTTGAATAGTTATTTACAGGCTATTTATATAATTAGGAATAAAAATGTAAAATCTATCTATATCTATCTAATCTAAATATATGTTCTATACAATTGAATATGATTAAATGTTCATGCTTATCATCATTGACATGATTTTTATGTGCTGTCATTTTAGCATGTATCTTATATCAAATTACTATAGAGACTCAACAAAATATTGCTCCTCAATATTAACAGATAGGGATGATGAATAATTTTTACTGAGTATTTACTTAGTACTTATGATTACGTTCAATATTCAATTTTAGCGAATACTACATAAAAGCCGTTAACTCTATATCTACACAAATATAATTTGGAGCCATCACCCAATTGTCTGAATCCTTTTCAGACAATTGGGCGATCAAGATGCGTCAGATAGACATGTAAAAAACCCACATTAGACAAGCGTGGTGGGATACGGTCCAAAAAACCCCCTAATGGATAGGGTGTATTAGGGAGAGCCTATGTCCAGTGGACTATAACATAGATTTAAACTTCTTGCACAAATAGTACAAAGGCGGACCTAATGCCAGGGGCGTTCTCTACCACTCAACCTTGAGGTGGTGCAGGAGACAAAAGTTGGGGGGTGCACTGATAAGTAGGATAAAAGAAATATAGAACTTAATGTATTTAGCAAAGTACAGTAACAAAACTAGATTTATATGATATTTGTCACGAATATATATATATATTCGTGAATATTATAATAAATAGAGTTACAAAATAGTCTGAGAAACTTTAAGTGCATCTGCTTGTTTTTTTTACCTCTCAGAATTATTGTCACCAATGTCTTATATAAAACAATAATAAGTTATAACCATAATTAATATAACAAAAAAACGGTTTTAAGAGTATTTAGTGAAAATGTTTTCCCAATTTGGTAAAACAACCTTCATATCGCGTACCTGGTTTATATGAACTCAATAAAAGTTGGGCATTAACCCGTAAATCTGATACTAAAATTGTTTATAACCTTTAGATCCCAACAGAATTCGGTGGTTTGAAGGTTTAAATGGAGTTTATATAAACTGTAATTCACATAAAACCATACTGGTAGTTTAATTAATATTAAAAGAATTCCTGAAATACTTTATTTGTCAATCAATAAATGGAATGTTTAAATAATTTAACACGCCTGTTTTACTGGTATTATACGAATCGCTACATTTTTAACAGAATAATATTAAAATGGCAGTATTATATCTCATTAAGATATAATATTAACTTTTCTGTCGTAGTACCGTAAGCTTTTTTAATTAATCGCATAGAATTGATTATATTACGACATTGCATCTAAATATTATTTATTCATGTTCATTTTATATTCTCTATAAAGTATACGTCGATTTTTGTTTTAATAAAAACAACAAATTGCAAGCCATATTTTATTTCCGTTCAAATAGATGGCGCTGTTTTTTTGCTTGCACTGTTCGACAGACAAACAGTAAACGACAACTATATTTTACAAAAAAATAATATTGCTACTGACAAATTGAGGTTTAAACTATTCTGTGCAATTGGATCAAATTTAGTATAAGTTGGATCAAACTACACATGGTAGGTAAATTCTATTAAAATCTGTTATGTTTTTCAACAGTTAATTGAAGACCTACAACTTAACACGTAATATATATAATAAGAAGAATAAAGAACCTACTAAAGATTATCTTTTTAGTATAGTAAAGAATAATCAAAATATTTTTTAAAACAATGCAATCGCATTCTTTTGGTGCTTAACCTTATGAAGCATTTACATATGCAAATAAATGAAATGTTTATTAATCGTAATATAACAGTACTACATATTCCTTTTCGACTTTAAAGAGACGTACATTGACAACACTCGAAGTCGTAAAAAGTCGCATTATTACTTCTATTACAAAACAAGAATTTGTAATATTAAGTAATACTTTATATTATTTTACATGATTTTAGTTTCAAAACATATACGCATTACAAACAGATATAAAAAAATTACAGCTAAGATTTAGCATCTAAAATAATAAACGAAATCAAAGCTCTAGTAGCAGAGGAAACAGGTAAAATCATACAAAAGAAAAAAGTCATACGGTCCGAATTGAGAAATTATTCTGTTAGTTAATTTCCATATATTCTACCGTGGCTAAGTATTTCTAGCCACATATATAGCCACTAAGTTCACTAATTCTCTAGTATGTATACATAGCCACTAAATTAAAAAATTAAATTAAAAGAATTTAAAATTTTAATTTAGTGGATCCTTTTTTTAGATGTACATTTTTTAATGATTTGATAGACGATATAAGTGCTTATTTAATTGAACAAGGGAACGCTTCCATCAAAGTTTAATAGAATTTGAGAAACGCTTCTCAGGACTGTATACTTAAAAGCATCTTAAAAGGACGATAGGAGGCAACTTAACTTTTTTTGTAACCTAATATAAAAATAGTCGCAACTTTAAAGGTAAAATAAGAAGATTAATTTAATCCCACATATCTTTAAATAAACTAATAAAATGTGTCCTCAATAGCGATTTAACAAAAATTATACCTTAAAAGTAGCAGAGACTTAAAATGCGGCGAAATAACGAAGCAGTTTTACGCAGAAAACAGGCTTATATAGGCTTAACCTTAAAAGGTAGATGAAAAGAACATATTATATAATAGAATACTTCAAGGTATTCTTTAAAATTATGGTAATATTAAAAATCTATCTATTTTGCATAGTTTACAGGTTCAATAATTTAAAACGTTAAAATATTTATTTTTTAACCATTACAATGAAAGCTCAAACGACCACACTTTTAATTGAACAGAAGCCTTTTCCTTTATGGCGTAGCCTTCAGGTTTTTTTGTTCTATCCAAATCAAAGCATTGTTTCTTCTAATACCAAAATGGTTTTGATTGCCACGTAACTTGCGGTTGGGAGTTTGTTGAACTACCAAACTGTGATTTACTAGAGAACATTGAATTTCGTCAGACGAGTCAAGACATGGCCTACGTTTACGGTAGACGGTTTTATACGACGAAAAACTAAAACTCATAATTAAAATTTTAAAATAAAATTTCGATACTAGCATCGATAGTTACATATTATCTCTATGTAATGCAGTCAATCAGTCTTTACGTTTATTGAATTGAATATTTAGATAATTAATTAACATTTAGTAATATTTTATTTAAATCCAGAATTACCACTCTGCTGCATTAAAATATTTGTGAGCTTTAAGGTGTTCATTATTATTAAATCACGTCTTTTACAAGTCTATGGACATAGAGTAGGAATTTTAAAAATGCATAAATTTTTGTGTGAACTTACATTGTTGATTGTATTACCTTAAATGAACATTAAAACTTAAGAAGCCACAATAAGCATATTGCGTCTTGCAAACTTTGTTATATTTTTACGCCGTAACTTCTATGTTACTTAAATTTCTATTAAATTGCATATGACAAAATCAACAAGCATATAACTACTTTACGCAATATTAGCAGGTAACAACGTGCTCTCCGTACGAAATTGCGTCGCGTTTTCTGACGCTGCTTTATAAATCTCTTACGACTTTTAACGTTTTCATTTTATTAAAATGTCGTCCATGACATGATTTATGAACATAAAATTGTAATTTTTTAATGCAATAGCTTTTATGTGAACTTAAACTGTATCATCTTAAATAAGCTTTAAATATTTTCTGTTTAAATTAAAAAAAATCAATTTAAAATGCTTATTGTGCGTTATTTTTTAAATATTCATCATCATCATCATCTTCAGCCTTTGATAGTCCACTGCTGGACATAGGCCTCCCCTAATACACTCCTATCCATTAGGGGTTTTGGACCGTATCCCACCACGCTGGTCCAATGCGGGTTGGTGGGTGGACCGCCTTTTTACATGCCCATCCGACGCATGGATCATCTTACTTTTCAGACAATTGGGTGATCGGCCCAAACTGTCCTAACCGACTAGGAAACAACAACGAAAATTTGTTGAGTCCCCGCAGGATTCGAACCCACGACCTCCGGTTTCTAAAGCAAACGCCAATACCACTAGGCTACGGAGGCAGTTTTTAAATATTATATATATAATTTATTTTATGTCATTACGGACTTTATTGTAGATCAATTCAAGCAATAGAATTATGTAAAACATACTTAATTACTATTTTTTACGGTTTTGGCAGCATTTGTAATTTTATCGCGCGAGGTTGTGATTTTTGGTGCCGTAATTTTTTTTCTCAAATGTCTATTAAACTACTTATTACAAAATTATTTAAAAAAATCATGAATTATTTGCCTTAAACCTTGTTGTAGTGTTTATAATATCGATTTAGACAAGACGTCTGTATTACTTGATGAGTGGTAAAACAAAATTAGTTTTGCAAACTTTAAGAAATCCTTAGTTAACGCAAATAGCAAGGTTTAGATAAAATGCTAACTCTAATCTACTGTTCAAATATTTACGTTTTCAAAAAAAAGGAAAAAATTACATAAAAAAAAATACTTATAAAATAATATTGTTACTGTTTTGACGTTGACGGCGCCCTGACACGACTTCCTCCGAAACTTAATTTACTTAGAACTTCAAAGACATTCCTTACAATTGAATGCTACAAAAGCGAATCTGATTAACACAAAATGGATAAAGTGAAAATCGTTACTAATTGCATAAATCCATATATGCGACACATTTAATCTTTGCGATATATTTTATATTATTTGAATGTAGTGTACGTAGAATATTCTAATGAAGCCGAACATTTCTTATGACCAAATTATTGCACATCTACTAAAGGTGTATCAAGCTACCATTTTCATCAAAGACCATCAACATGCTTCTACACAAATATCATTCAATCTCACAAAATCATGAATTTCAATAACGTATTTTTTATACATCTGTATCTCAAAAAATAAAAATGGGAATTTACTATATATAATAATAATAAAAAATGAATAATATATATTAAAGTGATTTTGTAACTATCAAAATAATAACTTTTATTTATAAATATATATTTATTTAATTATATAATTATACATATTATGCATACGAATAAAACAGATTTAAAAATTAAATAGAAACAAAAATAATTACTCTGCAAAAATATTGCAATTTTAAAATAAAAACAACATTTAACGACTCGGTTAAATTAAAATTTTTATAATTTTTGTTTCTGCAATCGAAATAAAATTAAATAAATTTTTGATCGTTTAATGTCCACATTTTGAATATTTCAATTCAGCCTTTAGTTTATCCCTGAATAGTTAAAATTACTAAATTGCTAAAACAAACACTTCTAAAATGTTTCAAGAATCTATAAACAAAATTTTATCGTTTTATGTACAAGACAAACGAATTTCTTTGCGAACTTTCTTCCCCTATTTCCATCCTTACCTTGTTGGTTAGGGCAATTTGGGCCGATCACCCAATTGTCTCAAAAGTAAGATTATCCATACATCGGATGGGTATGTAAAAAGTCGGTCCACCCACCAACCCGCATTGGACCAGCGTGGTGGGATACGGTCCAAAACCCCCTAATGGATAATCCCCTAATCGATATGTATTAGGGGAGGCCAATGTCCAGCAGTGGACTATCACAGGCTGATGATGATGATGATGATGATGATGAAGTAAATCATGAAACAATATGGACATATTGTTACGAGACACAATACACGTGTTACACAAATTTTAGCGACAGTGTATGCGACTCTTTTGTTATTGTTTAGCAGTCTATTTAAAAAATAATGTGATTTATTTTAATTGTACTGTTGACAGTTCTAATATTTATTTTTAAAGTTGTTCTTTACAACAAAAATAATGCTAAAAACCGCGAAGATAATTCTTAGGTTCACTAAATGGTTTTGTACCATTTATACGAATAATACAAATAATTTAATAAAATCTATACTTTACGAACTTTATAGCGTTCTGTTCTGACGGTGGCTGAGTAAAACTTTTACTAGATGTTGCATGTCCTCAGGAATCGAACGTAGTTCCCTCTACGCGGTATCCGATACCGCGTAGAGGGAACTAAATCACTACCTCGACCGGTCCGTGCCGGCGTACCCCAAGGTTCCGTATTAGGCCCAGTCCTGTTTACTTTACACACTAATGATATCCAACAGCACCGACTTGTAGACACCGCCTTATTCGCAGATGATACCTGCATATATTCAACCAGTAGATGTCCTGTCCTTGTTAGTTACTGCCAATATCCTAGGGGACTGGTTCCGGAAATGGAGAATATTAAAAACCTAACAACAGTAAAAACCTAAGTTCTAGTAGGCTTCACGGATATTTTATCAAGAGTACTGAGTTTCTACTACCGGTTTTTCTCAGATCCGAGGCTGTCATTTCCGTACCGGTGGTATCTTATTTAAAATCAATAAGATAGTGCAATGCTTTTCAATTGAATGAAGATATTTTACTTGACTTTTATCAGTACATTACTTAAAAGACTTGCGTTTTCGATTATCATTTTTTCTTATCTTACTACAGATATAACACGCCTAAGAAAATACTAATCAGCTAATCATTTCATCATCATCATCAACAGTCACGTTTAGCAGTCCACTGCCAGACATTTATAATGAACGCCAAGACGGCGTCCATTAAAAAGAGTTGCTCAAAATTGCCAAGCTAAGCAGGCGGATTGGCCATTGACTAATTGCCTAAATTAATAATTAATTATTTCACAAAAATATATCAATATGACATTGATTAGGTTTTAAATGTTCTATGTATAGAAAATTTATATAATGTTTTCAACTCCTTGAATGAAAAGCATTGTACGAAAGAAAATGCAGTTGCCTACAGTTTCCTTGTTCGTTTCAGCGAGGCCGCGAAGCCCTGTCAAAGATCTTCCGTCTACCATCGTTAAGTTACAAGTAACTTACGCTAAAGTTGATTAACTTGTAAGATATACAGTATAAAGACATAAAGTAGTCTGTACTATATTTTACATATATTACTATTACTTAATATAATGGACAATGTAATAAAGGTATTACATGTAATAAGGATCTTTACAGTACTCATTTACTTCTCTTTTTTGCATTTATAAGCTTTGCCTTGCCACTCATTGTTTCATTTTGAAGTTACGTTTTTTCATTCAAATTTGTTTGTTACATTTAAAACTTTTTAATCTCAATTTTCGTTTACTTCTTCAAACTCGCTAAGCTAACAAGGTTTGGTCCAATCAAACTTTTTGAAATAGAGTTACGGTTGTTATAACTTTATCAGTATTAGTTCACTGGATATGATGAATGCAATGAACTCTTTAATCAGTAACAGCCAAAAAAAAACTAAAAAAGAGAAAATATGGATGTTTTCTTAAAATAAATGCTCAGGTTACTTTGAAAGTTCCGATATTATTATTGTCAATTGAAAATCGTAATTAAAAGTCTCTTCTTTTGCGTTATTTATGGAGAATTAATAAATCAGGCTCCACTGTTCTGCCTGTGTTATTAATATATTTATAATTTTTTTTAGGGTAAATAGTTTTAATTACTAGTAGAGAAAGAATATTTTAGTTCGGTTTCAGTCGAAACATTTGTTTGTATGGTACAAATTTCTCTTTGTTATATTAGTAAAGATAATACATTTCACCTGTGAATAACTTATATTCGAATAATCAATATGTACCTCAAAGAATTGTTCATAGTATATTCAATTTGGAATACTCCTGTACCCATATTGAATATAATTTAAGACGTAACTGTACATTTAGGTTACACTTTATCGTCTATACATACTTATTTAATATTTATGCATTGTTTATCAACTTAAATAAAATAAGCTATTTATGTGATTCCTTACCGATTCAGAAGGAAATAAAGAGGTTCAGAACCATGATTCTATTACCAAGCAGTGATCACGTGCTGGAGAAATGCTTTGCGTTTTGAAAGTGTTTTTAATTATATACATTATTTTATTTCATTTATTATAATGAAATTTTGTAAGTATGTTCTCGTTTGCCTGAGATGAATTTAACAATCAATGATGATTGTTCAAATCATCAGCTTTTGATAGTCCACTGCTGGACATAGGCCACCCCCAAGACTTGGATTTTGGATCATATCCCACCACGCTGGTCCAATGCGGGTTGGTGGGTGGACCGACATTTTACATGCCCATCCGACGCATGGATCATCTTACTTTTCAGACAATTGGGCGATCGGCCCAAATTATCCTAACCAACTACGAAACAACAATGAAAATTTGTTGAGTCCCCGCAGGTTTCGAACTCACGACGTCCGGTTTCTAAAGTAAAAGCCCATACCACTAGGCTACGGAGGCCGTTATGAATTTAACAATAAATAATATATTATATTATTTTGATTCTTAAAAAATATAACATATGAAACTTTTTCTAACGAAACCAATTTAATGGTTTGACTGTGAAGTCAGAATAAATGGAATTATATTATATAAAATTTAATAATATTATTACAAATATAAAGATTAAATACTAAAACAAGATAAAATTAAATTGAATGTATGAAATAATTAAGCACTTGTTACTCAGAACTTATACTTATTCTTTTTTAACATTTTATGCTCTGATGCCATTATTTTATTAAGCTACTTAATATTACGCCACAAATTTGATCGGTAATCTTAAGTAAATATTAAAACAACATAACAACAAGGAAGCCCTTAGAAAAGAGAGACAGTACTTCCCTTTGCAAATTGTCTCGATGAAAGCTGAATTATTTTTAACTGTCATCGTTTGAATACTTTCACAAAAATGTGTAAAAGAATTATATGCATATATATATATTTTCTATAAAAAAATTTAAAAGTTACTATTTCAGCGTGAAAATTCATCGTTACAATTTTTATTTCAAAAACAGCGGCAGCATGCAGTCGTTATAAACCTTAGTATGCGTGCTGAAAACAATTTCGAACTTCTGGTTTTTACGGGCACTAAAAGGCCTTATTTAAAGTGACATAAGTTAGTCTTTTGTTTAGATTCCTAGGCACGAAATAATTAAAAGAATATATATATATATTTATTAAACCATTTGCACGAAATACCTACTAACATATAATTTTTTAATTTGTTCGATAGATTGTAAAAACATTAAGCGTATATAATTTCTACTAGAAATATAAACATCTTTAAAAAAAAAAATAATTTCAATATTAATGGCTAGTCACTGTGCTTATTCGTGATCTCGGCTCCGCCGTCATTAGTATCTTTTTATGCATTTCAAGATCTTTTATTTAATTGTATATTGCAGTTTCTATGTGTATGCAATCATATACGTAAAGTTGACAATATTTTATTTCTGTACTATTAGATTTCTAAGAAAGACGCTACAGTTGTATAGAACATATGCTGAGGCTAAAATTATTACCGCAAGTTTTTTGTAGCATATTGGCATTTTAAAATATATTTATAATACACTATTCCAAAATATTAATTTGATCTATTTTACAAAGTTAAGAGTCAGAGTTGAAATGTAGACGAATATGAAAACGTTTCGGCCGTTTACCTCGCCTTCAATTTCTGCTACAGCATTTCATATACCTGATATGTTAACGATATTCATTTGATTCAAATTCAAAAATTCTTTATTCAATTTAGGCTCTGTTGAGCTGTTATCAGCGTCCATCTACCACCGGTTCCAAAGTTCTGACCTATACAGAGAAGAAACGACAAGAAACTCTGCGGTCGTCATTTTTTTATTTATTTATTTATTTTTATTCAATCCATTGCAATCATCAACATTTAAATTAATGGATTGATTTCACAAAGAAAGTTCTTACCAATAGTAAACATAAAAATTAAATAAAAGCAACCGGAATAAAAGAGTTATTCTTTAATTAGATTATCAAGATTATCTTAGCTTGAAACTTTCTTATTGGAAATGTAATTAAAAATAAAATCGTTTTACTCAGACAAGGTCACTGACAAAGATTTTTATTGTTCAGGAAATTTCTAAATAATTCAGGTTCAAGCTTGGAACCTCTATTACATTATATACATTAATAGTAGAACGTTTTTAATTGATGCGACTAAAATTCATTATAATAGAGTACTCATAAAAACCCGTATATTCAATAACAGTTAAATATACAATCCTTACAAGAATATAAAGTAATTTTGCCTTGTAAATTATGATTTTTTTGTGGAAGTCTTAGACATTAAAAATAACTACGACAGTATTCGTGTAAGCCACCAACCCGCATTGGACCAGCGTCGTGGGTTACGGTTCAAAACTTCCTAATAGAAAGGGGTGTGGCGGGTTATGGAAGGCCTATGTCCAACAGTGGACTATCACGGGCTGATGATGTATGTATGATGTATTCGTGTAAGACTATGTGTTAACTACACTTTTCTACAATACATTACTATAGGCACTTCTACATTTTTTAATCTGTTAAGAAATATATATTAAGTCATGTTTCCAGTATTGAGTCCCGCCTACGTCTTCCGATCATCCTATATAAATCTTTCTAAATAAGGCAAAACACAATATCATAATCAAATATGATTATGTTATTACAGTCTGTCAAATCTGTAACGTCATATTCAAATATTGCTATGATATTACAGATAATACATATATGTCTACTTCTACAGATTTTATGGAATAACAGCTAACCTTGTTATAGTTTATTGTGAAAATAGACAGTTACACGAATATTATAGCTAAAATTATAATTATTTCTAAACAAATAATATCACTGTCATAAGACTTTTAAATTCAGAGATAACTCAATGTAATTAAGTGAAAAAAAAAATCGGTTTAATTTGAGTTGTAAATGTTGCTCAAGAATAATTTTTTGTCCATAGTCTGGATTTTTCTGTTACCGTATTATACGCGGCGGCCGTCAATACGTATTATCATTGAACACAAAAATAATTTAAGAGCAATCGTATGTGTCACAAACATTAATTTACTGCAATGGACCCATTTCTAAGAACTTACACGTCTAACGAGCCTTCACCCTTGGGAAATTAGCTCGGGTCACAATATGTTCTATTAACGGCAAACAACTGTTATTACTTTTCTTTGACACCAAATAAGGGGCTAATATTTATCATTCCATCATATAAATTACAGCTCAAATTTTAACATATTTACATGTTGATATTTCTATATATTATAAAATTGAAGCAGCGGTTATGTTTTGTTTCATTTGCATTGCATTGCAACCAGTAAATGGGTATTTCTAATGACATAATTTTTGGCACCCGATGATAATTTGGTTAAAAGAAGTCTATGCTTCCATTTTATTAATCGAATCTTACCAACGAAAATTTCTTATTTTTTCGTTATTATTTGACATTAAAAAAGTCTGATTAAAAAAGAATGTGCTCTGAAATAAGTTTTCACATTTTATAGTACAAAAGCGACGAAACAAAAAGTCGTCCTGACCAATAGAAACGCAACGTGAGATGCGAGTAGAAGCCTCGAGTCTTTTCGCCGCCCTGAGATCCTATGTCTCGTCATGCTATGTCATATACCATCAAAGGTGGTCAGTAAGTAATATGGGCACTGCATTTCTGGTTACAGTACGCTTCAAACCGGAATTAGTAGTGTTTTTACGCACGGCAGTGGCAGCTCTGTGGTGGCCTACTGATGGTTATGTAATGTATCCATGGTAATTCTAAAAAGCGGAAAATTTTATTACATTCGGGCTATTATTTGCCTTTCTTTAATGGCGTTATTTTAAACTTTTTCTTTGATTTATAATAAAACTTAAAAAGGAAATAAATATTTTAAAACAATAAACTTAATTTTATTAAAATATGTATTTCTATCAACTTAAGAGCTACTTGTTAAAAAAAAAATAGTTTAAGATAAAGATAATTTTCATTGTTGATAATCACAGTCTTTTCCTGAAATCATTTTATGAGTAATAAATAGGAATAAAAATATATGCTTATACATATTCAGATTAGTTAAAACAATATTCAAGTTATAACAATAAAAAAATACAATACGCGGCTCTAATCTAAGTGTACTATTTGTGCAGATTGAATTTCGAGTTTTGTGCACATACGACTTTATCTCTTGAAAGCTTACCTTACTTTTTTTTACTGCCTCCGTAGCTTAGTGGTATGGGCGTGTGATTTAGAAACCGGAGGTCGTGGGTTCGAATCCCGCGGGGAATCAACAACTCATTATTGGACCAGCCTGGTGGGATACGGTCCAAATACCCTAATGGATAGGGGCGTATTAGGGGAGGCCTATGTCCAGCAGTGGACTAACACAGGCTGATGATGTGTATATATGTATGTGTGTGATGTTACTTGACTTCATTATTGCTTAAACTGGCATAGTTCTGTTACTTATGTTGTTTTTCGATTGTTACTTATTACTTAATATTTATAAACAGATCTTGAACTTTATTTTTTTAGAACATTCCTTAGTAGAGAAATATTTCCTGTTATAATTTTGTTTTCTTTGGACTTTTACATCAATCTAGTGTTATTGATTGCTGTAGTTTTGCTTTTTAATGTTAATTATAGACAAAACTTACTAGTCTAAACTCGGAAGCTCGATACCTAAGTCGCTTAAAGATAATGTTTAATTTAGCTGGGTTTTGTTAGCCTTATGCGTTATTTTGATTTTTTTTTTAGCATTATAAGCGTAGATGCGTGCTAGCAGCTATATTTTCCCAAAATATACTACTATTCGAAGGTTGAAAGTTTTTGGTTTTCTGGAACATGTAACAATATTAACTTTATTTTTGGTTCATCATGTAACATTGAAAGGAAACCTATTACAACACTTGTTTTATATCAAGTGCTCGAGCTAGTTATGTAAATCCAATTTCTACAATTTACTTATACACTATAATTCAATTAAAATATGACTCAGTTTCTTTCAATGACACAATTAATATTGCATCTAATAAAGGCGAAAATATCCCTCTCTCTGTTTTTGCTCTCTGTGCAGAAAGGCATTTAAGTTTTACAAGTGGCACGGCCAACGTCCGATAAATTGTCACAATAAGTAACGTACTAATTACACTTACCCTTACGATGACGGGTCTAACAGGGACTAACGCTAGCTAAGGACGTAAAGTAAGTAAAGTAAATATAATAATAATATTAATTACTGGTAAGAATTAAAGTAAATACAGCTCAGTGAATGCCATTTCACAAATTAAAAAAATTAATTTGGTCTCATTAATGTACATGATGAAATGATACATATTTCATTCATGGTCATATAAAAATAATTGCTGCTCATTACCATCTTAACTATATATCTGTAATAAAACGCCACTTTCAGTATTACTTATAAACTGTATCTTATTCAGAAAGCCAAAATATTTTCTGATCGTGCCGTCGTTAGGATATAAATTTAAAAGTCATTCATAAATTAAATTTGTTACTTGAACTTTTTTTCGATTTTAAAAGTAAAACGTTTCATGTCGTACCATCGTTAAAAAACACATTTTTTTGGACATTGAATAGTAACAAACGACAACTCAGATTTGCATTAATAATATATTACGAACTATATCATACAATTTATATGCAACAGAAAATGGGACCGACTTCAAACAGCGTATAACTATTTTACGCAATATAAGCAGGTAAGAACGAGCTCTTTGCACGAAATTGCGTCGTGATTTCTGCCGCCACATTTTATATCTCTGATATCTTTAAAGGTAATTATTAAATCAAAATGTCGTCTATTACACGTTTAATTTAATTAAAGAAGAAGAAGACAGAATAATATTTAAAGTAAACAGTTACACTTTGAATGAGATTTGAATATGCCGTATTGCAATTTATAAAAATGTTTACATTAAAATGCTTACTGTCTTTTATTTTTAAAACATAGATATATAACTTCATTGTAGGCATTAAGTAATACAATTATGTAAAACATAGTTTTGATACATCTCTTAACGATGAGCCAGCGTTTGCAATAAAAAGGCTAGAGTTGAAATTTTTGACTCCGTTTATTGATAATTTCTTCAACATTATTCCCATACTAATTAGTTCCCATACCAATATATATATATATATATATATATATATATTTCCAACAATCGTTTGAAAAGTCATCATCATATATTCAAAGTTAAAACACTTTTTCCACCGAAACAATTATTTCTAATCCTAATCAACAAGCTATTCCCTGCCCCTTCGCCTTTCACTTGCCAATAACCCCAAATAATTGTACAAAGAGAGATAAAAGCTCCAAGGTAATTTTATGAATGACGCTTTAATGACGTCGAATAACAAAGTTATATATAGGCCACAGACATCAAGTATGTAATGCCGCTTGTGATAATAGTTTTCTGGAAAACAATGCAAAAGGAAATACGTTCCTAAACCACTGGTCTTGCTTTGACGTTGTAATCTGCAAGTAATACGAGTGAAGATTAAGGTTATTTTTGAGATTCATTATATTTCGCTGCTCTCTAGTCATGATTACAGTTATTTTATTGTTTCTTGTCCCTATCCCGAAATATTAAGGGTTCAGATCTAATCAAATTAAAATATAAACCTAATATTTAAAAGATCTGGCTATCAAATATATTAATGACACCGTTATTATTGCACGAGACTATTACACCATTAGTTGTTATTTTTGAATTAATTGCTAAAATTATCTGATGCAACTAAATTAAAATTACCAACATCATTTTAATGGTACCGTCACAATATAAAATTATTTTATTTAGCGACGGCATCGTCACACCAGTGTCGTATACACTATTTCTCACTAATAAACAATTTTAAAAAGGTTAAGTGTTTATATTACAAAGCTTTGTTGAACAAGCTGACCTAATAGCACACCATACGAACACGGCACTTATCCACTTAACCTACCTTACGCAATTTCCTTGCAAAGAAGCTAAAGAGGTATAGTTGACAAAGAATTACGTTTAAACTGAAATTTGACACATTTAACCTGAAACAGTGAACAACTTTCTATGCTGGTGTAAAAACTAAACCCGAAGAAAGTTTATGTTGTAGATGTTATTTTGTTGGAAAGATTGTGAAAAATTACCAATAAAAGCACGTTAAGAAGGCATTATTCCATATCATTTCCTGTAAATAATCTGGATTTTAACAGCTAGAAATAAAGTGACTAATATATAAATATGTACACGTCGTAAAGCCCCCGTTTGTATGCATTTTCTTAAAACATTGCTAGCCTTTTCTCCCGTTTAGATACATACATCATCAGTCTGTGATAGTCCACTGCTGGACATAGGCCTCCCCTAATAAACCCCTATCCATTAGTGGGTTTTACACCGTATCCCACCATGCTGGTCCAATGCGGGTTGGTGGGCCGAATTATGACACGGTGTCCAGTTTCTAAAGCACACGCCCATACCACTAGGCTACGGAAGCAGTTTCTCCCGTTTACTCCAAATATAATTTAAAACCATAACACGCTTATGAATGCTTATTCAGAGTACTTACTATTGCTTTTCAATAAGTAAAAAAAAATTCAAGTCACTTTTACCATGTTCATATATAACTAACTTCGTTCTTATTACACTTAAGACAAAAAAGTGCAAATGGCAAGTTACAAAAAAAAGTTTCCATAACATATTTTTTTTTTAATTATAAACAATATTATATTTGAAGTATCTCTAATAAAACAGAAAATTATTTATTTTACAAAATATTAGATAGATCATTAAAGAGCTTAAATTTATGCTACGTCCATATAAACTCGCCGCAGTATACATTTTCGTAAAACAATGCAAATTTTCTTAGTACCAGTTTAAAAGCACGAGTATATATTGTAGCTACGCTGAAACTTTCCTGAAATGTACACTGACGCTACTCTATTTTTTAAATATTTAAATCTATGTTCAAATTTTATATTTATATACAAAACAATCATGTATAATTTTAACAATAAATATCACTGACTTCAAACAGTATACTTTGCGCCATATAAACGGATAATAACGTGCTCGTAACGCGTATGTCAAAAGCAACTAACCAAAATATGTCAAAACCAAACCAACACAACAAATTTAATAACACGATAAAGATAGGAAAATTAGGCACATTCTTGGCAGTTACAGGCAGGCTTAAACACTAATTACCTCAAAAAAGTGCGGATAACTTAACAATACTTATTAACTTATACTTCTTGTCCAAAAAGTAAATGTTAAAAAGAAAATAATACTATAAAGAAAACAAAATATCGTTACAGGCTATATCAATTGTAAAGTAAAGAGATTAAGCACTTTTACGTAAAACATAGTTTAAGTCTTTTTTTTTGGGTTTCGTCAGAGCTTGCAATTTAATTGCACTAGATTTTGATTTTCATCGCCTTAATTCTTTTATTTTAAACTTCTTAAGACAAAATTACTTAATACGAATTAGGACCACATGACATAATACTAAACATTTAAAAACAGAATGATCAACATCGGATTACTAGGAGGGGAGTATCGAGGTAACATGCATATGCCTCCTTTTTTGGGAAGTCGGTCCAAAATAGCAAAAGCTTACATGTAGCGAAAGCAAATTTTTACATGCACTTTAAAATAAAATGTCATAATTTCGGTGAAATACATCTTACTCCGCCGTTTCTATTTTTGATCTGCTCTGCCATATTATTGCTACTAATTCTTAATACATTAGCGCTGACAAAGAAATAAGCAACCTAAAAATACTCCATATCTCCATATTTCGCAAGTGTTTATACACTTGTTAACTAGTAATTGTAACATCCGCTGGCGTGCCTTAAATTTTTTATGTGTATCCTGAAGTTTTTAAGAAAAATAAGTTGCGCGGGCGCATGGTCACTCAAATTTCGTCAGCTAATTTAATTAGACCAACTAGCTCGAGGGCCGGCGATATGGTGGACCCTTTTAAAGGACCAGAAGCGAGGATGCGGTTTGTAGGACTATGTGCGCAATCCGGCTTGGACAACGTGGGTATGAAGCCAGATTGGAAATACGAAAGAAGGAAGGATAAATACCTCGTCTGATAGCGGCACAGCTGCAGGCGTCTTTGTTGATGCGGTTTGGGTTCGCGGTATACGTAAAACTATTAGAACGAAGTGTTGGCCATTCGAGTCGCACGACTGCACAAAAAATTATGCGCTGCGTAGGAACTTTGAAAGGCAATTGTCCGACTGCGGTGGCGCTGGCCGGATATTAGAATGATAGTCTGAAGAATAAATGGAAGTAGGAGTATGCCGTGTATACGGAGGAAAAGATAGACTGATTAATCGGAAGTCTTCATAGAAATATTAAAAGTAAATAATTTTATGGAAAGATAAAATGATGGGAGATTTCGTGGTGGATGCTAGGTGTTTATTAAGTGAACATGTTTACCAAAATATTTTATTTTAATCGACATTATATTAAAATTTTCGTTTAAATTTAATCATGATCGACTAATTATAGCCTATAAAGATGTCTATAAAGATGATTAGTTAGTTAATAAAAATAAAAATTCAAAAATTTCAGACGTGCGAAATTCACATAGTTTTCATAAAAATTCCAGGACTTTAGTCCAAAACAATAATAAAGGCCTTTATTGGGGCCAATTAAATGTTTTGTTAGAAAATATTTTCTAAGTCTCTAGCCATTAATTAATTTTTTTTACAGTCGTTCAATAATAAATTTCATCAAATACTACATATCATTTAATAAAAATATTCCGTTAACTTTGTCTATTTCTACATAATTATGTATTTATTTTTTGTTACTATTTAACTATTTCAAGCTTATAAACATCGAGAAAGTAGTTTTAGTTCTTCTTCTTCGTCTTTTAAACTTCATGGCTTCACCAAGAGAGTCTCGGTGAATCTGCCAATGTCAAGGTTGGTGAAACACAACGTATATGGTTGAAATAAACTGTTGAAAAAAACACTTTTAAAATAAGCACTTAATTGGTTGAGATACCTGGGACAAACACAAAACAATGGGTTAGTATAAATACAACTTCACACAACATTTTAAAATTACTTAATTAAGACAGCACAATCATTGATACAGACTAATGGAATAGGAGGAGGGAAAAGGGTTGGCATCTAAATTTTTACATTATTAACACGGACAAATTTACAAAGAATTTTAATAGAGAGTGGATCATTGAAAGTTAAAGGAAAGGATGTTGATAGGACTGAGAATTTTTTGGCAGTAGGTATATCATAAAGAGGAATTATAAGATTTGAACAAGAAAAATAAATGATCTAATATACCTCTGCTAAGCCACACTGGCATAATGAATTATCCAGTATGCAGTTTGGTTAAAACATGGAGCAAACATGTCCTAATCTTAGCGAATTAAAATGGACGTAACTAATTTGAAAAAGTTATATCTAAAAACCATGGCCAGGATGGGATGTTAGCTGGATTGATGCAAAATATTTGCCTTTAACTTTATTATTTTCCACATTTTATCCCAAGATTCCATTAGTAGAGGTTTAGCCATAGAGCGTAGGTCTTGCCGGAGTGTACGAGTGATATGGGTCTACAACAATAGCCTGCTTAGCATATTGATCTGCTGCTTCATTGCCACTTATACTAAGTGGCCTAAAAACCATGCTAAAATATTTTATGCCTGCATTATCTAAATTGTGTAAAAGTTCTTTAGTGGAAAGGGTGATAGGGGAAAGGTGTTTGCAGTGGAATGGGAGTTTCAGCAG
Source organism: Lamproptera curius (assembly GCA_029286875.1). Classification (NCBI taxonomy): domain Eukaryota; kingdom Metazoa; phylum Arthropoda; class Insecta; order Lepidoptera; family Papilionidae; genus Lamproptera; species Lamproptera curius. The sequence continues at coordinate 599,096 of JAGSMT010000069.1, forward strand.
ATCCTCTAAGCAACTTTTTGAGTCACTGAGGATAAGCGATTTAGGGAAGTGAGATCTGTTTGCATCTATGAATTTAACTGCTTCGAGTATTGCAATAGATTCGCCTGTAAAAATTGAGCATACTGGAGGACATCTAAAGCTCAAGACAACCTGGTATTTTGGAATAAAAACGGATGCACCAACATAGGAACTATCTTTTTTAGTCTGTAAAAATTAAAACCCAGCTAGCCCATTCCACACTGATGATCTGATTAAATTTTTGATTAGCATTTAAAGTGGTTTTATCTATACCAAGGTTAAGAATGGTGGAAGGCTGGAATAACAAAGAATCGAAGTGAGGATAAACTGAAAATTGTTTAGGTGACACGAAATTGAGGACAGTTTGCATCTATAAAACTTGATAATAAGGAAAGGATTTGTTGAACCAATGGGTAGATATGTAATGGAGCAAAACAATTGGAAAGATTTTCAAAATAGGATGAGAAGGAACTGAATGGTATTGGAAAATACCATCACATGAAATTGTCTGCGGAGAATAAGACAGGGTCAACACACCCACTGGAGTGGCATTAATTGGAGAAGATATTCTCAATTATACGCAGGACTTATATGATGTCAAGTTTTAGGCAGTTTACTGCATGGCTCCAATACAAATTGCATAATCCAAGTGACTACGTAATTGCATTGTAAAGATTTTTGGGAGAAAGGATGAGAACCATCGAACACCCGACAAGGCTCGGAGAATGTAATGTTTTTCTGCACTTGTTAAATATGACAATCAGTCATCTTAGAGTCTAAGATGACGCCCAGGAATTTATGGACTTCTACGGTGGATTGGTTCTTCATCAGGTAAGGTTTAGAGGTGACATTTCGTTTAGGAGAAGCAAACAACATGCCAATTAGGAATAGACAGGCTAAGACCAGACCTGAAAGCCAAACATGTAAGTTTAAAGGGATTGGATAAGAGACACATTAGACAAAGAGAAACAGGATGTATACAGAGCTAAGTCATCTGAATGAAGGATTTTGCAAAAACTGTGACTGTAGTATCAAGATCAGATGTATAGATAGATATATAGATTGGTATAGAAGGGACTTAGGACGAGCCTTGAGGAGACTTCCAAACGAGACGGAGGGAAGAGAGGCCATGATACTGGACATTTATAGAACGAAACATAAGAAAGCTAAATATGATGTTAACTAACCTCACGGGGATACTCAGATTTAGCATTTTCTGCCTGAGTATTGGAAGTTGGACATTATCATATGCTGCTAAGATGTCAAGGAGATGCGAGCGCAATTCTAATATAAGATGAAAGGATACCAAGACTATCCATAGTGCTCATACTAGGTCTAAAACAAAATTGGGAACTCGAGAGTAGGCTTCTGTTTTCGAGGATCCACTCTAATCTATTTTCAACAAGATGTTCTAAAATTTTTGCCATTACAGATGATAAGGCAATAGGACGGTAGGATGACGAGTCAGTAGGGTCTTTCCCAGGTTTGAGAATTGGGATTATTATTTGAGTCTTGCATGCCATGACTCTGGAAGAGTTAAATAAGAGAACTTTTAGTTGAATGAAGATTTAGTTAGTAAATGATTATGTAATTCACAAGCCTGAGAGTATCTCTCAAGCTGTCCAATGCAAAGGATAGTTCAGGTAGAAAAAGGTTATTCATCCTGCTATAGGGAGAAGGACGAGCGTCTGAAGGAGGAAGGAAACAATCAATCGAAGAGAATATATGGAGGGGCTAGGTATTGTAAAATCAGGCACCAAGTAGAGGAGTTATTGAAGAAGATGTCTTGGTTGAGAAAATCCGCTGAAATCAGGAGATTTTTTTCGCCATACCATAGATATGGGAATGCGGGATAAAGATTCACAAAACCTGAGCCAGCCTTGCATTTCTTTCTAGCTAAACCTTTTGTTTTGGCACAGGTCTTACGGTATAATAGGAATTTCTTCATGGACATGTCGCTCACATAAGCCTTCAGCTTAGTTTCTGAGTCTCCAGAAGCAGTGCATTCAGAGTCACATAAGGGAGGGGTGGGTATAAGACCACGGAAGGACTTTTCATGGAATTTCTATTTCATTTGAAATCATTATAGACAGAAGAAAGTTAGAAGAATCAACAGGGGAAGGAGAAAATTTTGGAGTCTAGGATAAGAGAATATTGATCCCAATCTCATTAGAAAGTCTAAACGTTGAGAGGAGGGCAATTAGAAAAGGAGAATAAGGGGTAAGGATTTTTTTATTTATAGGAAATGGTCATCATATAAGGAAAGGCAGTACTGACCAGGAAAGGAATTTATTAATGAAGGGGAAAGCAAAATCAGGGACATTAGAGTTTTGACCAGGCGATGACGATGGAGAACGTGTTGTGAGGAGGATGATGCGGTGATCATATTTGTAGCTGCCGCTACCTACTCGTTTAAAAACGGTTATTTTAATGTTGCAGAATACCCTACAATTTTATTATTGGTATAGATTAGTATCTAAATATACAAAAATATTTAAAAGAAAACAAAATATCGGTAAATATATCACAATATTATACATTTTAACGATAAGTACGTTAAAAATTGTGTTAGTGTTAATATTCGGTACAATTTTTGTTTCTATGCTACTACTACTTTTTTATAAGAATCCAAAGCTGTTATGGTTAACTATAACATAACTGCCTGCTTACCTACCGCCCTTTTACATGCAAATATTTTTACTTTACTTCACTACTATTCTTGTATCATCTTCGGAATTATTTCATACCAGGAATATTGAATGTACGTCATATAAATGTAGCTTGATATATTAAATTAGTAAAAGTAGTCGTGCTGTTTTTGAACTAAGATTTTTAAACAGCGACATTTAACCTTAGCTTTAATTGCTTCCATAGACGCTATAAGCATTTTTGAGACCTATAAGACCTTTAAAACGGAGAGCCTTACAGATTTTCGTTTCGTTCGAAAAATGATTTTACATTTTTATTCTTACTTTTTAATTTAAAATGTTATAATTTGTATGGATACGGAGCACTACCACCAAAAACATAATTTTAACGTTTTAGTTGCATGGTTATTAAAAAACCAAGAAGTAAAGTTGATTATATGCGTCGTCAAGCGTAAGAAAACAACTTTCGTATGAAATAATTAATAATGAATATTTACAATACATACAATCGTTTCCCCCATTGATTATAATTATACAATAATATATCAAAATATTTTCTTTATATAGGACACAATATCAGTTTTATTTTATTTTGCTCTGTAAAAATCCTACAATTTTACACGCATGTTAAAAAACTATTTTATTCATAACTTTTTTTATTTTATGGCCTGGTATAAAATAACGGCATTATGAAGTTGCATTTTTGTTTTTAACATTAGATAAAAATTATCATAAAATTAACTAACCAAAATTAATTAATTTTAGCAATTACTTTTTACTTTTTACAAATTCTCCTATTATCAACGAAAAGTTCATAACAAACCGAGCCATCTATTGACAAACACAACGAAATAAATCGCCAACTGTCACAATCGTTTTGTAGCTAACATTTTGCATCAAATAATATTAGAAAAATATGTTGTTATAAAACATTATTGCGATTATAAATTAAGATGTAAGCTGTTCTATCTTGTAAGTTGGATTAAACGGCACATGGTGGGTAACTATATTTTAAAATCGGTTAAGTATTTTCGGAGTTCATCGCGGACAAAATCGTGAAACGAGATTTATATATATTAAGATAGGTACTCTACAGTAGAAAGCCATTTTAAGAAGGAAGTTAGTACCCTTCATCCTTATATTACCTTAAAATTTTATTAAAAATAGAATTACGGTCACGTGTTTTAATATAGGACTATAAAGCTTAGTTTAAACTTCAAAACATTATTTTTGATCAAGATATCAATTTATATACTATGCTTTTAAATTTTTGTTTATCAAACAGTCAATACCAGTATTAAAGTATTACTAGCAGAAATCATAAAGTGGATTGACCATGTCATGGGATTGAAAAATCATTGAATTGAGACCAGACATGAAATCGTCTTAATTGTTTGAACTTAGTAGTTTGCACAAACAACAAATATAAAATGCAATTACTTGAACCAGAATACAATCGTTGATTCATGTTCTCTAGATAACAGAGTAGTCTAATAAACAACTAAATATCAAGAAAGATAACATCTATCTGATTTTACTATAAACTGACGTTATTCGTCTCAGATAATTATATTTAGAAAAATTTTTATGATGGTATCTACTTTCGATGAAATAATATCTTTTATTATTTCGCTCTTGAATAAGACTTATATTCGTAAGTATTACAAAGATTTTTATAGTTAAGATTGTACTCATTTCGATACATAAAATTTATACTTCTAATCCATATTCATGCATTTGTGAATACGAAAATTAATGACTTCATGAAAAATATCAAAGAATCATGTATTATGGTTAAAATATGTTAATCTAATTAAATATGCATCAAATAGTATTATAAAAAAAGTCTGATCCAATTCATGATTGTGTAATTTGAAAATGAACATTTGTATTTTAGCTGTTTTTTATAAAATATGATTGAAGATAGTTTTTATATAACTGATTATTAAATATTTAAATATTTTCAAGATAAGCTATCAATGTAGTTAAACAAAGTTGCGTTATTCTGTCCTATATCTAAAAATATCGACTTAAATCTTGTTTAAAATCTAAGCAACGGATTTTTGATGCTAGTTTTGTTGGTAATAATTAGCTAGTTGAAAAATCAGTTATATATTTAAACAGTTAGTATAATATTCAGAATTATGGATAAAAAAAAACTTCATGACTTTATCAGTATTAGCACCCTAACAACGTCCAGCTTTAAATTTTATCATACTATAACTTTACTACAAACATAAAACATGAAGTAATAAATTGAGTTAAAACTTTTAATATTTTAATAAAAACAAAATGATCATTTGCTTTCGATTTGTAGGAACAAATTGTTATTCTAAGCTTAAACAGTCTCTACTTGAGAGTTAATTCTAACTATATTTTAAAATCAATGCTATTTAAAATGTATTTACTTATATCAAGTCATTGTTAGATAAGAGAAAAAAACTGTTGACTAATTTATATTTTGGAAACACCTACAGTTATATAACAACTTCCAGCATTTTAAAAATTCTTGTTCTTGATAACAATGATAAATACATAAAAATAGGTCCTAAATTGAACCATTATTTATAAATTGTTATGTATTTATATCAAAAAACTACTATGTACATTATTAGCTCTGGAGCATTACAAAATTAGGTGTAAACAATAGAATATTGTTGAAATTTTCAATAAAATATTACCTAAACAGTCATCATGTAATATCGAATGCAGTTAACTGACTTCAAAAATCGTTTTAATTTTAATCTCCATTGCAAAACTAATTACTCTCCGCTTCGCCTTTTGCAATAAAAATACACTTGCCAATATTACAATAGGATAAAACTTAGATTGAGCAATTTAATTTGTGACCAGACTCAACATTATAATGAGGCCTGGCAGGTAGCACTAATGTTCGCTGTTATGATAAGAGGTTTCGATCTTGTGTTTTATAATAATTAATCATAAATACAAAACAACTGATTTTAATTTTAAGCCAAGTGGTATATTTTTTAAAAATTATGTATATTTGTGATTTATTATCTTCGCTAGATAAAATCCTCTATAATTGATTTTTTAATCTATAGTCTCGGATCCCATTGGTAATCTTAGGGTCCTAGATTGAGGACCGATTAAACTATATCAATATATAGGCAAATATGTCATCTGAACGATCATATATGGAATTTAGAATTTTTAACTATAGCTCTAAAATAGGTTTTATTCGTAGTTATCCATTAGAGCTGCAATCGTTAATTCACTCTGGGTCGCACGATAATATTGACTACTGTAGAATTACGCTATCTTCCGAATATTATAGCATATATAAAAAATATTCACAGGATATCGCGTGTTATTACATTTTAAAACACCAGATTCAATCAAGAATGTTTTCAGCCTACACGTTGGTGATCCACATAGATGTACATAGATTAAATGTTGCCAGCATGAATGGTACACTCTTAGTTTTGTATATTATATTAATCTGACTCCACTATGCAAAACGAACTGATTTTATCTTTACATAGATTAATGCTTGGGTTTAAATTTCTAATTTCCAAACGCAATAGAACCCAACACTCTATTGTTGATGTTTAATCCAATAGTCACGGACACCTGTAGAATCGGTGTCTTTGTAAGGATTTTTCGACATCTATGACAGTGCAAATTTACTTGTGATCAAACAGTTCTATTGGCCTTTGTTTGTATAGAAATCAATTAGCATTTAACTGTCTTGAAAATATAACAATGACCAATCACTGAAAATTTTAATATATAATATACGATCCACAAGGATGACCGTGAGGATGAAAAACATCCAAATTCAATAGAGAAAGCTTGGGATCCATATCTAAATTAAGCCAGTAACCACGTGGTGTAGTATATTCGTTTGAAGTCGGAGTACAGGATCAAATATTGATGACATGAGAACCTATCACTGGCAACAACGACATATTACTAATTGTTCAGAAGTCGAATTAAAGATGAAATACGGTATCCGTAAAGCACAATTCTCTATTTTATGATCAATTAACCAGCTTCGTTTACCTAGAACACAGTCTAGCTGTGCCACATACAACTGAGACATGATCTACAACTTTGACAATACGCAAATAGGCCAAAACTGAAACAAAAAATAATCAAATGTGCCGACAAGGATCTGGGTGGAGGCGCGTTAGGAAAGATGAAGCTTGAGTCGACTCCGGCTAGGTGGGACGCCGATCTGTGCAGTAAGCGAGTTGAGTTGAGCTAGATTGTGTAAAGGATCATGCCGTCTCGGCGTTCATTGATGTCCAGCAGTGGACGGATAAAGGCGGTGATGATGATGACGATGAAAGATCTTAAATATAGCTTAAAATTGGGATAAATAATTATTTTAGGATATACAATTATAATAAAGGAAACTGGTCTGACGTTAAAGATACATTAAATTTATATCGTATGTAATATAAAACTACTGTCGTGTACACTATTTCTAACCAAGTCAATCCGTTATCCTACCAAACATCTGTTAGTTAGTAAGATCGATAAAACCATTTTAAAAATAAAAAAAGTAGCTGACGCTTTTGTTCCGGTAATTTAAAACTCTGATTGAAGCATGTTTTAAAATGAAATTTTTGATATTATAATTTATAATTTAGTAAAGTTATTATATACAAAGCTTTGTTGATAAGCTAATAGCATACCACATAACACGACACTGATCCATTAACCTACCTTCTGCAATTTCCTCGAGAAAGCTAAAGAGGTGTAGTTGACAAAAAATTATGTTTAAACTGAAATTTAATACATTTTAACTGAAACAGTGAACTGCGGTCTATCCTTGTGTAAAAATATTAGACTGAAATATGTACTTAGTGTCATAATGTTGATAAAATTGTGATGAATTTGGATTTTGACATCTAGAAAGAAGGAAACCAATAAAAACTTGTTATAAAGTCATGATTTTTACCCACAGGCACAGAATGTTATTATATAATTTCATGTAAATAACCTAGATTTTAACTGCTAGAAAGAAAGTATCTAATGTACCTATCAATATAAACACGTTGTAAAGCCGTTCTTTTAAACGCTATTTCATTTCCTGCCTTTACTTCCGTTTACTCACACTTATCGTTGCTTATTCAGAGTACTTACTATTGCTTACTATTTGATAAAGTTTCAAGTCATTTTTACCACGTACATAACGAACTTAGTTCCTCTATTACACTTAAGCAAACAATTTAAAAAGGAAATTTATAAAAAAAGAAATCTCCGTTACATTTTTATTAATTAACAATAATTTATTAGAACTATCTCAATAAAAATATTACACCACTAAAGAGGCGAAATTTATGCTACCGGCATGTGATTTCACCACAGTGTTCATTTTTAAGTACTGTGCAAATTTACTTAGTACCTGTTTAGAAGCACATGAGATATTGTAGCTACGCTGATACTTTCCTGAAATATACACTGTAATGCTACTCTATTTTTCAAAACATTTAAATCCGAGAAAACCAATACCACTATACCACAGCCTCCGTGGTATAGCGGTATTGGCTATATAAACCGGAGGTCGTTGGTTCAAATCCCGCGGAAAAAACAACTTGGTGTTATCGTTGTTTTCTGGTTGGTTAAGACGATTGGGGCCTATCACCCAATTGTCTCAAAAGTCAGATGATCTGTCGTCGGATGGGCATTTAAAAAGTCAGTCCACCTACCAACCCGCATTGGACCAGCATGGTGGGATACGGTCCAAAAATCCCCTAATGGAGAAGGGGAGCCCTATGTCCAGCAGTTGACTTACACAAGTTGATGATGATGACCAAGGAAAAAATAGACTGATGAATCAAAAGTCGTACTAGAAATATTAGAAGTAATTATTAAAATGGAGAGATAAAATGATTATATATATTTATCGTATTTGTTGAATTATTAAATATTTTTATGTATTAGTATATATTTAAATTACTTTCTCTATTTCTAACACAAGCATTTGCACCTCCCTACTTTTTAACTCTGCATTTACCAAAGGTTGATCAAGAAATGGCTGCATTAAGTACTGCCTATGTACATTAGTGCAAAAGTTTAAATAAATAAAAATGTTGAAGAATTGCGTGGATGTAAGAGTAAAAAAAAGCAGGCTATAAAGATAAAATATATTAAATTATATATTAATAATACCAGTCGTTATTAAGTGAACATGTTTACGAAAGTATTTTATTTCATTTCACATAATATTAAAATTTTCGTTTAAATTTAATCATGATTGACTGACTGTAGCCGATAAAGATGTCGATTAATTAGTTTAATCTTTTCATTTCGCAAATGAAAAGAGGCGTTTATATTATCAGCTATTCATTAACGATTCTTCTTATGATGGCTATTTAAATGGTTATTCGCAAGCTATTTATATATACCGATTATATATCTATATATTTTATCCAATTAGGAATAAAAATGTATAATCATGTTATATGATATTAACATTTTATGATTCTATTCATATGATTAAATGTTCATGGCTCTTTTAATTATAATAAAGATTTGAATATTTTTATATAAGTTAATCTTAACATATAAACCAAATCCTATGTTTTGTCTCAATTTAAATAGGAGATGAGTTCAAATGTTAACCGACTTTTAAAATATATTTTACCACCCAATGCAGTTTAATCCAACTTAAAATCGATTATAAAATTTATAATCGCAATGTTATATAACAATATATTTTTCTGTTATTATTTTATGCAAAATGTTTGCTGCAAAACGATTGTGACAATAGATTTGGCGCGTTTAAATATTATGCCTTTTCGTTGATAATAAGAATTGGTTAAAAAGTAATTGCTAAAAATTAATTAATTTTAAATAATAATTTTATCTATTGTTAAAAACAAAATCCATAAAGTTATTTTTATACCACCAATTAAAAAAAGGTAAAAAAAAATAATAGTTCCTAACATGTCCAAAAATATAAATGTAAAATTGAAAATTTTTACAGAGAACCCATTTTAAAAAAGAAAATATTTTTAAAGAATTTTAACGGCAGATGATTGAAGGTATTGTATATTGGTTATTTATTATTTCATGGATAGGTTTTTTACGCTTGAGAGGATTTAATCAACTTTTTTCAAAACAAAACCATAAAATAAAATTAAAATTATATTTTGGTAGTAGTGCCCATTATTTGAACCCCATTTAAATTATAAATTTTTAATGAAAAGTAAGGGATTGAAAAACAATAATAATTTTTAAAGGTAACTTTTTTGTATAGACTTTATAATCGTCTTCAGTCTATCCACTTTAAAAACCAACCCAATCGATTTTTATACCACTGCTATTTTTCACTGTATTCAGGTGTAATAGTAGCATTATCGAATTCACTGTTTTTATTACAATTTACATTTATCTAATAAAACATGGTGGTCCCCATGTCTGATATTCTTTTTCCGTTTATCTAAGGCCTTCATTTGTTTATTACATTGTAAATTTATTATAACAAGTAAATCCTAGCTGCAGCGAAGCGTAAGAAGTTTCTAGTATTTCATAATTGTTTAGAAAAAAAAAGGAGATCACTTTTTCCCAAAAGATTTTTCCCGTGCCGGATTTTAGTATTTCCATATTAAAAAGATGGAGACTTAACAAAAATATTAAAGACATTAATAGAAGAGAATTAATAATTCAAAAATTTTAGACATGCGAAATTCATATAGTTTTCATAAAAATTCCAGGACTTTTGTCCATAACAATAATAAAGACCTTTATAAAGCCTAATGAAAATATGTTATTAGAAAAATATTTCCCCCGTAAGTTGTTAGTAATTATAAGTAGTTATTACTTTTTTACGGTCGGTATAATATTTAATTTCTTCGTATATTACATAAAATTTAATAAAAATATTCTCCTAACATTGTCTATTACTACATAATTATATATACATATATTTTGTTACTATTTAACTGTTTCAAACTAATAAACAGGCTGGGAGGAGGTTTTTTGGTTAAAATTATCTTATTCATTTACAGGGCATGGTTGAACTAAGAAGAACTCACTTTACAATATGTTATGTCGTTTTAATCTATGTCACATTATACATTTATAGAAAGGTAAACAAAGACGGTTTTTGTTCTTTTATTTACAAATTTCGCGGTGGAAAAATGATTTTACTCAGTCAAGGTGGTTTCGCCAAGTGAAGAAAATTTAAATATTTTTAAAATTATGCCCTTTTACTTTTTGGAACGAAAATATTTAATTTGGAGACGTCATCAAAGAGTGTTGTAGCTTCAAATTCTACGGACACTTAACATTGTGCTGTAATTTATGGCATCAGAATGTAAGAAAATTCTAAAGCATCTAGATTCTGGAAAGCATTATGTGTCCCGAATAGAAACTGCAGCCTGGTCCACGGTATAGCAAAGCCAGTCGGAGAGACAACCTTTCCCTCCGCCAAGGCAGGGGCTGTACGGCAAAATGCAGGTAGAGTCCAAAATCAACAGAATATCGCTCCCACATGTTATTATAATGAATAGACTCAATAAAAGGGCAAACTTTTTTAATTATCTTCTTATGATAAATTCTTTTACCGAACCTATTTTTGTCTTCTTTACCTTAGTACAAGAACAAAGATCTTTTGGCCATTAATCGGGTTCCTTCTTGTAATTTTCTTAAGGCCATTTTATTAGGATTTTTTATTATTTAATTAACCCAAGCTTCGTTTTAAGATTCGCCCCTTTAGGAAGAACTGCACAAAAACATTTTTAGCAGATTTATTTCGAAAAAGGGAACAAGGAGTTTTATACACACTTAGCTCCAAGACTTGATTCGCGTGGTAATATTACCAAATCAAGTTACACCATTCAAAGGACATTAAATATATTTTATTGTTTTTACCAAAAGGAAGACCGGGATTAACCAGACAGACAGACAGACTGACAAAAGTTCGTATAACATAATGTACTCGTTTACAATCGGTTCTTTAAATGTTTCCAACAAATACTACAATTTTATTTTTAGTATAGATTAGTATCTAAATATACAACAATGTTTAAAAGAAAAAAAACCTTAAAATGGAAAATTATAGGTTCTAGGTTGGGTGTACCTTTAAAAATTTGGTTAGTGAATTTGGTAAGATTTAGTTTTCATGTTAATTAATACCATTTTTGATAAGAATCTTAAATTACTGGCCAAAAAACTATGATACAATCCCAAGAACTTTAATTATTTTGTTTCCAAGACAAATCCAAAATTATTTACCTTCGGTATATGTAAACAATATTTAATAACATTGTAAATTTTTTAATTAATAAACTATTTATTACTTCCTGGTGGTATCGCGGAATTTTAAACATATTCACAATCTTTTTCTGACTATTTAAGTTTATTAAATAAAAAGATTTAGTTTACTACAGAAAAATTCGTGAAAACAATTGTTAAAAATATTTAGGACGGCAGGGCTACTTAACTCATTAACTGAGATGAATGAATATTCATGTAGAAGACATTTATTTTAATTTGATTTGTTTAATTCCATTTATTTGTCAAGTTTAGCCATCAATTGAATTAATTACATTCGTTAAAATGTTTCAATCTGTATATTGTAACTGTTCTTTAATCTGATGTTAATAAAAATGATCTTAATTCCCACTATCTGTTACCCACGGCTTCGTAAAAAAATAATAGCTCGTTCTTTCGAGACCTTTCGGAATGGACCAAATTTCATCGGAATTTTAAAGTTTAGGAAAGAAAGGACAGACAAGATAATAGACAGACAGAGTTACTTCTGCATTTATGATTTTTTTCTGCATTTTGTGTCCCACTGCTGGGCAAAAGCTGTGACCTTTTGGCTCTTTTGCTAGCCATGGATAACCAGTTTTTCTTGAATTTGTCTCCGGACTTTGGCCTTATTCCGGCGCGCCTTTTTATAAGCTTTTAGCCCAAGGCTGCAAAAAAAATTTTGGTAATTATCACCGGGTGGCAATGTGGTCAGGCAGAATTTAGTGTTGCGCTTTTGGCCCACGTCCGCAATTTGTGTAATTAAACGAAGTAAATTTTTCTGAATGGTCTGTCAGCTTGAGTTAAACCCGTTCCCGTACCTTTTTTAAATCACTTAAACGGACTTCCTGGCCGGTTGGTCAAAAGACCAAGTCTGGGAGCCAAGCAATTGGCCAACCGTTCGCAGCCTTGGGTTTTAAATGGAGATTGGTCATTGCTGTGCTCTTTGACCCTATCCGATTGGATGATTTGCCGTGTTTAGATCTTGCAGGATACGGCTAAACTCCATTGGGGAAGAGGAAACAGGAATGTCATCGGCAAATTGGCTTTGGTTATACCTCCAAATGAACAATGGCTTAATTAGGTCTAGTTTAGGCTCGTTTATTACAAATTTAACAAAGGTTTGCATTAGTCTATACATTAGTTTCCTTTATTTATACCGAATTGGTATTATTTCTCCAAATAACGAGGGCTTTTATATTGAATTTGAATTTAATTCTCCTATTAATTTATTTTAAAAAATTTAATACATTTTAAACCTCAATTGTTAACAAACAACATTTAACCAGTTTATAAAAAATCAGTCATAAAACATAACTACTTAAATAATTTATGGGTTAAAACAAAAATCCATATTTTACAAAGAACGGTTTTTAGATGGTTCCTTAATAAAAATGTAAAACTTTTTATGCACATTGTTTTACAGAGAATCACATGTTAAATGTTTTATATTTAATTTTAAGATAACCGGAAATCGATATGGACTTTGGAAAATTTGGCCGAAATTGGGATAGATCTGGAACGAAAAGCATTTATTCGATATTCATACGAGCAGATTAAATCTACGATCCATGTAAATTGCCGATAGCATATTTTGGAGTTCTATGTTAGCATTATTTGCAAATGATATTGAATATTAAATTTATAATTGAAAAAAAAAACAATAAAGATATAGGCAAATTTTAGGTTGGCGTTTTTTTTGGTTTTTAAAAAAAAAAATAGTCACACCATTTTGTTTAAGTGAATACTAAATTTAGATTACTAAATAGTAGTGCAGTTTTAGTAGAGTTGAATGAATACCTGCCGGGGAAGGTTGTACCCCAAATTCTTTTCCCGTCCTACCGCAAGGAAGTTAAAATCAATGAGAAGTTTTCTCTAAAACCAAATAAATAGGTTTTCACCAACCAAAAAAGGCTGAAATGGTAGTTAGTATAGAAACTTTAAAACCTAGATATACCGGTTTTATAGACGCCCATAACTCATTCCAATCGAATACCTTCTAATACTCTGCAAACGCTAAACAGCAAAAGATTTTTTCAAAATTTTTAAAGTTTTTCAGTTTCGTGTTCCTATAGTGCTAAAATTATTCGGAAATTGACTTGATCAGGAGGCTAGAAGTCATCTAAACTGCTTAAAATGATTTTTATTGTCTCGTTAAAACAACATATAAACATGGGTCAGAAGCGAATAGGTGATAAGCCCAAAAGGATTTTTTGCCTTATTAAAATCTTTACTTTTCTAACTATAATGTATCATCCGTAATTAAAATAAACAATACAAAATGGGATTTTACAATGGGGACTTAATTTTTTTTTTACAGTTGTTAAATTGGGAACCTGCAAGGACCGCCAATGTTATATTAAACCGAATTGATTTTACATGCCCATCCGGCGCGGAGATCATCTTAATTTTCAGACTATAACAATGACAGGCTATTATAAATATTGGCAAAGCCAATATTTTCGGGAACAATTATAATCCTTTCCTTAAGATATTAATATAATATTTAAAAGTATTCGATTTATTATTAATCATTTAGAATAATTTTTTATATCATAATAAACTTACTGAAATTAAGTGCTACTGGTTTCTGGTACCCTAAAAGTTCATTATTTTCTTTACTATTATCGTTTGATAACACTTACTGAACTGCTCCCGTGGCCTGGTGGTATGGGCGTGTGCTTTGGATATTAGAGGTCGTCAACCCGGCGGGGACCAAATATTTCAAGTTGTTTCCAGTTGGTTAGGGCAATTAATCACCCAATTGTCTTGAAAAGTAAGATGATCCATGGTCGGATGGCATGTGAAAGTCGGTCCAACCCACCAACCCGGTTTGGACCAGCGGTGGGGATACGTTCCAAACCCCCAATAGATAGGGGTGTGTTAGGGGAGCCTTCGTCCAACCCGGTGGACCATCACGGCTGAGAAATGAAGCTTATTTTGGTTGGTGTGGTTTTAAAAGCCATTTCCTTCTTTTTTTCTGGTATTCTTTTCGTGTTTTATGAGCTATGGCAAGTGTTTCTGGGTGATTGGCGAAGTGACAAAAAATTTAACAACAACCGCAGAAGATCGTAGGAAAAGCTTTGCAGGAATTAGGTTGACGTGGCAACGGGCTAGCCAAATTGCTCTTGGAACCGATTTTGTTAGGAAGAAAGAGGAGGACAAATTTTTTCAAAATAAAGGATGTTGGCGGGAGGCGGGACGGGACGCCTCTTGGACGAAACTTAAAGGGTGTTTTTTGGCTTAACAGTGGACTATAAAAAGCTTTAACAACGACGATGTTAGTAAAAATATAAGAAATATGAATGCTTATACGTGCAGTATTTTATATTTAATAATGCAAATACATAAAACCATAACACATAAAAAAGAAGTTTCAATTCGCAACTTTTAGGAGTGAAGATTACAGTGGTAGTGGAGCGGTTCGTTTGGCTGTATGACCGGCATTTAGCCAAGAGAATTGAAGCCCCAGGCCAAAAGGCCCGAGGAAGGCCGCCGGGGAAGAGGAGCGTTGGTCGATCTCCGACCAGGTGGGATGCAGTTGCCGGTTTAATTTAGCAGCGAATAGTAGGGGATCGGTCGTCTCGGCGTTCATTAGAAAAGGCTTTCCAGAATTTTACGGATAAACGCTGGTAATCAATGAACAACGAAAAAAAATATTATTCGATCCACTTTTAAATCATTAATTTTCAACTTTTTACTTTTTTTCGTTACGTATTAAGTAATTTATAATCACGTTATACTGTTACTATGCAGAACAATACCAAGATAGTTGACCTTACAGGTTTACATAACTTACTATTATTGAGAAATATAATATTAATCAGCTGCGGATAGTTAAGCAGAAATCGATCGCACAACCTTAGGTTTGAAAATCAAAGTTAAATAAGAAAGAATTTTCTTCAGGATGTCGAAAAATTCAATTTATTAGAAAAATTTGGCTTGCTCATATACAGCAAGTTTTTATTTTTGATTTGGTTGTTTTTACGCATTTAACAGAACAACAAGCCTATTATATAGTTATGTTATATATTTACTATCCCATTGAGGTAACAACACATGCATAAAGAATAAAAGAGTCTATAAGTCAAACTTAAATACTGGAATTATTTTCAATTCTTACAAATAAAACAGAATTTCCCTTTTTTTTGAAATTTGCTTAATTCTTATGTTTTTGTATAATTACTTGTAACATACAGAAATTTCACCCAAAGTCATTCCAATAAACAAGAAATATTTCGAATCCGCTGAATTTCCCAACAGTACTGTATTTTAAACACACGACCTCTGAAATGTTCTCATAGCCATAAATTACCGCGGGCGACGATGTTGTTAACATTCACATTTAAACTTCTTTCCCTTGCTTGTATAACCACTAAAATTTTAAAAAAAGCTTTTACAATAGCAATAAATTATTTGTGAAGGTAATACATAGTTCTATATGTATAAAGTATTAGAATATTAAAATTAAATCTGCTTATCGACTCAAAAACACAAAAGCAAAAGATAATGCCACTTCTGCCTTTTTTACTCCTCCGATAAGACTGGTCACACGACCAGAGAGATCAGGCGTAGGGTCCAAATTTTAAATGTCCATCCGACGCCGGGATCATCTTATAATACAGGGAAATGGGTGGATCACCTAACTGGCCCTTAACCAACTGAGAAACAACAAATGAAAAAATACCCCGGATTTACAGCAACCCCAACCAATTATAAATAGGTACTTGATTTATAATAATTAATCATATAAAAAATAACAATCTGTTATTTGTATTATACATTGAATCACAATAATCCCCATAATAATAAACCCATGCTTGAAATTAAGTATTTTCGGCTTGTTTAAAGTCCAAGATAAAATTTTGGTAAAAAAAATTGAATGACAATTATTAGTAATTAAAACAAAATATTACTACGAAAATATAACAATGTTGGATACAAAAATTATCCCCATAACTAAAAAATATTAAATCTTTTTGGTACACGTAAAAAGTAAAATCCTGGAAGGCAAAGGGAATTTGTAATTCAATTCAAACCATTTTTTAGGCAAACGTTATCTGGAGACGAAAACAACGTTTTATGGTTTAATGTTCAGATGACTTTAATATTTGTTGTTTTGGTAATACTGAAATGCCATTCAGAAGATGCCCTTCAAATTATACAATAATTATTTTACATTCTATAAGGCCAGAAAGAGGATTTGCTTTATGTTATAAAACCGGGACCCGCCCTGCCCCCCGGTCGGACTTTATATATTGAAAATCTTGGTTAATATCCGTATTTAAAATGATTACTTCATGAATATTAATGAAATATAAAAAAAAATTTTTAATTTTTTTGTCTCCCAGTTCCAGCTTATCTTTAATTGGGGGATTTTGACGGGACTCTTTCTGAAATTTTGTTGATATAACAGGTATTTCTTTTCAAAGTCGCTGGCAACCACAGTTTTTATTAAACCAAGTACTTAATCAGTAAGGGGTTTGACTATTTCTTGAGTATTATAGTTAGCTTGGTTACTGTTATTTATGTTTAACATCAAGTCAGATAATTTGAATCATTCATATATTTAAATACCTAACTTGCTAGTCGCTAAATAGTTTTAAACGGATGTAAAATGGTACTCCCATTTTAATTCTATTATAATTTTGCGACAGTACCTCAGTTTTGAGGTATTTCAATCCTTTTATAATTTAGTAGAAGTATTTATTTTTGATCTGCAATTAAAATACGCTAATAGGGCCAAGACAACAAAGTTTTTCATTTGTGATACTTTCAGCGCTTAGACTTTATTCGTTTATGTCATAGTTAGCAAAATTTTAACTAACGAATAAATTTTAATTACTGGGACTTAATGTAACTCAACTGGGTTTATTACTACTGTTACTTAGATTTATGTCTTTATTTAGTAATATGAATCTTATTACACCTGTAGTAACGCAATAAATTAAATAAAATATTTGTGCAGTCCGGTTTCAAGTAATACACATGACAAGCAAAAAATGAAATAATTCAATGAGTAAAACGTAACTCTTATAACCATGAAATGTTAGGCATTTTATACATAAGAAATTTTCTGATATATAAAGTTCGAAGTCTTTTGATCGTTGGATCATAAAATATGATAAGAAAATCCATGATATTAACCACTTTATTATTAAAAATGACAGACAATAATGAAAAGAAAGATTTTTGAGAATATAGTGACAACTATATTGTTGGAACGTAAAAAAAGCTTGAAAGCCCCGTTCAAGTTACGTTTTTTAAAATAAGTTTTTGCATTTCAATATTCATTTTATTTGTGTTACCTATGTATAGTATAGGGACACAAAATAAAACGATGCCTCTTTAAGTTAATGTCTATAGAAATATAAAATGGGAGTGTCCGCTTGTAACATATAAATAACCGTTTTAAAATGATTACGTTGTGATAGATAACCGATGTATACAACAAAAAAACATTTTAAATTATTTTTGTCTATATGTCTGTCCGTTTATTTTGGCAAATTTTTGAAATGGCTTTGACGGATCTTTCACTGGAAGGTAGTTGATGATACTGGCATAATTACAAGTAATTTAGGCTACTTTTTTTACAAAAAATTACACTTTACAGAAGGTATATTAAGAAAAATTAATTTGGTTTTGAAAATCACGAAACAAATCGAACCTTTACCCCAAATACGTAACGGGATGGAAAAAGATAGTTTGGTAAATGTCCGACATATCAAAGGAGCGGTCCGTGATTACAGTTAGCTAACAGGAAACTAAAACCCAAAAATATAGGTTTATTTAATTATATTCAAACTTGTTAATTATTATTACATATTACAAATTAGTCCAAAGTTGATATTGTTATTAGGTCTAAAATATATTGTAGTTTAATTGTGTCAAGAATCATAGGCAGGTTTTTAATTTCGAGGGTTATTCGTTTTTAAAAGTTTACTAAAAAAAAAAAAAATGAAATGAAACACAAGACTTTTTAAATACCTTAAACACCAGGAAACCTGATTCCTTCCTTTAAAACCCCAAATGTAAATTAATTTTCAATTTGGCTTAAATTCATTTTAAAACGCACAAATAATTAATGGTTCAAAATCTGTAACTTTAATTATTAAAGTGCGAATCTACCTTCTAATCTAATTAATAATATTAACATAGTTGATACAACTCCTTTAATTTTAATTTGTAAAATATTTTAATCCTTTTCTTTTGCTTTGGATGTTTCAAATAGTTAAACTAAGCCAATCAAAATAATCATTAAAAATATATAATAGAAAAAAAATTTTCTTAATTACTATTAAGATTTCTACGAAAGTTAAAGAAAAAATTGTCGTAGATAATAGATAGTATAGATACTTTATAGTAATTTTCATCACAACTTAAATCAATACGAAATTCCTAAAATTGACCTGAATATATATTGGATATTCAAACAATCATTTAAATTGCCCGTAACGTAGTACAAAATCTATATGGCGCTCTATGCACGGGAAAACTACTGAAATTATATAGGTATATGATATTTGCCCTCGGGTCTAAGTTTTATTGTCTCGAAGTTATTTTTCAACACACTATTGTAATTGTGTTGTATATAAATTAATTAGCATAGCACAATTATTTTAGATAGTGCCTTTTATATAAAATTGCAGTCCGTCCACAGCTCTTCAAGTATATTTAGATTTTTCCCATGGAAATAGATTTCCCTGGGATAAATCATAGCTTATATTACTATATATAATATAACTTTCTAGTAGTGAATGAATATTTTAAAACTGTTCAGTTTCGGACCATTTCAAACAAAATAAAAAACAATTAAATCATATTTCTGTTAAGTTATCTATCTCAAATGTTAGTATCAATTTACAAATAATTATCGGTGGGTAATTTGTTTATAAACGATGGTTTGGGACCTGAAATTTTGTTGTTTTTTCGGGCCAAAACCCACCTTGCCTGTAAAGTAAGATGATCCGGATCGGATCCACATCGGTCAGGTCAGATTTAATTTTTTCTGAACCGTGCAACAGTTCCATTTTGGCTTGTGCGGGGGAAAAGGAAGAAAATTTGCAACCCTACTGTATTACCATGGCTTTTATATAATATAAATCGGAGCCGCTAGTTTGAATCAGCAGAAGGATGTTATTATTATTACTGAAGGATATAAATATGGTATATTTTTGTCATATTTTTCAAATAAAGCTGATTTCTTCGTTTGTTACAAAAATAATTTAAATGTTTATATAAATTATAAAAACATGAAAAGCCAACAATTGATCGGTTTATTATGTACTTGTACCTTTAACTAGTTCATGTTTACACTTCTCGTGCTCAAACGATAACAGTCATTAAATATCATCAAGAAAAAATTGCTAATTGATCATATCAATTTAAGAGTGTTTTTTATATTAGAGAGACTAATACTTAATAAATAAACATTTAAATAATAGACATTGAATCATCTTTTAATTTATCTTCAAACTATCAGTATATACGTTATCTCAAAACTAAATAGCTAATTGAAGATTAAGCCGGAAAAACGTTCCATTTAGCGGTTCCAAAGAGATTTAAAAGCTGGAAGAATAGAAACCATAAAAGTCTTCTTTTAGCAAACAAAAGGATTAACCCAATTATTCTTCGTCTTTTTACAAAGACAGTCGACCTTTTTTCCAAATTTTTTTTATAAAAGGAACAAATAAAAGGAACTATTTATTAAAACCCCAAAATTATTAAAACGCAACCGTTTTTAAATAAAGGTTTGGTGAATCTTTTCGCTCCAAACTTTCTTTTTGATGACGCCTGTCACAAAGACAAGCGTTATAGATAAAATGAACAAAGAATCCAATTACTTTTTATCAGTCACGGCTCATTGCTCAACCATCCACTTTTTTCATTACCTGTTCATTTTAATATAAAAAACCAGGCCCAAATTCTTAAAATGGCCAGGGCCAAATTTAGGCTTTAATTATTGATCTTAGGATTTGTCCTTTGTACATTTTCTTTAGTAGAAAATTCGAAAATGTGGAAATAATGTGTTTTCGCACGAAATTACGGATTTCTGACTTGGCATTCATATATCTTTTAAAATATTCATTTAATTAAAACGTTCTTTATCACACCTTTATAAATTTTTTTTAACTCGTTAATTTTTAATGAAACCCAAAAAGAACCTTTTGAATATGCCTTCATTGTAATTTTTTATAAATGTTAAAATAAAAGCCCTTATTGTGGTATATTCCAAAACATAAAGTTATATGTTTTGGGAATTTTGTTGTGGACCAACTTAAGGGTACATTTTGGGCCAGAAAAGTTTAAACCATTCCTTAAAGTTGAGACATGCTTAAGGCAATCTAATCGCAAGAGGTTGGATTTCCCATCCTAAAAATCTATTAAAGTACTTATCACAATATTATTAAAATGGGACTACATGACAGAAACCTACCATTTTAAAAATAATGATTTGTGAAGGAATTTAATTAAACCAAATTTTAAAAATTTGTGGGCCAAGGGAAACGGTTGCCTTTATTTCGAGGACTTAAGCGCTCAAGTTTTGGAATTTTCTAAACATTCCCCAACAAATAATTTAGGATTGAACCGAAAAAGTAAAAAAATAGATACCAATATGTAAAAATTTAACACATGTCATAATAAAATAAAAAAATTTAACATAAAAGTCATAATTTTTTGGTGGCCACACCCGTCCGAGGCACCGCGCCATGTTCCCTTTCTTACTTATAAGACAAAACCAAAAGGGCACGAAAAAACGCTGAGCCAGAAAAACATATTGTTTTGGACCCGGTGGCAATCTCAAAATTTCATTTAGTAGGTATCGGCAGGTACCGGTCCGATTTTTCCAAATTGATAGGACGATCATCCATCCAGAACCTTTTTTACCGGGAAAAACCCCGTCTTCGCGGGGCAAAGACGGGATGTCGGACCGCAACCGACCTTCCACCACGTTGTTCCTTCCTGACGGTTTTAGGGTGGGGTCACAGGAACGTTTTAACCATCTGAACCCCACTCAGGCGGCTGCCGAAGTATTCCCTATCCCAGCCTTTTACGGCCATCTGGGCTCCCTCTGGGCGCGTCGGAACTGGGCGGGCGCCCTTCGTCTCGGCCCTTAGTTCGGGAACAGACCCCGAATCTGTTATTAGCCTGGGAGCCAGGAGTTCCCGGACCACGCAAGGACCAAACTTCCTAGCCCCCAGCGGGCGGCCCCAGGGAATGCCCGCTGCCACTCCATTTCGGCCGGCAGGGAGGAGACGAACACCATGCCGGAATTTCCCTCCCACGGGGTTTCCCCCACACCGCATCAGCGGTGCGGCCCGCCGAGTCGCGGAGGAAGGAAGAGCGGCCACGGAATACCGACACCTCTTCCCCCGCGACCCTCCTTGCTGCGAAGGCAGGTTGGGGCACACCTACCCCTGCAACCCGTCCCTGCACCCTCCAAAGGGGCATCCAAAGGGGCTTTGTGCAACCGCCGGAGGCCCCTCCACGGCCGGGCTCCAAACCTCAGGCCGGCCAGGTTCCTTCTTATTTCCTGGGCTGACCCAAGGCCGCAGGTACTGAGCCCCACCGGCTTAGAAAAGGAGAACCTGTTCCCCATCCGAACCAGGAACAACTGATCGAGCCTTCCCTGGGGTTCTTGGAATAAATACATTGAAATACACTAACTCCAATCATCATTATGTCAAAAATATTCTGATTTGCAATAGAAAACACTATTAGAATCCTGTTTTTAAATTGTTACAGGTTTTTTAATCGTCGTTATCGGTCCGTATTCATCACTCATGAAAAAAACTTTATGAAATTTAAATTAATAACTAACTTTTCTGTTACTTTTTAAACAACATTCCCCAACATACAAATTACGTGAAAATGTAGTTTTAGATTAGTCCCCGAGGCGCCGTAGGCGTTGATAAAGGCCAAACAGCCGCACTACGAATCAGCAAAATTGAAACAGTTACTGTTAGAAAACCCTTGAGTGTTTTGGGCACAGCCTTCCCGGCACAGGGGCGATAACGGAGAGGGATTTTGGCTTATCGAGCAGTCTTATTTTGTGATTCTGGAAAGAACCGGAGGTACGGATTAACGGGGAGTTTAAACTTAATTATGGAAGGATTGAAATAAAAAGGAATTAACTAAATAATAAACCCAACCGAATGAAATAGTATTAGGTGTTAGGGAATAATTGTGGAATATTTTTTTAAACAACATGGTCCTTTACTTGGCTTAAAGAGAAGCCCGAATCGCTCAAAGGAATTATGGGAAGACCTTGTCCAAGAAATACGCCAAAATTCACAGAAGAACAGTTAAAAGAGATGGCTCAAGAATTGGCAAGCTAAAAGGCAAAAGGCCGGCCACACGTTTTGTGAACCGATAACCGTTAGGGAATGGAACCTAAATTTAAAATTGGAGTTGACAATAAAAGCAAAATATTTTTTGACGGAGCTTTTTATCACCAGAACTTTTTAAAAGGTTGTATAAGTGCCATAAATGATTCTTAAAAATTATTATATTGTTTGTTTCTCGGCCACCCATCCCAAGGGTGCCTCCAAACGAAAGGCTTTGGATTGGCGTTATAATTTGTAAGGTTCACATGGACTTTACGGATGCCGGAGATTAAAACCAAAGTTGACTGGTCCACAAAAATTAAAAGTCGTCAGGGAGATCAAAGGACATCGGAATACCCATGTTACCCATAAGCACCTGATCCCAAGGAAGCGAGTCCCAGGACATATAGCTTTTGGCCGAATTATGAGCTGAAGTGAATTACATAAGCAGGAACGCACGGTTTACTTTGAGTTTGGAAAATTTGCATTGGGAGAACCGAGGCCTGGCAAACGGCCCGGCGGCAAAGATGGAGTGACAACGCAAAGTGGGCCCTTGCCTGGAGGACAATAGCCTTAAAGATGAGGGGGGCACTTAGGAGGCCTATACAGCAGGACTGACAAGGTGGATGTTGATGACATTGATGTTTCCCAAAAAATTTTTCAAATGTAATGTTTATTATTGTAAATAATGGAATTGATTTCATGCAAAAGAGGTTTTATTTGCTCTTTCATTGTTAAAATCATTTTCAATAAATTATTTTTATATGTAATTGTTCTTCCTTTTGCCGTCATCTTTAAAAGTATATTGTAATTATTAATTTTTAAATAAATAATAAATATCATAACGTCATCACCTTCAAAAGGAATGAAAAAGATAGCATTTAATTAATTGTTACCATTAACAATTTTTTGTGTTAAAACAATTTTATTTGTTAACTTTTATCAGTAGTTGATTAAAGTGATTGGAATTTAAATTTCGTCCCATTAAACCGTCCGCCTCACATACGACGAATGTTTTATTAATTAGCCTCACCTATGATATGAAAGAGTTCTTACTGCGACACGAACCTGTATTTAAGGTATTACACAAAGAATGTTATAACGCATGTTTTGTAATCAAAGAAGCATTTCCTATATCAAAAAAAAACTATAAGATAAAAAAGATTATCAATTTAAAAGGCAGCCCCAAACACCGGGTAATTTTTTCTTGAAATTAAAAAATGGTAATTTATAATGGGACTATTTCTTACAACATACATTTTTAATTAAAAATAAAAATCTTTTACACCAGTTTATTGTGAAGGTGGATAACCTTCAACCCAAAAAAGTTGGTGTTGGAAAGTAAAACAGTTGTTTGCCGTTAATAAAGGGTTATTGTGTCCTGAGCAATTTCCCAAAGGGTAAAGGGCTTGTTAGTTGTGGGAAGTTTTTAAACATTTTTGGTCATAACAAAATGAAAATGATATTTTAATTTCTTTTTTGTTTATTTTGAACTGCTTAAATTTTTGAAAATAAATACTTTTTAGGGAAATAAGTAAAAGGAGTACTGCAATTACAGGATATATTTTTTGGAAATATTTACTTTGTTCTTTAAACTGTCACTTTGTTTAAAAGGAATTTTTGCCTGGATATTTAATTGCAGCCGGATTAAAAATTACAAAACCTAACCACGGTTGTGTTTTTGGGCTTGTGGTTGTAAAAATATGACTGACGTCAGACAATGTATAAATATTTTGTGCAATATGAGTTGGTTACGTTTTTTTTATTGCATTCGAATGGACAAACAGTTGACCCGCCAGTGATGACCAATTAATATCAATTGGTCACCGAAACACCAATAGAAATCGGTATTTTTATACCAGGTACCTGTAGTCCCTAACCGGCGAATATTATACCAGGTACCTGGTAGGTTTATACCAGGGATATTATCAACCCGCTGCCTACTATTAGACAAAGGATGTTACGGTTTTCCCACCCAGTAAATAAAGCAACCACAGTGCCCCTTCAAACTGGAAAACGAATATTTAAAAAAGATTTTGATTATCCGTTCGCACCTTTTACAATTGTTTAACATTAAAGGTTACTGGGGTTACCCTTAAATTTAGACTTATGCGCTCGCAAAACCGTATTGTTAACCAAATTTGGAACCAGAGGATTTTTGTTAGAACATAGTTTAAGCTATTTTTAAGGTTTAGCCAGCAAAGAATCGCACAACGTTCGATTGTTGACACCTTTAAAGTTTTGGAATCAAAATTAAACACTAGAGGGAGCAAACGAGAGAAGGAGTGCAATTAAGAAAAGTTTTAATATAATTGTTTAAAATGCAGTAAAATAAAACCCACAAATGTTTCCAAGGCCCCCATAGTTTGGTGATCCAACCGTCTTTTGGTAAAAACCATGATTGATGCAAATTTAAAAAATGTTTCCTCCCAGGTTGTCGAAATAATCTTAGACATTCGTCATCAGACGTCAGTATCTAAATTTGTTGAGATCTTTCGAAAAATGTTTTAGAGGTCTGTTAATAATTACTCTGCGCAAACCGCAACTTGGGCCCATATTCCTTGTGTGTGTGTAATTTTACTCGAGGATCGGGATATTTAAACGGAAAGAGGCACCTGTTCAGGAAATTGAGGGCGCCGGGGTTCCTTTTGTTACATACCACGCCAATTTGTTCCAGCGCATTGGGTTTTAGGAAAGGGTCCCAAGTTAGAGCCAAAGTTTTTCTTAAAACCACACGTCGTCCGCAAAAGTTGTCTACAATTGAAAGGATGTTTTAATTTTATCAATTTTTTTTTTGTTTTATAAATTGATTCACAAATTTAAAGGGTAAACGCAATGAACATATAGATTTTTTATTAATTAATAAAAGTGTCCGGAAGGAACCTTTTCCCGGCCGAGTTTTCCAAAAATCAAGGTTTCGGTCGTAGTTTCGGTTTCGGGCCAAATTTTCCGAAACTTTTGCCGAAACCCCGAAACTGGTTTTGAAGTATTTTCCTTAGGGTTAAAATGTATAATTCAAAATGAGTTCAGATCAGTGAGGTTCAGAAAATTTCAAGTTTGACAAAAAAAATTGATGATTCTTTTAAAAAGACGGAGGTAGGGAACAAAAAAGTGTGAGAACAAAAATATACCCTTAGAAACCAAAAAAAAACAAAAAACGGGAAAGGAGCTCAGATACCTTGGTTGTGTTAATAAAAATCTTTCGGTCCCTTTAGTTTTTTTTCCGAAAAAGTCATTTGTTTGGATTTGGTTAAAGAATTACCATCTGAAACCAACCAAGTAAAACGAAGGCCTTTAATAGAGGCCCAACCCAATTGAACTTTTGGGTATGAGAAAAGTCTCCCCAGATGGGTGCCGAGAATCAGAAACAAAATTGAACCTTAACAATTAAAGGATATCGTTGGACAAGTTTTAAAAAGATTCTTCCTAAAACGGTTTTGGTGGCGGTGGAAACACGGGTTTGGTCCAGGGACCTGCCGGGCCGTGGTATTTCCTGACCAGGGTATAGCCTCCTTTTTAACCCAAAGTGATAGTTATTGATTATCTGGATAGTGGAACCATCATTACAGATTATGCAGCTTTAATACCGAGGTTGAGAAATGCCGTCATTGATAAAAAGAAGCAAAACTTTGAACGAGCGAGCTTATTTCATCTAGACAACGTACCGGCGCATAGTTGGCATTAGCAATGGCCACCGTTCAGCATGTAGAGTACATTTGGTCGAGCATCCCCTATTCACCAGATCTGGCGCCTAGCTATTTTTCATCTTCTCTCCAAATTGATACAATACTTCAGAGGAAACATGTGTTTAAACTATGTTAAGACAATCCATTTTTAAAGGAATTGAAGCATTGGAAACTTGGAACGATGGACTTGGTGTGTTGGTGGACTGGAGATTATGTAGAAAATAAATAATTAAGCTATCATAGTCATCTATCTTCATTTTTACAACTTTTGGTCTCCTCGAACTACAAATACAAACAAAAGTATTAATCATTTTATTTTCAATTTTATTATCAATACTTAGTCTTTAATGCAACAGCCATAATTATTAATTTATTTATTAATAACTGATATTGCTATAAGAAGTTTATTTGAAAAAAAATTATATATTTTAAATATTTTGTTATATAAAAATATTATTAGAAACTGAAATAAACGATTACGTTTAATATACTGTCTCCATTCCATGACTAAAATAAAGCAAAATAATAGGCATAAAAGCTACATTTTTTAGTATTTCAAGAATTTTTATACATGATCACGTGAGTTTCTGGTTTCGGTTTCGGTCGAAACCGAAGCCACGGCTGAACTTCGGTTCGGTTTCGGTTTCTGGCCGGAAAACAGTTTCGGTCGGACTCTATTAATAAATATAAACTTAACCTAAATTATTTATATTATTCAATAATTAAAATAATTAAAATAATTGTTAATGAATGTTTTTACATCTTAAAAGAATCTAAAAAACACTCTGTAATGCTGTATTTGTAACTAACTTTGAAATTTGTAACAAATATAACCTAATTGTAGAATTCTACTTACATGGGCTTCTATTAGTATTGATCGTATAATAATAACTAAATTATTCCAAGGGTGGTCCCAAGGATTCCCATTTCGTGAATCAAGATAATAATTTAACGGCTTTTAGTTCACTTTACACCTCATCATTGTAGTTTAATCTAATAGTTGGGCGAATGCTCATTGACTCACAAATCAACCACCCAACGGAGAAATTTGTGGAGGCCTTCCTCGAGCTGTTTAATCTAGAACCAATTCGTGTGGAATGCTATCATGTACAATCTGTTACACATGAAGTATATATAAGCTTTAAAAAAAAAACAAATCATGAAATTATATATGATATTTTTCTTTCGTTGTCTAGGAATATATTTTAATTGAATCATTAATTTCAATAAAAACTTCATTCTAGAAAATTTAAATGTGAATAAAATAAATTTAATGTCGAACGTTATATTTACCTTCCTTAATTTTCGGTTCTACAAAAAAAACAAACTCAAACAAAATATCATCAAACTAAATATCTGTACATTAACTTTTATCGATAAAAAATAATAAAGTATTTTTTAACTTTTACAGAAATATTAGCGTTAGAAGATTGTTATATAATGAATATATTAATATTATAATTTAAGCATTTAGCTAAGTAAAGGGTAAAATAATAAAAGAGTGATTTCAAATGTGCACAGAGTTCGTATCTATATATATTTATTATCTTTACTACAAGTTAGATCAAGACACTGAAAATCTTCATATAAAACACAACAGATGATTGTGAATGAGAACACCGATTGATTTAAATAGGGATAGTATCGTATTCGTACGATTCCACGTAATGTGTGTTAAAGGGCACCACCGACAGACCTGCGGGTTAACAAGTAACTTTATCAACTTATCCCTGAATAAAGCCAACCGTGCGTCTTATTTATCTTTGCGGGGTTCTGATTATTATTTAGAGTTACAATGTTATATTTTTTTTAGAAGATTTTAGTGCAGTTATACAAGTTATTATGTTTTTATGCCACTAGCTCTCGAACCGGATCTTGATATGTTTTTTTACTAAAGACGGCACTATTCTTAAACCTTATTCACCAAACTTATCTAAGGTAATAGTTGGTAACAGCTTTATATTCAGAAATTTTTAAAGAAACTTTAAAGGCAGACTTTTGACATTTACGGACCTTATCCTCTCTTTAGGCAATGGCCAATACGAGAAGGAATATTATAAGATTTTTTGTTTAATGTTTATTAACGATACGGAATTAATAAATCTACTAAAACTTCCTTGTAAATAAGAACCTGCTGAGATTCTTTAACGATCTATAAGACAACACAAGCATGTTAAATAAAAAAAAGTGTTTAGTACAAAAAGCATATTTGCTTTTAGTACTAAAACTTTTATGTTGAGTAACTGAACCATTGTACAGTTGATTCTTGAAGTTCAAAAAAATTAAATTTTTGCTTTGCTTAATATTACATTTAGATCAATTAATAATTAATACAATTAAAGTTGTCCATTCGTCGTTTTGTAAAATGTCCCGTTTGGCAGGACTATGAATTCAGACAAGCTTCGATGCATTAATTGAATCGCAATAAAATAGTATAAGACCAAAGATATATTTTTATTCATACGCGTTTGGGGAATATACAATACAGGATTTAAATCATACAAGGATAATCAACCAAAAATACGTCAAACCGTTTCTGATAAAAGTGCCTTTGAATATATAAATAAAAAGTGAGTGAAAGTCGCTGACGAACACTGATCCTGTATCTACTGTCTATTTTAAACGCATTAATGTGTTTAAGAATTTACAATGTATTGCAATAAATTTGCTTTAAAAATGTGTGCTAACATCATCAAAATTGGTGTGGGTTATCCTAACTTATAAATGTGATACTGCCTTCGTAGCCTAGTGGTATGGGCGTGTGCTAAAGAAACCGCAGGTCGTGGGTTCGAATCCTGCGGGGACTCGAAAAATGGTTAAAGTAACATAATCCATGCGTCAGATGGACATGTAAAAAGTCGATCCACCCAACAACCCACATTGGACCAAAGGGGGGGATAGGCCAAAACCCTAATGTATAGGGGTGTATTAGGGGAGGAGTACGTGCCACGTCCAGAAATGGACTATCACAAGCTGATGATGAGTGTGATGTCATAAATGAGAATCCATTACTTTGAGACTATTTAAATTTGTACAATTACGTAAGATATTGTTATTGTCTATTTTTTAAAGTTCAGCCAGCGTTTGCAATATAATCGCATCGTTGTGATATTTATCGAGCTTTTAAATTAATTAATAAAAGTTCGTATTTTATACTTCAATTGCAAATCGTTACTAACTTACATGGCATCCAACAAAAAATGCATGCAATAAAGAGGTTTAAAATTTGTTGCAAGATTTCTTATTATTCTTTTGACCAAAGTTTTTAGAGTAAAAAATTGTAAATATTTTTGCTACCAAAATAATTAACGTAACTATTTCTTCTATTACCTTTATTTCTAATATTCGCTTGCCTTTATTACAAACAAATTGTCTATTAAAATTAGCCAAGATAAGCTTTATGTCAACGGAGAAAAGAAGTTACATGTAGCCCATTGACTATAAATAAGTAATTCCGTTACTGATAAGAGTTTGCTGGAAAACAATTAAATCACAAGGCTTTAGCAATCTTGTGGGTTGCTAAAGCATTCACCTAAATTATACAAGTTTTTGTAAATTATACAAGGCATTACGCCTAAATTATACAAGTTTGTATTGACTTTAGTGTTTTAGGAGATTTATATTTTACAGTTTTAAATAGTAAGTTTATTATTATTATTGTATACATAATATAATTATGATATTCCCTACTTAAAATTAATTAAAATAAAAGACATCTTCCTGCAATAATTGGAATAACATATTCCGGATCTGCCTTTTCCCAACGTAAACTTTATCCAGATTCGGATGTATTACGTTAGATTTTTATTCGAGTTATAAATTATTGTTAGCGTAGATGTAGTTAACACAATAAAACCATCCAGCACATACATCTTTACGAGTAACCTACAGTAAAAGTTTTAATAGGAATATATAATAAATGTTCTTTTAAAATTATTATTGTACGATATGAACACCGATTCCTTCCAAGGATGATCCGTGAGGCTATTGAGATTAGAAAACATCCAAATTTTAATAGATAAGATGGTTGGGTTCTACCACCTGCTTGGGACCCCATAATTAATAAATAGAATAGATGACGAGTGACGACCGTTAAAGTCTAAAGTAAAATTAAGTGAATTTTTAACAAAAAGAATATGACCGACTTCAAAATCTGAATTAATCTAGGAGCGGAGCAACGAAGTACCATACATTAAAAAAAGGAAAATTAAACATACCCTCCGAATTGAGTATCTCAGTCGGTCAAAAAGATCGTGCTAACCTTATGTAAAAGGACAAAAAATTGTTAAATATATTACAGAAAACTAAATGATAAATTGATTTAGCAAAAAGTTAAAAAGAATTTATAAAATTAATATAATGAATAAACAAATTAGCATAATTAATTTGATTAATGTTATATAAGCGAAGCGTGCGAACGATCGGCAGATTAAACTTGATGAACAGCTTTTCACTATATAAACGAAAAGATTATACTATATTATTCACTCTTTATTCGTAATTTTTTTTTGTTACTACTGATTAAATGGTTGATCAAAAGCAAACTGAGAGAGAAACATAAAAACGATAAGCTATTAATCTAATTTGTAATGAATAATTTTGTGATGAGTTTATACCACGGTACATAAGTATTACTGTTTAGTATTATAGGACGCCTTATCATAATTTATTTTGCGGAAACTGTTTTGTGGGTGATATTAAATAATTTTCGCCATATTTCGTTTAATTTTTAACAATTTTTAAATAAAAAAAGGGAAAGAAGCCTTGTATTTGATTGTAAGTAATTTTTAAAACCAAATAAAAGCAATTCACTAACCTTATCAATTGAAGAACCTGTGATTGGAACTTTCTGATGTGTGTATTATTTTTAGATTCTACAGATTAACTGTTATTTTTGTTATTTAAAGGCAATTTAGAGAGATTAAAACAAAAAAATTGTGGTAGGGAAAGGTTTACGCGTTCATGATGACACTTTTTATTCATTTTAATAATCAGAATTACCTAATTTATATTCTGATGTGTAGCAGTTTAATTGTACAATATTACAAAAAATCGGACACTATTATATCAAAGAGATAAAGAGTTGTAATATCTTTTCTACCATAAGATAATATGTACTTTAAGTAGCCTATTAAAGTAGTTTGATTTTCAATTAGTTATATAATAAAAAGTATTTTTAAAATGACCAAACTAATCATGTCAGACTTTACTCATAGTCGATTCTTTAGATACAGCAAAAAAATATTCGTTCTCGGTTCTATACCGTCAAAACAACAGAAGTGGTTTTCACGAACTTTACCAAAACAAGACGTGTAATTTGTTTTTTTTTTGGATTACATTTAAATTACTATTGATACTACGATCAAAATTATCAATCCCCATTTATAAGTCAATTGGAGATGTTTGATTCTGTCAGCCTATTACATAGTATCCGTTACCGTACAAACGCATCCCCAAATTAGATGTACGAATGCGCCTCAAACCTGTCGAGTCAACCTCTTTACAGAATTTTATTGTACGCTCTTTGAATCATCTGCTTCATGCTGATACGTCTATGCTAGAATATAACCTACTATACTATTTCTACTAACATCTTATATACCTCTGCCTTATTTTTTTATTTAATAGATTATATAAACCGGAAATATGTACATTCTATTGTTACCAAAATAAGTCCTAACTTTCGCGACATTTCAAATTTACATGTCTACTCGAAGTTTTGACACTTAAAGCTAAAATAGAACCGTAGGTTTAGTTCCAACTTAGTTTGACTAATTTAAAAGTTTCTCTAGAAAAATTATACCTAAAAAATATTGTACCAAATAAAGTAATAAAAGTTAAAACTTAAATTTTGGGCAACGTTACTTGAAGTTTCTTTTTGAAAATATTTACTTTAGAAAATACTTTTTATATCGGTCACTGAAATAAACATAAACATATATATTTATGAACCTGTAACGATGAAGCAGATTATTGAAAATTTTTTATATTTTATATTATAAATGAATAATATGTTTATATCTTATTCATACTATTCTATAATCAGATTTAAAATCCTTTACGCTATGCGAGAAAAAGGCTTAGAACCCGACTCCATAAACACTCTGAAAAAGCTAGGAGAAATAACATATACATATAATTGAATGCAGCGACAAGCCAGACGTTTACCTGCAGCCGAGTTCGAGCTTCTCGCCACTGAGCTTTACCTATGGCTACCGGATTTATACTGAACACTGCTTTATAAAAGGGAAGCCCTTTTGTTAACAACGTAATAAATATTATTATAACTATACTGTACATATATATTAATTTTAAGTACTATTTATATAAATAGTTCTTAAAATTAATATTACTTCTGAAACCTAAACATTAAAAGCAAGGGCGAGATCGAGGTTGACTTGTTTGAAATGTGGTGCTAGCGCAGAATGCTGAGACTATCCTAGACGGAACTTCGCACAAACGAGTCCATCGTCAAACAGTTGAATATACAACACGGCTCTCAACTATCTGTAGGCAAAAGTCCTCAAGCTTTTCGGACACACGGTCAGGCGAGACCCAGACAATCTTGAAAAGCTGATTATCCGTTTGTGGAAGGATAGAGAGCGAGAGGGCGATTTCCTACAAGATGGAAACACTATTTAGGACGATACGACAGAGCTACCCTACAACCATTCATCTAAATAGTGCAAGACAGTAATGTCCGAAAAGAAATGACGGCCAGGGCAACGCACCATAGTCACCTCATCAGAGGTTACGACAAAGAAGAAATATTAACATGCTATTGAGTTTAATCGTTAATATAAATTTGTACTAATTAATGTAAAACGTGAGCTGTTTGTTATTCTCGAGAACTTAATTGTTCTCCAAAGATTTAAAACTTTCTGTACGAAATTACAAACTCAATTTGTTACGCATGCAAAATTTACGTTTAAACTCGCAAAGCACAAGGTGCTTTATAAAATGAAATTTATGATAAATCGCCCATGAAGGCGAACTGAAAATTATTCTAGGGAAATTCTTTGTACTGTTACTCTTTTCTAGATGAATAAAAAAAGTAATGAAATATAAAAAGGGAAACATGTTATGGTTCCACTTTTCTCCATTCTTAGTGATTTCATAAAAATAATCTTCACAACAGGGCTGTACTGTTTCTGCTTCTTTTATGTATATATATATATATTAATTATTGTATAACAAATTATATCATTCATTGTTAGTTATTGAAACAAACTGACGTCGTTTAAACAACGACGAAGAGGAACGTTTTTAATAAACATTAATGAATATAATATTTATATATTTAATTTTATTCAAATCTTAAAATATTGTTATACTTATATTAGGTATTATATAAGTATAACAATATTTTAAGATTTGAATACTCACAGTATAACCGGTCATAACGTTATTTTGAGAATTGTCTTATTATAGTGTTAAATATTATGATAATCAATGCGTTCTATGGCTGGTAATACAAGCCTATAAGTCAACACTATAATTTCTATCGCTGTTAAGAGCCATGTAAAAATTGCCATGTCACAGATTGATAATTTCGCTAAAATAACAAGAGATTAAGTTATATACTCTACCATTAATTCATGTTTTCTTAATCACTTTCAATTAAAAATCTCATGATTGTATACAACCTGATTTTCTAAATTAATTACAGAATATACTATCAAAAATTCAGTCAACCCCCATAGACAGTACCGGGCTCTTTGACCTATGATGTACAACCGCGTAAGGCACGGGACCTAAAGCGCACTGTCATACAATTACGACATTAAGCCGTATATCTCGTGTACAAAGCCTCATCAAGTCTATTAGTTCCTTAATGAACAACAAAACAAAATGTTAATAAAATTTCAATTCTGAGTGATCAAAAGTTCATGCAGTCTCCACCATACAGCAAGGTAAAAATTTTAATTATGCTTCTATCATTAAAAAAAGGTTGTCTGTTGTATTGTTTTAGCTAGCTAGTTTCTCAATTGTTATCATCAGCTTAGCTAAACACTATATCAGAAAGGAGCGTTGCTGGAGTTTTTTGCGTTAATTCTTTTCCCAGCGCCAACGCTTTTAGAAGTGGTAGTAATGTTTACAGCACTTCTAGCTATAAAAACTATCCTTAAGAGTGCAGTTAAGTCACTCTGTGAGGAGATGCGCCTGCGACAACGCCCTCCCCCCCACATCCGGTATGTTGTTATAGGTTGACTCCACAGAACGAGAGATCCAGTCAGAAAAATGCAGCATTCCTTTAAATTTAATTATAATTCAAATACCTCTGACCTAAGAAGAAAAGGGGAAATAAACGCCTCGGGATTTTTTTGTCATCTTTTACAATATAAACTTAAAACAATAGACATACAATAACAAGCATAAATTTATCGTAGTATTGAAAAAGTCTTGAGCGAGCATTCCATTACCAGAGTGTGTTGTTATTTAAAAACTCATTTAGAAAGAAAGAAAGAAAAATATTTATTTCGTGTACAAACACAATAATACAATATAATAAAAGTTTAATGCACCAAAATGGTTTCCACTCAGCGTAATTTCAAAAAATTAAAAAACTTTGTGAATGCTGATTTTCAGTGGAACCAACAGAAAGTGATGGATGACATTTCTTTAAAGGTAATAGATTGTAGGCTTAAAATTAACAATAGTGCATTACAATAGTGGAACAAAGAAATATACAATATAATAAAAATACATAAATAACAAAAATGTTAAGAGAAATGTAAACCTCCTTAATGTAATTTGATTATCTAGTTAAGAGAATAAGTTTAAGCATCTCTTATTTTTAAAAACATAGTTTTCTTGGAAATAAATAAGCAAAA
Organism: Lamproptera curius; assembly: GCA_029286875.1. Lineage (NCBI taxonomy): Eukaryota > Metazoa > Arthropoda > Insecta > Lepidoptera > Papilionidae > Lamproptera > Lamproptera curius. The sequence continues at coordinate 634,840 of JAGSMT010000069.1, forward strand.
ATAATAATAACTAATTGTATTTGTGTGTCGTACAGTGCCAGTGTATAGTTAGTTCGACGAAAGTTTTAGAGATTTATTCGTCAATAGCTCAAGTGCCAGATTTTTGTGAAGAAAGCAAAAAGTTTTTAAACTGATATTTTAATGAATTTACTGATTTAGAGTTTCTTATTAGCCCCACCAATAAGAAACTCTAAATGATATTGTTCCAGCACTTGGTGCGTGCAGAAATGCTGCAGTATTTTACTTTGGGTACGTAAGTCGCGTAGCTGCTCTAATCATACGTTGAGAAAAGCTTTTTTTTTATTTACCTTGTAGATTTTGTTGTAAAAGCGAATACATTGTTCCATAAAAGGTTCAGATATTCTTCGCATTGTCGTTGCTGGAAGAATAATCAAAAATAGAAATTAATGTACATAAGATGTGCTTTCCATGTTGTACATAACCCTTTTACCTTTTTTGTAATTTGTGTTTTGTATCTGCTAGATATAATAACAAATATTATATGACATCGATTTCGCGGCATATCGATGAACTCTGAAATACGCCATCGGCAATTCAAATGTACGATGTCTGATCGGATGAATATCAAATAGCCTTTAAGCGGTCAGAGTAGAGTGCCGAATTTTAGATTAATTTTAGGAAATGCGTATCTATTTCAGCTTTAATAAAATTTAATAGAACGTATTTGAACTGCGTAATATGGAACTGGATAATTATTGAATATCTGACGCCTTGAGGAATTGATCGTATTTTGTATTATTTTAGTTTACACATTATTTTTACTATTTTATAAAAGTAGTTTTTTTCTAAATTTCAAAATATTTTATCTCGGATAATACTAAACTTATACCAATGATTACAATTATGTATTAATAATAACCTTGAAGTATTATTACCGTAACTTACTAATTATATATACATACGTGCTACTTACATTTCATACATAAATTGATAGTCTATCGTGAAAAATATGCTATTTTTGCTACTAAAATACCTTAAAATATTCAGAAGTATCTTCCGAGAAATTACAAGTCGCGCTGTCTAGTCGATGTTTTGACACCTTTAACCAAAAGAGAACCTTGGATTTCACTTCGTAGTTTTGTGTATTTATCTTATATCTTTGTCGAAAAATCTTACGCAAGCTTAAATAAGTCGTTTAATATTATATTTTGGAATATATATATATATATTATTTGCAGATGTGTGACTATGATTGTATTTACATGCTTTTATATATAGAATATTCAATACGCTGTTATTGATTTACCTATCGTGTAAAACACATTGCGTGTTTAAAAATTTGTTCAAAATATATTACCTCACTGACTTTGAATATATAATATACTAACTAAATAAAAAATAAGCTATTTTTGTCAAATTCCATGGTAAAACACTGCAACCGGTAAAATAAGCATTGATAGAAAATATATATTAAAAAGATGCTAGCTGTCTGCTAACTTTGTCATTTCAGTACAATTTAAATATATTCAATTACATTTAGATTTTATTCATGATTTAGTGACTTTGTTAAATAATTACTCGTAAAAAAAATACTTTGACCTTTTCCGTTGTATCTCCGGTTTGATTGTTTATTAAGGACATAATAAGATTTCATGAGGCTCGTCTGTATAACAGAGATACGGCTTAACACTATTATTGGATAATACTGAGCTTTTAGTCTCATGATACACGCGGTTATGGTTCATTGGTCAAAGAGGCCCGAGTACGCTATCCATAGAGGCTTAAATTTCGATAGTACGTAATATATAGAATATTGCAATTTTAATGTAGCTTGAATTAATTATTATAATTACATTTTAAATTATATAATGAAAAACCTGCAGAAGGATTTTAATTACTAAGGATATTGGTTAAAATATGAGCGTTAACTGACTCGATTATAGCGCTAGCCGTCGTAAAAAAAAAACAGTCAAGGTCAATACATAGATAACAATTATGCTGTTAGTGAGCATTCCTACAAAATTATATTTTTTATCAAAATACATGTAACTAGTAAATAAATAAATTACTTCACTACTACGGTAAATTAAAACGGCCTCTGATATTAAACAAATGTAAAATAGTTCTAATAAAAACATGTATGGAACTTTCCGATCATAAAACTCAAAAAACCTCCTGATTGATTTAAAACTTAACTTCTTGAAAAAAAGGATAAAAAAGTTCCACTGAGTTTCTTACGGCGGTTTGTCTCAGGTCAGAGGCTTCCATTTTCAAACCGGTGGTAGATTACTTAACAATCAATAAGAAAGTTATTCTTATTCTTCCATAGTGAATAAAGATATTTGACTTTGACTTCTTTACGTTAAAAATTATGTCGAACTGACATGTTTATTAATTTTTAACCTCGTTGTACGTAGAATTGATCTTAAGATGTACATTTTTTTAATGATTTGATAGACGATATAAGTGCTTATTTATAAGAACAAGGAAAAGCTGCCATCAAGGTTTAATAGCATTTGAGAAACGCTGCTATAAACTGTATACTTGAAAGCATGTTAAAAGCGTGATGCGAAAAGAATTTATCTTAAAATTAAAAAAAAAAGGAAAATTGAAAATTTTTAAACGTAAAATCATGTATTGAACACTTCTCTGTTTGTATTTTTCTACAGAAGCAGTCATAATAATATGACAAGAATTTTGTAAAACAGGTTGTTACCGGTAAAAACATGTCTTGACTATCATAATAAAAAAGCATTGGTTATGGTACATACTTGATCAACTTCTCATAAAAAAATAGTAATAAATCCGAAATCTAATTTTATAGATATATTAACAAGATAATGCGAAGCCATTACCTTGTTGACATACTTACTTTGCTGTAACGATATTTCTTTTTTTTTAATATGCAAGCTATACCTTAAGATTTAGACTATAAAGCATAAATGTACTTCTGGAAGTAATCATCAATATGTCAAAAATAGCCTAGAGTCCCTGTTTACAAATGAAAATATATTCAAAATACAATCATTACTTGTAAATTTAAGGCTATGAGATAATAATCCTTTTGCAAGTAAATGCATTTTTTTTAATTGCCTATGCAGGCAGACGAGCAGTCGGGCCACCTGATGAAAAGTGGTCACCGACGCCCATACACATTGGCAATACTATTACCGACAGGCTGCCTACCGTGAGACATAAGATGTTACGTCTCGGTTACCCAGTAAATACGCTGGCTACGGTACTCTTCAAACCGGAACACAGAAGTGTTTTCACACTACTGCTTTGCGGTAGAAATAGGCACCGTGGTACCCACCCAGACGGTCCCTTGTAAAAATGGGGACCTACCGCCGGTATGCATAGTCTTCATTTAATTTATTCTTTTAAAGCCTATATCATTGATTAAATTTCTATTAAAAATAAATTAAATTTTAAAAAAACAAATCAGAGATATGCGGCTGCAGAAACCGCGAGGCATTTTATGTCAAACTAGCAACGAGATGGTCACTGCGAGTGAATATTTAGTTTTTAATGAATAAAATTACAGAATACAAGTATCAAATTACTAATTATTAGCTTAGGAAAACGATGTTGGCAGTCGGTCATATTTTTTTGAGTAAATTTGACTTGTTACGTAAACATTATCAGAAATATTGATTAGATAATTTTAATGTTTAATTTAATCCTACCTACCTTTAAATAAACTGTATTGAAATATATATTTTTTTAAGTTAATTAAATGTAATTACAACGGCGGTTTATTAAAAATAATACCTTAATAATATCAGAGACCTAAAATGCGGTAAAATCACAGAGCAGTTCTAAACCTTAAAAAGTTAGTTGAAAATAATATGTATGTAAGGTAATATTTAATATCCATCTACTTTGAGTATTTTAAAGGGACCAATAATCTGAAACGTAAAAAAAATATATGTGAAATAGTATAAAAATGTTTAATCATTTATAAGCCATTACTATGAATGCTCAAACAACCACACTTTTAATTGAACACAAGTCTTTTTATTTTATTTAATAGCATTCAGGTTTTTTCGTTCGATCGAAATCAAAGCATCGTTTCTTCTAATAGCCAAATGGCCTCGTATTAATAGTTTATTGCCTCGTAACTTGCAGTAGGGAATTTGTTGAATGACCAAATTGTAATTTAATATAGAACATTTGATTTCCTCAGGCGAGCCGAGACATGGCCTACGTTAACGGCAGGCGACAAAAACCTAAAACTCGTAATTAAAATTTATAAAATAAAATTTCGACTCTATCAACGGGAGTTATATAGTGTGTCTGTGTTATTAAATGCTACTATAAAGAAATGTAAATAATGCACTAACATTTTTATCATTTTAGTACCCAAAACTTTGTAAAAAGCTGTAAGACAAAACAGATTTTTATCGTATTCTGATGAAAAGTACATATTTTTACATTAAAAACCAAAATTTGCAAACCATCTAAACATTTCTAAACCAATGAGGAAACAACACTAAATAGTAGTCAAGTCCCCATAGGATTCGAACTCACGACTTGCGTTTCTATTGCGCATGTGTCACATACCACTCGGCTACGGAATCAGTTGTATACGATTTGTAATAACATCGCGTTGACAGGTTCTCTGTTTTCAAACCATTTTGTGCAATGCCACAATAAAGTGAAAACACTGCTGTGTTTCAGTATGAATTCGGTAGCTAGCGTCATTACTCGATTAATGATTCTCAAAGCATCCAGTGTTTATATTATTACTTGGTTGCATTCACAATGGAGAAAGCGAATCGCCTGCCACTTGGTAAACGTTTTCCTTATCGCTTCATTTAATTGAAATATTCTTCCTACCAGTTTAATTACCAAGATTTTTGTGCTTAATTCAATAAATTACCAATAATTTAACGTAAAAAAAAGACAATTAATTTTTGCAACAGTATTTTTTAACAAAAAAGACCATTTCCAAACATTTTTTAAAATTAAATAAACTAAGAATTAAATCCTAGGTTCTAATTTGGCTGAAAATGTCAAAACTTCAACTATACAGCTAGTTTTGTCAGGTCTCAAAAGGTATTTCAGAATTGTATAATTATATAATCATTATACAAAAAAGAAAAGGTTGCATATTTTTCTTTTTTGTATAATTTTTAAAACGAAAAAGAGCGAGGTAAATAAAATGTTAGTTAGGTTAGTTAAATATTAGATTCTCTTTAGACGCTGGTTTATTGACATGATAACCTATACAGCGTGCAACAAAACTTTGTGGAATTGATTATGTCGGAAGTCTGTATGGTTATGGCATAAATATGTACCTACTGTTCACATTTAAAATTTATTTATGTGCTGTTCAAAGAACCACAATATGTAGATAAAACAGCATAAATTTATGTATGACATAATTTTGCAGAAATTAACTTTAAAAAGCTTGCCGAATGTTAAATTTTTAATTTTATATTTTAAGAAATACTTGTTTATAACCTCTTGTTTACTCATAATTAGATTTAAAACATAAAAAAAGAAACTTTAAATTTTCAATGTATTGGCAAGAACCTGCTACCTTACTTATTTGTTTTGGTTGAATATCCTAGTATGATTTTAGTCCTGTATCGTATATTCTACAAAAGTGTATGAACTAAAATCTGCTTTTGACCTTGTATTATTTTGTTGTATTTCAATTAATGCTTAGAAACTTGCCTGACATCATAGTCCTGCCTAACGGGACATTTTACAAAATGAAGAATGAAACTTTAAGGTTGTTACTTTAAGCAAAGTAAACTTTATTTTTTTAACGTCAATAATGAAATGTACAATGTTTCAGTTACACTATATAAAAGTATTTCATGCAAAAAGCATAATTAAAAATGTTTATTTAACATGTTTTTGTTGTCTTATAGATTGAAGAAGGCCCATAGGTACATTATTTAGAAGATTTTTTTTAGTAGATTTATTTATTACGTTTTGTTAATAAACATTAAACAAATAATCTCATAATAATAAAACTTACGGTTCTCATTCCTTCTCGTATTGGCCGTTGCCGAAGAGATGACTTCACTGAGGCCCTGCGTAAAATAAACTTTTACCTTATATAAGCTTGGTGAATAAGGCTTAAGAACAGTGCCGTCTTTATTAAAGAACGTATTGAGGTCCGGTTCGAGAGCTAGTGGCATAAAAACGCAATGACTCGAATTGCACTAAAACTGCACTAAAAACATTGAGACTTTTTTAATCTATATATATTTATTCTGTATCTGTTTTCAAAAATCATGATTTGTTTGCTTTAAATTATTTATAATAACATATTCATTAAAACAAAAACCAAAGTAACTGTTAATAAAAATCAGAACCCCGTAAAGATCAATAAGACGCACGGTTGGCTTTATTGAGGGATAAGTTAATTGCCCTTTATTACGTGAGATCTTACGAATGGGATGCTATCCCTATTTAGATCAATCCATGTTACTCAATTTGTTTTGTTGTATATCAACATTTTCAGTGTCTTGATCTATCTTGTAGTAAAGCTAATAATTACTACACCTTCTGTGCACATTTTAAATCACACTTTTAGCATTTTACTCTTTACTTAGCTAAATGCTTTGTAAATTTTAATTAATATATTAATTATATAACAATCTCTTAACGCAATTTTTTCTGTAAATGTGATAAAATACGTTATTATTTTTTATAGATAAAACTTAATGGATATATATTTAGTTTCATGATATTTTCGTTGAGTTTATTTTACTGTAAAACTAAAAATTAAGGAAGGTAAATATAAAGTTCGACATTAAATTATTTTATTCACATATAAATTTTCTAGAATCTAAATATATTTTGATTAAAATAATATATTTCTTGACAACGAAAGAAAAATATCAAATACTATTTCATGATTAGTTTTTTTTTAAAGCTTTCTATGAACTAAAAGCCGTTAAATTATTATCTTGATTCACGAAATGTGAATCCTCGGGACCGCCCTTGGAATAATTTAGTTATTATTATAAATAAAATACTAATAGAAGCCCACGTAAGTAGGATTCTACAATTTGTTTATATTTGGTACAAATTTCAAAGTTACTTACAAATTATTATTTTAAGATGTAAAATATTTATTAACAATTATTTCAATTATTTTATTAATTGATTAATATAAATAAATTAGGTTAAGTTTGTATTTATTTATACAGCACAAAAATCTATATGTTATTGTCTCAATAGAATTTGGTGAAATTTTTCTTCGTTACATTGCGTTGTACTATTTTAATGTGATCAAATATTATAAAACAAAAGAAAAATGTTTTTAAGATTAAAACATCTTATCCGAATTGTAGACAACTTTTGGGGACGTGTCGTTTTTGAAGGCAATTTAACTTAAGCCTAACCGGCGAATGCGCGTAATTTAAATAAATATAAAATTTATTTCAAATAGCAATGAAATCTATAAATTATTGTCTCATATAGAAACTGGTGACATTTTTCTTCGTTAATTAAATACTGACGTCGATGACGAATGTCTAAGTTTTTTTTGACAACTGAGATTGAAATTTTATAAGTTCATTTGATGCATGGCTACTTACTTTTAAGACAGTTGGATAGTGCATTTCTTCTTTCGTTGCTCCGCTCCTAGTGTTCAGATTTTGATTGATGAAAACTAAGGCGTCGAAAATCGCAACGTTTTGCGATTATATTGCTGGCTAAACCTTAAGAAATAGACTTAAACTATGTTCTTCATAATCATACCAGTTTCATTGGTTAACAATACAGTTTGAGAGCGCATATGTCTATATATGTATTAAGAGGAACCCACAGTAACCATTTTTATGTAAACAATTGTAAAAATTGCGATGACGGATAATCTAATCTTTTTACATCAAATATTCGTTCCAATTTCTAGGGCAACGTAGCCAGCATATTTACAGGGTAAACGAGCCGTAACATCCTATGTCTAATGGTAGGGCGGCAGCGCGTTGGTAATATCCTTGGTATTACCGATGTCTATTGGTGTCTTGGTGACCAAGTGATGTTAATTGGTCATCATTGGTGGGTCAACTGTTTGTCAACATTCGAATGGGATAAAAGACTTTACATTGTCCGATGCCGGTTTTTTTTTTTTTCTAACCACAACCACAAAAACACAACGTGGTCAGTTGTAATGTATGTTATGCAGCTGCAATTAAATATCGGGCAAAGGTACACCTTTTAATACAAAGTGACAGTTTAAAGAACAAGTAAATATATTTCATTAAAATTATTATCTGTAATTGCGAGTACTACCTATCTCTCTTACTTATTTCCTAAAAAGAAGTATATATTTTCAAAGAATTTAAACAATTCAAAATAAACAACAAAGAGATAATGAAAATATCATTTTCATTTTTTATACCCAAAAATTTCCAGAGCAGGGAAAGTGTCACAAACATTAATTAACTGCAATGGTACCATTTCTAAGAACTTATACAACTAACGAGCTTTTACCCTTGGGAAATTAGCTCGGGTCACAATATGCTTTATTTACGGCAAACAACTGTTATTATTTTCCTTTCACACATTTGGGGCTGATGTTTATCCACGCTTCAAAATGAACTTGAGTAAGAATTTCCATATTATTAAATAAGAAAACATATGTTTTTGCGATATTTCATTAAAATTCATACCATTATTTATTAAAACGAAAGCGGTACTGATGTTTTAAGGAACATGCGCATTTAAATTGTCAACCGATTCATTTTATATTATAATTTATTTTTCTTTTATTACAAAATATACATTAGAATACTTTTTGTATCATAGCTGAAATAGGCTTATTATTAAAACTGTCGTCATATGTGAGGCGATCGGTTTAACGGATTATCGGTTATCGATTAAATAATCAATATATTATTACCAATCACTAATCGACTACTGATTAGTTAAAACTATAAAAAATATAAAGGCATTAGGTAACTGGATTATATTTTTCTATAGATCCCTGTGCTTCTTTTTACGGGCAATGAGTGGGCGTATGTTCATATCTTTATTACTCAATTATTATTTTAGTTTCAAAATCGTGTAGTTTCATCAAAATAGACATCGTAGTTTTGTGTTATACTGTACCAAACATCCCCTAATGTAAAACTCGCTGTGTTAGATGAAGCTTATCAATGACAATAGTCTGGAAGCATAACATCCAAGTCTAAAAAAAATCATGCAAAACTTACACCTTAATAACATTATTATGATAAGAATTAGAATGACATACTTATTTAGATTTTGTTTTATTAGTATCGTTTCCCGTAACGAAGAAAATCCTTCGAATTAAAAAAAATCGCCATCGCTGTTAGTTCGGACGTCGCGAAAGCCTTTGCTCAGGTTTGGCACCGGACACATTTAGAGAAACTATCATTATTCTGGCTACTTAAAATGTCATTCAGATTAATATCCAGCTTACTCATGAATAGGAAATTTAAAGTCCATGTTGACACTGAACTGTAAGACAAAATACCTGTCAACGCTGGCGTCCTAAAGGGATGTGTACTATTTCACACTATTATTATTATTGCAAATCAACTATACGTTACACGTCAGTGACATTCATTGTCTTAATAATCTTACTTCTAAGACAAGGAACCTTGTATATAACGAAAAGGAGGAACAAACTTGTGTATGAATCATAAAATCTAATTATTTTCTTCCTCTGCACTCTAAAAAGTCCAATTTAACCCTAGATAGATAGAAGTGGCGCACTGGACACTTAGAAGACACCCTCAGTTGCAGTCCCTTGGTTTCAAGGCAATGACCTCTTTGTAACTGATTAATGTCCTAAGCAAAGATACCTTAGTACCAACTTCTTCCATTTGAGGCACCAAAGTCGAGCCTGTGAATCGTTTCACTGCTTACCCTGGCCCTTGGAATAGAGTTGTTGATGATTGTTGATAGACGTATATCTCGTGCCCTAATACCTAGACCTCCAAGCACCTAGCTGGATTGCGATTAACTATAACGCGTTTTAGACGTCTCTTCTTACCACAGACGTATCTGCCAACATATTCACTTAGGGTCATTCAAGAAGACATTTCCTAAAAGGCCGACAGCATTTGAAGATTCTCTTGGGTTAAATTTGTCGATAGACGGCAGTGAATACTTGTAGCTAAATAAAATATTAATTGCTTTAACACAAAACTATAAAACAAAATAGGGATTTAGGTTTTTCGATTACATTTATCTAAACACTATTTGCAGATAATAAAGTAAAAATTTATAAAAACGCAATCTATGTTCATTATCCCGCTTTGAAAGTGATAACGTTAAGATATTTATTATGTAAAGATGTAAATGTGATGCTGCAATAAAATAAAGAGTAAATAAGACCTCTTTTGAATAAAATACAATTCCATATAGTGCAAATAACAACCAATACATTTATAAAAATGTTTATTAGGAAACAAATGATGTCATCAACATCATCATGTTCATCATCAGCATCCGCCTATGTCAGTCCACTGCTGGACCTAGGCCTCACCTAATGCACGCCATCACTTCCGATCTTCGGCTATTCTCTTCCAGCCCATACTGGGACTTTGCGAATGTCGTCACTCTATCTTGCTGCAGGGCGTTCCACATTACGTTTGCCGAGCCTCTGTCTCCACTGCAGTATTTTACGACTCCAGTGGTCTTCAGTTCTGTCACTTATGTGACCAGCCACATCACAGTCATGAGATCACATTATTTCTGATGCGGTATTTCAGACAGTTTTCTTATGATATTAAATCTTAGTTAATCAGTTAGTCAATTTCTATATTTTTTGCAATATTACAAAATAATGAAAATTAATTATTTCTTTTATTTTCGCGATTATTATACATATCAAATCCACTAATTTACGGATTTTTCGCGTTACTTAAATATATTTATTCTCGACGTTTCGGATTCTTTCCAGCATCCATGATCACGGGGAGACTAAGTTGGTATATGTCTGTAACTCCATGTTTTAGAATAACCGTCAGTTTTATTTTTAAAAAAAAGAAGCTCGCTTTAAAATAAAACCGATTTTGTCGGTGACTTCTCTGATGTAAGGTAATCAGATATATAATACCTTACATCAGAGGAGTGACTGACAAAATCGGTTATATTTTAAAGCGAGCTTCTATTAAAACATATTATAAGCCGCCGAAGAAGATTGGCCAATTATTACCATCGGTCAAATGTAAAAATCCTTTACAGGTACCGGGTGTGTACAAACTAGACTGTGATTGTTGTCTCTCTTACATTGAACAACAAAGATACCAGTAAAAACCAGAGTAAAAGAACATATAGATGATGTTAAGCACCGACGCTATAAGAAATCTGCAATTTGTGACCATGTTCTAGACAAGCCCAATCATTATATTAGATTTGATGAACCAAAAATGCTGGCTAATGAACGTCGATTTATACAAGGATGATTCGGGAAGCAATAGAAATTAAAAAATATCCAAATTTTAATAGAGAAGATGGTTGGTCTTTGCTACCTTCCTGGCATCCAATAATTTCAAAAATTAAACGCAGAGTATAAAAAAAACTACAAAACCGAAGGACAACATAAATACGATTTGTGAAACCAACATTAAAAATTAAGAAATCGAAACATATGTCAATTTTTTTAAATAAAATCGACGGTTATTCGAAAACATAGAGATACAGACATATTCCAACTTAGTCTGCCCGTGATCATGGATACTGAAAAGAATCCGAAACTTCGGGAATAAATATATTTAAATAACCCGAAAAATCCTTAATTTTGTGGACTTGATATGTATAATGAATATTGTATTTGTGAAATGTTTAAATGATATAATTTAACACGTATTTAGAAATATATATTAATAGAAAAAAAATAGTTTCTCTTTGCTTGTAAAGATCACTTTAGGTGAAAAAATACCCCAAAGATCGCTTTGAGGCAAGTAAGAGTATTGAATGATCTATTGTGGCAGTGAAACTCGATATGAAAGCAAGCCCTTTGATATTATATGAGATTTATGTGAACAAAGCGATTGCGGCTTTTACCAAATGATCTGTTATTGATATCAGGGAAAAATAAAGTTAAGCTCGTTTAACTATAATTGAAAAAATATATACAACTATCTATATATAATAGTCAAGTTTCTTTGGTGTACGTAACTATTCAAATTATTTCAATACAAGTCTTAAATATTTTAATTGGAATGAAAGACGAAGAACTAGAATATTTTTTAAGTACCTAATAGTCTAAAATGGTACGCTTAACGAAACAAAATGCGCTTAGCAACAAACCTCTATGCCCCGATGAAGTCTGTTTATGTATAATTTATCAATCAATTGGAACGTCAGTCGTTTAGTACCAAATCATTAGCGTTTGGTTTATAACACAGGTAGGCACAATAACTGTCCAAATTGTGATTAACGGGCGATAATGCATTTTTATTAAATAATTTCGACAAGACTCATGTTAATACGTCCTAAGTCAATGTAATACATTCAACTTTACAATGCACAATTGTTAAACCAAGAAGTTAACAATAACAACACAAAGTTTTTCCTTTACAGGATTTAAACCACAATCATTAGTATATAAAGCAAACGCGTTATTAGAATACCAGAATAGAGGCAATAAATTACAAAAGTGATAGCTTTAAAAATAAACCTATGGTATTTTATTAATTCATTACAATACACAAAATGATTTATACAAAGTAATATGGGTCGATTAGTACAAGAAGTTCTGATTTTCTTTTTATATGGTAAATTAATCGTTAAATTTTTTAACGTACACTTAATCCGAACTTAACTTACTAACTTGAAATATGTCTCCGTAAATCATTGCTACCAATGATTTCCCGTTGAATACAATAATTAATGCAGCGTTTGCTTAAAATATAAACATTATTAACTTATCCTTAAAAATATACAAAATTGGATCAAGCGGAAATTCTTCATAGCTGTTGGCACAAGAGATATTAAATTTTATATTAAAATGTAAGAAACTGAAAAAAGGCTTTAAAAGGAACAAGTCAACTTTTAATATAAAAATTGACCGATATTAAAGTTTATTACGAAAGAACTACAGTACATTAACCCACATGTTGTATTCTCTACAAATACTATATTTTATTCACTTAATGTTAGTTAAGATTTTGTAGTAAATAATTTTACTATTAAAGTTCTATAGTTAGTTTAAGTTTTACGCAATACAAAAAAATAAATATAAATTATTAATACACAAAGTTTACTATTAAAGCCTTTACACTAGTTAATATAAGCAAGATATTCATATTTGTCATTGTAATGTTTAATAACAATAATTAGGTCATTTATGAGCTTATTATCGACATTGAAACGTCCGTGCACGTTACTTGCTCTATTATTTCATTTTTACAGGAGTGAATAAAGAAAGAGACATAACTAAGGTACGTTCTTATCTTCATTTCTTTCCGTTTTTTTTTTGTTTTATATTTCCTTTAATGCATATGTTTCTTTAATTTTGTTGTAACAGGCAACGCAAAGGTAAAATATGTAAAGACAGATAAAGCAGCTTTTTTTTACGTTTTTACATAAAAAAATCTATTCTAAACAGTGTATTGAAAACCTTCTAAAAATCTTACTTCCATACAGTAGGCGTTATGCTAAAACAACATTTTGTATATATAAATTTTAATTCTTTTGTCAATATAATTTCAATAAATTTGAATTTATAATTTTTTGTGAAATTACTAACTAAAAATGGGAATGTAAAAGTTTCTAAACAGAATCGTAATTTCTACAAATAAAATGTGAAAATTTTAACCTGTACCTATATATTCTACGGCTAACATCAATATAAATTATTTCACAATGTAGGAAAATGTTTTAAACTATTTCCTATTGTTTTAGGCGTTTTTGTTTTTATTTCTTTATCTATATTATTATTATGAACATAAATGATTTGTACTTTATTTGCTTTGAATAACCTCTGAAACTACTAAACTGATATAAAATATTCTTTCCATACTAGAAAACTATATTATCCTTGAGTAAAATAACCTAAAGGGTAGGTTATGATTGGTTACTTAAGGAAAATCCGTTGAAGAAATCTGAAAATAACACGGAAAGGGCCGTTACTGGACTGCTAGTATGTGATTTAATTAAATAATTTAGAAATTGTGATCGCATGACACAAACATGACCTATATTATATATAAAATTAATTTATAACTATATAAAACTAAAAAAATATTATAGAAATGTGTCCATCAGGATGAACAAAAGAGACTATATATTGGAATGTTTAAAAATAGCTAAATAAATTACAAAGGGATACGCTACGAATTGAGCACCGCCTTTTTTGGGAAGTCGGTCAAAAAAAGTATGACCGACTTTAAAACAAAGCGCTGTATTATGTATTTGACGATCGCAGTGACTAAAGCCCTGTCTCAGCTTATCTGCCTCCATAGCTAAAATTACTTTTACCCTATTAGGTATTCAACATAATTACATCCTGTGACTTGTGATTTAAATCTACATAATTTTTAACCACACTTTGACTGCTTCCGTAGTCTAGTGGTATGGGCTTGTGCTTTAGATACCGGAGATCGTGGGTTCGAATTCACAAAGCCTGATGCTTTGAGAGTATAAAGGAATAGGAAATGAGCCTGTGTTTGCGCGTCATTTGCGCACTATAATATCTCCTGCGCAGTGGGTGATCTCTAATATAGATAGACCACTCTAGTCGCAATCGACTGAAAATATTATTATTTTTAACCTATAAAAGGGGAATAAACTAGCTGAACGTCGTATCTTTAATGTCTTATTTAACCATTCTCTATATTAACATATATCAAACTTCAGAAATCATAATACTTTTCGGCATTTACTTAATGGTCCATTCATTTAATGTCAAATTGTTTTGCAGCCTCATAACCAGTTTGGACTAAAAATTTCTATCTGGAATGCAAAGTAGTACCATAGCTAATAAATTCACGAAAATCCGAACAGTGCGGGTCATCCCCTTAAATCTGGGTTTTTTCAACAACAAAAAAACGGTTTTTGTGATATCAATCTTTATTTATTGTACTATTAATGTACTGTTGATTTATGTCGTTATTATTCTTGTTTTTAGTGTCAAATGCCGAAACTCATAAATATTTTAATCTACTGCTTTACTTTTAGTTACCTACTATAACATAAACGTGAAAGATATAACTGGGCAAGAGCTGTGTTGTTTAAACTATTTAGTCATATTCAAATTTCGGTACAAGTACTACTGTCAAGTAAATAGAATTAAAATAGCTTTAACGTATTATTCTCTTCGTAAATGCTACGGGACTGTTCTATAAATGGTATGTTAGATATATTTAAACATTACAACAGTATCCAAAATACCATTACTAAAAAAAATTTTCTATTATTGTAAATAAAAAAATACATGTGTATCTAATGTTTTATATATTTAAATAATAAATAAAACATTAAAACCTTGTTAGTTAGTATCTAGATTGACAGGTAATACAATTATCAGGCCTTAAAACTTATAGTTTATTAATATCAGCGTAAAAATGAATATTAGTATAAATCTGGCTATTAGTTCTAAGCAGAATAAAATCTTCTGGTATCCTCCATGAATTACAGTTTCTTGTCAACGAAACAAACAAATATCAAAGTCATTTACGGACATTGAACCATAAACACGTCATTTCGTCTCAGATAAAAGTGCCCTAAGAAACAATGAGATCGCAAGATGGACATTACATCTCCCTATTTTCCTGCTTGGAATTTATTTTGTATACACGCTATGTACGAGAGAACGTTGGTATATTTGTATCTTATTGTCAAAGAATAATTAACAATTTATTTATATTTACACGAATACCTTGTGAAATAAAATCAATATTAATATTTTTATTTATTTATTTAAACCTTTTGCATAAACTGTACACTAACCACTATGCCAAGCGGATCGCAATTAAAATAGGTTAATTCTACAAAACATATGTTATATTTCATAAGAGGACGAAAGAATGTATGAGGTCCGAATGGTCAATATAGCATTGGAGCAAACACGTATGCGTCGAGCGAAGATTTTTGTTGCTGACTCTCTCTCTCTCTGATTTACAAACCAACTCTATCTCGGTTGCTGAAAAAGGGGTTGAAACGTCGGAAGGTAAAAATTAAACTACGGCAATATAATTAAAATAACTATTTTCATTCGATAACAAACAATAAAGTGTAAAACATCATATTTCTACATCATAAAACTTATTACAAAAACAATGTAAAGAATAGAGTCTGATGATCAAGGATGCTGAAAAGAGTCCGAAACGTCGCAACGTATACCGTAAATTAGTTGATTTTATAAATATTAAGGATGTTTAACATAAGACGAACTTAAATGAAATTAAAATGCAATAGTTTAAATTTTTGCGCCAAAATATTTGATAGCACTGACAAATTTGATAGCAGTTGTTTTCATATAATAGTATAATTATTTTATTTCGCAAAGAAATAGTTATTACTTTACTTACTCTTATAAAAAAACTAACACCACAATGTAATTTTTTTATTATAATATACCATCGTGGACCGTCTAAAAAACGATTATTTTATAAGGAAAAGAAAAATAAAACAGCCCTAATTGCCTTGATTCAAAAATATCTTCTCAAATAAATATTCTAAATATATTTTATTGGTTTACGATTTGGTTAACCTCAACAAAAGCCAAAATATACAATTCAATGACTTTCTCATTATTTTCCGTACCAAATAAGTTGGGTAACTAACTTATTTTCCGTGGGACCCAAGTTGCGACAAGGTAAAATCGTAACAAAATGGGATAATGTTATAGTTAAATATAATAAATACAATATTTTCAAAAAATGTTGTAAAAAACTATTCTGAAACAGTAGTATTTATGTACTTTGCTCAAATTCGACTTTAGCGATCTTGTAAATTTAAATTAACACAAATGAAAGCATTACGATTAAGATTTAACCTAAAGATTTACAATTGATTAATAAAGTACTTTAAGCACATAATTGAAAATATAAAAAATTTGCTTTATACAGTTCGTCTTAAAATTTACTTAAAAACACGAGTATGTCTTTGATAGCTTGAGCAATCTTTTATAGTTTTTATCTGCAAAGAAACAGTTCTCTAGTAAAGAAGAAAACTGAAGGCGTGAGGAAGCCTCCCGTCTAGCCGGGACCTACTGAATGGATTGTGAGATTACCTACGGGGTTATCCATCCTCCGGTTCAGTAATTACATGGCGCGGTCGCCCAAAATTGGTGTGACCGCACCAACAAAATTATATCTTCATGTTGTGTGCGATGTTTTGCTTTAAGAAGATATTAGCATCTTATTTTATATATTCATTTAAGTTTTTGCACAAACACAAGTACGCAAAGGTCAGCTTAATGCCTTAGGCATTATCTACCAGCTGAACTTAGGGTGGTTAGGATAAACTTAGGTAGGTGCACGGGTAAATAAAAATTAAAGTATTCACTTAAAACATGAAAATTAAACTATAAATAAATCATAAATAATTAAGTTATAATAAATATATAATAGATTTATGGACATGTACAAATAACGTAATATACGTACACACGCATATTGTAACATACACTAATATTTAGAAAATATTATTTGTATGAACTTTAAAGAAATCAATTAAGTGAATCCGTCGTGTTTTTTGCCAGATATTCTCAAAATATTCAAAATATTCTAGCTATTAAATATTCTAGGTTCATTTTAAAATCAAAATAGTTTTAGCCATCCTGATTTCCATGGGTACCTTATTCCAAAGATATAAAAAGAAATTAAATGAAATAAAAAGAATTGATTAGATAAAAAATGAATTGATTACATAAAAAATGATTCCTGCATAAAATTAGTACGGTAAGTTAGACATACAAGATAAGGGTTGTGCTTTGTATTGCTGATAGTACTGAAATAATGAGAATTAAGAAGAAAGAAAGATGGTAAGGTTTCCAAGCGATCGTCTTTGACGAGTTGTTGATTTTTAATATGTTGCTTCGTCCGCTCCTATTTTTTCAAATACGATAATTCTTTTTAAAGTAGTAGATAGGAGCTGTCATTTGGTCCTATTTTTATTTAATAATTTTGTAAAAAGTAGTTTAATACGTATTTAAGAAATTAACAGAATTTGGGTCAATAATCACAACCTCAAACGAATAAGCATAAGGAATAAACATATACTATGTTTGAAGAATATGCGACAATTACCATTAATAATGATATTATTATATAAAATTACAATATTCAAATGTTATTATACAGTAACTTCACATAAAAATTAATAAGTTAAAAATGATCATTCTATTTGCATAAAAGGTGTGATAAACAACATCTTGATTAAATTAATACCTTTTTAAAATGCGGCGTCAGAAATCGCAGGGATATTTCCTGCGGCAAGTTGTTCCCCCGTTTCATCATTATCAGCCTGTGATAGTCCACTGCTGAATATTCCTTGCGCGCCACCGCTTCCGATCTTCTGCTATTCTCACCCAGTCTACACCAGCCACTTTGTGAATGTCGTAACTTTATCTTGCCGCAGGGTGTCCCTCACTATGATTGCCGAACTACATATTAACTTTCCGATTCCAGCGGTCGTCTGTTCTACGGCTACTCTCACTTGAGCTTACTTATCCGGTGGTCTTTATCGATGACTCTGGTTCTTCGACGGATTACATAATTTCTAATGCGGTCCTTTAGCGAAACTCTGAGCGTAGTCCTCTCCATAGCTAGCTGAGCGACTTTAAATTTGTGAAGCAGTCGAAACGTACGTGGTAAAGTCTGCCAAGACTTTAGTACCGTAGGTCATAACCGCTTATATTGCGCAAAATGGTATTACACTGTTTAAAGTCAGTCATATAGATATTTTTAAAATTTTTGCTTCTTATCATTAAATATTACACTTGTTAAATTTCTTAATCTCTGCGGCATAGGATCACTGAAGATTCTTTTCTTTAGAATTGAACGCTCTACAAAAGTGCCTATTGCACCAAAGTCGTAACTCACACTGGGGAGGCAGTATGTGCGACTGAACCTGATTTTTTCATCAAATTAGCGTTTTTTCGCATTTCTTTTTTGAGTTACAAGATCTACGAGAAAAATGTAAAGAACATACTTGTAGGTAATCAAGTTTTCTACAAAGAAAAAATGCCATGGACCAAATCGCCAAGATCAATATTAAGCCTAGAATTGATATTTCCGTGATATTTTGGCGAATTTGTAGCACTAGTTTATTTATATTAAAATGAACAGGGAATAGACAAAGTGGATGGAGTAAGCAATGAGCCGTGACTGATAAAAAGATGGATGGATTCTTTGTTAGTTTTATCTATGACGCTCGTCTTCGTGACAGGTGTCATCAAAAGAAGCTTTGTATGCAGAAAAGATTCTCTGACTCTAAGCTGTTTAAGGAACGCACGGAAATTTTAATAATATGAGAGTTATTTAATAAATAATCATATTCAAGTCGATTTACTTATGACTTTTATAAACTAAAATCCAATTATGAAAAAGGCAATTTATTTTGCAATAAAGAGACTTTTATAATTTTAACTATTAATCAGCTTTTAAATCTATTTGTGACTTCTAATCGAACGTTTATTCCAAAGCAATCTACTAAATTAGTTATTCAGTTATTTCTACATATATAATGATTATGATATTTTGAAGATGAATTAAGATGATTCAATACCTATGTTTTATGTTTGTTTATTTTATCTCTTCAATAAAAAACACTTCTGAACTGATAACATATACGATTGCCACTTTTTCGATTGATATTTTATGATTGGTATCATTTGAGCATGAAAATTTTAAACTATGAAGTAGTTAAAGGTAAAAGTACATACTAAACTGATCAATTGACGGTTTTTCATGGTTTTATAACTTATATAAGCAAATTTAAAGTTGATTTACATTCAACAAACAAACAAATCGGCTTTATTTTAAAATAGGAAATAACAAAAATATCTATACCATATTTATATTGTTTAGTAATAATATAGCATCCTTCTGCTGATTCAAACCATCTATACATGGTAATCAAGTAGGTGCATTACAACAGTGTATTAAAAGTAACTTCGAGACAATGCAAATTAAACCTGAGGACATTTATTATATATCTGTATGATTCCAGAAGGCGGTATATGCATGATATACATGCACCGAGCGCCATATCTTATTTATGACTAATTAAATAAAAATTTAACATTTTCGAATATAATTGAATAAACCTATATTTTGGGTTGTCGTGTCCTGTTAGCTAACTGTAATCAAAGACCGCTTCTTTAATATGTCGGAAAACACATTTACCCAGTTCAGTTCAGTTCTTTGGCTTGATGGCGTTTCCTTGTAGATTTCGCCAACGTCAAGTTTTTCGATTAGACTCTGCTATATGTAACAGGCTTCGTAAATGAACAAGGTCACAGGTTGATAACTAAGAATTGATGAGATAATCCACCACAATAGTTTCTGTTGATGTATCTAAAACAAAAGAGAACACACAATAAACACAGGGTTAGTTGGTTGAGGACAAACAAACTAAAGTTTAATGTTATTATGATAAATGTAAGAACAAAAATATGAACAAATGGGGAATCAACATAGGATAATAAAGTTTTTAAATTAGTGGGACGGGAATTTGGGGAGGGAGCAGGTCATGAGAAGAGGTCTGTCTGGGACAATTGAAAATATGTGGTCGAGTGTTCCTTCATCTAGTCCACATTCACAGAGGGAGGTGTCTTTTAGTGTAGCTTTGCAAGATGAACAGTCGGTCAATCATAAACTTGGTTGAAAAAAATCCAATTATAGCCCCCAATATTAATTCGGCCTCAAAAGCGTGTGATTTTTAATAATGTTGCTTCTCCCTATTTTTTAAATAAATAATTTTTTTTTAAAATATAAAGGGCTGTCCTTGTCCTATTTTATTTAATAATTTTGAATAGTAGTTAATACATATTTAAGAATTAACCAGAATTTAGGTCAATAATCACGACCCAAACGAATAAGCAAAGAAAAACATATACAATGTTTGAAGGAAGGACAATTACCATTAATAATGTTATTATTCTATAAAATTAAATATTCAATGTATACAACTTCACATAAAAATTAATGAGTTAAAAAATCAGTCATTTGATAAAAGGTGTAAATAACATCTTGATTAATTAATACTTAAAGATGAAGAGATTTAAAATGGCGTCAGGAAATCGCAGGGAAATTTTGTGCGGAGGCAAGTTGTTCCCCGTTTCATCATTATCAGCCTGTGATAGTCCACTGCTGGCATTCCTAGGCGCCACCGCTTCCGATCTTCTCTATTCCCCAGTCTACACCAGCCACTTTGTGAATGTCGTTACTTTATCTGCGCAGGGTGTCCCTCGCTGATTGCCGAACTACTAATTAACTTTCCGATTCAGCGGTCACCTGTCTACGGCTACTCTCTGAGCTTACTTATCCGGTGGTCTTTATCGTGACTCTGGTTCTTTGACGGATCACATGAATTTCTAATGCGGTCCTTTAGCGAAACTCCGAGCGTAGTCCTTCCATAGCTTGCTGAGCGACTTTAAATTTGTGAAGCAGTCGAAACGTACGTGTTAAAGTCTCGGCACTGTAGGTCCTTAACGCTATATTATGCAAAATGGTATTACACTGTTTAAAGTCAGTCATATACATATTTTTAAAATTTTGCTTATTATCATTAAATATTACACTTGTTAAATTCTTAAGCTCTGCGGCAAAGGATCACTTTGAAGATTCTTTTCTTTAGAATTAACACTCTATAAAAGTGCTCATTCACCAAAGTCGTAACTCACACTGGCGAGGCGTATGTGCGACTGAACTGACTGATTTTTCATCAAATTTGCGTTTTTCGCATTTCTTTTTGAATTACAAGATCTACGAGAAAAATGTAAGAACATACTTTAGGTAATCGAGTTTTCTAAAACAAATAATGCTATGGACCAAATCGCCAAGATCAATATTAAGCCTAGAATTGATTTTTCCGTGATATTTTGGCAAATTTAGCAACTAGTTTATTCATATTAAAATGAACAGGAATAGACAAATGGATAGAGTAAGCAATGAGTCGTGACTGATAAAAGATGGATGGATTCTTTGTTGTTTTACTCTATGCATCTTCGTGACAGGCGTCATCAAAAGAAGTTTGGTATGCAGAAAAGATTCTCTGACTCAAGCTGTTTAACAACAGATGAAATTGTAAATATGAGAATTATTTAATAAATAATCATGTTCAATTGTTTTACTTATGACTTTTATAAACTTTTAAAACTAAAATTTAATTCTGAAAGAGGCAATTTATTTTGCAATAAAGAGACTTTTATAATATTAACTATTCATCAGCTTTTAAATCTATTTGAACTTTAATATTTATTCCAAAGCAATCTACTAAATTAGTTATTTAGTTTTGGAGAAATATAATAAAATACTGATTAAAATATTTTGAAGATGACTTAAGATGATTTAATATCTATGATTTATGTTTGTTTATTTTATCTCTTTAATAAAACACTTCTGAACTTATAACATATACGATTGCCACTTTTTCGATTGATATTTTATGATTGTTATCATTTGAATATGAGAATTTTAAACATGAACTAGTTAAAGGAAAAGTACATACTAAACTGATCAATTGTTGGTTTTTCATGGTTTTATAATTTATATATGCACATTTTAAAGTTGATTTACATTAAAAAACAAATCGGCTTTGTTTAAAAATAGGAAATAACAAAATATCTATACCATATTTATATTATTTAGCTAATAATATATAGCATCCTTCTGCTGATTCAAACCATCTATACATTGGTAATACAGTAGGTGCATTACAACAGTGTATTAAAAAGTAACTTCGAGACAATGCAAATTAAACATGAGGACAATTATTACATATCTATGATTCCAGAAGGCGCTATATGTATGATATACATGCATCGAGCGTCATATCTTACTTATGACTAATTAAATGTATAAAATTTAACTATGTTGGAATATAATGGATTAAACCTTATATATTTGGGTTGTCGTTTCCTGTTAGTTAACTATAATCAAAGACGGAAAGCACATTTACCCAACTATCTTTTATAACATCCCGTTACATATTGAGGGTAGCAAAGAATCTGAGTTGTTGTCGTGATTTGACATAAAACTTATAATTTATTTTATGAATATACCTACTGCTACTGAAACAAATAATACAAAGTCTTTTCATATTTATCGACTGCAATTATTATAAAAAATCTGTCTTGACTGAGCAGTAGTTATTCGTTTGAGATATAATGTAATAGGTACATGCTGCCGGAAACTAGCTGTTTCCAGTCACTTTGACTGCACTAGACTAAAGAAGAACGTTGTTATATAATTTATATAAAAAGTAGCCTAAATTACTACCAGACAAACAGATATATAGACAAATAAAATTTAAATGTCGTTTTGTTATATATTATATATATATATATATATATATATATATATATATATATATATATATATATATATATAAATATAATAATAAATATTTATCGTATAAATATATATAATATATTTATTATTTATTTATTATCCCTACACTACACATAGATCATTAAAATAAAACCATATTGTTGAATGATTATATGTATTTTATTACATAAAATGACATTGGATTTTATCGCGTTTATTATACATTTTTAAATTCCCGACGTTGAACACTTTCCGAGCGGCTGTGGACGGATAGACTGAGACCATTTTGTTGGTTCTAGAAACATGCCTATAAAAATTTTGCCAGGGCATTGTACATGAGTTTTTTATAGGGGTGACAGCCCCACCAAAAGAAAAGAACGAAATGTTCATGTTTTTCTCAATTTTTAATTAATGGTTAATAATTTTGAATACCAGTTAATTGGAATCTAATAAACATTAGAAATTTAAATTTAACCAAGTTAAATTTTGTTGCCGTAGAAAATTGGAACATCCAAGGATCTGCACGTGAAAATACAACAACATTGTTTTACTAAAGAAAGGCCTAGTCCATGGTTATCGCTATTCATGGAGATAGTAATAGTTGAATTAAGACGGAAGAGGCTTCCTCAATTTTAACAGATAATTAAAGAGCCAAGTCATCGGCAAATTGAATTTGAAAAATAATTTACTGAAAGCTCTGATCCATATGTGTAAATACTGCAATGGACTAAGCACTGAGCCTTGGGGCAGCCCCTTTCCATTCTGTTCCTGAGGAAGATATATAGTTAGGAAAACGAATGGATACGGATCTAGGCTTAGGAGATTAAAGATTATATTAACAATCTTCACAGGAATACTCAGCTGGAGCATTTTTTGCCTGAGTACTGGAAGAAGTACATTGTCATATGTCAAGTAACATCTAAAAATACTCCACCAAAGACTTACTTCAGAGAAGGCAATGCTATGTCAGTCACTAATGTGCTACAAGGCTGTCAATAGAGTCTAAAACCTTTAGAAAGCCAAATTGGGATTTAGCTAAGGTTGTTTCTGCCTGACTATCCATTCCAATGATTCTTTATCAAATGTTATAGCACCTTAGCCATTGTACATGTTAAAGCTATCGCGACAGCTGGACGGGTCCCTAGTTAGCCTTTTCAGGTTTTAAGATAGGTATGATTACCTGAGTTCTCACCTTCAGAACAGTACCAGTTAGAAAAATATGTTTAGGATGGATAAGAAAACCTGTTTTGCAGAAGTGCTGCATTATTATGAAGGAATATGGATCCCATCATACCTGGGGATGAGTCTGTAAGACCTCGAGAACTAATGAAAGTTCTTCCAAGAGAAAGGGCCTGAAAGAGTTACATGTCTAAGGTTAAAATGGGAGGGTAGAGCTCTTCTAATGAGGGGACAAGGAGGAGCTAATTTGCAGAGAACTGTTTGATCCAAGAAGATGGATCATTAGATAAAATAGCAGGACTGCAGACAGAGCTAGATAGTATCTAATGCTGGTCCAGACTTTAGATGGGGAGTAATAGGAGAAAGTTGCTCACAAAAAGCGGAGCCACCGATCTTTTCGTGTCTGCTAGAATTCTAGTGGTCTTGGCACTTTTTGATAGGTGGTGAAATTTCCATCGTCATGTCATGAGCGTAAGCTGCTTCTGCCTCGGAGCGTCTCTTACAGGCCTCTGTACATTCAGAATTCCACCATGGTGGGAAGACAGTTTACGGTTAGCAGACTTTTGAGAGGGATGGA
This sequence comes from Lamproptera curius, assembly GCA_029286875.1. Lineage (NCBI taxonomy): Eukaryota > Metazoa > Arthropoda > Insecta > Lepidoptera > Papilionidae > Lamproptera > Lamproptera curius. Next base: position 660,001 of record JAGSMT010000069.1, read on the forward strand.
CTTGGTAGCAGAAGATAAAGAGCATTTTGAAACAAAATATATGCATGTTGAACATTGTCTGTTCAATGAAAGGAATGTTTACCATTTCTTCATTTAAACACGATTTGAACAGGACAGTCTGCTTTGTGAACATTAAATTTTAGGAGTGGGGAAAGGTTAACATTAGGAACAGATCTAAGTGAGTCAGGCAGAAATAAAGATAGAAAATGGTCACTTCCATAAGTGGAAGACAAGACCGTCCAGTAGAGACTAGAGGACAGAGAAGGAGATGCTAATGGAGGTCAACTGCAGTCATTGGTTTTGAAAGGAGAGCTCTGAGTTGGAGACCCATTGTTTAAAAACACAGATCTAATTCATCGCTGAGATCGAGGAAAGGGAAGAATTGCATCATAATAACAGCCCCAAGAGGTAAGGAATATTAAACACCTAGGATAAGTATAGAGAAGGAAGACTAATTATGATATGTTTTAACTCAGAGAGGAGAGCAAGATTAGGATCAGGAATGTATATAGAGAGGAAAGAAATATTGCAGTGTTAATAACGGCACAATAATATCAAACTAAAGTCAAAAACTAAAGTGCATAAGTTATAAACTCTGTCAAGGTACTTTAACCCCCTAGTAATTGAAATTTATATATTAGTTAAAACTTTTACTAACTATGACATAAACTAATAAAATCTACGCTGAAGGTGTGACTAAAGAAGTACTTTGTTGTTTTAGCTTTATTAGTGTATTTAATTTTCATTTTAGTCCAACAATAATTACTGCTACTAAATTATTATACGATTAAAATTGCTCAAAGCTGAGTTACTGTCACAAAATTATAATATAATTAAAATGGCTCAGAAGTAATATTTTTAGACTTACTCTAAAAGAGAGAATGTCTCATCGAAATAAAAGACCAGATCCAGAGATAAGCTAGAACAAACAGATAGGCAGAGAAACAAAAATTAAAACATGTTGTTTAGTTATATGTTTTGGTAATATATGACAAAGTAATCATTTAAATACGGCTATTTTTAAATTACTAAGAGACTCATCAATTTAATTTATTTGTAAAGATTATTACAAAGCACAATATTTGGTCCATTTAATAAATAAAGCGAACATTAAATTTAAGAGTCCATATATTCATTGCTTTTCTCAATTTTTTATATTGTCGAAATGTTGCCAGTTACAAAAACTTAACTTAGACAGAATAACTAAGCTCATGCAGCCAGATTTGATTTCATAATATTTCTGATACTCCTGTTACAGCATACATGCTCTTAAGAATTTGAATCAAAGAAAAAAAATATCACTACATTCTCTGTGCACATATTCCTATGTATGCTTAAATCGTAAGAATTCTGACGCGTTTTTTTTAATAGAAAGAGTGATTTAAGAGTCAGGTTAATATGTATACATCATGTGTATTGTATAGAAATGCTGATAAATTAATAATTTTTCATAGATTTTACTCGTGATGAGCTGGGGCGGGTCGCTAGCTTTCTATAATATAAGCATAATCAAAGACCTATATATCTTTTAGATATATCCAGCAACAATAAAATTATGAAATCAATAATTAGAGGTATCTACTAAGAATAGCAGTACAGTATTACCCAAGCTAACAAATATAACAGATGAGAGTGCCCTAAGAAACAATAGGATTGCAAGATGTAGATTACATTTTCCATTTTCATCCTTAAGATTTACTTTGTCTACACATTGTATACCAAAGGATATGTTTCTATAAACATTGTTATATTTTCGTTGTATTATTTGTCTAATATGAGGTATCGTAATAATTGTCAGTGAATTATTTCTTTTACAAATTTTATCTTATTATCAACAACTTCCCCAAAAGAAAATACTACTTAATTTCAAGCATGTGTTTATGTTTATGGGGACCGATTATTGTGATGTAATGTAGTAGTATAATACAAATAATTTAATAAATACCTATAGAAAATTGAGTAATGTGTCGGTATGGTTGAGTATAAGTGGTTTAAGTTACGACAGCAGATGAGCTAAGACGAGGCTTTTGATGTAAAATCAGTTTAATGCCATATTTTTTCCCAAAAATTTAGTTGTACTATCTCTAAATTCTATCAAGAAATAATTAATAAGCAACCAATATTAGTTTAAAATCATAATAATTTTATTTTGAAGAAAGTAAATTCAAAACAGCACAAAATAAAAAAGTAACCGAAATATTCACAACAGTTCATCAATACCTTTTTTGAAACAGTATTCTATAGACAAATTTACGTTTCCTGACCTAGTTAAATACAAAAAGAGCCGAAAGTACAATTCGGAGACTTTCTTATTACTTTTCGGAACAAAATGGTCTACAAACAAATATGTTGAGTAACTTACTTATTCTCCGTGGAATGCATGTTGCCCTGAAAAGGTAACATAATAAAAAATATTTGTATAAAGTTATGATTCAATATTACGGATTCCCTAATTTAAAATAAAGTTGTAAAAGACATTTTCTGTTAAAGGCACTATTAGGATAGTGGTTTTTCAGAAAACGTAGTAGTAGCATTAGCATAGAAATAAAAATCGTACCGAATACTAACACTAACCTAATTTTTAACGTACTTACCGCTAGAATATATAATATTGTAATATTATTTACAGATATTTAGTTTTCTTTTATATATTTTTTTTATATTTCGATACTGTATAAAAACTAAAATATAATAATCTATACTATAAATAAAATTGTAGTGTCTGTTGGTAACATTAAAATTACCGATTTTAAACGAGTACATTATGATATATTTTATGATTGTACTTTCTTCTGTCTGTCCATCTGGTTTATACGGTCTGGTATAATTTTGACAAAACTAATGTTTTTTTTTACATATTATCACGCGGATGAAATCGCGGGCTTCAGCTATTAATATGTATAAATACTACGTATCTTTTTTTCTCGAAATAAATCTGCTAAAAATGTTTTTTGTGCAATTGTAACTTTTAGATGCACTTAAAACTACACTAAGATTAGATTAATAATAGAATAAGAACAATCTAATAAAATGGCCTCAAAGAAATTAAAAGAAGACGGCGATAAATTGCACAAAGTTCTTTATTGCTGTATTAACATATTGTATAGAGACGACAAATAGGTCGGTTAAAGGCTATTTAGAATATGAAAGATAGTGGTTAAAGATTTTTTTGATTGTCATTGACAAATAGGTTAAGCTGTTGTTCAGACCGATATGATGTAAAATAGCAATTCACAAATGAAAATTAATTGATTGCGGTTATTCAGAAGCTCGTCCTGTCCATTAAGTTTATCTGCATTTAGATTAAGTAACCTTCCAACTCCTCCGGGTCTTGGGAGAAAGCGATATTCTGGTGATTCGGAGCTCCACACTGTATTTGCAGTACCGCCTTGCCAATTGGCGGAGAAAAGGATTTGACTCCTCGACCGGCTTGTTTCTTAGGCAAAAGACAGCTTAGCTTTGCTTTACCGCCGCTGGACCAGGCCGTACTGAGTTAACATAACGACAATATGTAAGCTTATTCGGAACGAAGAATGCTTTTCAAATCCATATGTTTTACTATTTTGTTACGTTTTGTTGTACACAATGTTAAGTTTCCGCAGAATTTTAAGCCACAACACTCATTTATGGAGTACTTAAATTAAATATTTGCTCGTCAAAAGTAATAAGAGAATGTGAAAATACTAGCTAATATATTTTCAAAGAATAATATTTAAATATACAAATTTTCTGTAACTTGCTCGAAACCGCTAACTTGACTGAGTAAAACCATTTCTGCCGCATCGCAAGTACGTTGCAAATTACGAGTACAAAGTTCGTCTTTGTTACATCTTCTATAGAGAAATAATGTGACATAGATTAAACTACATACATATTATAAGTGTGAGTTCTGAGTTAGTTACAAAACCATGTCAGTAAATGTAAGAAGAACCGAAAACTGCTCTATCGCCTGATTGTTAGTTTGAAATTGTTAAATAGTAACAAAAAATATATATATAATTACATAGAAATAGACAAAGTTAACGGAATATTTTTAACTAATATTATGCAGTATACGATGAAATTAAATATTGAACGGCCGAAAAAAAAGGAATCTGTAAGTAGATACTCAGAAAATATTTTCTAATAAGATATTTCGTTGGTGTTAATAAAGGTCTTTGTTATTGTTATGGACAAAAGTCCTGGAATTTTTATGAAAGCTATGTGAATTTTACACGTCTCAAATTTTTGAATTTATTAATTTTCTACTATTAATCTCTTTAATATTTTTTTAAAAATAAGGAGAATTTCGCACGTCTGAAATATTTCAATTATTAATCCGCTTCTTTTAATCTCTTCAATATTTTGTTGAATCTCTATCATTATTTTATATAAGTTAAATACTAAAATGACAGCACATTAAAATCATGTCGAAAAAAAGTGACAATCGATTATAAAGTATAATAAGAATATTTAACTGTTTATTAGAATGAAGAGAACCATGAACATTTAATCATATTTTGTTGCATAAAATCGTATATTAACATGATAACACATGATATAAAATGATAATACATTTTTATACGTAATTGGATAAAAAGCTTGTGAATAACCATTCAAAAAGCTATCATAAAAAGAATCGCTAATGAATAGATGGTAATATAAAAGCCTTTATTCATTTGCGAAATGGAAAGATTAACCTAATTAATCGATATCTTTATCGGCTGTAATCAGTCGATAATGATAAATTTTAATATAATATGAGATGAAATAAAATATTTTCGTAAACATGTTCACTAAATAACCTGGCATTGTTATATTTTATTTTCATTGCCTGATTTTTTATGTCTTACATCCACGCGATTCCTCAACATTTTATCATTCCATTTTAATAATCACTTCTAATATTTCTAGTAAGACTTTCGATTCATCAGTCTATTTTTTTCTTAATCATAATCATCAGTTTGTGTAAGTCCACTGCTGGACATAGGGTTCCCCTTCTCCATTAGGGGATTTTTGGGCCGTATCCCACCAAGCTCGTCCAATGCGGATTGGTAGATGGATTGGCTTTTTAAATGTTGTACTGTGGTATAGCAATATTGGTTTACTTGGTGGAATTAAATGTTTTGAAAAATAGAGTAGCATTGCAGTGTATATTTCGGAAAAGGTTCAGCGTAGCCACAATATATCATGTGCTTCTAAACAGGTACTAAGTAAATTTGCACTGTACTTGTAAATGTACATTGGGTGAAATCACATGCAGGTAGCATAAATTTCGCCTCTTTAGTGATCTAATAATTTTGTAAAAAAAATAATTTTCTGTTTTAATTGACGTAGTTCTAATAAATTATTGTTAATTATTAAAAAATGTTACGAGATTTTCTTTTATAAATTTCTTTTTTAAATTGTTTGTCTTAAGTGTCATAGTGGAACTAATTTCGTGGCAAAAGTGACTTTCGAAATTTTATCCTATATCATTAACAGTTTTTGATACGCAATAGTAAGTACTGTGAATAAGCATTCATAAGGGTGAGTAAACGAGAGGTAAGGCAGGAAATGAAATTGTGTACAAAGTAATGGCTTTACAATGTGTTTATATTAATAGGTACATTGGTCACCTTTTTTAGCTGTTTAAATCTAGATTATGTACTTGAAATTATATAATAATTTCCTGTGCCTGTGGGTGTAAATTATGCCTTAATAACGTGTTTTTATTGGTTTCCTTCTTTTAGATGGCAAAATCCAAATTCATCAGAATCTTATCAACATTATAACACTAACTGAATTTTTCAATTTTATATTTTTAAACAAGGATAGACCGCAGTTAAATTTTTCAGGTAAGGTGTATTAAATTTTAGTTTAAACATAATTCTTTGTCAACTATACCTCTTTAGCTTTCTCGAGGAAACTGTAGAAGGAAGGTTAAGTGGATCAGTGTCGTGTTCATGTGGTATGCTATAAGATAAGCTTGTCCCACAAACCTTTTGTTGTAGCTTGTACTTATATGTACTTTACCGTTTTATATTTCTTTTTTATTATATGCTTCACTCAGAGTTTTAAATTACCGGAACAAAAACGTCAGATCCTTTTTTTTTTCTAAAATGTTTTATCGATCTTACTAACTAGCAGATGTTAGGTGGGATAACAGATTCCTGGTTGGAAACAGTATAAGCGACAACTGTTTTATATTAAGTACGATATAAGATTAATGTGGTGATACAATTGTAACGTGGTTGGTATTAATCTCTGTTGCGTCAGACCAGTTTCCTTTGTTACAATTGTATATCCTAAAATTAATATTTTCCCTAGTTTCAAGCTATATTCACGATCTTTATTCATCATCATCATCACCGCTTTTATCCGTCCACTGCTGGACTTAGCCCTTTATCAATAAACGCTATGAAGGCCAATCCCTTGCTACAAATCCTAGCTGCCAACTTTAACCGGCTACTGCACGGAGATCGGGGTCCTACCTAGTTCGGTTTCGACTATTATATGGTATTTCAGTTGTTGTGCCAGTGTTGCAGTGCAGTTGTTAAAGGTGCAATAGGTCATTTGTCATTGCCGATTAGGTTGTGCGGGCCACCATAGCTCAGCACTGTCGCATTACATGTGATGAACGAAAAACTGGTTGATTAGGTATAAAATTTCAAACATAGGAGAATTGTTGGAAATCGAGTATGCACATTTTCGTGTGTTCAGGAAATAGAACCTTTAGGGTATAGGTAATATGTAAAAAGAGAAATTAAAAACCTTATTTTAGTAGATTATTCAAAAATTCATATGATCCCCATAGTAAGATTTTCTTTGGCAATAATTTCGGTTTTATTAATATATGTGTCAATAAACACAATCTTTTCTAATATAATGGGCTCACAACTTTAAAGAGGACCAATGGTTTTTCAACGTATTTCCTTTGCATTGCTATCCTGAAACTCTTATCACAAGCGACATTACATGCTTAATGTCTGTCCTGAATAACTCGTTTCTGTCGAGATAAATTGTATTCATAAAGTTACTATTTATCTTTATGATTTAGTTATTCTTTGTAATAAGTTGTATTGATAACAAGTAAAGAAGGAAAGTAGATGTTTATGTAGATTAAATAGATGTTTGTGAAAAAGCGTTACTTCATGTATGATGACTTTTAAAGATTGTTACATAATTCTTGTAATGTCAGTTTGTTGCATTGTTGCACGTGTGATTATAAATGGTAAAATGTAAAAAGCCAGATACTCAATTTATTTTTTCGTGGATGGTGTTCTCAAGAATAAAAAAATTGAATATAACTACATCGGAAAGTGTAGAAGATATTATAAAATAGGTATTGCTGAGAGAAGAATAAATACCCTGTCAAGGTTTTTTATATTCTTAACGAATTACAAGATTATATAATAGATTTAAAAAAAAAAACGTTAAAAATATATTGAAATAAATGAAATGTTTAACTTAAGCTTAAGATTAACATCCCTACCAAACATAAAAAGCAAAAAAAAATACATCCTGTATCTTTTAAATCTTTAAAAATGTATCTATGGAAAAATATATATTTTTTTTAGAGTTTCTCTACTTTATTATGCAGGAATTATACATATAAACCATTTTCTTCAATCACTCTATCTATGAAAAAAACCACATCAAAATCCGTTGCGCAGTATTAAGACTTAACCATACATAGAGACAGAGAAAATTACTTTGTTTTATTCTATGTAGTGAAGTATAAATTTATTTCTACAATTCCCTTAAACATCAACAAGTCTATGATATTACTTCACTATATCATAACATTAAATTATTATAACACTAAATTATTAATTGAAAGCAATATACAAATATATCAAAATCTTTTGTAAATAATTTGTAGACGAAATCACAAGAAAGGAAAATGGGAAGATGGTATCTTCATCTTTCAATTATATTGTTACTTAGGGCATTGTTATCTGAGACGTGTTTATGGTTCAATGTCCATATATGACTTTGATATTTGCTTGTTTTGGTGACACTAAACTGTTATTCATGTCAGAACATGTCAGACGATTGTGTTCTGGTTCTAGCAATTTATTTTATTGTAGTTTGTCAACTAATATCAACAAATTCAGCGTCTCAATGTCTGTCTCGCTAAACCGGTGGTAGGTCCCCTGTTTACAGGAGACCGTCTGGGTGTACCACTGCGGTGCCTATTTCTGCCGCGAAGAGTGTGAAAACACTTCTGTGTTCCGGTTTGAAGAGGCACTGTAGCCACAGTATTTACTGGTAAATCGAGACTTAACACCATATGTCTCACGGTAAGCAGCGCGTTGGCGATACCACTGATATTGCTAATGTCTATGGGCGTCGGTGACCACTTCCCATCAGGTGGCTCCGACTGTCGTCTCGCTGCGTATGCCATAAAAAAAAAAAAAAATGTTATTTCACACAATGACTGCTCATTCACTTTGATTTTTAATGAAATTTTAATCTGTTGTTTCTTGTATTAAAATGATAAAACCAATTTTATTTACTTTTAAAAGCATAGTATCTAATTCGTTATCAAATCTGTTCGATTAATAATCTGAAATGACATCTTGATCGAAAATAATCTTTTAAAGTAAGTTTTATAGTTCCCATATTAAAAACACGTGACCGTAATTATATTCTTTAAAAAAAAACTTCCTTCTTAATTTGTATATAGTATATTATAAACTACATATAGAGATATAGTGTTTATTGCTCGTCACTAATTTTGTATAAGTTTGTACACAATAATATTGTTCTATACAAATTTAACAAATTATATATCTGACAAATGATATGTAAGTATGTTGAATGTGATATAAATATCTCAAAAATAAAATTAACGCCATAATTATGCTTACTTTTACAGTAAGACTGTAGATTAAGTTTTTGTGTGTTCAATCAAATTAAATAATACTGGCTAAATCTTAACACAAAAACATTGTCTTGTATTTATTAACAGTTAATTTATCAAGTGCATTTATCTTTATGTAAAGTGTAAGCCATGGCTACCTGTTTAATGTAAACATATATTGTCTGTCAAATTTTTTTGCGTATACCGAGCTTATGGTATATTATATTTATAGTATAAAGTCAAACAAAATTTTGGTTGCGTTTAATGTTGTTTATAATTGGATTTAAAACCTGCAATCACAAACCATCTTCTCTGTTAAAATAAGGATGTTTTTTTAATTTTTATAGTGTTATATAATATAATAACCCGGGTAGAAACTTAAGTGTTTCTTAAGGATTTAACAAGCACATAGTAGTGTACTGCAGATTTCTTTAATCGGGGTGTTTCACGTTGGCAATATGAATAATGACGGTGGCCAGGTGAAAAACTTTGTCGAACGAACATCACCTCACTCTGCCCGTACTTGAAACGTCGGAAATATTTCAAAAGTAATTAAACGGGAAAAATACAGCTTTGTAGTTAATCAAGTGTAGTATTCGCGTAAATGCAAGAAAGTGTTAATTTTTATATACATATAGTTATTTTTGTTAGAAAACTATCATATTTCAATTAGAAAGAGATATGCTTAAAATAAATAATCATTAAAAGTACAATTTTTTTATCAAACAAAAAGCTACGCGTTCTTGTAGAAGGTAAGATAAAACGCCATTAATAACAAGAGAACGATTTTAAGATCAACATAGCTATATATTGACGAATAATATCAATGCATATATCCTTGAATCGATCTGTTGACTATGTCTGCCTTCTAGCTATTTTCCTAACTAATCATGAGCTCGGCTTGAAATCCATTACCCTAATAGTTATCTGTTGTTTCAAAAATAATCGCTTAACGTTTACATATGAGTTTCTATCTTTATATTGTTTATTTACATATTCCTAATCATATTACTTGTAGTTAAATAGGTTAAAAATTAAAACTCTTTGGATTAATAATATTAAAGAAGTAATTTAAATAATCGATCTACTTAAATCAATAAAGATACGGGATTTGCAAAGGCTAATCCCGTATCTTATTAAGAAGTATATGTGCTTAACACTGCAAATTATATCGAACAGCGTCTTTAACAATAGTAATCTAACATTAAGTTTCAGGTGTCCAATAACATAACAAGAAGGAAATGCATAAATCACACTCGTTTTGCTCATGTATACCTCTTGTTATAACATCAAAGGATGTGTCTTAATATTGAGTTTCACAAACTAAAATTAAATCACCCTTCACATGCCTGTAAGCGATACTTTGATTCTCTTTGTGGTATTTATAAGTATAATATTGAAAAGCAAGATACTGTACTTTTTTATTGTATATCAGCTGAACTGAAAACCTTGGTAGAGCTTCGAAATCAATAATTAACAATCACGATTGATAATATTAATTTTTTTCTAATAAAACTCAACCTATAGAATTCGTGATAAAATAAATTCGACTTGCCAAAAGAAGAAGGTACGCAATTCGGAGCGTATGTTCTTTTATATATATATTACCTAGTTGCGTCGCTCCTAGTGAAAAATTTTTCCGATTGTGCTAATTTTTAAAAATAATTTTGCTATACATAGTTTAATAGATATTTACAAAATTGAAAAAATCATCATCATCATCATCAGCCTGTGATAGTCCACTGCTGACGTAGGCCCCCCTAATACTCCCCAATCCATTAGGGGGTTTTTGGACCGTCCAATGCGGGTTGGTGGGTGGACCTACTTTTTACATACCCATCCGACGCATGGATCATCTTACTTTTCAGGCAATTGGGTGATCGGCCCAAATTACCCTAACCAACTAGGAAACAACACTGAAAATTTGTTGAGTCCCCGCGGGATTCGAACCCCCGACATCCTGTTTCTAAAGCACACGCCCATGCCGCTAGGCTACGGAGGCAGTCCGGAACGCGATATAAGTTACCTGCTTATATTGCGTTAACGGTTTGAAGTCGGTCATATTTTCTGTTATGTATTAATTGTCTGTTATGTATTATACAGTCCGTAATTTTTCATCATTGCAAATAGGAGTTGTTGGTTGTCACAATTCAATGTCCAAAACAAAAATAAAATGTGTGTTTTTAACGATGGGACGACATGAAACGTTTTACATTCAAAACCGTTTGAGTTTGAGTAACTACTTTAATTTATGAATGACTTTTAAATTTATTCAATATCTTAACGACGGGGACGAAAATGTTTGGCATTCTGAATAAGGTACAGTTTCTTAGTAATAAGGAATGTGTTGTTTTTTTATATATATACAGTTAATATGCTAATGAACAGCAATTATTTTTATATATCCATAGATGAAATAGTATGTCGGATGCACTGATGAGACCAAATACTTTTTTTTTAATTAATGAAATGAATGCCAATTCTGTATTCATTTTAATTTTCATCATCATCATCAGCCTGCGCTCACTGCTGAACATAGGCTTCTAATGCATACCGCTTCTATCTTTCTTTAATTCTTACCAGTAATTAATACTGTAATTATATTTACTGTACCTTAGGAAACGTCCTTAACTAGCGTTAATTCCTGTTGGACCCGCTATCGTAAGGATAAGTGCAAGAAACGAGTGACCCTACGAATCAGTAACAATTAACCGGTCGTTGGCCGTGCCACTTGTAAAACTGGAATGCCTTCCTGCACAGAGAGGGATATTTTCGCCTCTATCATATGCAATATTAATTGTGTCATCGAAACAAACTGAGTCATATTTGATTAAAATATAAAGTAAATCAAAGAAATAGTATCAACGTAACTAGCGCTTAACATAGCTAAGTATTTGATATAAAACAGGTGTTGTTAAAGGTTTATTTTTAAGGTAACATGAAGAACCGAACATAAAGCTGATATTGTTACATGTACTAGTACTACGTTAATGCTTTACAGTTTCCAGTGAACCAGAAACATTCAACCCTTAAATAGTATACTACTATTGAAGGGATTTTTATTTTTAGAAAACACAATTGATCGCACGCATTCATAACTCCAAAAATACAAAATAATGTATAAGGTATACAAAAACCAGCTAAATTAAACATTATATTTAAGCGATTGACGTATCGAGCTCTCTAGTTTAGACTTGTAAGCTTTTGTCTATAGTAAATTTCCGAAACAGAAACTACAACAATCAATATCACTATATTATATAGAAGTCCAAAGAAAATAAAATTATAACAGGTAATATATTAAAGAGTGTGAGAAAAAAAATTCTATTCCAAGAAAATTTTATAAATATTAAGTAAAAAGTAACCATTTTATATCGAAAAACAACATGAGTAACATAACTACGCCATTTTCAGTAATAATAAAGTAAGGTAAGATTTCAAGAGATTAAGTCGTGTGTGCACAAAACTCGAGATTCATTCTGCACAAATAGTACTCTTAGATTAGAGCGCTGTATGTGTTCTGCATAGTAAAGGCAAATATTTTGTTATAACTTGAATATTGTTTTAACTAATCTGAATATGCGCAAGCATATATTTTTATTGCTATTTATTACTCATAAAATAATTTCAGGAAAAGACTGTTGTTGTCAACCACGAAAATTATCTTTATCTTAAACTATTTAATTTGTAACAAGTAGCTCTTAAGTTGATACAAATAAATGTTTTAAAACAAATAAGTATTAATTGATTGTTTTTAATTATTTATTTTCTTTCAAGCCTTTATTATAAATCAAAGAACGGGTTTAAAAGAAAGCAACTAAAAATGCAAGTAATAACCAGAATGTAATTAAATTATCCGCTTTGTGAAATTACCAAGGATACATTACATAACAATTAGTAAGCCTCCTTCTTACAGTGGATCACCTGAAGACGTGCCACTGTGCTGCCAGTGCTGTGCGTAAAAACACAACTAATTCCGGTTTGAAGGGTATTGTAACAAAAATGCAGTGCCCATATTACTTACTGGCCACTTTGATGCTATATGACATCATGACGAGACATAGGATCTTAGGGTGGCAAAAAGACTTGAGGTCTCTACTCTAATCTCACGCTACGTTTCTATTGGTCAGAACTTTTAAATCATTCATTTAAATCAGACTTTTTTTAACGTAAAATAATAAAATGAGAATAAGTAATTTTCTTTGGTAAGATTCGATTAATACAAGGGAAACATAGACTTCTTTTAACCAAATGATCATCGATTGCCAAAAATTATGACCACTAGTATAAACCGTTCACTGGTTAACGTATGCAAACATTACAAAACATAACCGCTGTTTCCGTTTAGATGTGTACATTCTAGTAATATATAGCAATATCACCTGGTAGTTATGATAAAATTTGAGCTATAATTTATATGATGGAAGGATAAACATTAGCCCCTGATTTGGTGTTCAAGAAAAGTAACAACAGCTGTTTGCCGTTAATAGAGCATAATGTGACCCGAGCTAATTTTCGAAGGGTAAAGGCTCATTAGTTGTATAAGTTTTTTAGAAATGGGTCCATTGCAGTAAATTAATGTTTGTGACACATACGATTGCTTTAATTATTTTTGTGTTCTATCATACTATATACCGATAGCCGCATCGTATAATGCGACAACAGAAAAACCCAGAGTATCGCCAAAACAATGTTCTTGACCAACATTTACAAATCAAATGAAAGCGATTTTTTATGTTTATTATCAAAAATACCCATTATTATAAAGTTATACCTAATTTTTAGTCTTATAACATTAATATTAATTATCTAGAAATACTTATTTCATACATACTTCATAAAATCTGTCGTAGTAGATGATAATGATTATGAGCTATTACATGATATTTTGAATAATTTTAATAGATTTATATAGGACGATCAGAAGACGTAGGCGGGACTCAATCTGGAAACATGTCTTAACATGTTAAAAACTGTAGAAGCGCCTGTTGTCATGTTTAATGTCCAATACTTCCAAAAAAATCTTATTTACAAGGAAAAACAATTTAATTTTCTTGTAAGGATAGTATATTTAGCTGTTAGGGAATATACGGGTTTTTATAAGTACTTTATGATAATTAATTTTAGTCCAATCAATTAAAAACGTACTACTAATAATGTATATATTGTATTAGATGTTCTACAACCTGAATTATTTAACAATAAAAATCTGTGTCTGTGACTTTATCCTAGGAAAACTATTTTATTTTCAATAACATTTCCAAAAATAAAGTTTCAAACTAAGATAGTCTTGACTTATCTAGAGTGATTTATCAGTTGATATCTTTAAGATTTTATACTGGTATTGAATTAATTGCATATATCGCAGTCTCATACACAATAGTTTTTAAAATGTTTTAAAGATACATCATTAGATCACAGCCCTGTACGATTTAATTGACACTGGAATTGTGCTAATATATTTCTTTATACTGAGACAGTTAATCAAAAAAACTAGCTTTTTTAATTCATGTGCAATCATCCACGTACGTAAAAATTTACAATTTAAAAAAAAAGCAAATAAGACAGCGTAGGGGACATAAAGAGCCCTTAACATTTTTGTATAAGTAAGTCACAAAATACAATACGTTAAATGATCCTCATTATCATCATCATCATCAGCCTGTGTTAGCCTACGGCTAGACATAGGCCTACCCTAATGCACGCCTTCTTCAATAGGGGTTTTTGGACTGAATCCCACCGCGCTGGCCTAATGCGGGTTGGTATGTGGGCCGAGTTTTTATATGCCCATCGACGGCATCTTACTGTTTCGACAATTGGGTGAACGTCTCAAATTGCCCTGACCAGGAAACCTAGGAAATAACAATGAAAATTTTTGACTCCCCGCAGGATTCGAACCCACGATCTTTGGTTTCTAAAGCACACGCCTTAACCACTAGGCTACGGAGACAGTTATGATTCTCAGGTGTTGCTAAATAACGTCGGGTTTCGGAAAGCTGTAAAGGCCAAATTGATTAAAAAGCCTATTATTCTGTTAGAGACTACATTGAGGACTGAGTGTGGTAATATTTCAAATATGATGGTGCCTGCACTGGCATATCCCCTAAAAACTGGTTAAATTGTGTAATTCAGATGATTGTAATGATTTGATTAAACATTTTATTTATGTATAAAAAAATGACAACCGTAGTTTCTTGCTGGTGCTTCTCTGAACAGGTCAAAACTCTGGAATCTTTGAACTCGGTAGATTTACGTTCATAAGAACTCGACAGAGCCTTAATAGAATAAAAAAAAATTGACTTAAATTTGATCACCATATCAGATAAATGATATGCTGTATAAGAAATTGAAGGAAAGGTAAACGGCTGAAACATTTTTATATTCCACTTTGTGAAACATATTGAAAATGGCGCGTAACTGGAAAAATGGACGTCGTTTTAACGAAAAATGTTAACACTATAATTTATTTCCAACTATAAAAAGTGTTCACTTCGAAACTTGCGCTAATTATTTTACTTTTGCATATTTTTAAAAATTGAGGTTATTACTAATGTTATCATAACCAACAATAAATTTACTTCTCATTCATAATCGCATATGATCTTTCCACATACATTTGATGAATACACATGTCAATATGCGTAACTTTTACAGAATTTTTGGATTAAATATATAATATAATTTAAGAAAACATTTAAATAAATTCATGCTTGATTTAAAAGACTTAAAAACTAACTAAAATATTCAAAATATTTTTTTCACAATCTAGTAACCTATAAATTTACTTGAATAACTAGATGCGTTTTAAAGAGTTTTAAATTCACAACACAGAGTTTTAAAATTGACTAAATGAAAAAATGACAGGAGTTTCAAGCCCTGGTTAATTCATAAAAACTTGCAAGAGATTAGAAACATTATAAAATTAGCATTTTAAATTGCAGTAATAATTAGTACACTAAATTATTTCATTCTATGTCATATCTTACATGATAGAAGATTTCAACATAGGAACTTTTTTAATTAAAGGTTGATTGGACTAAGCTGTCAGGAAGCTAGACGAGTTAAAAGACTAACACACTATTCAGATTAAGGTTTAAATAATAACAAATTTGAAAGAAAATTGGTATACTTCAAATAAAATTCTCGATTAAATTTAATAACTCGAATTATATTAAAAAACAAATTAAAGTGGTGTAAGAGTATTGATTATACATGTAAAACATGTAATATTTTCCATTAAATTTAGTAGAATATATATATCATTTTAAATGTACTTAACCAATCTACAAGTACTATAATACCTTTATATAGCCTAAGTTTCTAAACCAGAAGTTCAATTAGACAGGCTTCCTGAGCTAGTTGATAACGATGATAACTGCTGCTAACTAATTTATAATTTCACATATAATGGATTTTATATTCAAGGAGTTGGTTTTATTCAAAATGTATATTATTTTGCATTTTCAATCGATAGATTTATTTTAAAACCCAATCAATGTCATATTGATATATGTTTGTAAAACAATCTATTCCCCAAAAATAAATTAGTTAAATTATTCCTATATATCTCTAGCGCGGGGATATGATGACCCCACCACCCACTTGACGGCGTATCTGCCTGACAGTAGGAGTAAGACAGATCCGCAGTACAAGTGCAATTCGTCAATAGCCAATCCACCTGCTTAGCGTGGCAATTACGAGCAACTCTTTTTAATGGACGCCGACTTGGAATTCATTAAAAATGTCCAGCGGTGGACTGCTAAAGGCTGTTTATGATGATGATGAAATGATTACTAAGTTAGTATTTTTAGGCGTGATTATTTCTTTTGTTTACGCGAATACTATACATTGTTAAATATAATGACTTAACGGATTTTATCGCGTTTATTTTTCATTTTTTACAATAAAATTACAAAATATTTTAAAGTCTAGTCAAACATCTTTATTTAATTTAGACGCACTACACTTTCTTATTGATTTTATATAAGATACCACCGGTTCGGAAATGGCAGCCTCTGGTCTAGAGGAATCAGCATTACAAACTCGAGTAGGGTTGATGAAATATCCGTGATGCTTACCAGATGTTAGATTTTTACTATTGGGGATTGTAAACACATATCTTTATATATGACGGTTATGATATCAATTATTATAAACTAACTTGCATCACAAATGTCTATTATCAATTCTATTGCCGACCGCTACTCTTTCGACGAAGGCTTTTAATATTTTTATATTATACTGTCTGCCGAATTATCAAAAATTACTAACAAATATAAAAATTTTATTTTTATGATATATTAAAAATGCACCATATTTATTAGTAAAAAAAAGCATCATTATTATTATATTACGTATATTCTTGTTCGTGTACTAAAACAGCTATAATACTTTTGTTTTTTCTTCCTTTTGTATGCCCAACAAGGAAAAAAAGTACATTATATTATATACGTATATAAAACGTATAATGTATTATTATATAAATATTGATGTCGTCTTATTCTGAATTCAATAGAAAACCTTAATCAAATTGCTTACAGAGGTTACAGAAAAGAATATGCAACTAGTATGCCAGTATCTTTAATTAAATTTAATTAACCTAATCGATTCGTAAAAATTGGCAGGAGATGCCCTAATGGGCCTGTGCCTCATTAGGGCTTCTTCTGGGCCATTTCAATTAAGTATTATATATAAGCCCAACAAAGCTAACCAAAAGCAATGAATGCGTTTCTTGATTTCTAATTATTGACGCCAAAATGAGTGCCATTATGTAAGATGAACTAGCTGTTGCCTGCGATTTTGCGTGGTATGCGTAAAGGTTTTTTTACAAAATTGCCTACACCCAGTCATATCAGATCAGAGAAAAAGTAGCTTTTCAAGAATATCCTGTCAAAATCGGACCAGAGCCAGAAAAAGAGTAAAAATTGTGTCATATTTAGTGGTTAAATGTCACAATGTAACCGTTTAAAATGGTGATATTGAGGTTTAAAAACAGACACTCCAATTTTAAATTTAATTAAACTCACCCGCAAAATAAATGCGACTAAGGTAAAAATATTAGCCAAATATAAGACTATATTATCTGCATAAAGTTAGCTAAAACATATCCATTTTTAGAAATTACTCATGAAAACCATTTTTACGTAATCATAGTGAAAATATGTTTTTCACTTTGAAGACTTACCTATCAAATTTCAGACTTCACTATGAAGCAAATTTCAAAACAGAAATAATTAAAAACAAAAATTGTGCAAAGAAATAGGCATTAATTTTATATTTTAAAAATAATCCCCGATTTTAAAGGGAATTTTTGATGTCTATTTAAATTTTGGCAGCACAAATCAGGGGCCAGGGTCGTAAGTGATATATGTTGCATTTCTTAAATAATCATTTTGGACGAATAACACAACATCATCTAGTCCTAAACTAAGCGAAGCCTGCGCTATGGAAACTTGATGTCAGATAAATACACTTACTTTTCTCTTGTAAATAAATACATATAATGCATATAAAAACAGCCAGACACGGGAAAAACACAATTTGTTCATTGCACAATATTTTTCCTGCGGTGAGAATGGAACCTTTTGGCGCAACAGTCAGGGTCACTAATCACTACGCCGAGCGGGTTAACCAAGGTTGCAAAATTGTTGAAAATTTGTAGAAAAAATATTAGTATCAAGCATATATACAAAATATGTTGATTGTAATAATACCTTATCTACCTAGACAATTTAAATATGATATATTCCTAACTTCCATAGTGTTTGGAATATATTATTCAAGTTGGCAGCGAGTAGCAAAGGATCGTCCGTCTTGGCGTTCATTAAAAAATACCTAGGTCCAGCTGTGGACGGATAAAGGCTGCTGATTTCATGTTTTCCGGTCGATTACGACTACTGCGGCCAATCTATATTAGAGATCAGCCAAGATATTATAGTGCACAAGTACACGCGCAAACACAGGCGCACTCTTTGTTCAAAGCCCGATGGGATGGATACTCGACACGACCGGAGAAAGTAAGGCGCAGGACCGACTTTTCACTTGCCCATCCGACGCATGGATCATCTTACTTTTCAGATAATTGGGTGATAAGCCCAAATTGCCCTAACCGACTAGAAAACAACAATGAAAATTTGTTGAGTCTCCGCAGGATTCGAACCCACGACCTCCGGTTAGCACTGGCCCTTACCACTAGGCTACGGAGGCATTTAATGGTATAAATATATAATGACTGTTAATAAAAACTAGCGGAAATAATAAAGTTTTTATTTAAAATCTTTCTTATACTGAATTATTGTAACTTAAACAAGTCATGCACATTATTAGAATACTTTTGTTCAATGGTGTTGGGTTGCCTTAATTATTTTTTTTCAATTGATTTTAAGAAATAGTGCAGTAAGTTTTTTAAAGGAAATACAAATGGGTTCACTGATAGCCTAACAAAATTGTACTCCTTTTTTCTGGCAAAAAAAAAGTAATAAATGAAGGCCTATGTTATTTTAAGTTTTTGGTAACGTTTATAATTTTTTTATTGTATATTACTTATAGTTTTTAGTTATTTATAATTATACAGTCGTTTCAATATTTTTAGTTAGCTTTAAGATTAATGGTAATGTTTAAAACTACAAATAAATACTAATTGTAGAAAACTCGAAAAAACCAACCATATACATAGTCATGGCTTTTACTGTGTTAAGTGACATTGCATTGAAAAATTGTGTGAAAAAATATCAATTGTGAATTTAATATCGGAAAGTTGTTAATTTTGCTATCCACATCTCTGCTTGTTTATTACCGAAGCTTTCCTCAATAACAGCACGTAATGGAATCTGTTTCTCATAATATTATATTTTTTATTAAACAAGTGATTTGCCAAAATTGATAACTTAACATACATGCATATAACTTTTCTTACTCTTAGCCATTTTTCTAAAATGTTTTTGGATCGGCTTTCAATATATCTGGATTAAAACCTGAATACCAGCTTTTACGCAGTGCGACAGGTAACTGATCTCCATGACCTAAAGGGTTAACTGCATTCGACGGATGAATTAACTGTCAATCAATTTGAAGGCACTGTCATTTTATAACGACTGCCAAAGATTTTCTTGTCAACCGGGATCAACTTTTTATATTCTCAAATCTATCTTAGCCAATTAGGTGATTGACAGCACAAAGTTTTACCCCTGCAGGATTCTAACTAATAGCTTCCGGGTTGTAATGTATGGGCTATCACCACATGCCCACAAATACAACATATATTTTTATTGCATAAAAATATAAATAAAACGTTGTTATCGCAACAATTTAATTACATAATACAATAACAAATTTGATCCATATTTTACATTCAGAAATATATTGTTTTCAAAACATACTTTGTAAATGATATTTTACTACAATAAAATTTTGTAATTGTCCGAACCAGAAATGTGACATTTGACGAATATTTAATTCGGACGCAAATAAAAATAAAATTTAAACCAATGATGATAAAACTTTACGTAGTTATTACATCTATAAATATTTTTATTATTGATTAAGTTAATATCGGTATTTAACGAAGTTCTTTCTTCATACTATCCGTCTTAGTCTAAAGACAATATTTTTTTGATTATGAAATATTAATATATATAATAGGAGAATAAGAAAAAGTGGAATCCAAGAACTCATTTTAAATAATTGCTCCACTTCATTCAATTTCATTAATTGCTATTGTAAATCGTGAACGTGTGTTTGCCACACTGCCTCCATAGCCTAGTGGTATGGGCGTGTGCTTCAAAAACCGGAGGTCGTGGGTTCAATCCTGCGGAATCAACAAATTTTCATTGTTGTTTCCTGGTTGGTAGGACAATTTGGGCCGATCACCCAATTGTCTCAAAAGTAAGATGATCCATGCGTCCGATGGGCATGTAAAAGTCAGTCCACCCACCGAACCCGCATTGGACCAGCGGGTGGGAAACTGTCTAAAACCCTCTAATGGATAGGGTATATTAAGGAGGATCATTCATTTTGGTTTTGCTGCGATTTATCATCAAACCAACTCAAGCTTGACATTTTTCATTCTTAAGAAGTTCTTCCATGCGACTACTACTAGTGGCAAAAGGGTAGAGTCATCTGCATACCGTTGATTGGCACTCTTGTATCCACCTATAGTAACCCCGTCCTCCCAGTCTTCAAGGGTTATACGCATAATTATCTCCGTGTACGTATTAAACCAAAGTGGAGAAATTGTGCATCCTTGTCTGACTCAAGCTGTAGCTTTCGAGAAGACTTCATTGTTTTAACTGATCGTCGTTAAGTCCGTCTTCGTAAAGGTTTCTAAGTAAATGCACCAAATGCTTTGGTGTTCCCATCTGTAGTAAGATTTCCCACAGTTTAGGCCATTTAACCGAATCGAATGCTTTCGAAAAGTCAACAAAGCAGATGAAAGTTGGCTTGTTGAATTCTCGAGATTTCTCGATGATCTGGCGGACAATTAAGATCTGTTCTCGTGTGTGTGTCTTTACCTTTCATAAAACCTGCCTGTTCTGGTGCTATTTCCTTAGATAGGAAGCTTTTCAGCGTTCATGAGGATTGTAGCATAATCTTACTTGCAGGAGATATGAACGCAGTTAAACGGTAGTTGTTGCATTTATTTGTTGAGCCTTTTTATGTAGTGGAACAAATACCGTGTGAGTCCATCTTTGGGCCAGATACCGTTTTCCATATCTTGTTACAAATCTGAGAATATGGATCCACCATTTCACCCAGAGCTTTTATGGTTTCTATCGGGATCTCACCTTTCCATTTCAGATTTTTCAGAGGTTGATGCTTCTGATTCAGATTCAGATCTAATGGTTTATTCTAACTCGATTTATTGGAAACTCCTCAGAAAACTCTTAGACCAGCTTGACAATCGAAAAGATTGCAATCCAAAACGTTCTGCTCTAATCACTCTGCCGTTTGAACTATACCATTTGGTAAGCTGATCCTTCCTACACTGCTTGGATGCTGATAATCTGTTGAAGGTCAACCTCTTGTTCCTGACGTTGTTCAGTTTTTTCTCAAGAGGATTTGATCCCCCACACCTGTTGATGGTGTAATCTGTGTCTGGTGGTTGGATGTCTGAGCGTTATATCAAACTCTTTGCTTGTTCAGAACCTGTCTCCTACCACTGGAGCTAGTCTGCATCATCCATGATTCGATTTCTCGGAAAGATAAAACTTGGAGTTGCGTTTCAGCTTCTGCGTTTCTCAGATTCTGCTTATCCATGTTCAGCTTCATCTTGGTACAAAGAGGTGATGATCTGACTTCCGTCTCTCAAATAGGTTATGCATTCCTGGAGCCTTGGTCTTCCTTATCTTGGCTATATAGGATGAGTCAATCCAGTTGCCGGTGCTTACTCATCTGGTAACAGGTCCATGTCATCTCATGATGGTGTTCAAGATCTGGTTTCGAGTTATAAGTCTGTTTACCCAGTCCAAACTCTCTGAAGTCGTTCTCCAATTCATTCCTGACTCCTAGGACAAATCTACCTGCAAGTGATTAAGCTGGTATGCATCCTTTCCTATTTTGGCATTAAAATTACTCAATATTAGCAATACTTCTCTGTTGGGAATTTTAGCTATAGTGGCGTCTAAGGTGTTGTAGAAATCCTCTATAACTTTATCACTTCCCGAGCTCATAGGAGCGTAGACCTATACGATGTTCAGATTGACTGGTGATGCCTTCAGTCTGACACATAGGATCCCGTCATTGCTTGGTTCGTAACCAATTACACAATTCTTATGGCTGATTGGCAACGCCAAAGCCACTCCGTTTCTGCTGATGTCTGGGTTTCCCGATGTATATATGATGTGCGCTTTGGTAAGGAAATGTCTACTGATTTTCCTATGAGTCTGACAAAGCCCACTTATATCTAATCCACATCTGACTAGTTTCTTTTCTAGGTTCTCCAGTTTACCAGGCATAAGAAGACCTCGCACATTCCAAGTGCCTATCTTCAGGATATAGCGTAACCTTATTCTCATTCCAGTAGCAGACTCACCATGGGGGGCCTGGTTTCCTACCAGCCCATGACTGGTAGCCAATTTATCACCACCTACCCCGGACGCAGGACGGCGCCGGTTGCTAATCGGGTTCCCGCTTGAGATCTCTTCTACTCAGGCCTGCGGCTCAAGTGGGAGAATGGATATACCGCCATTGAGTCCGTCGCCAGAGCCCGATCTGTTGTCTAGCAGTGAGCACCGCGGCTAAAGGCCGCCGCCATAGAGAAGGTGCGTGCAGGTGGGGTTGGCAATTGAGGCTGACTAGATGTTACTGTCATTTTTCTCCTTACGCCCCTTTTTCTTTACCAACGATGAAATAAATTGGATGTTTTTTCTGTAAGCATATCAAATGCTGTAGTCAGGCTGATTTAAAATTTTAATCTTATTTTCTTTCTTGTCAGGGATTCAATAAAAAAATTTAATAATACCAATTTAATTTCATTAATTTGCCATTGTCACATTGTTGCAGCAGCAATGACAACTGTAAGGAAAATCGTTTATTGATTAAAAAATTTATTGCATAATAATTTTTTAATAAAGTTACAGATTTTTTAATATGGTCATTGCAAAATAAATTATTTGCATAAACAAGTTCTGATGATTTTTGTTCAAGTTAAATTGTTATAATTGAGTAAATGGCTATTATCTTGTAGTATACGAAATATTATTCCGTACATAACTTATTCTAAACGTAGTATGATGCGCTATTACACGTACGTTATTACAATGTTAATTACAGATAGAGCTTACTAATGGCTTATAATTTATTATAATGCGTTGGTCTTGTTGTGTTACTGCTAATAATATTGACTATAGATTTCGTCGTATACTGATAGTGCAAAAGGCTATATTATATTTTTGTTTATCGTATTTACAAGCATATGGTGAGAGGACAATAAATGCTTCTTGTTATTTATTAAACGTATTTGAACGCGCCGTTCATTACATACGTAATGCGAAAAACTTAAGTCACGTAGTTTTTTTTATACATTAAGCTACGTATTGCAATTATAAGACAAATTTAAATTACACATTATAGCAAGTATTTTATTGTTTAATAAAGGTCGTGGTTTCCAAAATTTTACCTTATTTTTATGTATTAAAACTATCTAGCATACAATACATAATTGTAAACGACGAGGGAAACTCTCCATTAAAATGATATTGACCGATCATACCTTAACAAATGTTAACTAACTTATGCCGCTTTTTCTTCGATTTTCTGCAGCAATTTGTTTGTTTTAAATAATTAGAGAAAAAATCATAAAGCCCAATAAGATTTATTGTACAGTATTCTCTACAAAATTTCAAGATGTAAAAGAAATTATTATTCAAAAAAATGTGTTTTGAATCATTCCGCCTACTATTACCTACTTCTATTACCACTAATTAAAAAGAATGTTAGATTTAAAAGAAAATAGTATGTCTTAGTTTAAAGAATACTTAATATTATATAAACTTTGAACATATTTACGTACATATTCAAACCATCAGGAAATTACTTTGTTTATTAATAATGAGTCCGAGAAAGGGTTAAAACCAATATCGGCTGATGTAATTTACTGCAGTCTCATTTCTGAGGACGCGCCTGTAGTACAGGCCCATTGGGAAATCATGCAAACTTTAATATGCTTTCCGCAAAATATTTACGCCATACCTGAACTGGCTGTCCATTAAAGTCTAACATTCTTTTATATCAAAGTGTAGGCAATACCTTATAATGATTAAATTATAGGTTATTCTATTAAGCTCAGGCAATATAATAATGCTACAGATACATTTTTTTCTGTATTCCATACAAAAATAATTGTCGCGTTTTATAATGGAAAGAGATTCAGATTATGTCGATTGCATCATCCGTCGAATTCATTCAAAACTTTTATTCAACATAGTTATATTACACTAACATATTGATCGTCAACAATGGCACCACCGGTTCGGAAAAAGATGCCTCTGACCTAAAAAGAACTGTCGAAAGAAATTCAAGTAATAATCTAACATGACAAAAGACGCAACCTTACCTTACCTTACCCATGTATATGTAAGTATCTTAGGGTTTGTCTGGCACGACGTGGCTTTTGAGGTTCTTCTCCATCTGGGTGTGTTAAAACACCTGGACCACCGTTGTATATGTACCGGTTATTTGCTATCGTATAATCATTTAAACATTTTTTTTAGTTTTACAGACACTCCAATTTTATTTATTTGTGTATATAAAACTCGTGAAGATTTTTTTAGCTAAGAGAAAAAATTGCCACTCTACGCCATAATGGCATAATATTCTCCATTTAAAAGTAAGTCCATATGAGTAGGAGACGTTACGAGTACGTCTCGTTTACTCAGTAATAACTCAAGCTATTATGCCGAGTAGTGTTTGCATACTTGCATTGCTGCAGGAATAGATAATAGCGGTATTTCCCTTGTCTGGGAACCATCTTCATAATTAGTTTGTTATGTTTTTTTATTTAATATATTTTAAAATTTTATATTTTCTTGCTTTTTTATTTCATAACTTTTATTACCGTAATAGTTTTAGATATTCTACTGCTTTATAGTTAGCCCAATTAAATCTATAAGCGTGTGCGATAAATTTATTACAAAGAAGTGTGCCACAGAATAAATAACGAAAAAAAATCGTGTTTCCAAAATCGTATGTAGTATGTTAAGACCAAGCTAATAACATAGTTTTGGCGTAACGAAATATTTTGCTCTTTGTTTTGGTTTCACTGATGATTTTAGGTTTCATTAACTCTAGTAGGTCTCCTTTTATAGGTGACCGTCTGGGAAGTAGCACCTTCTGCTGCAAATCAGTAGTGCCTATGCGCTAATATTTTTCGGTTTAAAGAGCACCGTAGCCAATAGTTATTACTGGGTAACGTAACATCCTGTGTCTCAGGGCTGCTAGTCTATATTTATAAATCGAATAAATCAGTAAGAATATTTTACTAATTTTTTGTACTATTTGTATGAGCCGGCAGTCAAAACCAAAACTTGGGATATGTATTTATAAATAAATGTACGAATTCAAGGTGAAACTTTAAAGTTATTAATATTTTTTAAATTATATTACGGCCTTACTTACCGTATATTTACCGAGTTTACAAAAAATACATATGAATATTACAAAAGGTAAACGAGAGCTTTATTCAGCTTACAATTTGTTTTACACGAGACTCAGATATTATTTTTTGAAATCATCATCATCATCAGCCTGTGATATTCCACTGCTAGACATAGGCCTCCCAAATACACCCCCTATCTATTAGGGGCTTGGGATCTACCCACCACCTGGTCCAATGCGGGTTGGTGGTGGACCGACTTTACATGCCAGCCGACGCATGGATCATCTCTTTTCAGACAGTGATTGGCACAATTGCCTAACCACAGGGAAACAACAATGAAAATTTGTTAAGTCCCCGCAGGATTCGAACCCACGACCTCCGGTTTCTAAAGCCGGAGGCTACGAAGGCAGTTTTTATTTTTTTTTAATAATTTCGCATAATTTAAGGTGAGATTACGGCAAAACCTTCCTCCGCAATAAGGAAAATGGAATACAATTCCTAATACCTTTTATGTCACGAGACTTATGATTTATTCCTTTTGTATTTCGTGTATATTTATGTTTGGTAAAACAAACAGTGGAACTGAAAATAAATGATTATATTAAATGTCTTTTTCAATGAACACGTATTTTTCGTTTTATAGAACAGCTTTTATTTAAATAGTTACCACGAGCATTTAGACTTGCGTTATAAAATGAAAATTCCTTTTTTTTAACAAATAAACATTTCACACCAGAGATACCTTCATATGTTTACCGATTCACCGTATATATAGTAAAGTCCACCGTAGTTTGCCTATATAAAGACAAATGCTGACTATATTTTCTGTATTGTAATTTAACTATATAAATATATAATTATTTTTTAAGAATAAAAAGCCATTTATCAATATTAGTAACATGAATTTCAGTTGATTTTTTCTGGTTTTGTCACAATCGCTCAATCAAAAATATATTTGTATGTTATGTTTACAGCCGAATACCGGTACAAAAGCTTGCCATTACCAACGGCAAGTCGTTCGTGTACTAAACACGAGCCAATCAGCTGTGCCACGAGTACCCACAAAATATTAAGAGGCTGGGGGCCATTCGGAGACTACAAATCAAAAGATACCGTAGCACATGTTAGACGGACAATCGCTTATTGGAGAAATCGTCATCTCACGTGTATGCATCGGGTGTTGAAATTCGTCAATAAATGTTTATCCGATTTTCTCCTCAGGGTGCCATTTTTTAGAGAAAAGATAAGTCTTAAAAAGAAAATAAATGAAAAAAAATCAGATAATCCATTTTCGGAATAAATAACCTTCCACACCAAAATACGGCCGCAGTCAATTCAGTTACACGCGAGGTGTATGTATATGTATTACTTGAATTCTGCGCAACGGTGAAAAGCAATTCATCTTAATGCGATTTTATTATTGGGTAGTTGTAAAAACAACAGTGCCTTGTTAACTAACCTTAAACATTTTGAGGTTGGGCATGCTTTTTTGTTAAGTAAATGGTTAATACACGTACAAGTTTTTTAATATAATGTTTATTAACACGTGAAATTAAGCTAATTAATATAATATCTAAGTTCAGGAGTGGCTTGGCTTGACAAACGTAGTATGGGACGCCCTTTTTTACCGTGGGGAAACGTTCTCGCGGGGGGAGGAGGGAAGAAAGGTTATATCGGGTTCGCACTGACTTAAACCCCCACGTTGTTCCTTCCTGGCGCCTTAGAGATGGGGTCACAGGAGTTCTTTGGCAGTCTTCTACGGTCACACCAGCGGTAGCCGCCGAAGCAGCCCCGTCTCGGCTCTACCGGTAATTTCACCTCTGGACGCGTCGGAAATATTGTACCTTACGTCTCGGCCCCAATAGATAGGTAAAGATTCTTCTAAGTCTGTTACTCAGAGGCCATGGGAGCCAGGAGACCTCAACACTGGCAGAACCCTCCAAGCCCCCAGCAGTGCCTTAGATGTTGGTCTCCACCGCAAGCACCCTATCAGCCGTAGAAGGAGGAGAAATCAACTACTTAATGCTGAATGTCCCATCCTCCCATAAGCCCACCACACTGCATCAGCGGTGCGGCCCCGATCAGTTGCTGAGGACAGGGAGAGTGGTCTACGAGCTACCAACACTTTTCTTTTCCCGCGACTCCTCCTTAGCTGCAGAGAACAGGGATGGCAGCGCGTTTACTGCCTCTTCCCGTGCGCTGCACCCTCCTAGGCGCATCCGAAGCTGGCCGGCTAAAACCTGGCTGGCCAGGTTGTTGCCAGCCAAAGCGAGAAACCTGTTAGGGGGCGAGAACCTGTTCGGGGGAAACCTGTTCGGGGGAAGAACCTGTTGGTGGGGAGTATGGGACGCTCTGCGGTAAGATGGAATGACGACATTGCGGTGTGGGCAGCCAGCAGTAGACTGACACAGGCTGATTATGGTGATGATTAAAATATCTTTACTTAATGTATTAGAAAAAAATATTTGTTCTAAAGCTAAATACTTAATTGTGAGATATTTCTTAAAAGGAATAATTGTCAAAGAAAAAAAAATGGTATAAAAAAGTTTATAACGAGTATAAAACTTGTTAATAATTTTATATGAAACAATCAAATAGCAAAAAAAATGTGTGCGTGTAGTAGCGTAATTCGGAAGAAGTGAAACTTATTTATGACGTTATTTTAAAAAAAAAACTGTTACACTAAATTTTTTTCTAAAATAGATAAAGAAGTTTCACTTCAATTAGTACCAATAAAACGACAATAGAGGACTCCACCATACACATTTGTAAATTGTAACATGTCAAGAAGCCGAATTATGCAGAAATATTGAGATTAAAATATAGACTAGTTTATTTTATAAAACCAAGCTTACATAAACATAAATTCATTAATATGAAGATAAAAAATAAGATAAATAATTATTCAAATATACGTAATTGTTGATACAATTTAAGTATGCGACATTAGCAATATTCGTTAAATTAAACGCTAGGTGGCGCATAACATGAATGCGCTTAAGGCGCAAAGATGGCGCGTAACGGAAAAATGTGACGTTTAACGAAAAATGTTACACTATATTTTTAACCCCGATAAAGAAGTTTCACTTCAAAAAAGGTAAAATTTTGCACATCTGGTAATAAATTAATGTAAGACTCATAACACAAATATTTCAATTAACTACTCGCATAGCTGTACCAAATAATTATATTTACATGTACTATACAAAGACACCGCCTCCGTGGTGTAGTGGTATATGCCCTTGCTTTACAAACTGAAGATCGTGGGTTCGAATAACGCGGGTAAACAACTTAATTTTATCGTTGTTTTCTGGTTGGTTAGGACAATTTTGGTCAATCACCCAATTATTTAAAAAGTAAGTTGATCCGTGCGTTGGATGGACAAGCAAAAATCAAGAAGAAGATAGGCATAGCGGGATACGGTCCAACAGCCCCCTAATGGAGAAGGCGTGCATTCTGGGGAGGCCTATGTCCAGAAATGGACTAACGCAGGCTTATGATGATACAAATTGAAATTTATCTTTATTTTCAAATTTATGGCCACCCTGCATAGCAGAAAGCCTTTTTAGATTGTTTTATGTTGTTTCTATTAAGTCAAATTGCGGCTGTTACTTTTCATGTAAAAATGTTAGTCAGGTATTTACTTAAGGTTTTTCTGTTTTCGCTCATTTTATATAGCCTTTATGTTAGTAATGGTTAAATTGTTCATAATTTTTTTGTGTTATTTCTGTGTCAAATAAATGAGTGATAATAATGAAAAAAAAACATATTGTAAATAATGCGTCATATCGTTTTCGCGTAGCTACGTAACGAATTTTTTAAACGAAAATCTGTTTAGAATTATTATAAAAACATGAAGTCTCTTTATAGTTTTTCAATGATGGTTAGGTCATTTTTTAAATTTTTTTGAGCAAAGTTTGTTTTTTATTTAATTTTAATTTGACCGTTAAAATAACAGTGACCTCGATGATGCTACCGTTACACCTGAATACAATGCAAAAATAACACTGGTATAAAAATCAATTGGATTGGTAGTTACAGACACATTTGGACAGACTGAAGACGATTAGTCAAAATATTCCTTCTGTTGATATCGTGCAAAATTCTTTACAAAAGAGTTAGTTTTAAAAATTATCATCGTTCTTTTTAATTCTTACTTTTCTATTAAAAATGTTGTAATTGTATGGATACGGGGAACTTCCACCAAAAACATAATTTTAGTTGCAAGGTTATTAAAAAACCAATAAGTAAAGTTGATTACATGCGTCGTCAAGGGTAAGGGAACCACCATCGTATGAAATAATAACGAATATTTACAGTACCTATAATCGTATCCTCCATTAACTGTCATCAAAATATTTCCTTTATATAGGAAACAACATCACTTTTAATAGTTTTGCTCTGTAAAAATTAATTTCTAACTTCTAGATTTTATGTTGTTGGCGGTTGTTAGGACGCTACTATTATTATATATTTCATTACTTTTTTTAATTGATGGCCTGGTATAAAATAACGGCGTTATGAAATTGCTTTTTTTAACAAAAGATAAAATTTTTTATAAAATTAACTAACCAAAATTAATAAATTTTTGGCCATTACTTTTTATTGTACCAATTCTATTATTAATGAAAAGTTTATAATATTAAACCGCGCCATCTATTGACACACACAACGCAATCAATAGATATCGCCAACTGTCACAATCGTTTTGTAGCAAATATTTTACAACAAATAATAATTGAAAAATAAAATGTTATAAAACATTATAGCGATTATAAATTAAGATGTAAGCAATTCTATCTTTTATGTTGGCTTAAACTGCACATGGTGGGCAACTATATTTTAAAATCAGTTAAGTATTTTAGGAGTTCATTCCGGGCAAACATCGTGACACGATATTTATATACATTAAGATTTTTAAAAGAGCAGAACATCTTTCTTTTTTTTCTGTTAAGAAAGAACATGTTTTTTATTTTATTTTTTCGTCTTCATTAAACAGAACTTTGCCTAGTTATCGTTTATTTATATTTATTGATTATTTATATTTTGCCTAGCTTTTAGGAATTATTCATATATAGAAGCGATTGCGCTGATTTAAAAATGTATATCACAAAAATGTAATACATAATTTAGTAACTCAATTAAACAAGTACAATAAGTGTATATCATACTATTTCCTATAATCATCATTTTGCTTATTTTATGAAGTTTTTAATAGCAGTAAAACTATAATATTATTGATATCATAGAAGTTATATGTAACGTACGTTAGTGCGGCGGCCAAATTTGAGCAAAGTAGCTGAGACTTAATTTTAAAGGCGTTTATTTTCTAACTTTACTGTACTTTGAAACAAATTAACAACTTAAATACAGTACATAATTTTATGATTGCTACTGACGTATATCCCTAGCTAATTTAGATTTAAGCAAATCATTCTGGCAATTAGTACTTGTATCTACTTTAACTGCAATATTATGCATATTTACATGAATTTACGAACGTAATCAAGATCATGTATATATGTTATTAATCAGGTGGTATTAGCTGGTGTGAAACGTATTGTTATTGCGCAGGTTTGCTTAATATTATTAATGTTATATGTACAAGAGACTAAAAAGGTTGTGGCCATGTATGCAATGTAAAATAAAAGACATTGATGTCTTACTGTTCGCGCAACGCAGATTCTTGCTGGATTTGTTTGTTTCAGTTGGTCGTCGTTGTGTTGGTGTTCAGTAACATTGTTGGAAGTAAGTAAGCTTGAGGCGTCAACCGTGAGTTTTACGATGACGCAATGTCCTAGAAGAACGCCTTAGATAGAGTTCTGGAGTCTACTCGCAACCTATTATTTTCAAGCTGAGAGTGCTCTACACGCGCTGTCTTCCGGATTCTAACTTCTGGGGAAGCGTCAAGAGGGCGTCAATGAACCAGACACGGGCTCGAAAAGAGGCGTTATACAATTCGCTCAAAGTGAATTTTAGTAGGTGTACTGTTTCATATTAGCCGGAAAGTCCTGCATCTGCCTCTCAATCCATTTGCTGATGGGGAATCCGAAAACAAGATCTATCTAACAGCCAAAAGTTAAAGCAATGTTTAGATTTTTAAAAGCGTACAACTGGTAACGATATTAAATAAGAGTAGAACAAAGTAAAGTACATACTTATAAACGATGTTACTCAAAAAACGATGATAAAAATGTATTTGATTTGAATTCATCAGTTTTCAGTTCAATAACATAAAAAAAACATATATAAAAGCACTCTGACAGTAAATAGGTAGTAACAGATTAACAAAATGATAATTGCTATAGATATAAAACACATTATTGATAAATTGTTACAAATAGGTAAAGTAAACAATTAAATTATTGTTTGAAAATTATGTTATAAATCAAATTAAAACAAACATACACCAACATTAAAACATCATTAATCAATGTCGATGTCATGGGCTTATGCCACCTGTAATTATACGCCGCATTCCATTAATGTAACAAATCTTGTTATTCATTTTTATACATAAATTGACAATCATTTCTTTATTTTGGATTGTTCGATATTAGTTTTAAATGCATATTATTTGTTTTTTTTTAATAATTTCTTATACAATCTTTTCATCGTCATCAGCCTGTGTGAGTCCACTGCTAGTCAAACCCCTATGACTAGCAGTGGACTTAGACAGAGTTTTGGACCTTACCCACCACTCCGGTCCAATGCGGGTTGGCAGGTGAACTGACATTTGACATGCCCATCTGACGCGTGGATCATCTTACTTTTAAGACAATTGGGTGATCGCCCAATCGGCCTTTACAATCTTAGAACAACTCATTGACGATGACGATTTCAAACAAAGATAAGTTTTTAGATAATATTGTATCTTGAAAATGTAATTTTTAACCCAGATCACAAATCAAAATTTAAATATCTATCAGTTACATTTTAATATAAATATGGGTTATGAATTTCTTAAGCATTTAATAAGTATGGTTGCGCGGGCGCGTGGTCGCTCGACAAGTTGGTCAAATTTCGTCGGCCAATTTGATTGGACCAACTAGCTCGAGTGACGGCCATATGGTAGATCCTATTTAAGGACCAGAAGCGAGTTTGCGGTTCGAAGAACCATGGGCGTAATCCGGCTCGGACAACGTGGTTATGAAGCCGGATTGTAAATGCGGTAAAGAAAGGATAATTACCTCGTCTGATGGCGGCAATGCTGCAGGCGTCTTCGGTGATGCGGTTCGGGGTCGCGGGACTTTAAAATATGATGCGCTGCTTTGGAACTCCCGAAGGCAATTGTTGACTGCGGCGGCGCTGGCCACCGGCCACGTCATCAGTTATTTTCCCTTTACCCTCCTTTTTCGCTAGATGAGGAAAAATTAAATATAAAAAGGAGGGCAGGCGAAAGAAGCGGTACGAATGGGAAGGAAGATTATTGCGTAACCAATTTGCGGCTGTGTTACCACAAGCGCGAGAAAAGAAGTAGCGCGAACAAAGTAGTTCGTTTTATAATTTATAAAATTTTGTCGTTTAACTTTGAAAATCATGAAGATATCACCTGCGAGTAATAGATTAAAAATTTTGTCACCGTGGACGCTGAAAATTGTCGGAAACCTCATGAGCAAAATTCATGTGAAATACCTGTCATAATCAAATCAGCCATTCCAGAGATTAGCCGGAGCAAACAGACAGACAGAACAACAAAAATTTAAAAAAATGTATCCGTTGTATATAACAATGAAATTTTTAAAAACGATTATTTAGTTATTACTCATTTACTCTCTAATTTTGTTTATTTGCATAGATAAGCAATAACTAGTTTATTTTTTGATCAATAACAT
Source organism: Lamproptera curius (assembly GCA_029286875.1). NCBI lineage: Eukaryota > Metazoa > Arthropoda > Insecta > Lepidoptera > Papilionidae > Lamproptera > Lamproptera curius. Next base: position 693,755 of record JAGSMT010000069.1, read on the forward strand.
CAGTGTTTTATAATGGCAAATACTTTCTATTTAAGATGTTTGACTTCAACATTTTTTGATAAGTGAATTAAGAAAAACCTATGAAAAATATTAAGAATAAAAAATATTAATAAAAATGGTTGTAACTTTTTTATTGGTAGGTATAACTAAAACACAGTAAAATACAATACAAACTAAAACATTGATGTTAAAGTATTGTTAAAGCACATTTTTCATCTTCATTTTTAATAAAACTTTGTTTTACGTAATCATTTGACAATTTAGGACCTTATATAAGTCTATCGTTTCCGATAATAAAGCTATACATTATTTGAATACAACATTGTGCAGATTATTCAACAATTAATCTGACATGAAATGTACTTAGCGCCATGTTTGCAACAGATGTCACTACTGTTTGAATTGTAAGCTCGGACCGTAGACAAAATATGTGCTTACGGAATACACAATGAGTACTACATCTCTGCTTACATCATGCTTAATGGAACAAAATGAAATATGGTATTTGTTTCGCCATCCTCATATATTCGTAAGTCAAAAATCAGGGTTTTATTATTTTTAATAACAAACTATAAAAAAAATTTATAAATTTATTTTGTGTAACTCCATTTATGCAACAAAACAGACTTTTTTTAAGAGTTATTATTATTTAATGTTTTTACGATATTAAAACCAAACTATGACTATTTATCTTATCTAAACAAGTAGAACCTAGATCTATTCTTGGAATTTTCTCTTTCTTGTATATATAAATTATCCATCACATATAATTTACAATAACAATGAGATAGTATTATTTCGGACAATACCCTTTTGATTTTTAAAGTTAAATGCAATTCAGTAATTGATTAAGATGTAAACAATCTCTTTCTCTAAAGTTCCGCATTGGTTCAGTGTAAATAGTTTACTATTAAATAATAATAAGACAAAATGTATAAAATTTATGACTCCTAATGTAAAAAGGAGTAATTTTCAAGTGTAACAGTAGACGCCAAATAACAGTGGGATCCACATATAAAAGGACTGGTGAATGAAATAAAATCTACGGAATATGCTGTAAAAAAGTTAGACAAATTACGCTTGGTATATTTCACTTATTTCTGCAGTATAGTGTCTTATGGCATTCTACTGTGGAAAAACGCGGCCGATTTTAACACAATTTTCGTCTTTCGAAAAAAGCTTTTTATTCAGTCTATAAACTGGCCCACGTTATTGACTGAACCGCTTAGAGAGTTGTTTGCTGAAATTTAAATAATGAATATTATTTCCCGAAACTGTTCAATAATGCTTTGAAAGAAAATTGTCGAAAACCTCAAGAACAAAATTCATGTGAAATACCAGTCAAAATCAAATTAGCCATTCCAGAGATTAGCCGGAGCAAACAGACAGACAGAACAACAAAATTCAAAAAATATATCCGTTGTATCACACAATGAAAATTTTTAAAAACGATTATTTAGTTATTACACATTTACTCTCTAATTTTGTTTATTTGCATAGATAAGCAATAACTAGTTTATTTTTTGATCAATAACATCAGTGTTTTATAATGGCAAATACTTTCTATTTAAGATGTTTGACTTCAACATTTTTGATAAGCGAATTAAGAAAACCTACGAAAAATATTAAGAATAAAAAATATTAATAAAAATGGTTGTAACTTTTTTATTGGTAGGTATAACTAAAACACAGTAAAATACAATACAAACTAAAACATTGATGTAAAACATTATTGTTACTAAAACACTATTGTTAAAGTACATTTTACATCTTCTTTACATTTACGTGTCTTATGGCATTCTACTGTGGAAAAACGCGGCCGATTTTAACACAATTTTCGTCTTTCGAAAAAAGCTTTTTATTCAGTCTATAAACTGGCCCACGTTATTGACTGAATCGCTTAGAGAGTTGTTTGCTGAAATTAAAATAATGAATATTATTTCCCCGAAACTGTTCAATAATGCTTTGAAAGACGTCTTCAAGTTCCTAGACTGAGCTGGATGCGGCAAAATTATCAACGGCGAGTATCCCTTACGCCTCCGTTTTCCTGAAGATATGGTAATATTGGCCGAATCGTTGGAGTGCTTGCATGATATGTTGTACAGCCTTTTTTTTTGCCGTCGGAAAAATCTCTGCCACCAGAATGAGGGGCGCAGGGAATGGGGTCCCGGATCAAGATGGAGCGGCTGGTATACCCACTAAAAAACCTACGGTTGCTCCTTTCTTATGTCGCTGTGGTCGGGGCCGCGGGCGCTAGTAACGGTCTTCGGCGACATTGGCGCGACGTGACCCTAGCGGGCCTCTTCTCTCCGGGTGTGTTGGGCCACCCCGACCGCCGCTTTAGTTGCAGTGCCGGGCAAACAGAACGGCACCCCCTATTGAGCCCTTCACTGGGCGGCGGACACCCTCTTGCCGGCCGTCTAGGGGCTCAGTGTCAGGGCGGAATGTTGCGCGCGTACTCCACTCTTCAGCTCTGTGGCCTTCTTCTGCGATAAAATCCGTAAAGTACATTTTATTTAATAATACAAATATATAAAAAATACGTAATTGAAATTTATAATTTTGTGAGATTAAATGATGTTTGTGTAAACGCATGTTGATCATCATTGATGAAAATAATAGCTTGATCCACCTTAAGTAGATGTGCAATAATTGGGTCATAAGAAATGTCTGTCTCCATAGAATATTCTACGTACATTACATTCAAATAATGTAAAATATATCGCAAAGATTAAATGTATGCGATAATTTACGACTTTTTAAAGTATGCTAAACTGATTTTATATTACCACACATCAAGAAATACAGACTTCTTGTCTGACTCGATATTATAAACACTACAACAAGATTTAAGGCAAATAATTCATAATTCATTAAATTGTCTTTTAACGTCTATTTTGGTTAACATACATGTTTGTTATATTATGCTGTACTTGTAAGACAAGAATTAAAACTGATATTTGTCATTTCTTGACCGACTTCCAAAAGAAGGGGGTAGTCAATTCAGAGGGTGGTTTTATGTACATATATGGTTATTAGTACGCTCCTTGGGCCCCGATTTTGATCTTTCTTATATTACTACTTAGGTAAAAATTGCCACATGGTCTCATTTTTAACCGTCTTCCCAAAAGAAGGAGATATTCAATTAGAGCGATATTTTTTATAAATGTTCCACGTTGCACCGCTCCTAATGCTTCGATTTTGTTCATTCTTTTAAAAAAAGATATTAGCTTCCAAATAGTCCCATTTTTAAAATAATTTTGTAATAAGTAGTTATATAGACATTGGATAAATAAAAAAATTACGGCACCAAACATCAAACCTCGTGCGATTAAAATACTATATTTACTTACTTACGTAAATATAGTCGTAAAGTATATTTTATACAATTATACCGCTTGAATTGGTCTACAATAAAATTTGTAATAACATAGATCTATGTTTTAAAAATAACGCACAATAAGCATTTTAATGTAAACATTTTTTTAAATTGCAATAAGGGATATTCAAAGCTTATTTAAGATAATACAGTTTCAGTTCAGATAAAAGTCTTTGCATTAAAAAAATATTAATTTTATGTATATAAAAGGCGTGATAGACGACATTTTGATGAAATGCCTTAAAGTCACTAGAGATTTTAAAAGCGAAAAACGCACGAATTTCAAGGAGAGCAGGACCTCTTTTATATTGTAAAATAGTTATATTTTTTTGTTATTTTAAATATGAAGACTTTCATATTTTTTTTTAAAGATTTGATAGTTTACGAAATTTAAGAAAAAAGTTCGCAAGACGCAATACGTGTTGGGCTTTTAAGTTTTAATGTTCATTTACAAAAACCAAAATGTGTTCAGTAAACTATTTATTTTTGTAATTTTTTCTTGTAAGATTGTAAAAAGACGATTTAATAAAAAATTTCCAAAACCTCAAACAATTTTAATAGATGGGTTTCGAAAGAGCACGTTGTTATTAGCTTAAATAGTTATGTTTGTTTGAAATTAAATTTTTTTTGTTAAATTTTACAGTTTAAAAAAAGAAAATGGACTTTATTCGGACAACAAATCAAAGATTAAACCAAAAACCAACATTTTGTTTTAACACATTTTCATTTCTTTTTTGAAATAAAAAACTTTTTAAGTTGTTCTTTTTTTAAAACCTGAAAATATTCGGAAAATAGTCAAACCCTTTATTTATTTTAAAAAACGAGGTTTAATTTAAACAGCAAAATGTGGCGTTTTTGTAAGAAAAATTAGATATTGGTTAATCTCCGAACAAGATCGATAATCATTTTAGGTTATTTTTTTTTAAAACAATTTAAGAAAAGGAGATGTACACTATTTCAAATATTTATTGGGGAATATTGTTTAAGTATTTAAAATTTTTTTTGGTCCGTTATTAGAAGATTTCACTAATGTTAGTATTCTTTAAAGTGAATAAAGTTATTAAGAAAACCTTTACCGGATTCCAATATCCTTGATTCCTATTTTAATAACTTTACGTTTTTTCGACCCGAAACCCAAAAAGGGCAAAATACCAAGATGCCGGTGGCATATCTTTCAGAGACTTTTGTATTTTCTGAAGGAATTACAAAAGCAGTCCCAAGAACAAAAAAGTTTAAAGAAGTTACGGTGTAAAATTTTTAAAGAATATTTAGAATAATAAATATTTTGTTTTATTAAAGGATAAAAAAGAGTTAATAAATTTAGTTACCTTATAACTTAATTATTTGGTAACAACCCTTTTTTATTAAAAATTTTTCTGATCTTGAACATTTTTATTTAATTCATTTTTATGTATTAACATACTGATACAGTGTTGACAAAGAACACGAATGCCCTTAAAATTTGCTTTCGACATTAAAATTATATAACAATACTTTGTCAAAGTTTACGTTTAGTTCAAGTAAATTAAAGAGTAAAAAAAGCCATGAATTATCTTATGAGAGTTGTATCATTAGATTATTCTAATATGTTATATCCATTTTTTGGAATAAAGGAAATTATATTATTGATAATTAGGACCTTTGATGAAGGCGACATTGTTTGTGGTTTCAAGCACTGGTTTTTCGTTTGTAATTTTTTAAGACAGATATTTTATCAGACAAAAGGTAAATGTTATTGTTGCTTTTACCCCCAAGTTCTTGAACTTTTATGGACATAAAGAAAACCTTTTATATTCCGGTAAACAATTACGCCTTCATTTTTAGGCTTTAACCCTCCGTAGCCGGGGTGGGATTGTGGCCAAGGAAACTGGAGGTCCGAGGGTACGAATCTGGGAACTCTAAATTTTTCATTTTTGTTTACCGGTTGGTTAAAGCAACTTGGGCCGATCACCCAATTGTTGAAAAAGAAGATGATTCCCAGGCGTTGGACAGGCATGTAAAAAGCCGTCCCCACCAACCCGTATTTGGACCAACGGTGGGATATACGTTGGGGGAGGTCTATGACCAGCAGTGGACTAACACACGCTGATGATCCTTGTATGTATGACGTATGTTTAGGCTTTTTACCTTCTCATCTACCTTTGCCCAAGAGACTTGATTTTTTAAAACCTATAGTTTTAATTTTGACCAATCGTTTGTTTTTAATACGACAGGTGGTAAAGTATCTCTCAGTGCCTATTTCAGTGATACCCAAATCAGTGGTGTATAAACACTACTGTCTTCCGCTGTAAAGTGCACCTTAATCGGCCAAGTTACCAGCGTAATTCTGGGTAACAATAAAAACGTTTTCAATTAACGACATATAAGTGAACATTTACCCGTCGTCTCTCGCCTTAACCAATATAAAGTTGTGGCTTCCTCAAAGGAGTTCATGCTTGTGTCAAAAGTTGAGGAAACATTAATATCAACCGACAAAAGAGTTCTACGTGTGGGCGGATGTTTAAGTTCTCTTTGAAAACCTTAAAACGATTTAAAAACTTTCGGCGTTACAAGTGTTTGTATTATACAGTTGGAGGAAACTTTTTATTATTTGTTCCTTTCAATTATACCTCCAGCAAAAAAATTATCTTGGCCAATTTTAATTTTTTCGAGCTTAAACAGACTTTCAACATATGTCAAAGTGCATTATCCTTAAATTAAAAGGAAAATAAAAAATGTTTATCCTTATTTGGATAATACAAAAGTTTTGCAAACCATTGCTTTTTAAACAGTTGGAAAGTAAGAGTTCTTTTTATTAAAGTATATCTATTATATTTTAAGTAATCAAAATTTCTTTCTGAATATTTCATGAATTAAGTATTATTAATCTTTTATAGTTATTATAGAATTTGTAACTTTAATGTACATATAATTTGGTTAATAATGTATTCTAAACATGACGTGTTAAGCCTTTACACGTTTGTTATTACAGTGTTAATTTCAGATAGAGATTACTAATGATGTCTTAGAATAGGTTTCAGGAGTTCAATTTATCTCGGTGGTAATTCTAGTATCTTTTTAATAAAATATTACATCATGTTAATTAATAATCAAAATATTCACTGCAATTAATGTAAAGACTGATTGACTGCATTGCATTTGGCGCATTGAACTTTTTGGTATTTTTTATCAAAAATATTACATGAATCGCAACGTTTTGTTTTTTATTAAAATACAGTTATTTTATGTTTCATAAGCGAGGTCAATTATGCTATAAATTAAAAGTTTGATTAAAACGTGTTTTGTCCTTTAGCTTTGGGTACTTGAATGGTAAAAATGTGAAAAAAATCATGTTTTAACACTGTGATGATTTACTCTTTGAGATCTATTCTATTACATTTGGATTTGCATTATGTTGATACCTATATAGAAGCATTTAATAACATAAGTACAATATATAAAAACGGTTGCTGGAGTCGAAATTTTTTTGTAGAATTTTAATTACGAGTTTTAGTTTTAGTAAATTACGAGGCAATAATAGCCATTTGGCTATTAGAAGAAACGATGCTTTGATTTCGATTCGACATAACAGAAACGGACTTGAGTTCGATTAAAGAGTGGTTGTTTGAGCATTCATTGTAATGGTTTATAAATGATAAAACTTTTTTTTTATACTTTTATATTCAATATTTTACGTTTTAAATTATTGATCCTGTAAACTATTCAGAGTAGATAGATATTTAATATTGCCTTACATACATATTATTATTTTCGTATAAGGTATACGTTATTTAGGTTAAGCTCAACGCGCTTTCTGCGTAAAACTGCTCCATGATTTCGCTGCATTTTAAGTCTCTGATGCTTTTAAGGTATTATTTTTATTTAAACGCCATTGAAGACACATTTTATTAACACAAAAAAGATAATTATTTTAACACAGCTTATTTAAAAGTATGTACGATTAAAAATAAACATTTAAATTATCTAATCAAAATTTTGACAACGTTTATATAACAAGTGAATTTTTAACTAAAAATATGTTCGATTTATAACAGCGAATAACTATTTTACGCAATATAAGCAGGTAACGACTTGCCCTCCGTACGAAATTGGTTCGTGTTTTTGCATCGCATTTCTATATTAATCTCTGATAACTTTTAATGCACTTATTTCATCAAAATTTCGTCTTTGACACGTTTTAAGTACATAGAATGAAAATTGATTTTAATTAAATAAATAAATAACACAAGGATCTGGTTTTTGGTGTCATAAGTTGTTTATTTCTTAAATATCTCTTAAATAACTTGTTACAAAATTATTTTTAAAAAATGGGACTAATGGGAAGCTAATATCTATCATTGAAAAAAAGACTAAAGAAAATTGGAGCACTAGGAGCGGAGCAACGAGGTAACATATAAAAAATAAAAGAATTAGATTATACATACAATCTAACTCGGAGTGTATTTGTTAATCTATATTTATACACTCCAAAGAATTTTAAGTTTTAGTATTAAATGTATATAGCTAATGTAATGTAATTCTGTAGGATATTTCTGAGAATTTAACAAAAGTTAAATTGCATAAAAATAAACAATGACTTCTTACAATAGTCAAGTAAATTGAGCAAATAGTCTATTTGAAAATGTTTTTTGATGGAATATCCGATATCTTAAATCTATTATATACATTATCACCTCATTGGCGTGACAAAAACGCTGAATACTTTCTAAAGTAAAAGCTATGGGACAAACTCCAAGCAACTCAAAGATAAAAAAATTTTAGCCATTACACAGCTACATTATCTCTGAGTAAAGCAGGCTAAATTTATCGAGAAGAAAATAGAAAACCCTTACAAAACTCTTATAAACCAACTTCACCAACCACCAAATTAGCCATCAAATATCTTTAATCTTATTTAAATATCTTTATTCATTCCAAAATGCAGAAAATCATCGACACGTGTGCAACAAGGACGATCCGCTAGTTATTTATTAAAATTAACTATCATTGGCGACTATTTCTATACGAAAACAAGCAGCAACAAAAAATTACTTCGAGTGCTACTTCAGACGAAATATTTGGATTTTTGTTTGGTTTTACCAGTGTCCGACCGAAATTTCGGTTTCGGTTTCGCCAGTTTCGCCAAAATCAAGTTTCGGCTCAGTTTCGGTTTCGGCCAAATTTAGTGAAACTTTGCCGAAACCGAAACTGGTTTCAGAAGTTGTCATGTTATCAAATTAAATGATCTTAAAGGAAACAAAATTGTATCGAAAGTTTATTTATTTATTTAATAAGGCTCACCAACTAAATACATAACAGTCTTTAAAATAATGAATATAATAAAACTGTTACAGTTTATGTACATATTTAAATTAAAGCAAACACAACATTAACTTATAACATATTTTCTAGAGAACAGAAACCGATTTAAACAACAAAAAAATTAATCAGGACACAAAAGTAAATAAAACCTAATAAAGTAAAATAAAGTAGTAATTAAAGATTTTAAATTATAGTAAAATTTATACAATTTCTTTTAAAGTTGATAATATTTTCAGCGAAGATATCGATATCACACTTAGGGAATAAAGCATTATAAGCATGTACTGATTGGGCCAAAGGCGTGTTTTACCGTATTTATTTTTGGTAAATTTTATGTAAAAGGTTTGTAATTGTGTGATCGTGAACTTATCCTGGGAACATTTATATTTATGTCCAACAGAAGAGAACAATCCAGTTTATACGACAAAAGTTTATGGAGGAATACAATGTTCATTATATCTTTTCGTTTGTGTAAAGTGGTCATGTTAAAATCTGAACCTTTTTTCGTAACTGGGCACCTTATAATGCACTCCTTCAATGTAACTTAACCTAGCTACCATTTGTCTTTGTACTTTTTTAGGCGTTGTACGTTATTTTGATATAACGGATACCACACAACAGAACAATAGTCTATATTGATGCATATCAATTAATAATGTAGGCATTTTAAAGGTTTGATGGATTTAAATTCTTTCGTGTTATGGAAGATGAAGGACATCATTTTATGCATTTTTCATGGTTATGTCGACATGGTTAGTAAAACGCATTTCTGAATCAAGATGTACACCTAAATTTTTTATACTATCTACTTTCTTCAATATATGGTCGGATATGTGTATCAAAACTCAACTGACCTCAAACAGTGGATTTTAGTTCAGACAACCATTTGAAGCTACTTAAAATAGATCGATGATTCTTCTAGAACGACGAGAATAGATTTAAAAGTAGTAACTACAAAATAGATACTCCTTGGTAACAAAAATAAATAAATACTGGAAGGCATAGCTCAGACATTTGTTATGTTAATAAAAATAATATTCGATTCTCTTTGCTTTTTATTCTGAATGTAGTGTTTTGTTTGCCTTCCTCGCTCTTTTCTCTAAATTGTAGAAAAACCAAGTCGGGCTTGTTAGCGAAACCTCTGTTAAAAAAATAACGGCGCATAATACTTAATGCGATTGTAGACAACATAAGAGTAGTCTGCTCTGCCGTATTCCATTGCCATAAGGCGAGTGTCCCAATTTTGAGTGAGAACGAGCACGGAAGACAAAATGACATTGCAGCCACCCATCAACCTCATTTTTCCAAGAAAATGCTGCTAAATTCGAAACACTGTTTTAAGCGATCAAAGAATTACCATCCGATAGCTAATTCAAGGAACGGGCATTTTAAAAACATTCAGCTATTATCTGTAAATAAATTTGAAAAAGTTTGAAAGGAACATTTGTGTGTTAAAGGATATTATTGCTGTAATGACTTGGTAGATAGCACGCCCTGGTAATGAACTGCTCCTCCAGCCTATTCCACACTCTTAAAATATAATGTTGTATAAAAATTTGTAAAATGTAATGTAATCGAAAAGAAAAAAAATCCTCTGAGTTTCTTGAGAGGCTTGCATATCCAAACCAGTGAAAGTTTATTTGACAATCAATAAGTAAGTGTAATGCTTCAAAGTTGAATAAAGATATTCGACTTTGACTTTCATATGGTATTTCAATCCACATTGACACAACTTTGTATATGAGAAAATTCTCCGCAAGAGGCCGAGAATCAAACTTTCTAGTCTCGTTTTGTGACAGTCGATGAAACATAATGATGGGTTATCCTTTGGACCTGGAGACAAAACTGAAATGTTCGCAATGAAAACCACCATCCGCGCCAACCCCGAAGAACTTTCATGCCGTGGCATCGACTGGCAAGTTGGCCTCAATACGTTAGAACTCAGAAGTGATATTATTATTTATTACCTAGAGCGGGAACTACACTTAATTCCCTAGTTGCGAATGCTGTGAATGATAAAAAGAGGGAATCGTCGTAGAGGCATGCTGTTTCGACTTGATATCGCACCCGAAGTTAGGTTGGTAGTAACGATGGCCGCCATTCCAATTGGTTGAGGAGCCCTTATTCACCAGATATGGCATAGCAGTTTTTTTCAGCAGTTCACCAAATTTCCACAATATTTAAGAGGAAACATATGCGAAGATAAATAAAGAATGCTGTTAAGCTTTTTGCAGGACTATGACAATTTTTTAAAGATTGAAGCCTCGGAAAAGCGCTAGAGTTATGTCAAGGGAAAATGTAGAAAATCAATAATTATGTTATTAATACTCATTATATTCTATCTTATTCCCACTACTTTTGATCCCTCCTCGAAACTACAAATACAAACCTAAGTATTAATTAGTTAGATCTCAAAATACCAATAGTAAGTTTTAACCAACAGTAACAATTAGAAAGTTGTTTATTGATAACTGATATTTATTTCGCTATGAGAATATAATTTTAAAATATTTTTTAATTTTAATATTTTATTATTTAAAAAAAAAAACAACTTAAATAAATCAATACCAGAAACTGATTACACTGTGTCTTTCATGTCGTAGTTTATGTAGAAAAATGGCTAAAACGCATCAAATTTCAGTACTTTAAGAACTTTGGTACTCGACCACGTGAGTTTCGATTTCGGTTTCGGTTTCGGCGAAACTGAACTCATAGCAAACTTTCGGTTTCGGTTTCGGTTTCGGCCGGAAAACCAGTTTCGGTCGGACTCTAGTTTTACTTATAATCGAATTACTAATTCTTAATAATACTACCGGATTTTCCAATTACTCCCAAAAATATTATGTTACGACTAAAATTTTGTTAGTACTATCTTTTTGTGTTAAAAAGATGTTTTAAATAAAAGTTCTCCGATTACAATATGGGAATGATAAGTGGCACATTAATTAAACATTATGAGTAAAATACCTGACCTTTAAGTAGTTAACACGACTATTTTTTATTTATTCTAAATTTCTTACACAAATTTTTAGAACAATAATTGTAATAATATGTAATGGTATAAACTTATTCTTTTAACATAAGAAAAATATCACGCGCAACTTACAATTGTTTATGAGCATAGAAGTTTTGCTACTCGTTTTGAATATCTTTAGAATCTTTTTATATTCCTCTCACTAACGAATGCCACCTCTAACGATGCTACTATTTGGTGTAGAACGTGGGACCTTTACTTGCGAGTCTCTTGTGAAACTGACATATGTTTTATGTTAAAATTACTTTAGTTTTGCTGGCTCTAGAGCAAAAAAGAGCGATTATAATAAACTGTGAACTATCACTTCAATAAATATGTATATCTCTATTCAAAAAGTAATTTGCTACCCAAATCTTGCGAAGCGATAAAAATTTTTATTATAAAATAAAAATATAGCAAATTAAAGAAAAAACATTTCAAACATTACAGTTGTTCTTAATTATTTTCAAAATCTGTGTGCAATATAGAAGTTGAACTCCTCATTCAAAACGATTGGTTACGGTTATAAATGCCGCTTTTTGCTTATTATTTTATAGCGTTTTTAGTTTAATTAATAAAAAAAAGTAATTAGCTTTCTTTTGCAATACTCATGAGTTAAGTCAGCTGTAAAGTGATCATCCTCAGTGTCCGTCTCGTTGCTACATCATACATACATCATCAGCCCGTGTTAGTCCACTGCTGATACACCCCTAGCCGTTAGGGGGTTTTGGACTACTCGTTGCTAGTTTGACATTAAATGCTTCGCGGTTTCTGCAGCCGCATTCAAATATTTCTTATATGTTTTATAATAGTCAATTTGTCGAAATTAAATCAATGAAACGTTTCCAAAGAATAAATTAAGTAAATAAAATGCATTTATTTAAAGATGGATTACCACCCTATTGCCTTGAATTTAAAATTTCTGATTGTATTTTCGATACATTTACCGTAAAGGAAAGAACTAGGCCATTAGTGACATATTGCTAAGATAAATTCCAGAAGTTTAACGTACTTCTTCTGCTTAATAGTTCACCGCTTAGGGTTTAGCTTGCATTTTTAAATGATTTGCTCAAATATGAATTTTAGACAATATAAATAATTGAAATTGTAATATCTACAAAACAATACCATACAATTATTCAAAAAAAATTAACAGTCAAGTATATAAAAAAAAAGAGTTATAGTTACAGCACGGCAAGCTAAGCCGGTACCTAGTTACTATATATATAAAACTTACCTTTCAGATTTTTTACTATTTTCTTATGTAAAGTTGATCAATTATGTACCATAACTAATGCTTTTTTTATTACCTATAACAGCTGTTTTACAAAATTCTTGACGTATTTTTTTGACTGTTTTCGTATAAAATAGGAACGGAAAAGTGTTGCAATACATGAAATTACGTTTAAAAGTAGGCAATTTAACTATATTTTCAAATTATTAGAAAAAGGTCTATTTGCATGCCTCCCATCACGCTTTCAAGTAAGTAGCAGCGTTTCTCAAAATCTGTTATACCTTGATGAAAGCGTTTTATTGTTCTTCTAAATAAGCACTGATATCGTCTATCAAATCATTAAAAAACATACATTTTAAGAAAAATTCTCCTTTAAGTCCAATATGCGTGCTTGGTTTAATATTATATGTAGTACAAGTATTGCTTTGAAATCCTTTCTTTAATAATTGTAAACAAATAAATTAATAATTTTTTATCATCCTTCGCTTAGTTTCGGATCCCTAGAAACCACTCGTAGATATTATGCACGACATTCACGGCCAGTGTAGACAAAGCAAGACTTTTGAATTGTTATTCGGTACCATAAAAAGTTTAGGCTTGTAATGACGTCATATTTTAATTATTACAAATATCTCAAAACAAGTAATAATATTAATTAAAGCAGGAAGACACAATAAGCAATTTAAAATGTAATTTCTTTTCATATTGATATCAGTAGAGGAATCACCAAAAGCTTTATAAATAAAAGTACGATTAATTTGGCAAATTGCCACTATAAGCTAGCTTATTTCTTAGTAAAAATAAAGAAAAATATATAAACAATCCACAATTACAAATCATTACAGAAGTAGACGTGTAAAAACCGGTTTAATTCTTTTTTCTATATATATTTCTACTATTTTTAACGATATTTCGTAGTACTTTTATGGTTATTTTAATTTATATAATCAGTTCATTGCAAAATAATACTGTAGGCATAAAAATCAAATTAAACACATTAAATGTACAAAGGTTTATTCAAGTATTACCCTGCACATGTTTTAACTGATTTGCGACGAAAATCTATTCCTGTTTACCATTTTGTTCGTTTTTAATTATTTAATTCCAAATACATAGATGATTACAAATCTCAGAACTGAAATGAAACAATGGGCCAAATTTGTGCTAGTTGTTTTGTCTATACGAGTGGCGTAGCAATTAGTCGGTTTTCCGTTTCGTTCTTACCATTACCATACAATAGACAAAACAAACAATAATTATAACTTTTTGACAATAGACATTGTTCTTTCGAGAAATTAAATATAAGTAGTCAACGAATAAAAACGAAGAGTTTTAGTAGGCTTTCAAAACTAAAAACTTTCTTTTCTTTATGTCTTATGTCTTATGTATTCAAGTTATGCTTCTAGACCTGTGTCTGTGTGAAGCTTCATCTATTACTGAGTTCGAAAGGATTGCGAGATCCCTCGAACTTGGTGACAAAACTTTAAAAGTAGCCACAGCATTTAGGATGCGTGTGTGGATTTAAAGGAGTCGCTTAGGATCATCGACGCTCGGTATACGGACCGAGGCGCCGACGTTCGAGTCGACTGTTTAATCGATTGCTGGGGCGGTGAGAACCGCCCTGGAACGCGGTGTATCTCGTGTACGCGGTGTGTTGGTCTCACCGTGCTTTTGAGCGAGGTAGACCTAAAAGTGTGTATGCGTTATCCCTACTTGTGTGTGTAGTATCGTGTGGCGGGACCCTTGGAGGGTCCAGAGTTCCTAAGCCCCTTCTTCATCTGGGTCTAGAGTATATTACGGGGACGACGTTTCTACTGAGAGCATCTGGGTCTGCGTGATAATTTGCAGCGCTTACCATCAGAGGGTTCTTTGCGTTTCTACTCTTTCAAAGAATTTTGATAATGTTTTAAAATGAGCGCGTAATGTCGGCATCTTGCAATCGCTGTGCAAGTCGACATTTCTTTGATAAGATTCTGCTCCAGTGGCACGTCAGTAGAATTTATTTTGTACCACCTGTAGTTGATTTAAGTGGTGGAGGATATATGGGCAAAGATTGAAGCATATGTCATTATCGGCCGTATGCAAGCTTTATATAATAAAAGTTTGTAATTAAGAGGCATTTTGCTATTTGTGTTGGTAAGATAGAAGAGACGATGCGAGACATAAGCGGCTTTTCTCCTAACATCTTTGACGTGGCTTTTGAAACTCATGTTACTGTCGAAAGTAACACCTAAATATTTGGCTTTCTTCTCCCAGGGGATCGGTTTGCCGTAGAGGTTCAATTGCCCGAGTGTTTGTCTACATCGAGCATTATGTGCGGTTTTTTGGAACGGACGTGTGAGGTCAGCTCTGACAGAAGACCGATTAAAGTATATTGCTACACTTTTTTCGGGATTCACATCAATCCTCCATTTGCGAAACCAATCGCCTAGGCTATTGATTGCACATTGGAGTTTACTGGTGATAAGGGATGGTGAGGAAGAGGAGTAATAGAGGGCGGTGTCGTCTGCGAAAAGCGCAAGGTTAACATTAGAGCTTTTAGGAATATCGCTAGTGTATAGCGTGAATAACAGATCTTTTCTTTACTTTAATTTCAGTGTACTTGTACCTCTAGAATCTTCTCTCTCTCTCTATTCTCTCTTTTATATATTTGAAATGTTTGACAACGAACTTTACCCCTGAATATATGGCACAATAGATTACTGCGAGAATCTAGTGCTGGCGTATTTAATTTCGAAATCAAAAGCACGACGGCTTTAAATTGTTTTTTTCATGACACATTTCATGTTGACACTGTAAAATATTTTAAATTCATTTAGTTTTTTTTCATATCTGTTCTTTTTATTTCTAAAATTTGAAAATACGTTTTAAAATGCATTTTAAATAATTCTGTGTGCGACTAAAGCACAGCTAAAACAAAACTTTCAAATTAATCTAATATCAATAAAATATGTCATAAATAGAATATAATAAATATTTTGGGGACACCTGTTAACACCATATCAATAAAAATAATATTTATATTATAAATTAATTGACAACGACAGTAAAAAATACCATTGTTTTTATTAACCTTTAGTGACCCACTGCTGGTCTCTGCTGCATTTATAACAGTAACCAATCCTTTTGAATGAAGAATTCAACTATTACTATTTATATATTGCACCCAATTAGTGAAAGTTGTTTTTTAAGAATTTTTGCTATGTTTTTTACTAGCTGTTGCTCGCTGTGTGATAACATGTAAAACATACTTTTTTCAATAAAAATAGTTTAATTTATTTTCTATTATGTCGGCTATATTTTAGGCATCGACAAAAAAAACCACCACCACACACCGTTAAAATCGGACCAGCCGTAACTTATGCTATCGTGCACTTTTTTTACATCTAGAAAGGAAGAATAGTTCCACCATAGGTACATTGTTTTGCTTTATCTCATAGGGTTAAGGCAGCATCTTAGTTGATAGCTCTTAGACGACTTCATTTATTTTCAGCATCCCTGACTAACATTACGATATTTTAGTTAATATGTTTTAGTAGTATTTGCGGTTATCGAGAATAGACAGACATATAGACGCGGCTGGGACTTTGTTTTATTATATGAATAGATTGCATAATCAAAATTTTATCACTTCTCAAAATTTAGGTACTAAATTCATTTATTGGGTAAAAATATACATGTTTATTGAAGTGATAGTTCACACTTTGTTATAATCTCTCTTTCTTGCTCTAGACCTGTCAAAACTAAAGTAATTTTAACGTAAAACGTATGTCAGTTTCACAAGAGTCTCTCCAGTAAGGGTCCCACGTTCTGCAATAAAAAGTAGCATCGTTAGAGGTGGCACTCGTTATTGAGAGGAATATAAAAAGACTCTAAAAGCAAAAATAATTATAACTTGCACGTGATATGTTTGTTGTATAAAAAAACTAAACTATCCTTATGTAATTTCATTTAAAATATTTAATAAATCAAAATGTACAGCACGTTTATGCACGTAAAATAAAGATTTTTTTAATGCATTAGCTCTCAGATAAACTCACACTATATTACATCAAATGAGGTTTGAATATAACCTGTTGCAATTTTGTACATTAAAATGGCTAAGATATTCTTAAAACACAGATATATGCTCTCGCGGGTTTTATTATATACCATTTAAAGACATACAATTATGTAAAACATGTTTAAGTCTACGGTTTCGACAGCGTTTGCAATTAAATCCCATCAGGTTGCTATTCTTGACGCTGAAATTTTCATAAATTCTTTAATATTTATTAAAACAGTTATTAGCAAAATGCACCAAATGACAGTAAAAACCTATCGTTTAAAAAAAAGTTACAGAGTCGGAGCACTAGGAGCGGAGCAACGATGCAACATATAATTGAGTACCAAAGTCGGTCAAAAATATTGCTATGATGACTACTTTGAGGTTAAGTATTTCAGCAATATTGTTTATGTTTATTAATTCGCTGCTTATCATTCCCGTATTATAATACGATTACTTTAATAATAATAATATTTTAATTCGAATGAATTTAATTTTGATTGAATTAAATACCTTCTTATTGTTAAAACACTTTTAAGCAAACCTAATAAAAAATTAGTACGTGAGTTTAAAGCTCATTAATTTAAAAATTACTTATAACTTCTCTTTTAATACAAAAAGGATACTAACAAAACGTTAGTCATAACAGAAGTTTTTGTCGTGATCGGGAAATAAGGTACATAAGGGTATTTACTTTGCTGCCAAGTACATGCTTAGTTTTTATTACTTAGATTATAATCGAATTTTTAGATAGGTCACTGTGAATCCATATTATAAAAACCATGTAAACAAAATAATTTAACCATATTTCGTATAAAAGATGTCCTCGAATTTAATATTTTTTATTTATTTATTCTTTATGCACATTAAAATATACATAGGCGGGCTTAATGTTCTGACAGCCAACCTTAGGGAGGTTATGAAAAATTTAGCGTGGGTGCACTTTAAATAATAAATAAGAAAAACCAAACCTATGTGTGAAGTTAAATATTAAATACGAGTGTAACTAATAGAACATAAATATCCATACATAAACATAAACAGATATAAATTAAAATATATACACATATTCATATAAACACAAATAAATATATATGTACTACAATATAACAATAAATACATATACATATGTCGCAGTGTCACTTGCTTTGCCAATTCCTCTTGCAATAAATATTTACGCAGTTTTTTCTTAAATTGGATGATATTGTTAGCCAGCCACACACAGAAGTATAGATTGAATTGAAAAAGATTTATGAATGAAGAATTACGGGACACAGAAGAAGGCGGTTATTCGTGGAACGAAGATTTCTAAGACTAGCATCACTGAGATATTGGAAGTAAGATGACAAGCACGTCGGAGAAGAGGATGAGAAAAGAAGGGAAAAAAGGATTGTAAGTGCCCTTGATGATCGACGTTGTCGAATTGGCAGCTACTGATTTTGTGTCCGATAGGACGACACATGGTCATATTTACGAATATTGAATACGAGTCGAATGTAGTTATTTTGAAGTCGGTCGAGTTTATTGAGTAGATCTGCACTCAGGTCAAAGTAGCACACATCACCATAGTCGATCAAAGGGAATATTAAGGCCTACACGAGCGTAATTTTTGCTGACATTGGAAGCAAGTTTTTTAAGCGATAGAGGGATCTCAGTACACTTGTGACTCTCTGAGTAACAAGTGCAACTTGATGTTTCCAACTGAGGGTAGAGTCAAATATCAATCCAAGGTTTTTCACACTATCACTAAAAGGAATGGCCTAGCCGTCGAATATGATTGATGGTAGTTTTGTTGTGTCTAACTTATTTATATTGCGGTAGCTCCCAGCAATCATCGCCTGGCATTTTGTTGAATTGACGGTAAGGCTAAACTTTAAACCACACTTTAATGGCATCCAAATCATCATTCACTTTGTGAATTATTTCTGTGATCCTGTCAGCAGTATCCTCAAAGTACAGTTGTAGATCATCGGCGTAAAGATGGTACGAACATCGAAATTCAGTGGTAATGAAATTAATAAATATAGAAAATAAGATTGGAGAGAGAATACCGCCTTGAGGAACGCCACCAGCCAGATTAAGCCAATTTAAGAAAACTTCATTAGCATTAACAGACTGTTGACGACTTCGAAGATAAGATGAAAATCAGACCAGTGCTTTATCAGAACCTTTAAATGGGAGAGCATAGCTAAAAGGTAATCGTGACTGACGGCATTAAAAGCATTAGAAAAGTCTACTAATACCAAGACTGTGACTTTGGTATTTTTCATGGCAGCTCAAATGTCGCCAGTCATTTTAAGAAGAGCGGTAGTGGTGCTGTGACCTGTTCGAAAACCAGACTACAGCACAAAGTTGGAGAACTGCTTCAGAACACAGGACTCAAGCACCTTGGAAAGGAAAGGAAGGATTGAGATGGGTCGATAATGAGCCGGTATAGATGGATTTGGGAATTTTGGGAAAGGACGAACATAGGCTTTACTCCACAAGGTAGGAAAAGTTCCGATAGTAATGGAGAAGTTGATGGTGTGGGTAATTTTTTGCAGCTTAATATAAAAATACTAATTACTTTAATTAAACATTAGGACGAAACTAACAGTTAATTTAAACAATCTATTTTAATGACAATTTTTATAAATTTTATTAAACAACTAGCTTATCGATGAACCGTTGCACACGGGTTGAAATTTTTCTTAATTTTGACATAAATAAAGATATCTCAACAAGCTTAAACATATTTGATGGCTGAGATTTGTACTTAGAAGGATTCAAATTTTATTTAAAATGACTATTTTATTACTTACTTTGTATTTAGAAGGACTACATTTTTTATATATATTTTAGAAAGTTCAGAGTAAAAATAATTTAAAAAGTTAAAAAATAGAAAAAAAACAAAAAGAATGAAAAAATATGTTTTATAATTTTTTTACCATGTCAATAAAGGCTCAAATAACAACACTTATAATTCTGCATAATTCATTTATGTCGTAGCGTTCAGGTTTTTCGTTCGATCAAAATCAAAGCATTGTTTATTCTAATAGCTAAATGGCTTTTATTTCCTCGTAACTTGCAGTACTGTACAGTAAATACCTCCGTAGCCTAGTGGTATGTGCGTGTGCTTCAGAAACCGGAGGTCGTGGGTTCGATAACTGCGGGGACTCAATAAATTTTCATTGTTGTTTCCTAGTTGGTTAGGGCAATTTGGGCTGATCACCCAATTGTCTGAAAAGTAAGATAATCCATGCGTCGGATGGGCATGTAAAAAGTCGGTTCACCCACCAAAACGCATTGAACCACCGTGGTGGGATACGGTCTAAAACCCCCTCATAGATTGGTGTATTAAGGGGTGGCTTAAGTGCAGCAGTGGACTATCACAGGCTGATGATGATGATGGTGATGATGATGAACTTGCAGTAGAGAGTTTGTTGAACTACCAAACTGTGATTTAATAGAGAGCATTCTATTTCGTCAGAAGAGCCAAGACCAGGCCTACGTTACCGCCGATGGCAGGCGTTATATGTAACAAAAAACTAAAACTCGAAATTAAAAGTAACTGACAATAAAGTAGTAGTAGTAGTAAAGGCAAATAAAATTTACAAATCACAGTCCTATAGTATTAAATGGCTACTAACTATATATAATTTTCTACATTTATAATGGTATTTTATTGAGGCACTATTTTAAACTATCTTCCGCTATTCTACGAGGTCCCATACATAATAGACTAAAACAATTTTTAAGCAAAGAGAAACGCAATCTCTAATCACGAGTCTCGTGCATTTAAAGTCCTGGCCTGCTATAGCGATTAAATTCTGTAGGACAAAATCTTTGGCCATGGCCACTAACCGGAAAATTTCAGTGAAAGAAAATGTTTTTATTTATTTTTAATACACAAAGAACAGAGAAGGCAGATTTAGCACCATTAATGCACATATGCCACGATACCAGTTTTAATATGAATATTCATTATGAAATATTACTTGTAACACATTTATTATTTACCTTTACTTTTTATTTCAAAATAAAATTAACTATCTGTAAAAATTAATGTAAATAAACATACATACATTACCAGTTCAAAATTCGTTATTCGTATTAGTGCCAAAATAGATTCGGAGATTAAATATCCAAATCGCTTGCACCTAAATAACAATTAGGCTCGGTGATTGCTTTCCACTAACATCACCAACTTCGAGGGTTATTATCAATACGAGGATCAATAGTTTTGTACGTATGAGATATGAACATTAAATATTTTGAATGAAGTTTTCATTTTTTTGCCTCATTCTAGATCTATATCGACTGAAAAAATACTCAGTATATACATTATAATTTTATAACGCCAATTGTCATAATTAGGATATCCTACTTATTAAATTAATGTCTTAAACCAATCACTAAACTAAAAAATCGCTGCAATAAGTAATTTTTATGAAACAGATATTTATTACTAGCTGTTAATATGAATCACCTATCTTCCAGTGAAGGTCGTCTTTAAATCAAAATATCCATTCTAGAGATTAGCCAGAACAACACACAAACATAAATTAAGCAAAATGTTGTTTTTTACCTCAAGAGGTAGACAACAAAGATCCGTCATGTATGTATATCGAAGGCATTATAATAAAGTTAATACCTAAAAATATTAGATATTTAGCATGCGGCAGCAGAAATTGCAACATTGTCTTCTAAAAAGCACCTGACAATTTTCTTAAATTGAGAATACTGGCTTCATATTAAAATATTGTTTGAATTAAAATACATTTGAAGTGAATATGTACTTAAAATATTAATAAATGTTTTAGAAGGTAAAATTAATTTACGACAAAATACCTATGAATACTGTAATAATATGTAATCGGAAAACAAGTTTCATCCTATTATGTGATCATAATATTTAAAACAAGATAGCAAAGTCACTACTTATAGTGAGTTACGTAGGTACTTTAAGGAGTACTCTAAGGAGTACCTACGTAACCTTTGTTTTTAATTTACAGATTGCGGTCTTCTAAGATTGCTTTGATATTATATTACACTGTCAAGACCCAGGCATGGCAACATATTTGCATTCCAAATTACACGGACGATAGTTTAAGAAACTACTTTTAAAATTTTTGCTTTTATTTATTAAAGTTTTACGTTTAGTTCAATATGTATTGTTGTAGAAAGATATTAATAAAGTGGTGTTGCAGAATATTGTCAAACTAAATATTATTTGTTTCAAAATATATCTGTACTGTATTTATGATATATGATCTGATCTGACCTGGCATATTCCGGTTTATTTTTTATACATAAGATGGAAGTAGGATAAGAAAAATATTAATTTACATTAATTAACTAACTTCGTTGTGATTCGTTCTTTAAAAAAAAATCAGAATTATTTTTGTTTAACATAAAAGAACGTACTAAAATAAAAAAATATAGCGTCAAATGCACGTGTCCACGAAATAAAGAAGTTATTTTATGTGTGCAGACATAATTCACTTAAATAAATTTAGAATCTTCTTTTCAGTAAGTTTTTTTTCTGAGAATCTTTGGTGATTTAGGTTCTTCTGAAAAAATTTACAGTAATTTTAACATATATTACCAATTTAATAATGTACTGCAATTAACCTAGTTATTTGTCTGCATGTTATTACTATTATTCTTGATTTTATAATTTTGTGTACTTTACAGATTCTACCAACAATTTATAACACGAAAATAGTATTTATTGTACCCTAGGGTAGAATAAACTTAATTTACCGTTTCGTGTTTTCTATCGCGAACATTGCAATCATGAACAATGCCTTTTGTGAAATATGAAAGTAAAATAATGCTATGAAAAGGATTCAGCAAGTATAATAAATGCAGTTTGATAATTTTTATAATCGATACTTAAATGTGTTCAATAAAAATTATTTTAGAAATTTAATGACATTTGTAACTTTGTTTAATGAATTTGTCAATATACATTATATTGACAAATTTGTTAACTTCCATTTACATTTTTGTAAATAAAGACTGAAAGACACCTCGCTCAATTAATTTATGAAATTTTATTTTTAATGAAATTATGTTTTTATGAAAATTGAGATAAAATCTTTAACGTGAATTTTTAGTTCATAATAAACTTGAAATCATTAATTTTAGTATTTTCTTTCACTATGTGAAATACAACTAGTTGAACTACTCTTCGACAAGTTTTAATTGCTTTCCAAATTGCTTTTCCCTACAAATTGTACTGAAACCAATTGCAGTGTTTGAAAAGTTGAGTACTTTATTACAAAATGTGCGAGACATTGTTGACGTATTATATTTACAAACCTCTTAATATGAAAACTGTACTTATATGCCTATTTCTTTTATTATATATTTCTATTAGGAAAGTAAAGTTCTATAAGTAAAAAATTGAAATTTCTGTATAATTAAATAAAAATTGTTGTTGTTGTCTCTTAATGCTTGTTGTAGCTCTTAAAGCTTTAAAGCTTTGAGAGCTATATTATTCAGCTTACAAACAGTAGGTACAGTCACAGATAAACAAAATGCTTGATGATGGAATCATCAAACCGTCTACATCCCCATGGTCATCTCCTATATGAATTATGCCAAAAAAGACCGATGCATCCGGTCAACGAAAATGGCGCGTAGTCATTGACTACCGCAAACTGAACGATATTACCATTGGTGATTCTTATCCAATCCCTATATTTCTGAAATTTAGATCAGCTTGGAAAAATGCAAGTACTTTTAGTACCTTAGATTTAGCTTCCGGTTTTCATCAGATCAAAATTTCAGAACAATATGTCCCAAATCAGCATTTTCAGTCCCACAAGGCCACCTCGAATTCACTAGGATGCCATTCGGCCTTAAAAATGCCCCAGCCATTTTTCAGAGACTGATGAACTCTGCCCTCTCAGGTCTACAAGGCATTCAATGCTTTGTGTATCTCGATGATATCGTTATATATTAAAATCTATATTAGATTTTAGTCCACTGTATCCTCCAACTCCAATGAATCCTCCTTCCTCTTGACTCTCCTCCTTCGCTGAATCCTGTTCCGTCTCTGAAACCGTCTCCGCCATTAAATGCTTCATCTCAAACAAGCGAAACATATACGACACACACCTTCCAACTCCAGTAAAGAATACTCTGATTTCCTAAAATCTTTTACACACCAAAATGAGACTCTACATACATAACATAAAGGAACATAACGAAAGCCTTCTTAAAAGCAAAAGTAAGAACCATTCTTGTCCCTGTGTCTCATTGACTATGACGAATCGAATCCTCCATCGAGGACATCATATCAGCATCAGATGAGCCTATTAATGATGGTGAACGTGAACTCATTCTTTCAAAAACATACTATAAAAGGTAAAACTTACTATCTGCTTTTGACAAAAGTGTCTACTTGATACTTCGATACGTGCACCTATCCTGACATTTTTAAAACACTTAAATCAGTCAGAGATGATATCTACATGCTAGGTGATGATTATAATGAAATTTCTATATCCGATTTCAGAAATCCGTTTGAACAAAATTCTTTCATTAAAATATACGGCATGCTCTTTTACCTATTTAACAACACTATGTAACTATCAACATTCATCACAACACAATTATATACCTGTTCCAACTGAAGTAGCAAAATATTAAGAGATAAACCACGACATTCCTATTGCCGACATGTAGGTTCAAACAGAATGTATGATAGGATTAAAGAACGATACTATTGGAAAAATATGCGTACCGAAATAGAAGAGTACGTAAAACTGCAAAATATGTCAGTCAAATAAAGCTCTTTCGCCAAATTAATAGAGCTCCATGCAGATCACTACCACTCAACCTCGCCCTCTTGAAAGAATAAGTCTCGATATTGTTGGTCCTCTGCCTGAAGCTGGACTACAAAAATTGAAGCATATATACTCTTCCGGATGACCTCAGAAATTTTCCATTGCATACCCTATTTCGAATGTTACAGCAGAAGAATCTTGTGAATGTTTAGTTCACTTCATAACTCTTTTGGTATTCCAAAATCGGTACTTCAAGACCAAGGGACAAATTTCTACTGCTGGAATTATTCAAAAAACCTATGAATTCTAAAATAAATACCAATTTGGTCTTCCTACCACCCCAAACTCAGTAGGTGCTCTGAAAAGTACTCATCCAACCTTAAAGGAATACTTAAAATCTTACGTGAATGAGAACCAATCTAATTGGCACAAATTCGTCTATACGTTATGCTCACCTATAACAGTACTGTCCACACTACTACATCGTTTTACCCCTATGAATCTAGTTTTTGGACATAAACCCTTTATCCCTGATTCAATTTTTGAACTACACTCTGACATCACTTATCCTGAATACATCAAATGATTCACCAATCGCCTTAAAATATTCTAGAGAGAAAGCATTGCAAATATCCAAGGTTCAAAAGAAAGACAAAGATTTATTGACGATAAACATAGCTGCTCTGAACAGTATAAAGCTGGCACTACGTTTATTTAAAAATCAATTGCTTCGAAGAGCCCTCTCTCTATATGGTAGTGACCCATAAATTATAAGAGTAAATACAAATAATACTCTGACTCTCCTTATTAATCGACGTCATTTAACAATCACTTCGACCAGGTTAAACCGCAAATCTAAATGACTAAAATATTTACATGTTATGAAACAAATAATAAAAATTATGATTTTTATATTCTAGCTACTAACTTACTAATTCCTATATACAATATTTTATATACAAAATCTTTTTTATATACAAATCAAATTAGACTAGTAATTATGATTTACAGAATCATCGTCGATTACATTGTAACGCTGTCTAATACATGATGACAACCAGCTTATGTGGAGTAAGCACTCAATAGACCCCAGTTCTTGTACTCATTCAACCTTTGGCACCTTATAAAGATGATTGATGACACAATTCCATGTTCGTTAACTTCCGATGATGTGCTCCATAAAACCTATATTCAAACATCATGATGTCTTGTAACTACTATTTATTTTTAGAACTTCATTTATTAAACTTTATAGTGCAAATAGTTGCAATTGAACTTAATGCTAATAGCATTATCTACAGTCAACCTTTGGGTGGTCTAGAAAAATTGATAAAGTCATATTTACAGACAAGGAAATTACAGTAGTTTGATGTTTACGTTAGCATTCAAAACCAAATAACTATATATTATAATAAAAGTTATGATAGGAATATAATAACACAATCCATATACGTTAACGTCAACTTGTTAATACAAATACATAAACCATAAATACCTATGACATTAAAATATATATAGTTGTAAATATAAGAATATACATATTTTATAGTAGTTAAGAAATAGCATACGTTCATATATGCATTTTGGAACTTTGTCCAGTCAGATCAAATAATTAAAGCAGACTAACTAATTTAGGTCGACAGTTTATTGAGCAAGTGTTCCTGAATTTATTTCTTAAAATGTAGGCGACTCTCTAAGCCAACCTTGATCTCGAGTAGTAAGTTTCACAAGAAGTTTTACAACTAGATTGAACAAAGAAAGATGGAATGCAGACATCTACGTTGTGAAGGACAAGAGTGACGTATTTGTAGAGAAACAGATTTTGTCGTTAAGCGACAAGATATTGAAAATGGGAAGTTAATAAGAAGGCAGTACAGAACTATGAAGATAAACAGCGTCGATAACGTTTCAATGACTGACTTCTTAGGTAAACAATAATGAGTTTGGAATGATATGGTGATAAGTGAAGTGTATTTATGTAGATTAAACAATGAATCGAAATGAATTAGAGAAGAGTCATTCATTTATTGAACTGATCTGCACTTAGTCGAAAGTAGCAAACGTCACCATAGTCGATTCAGAAGAAATTAGATTGTACAAGCATTACTTAGGTCTTGATTGGCAAAAGTTTTAAGCTGTACAAAAGTCGAAGGCACTGTTACTTTTTGACTACTCGTAGACATTTCACATATCTCAATTAGTTTTATCAATTCTAGCCTTCAAATTTCGTACAAGTCTTTACTTAGAGGTAGGTGAGTTTTATAAAAATAGATTAAATCCATATACTGAGTCCTAATGATCCAATTAATAGAGCTTAATCTTTGTATGGATTTTAGATTCAAAAATATTAGACACTTTATTGTCAAGGTCCTGGTTTCCGGTTTAATGCTTCAGGAAGCTTTTGATGTGTATTGGCTGTAAAGTTGAAGGTCAGATCAGCGTAGAGATGATACGCACACTGAAGCTCTGAGTGATCAAAGTCGATAAAAATCGAGATAACAATGAGAGATGATGCTGCCTTCTGTGGAACGCCAGCAGTGACATAAAGAATCAGAGTTGATAGAGATCATCAGCATAAACTCTTGAGTTCCGAATAGGTAAGAGTGGAGGAGAACCATTCCAATGCGTACCTGTCTGAAATCATCATGCCTGGAGAGGATAGCCAGAGGATGTCGTGACCTGACGCCATATAAACGCGTTTTTAAAATCAACAAGACGATCATGATACCATATTGTTCTCTATACCGCTCTTATGTCGCCAGTCACTTTCAGGAGCGGCAGAGTACTGTGACCTGGTCGAAATCCAGATTCAAGTAATTGGATGTGTATTAAATTGTCTATGATGAACTAAATTGAGATAGCTGCGTTTAAGCATCGCAGGACCCAATAACCTTGACAAAAAAGGCAGACATAGAGATAGGGCTCGGTAAAGTGTGCTGAAGGAAGTTGATTGAACACTTTGGGATAGGGTTCTGGACTCAAGGCTTTGCCATCAAGGAAGGGAAACTTAGTACTTTCTAAGGAAAAGTTTTTACTGTGACTGTATGGTAGCAGGAAGGTTAATATGAATTAGATTGAATTCACATGCGCTGGTCTGATTTTGATCAATGCCAACAGCATTGGATTTCTATGGTTATGATTGTTAAGTTGATTTCATCGTAGTGACTTTGAGAATAACAAAATTTATATGAGATCAGCCAAAACCATTTAAAACGAAATTGTATTCTCTTGACTGTCACATAATTACTTGGAAGGAATGTTTGTGAAATGGCAATTCAGGTCATGCAAGTGAATTGAACTAGAGGATGGATTTGCTAGAGGCAATTTACCAATACCAAGAGTTCCTGAAACTTCAGATATTGTAGAGAAGAAGAAGAAATAACTATTAAGAACGTGTCGGCGTTGAGCGTCATGGTCATCATCTGATTAGCAACTGATTTCTTGCATGTTTGCAGATAAGACCAGTTAGCTTGGATGAGTGTTGCTTTTTATACTTTTGAAAAGCACTTGGTCCCTTCGTCTCATGGCATTAATCTAATGTCCTCAGTAATCATCTGAGCCGGTAAACGCTTGAGCTTAACCTTTTTCATGGGGCGTGATCATGGAATAGCTTAGCTAATCAAGTCGTTCAAAACACTTACTTGCCATCGAAGTAGACCTGCAGTATTTAAGTAATGTGTGCCTGCAATCTTCTCGCATCTGGCACAAAGTCGCCAGTCGATTCTCCCAAAGGAAGATGTACATGGAATTTGGGTTAGCTTGGGAGGTTTTCGAGGACTGGTATAGGATATATAAGCATCGAGAGAAACCCTGGAGCGGGATGTTGGTCCATGGAGGAAACCAAATGCGGTTTAGGATGGTAAGGATCAAATCAAGCAAGTGTCTTCACACTGAGGGTGTAGTGGTGGTAGGATGGAGGGCAGAACGTGAAAAACAGCTTGACTTAACTATATTATGAGGAGTTTACAGGGAAAAGAGTGAGGTACAAGTGCTTGGCATTAAAACTGCGCCATGATGCTCTGGTGAAGTAACACTGAACCATAGATTCAAGAACCAACTAAATGGCGCAAATAGGGCAGTATTGTGGGACAATATAACTGACCTAAGACCATTTTACACTTTTAACAGTTATTTCAATGAAAAGAAATTGCAGAAGCTGGAATATTTTGAGGACTGGAGGAAGCTAGTGACTTTGAACGAAGGTCGTGTCAAGATATATAAGCGACGCCTCCCTTTCCAATGCGTCGTTTCGAACAAAGAACAAAACCAGAAATAGAGTACATAGTAGAAGCCGAAGATGAGGTTTGAGCCCCGAGATACAGTAGAATGGCATCGGACATTCAGGCCAGAGAAAGCTTCAAGGGAGATCGCTCAAATGGCTGGGCTACACTTATGCGCATTTAAGGACAAATGTTAGCATTCAGTAATTTTCAGAGAAAGTTTCCACTTAAAATACTTTCAGAGAGCCTCTAATGAAGGTAAACTGTCGTCGTCGCTAGAGCTTGAAGATTCAAAGGCAGAATAGTACAAGTCGTCATCAGATGAGCTTGACATATATGATATATAAATATATAGGAGATATATATATATATATATATATATATATATATATATACAGTGATAAATATATAAAAAAATAAGATAAATAAAATATGATTTTAAAACTTTAGGTTCTCAAAATATCTCCTGTACCACTCGACAGCAGACATTTAATCAAGGCAGAGTAAAAAATTTAAACACATAAAAACATCGCTAAAATAAGATAAATTTTTCCAATACCAACAACATGAGAAAATTAAAAGTGAGAAAACACCTTGAAAATCAAAACCTTAAAATTAATGTATAGTAGAATGGACGTAATGACAGTCTAACAATCCTATGCTTTACGTCAACCAAGCGGTGCGAACAACATATGTCAAAGAAATACAAAACAAGATGCCAGTCTTAAGTTGTTAAGATTTGTTGAGAAAAAAATATAAACAAACGGTTATCAATAAAGTAAGCTCATTGTAGCAAGAGTTATCAGAACTAACCATATAATAAGTCTAAACATTTCTAAGAAATTCCAAAAAGAGAAAAAATCATTTGTAGGGACTTACATGATAATCCAGGTACGTTGTAGATATGAATATTATGTACACATAACTACTACTTAAACATCTTTTATCCGTAATATTGTATAAATCATAATCATAAGACTGTTAACATAATATTAAAAGTAGTAAAAAGCATTGAAACTAACTTAAAATTATGGTTTCACTTTAAAGCCTGAAGCCTCTCTGATGTTCTCGGGAAATTGGGCTGAGAGATGTTAGCCTTCATTCGTCAAAGTCAGTTCATGGCTGTTACCGCACGGAGTTTTAATGTGAACTACGGCCGTTCTGGCAACCATACACACCGCGCATCCCGAAGTGAGACGAGCTTTGAGGAAAACTATCTGCCTTGGCTTAGTCAAAAACTCTTTGAGTGATATAACCTGAACCCTCAGCTGATTTCAGTTCCAGGTATACTGAATTTAAATCATGCCTGTAATTCAACTAAGATAGGGCCGTTGGCGTCTCCATTAACTACTCCAAGACGATGCACACCTTAATAGAGGACCGATACTACAGGCCAACTTGTTGAGACACATCAAGCACCAATTCGTGGGATCCTCTTATCCTGTTCGGATGCCAGAGACAATGAGGCTTTCTTGTTCCGCATCAAGCTCATCAACCTGTTTAGCAATAATCATGAATTTGCCGGCAGAAGGCTCAATATTCCGAAGATAGCTCTCTAAAGTTCCGCAACTCTCAGCAACTTTTGCCACAGTATCCTTGAGGAACCAGCATCGTAATTTGTGAAGATTATCCAGCCTTTCGAGATATTCCCCAAGCCTGTGCTGAGCTGTCATAATTGATCGATATTGGACATTTTGCAAGTTATCAGTGTTAAATGCAGGAAGTAAATCAAACAATGTGCTGAGCAGGTGTAATTAAATAATGTAAACTTCATAAATTTCACTATTAATGTAAGTAGCAACACTTTACACTTTAGAGTTACTAATGAATTTAATAAGTCTGTAAGTTAATTATAAGAATTTTAATTTTAAAACAGAGCCTCTTCAAAATACGTCTAAATTTTACACCTACCGCGAAAAAAAACACTATCCGATTTTACGCGTGAAAGTAAGAAGGATTATTCTATGTGTCAATGTTACAACCACTAGATTCATTATACAAAGACATTTCACGGATTTCGATTCTATTTCACATAGTATCTAATAGTGTATCTAAACGATCAGCATGGTTTGCCGGTGTAGGTATTGTTTTTAAACATATATTTGGCACCATGGACGAAGATGATGCAGTTAATTATAATAAAGCCATTCAGAATGTCACGAATAAACTCTGTACGAAAAAATATAATTGTAGCTATATCTAATATTAATCAATCCTTACATGAAATAAATATTAATGAGGCTAAACTAAACAATGCTATTCACAAATGTCTAATGAAATTAATTTTGTATCCCAAATAAGCAAAATTAATAATGTTTCTCGCATTTGCACTCCAACCTCTTAACTCTTTCTTTTAAAATAGAAGACATACTAAATTCCATGTTGTTTTGAAATCCAATGTATTACATCCGTCTGTATTGACCCCTAATCAATTATATAAGGATATTGTCGGTAATCTTAAGGTAGTTCCTAAGTATAGAGATTTTCCAGTAAGCTCTAGAACTTAATAATATTCATATTTTATTAAATGTCGCTAATTTAGTGTGCTATTATGTTGACGATAAGTTAGTTTTCGTAATTAGTTACCTTTAGATAGTGTTCTAGAATATAATTTGAATAAAACTCATACCTCTTCCAATGTCACATGTTACTGACTCTTCTAATTCGTTTGTGATGATCTTACCTTCTGACGAGTACATAGCTGTAAGTAAAGATAAATCATTTACGTATCTGAAAAGTTTGATTCCTGTAAAAATATTATAAATACCCAAACGTACCTGTGTGAAACAACTGATGTTTAAATAATACCTGGAAACCCATCCTGTGAAATTAAAATTATTATAAAGTCTGTAACAACTTTACCTCAAAGTTGTCAATATAAAATAATTTATGGTGATATAGATATATGGCATAAGTTACATAATGAGAAATTTGTATTTGTCCAGTCTAAATCTTCCAAACTCTCGATTGAATGCAATAACAATGATGTAGCCGAACTTGTTATATCTGGTACAGGTGTACTTAATATTCCATTTAAATGTATTGGTTATCATAAGAACTTTAAGCTAGTAAGAAAGGTTTCACCTAAGATTAATGTGCCTAGTGTTGTATCCACTTTTAATATTCTTAATGATAGTTGTTGTAATTTAAGCCAAATTAGAAAACAAATCTTGCCAATTTCTAAAATACAGAATGTTAATTTAGATAAT
This sequence comes from Lamproptera curius, assembly GCA_029286875.1. Classification (NCBI taxonomy): domain Eukaryota; kingdom Metazoa; phylum Arthropoda; class Insecta; order Lepidoptera; family Papilionidae; genus Lamproptera; species Lamproptera curius. Next base: position 725,934 of record JAGSMT010000069.1, read on the forward strand.
CTTAAAAATATAAATATAGCTTCAGATAAAATTATTAAGGATTTAGATCTTGTAAAATATCCAAATGATTGGAATAAACATATTAGTTTCCCTATTTTAAGTGTATTAGCTTGTATTTTATGTGTAAGTATTTTAATTTTCTATGTCTGTAAAAAGAATGAGCACCTCAAAAGATTATGCAGCATTTATAAATTAACTATTAATAAAGAGGGAAATTCTGAAGCGGAAATGGAAATGGCACAACCTCATTTACGTATAGGTTAAACCATATTGAAAACTTATTATTTAAATAAGTTTCCTCTTAAAGGGGTTTTATATCTTCCCCTTTGTATGAAAATAATGCGCGCTAGACACGTATTTCACTTATTCAGCATCTAATATATAGGCAGATAGCTTAGTAAAATATTAATAATTAAGTCTCAACTCAGCCCCTCATGTGAGGTACTGTTCTTATAAAATTACTAAATCCTTTTACTAAATCAATTAATTAAGTACTATTGTATAATTTTAATTCTAATTTAAATATAAAATTTCGCAGCTAAAAGTTTTTTTAAACGTGAACCCAGATAGTCGTATAACAGAACGCACATGACATCGGTCCCACTAGTGAGGTCGAAGTTATACACTCTTTGCTATATGACATCGTAGCTTAACACCATATAGATAGGAGGTTTGCTGGAGTTTCTGGCGCCACTTTTTCTCCCAGCGCCAAAGCTTAAAGAATGGGTAGTAATGTTTAGATAGAGCTCTTCTAACTATAAAAACTATCCTTGAGAAAGCTTCTCAATAGAGCCGAGGCCTCGGCTCACCTGGACAAGCAGCCCTCGATTCAACGGGAACCAGAAAGTGACGGCCCAAGCCGAGCCTCCTATCTGGGGCCCTTGGTGCAGTTAAGCCACTCTGTGGGAAGATGCGCCTGTAGCAATAGGCCCCCCCACATCCGGTATGTTCTAATAGGTTTACTCCACAGAGCACGAGATCATCAGAAAAACAATTGCTCGACGTACACCCGTTTAATAGAAGCATAGAACTTTAAAACATTCTACAGAGTGACAAATGTGAAGCCAAAACAGGGTTGCAACCGATCAAGCTGCATTAGCATGGTTGGTCACAAGATAATTCCTTTAAGACCGTGCTTAGCGAGCAGTTTATCTTGCATCCGATTTAAACGTGTCATGCCACCACATGAATTTGTTGTGACTCGGAAAACAGTTTGTAAACATTGCATTGATTGAAACTTAACTTGACGATTTATTACTTTGACTTCATTAAACACCATTCATACAGTAATCATAAATTTGAAGACCTTTCATACTTTGTATAATTTCTGCAACTGTGTTTACCGTTGGTAATTTGGTTTACATATATGTAAATCATATAATTTTATCATAGACTGCATCCATTGAGAGAAATAGACTAAATCCAAATTTTAATAGAGAAGATGGTTATTCTTTGCCACCTTCCTGGGATCCAATAATTTCAAAAATTAAACGCAGAGTATAAAAACTACAAAACCGAAGGACAACATAAATACTTTTTGTCAAACCAACATTAAAAATTAAGAAATCGAAAGATATGTCTATTTTTAAATAAAACTGACGGTTATTCGAAAACACACGGTAATAAATATATTTTACGCGAAAAATCCGTAAATTAGTGGATTTGATAAATATAAAACATTATTTTTAAAAATATGTTAAATTGAATGATTTTTAATTCTATCTGGTTTAATATTATTTGGTTTTAAACTAAAATTTTATTTTAAATCTTAATAAATTCCGCTCAAGTAATGTTGCTTGTCGCAGCAGTTGCCGTAAGGGCCTTTCAAAGTGCGCTTCAACGGCGAAAGATTAAGGTCTTGAAAAACTCTTGCGGCTCACAAGACTTAAGTAAATGGAGTTACATTAGAATATAATGTAAATCTAATAGCATATATAATCTAATATTATCTATAACATTTACATTTTTATCATCTCATAATCATAATCTAAAATAGACTGTAAATGCTTTTAACACAAAAATAGTCTAAGTTTCAAAAATCTTTTAAAATTTATAATAAATACTTTTTTTGTTAATGTTAGTTTTTTCTAATTTATACTTATTTAGCGCTGATTTGTTTCTAGTTTCATTAGGTGTAAAAATAACAATAATTGAAGTCAACATTTTTAACAAATCTTTCAACCGTTATTGCAATCTCGGGCAGCCTGTTCGAAATTTCCCTCGTACCGGCTGCTATAAACTTTCCTAAACTTTGGCTATAGCAGATAAAGGTCCAGATTATCCATAAACTTTAGGCATAACTCAAATTCTATAACATTCAACTATGACTAAGAGAGTCGAATATTAACGGTACAAGTATTAATAGTGAAAGTGAGGTATTTAAAAAATGTAAATAAGTATTTGATTTTAACATGATTTTATTTGAACATTTTTCTCTAATATTTTATGTAAAACGTGTATTGGTCTAATTAAGTTGTCACGAAAATAGTCTATCATATCTTAAATTGTTAATATAAAAAATTGTAGTTTAATGGTAGTATATTATTTTTATATCTTTTAACAGCCTCCGTAGCCGTAGGTATAGGCGTGTGTTTTAGAAACCGGAGGTCGTGGGTTCGAGTCCTGCGGGAACTAGACAAATTTGCATTGTTGTTATTATCAATAATAAACTTTACTAATTTATAAACGTTTCTTGACGATAATTGAACCATGTTTTTACCTATATGTAAATTATAGAGGATAATACATGACTAGTACAAAGTGATAATAAAGGAATTATATCTACGCGCAGTAAGGGTGTTGTCACTGCGTAAAATTCTTTGGATAGCTCATTTCATTGTAGCATGCAAAAAAATTCTAGTTTTAAGCTTTTGCGGACGCTAAGATTATAAAGGCATTGAGGTCAGTCCAAATAGTGTTATTTACCTTAACGGAAAAAGCTTTGATTCGCAAATAGTATACGTATTACGTAGATCCGTTATTTACGATGACACTAAACTTTTTTTAAGGAGTAAATTGCGGTCCTTTTATCTGGTCATTCCCTTTATTTGGGCCTTCTTTTAAAGCGTAAATTTTTCATTTATACAATTAGTATCGCATCAAAAAGTACTCAATATTAATCAAATTTAAAAATTGCATACTATCTCGCATACATAAAACAAAACGTCTTAATGGAATAACCATTATAACTTACAGTGTATTATTCATCTCATTATACCGCTCCATGTAATGTTTAATATAAATGCTAAATTGGATAGAGAGTGGCTAATTAATTCTCGTAATTGAATGTCCACACCGTAGCTTAATTAATTACATATGGGGCATGAAAGCAGATGCCGCCTACTCGTGAACAAAGGTTTTTTAAACTGCTAACGTTTTTATATTTAATTATCATTAATTATAGATATTAGTTGGAAGACCAAAGAATTTTTTCCGTAAGGCAATTGATCACAAATAAATTAAAAGTTTATGCGCTGTGGCTAGCCTATTAATAATATAATATTATGTAATTTTCTTAGTTAGGAGTTGGTCTTTATTTTTATCGTTAACGATTTTCGATTAATAACCTGCAAATTACTTTCATATACTAGACTTAACCTATGACCTCTTGCTATAGGCTTTATTCATCGAACGGTATGGGTTCTAACCCTGCGAGGAAACAACTTAGCGTTACCGTCGTTTCGTTTTATTAGGACAATATTAAAATGAAATCGGAACCCTAAAATGTTATATAAAAATCATAGTGCTATATCAATACATCGATTTGTCAAAAATAATAAGGATATGATATAAATACAGCAAATGGTCTTTGATGAACGCATATCTATAGTATTCATAGTAGTAATGATTTTACATTAGAAACGTAAACAAAAACAAAGTAAAAAACTAGGAAGTAATTCAATGCTTAGTTATAAATCCTGTTGAATAATATTAGAATGCCACATTTAAATAACCTACGTGCTTATGAAAACATTTGCTTTTTTTTAGTTTTTACCAAAGTCAGGGTAAAAGCTTTCTCCTTAGTTTTCAATTAAAAATAATAATTTTTACAATATAATTGTAACATATCTGACAACTTACGTTCATATATTTCAAGCTTACGTTCGGATCCAAAACAGATCAGCAATAGGCAATCAGCGTAGAAACTATTGTTACATGACGAAAATAACGTTTTTTTGGTGACATTAGTAAGACTTTAAAAAGCAAAACTCCTAATAGAAGATTTGCCGCTACTAGTTTGTTGTATGTTTTCCTCCCGGTAAATAATATCAGTTTTATTCTTATGTTAAACCGTTATATTAGTTTAATACGATCATTAATTGACAGTTCGGATGTCAACGTATTTCGGTAAGAATTCAAGTGTTAAGTTATTTTTGTTACGGAATTACTTGATTCGATAGCTGTTCTTAAAATCCGTGATAAATAATGTACAATAGTTTTATAAGTTGGACGTATTGTTTAATACTTTAGTAAGGCGTAGTTTAATACCAAGTAATTAAATATCATAATTTCTTCTGTTTATAAAATAATCAATCAAATGTCAACTCTTGTTATTATTTGATTCTTATAACGGTTTACGGAAATCACTCAAATTATTAATTATAGAGTACAATATTAATGATTGGTAAATGTCGTTTTAATTAATTTAAGAGTACGGAATTTACTAAAAGCGAGGTGCAATCACGCAGTTAATTATGTATGTAAATACCTTTCTTGATGATGGATTAAAGGTGAGTAATCTGCGAACTATATATCATGGGAGATATAAACCTAATTCAATTTGAGTGCTGAACTTAATTAAAACATACCTGATTTTAAGTAAAACTAAAAACGCAGCATTTGTTATATGTTTAAGCGCTGTGATAAGATTCCAAGCGCCAACAAACACACAAGAAATTCATATTCTTTAATACCACCTTCAATACAAAAATTGTACTTAGCCGGAGGAGGAGAGCTGCAGGAATACAACATGGGTTAACATTGTTACGTAAAACGTGACGTGCATTGTTCTGCCGTAGCTTCGATTATATCACAATTGCGTTTAATATTAATACAAGTTTTAAAAATTAAACTCTCCTAACAGTAGGTATAATGAATTAATGTAATTAAATTTCTACAATTTATTTATGGGAAGTGCTTGTTACTGTGTGACGTATCGTCAGGTATATCATCATCATCATCATATCATCACTAATCACCTCTAAAAAGAAGGAGGTATTCAACTGGCTAATTGAACGAATGTTTTGTTTTATGTCTTATATATATAGATTTTGATCATTATTTTTTATTCGGTATGTAATAGCTTCCCCTGTTCAGAGTTTTATTCTCTGTTTAAAGGCGTTCGTATTTTTGCTTTATAAAATGATCAAACTAACATATTTTTTATTTATTTAAACTTTTTGCACAGAAACATGCATAGGTGAGCTTAGTGCCTTAGACATTATTTAAAAGCTAATTTAACAGTGTTTGAAAGAAATTTAGATATATACTTGTAAAAGAACTGAATGTGTTTTAATAGTCAAACTAAGACTCAAGTTGATAAGAAAGTCAACTACTGGAGTTGAGAAAGATATAGCGATACATGATCATATTTACGGTACTTAAAAATTAATTGAATAGAGTTATTTAAGAATCATTCAAGTATTATTTAGTTGACGTGCATTCAGGTTAAAATAGTACATATCACTATTGGCGATTAACAGGAAAATTAAGGACTGAGCTGACTGACAGTTTTGGTTTCATCAGGAAAAATGTTAAAGCCGTAAAAGGGTTTTAGCGCTTTATTAATGATCAGACAGACGCTAGTTACTTGGTTGCATGAACTAAGTGTTAAGTCGATAAAATAAGTCACATTAATACAGTATGTTCAGGGGCAGTTATGTTGTTGTATAATATAGTCAAAAGTCTTTGCAAGTCAATATTAGGTGAAATACAGCAACTACTCTTTGGATTTACAGTTGTGAGATCACTTTCTAACTCTGTGGAAGCCTTCAGCCAACTTCTAGAGGTAATTTACTTTGTACACCAAATAAGTTAAATTACCCCTGGAAGTTTGTCAACTGTACCCCGAAACTTCAAATGATCTTGAGTTATAAAGTTAGTAAAAACAGAAAATAAAATAGGAGAAAAAAACGTACGCCGTAAAACCCTGAGGTACGCCGTTGTAAAGAACAAGCCAATTAGAACGTTATTCGATAATTCCTATCCGAATATACCAGTCACAATCATTATATTGAAATATTATATTTTAAACTAAAAATTTTTATTCGCTAAGAATGTTAAGGTTTATGTTATTTAACTGTACAATAACCCACATACCATAATAAGTTATAGGCTTAATTTATTAATATACTTACAATGTAAACTAATTATAACTTACTACTGCTATTTGCTTAATTTAGTTTTTACATTTCTTCCAGGTGGAGCACCTAGCAATATGTTACCATACCAGATATTATCAAATAATGTATTTCTCATGTGTCATATTGACTTCCTACATGTCTGTCTTATTTTACTCTGTTTTGTTATTTATTTTTAATTTTCAACTAAATCTTCTTTTTTCTTGCGAGAAAAAACCTGCGTCGTTCGTGTTAGCTACACGATGCAGGTTTTACATTAGAACCATACAATAGAACCCTAAGCTTCTGTGACTTAGGACATGATGAGGGGGAAGATTGGGCTAAATCGCTTCTAAAATTGAATACTTACAATATGTTGAAATAATGTATTAAGAATAATGTTCTGCGAGCCTATTTCTAGATTATTTTCGATGTAACAACTGTTAATAAACACGGCTTCTAACATTGTTATATTAATATTAACAACAACATTGTGTGTAATCTTTTAAATGTTAACGATCGTTCAAATTTTTTTAAATGTTTACTTTAAAATTTTATAGATATTCGGTATAAGTTTTCTGTTGCTGAGGAGGGAGAAAGGGCAGTAAATAAAACTACCACTTCAAATGCAATCGAGTTGTGTGAAAATGGCCCTGTATTTAGGTTTTAAATTCATTAAATAAGGCGTAACTCCTCTCACGCTTGATATCTTATTAGCAATGATGCTTATAAAACATTAACACTCAAATTTACAATTCAATTCAATTTCACAATCAAAAAATTGTTTGGTAAATCTTAGATTAAAATTATGTAAACTGTATCGCAAATAACTTAAAGGTAAACTATAAATTATTTACAGAACACCTCTTTATTCTTTCATTTGTTATGAACATATTGATAAAAGATGACTTTAGTGATCGTGACTAAATTTATTCAGTAAAGGGCGTAAAATGTTTTATCTATTAAATATAATAAATAGCAGCAATAAGTTATATACTTTTTTAATTTTAATGTCAAAATTAAACTTAATGTCAATGTCATAACTTAATGTCAAAGTAAAACAACGTGCTGAAGATGTCGGATTCAAATAGGTTTTTAGATACTTATTTTATTAGATGAAAACTATTTCTAGTGGTCTTTTTTTATTTTACTTCATTAAACCTTTACAGTGAGAATTCTGTCCTTTAAACTGAGGTTAGCGTAAAAGTGCCACTTTAATTTACTTGCCATTTAAAACCAAAACTATTGCTGTTTTTGAATAATAATATAATACCAGGGGTAAATAACTCAATACATGCTTTATTATTAGTTTATCGAGGGACCTTAATCCATTATTATCTACAAAAACCGTGTTTGGCAATATACGGCCCTAAGTATTACGAGATATATATCATAAGTGATCATTATCATTTGCATTAGCATTAGGTACATCAAAAAAAAATAATGACGTTTCCGAACCAAAATGAATCAACTAAAATGTTTTAATACACTGACAGCGAACAATATTCAAAAGCCAATGTCAAACGGAGACATGATTAATTCCCACTGTTCCACCCATTCCTACTAAACGTGCTAATGGTGTTAATCTCATCAACATTCGTCTCGCTATATGCGTATGTTTTTGTTATGGACATTTCATTGTTAATACATTAATATGTTTACTATTAAATGTATTACTCGTTTTGTAATTTTATATCATAATTTTTCTTTAATGTAGACTAAAACAAGAAGTGACAATATCTAATTAAAATAAGAAGTTTTTAAGTAAAAAATAATTTTAGTTACGTATAAGTGCTGAAGATGTCGGATTCTTTATATACTGCTTGTTATTTAAGTCAGTCAAATTTTAATGGTAAAATGTTACTTTTATACAGAAACATTCAAACGCCCCTGAGGTTTAGTAATCAATTATCGAATATCATTCTCAGAGAATTAACGTCTTTTTCATAAACTGCGAACTAATTCAGAGAATATTGACACTCTGACGTGATAATACAATGCTTATTAAATAATTATTTGTATTTATTTTATAAAGGATCATTCTACTCGTTTAATGTTTCATTTAACATTAAAAACAACAAAACATATTTTTCTAAATATGTTGCAAGATCGTAATGTTGCTTAAAGAACGTCTTTTACCGGGTGTAAGAAAAGCCCTTCATATAAACAACCTTATATCCTGAAAAACAATATGAACTCATACTTTTACATAATAGAATAATGGCTGTTTTTATACAATAAACGAGGGTAAATACTTTTATTATATACCTGAAAATTGTTGCGGCATAAATGCGGAATAACGCGTGCATGGTAGATTTCGCCTGCATAAATGGCACTTATACACCTAGAATACTGTATATTAGATAGTTTATACTGTATATTTACTATTTAAAGCCTATAATTTACAAAAATGTGTAAGTTAGGTTATTTTAAAATTAAATTATAATCAATTTACTCGCTTATGGGTGGTAACAAACACCAGAAATTTTCATAAAGTTTCGTGGATATAATATATAATATAATATACGTATAAGATATATATATAAAAATGAGAGCCAATTAGAAATTTGTCAGCAGTAAACTACACACATTGGTTCAAATAAACGTTCGCTAGTTTGCTTTTTCAAACGTAGAAACAATAAATTCTGGTATTAGTAAATTTAAATGTAACAATGGGGGCTAAATTGCGGCAGTGGAATTGTATACACTGAAAGACAAAGGATAACTGCATGACTTCCGTTGAACAATTCTAGCACAATGGTCTGAATAAACAAAGACGATAAGTTGAATAACAGATAAACTTTTAGGCTATGGAAACAGTGGATTTCATTTATAATGTGAGCTTTTGAATACAACTTCTACTCAAATTATATAAACATATGTCCTTTATTACAACGGATGTACCGTTATACATCCGTTATTAATTTAAAGTCACATTTCCGTATCTGGAATGAATTTTGTTTAGGATTGACTTACAACATCATTATTTATATAATTTTTTTCCGAAATGCGATATTTATTGATGTTATTTTTAGCCGTGTTATATATTTTCATCTTTTTATTTTTTAATTTATTGTAGTTAAAAAGTCTTATTTAAAAATTTCTGAAAGCTTCATTGCTATAAAGTATTTAGAAAGAAAACAACGTAGATTTCATTAAACCTTCAATTGAAAAACTAATTTTACTGAAATATGAATAGAAATACATCTCAATCTTATAACAAGAAATGCGGAATAAGAACATAAAGAGATTTTGTTATCACAGATCTTGCAATTTTCTTCCTCTGTAGGACGTTCTTATCTGAGACACCGTATCACTTGTTTATGGACGTCGGATTATATGACTTCGTTATTTTTCTGCTCTAATGACATTAAATGTCATTACTTTAAGTTACTTGAAGATTATATGACAAAAACTTAATGGCATCGCAATTTTAATAGGTTGTTAATTAAAATATTATTACTCATTTATTTCTCATAATAAAATCTCTTAATATTATTCCTATACCCTCAAGTCGTTCATGTCAAATGTTTAACATATTTTTTTATTATTTAACGATATTTGGTTCTATTGTATTTTTTATAGTTCATTTTGCACGGAACGCAGTTTTTGTTTTGAATTATAAAATATAAATAAATTGTATGATAATTAGTATTATACAATATAATGTAAATACAATTCTTTACAAACATAAGCTAACTAACATCCTTACTAATTATTTACGTAAACTAAATACTACTACTACTATCAAAATAACAAAATATGTAATATATAATTGTCGCCATGTGGTCTGTCACCATCGTTTTAGAAATTAAAGTTAAAAGTGCTGATTTTAATTTATAATGGAACTTTAACCTGGGTTGTCATTTGGCTCCGCTGTTTATGCCCTGTCTCACTCGTAAAAGAAAAAGGGATTGATACAACAGAATGATCCCTGTTAACTGAATGAAACTAGGACATGTAATTAAATAAAATTTATGTAAATAAAGTTTATGGACTTAAAAATAAAATAGCTTGACAAGATTACATCAAGATAAAATCATGTTTTATGATATGCAAGGTTTAATATTATATAAAATATTATGACGTAATATTTTAAACTAAAATATCTCAAAACTAGTAAAATTATTAATTAAAACAGGAAGACGTAATAAGCACTGTGGAATATATTTATATATTTGTATAATAATTTTTAATAGATCTAATATATTTTTTAGATATATTTAAAATATATCTAAAACATATAAATGGTCCACGATTACAAATCATTACACAATTAGAAGTGGAAAAACCTGTTTCATTCTTTTTTGTATTTATGTTTGAACTATTTTTGAACACATTTTGAAGTATTTATGTTATCTGTGTGTTGTAATAGAATACTTAGGCATAGAAAATCGAATGAAAACGCAGTATATGAACGAGGGCTACTTCACGTATTACCCTCCAGATACACATTTTAAATTATTTTCGTAGAAAAACTATTCTTTTTTACCAGTCTGTTAATTTTAAATACATAGATGATTACAAAATTTAAAACTGAAATCATAAAATGGACCCAAATTGCACCAGTTGTTTTGTTGATACAAGTGGCATAGCGTTAGTAATTAGACGGTTTCCGTTTTGTTCTTATCATACAATAGATAAAACAAACAATAATTATAACTTTGTGGCAATAGACATTGTTCTTCCGAGCTATTAAATATGAGTAGTGAGCAAATAAAAACGTAGAGTATTATTGGGCTTTCACAACTAAAAACTTTGTCAATTTCAGCGTACTTGCGCCTATAGAATATTCTCTTTTATATATTTGAAATGTTTGACTACAAACGTAATTCCGAATATATTGCACAGCAGATTACTGCGAGAATCTAGCGCTAGCGTATTTAATTTCGAAAGCAACAGCACGATGCTTTAAAATGGTTTTTTTCATGACACATTTCGTGTCGACACTTTAAAATCTCTTTTTGCGTGCGAATACGACCTAACATTTTAAATTCAGTTCTTTACATTTTCATGTTTGCACTTTTACTTCTAAAATTTTAAATTATGATTTAATTACTTTTATATAGTTAGGGCGACTTAAGCAAACTGCTATACAAAATTAAAAGTTAAGGCTTTTAAAACTTTTTTTTTAAAATTAATATCGAATGTCAAAAAAAATTAATAAATAGCATATAATAAGTATTTAACTAGTTAGTATAAAATAATTACAGTTTTGTAAACAGGTTGGTTTTACAACTACTATCAATAAAAATAATATTTATAATATCAAATAAATGTCAACGAAAAGCTAATACTGTAAAATAAAAATGTAATTAGCAAATGAAAAACAATGTAAACACTTCAACAGTCAATTTCATGTAGATAAATATTTTCTTTAAGACAATTCAATTAAGAAAAGTACTTAGTAAATACCAAGGTCTTTAAAGTGAAGCAGATCGTGAAAATCGTTTGATATCCGCTTTATGGAATTCTGGTTTATAAATGCAAGATAGATAAAAGTGATTCCCAATGGAATAATAAATATTAAATCTCCAAAAACATGTCTCATTCACAAGTAAAATTTATTAAGTAATAACTGGTTGCGTATGCGATTCAATACTTTTCAAAAAAATTAATGTCCATTCATTGAAAATCAATTTATATCATTTGTAAAAAATGTAATTTGAAGCGTATAACACATTTGAATTTCATAGATGAAATTATAATGTATAATGAATCCTTCGAGTCAATTAGAATACGGCTACTGACCTTTATTTGAGATCAGCTATAAACACAATAAAAAAAGTGCATACCCGCCAAAGGAAGGGCACTTTTCATCATCATCATTAACAGCCTGTGTCAATCTACTGCTGGAAATAGGCCTCCTCTAATGCACGCCACCGCTTCCTGTCTTCGGCTATTCCCATTCAGCCCATATCAGCTTTGTCGTCACTCCTTGTTGTCTCCGTTCTAGAACTTTTCAACTCGTAGAGGTCGTCGGTTTTGCAATATGTATCCGTACTAACATAATCCGATAAAACGGACATGGCCGGAGAGGGATAAGGCCCAGGACCGACTTTATACATGACCCTCTCATGACTAATGCATCATTGTTTGCGTGGGCGCGTGGTCACTTAAGTTTCGTCAGCCAATTTGATTGGACAAACTAGCTCCATTCTATATTACACACAATTAGTGAAAATTATTAAGAACAACTGTGATCTTCGACTTGTTTTTTTTAAGGATTTTTGCTATATTGTTTATTCTATAATCAAAATTTTTATCCTTTCGCAAAGACTTGGGTAACAAATGACTTTTTTTGGATAGAGATATACATATTTATTGAAGTGATAGTTCACAGTGTAATATAATCAACGTCAAAAATAAAGTAATTTTAACATAAAACTTATGTCAGTTTCACAAGAAGATCTCAAGTAAGGGTCCCACGTTCTGGACCAAAAAGTAGCATCGTTAGAGGTGGCATTCGTTAGTGAGAGGAATGTAAAAAGATTCTAAAGATATTCAAAACGAGTAGCAAAACTTCTATAAGCAAAAATAATTGAAAATTGTACGTGATATTTTTTAAGGTTAATACAAGAAGTTTTTATTACATTACATACTTTCAGATTTTATTATATTTATTTTTTACAGAATCTGTGTACAAAACTTTGATTAAACGAATTGTTGACTAGCATAAGGTTAAGTATTTCACCCGTAATGTTTATATATAATTAATTCGCTGCTTATCATTCCTGTATTTTAATCGGATAACTTTTATTTGATTTTAAATTAAAAGTTTAATACTTTAAAACTTAATAAACCTTCTCTTTAACACAAAAAGATAGTAATAACAGTTTTTTCGTCCGATCGAAATCAAAGCATCGTTTCTTCTAATAGCCAAATAGCTTTTAGTGCCTCGTAACTTGCAGTAGGGAGTTTGTTCAACTACCAAACTGTGATTTACTAAAGAACATTCAATTTCGTCAGACGAGTCGAGACTCGGCTTACGTTAACGGAAGGCGGTTTCTATACAACAAAAATCTTAGTAAAAATTTATAAAATAAAATAATGCACTTTAGCAACGGTAGTTATATATTATATCTATGTTATTCAATGCTATAAAAATATCAAGAAAATGTTAATTCAAATGTAATAGAATAGACCTCATAGAGTAACTACATTGATCATTATAACATTAAACCATGTTTTTTTTTTTAATTTTTATTTTTTTAGTACCCAAAACTTTGCATGAAAGATAAAAGACAAAACAGGTTTTATCTTATTCTAATGAAAAACTACACATGTTTAAATTAAAAAAAAAAATTGTAAACCGTGTAATGTTTTTGATAATAAGTCCCACATAAAAATTCATTAAGTGAAATGCAAAGCTGTCAATACAGTTTATAGTACTTTCATTATTAATTAGCATGATGTGATATTTGATAAAAAAAATACCAAATTTACCACTGCGACAGATGAAACTCCTCAAACATATTGAAAGACATCATTAGTAATCTCTATCTGTAATTAACACTGTAATAACAAACGTGTAAGGGCTTAACGCGTCATGTTTAGAATAAATTATGTACCAAGTTATATGTACATTAATATTACAATTTTTGTAATAATTATAAATCATTCAAATATTCTCTTAGAAATTTGATTACGCAGTAATAGATTTTCCTTTATTATTGCTACTCACTACTTCTAACAATTTGAGCATAAGCAATGGTTTGCAAACGTTTGTTGATTATTATCACAATACGGCTAAATAACTGTTTTTATTTAACCTTTCATTTGCGTGGCATAATGTACCTTGAATTATATCAGAAGCTTGGTTGAGTTCCAAGAAAAAATAACTTATATTAATTATAGATTAATTATAGTACTTACACGTTAAACCCTATGTCTAGCTGATATTTCGTAATGTTCTTAACTTCGAATAAGCATTCGTTATACAGGGCACTTATTTTACACCGGGAATACTCGGTTTCCTAACAACCAAAACTTAAACCACTATCAACCAAAATAACCAATCAAACAACCACAACAAACAACAACAATAGCAATTACCCCCCTCTCCAAATGACAATGGAGAACAAAAAAAGCAAACGCCAAACTATTTCTTCCAAGCCGGTTGGTCACCGTGGAAGAATACGACCAAAATCCTCCAATGAATACACAAAAAGAGAAAAGAAATACCCCGAATAAATACAAACTAACGATCGCAACATACAACGTTCGAACTTTCTTATCGTACGACCGTTAACTTGAATTGGAAGAGGTTATAAAAAATATAAAATATGATATCATCGGAATATCGGAAATAAGAAGACAGGGAAATAAAATACTTGAATACGAAAACTTCATAATTTGCTGTAAAGGACAAACCCCTGGCAAGTACAGGGTTGATTTCATAATTATTAAGTCTCTGAAACCATATAATAAGCTTCAATGGAATAACGGAGCGAGTGGCAACCCTAAATATAAATATAAAAGGTCATAAGATATCTATCATACAAGCCTGTGCACCAACAGAAGCGGCAAGCGAACATGATATTGAAGAATTTTTTAATACAATCGAGAAAGCCTTAGGTACAGCACAAAAAACTACAATATTAATGGGAGATTTTAACGCCAAGCTGAGAATCCCAAAAAAGACGAATATTTAGTTACTAAAAAACATGGGTACGGTGACAGAAATAATAGAGGACAAAGACTAGTAGAGTGTCAAACCAACCTGAAATATTCCAAAATATCGAGACGCTAAATTTGAACTACAATTCTGACCATAGAATCAGGTCAACAATAACATTAGTCAAAGAAAAAATATCAAGAGCCAAATTTACAAATAGTCAATTTAGCAAACTTAAGAGCGAAGAAGAAAAAATTAAGTTCGACGAAAGACTAATGTCACAGCTATCTGCATCTACAACTTTCTGCGAAGACGCCCCAGTACAATACTGCTATGACAAAATAGAAAAGGCTATCATCTCTAGCTTAAAACAAGCACGACCAAAGAAAGAAGAAAATAAACAACACAAAATATTATCTAAACAAACCACAATAAAAGAGTATTTACAAAGAAATGGAAGTACAAAGAAGGCCTTTAAGAAACTCAAAACTAATACAACATGGATAGAAGGACTGAGAAAAAAAGATACACAACTGTTCACAAGAAGCGATATCATAGTAACCGCAAAAGAATTTTACAGGGATCTTTACAGCAACAGAGACACAATAGACAGAAATCTCGACACAGAAACATATACCTCACATGGAATAACGTTAAACCAATAGATAGAACAGAAATAACTGACGCAATTAATAAACTAAAACTAAATAAGAGCCCTGGTTCGGACAACATTACCAACGAAGCATTGAAAAAACGTCACACAGCTCTGGCTGTACCACTAGTTGAACTGTTTAACAAAATCCCGCAAAATTCTGAAACTCCTTCCCAATGGTCCGAATCTAACATCATACTAATATATGAAAAGGGCGACCCGAAGGTCATTGAAATTACCGACCAATCAGCCTGCTACCAAGTCTTTACAAATTGTTCTCTACAATTATAAACAAAGGATGACCGACACTTTGGTAAAGAGCAACCGGTGGAGCAAGCAGGCTTCAGAAGGGTTTTCAACGGTCGACCACATTCATTCAACTCTTGAGTTGATAATGGAAAAGTATCAGGAAAACAAAGATCACTCTTTATATCATTCATCGACTACCAGAAGGCTTTTGATACGGTAAGACATGCAAGCATCTGGGAATGCCTGAAAGAACAAGTAGCAGAGGAAAGATATGTAAAATCATCAAATCCTATATAAAACCAACAAGGGTAAAATTAAACTTGAAACCTTAGGTTCAAGCTTCCCAATAGAAAGAGGAGTGAGACAGGGAGATCCGCTATCTCCGACAATATTCATAGCTGACCTCGAGTCGGTCATTAGCAAGCTAGATTGGAGCCAATAAGGGCTATACATAAAGGCACTTCTTGAGCCACTGAAAAACTGTAAGTTTCTCAGAAAAATAAAAATATAGAAATAGAAAAGAATAAAGATAACAGTGGAACAAATGATTGAGTCTCAGGATGTTTTCAAAAGTAATCTACACAAGTCATACAAAAACCAAAGTCATGAATTCGAACCTATGCCATGTCTGACATATGGTTGCCAGACCTGGAAATTCACTGCTGAAACAAGAAAAAAGATAAAAGTTTGTCTAGAAAGAAGCAAATATAAGGAAATAAAAAGAAGTTAAATATAAGGAAATTGAACAAAATACGACATACTAAAATAAAAAAATAACAAAAGTAACAAACGCTTTAAGTTACGCAAAAATATTGAAATGGAAGTGGACCGGTCATGTTGCCCGGCTAACAGATCAAAAATGGACCAAAAAAGTAACTTTCTGGAACGGACCACTAGGCAAAAGAACAAAAGGTAGACCTATTACAAGATGGGAGGATGATATCAAAACGATAGCTGGACCAAACTGGATAAAAGTAGCTGAAGACAAAAACAAAAGGGAGTCACTGGAGGAGGCCTTTACCCATTCTGGGGTTCCGGTAGACTAATTTAAAAAAAAATCACTTTCAATACGAAAATTCAGAAGATGAATGCCAATAATGCTATTAATAGACCTATTTTTGAAAACTTAGTTTAGTAATAACCCTATTAGCAATAAAAGTAATAGCCTACCTCGTAACAAAAAGTTATGACTAAGATACATTTAAGTAAAATGTAATGATACAACTCTCTTTACATAAATCATGACATTTTTATAGCTTTTAAGTTTACTTTCACCACAAAGTAGATAATATCACAGACACCATTTAGTACAACGAAATGGTGTCGACCTAAACAGCTATTTTACTGGCCATTTTGAGATGTTGAGGCTCCCAGTAGATGACACTAATTTAAGAGCGCTAAAATGAAAGTCAGGTCTAGTATACTATAAGATCTTACTGAAACTACTAAATACTCTATTTTCAGTAATATTTTTATTGAGTTTTCTTTTATAAAAGTTTGATTATCGATATTTTACCCTCACTAGTACTCTACACTACTCTAGCTGGACTATCTTTAATTTGCAACGCCCGGTACAATAGATACCATATCGTAATTTTTACGGTTTCTCAGAATCCAATTGTTATATTCCTATGCCAAACCAATTTAAGTTTTTTTGCTTCATAATATACAGAAATTGCATGAATTTGACTAAAAGGCCTCATACGCGCAAGCTGCAAGTGATTAAAAAATTGCTTCCTCTTAAAGTTATTAAAAGTATTAACAGAACAGATTTTTATTATGATATCCTGCAGAGACTCAACAACAATGTAAAGTTTTTGAGTCCCTGTCCCAGTGATGGCAATATAGGCTGATTACCGTGAAAAGTAAGATGATCCATGTGTTGGTTAAGAATATAAAAAGTCGATTCTGCGCCTGATCTCTATTCGGTCCTGTTATCCGTCGCATTGGGCTATGAGAGGGAGTGCACCTGTGTTTACACATAGGAAAACTTATTCACTTTAATATCTCTTGTACTATTTGTAGTTGGCTGATCTTCATAATAGATCGACTGCTGTAGTCGGATTCGATTAGGAGGACATTATATATTATTATAGGTATTATATTAATAGTACTGATATAAGACTAGTGTGTATTTTGTAACGTTTTTTACACTTTATGTGAAAGAAATACGGTGTTACATAACCAAAATGACTTTTTTAAAATGTTTAATATAAATATTACTTTGACTTTTGTAAGCGGGCTTTGAAGCGCATAAAACGATTTATTTAGGCAAAATTCTTTGGAACATTTTAATTCGGTTGTTTAACATCTGTAGGGCACACCTATCGATACTAAGATAACTTTCGCCGGTTAGCAAATATGTCTGATGTCGCTAAGTCTCTTAATTGACTAGTAGTTTGTTTACAATTAGTACTGATATTACGTAATTACAACCGGTGGTCCACCTGCTGTCCGCCCGAAGCGATCAAAACCTCGCGGTGTCAAGCAACCGTGCGTGGTTGACGTCATAGCGGCAACCATTGCACCGCGCGCCGATCGCACATTGCAGACGCATAGTTTAAACGCAGTTTACGCGTACTTATTTATATATTTTTTTCTTCTTTGAGCCAATTCGCGGGGGCAATTGAGCAATTGGGTTGGTGATTACGCATAGCTGGCAGCAGTATTAAAAGGAATGAGAATTTTTCGTCACATGGAAACAAAATTACTGCTAATTCAACTATAACTGAACAAAAGTACAACAGGTTTTATAACGGAAACTTTATTTACAATGTGGGAAATAATAATAAGGCATAGGGAGTGACGGGCTCATCCCCCACTGCATCATACTAGCTGTTTCACCAGTGCAATCAGCCAGCACCGGCACAAAGATATTGTGCCGAATGGCGATTAGGGCCGGCGGTGCTTAAAAGCTTGCTCATTAACAATGCCATCGGGGCACCTGGCGCACTCCATCGTATTGTAGCCCCGACAAGGCTCCGCTAGCAGTGGTACCTTTTCCAACAGGGAGGAGTTGACGTCACGGCGTATCGGGCCAGGATGCACCGTGAGTTTCTGCATCTGGAGCCATCTATTGCTGTAACGGAGCTAAACCTGGCCGACAGAGCACGGTACCTTCAGCGTTCTACCATCTTCGAATCTGCCGAACTCGAACAATTGCGACTATGAGCTGTCCCTTCCGAGACTGTAGTTGTCGAGCAGATGGAACCATATGAGCGAAACGAAATCAATTCACCCGATTTGCAAATGGATGTAGGCTTCGAAGGAGCAGCTGCTGGATACGGAATAAATAAGTAGGATACTGCATGAGGCGATTACTGAGGTACAAAGTACCCTACACGAGCAGAGACCAAAGCTTCCCCGCATTCATATCAATACGGCGACGCGGAGTGTTAACAGACTACTTCGCAAAAAGCACTGGTTTGGACGACACTACAGATAATCTATATATATACATACACTGCGCTTGTGGTATGCCTCCTGCGTGGTGTTAAAATACCCAAGTCTCGCAAATAACCTTCAGCCAGCATAACCTTCGACCCTCTATTCTGCTCAATCGCTTAAGTCATCCGTTGCGTGATTGAGCAGCGAAGGTCTCGGCGTATCAATTTGCGGATCCGCTTCGAAAGGAGTTTCACATCTGTCGAAGTGGCGTCCTCATGCTTTCGGCGTTCCTCCATAAGACCAAGTGTCTTATCGGAGAGTTTGGATTTCCCGCCGGTACGGTTACTGCTGCAAAACCTTTTACCCACGTCACGTATGCAGTCCACTAAGGCATCGAGTGCCTCGTTAACTGCCATTGTGGTTTCCGAGGTGTTAAGGGCATCGAATCGGTTTATTCAATTCCAGTTGGAATTTTTCAGATGCCATCATGGTTTGCTGGAAGTTATGTTGGAGAGTAGACTTCATCTGGCAGGCCCGCTCTCACTGAAAACCCATATTTACAGCGCGTCTCAACATTCATCATTTTACTTTTCAGACAATTGGGTAATCAGCCCAAATTGTCCTAAAAAACTAGGAAACAACAATGAAAATTTGTTGAGTTCCGGGAGGATTCGCACAACGACCTCCGGTTTCAAAAGCCCATACCACTAGGCTATGGAGGCAGTTGTATCTATTCACCTATTAGTAAGCCTAAATACTAGGTGCGCCACCCCAGTCGACACACTCGAGACTGCGATTATGTTGTTAGTAAGGGATTTGTTGACAAGGAATCCCACGCCGCCTTTTGACGGATGGTCGCCCTCTCGGAAGTAGAAAATGTGACTCGATGGCAATGTTACGATGTCCTCTCTCTGCTTTCTGACTTCGCACAATCCTAAAACGTGCCATCGGTTCTCACCTAGTTCCCCCTCCAGCTCGGCCAGGTGTTCGCTGAGCCTCTTCGTTCGTCCGTTCTTCGTAGCCAGATCAAGTTTTTAGTGGAAGCAATCTGTAGCCCGGGGATTCTTAACACCCTTGTCCCACCGTCAGCATGGCCGCTACCGTGGCCAGGAATATTGGGACTACTGAGAACTAGGGGCCTTTGCTGTCAGTTTACGTCCATTGAAAGGATTTGCTCGTAATTGCCACGATGGGCTGGCGGATTAGCAATGACTTATTAAACCTGTACTGCGGATCTAACTTATTACACCTAATTGTTGCTTTGTCCGGCGTAAATAATGACCGCGTCTTTAACGGATGGGTCCTTTATACATTCGGCATTCTTAGATGGACTCAGACCGAATCGGATGCCCTTGACAGACGAATCCATGCAACCATGAACAACTATCGTGTGCATCACCCTACGTCGTTGGTTATCAAACTGGTTGGTGGCCTATTTAGCGCCAAAACCATGCACAACGCGAGATGCGCCGTCTCATCAGGACGTACTTCTTGTCCAAAGTTGACGACGATGTACATAGTAAGGTCATAGGTAGTGATAAAGAACTGACTCCTCTCAATATAGCCAGCGATAACTGACAGAATACGGTAGTACTGAGCACCTCTGAGCGGGAGGAAGTATGGAAAGGGAAAGAACTCCTCGCTCCTCGCGAGAACGCAGAGTTACTGGACTCGGCACGTATCGTGCGAAGCAGTCACGGTCGCTAACCACAGCGCATAATCGGCTAACCTATTTAAAAGTTATTTTAAACCCTTATTCTGAACAATTTTGACATTCAAGGTTCTATAATAAAATTTACTATCGAACATTATGTTTGTTTTATTCCGAATGATTAAATAGTTTCTTGAATTAAAAGGTAATACGACTAATGTTAGTTGCCATTCTTAACTACGATTTACTTTTAAAACGTTACTGTTTTAACGAATAATAATATTAGGTCTCTCCAACAGTCTATTGCGTAACAATAGAGTGAGAACGAGACAGATCAATCTATTATCGAACCAAATTTAAGAATAACTTACCACATTATTGTTCATTGAGTAAATGGTTTGTGTCGTCATCGATTTCCTATAATCAATTTCATTGTAATACCAAATATATGTTTTTTAAAATGTTCAATAAGCCCTATGCTTTATTCCTATAAATATTTCGATAAATGTTTATAAGCGCAAGGCATACACCGCTAGCGCAATTATGTTGTACGCCATCTGGCTACTAAAATTTTAACAATAATTACGTATTTTTAATAATTGTTAATGTTATTTTTTAACTTTATTTAATTTTTTAACAAATTACCGGGCTGAATCAAGGTAACTTGGGTTTATAAAATATGCTAGTCTTTATTTTAATCTCAATATTTCTGCTTAATTCGGCTTCTTGACATGTTACAATTTACAAATGTGTATGGTGGAGTCCTCTATTGTCGTTTTATTGGTACTAATTATATTTTGTATGAACTGGTACCCCATGCATTTCACTAAACGTGACAGTTTACATAACTTTGATAAAATCTGCATTGAAAATTATTCAATTTCAATGCAGATCTTAAGGACAGTGGTGTTCTTTATTCACCCTGTTTATGTATGGTACTAGTTGATTTAAAGTCAATTTCATGAGATATTAAAACTATCAAGAACAGCAATGCTTTTTACGTAAGTAAGGATTTGTTATTTTTTTATAACCTGAATTTTAAACGGACAGTAACGAAAACTCTTTCGTCAATCTTATTTTTGATACAAAACGAAAACATTTTTTATTTTATGAGTATAATCTTGTATCGTAATTTTAACGCCGTTACTTGTAAATAAACTTATTTATTTGTTCTTGGGAATGCTTTTGTAACTCACTGTCGAGAATAATACATAAAAGTCTCTGAAAATATGCCTCCGGCATGTTGAATTGTATTTTTGGCCCTCTGTTGAATTTAACAGTGTCGGAAAACGTAAAAGTTGATTTAAAATACTGAAATCAAAAAGATATTGTTGAATTACGGTAAAGGCTTTTCTAAATAACTTAATTCACTTTATATAATGCTATTATTAGTAACATCTTCAAATAACGTAGCTTAAGAGTATAATCTATATATACCTATAGCAAGTGTTGTTGCAGTAGCAGCAGTAATTTTGTGTAGTAGTATATATTACATGCCTTATTCCTTAATTTAGTAATATGAAAAAATAACCAAAATAAACCTTATTTATAATTTATTTTAGCGAAATTAGACTAATTATTTAAATTATTGTAACTACAGCAACGAAGGAGCGTATATACTATTATGTTGTTCTGGTAAACGGAAGCATTCGTTATCTGTTTTAAAGGTAATAAAATGATGACCATTTTTATGGAATATTTTGCGGGTTATATACAAAAAGAAGAATGTCAAGAAAGTTAAAATTTCGTAAAAAGAAATATAAAAAGTATGTATAAACAAAATGTTGATTTTTGACTGTCATAATCTATGACTATATCTGGCTACGAAATAAGTCATAATATTTTAACAGAAAAAATATGAATAACACTGTGCTCTTTGCAGGAAACCACTCATCGAATTCTGCAGCTGCAATAATTTTATTAAAATCACGTTTTTTTTTCAAGTATGAAAAATTTAAAAATTCATTAACTACTACTTTATAAGACTTACATGCCACATTAAGCACATTACGTTTTGCGAACTTTTTTATATTTTTACGCCGTAACTGTTTTATCACTTAAATTTCTATTAAATTGCATATCATAAAATCCTTTTTCATAAAATAATATGAACGACTTCTAGCCGCATATGACTATGTGCTCTGCGTACGTAAATTGCGACCCGTTTTCTGCCAATTTTAAGGTATTCATTTTATTAAAATGTCGTCTATGACACGTTTTATGAACATAAAATTTGTATTTTTTTACTGTAATAATTTTTATGTGAACTTAAACTGCATTATTTTAAATAAGCTTTGAATATCCCTACTTTAATTTTTAAAAATGTTTCGTTAAAATGCTTATAGTGCGTTATTCCTAAAACATATATATATGTTATGACGGGCTTTATTGTAGACCAATTCAAGCAGTAGAATTATGTAAAACATACTTTATGTCTATCGTTTAAGATTTTGGCAGTGCACTCGCAATTATAGTACAAAAATTTAATCGCACCAGGTTGAGATTTTTGGTGCTATAATTTTGTTTATTTTTCATACGTCTGTTAATCTACTTATCACAAAATTATTATAAAAATGGGACTAATGCCAAGCAATATCTATTATTTAAAATAAAAAATGTGTGCGTGTATTAGCATACACTCGTAAGAAGTGAAACTTCTTTATGGCGAAATTTAAAAAAAAAAAAAAATTACTATATGCAACTTTACAGAAATTGGTTCAATAAAGTTAAATTAGGTAAAGTTTAATAAAAGGCTTTTATTATCATAGACATAAATACAAGTTCTAGTAGAACTTGATTTTCTATATTTATTCATTCAGCTTATTACTACAAAGATAATTATTGAATTTCATTAATTGTAATAGAATTATTAATATCATTGATGTCGTTATTACATATTTGTGTTATTAATGGCTTAATAATAACAATATCGACAACGCTCTATAGTGACGTGATGAATATTAGATGGCGAGTAACGGAAAAATGTGACGCGTAAGGAAAAAAATTTTACACTAAATTTTTTTCCTACCCCGTTAAGAAGTTTCGCTTCAAAAATAATAAAAAAAATCGAAGCACAAGGAGCGGAGCAACGTGTTAACATATGTAAAAAAACATACGCTCTAAATTGAGCACCTTCTTCTTTTAATAAAAATAGACGATAAAAGACAATTTAATGAAATATGAATTATTAGCCTCATATATTGTTGTAGTGTTTATAATAAACAGTATCTTGTCTGTATTAATAGAAATGACTTAGGATTTAATCGTGTTTATTTACATTTGAAAATTCCTGACGTTTCGAAACAGCTTTCAGGCAGGAAGTACGGAGACTGAGATGTCATGCTCTGTTGCAGTGCTGAAGCGGTTTCCAGATCTCATAATGTTTATAGTTAAGAAATTATTTTAATTATTTCTATGTTCTGTATCCGAGCTATACAAAATGAACTGGTTTTATCTTTTCATAGCTCAGCATTGTATAACTGGGTTGCTAGAATTTTTTTGCAGTTGAATTTCAGAGTCTTTCATATTTAATTGATGTGTAACCAACCATCTTTCTATTGAGAATTGGATGTTATTCTAATTAATGAGCCTCAGGATCATCCATTGATTGGAGAATCGTAGGATTCTTGTAGGAGGATTCTGTGGTCGAGTGAAAATCTGATGTCATGGTTTGGGTGATTTAAAGTATGGTCACACACTGCCGACTTGTTGGGTCTTTTATGTTTAATGTCAGCTATATGTTCCTTCACGCGGGTTCTTATTGCTCGCTTTGTCTGTCCAAAATAAGAGAGCCCGCTGTCACAATCTATCTTGTACACTCCTGAATCTTGTAGAGGAATATTGCACTTGACAGGTGGTAGGAATTGACCAATCATCTTCAGCAGCTTGAAATGAGTTTTGATTGAAGCCCGCCTAAAAATGTAGCCAATCTTGTCAGTTACGCATCGCACAAAAGGTAGAACAGCAGGTACTCGCTCCACTGTGGCTGCCTTCACTCGGTCACTGTGACGCTGCCGTGGTGCAGTAAGCTTGTTGTCTCGCAGTACTCATCATCATCTCACAAGGTGTTCATCATCACAGATCCCTCGTGCTCTCTGAAACAAAGATTTGCCCACGGTAGCTAACTGGGATGGATGGTGGTGTGAATTACCGTTTAAATATTTATTTGTATGGGATGGTTTCTTATACACAGTATGGCTCAAAGTGTTATCAGGATTGCGAATAATTAAAACATAAAGAAAATCTAAAGAATTATTATTTTCTAACTCCATAGTATACTCCATGGTACTGTATTTTTGAATTAATGGAGTTAAGGTGGTTTAAAAATGCATTTATTTTATCATATGATACTTATGGAAACCCCGCTTCAACAAAGACACGACAACAAACGCATGACATCTCAGTCTACCTCGTGACCATGGCCGCTAGAAAGTGTTTGAAACGTCGGGAATTTAAAAATGTAGAATAAACGCGATAAAATCCATAAAGTCATTTTATTTAATAATATATTAACTGTTTTGACGTTCACGGCGACGTAAATAGCGCCCTGACATGACTTCCCCTGAAACTCAAGTTAATTTAAACTTCAAAGATATTACAATTTAATGTTGCAAATAGCGAACCTGATTACCACGTAACAAATTAAGTGATAATCGTTAATAAATGCATTTGGATTTACACAGCATTTATTTAATTAAAAAACTTTAAACACATTTAATCTTTACGATATATTGTTTATTTGTTGAACGTAATGTACGTAGAATATTCTAACAAGACAGATACTTTTAATAAGCCAATTATTGTACATCTTACTACTTTTTACATCAAGGTGGGTCATGCTACCACTTTCAACCTATATCATCAACATGCTTTTTCACAAAAATCATTCAAGCTCACACCATTATGACTTTCAACAACGTATTTTTTCTTTCATTGTATCTCAAAAACTTCTCATCACAACAACTTATATTCAAAATACTGTTTATAGATTATTTTATTACATTATTTGAAGATTGTAAAAAACACTATAAACTCAACGCAGGTGGCAGCTGCATTGGAACACGTACCTTAGGTTCATTTGTTGCCAATTGCATCGGCTGCCGTGCTGTCTAAACTGACTCAGAAGAAAAACAGTTTCGATTTAATTTGAAATTAAACCAAACCGTTGAAAACTATTTCAAATTTATTTTCCAAAAGATGGTGTACTAATATCTATATATATAAAAGAGATTCCCACCTATATTTGACTCTTCACGATATCGCTAGAACCATAAGGCGTAGCGACTTTTAGTTTGGTAGGAATATACTTCTTGCCGAGTATAGGTCAGCTAAGAACGGATTTTACGAAATTCGAATTGCGGAATCGGAATCGAAATTGCGGGGTTTTTCGATCCTATTGAATCAATTAAGATTTTTATGGAATATAACGCAATATTTTAATTCCGCAATGATTTAATATAACGCCTTTTGTTTCTATTAAAATTATTATGGAATTTAAAAAAAGTAATGAAAATTATAGAAAAATGTTTAAAAATAAGTAACATCATATTTGTAAGTCAGACTAGTGTTTGATTATAAAAAAATCAGTTATTAGTTGCAGAAACCTGCAACAACAATTTTAAGATAGGTATTGCTAACCTACTGCACAAAGAGGCAATCTGTATAAAAGTCGTTTCTTACTGCGCCAAACGAGACATGTTATTAAGAGCGGCCTGTATTATCCTTCTTTTTATAAGCAATAACTATTAATGTGGGCCTTGACGGTTTAAGTGACTGTTAACTTTTATTGAAACTGCATATAAACAATGCATATTTTTGTAGAAGATCAACATTTGTTTTACCGTTACATTTGTAGGTAACCTATTCCGAGAATATTGTGAAGCGATGGACCGAATACTGACAAAGAAAATTAACTGTACGTGAGTGCCATGAAACTATAGCCAGTTTTGTATAAATTAGGGAAACATATTGTCTCTTTGTATTTGACTATCATTTTTCCTTAAAATTTTATATATTATCTAGCATAATTCTTCAAAATATTCGATAAGAACTATTTAAATTATTGATTCATTTAGTTTATTCAATAGTTTTGTTTCGATAACTTTCTGGACCTTTGTGAATTTTATTAAATTTAAAAATTATATAGGATTACTGAATCAAACAACATTATTTTATTATGAAATGTTCATGCGCATATTACATATCATTAATAGGTGACTTATTAGTTAATCTAGTCAGAACATTTTAATTAGGCTAGGTTGAGGCTAGGTTCATAAATAATAAATTGAGAGTTTTCTCGTCAACTTTCAATTCAGATATAGATATTTATAGTACAATTCAGATATAGAAAAATAGTAGAACATCTGGGTCATGTTGTATGATATATTAAAAATGTATGTCATGATTATTGTATTATTTGTAAATGTTCTGCGTAGTGAGAAAACAAAAAAGTATAGAACTTGTTCATTAACAAGTCCTAAAGATAGTTTAGGGAGTGCTACGCGAAATTAGAGCCGGGGTAAACCATATTGGATCACGTAGGCTAGTTTCATTTGTTCGCAATTGTTTTTGTTCTTGCCTTTTTCTTCCTTCACTTAACTTGTTTTATTATATTGTCGTTGGTCGTGACTTCATCTGCGTAAACTTTACTTCAGGTCCTATTTTAAGCCAGTTTTCTTATTATACACATTACACACATATATATCTATATAAACATACATTAGATAAATGTAGAATTTATATTTCTTTTACGTTTTTGACGAATGTTACGTAAAAATTGCAATTAAAATTTAACTTTTAAATACGATACGAATAATACGATATAAATGAAATAATACATAAGCCGGCTACTCTTAGCGAGGTAAGAGTAACCTCCATAGCTGGCTAATTTAAAGTCTTATTTTAACGGACTATGGAAGGTCCTAGCGTTAGGTGAAGCATTGTAGGCATGTTGCGATAATATTCGGCAGCCAATATGTAGACAAACGATGTCCCGCGATTTAATACTACCGCTGACCAGATGCAATGTGGTGGTGCTATAGAAATATAGGACATTCCTCTAGGTTTTAACTATATCTATTCTTTTTACGACTAAGTGGTATTTATATTTTACAAGTAAAATCTGTCACTATAGGCGTGCAGACAGTAGGAGATAAAAGTGTAGTTTTCACCTATAAAACTTTGCGATGAGACAATCAGAACGTTCACCCGATGTGAAACCATTCTAGACGTATATCCCTTAGTGGAATAATCAGGCGTAGAACAATTTTTGACATTTGTTTAATAACTCACAAATGAATTTTTTATAATTATTAATTGTTAATACCGATATTTTCATAAAATAGTATAATACAGCAGATCAAGTTAAAAAAATATATAACAATAATATAAAAAACTAAAACTTAACTTGTTTTAAAAGGTTCGTAAGTATATGTTCTGATACATATGTTTAAATTAATACTAACATTTAAAAAGCTTATGTAAATTATTATTAATCGATACATCTAATATTCTCACTATTAATTTTTAGCAGCATTTCAAACAAATAGTTTCAGTCAATAAAAACTTTATCTTTTTATAATTACTTTATAGTCATTATTTTTCAAGACGATAATAACATCCTTTTCGGCGGATGTCCTTACAGTAGGATGTACTCAATTTGGAGCGTACTGTGTTTGAAAGTATTTTATTCAAGCAGACATTTTATAAGTAGCTAGGCGTTATTGGTGTGTAAACGTGAGGTACCATGCCAAATTTTAAGACAGGGATTTGGGGCGTCTATCACTACGTTTTTTCTAAGCGGGGCCGTTTCACTTACCATCAATTGGACATTTTCCACCTATCGTTAATTTATTATAGCCAAATCAAAATAAAATAAAAAAAGTTTTATTACGAAGTTTTAAGTCAAATATTAATTCTGAGGAAATATATATTGGCCATTTTAATAAAATCTGCAATTTAAAATATATGGTAAATTAAATGAATACCTTAGAGGTTATGATTGATTAAGTTTACATTTAATAACATTTTAAAGATTTTATAATTATAACATATTTTACAACACAACCCACACACGGAACACATTTAACAAATATTAAACGAGAAAAGATTATATGGATTTTAAAAAAATATATATGTTTTTTTTTTTATTATTATTTAGTATAGTGTAATAATATAGTGTAGTAGTAATAATATAGAGTAATTTCTCCGCTCCAAGAGCTCTGTCTTTGTTCATTTTTTTTAAGTTATAGATATTAGCTTTCCATTGCTCCAATTTTTTTGATAATTTTGTGATAAGTAGTGCATTAGATATTTAAGAAAAAAAAATACAGCACCAGAAATCACAACCTCCTGCGATTAAATTATAAACGCTGCCAAAACCATAAAAGATAGACATAAAGTATGTTTTATATAATTGTACAACTCGAATAATGTAATCGTCTACGATAAAGTCTTAAATAATTTTTAAATAATGTAAAGGCTGAAAATGGCTTGCGTCAATTAAATATTACAATTAAGAAATGTGTTTTAATTCGATTTTCATTTTCATTTGATATTAGGCATACATTTGAAAAAATGAAATATATACGAAAATAATAATGAAGTAGGATATGTGATGATCGATAACTATCAATACGTTAAATGACTCTAAATAAGAAAAAAAAACTTCGAAATTCATTTCCTAGAAAAGTTTCATGCTATTACGCAAATACTTCACATTAATTACAAAATGATCTATAAGGTTTTTATCTCGTTTATTTTGTTTACATCATTTCAGACGAGTTTGATCCCTTCCGGATATATGATTACTGTAAACAAAATTCGTCGCAAAAAAAATTGTAGACTGTTTTAAACTACAAAAATCATATTATATATAAAATTAAATATGTTTATTAATATTTAAATACACAAATATAAATGATAAGTTAAGGTCTTTCACAAATCCATTTTCGTGTTACTATTTTTTAATTATTAATAAATATTTCGTACAGAAATAGGTTCACGAAAAAATAAATATCGAATATAATATAATATAGGAACATAGGAATATAAGAAAGTAGAATACTGATTTATAACCGGTAGTTTCGTTTTGATTCCATTTGTAAATTCCTATTAATAGGATCTAGGCTAAGGATTAATTACCATTTTAGGATTCATTAACTCCGATCGCGTATAATAGAATAAATGTTGGGTCTAGCCGCCTTAATCAATTTATGAGTATCTTATAACTGGGGACACGAAAAATAAAAAGCAAATTTATTTATTAACAATATTTTTTTTCGGTATATAAAATTAAATAAAGAACTATCAACAACTTAACGACAAAAGCTTGTTAGTATAGAGTTGTAAGGTTACTTTACATTTGTTTGATAACTAATGTTTATTTCTTAACAAAAATTAAAGAGACGTAAGTATCATCTATTTTTACACTTCAAAATGTATTTATTTTAAAAGGCCAATCATTTTACATTAAAAGAATATATAGTATAATAAGTCATTATAAATAATTAGGGGGTACAGTCAAACAAAAAGTTATACATGTTAGTACATAATTTAACGAGTAACAATATTTTTTATTTAAATGTTCACTTAATGTTTAATATAAATTGTAAAACATAATTTTAAAAAATATTTCTCTTTTTGACGGCTCTCGGCTTTTATATTTACCACACTTTTCATTTTTGCTTACAATGGAAAAGCGGTATTCGTGTTTAGGTTATTTGATGCGTGTGAAATTAACGGTCGCAAAAATGTTTTATAATTTTTGATACGTTAGTTACAACAGCTTTAATCATTACCAAAACACTTTTATTTAAATTTTTTTGCATAAATATTGATTAGAAAGTCAATATTCAGATAAGTGTTAAGCTTTTCAATTTGACTTGCACTGGTTCCGGTATAACCGTCAAAGGTATTTAATCTTATTCAAAGCTTCTTACGTATCGAAGAGTAATCCCTGTAAGAGAAAGATTTGCAAACTGAAAACCACCGACATAAAATTTAATCAAATCTACCTACCTGGTCCAACTGAAATAGGAAATCTTTAATTTAATTTAATTATTCATTCAAATTACTACTATTCTTCAGAATTAAATAACATGACCTGATAATAGACGATAGACTTTCCACACAAATTTTAGTACTCATGGCGTCAATTCACATAAATAGTCTTAACCTAAAAACTGTACTCGAACAGTTGAAATGTAAATTTAAATATCTTAATTCATCATATATCACTCCTATGGTTCGAAACTTCTGATAACCTTTTAATATAACCGTGTCTGAATGAAGCTTCGTGGGAACTTTTTTATACATTTACAATAAATTAAATTAACATGAAACAATTACGGCATCAAAGCGAGTATTCATTACTCAAGTGTTTATCTTAAGAACTCATTTACATACATACCTAAACGTTCTTGGCAACATTTTAAGATTTATTAATTGTTGTGAATCTTTGAACTTTTCTGGGACTTTGTTTTGATAGCAAATGTATTGACCCATAAATGCAGTCTATTTGCTAGTAGAATCAGCCTTGTCTTTATGTAACACATATACATTACATTTTCAAAATTATAATTATGAGATCTTTCGGACCAGTCTCACGTCAAGGCAATTTCGGCCCGTAGGTTATCACGAGGAGAACGCACTGACTGAAGACTTTTGTCTTCAAACATTGCGGCATCAGCGGCGACGTGAGAACGTGGCTCAGCTTGATAAAAGCTGCCCAGCCCAATTGCATCCTCCTATTGGCTCCTTCAGCGTGACTCCACCTCTTTTCAGTGCATCTTCATTCACAACCTCGAGAGTAACGCCATCAACATTAATCAGCCGCGGGAGAAGATGTTAGTTGATTATGTTGTTGTTTAGCCGCGAGGATTAATTTAGGCTGTACAACATTTCCTGCAAGCATTCCAACAATTCGACCAATATAACAATATCATCAGCAAAACGGAGTTGTGAGAGGTACTCGCCGTTGACGTTTGTGCCCCATTCAGCTCAGTCTAGGGTCTTTAAGACGTCCTCAAAAGCATTTTTAAACATTTTTGGGAAAACGATATCCGTTTTTTTTTGAGTAAGCAACTCTCTAAGTGTAGTAGTCAATAACGTGGGCCAATTTATAGATTGAATGAAAAGCTATTTTTGAAAGACGAAGATTGTGTTAAATCCACTGCTAGACATAGGCCTCACCTAATGCACGCTTTCACAATTAGAGGGTTTTTATCCCACCACTCTGGTCCAATGCAGTTTTGTACCACCTTCAAACGCCGACATTCTAAACGCCCATCCGAAGCGTGGATCATCTTACTTTTTAGACAATTGGGTGATTGGCCAAAATAGTCATGACCAAACAGAAAACAATGAAAACACAAAGTTGTTTTCCCGCGGATTCGAACCCACAACCTCCGGTTTATAAAGCAAGGGCCTATACCTCTAGGCCACGGAGACCACGAGACCTTTTACAATTTTAGAACAACTCATTGACTTTGACGATTGCAAACAAAAATACATTGTACATTTTATCATATAGTAATAAATTTAAATTTGATAGCTAGAAAATGTAATTTATAACCCTGATTACAAATCAAATTTAAATATATTTATTCAACACAAAACTATTACTATAGATTATGAATTGCATAAGCATTTAATGAGTAGCTTGTGTTAGAATTTAAAAACTTTGTCGATTAACTTTAAAAATCAAGAAGGTATCATCTGCAAGTAATAAACTAAAAATGTTGTGACTCAAGAACAAAATTCATGCAATCGATGCGATAAATCTATAAAAAGTATATTTAATACCCATAGAAGTTTTAGAAATACAATAATTTATTAATAGTTACTCATTTCTATTTGGTATATCACATTTTTTTAGATCAGTCAGTAGAGATGGGGCTTATGACTTTCTCACATAGATTTTGACACTATATTGTTATGTAATTATCCAGCTGTTGCCTGCGACTCGTAGTCAGCGTGGTAATTTATAAAAAATAGTCTTAGTTACTTCCCTGTTACATCAGCTATCTCCCAGTGAAAGTCCTGTCAATATCAAATCAGCTATTTCAAAGATTAGCCAGAACAAACAGACAGACAGAACAGCAAAAATTTTTAATAATGTATCAGTTTTATATCACAATGTCACAACAAAAAGACTCTCCAACTTTGTTTATTTGTAGAGATAAGCTTTAACTAGCATATTTATCAATCAATAACGTCAGTATTTTGTAATGGCAAATACTTTCTTTCTAAAATGTTCGACTTCAAGATGTATTAATAAGTAAATTAAAATATTTATAACGATAAAAATAAATTAAATAGATTATAACTTTATCATTGATAGGTTTTGCAAGTAAAACTAAAACACATTGCAAAATACAATACAAACTAAAACATTGATATCAAAACGTTTTTTTAAACATTGTTCATCAATACATTTTTGAGAAAACTTTGTTTCACATAATCATTTTACAGTTACAGTTTAAGATATAAGAATCTTAAACTGTGAGCAATCTATTATTTTGGATAATAGAGCTATACGTTATATGAATACAACATTGTGCAGATTATTCAACAATTAATCTGACATGAAATGTACTTAGCACCATGTTTGCAACAGATGTCACTTCTGTTTGAATTGTAAGCTCGGACTGTAGACAAAATATGTGCTTACGGAATACACAATAAGTACTATATCTCTATTTACATCATTCTTAATGGAATTAAATAAAATTTGGTATATGTTTCGCTATCCTTATGTATTCGTAAGTCGAAAATCAGGCTTGTACTATTTTAAATAACGTTATTTATGTAATTAGTAATTTATTTTGTATCACTACATTTTAGCACTCCGTAAGCCTAGTGGTATGGGCATTGCTTTAGAAACGAGGTCGTGGGTTCGAATCCTGGATTCAATCAAATTTTCATTGTTGTTTCCTGTATGGTTAGGGCAATTTGGATCGATCACAATTGTCTGAAAATAAATGATCCATGCGTCGGATGGGCATGTAAAAGTCGTCACCACCACCTGCATTGGACCAGCGTGGTGGATACGGTCCAAAACCCCTTAATGGATAGGAGATTTAGAGAGCCTATGTCCAGCAGTGGACTATAACAGGCTGATGATGAACTACATTTATGTAATAGAACAGATTTTTTAAACGTTTTCATTTATTTTTTTACGATATTAAAACCAAACTATGACTAACTATCTTAAATAAACAAGTAGAACCAAAATCTATTTTGGGACTTTTTTCTTCCTCGTATATATAAATAATCTATCACATATAATTATAGCAATAACAATGAGATAGTATTATTTCAGACAATGCATATTTGATTTTTAAAGTTAGATGCGATACAGTAATTAATGAAGTTGTAAACAACACTCTCTCTAAAGTTCCGCATTGGTTCTTGGAATTTCGCTGAATTTAACTAAGATCACGGCATATGTTGTAAAAAATTAGACATATAACTTACGTGGAGACAGCCCGCTTGGTATATTTCAGTTATTTCCACAGAATAGTCTCTCATAGCAATGTACTGAGGGAAAACGTGGCCTATGTCTAGCAGTGGACTTAGATTGTAAAAGGCAGTTTAGAAAAAGAAATAATACGCATTTTAAAATATCGCACATTCCAAAACAAACAACTTATGATCAGATTTACGTTTAATAATGTTATGCATTATTGGAGTTTCAAGATTTGTTAATAAAAAAATGCGGCGTATTATTACAGGTGGCATAAGTACGTGACATCAGCATTGATTAATGATGTTTTAATGTTGGTGTATGTTTGTTTTATTTTGATTTATTGTTTACCTTATCTATTTGTAATAATTTATCAATGTGTTTTATATCCATACTAATTATCTTTCTGTTAATCTGTGACTATCAATTTACTTTTTGTGTGTTTATTAATAAATTTACCAATTTTTGCCAAAACTGAAAAATTTAAATCATATACCTTTTTATTATCTGTTTTGGTATAACATCGTTCATGACTATATACTTTACTTTTGCAATTTTCTACTCTTATTTCATACCGTTACCAGTTCTACGCTTTTCAAAATCTAGAATGTGCTATATCTTTTGGGTGTTAAATAGATCCTGTTTTCGGATTCCCCACCATCAAATAGATTTGGAGACAGGGTTATGTAGGACTTCCCAGCTAAGTTGAAACGGTCGGTACACCTACTAAAATTCATTTTAGATGTTGTTCAGGAGCGAATTGTGAGCGAACACCTCTTCTTAAGCCCGTGTCTGGTCGACTGTCACCCTCTCGACGCTTCTCCAGGCGCGGAAAGCCGAAAGACTCACGCGTAGGGCACTCTCTCCGCTTGAAAATGGATAGGTCGCTAGTAGCCTCCAGAACTATTTCCATGACTTCCTTCTAGGACATTGCGTCATCGTAAAATAGGTTGGCACCTCACGCCTATTTACTCCCAACAATTTTACTTAACACCAGCACCCCGACGACCGAGCTGAAGCAAACGAGTCCTACGAGAATCTGAGTTGCGCAAAAAGTAAGAGAACAATGTCTTTTATTTTTACATTGCCATACATAGCCATAACCTTTTTAGTGTCTTGTACATATAACTTTAATAATATTAGTCAAACCTGCGTAAAAACTATATGTTTCACACCAGCTTATATCACCTGATTACGGTATTGAGTAACATATAGACGTGATCTAAATTACGTTTGTAAATATATGTAAATATAAATAATACTGCAGTTAAATCAGAGACAAGTACTGATTGCCTAAATAATTTGCTTAAATCCAACTGCAATTAGCAGAGGATATATGTCTGGAGCAATTATTAAATTATCTAATGTAATTAAGTTGTTAATATGTTTTAAGGTACATAAAATTAGAAAATGACTGCCTTTAAAATTAAGTCTCAGCACCTTGTGTCAATTCGGCCGCCGCAGTACCGTACTTTACTTATAACTTCTATGATATCAATAATAATAGTTTACTGTTATTTTTATCTTCATAAAATGAGCAACATGATAAAAGTATATTGATGTTATGTAGCTTATTGTTGTTGATTTGAGTTCGTATATTAAGTATTACATTTTTGTGATAGATAATTTTAATAAATGATTACTAAAAGATAGGCAAAGTATACATAATCAATAATTATAATAATGTTGGCAAAGTTCTTATATTTTATAGGAAAAGATGAAAAACATGTTCTTTATTAAATACCCTTAAAGTAACATGTTCTGCTATTTTAAATATACTCCAATATAGTGTTAGTGATTATGATAAAAGTTACAAAAGTGTTAGGCAATAGAGTTCAAATAATTTTTTTTTCGTTAATTTTATTTGTGTGAAAAAGTGTAATAACGTACCGAAAGTGATCAAATAAAAA
Source organism: Lamproptera curius (assembly GCA_029286875.1). Taxonomy (NCBI): domain Eukaryota; kingdom Metazoa; phylum Arthropoda; class Insecta; order Lepidoptera; family Papilionidae; genus Lamproptera; species Lamproptera curius. The sequence continues at coordinate 762,203 of JAGSMT010000069.1, forward strand.
TGCGAATGCAATCGATGCGATAACATTACTTTCTTTACATTGAACATTCAAGTGTCGTAAGATCCACAACCGCAGGACAACATAAGTACTTTTTGTCGAACCATTATGTCAATTTTAAATAAAAACTGGTTATTTCAAAACATTGTGATACAGACATATACCAACTAAGTCTGCCCTTGATCATTGTTACTGGAAAAGAATCCGAAAAGTCGGGAAGAAATATATAAAACTAACACAAAAAATCCGTAAATTAGTGGATTTGATATGTATAATAATCGCGAAAATAAAAGAAATAATTATATAATGGGAACAATAAAAATAGGAAAACAAAATAATAAAGTAGTATTAGCCAAGCCTAACAAAAACAAGCAATTTTTTCAGATATACGTCATAAAGAAACTACAGGAACAGAAATATTACTTATACATGTTTTCAACGACCGTTCCAGCACAAAACGGCATTTAATAGCCAAGTGGATTTTATTGCCTCGTAACTTGCAGGAGGAAGGTTTCGAAAGTACAACTTGTTATAAGTAATATAATAAAATATATTTTTATGTATTCAAATATTTAATTTTACGTATATGTATAATTTACTTATAAATATTATAAGTAAATTACTTGCTAAAACCAACGATTTAGGTTAATTACTAGAATAACGATTAAGTTACGTTATAGAACCGTACACAATTATTTCTTTTATTTACGGAATAGGTTATATGACAATATAAGTTCTTAAAAACAACAAGCGAATGTTTAACAAAAAAATATAAAGTCGATCTCCAAATAGTACAGAACCATTTTACGCAATACAAGTGGGTAACAAAGTGAAATTATCCCGTGATTTGTACCCCCGCTTCTTGAAAGTCTCATATCTTTTAAGATATTTATTTTATCAAAATGTCGTGTATGACATGTTATATGCTTATAGACTGAAGAATTTTTAAAGTTAACGTTTACGTGAACTTACACTATATTATCTTAAGGAGCTTTTAACACAGTTACTCATAAAACATATATATATGCACTCGCAGACTTCTTCTAGACCAGTTTAAGAAGTACATATTTATCATATTTAATATCTTTCTTTTACGGTTTTAGCAGCTTTTGTTATTTATTAGCATTAGGTGTTTTTTTTTTTAAGTAAGCATTAACTTCTTAAAAAAAATTATATAAAAATAATGAGACCAATGGGAAGCTAATATTTATCATTTAAAAAAAGAATGAACATAATTAGAGCACTAAGAGCGAGGTAACGTATTTAAAAAAAAACAACAAACATACGCTTTGAATTCAGTAACCTCCGTCTTTTGGAAGTTGGTCAAAAATTGAAGGCTATTCTAAATTGAGATACAGACGTACCCCATCAAAGTTTTCGTGCGATCTAGAAAAGTTTAACTGGAAACTTTTATGGAATTTTATTTTATGTGTATAATAATACTTGTTTTCTGTTAACTGGTTAATACCTATCAAAATAATAATTGTTATTTATAATTATAAAGAAACGAAAAGGAAATACATTTAAAAAATAAATACAAACATAAAAATAATTGTTCTGCAAAAATGTTGCAATATTATAATTAAAACAGTATTTGAAAATTAGGTTAAATTTAAATTATTTAAAATCCTTGTTAAGGTAAATGTTAGTATTTAATTGAATTTTTAATCGTTTAATGTCAACGTGAGGAATATTTCAATTCAGCGTCTAATTCATCCCTGAACAGTTCAAATCACTAAATTGCTAGAACAAACACAGCAATCATAGCAAGTTTTAAGTATATAGAAACAAAATTTCGTCGTTTTATGAACAAGAACAACGAATTTCAACCACTTTTATCGCAATAAATAATAGCATATGTCCTTTTTTCAAATCTATACTTCGTACGTACCAAATTTTATCGAAATCAGTTCAATGGTTTAGACGGTAAAGATGGACAGACGAGACAGACTTTGGTATTTATAATATTAGTAAGGATTTATAATTCTCATGATTCATTAACAAATATGCAAAATAATCCTAAAGAAATCATGTGTCTGACTTTAAGGTTTACATACTCTCACTCTTATTAATTGTTAGTAACACTGATGCGATGTCATTTACAAGCTCTGTTTGCAATTAACACTGTATTGGCTTAACATATCATGTTTGTGTCAAAATAAGTAAATCATGAAATAATATGGACGTATTGTTACAAGACACAATACACGTGTTACACAAATTTTAGCGACAGTGTATGTTCTGTTATTATTTAGGAGTCAAATAAAAAATTATTTCAATTGTATTTTCATAAAGCTAAAGACCCTCTATTACACTGAATGGTTTTGTTTACATTTATACGAATAATACAAATAATTTAATAAAATAGGTACTTTACGAACTAATGCTTATATGATTAATATCTAGAAATGACGGTGGCCGAGTAGAAACTTTTACTAGATGTTGCAAAAGATACGTCGGAAGTAACGTCGGGAAAATGGTAAAAAAAAAAAGCGATAAATACATTATCTATCAAATAATATTGCAAAAAATATGAAATTACTTTCATATTATTATTTTTTTTTGCAAGTAGACTTATCATAACTGTTTATTAATTTAAAATATAAAGTACTAATATTTTACAATTGTGCCCATAAATTGAATGTTTCTTTAGCAAAATTATATATAATCTTTTGTGTTGCCAATATATATGATTGAAAGGCTAAATGTATACGTGAACGATTGCCAACAAATAAAATGAAGTAATAATATCATACGTTTATGTGTTGTTTCAGATGTCATAACGGGTGGAAAATTGCAATCCCGAAAATGGTTGTTTACTTTGAAGATGTGCCAAAATTTTAAAATATAAAACGTGTCAGAGTATAAAATAAAATGCCGCTTGAATATACGTTGGGAAACACAAATAACAAGAAATCACAGCCTGCCATAGTATGTTTACCAATAAGTATTGACAATTGATTTATTGAATTGAATCAAATTGATTTGAAATTATGAATTTTTTTATTGACTTAGAATTACAAACTGAAGGCTCATTAAATACTTTATATATTGAAGGTTACAAAACAGCTTTATATCGTACATGTTTGTTAAATATTTAGAATTTAGTAATATCTTTACACTCTATGTAATAATAGTACGGTGGCGACCTTAAGGTAGGGCAAAGATAATATGTAGCGCAAATTATATTAAAAGATAACGCAATATACCATTGATATATTCATTTAAATGCTAGCTGACACGAGAAACTTTGTTTGTTTTTAAATTATTTTTAGGCAATTTTTAGACATAACCATTTAATGTTAGGCTCCAATGGCGGGGTTAACTTACTAAGGTATAATTGATAAGTTATTGAGAGAAAAGAGTAATATTTAAAACACTGAAAAGGAAAAGGCTAATTAAAATACAGGTTCGTTAGAAAATTATGAAAAATTACGGTAACATTGTTGTTGCAAATTTTACATGCGACATTATTATTAAATAAAAGAGCAAAATTTAACATCATGAGCCTTTGATAGTCCACTACTGGACATAGGCCTCCCCTAATACGCCCCTATCCATTAGGGGGTTTTGGACCGTATCCCACCACGCTGGTCCAATGCGGGTTGGTGGGTGGACCAACTTTTTACACGCCCATCCGACGCATGGATCATCTTAATTTCAGACAATTGGGTGATTGGCTCAAATTGCCCTAACCAACAAAGAAACAACAATGAAAACTTGTTGAGTCCCCGCAGGATTCGAACCCACGACCTCCGAATGTAAAGCACACGCCTATACCACTAGGCTACGGAGGCAGTCAAATATAAAATATATAAAATGAGCGAAAACAGAAAAACCTTGAGTAAATTCGAGCCACCTAATTGACATTATGCGTAAAAAGTAATAGCCGCAAAGTGACTGAATAGAAACAAGGAAAACAATCTAAAAATGACTTCTGATATATTGAGCCTTTCAGTTCAGCAGACTACTGAAATAGCCTGTGCAGAGCTTGTGCACTTCATTGTTATATGTGTATACAGACCTCCCAGTGCGTTATATCAATCTTTTGAAATTGTATTTATTCAAAAGAGAGTGATTCGAGCAGTCTATAACCTGGGCACCAAAGAATCGCTGAGAAAAATATTTACTGGAATCAATGTACTGACTGTTTTTCTCAATACATATTTGGAAATATTATGTATGATCATAAACATAAAAATGAATTTGTGAACCATTGTGACACACATTATATAAATACTAGGAGTAAGCATACTTTTTTACAAAAACTAGGCCCCGAAGAACAATGAAATCGTTCATGAGACAACGTATACACTTCTACAATAAGACGGGGCACGTTCAGCTATTATCTGTAAATTAATTAAAAAAAAGTTGTAAAGGAACGATGATGTGTTAAAGGATATTATTGCTGTAATTACTACATGATAAATAACACACCCTGGAAATGAACTGTTCGCTCCAGGCTATTTCAAACTATTATAATGTGATGTTTTCTGTAAAAAAATTTGTAAAACTCATTGAAAAAAGGAAAAAAAATTCCGCTTAGTTTTTTACGCCGGTTTTCAGGTCAGAGCTTCCATTTCCGAACCGGTGGTAGCTTATTTGACAATCAATGAGTTTGTTGTATTGAATGCACCGGTGGTAGGTCCCCTTTTTACATGGGACCGTCTGGGTGGGTACCACCACGGTGCCTATTTCTACCGCAAAGCAGTAGTGTGAAAACAGTAATGTGTCCCGGTTTAAAGGGCACCGTAGACAGCGTATTTACTGGGTAAACGCGACTTCACATCCTATGTCTTACGGTAGGCAGCGCGTTGGTTATACCAGCATTGCCAATGTCTATGGGTGTCGGTGACCACTTTCCATCAGGTGGCCCGACTGCTCGTCTGCCTGCGTTGACAATAAAAAAAAAATGCTTTCATATCAATTATACATATTTGACCTAGACTTTGATTTGCTCAATTTTAAGTGATAAATAAAAATTTTATTAAAATGCTTGTGTATTAACAATTTGCTTACCAAAAAAACATACCCGACCTAAAAATGATTAAGGTTAATTAATAAAAATGTATTGTTGTTTAAACGGCTCCCCAATAATAAAACCGCATAAGATGAATTAGTCCACTATAGCGCAAAACTAAAGTAATATAGATACACTCACGTGTAACAGAATCGACTCGGGCGTATTTGTGTGGAAGATTGTTTATTCGAAAAATGGCTTTAATCGCAAATTATTTTCGTCATTTATTTTCTTTTTGAGACTAATCTTTTTTAATCAAAAATGAAACCCTATGGAGAAAATGTGATGAATATTTATTGATGAATTTTAATTTTAACAAAAATGCATAGAAAAGTAAATAAAGTTCAAATCCTTAATACTTTGCATTGTCTATCCTTATCATAATAACGTTGTATACGCATGCATGGACTTATATATTATACACTTACATTTTTTATAAAATCTTAAGATATCATTTTCTATTCCTCTAGCGCATATTTTTACTCGACGATGCATGATGTATCTGTATTTCTTGCTCGAAACCTCCCTCGATGCTCAATGGACTGAGGTCTCACAACATCATCGTCTCAACTTTTGTCCTCTTTGGAGTTAGTCCTTCTGGCAAGTAATCCATGCTGTATGGCACCGAGCATGATCATGCATCGTCTTCTCCTGTATACTCATCGCCCGTGAGATGACAATTTCTCAACGAAGTTAATACAATTAAGCGAACGTCCGTCTAGCATGTGCTCCGGTGTCTGTTGATTTGTAGTCTCCGTATGGACCCCCAGTCTCTTGAAATTATCTGTGCACTCGTGACACAGCTGACTGGCCTTTGCCGTTGGTAATGGAAAACTTTTTTGCCGATATTCAGCTGCACACTTACATTTTTGATTAACTTATTGCGATAAAACCAGAAAAAAAAATGAGATAAAAGATAGATAGCTTTTTATTCTTAAAATAAGAATTATATAAAACATATTATTAACCTTTTTGTGTGGTATATAAATAGATGAAAAACACGGCTTAGACATCTGTGACCCATACGTAGCTGTCCTGTTTCCATTAAGCTTGCAATAAAACCTCATCAAGTTTTATGACATCTACGCTCATTTCGCTCGTTTCTGCTCCTTGTTAAAAATAATAGGCTCATAATTTATTTTTATTAACGTGTGATGTGCCCATATGACATGTTTATGTCATATTATGTAAGCAAAGCTGCTGTTGATATTGATAGTAAACCAATATAAAAATAAATTTGAATAATATATTTTAAAGCGTTAAAGAAAATCAATGAAAACAAAAATCTTTAAATTTAGTCTCACTATTACAGAAAAAACAAAACTACCGGAAAATGTTTTAAAGAGTGAATATATGTTTCAACTTAACAAATAAATAAAATTAAAAGTATCTGTTTGTAACATCAAAATCATTGTTTTTTACTGATCATATTGTGCTACAAATAACAAACAATACTTTTGATTTTTTGCCTGTTGTTATAGTTCGTTCTGGCTAGTCTCCATAATGACTGGATTTTAGACTAGAAAAATCATATATTTAACTGTATATATTTACAGTAAAATTGCAATACTGATAACATAGTCAGAATATATATATACGGTATATCGGTAAATATATGAAGGTATCTCTGATGTAAAATGTTAATTTGATAAAAAAAAGAAATTTGCATTTTAAAACGTAGGTCTTAATGCGTGTAGCAACAATTTATATACAAATTAATCAATGAAACGAAACATACGTCTTCATTGAAAAAGCATTTGATATAAACACGTTTTTTTGCGGTTTCACTGTGTTGTTTTATTACACATCAAAATACACGAAATAAAAAAGGAATAAGTCATAAGTCTCGTGACATGAAAGGTATTAGGAATTGCGTCACTTTTTCCTTATTGCGGAGGAAGGTTTTTACGTAATCTTACCTCAAATTATATTTAAATAAACAATATTTGAGTTTCGAGTAAAAAAAATATGTATTATGCTAAATAAAGCCCTTAAGTTAACCTTTTTAATATTTATATTACTTTTTTTTTGTAAACTTAGTAAATATACTACTAAGTTTACAAAAAAAGTAATACCGTATATTTACCGAGTAAGTAAGGCCGTGTTACCGAGTAAGTAAATCAATACTGTGTCAATGTATGAAATATACATATAATTTAATATTAAGATTATATGTATATTTTATTAAAAAGATTTTGCTCATGCACGACTAAAGTTGAACTCAAAAAAAGAAAAAGCTGACATGGCCGACAACGATCTTCAATCAAATAATATCGGTGTTAGGTCCCATTTTTACAGGAGACCGTCTGGGTGGGTACCACCGCGGTGCCTATTTCTGCCGCGAAGCAGTAGTGTGAAAACACGGCTGTGTTCCGGTTTAAAGGGCACCGTAGCTTGCGTATTTACTGCGTAAACGAGACTTAACATCCTGTGTCTCACGGCAGGCAGCGCGTTGGCTACCACTGGTATTGCCAATGTCCATGGGCGTAGGTGACCACTTCCCATCAGGTGGCCCGACTGCTCGTCTGCCTTCGTATACCATAAAATAATAATAATAATAACATTGCTAATTTTAACTTCTAAAGAAATTAGAGGAGAAGACAAAAAAATTGTCTAAAATCAAGAAAAATTTCTACGGCTGTATGACTGTACTTTCAAACTCACTTAGTAAATTAATAAATTTTATTGCGTTGATTATAGAAGAAAAAACGCTATTAAAAGAAATTTAAGAAACTATATATAAAGGCAAACTTTCGAAAACTAGTGTAAAAGTTCAACAAGAACGGTAAAGGAGGAAAACAATATCGATTGGCAACAAATTAAACTAGCTTACATGATCTAATACGACTTTCTTTAACTCTTGTGTAGCGTATTACCTAATAAGGAAAGTTTGTTAGAGTACTTATAGCAAGGTCTTAATCAAGATAATGTTCTAGTGTCCTCTTTGTTAACTTAGTTAAATTAATAAATAGAGTAGATAAATGCACACATATTTATCCTTTGCTTTTTTTTCGATAACAAATATATATAATTGTTGCAGAACATTGAAAAGTTTATAGCTTATGGCCTTTCTTTTCATATTTTTATTGACAACGATGCGAGCAAGATGTTTAAGCGATGGTAAATGATAAGGGCTACCCATAAGAAAGGAGTCACTCCGTAAATTGAGACACAGGATTTTACGTAACTCAGTAATTACGTTGGCAATGATTAGCAGCAGAAGGTGCTACTTCCCCAGACAGTCACCGGTGACCTACTAGAGTTAGTAAAATCTAATTAATCACATAACTGACATCAGCGAAACCATAACTAATAGTAATGTATATCGTTACGGCAAAAATGTGTTATTAATTGCTCTAAATATACTACATACAATTTTTGAAATAATCTGGAATATAATATCATAATTTTAATCACGAGATAATTTATTTTTTATATGCCGAATTATATTAAACTTATCGCACGCTCCTACAGATTTAAATGAGCTGACTATAAAGCAATAGATAATCTGAAAGTATAACGGGAAAAAAGTTATTAAATAAGGGTATATAATAAGGTAATATAGTAAGGGTTCCCTGTACAGGTGTAGACAAGGGAAGTACCATTGCTATCTATTCCTGCTGCAATGCAAGTATGCAAACACGACTCGACATAATAGCTTGAGTTATTAATAAGGAAACGAGACGTACTCGCAACATCTCATACTTATATGAACTTATTTTCAAACGGAGAAAAGTTAGAGTTATTCCTCGTCAAGTCGCGCAAGAAGCGCAAGAATAGGTCCCCCGGCGTCCTCGCCATCATCACCCGATCCACCGTCAAAGCGCCGAAATCATCGGCGACGACCTTTCGGCCGCTTCTCGGCCTACTTCAAGTCGCTGATTCACAGCCGTCACCTCCACCGCTTCACGGCCAGCAAGGTGCTGCCTCACAGCCAACCCAAACCGCCGCCTCACGGCCATCTACCAGTGCTGCCTCACTAGCCAACAACCTCAGCCGCCTCACGGCAACCACCAGCGGTCTCGCCTAGAGACAAAAAGGCGCCCCACTGTACATCCGATCCAAGGAGAAGTGGGCTCAATTAAGATCGGCTCTATCTAATAAATTTAAATTCACGGCAACTGATTCCCTACAGGGGATCAAGTTGCAATTAGAAACGGTGGAAGCACACCGTAATGTAACGTCGTATCTTCAAAAGAACGACTATTATTATCATACTTACGCGCTCCCGGAAGAGCGCGTCCTTCGGACGGTCGTCAAAGGACTGCCGAAGGAGATGGCCACACAGGACATCATAGACTTTATCAAAGAACAGGGTATACCGATATACTCTGCAATCAGGCTATATAATACAAAAACAAAAGCCATACAACGTGGTCCTTCTGACCTTGGAACGCTCCCAGAGGGCAAAAAGTCTATGATCTCAGACATATATGCGAAATTACTGCATATCCTTCGAAGCACCTCGCTCGAACGGACTCCCCGCGCAGTGTCACAACTGCCAAAATGTACGGGCACTCGGCCCGTAACTGTCATATTGACCTCGCTGCGTCAAATGTCTCGGTGACCACGGCACCCCGACCGTCCGCGTCCTAGAGATAAGGGACATCCTGCTCACCTTTGAGCCGCCGGCATGCGTCAACTGCCAAAACCCTGGCCACACGGCAAATTACCTTGGGTGCCCCAAAGCACCCAAACGTAAGGTGCCTCCACCCCCATCCGTACCCAGGCGCCCCCAGGTGCCATCCCTAACATCCTTCCCGCCACTCCGACCTGCTCCGGCGTGGCAACAGCCAACCAGCGCTCCGCGTAGCGCCCCACTGCCCGTATGGCAGCAACCACCGCCTCAAACCGCGCCGAGCGCTCCGCGTAGCGCCGCACCACGCGCACCACCTAGCGCTCCGCGTAGCGCGCCCCAGTACGCTAGCCATAGCAATGGCAGCGCTGGGAGCAGCTTAGAGCAAGTAGCTCAAAAAATCGACTTCGCAGAGCTCGATCGTCTCACCGCGGAATTCGACGCCGCAATAGGAAACTTCGGAGCCCGTCTTGCCATACTACGCAAGTATAGGCAACTAGTAGACCTTATTACGGGACATAATGGATAATACACCCATTAATGTTTCGAACGGCCCGGGCCGTCTAAAGCCACGCGCAGTAAATATAGTCTTTTTTAACGCAAACGGCCTCGCGAACTATAAAAAGGTCGAAATATCTAACTTCCTCCGCGAAAACGACGTGGACATTCTACTGGTGCAGGAGACATTCCTAAAGCCCGGAAGAGGAGATCCGAAATGCTAATTATAACATCATAAGAAATGACAGGACCGGCGCTCACACGGCGGCACTCTCATTTATTATAAAAGTCACTGCACTGCGTTAGCAATCGAAACGCCGTCGACGCTCAAGCATGTAGAGGCCTCGATCTGTAGGCTAGCCATGACAGGGGCACGCGCCTATTACAATAGCTTCTGCATCATATCGTCAGTATAACATTCAAACTCGCGAAATCCGACTTCGAGAAACTATTCTCATTAGGAGGCGCCGTCATTTTGGCCGGCGACTTCAATAGCAAGCACACCCGATGGAATAGTCATAGTAACAACCCGCGAGGCTTATCATTAGACGCTCTGTCTGAAACACTTAATTTCAGTGTCGTTGCTCCGTTGATGCAAACGCACTTTCCACACAATGTGAACCACAGACCGGATGTGCTTGATATTGCCCTCCTCAAAAATGTCAACCTCGCTCTCAGAGGCATAGAGGTCATCAACGACCTAACTTCAGATCATAGACCCGTTATCCTCAAATTAGGACCTCCAGACTCACCCAACATCACTACCAAAACCATCCTTGACTGGCGCAAGCTGAAGACCCAGCTAGACTGCACTAGCTCACCCCACCTTGACTCCATTCCTAAAAACCTATATAGCGCTGATGACACGAATCTCGCTGCTTATGCGCTCACAAGAGCATGTCCAAAATGTCGTCGAGGCTTCCTCGAGGCAAGTCCCGGTGGAGGATAACCCCGCTGGCATGCTAAGGGAATCAAAGACCTCTTGCGACGCAAGAGGGCGGCGATTCGTGCCTCGATTGGTATCCGACCGAGCGTAGCGTAAAGCAGCTGCGCGCCCTTGAACATCAGTCCAAGACGCGCATAGCTGAATCCAGGAACGATCGGTGGGATAACGATCTAAGCAATATGCATCCTCAGATCTCGCCTTCTGGCGACTTCAAAGCCTGAAAGGCGTGTCGACCGCCCAATGCCGCCTCTCAACAATCCTAAAGATCCCAATGCTCCTCTAGCGTTTCTCGATGAGGAAAAAGCCGAATGCCTGGCCGACAGCCTCGAGGCCCAATGCACGATAAGCACTCAACCGGTCGACGCTCACCTCCGAAAGGTAGAGAGCGAGGTCGACCGGTTGACCCAAATCCCTCCGCGCGATATAACTTCACCGGTAACGGAAAGGAAGTCAAGTCAATTATCAAAACATTAAACCACGGAAATCCCGGGCACCGATGGAATTATAAACCGCGTAATTAAAATTTTACCGACTCACCTAATTAGTCTCCCTCGTCCTCTATATAACGCAGCTCTTTCCAAGGGTATTTTCCCAAACACTTGGAAGGACGCTGAAGTTATGGAGTTCTTAAAACCGGCAAACCACTTTCCCAACCCACCCCCTACCGTCCCATTAGCCTCCTCAAAGGCGTTGGGAAAATCTATGAACGCCTAATCCTAGCCCGCTTACTGAATTCATGAATTCGAGAGGGCTTCCTGTTCCAGTGCAACCTCGGCTTTCGAGCCAAACACTCATGCACCCACCAAGTTCATCGTATCACGAACACATCCGAGCCAAAATGACACAGGGTCAAATAACAGCAGCACTTTTTCTCGACGTGGCGAAGGCGTTCGATAAAGTGTGGCACGAAGGGCTTATATACAGTTATATAGCTCGAGCGTGCCCGACAGTCTCAGTACTCATAATACGAGACTTTCTCCGGAATCGAACGTTCAGATACCGCGTCGAGGGCACTAAGTCGCAACCACACCCGGTCCTAGCGGTGTACCTCAAGGCTCTGTATTGGGCCCTGTGTTGTTTACCCTACCGACATCTCATCCTTCAAACTTGTAAACACCGCCTTATTCGCAGATGACACCTGCATCTATGCTTCCGGTCAATGTCATCCGCTTATCCAGAGACTCAATCCACAGCCAAGACCCTAGGGATTGGTTTCGGAAATGGAGGATCGAAATCAACTCCTTCCAAAAGCGCGGCCATTCTGTTTTCTAGGAAACGGAGGCCGATGCTTCCTTCAAATGTCCGCCTACTTGATTGCCCCATCCTTGGGTCAGCCAGACCAAATACCTCGGGTAATTCTAGACCACCACCTATCCTTTTGGCCGCACATACACGCAGGTCAAACACAGAGCGAGCCTTCATCCTCGCCGCCTGTACTGCCTTATAAATCCTAAAAGCAAGTTGTCTCTGCGCAACAAGGTACTGTTATATAAGATGATCATACGTCCAATCCTAACATATGCCAGTTCCGTCTTTGCATACAAAGCGATCCCACATAGACAAGCTTCAAGTCCTACAAACAGATTCATGTGCAGGGCCACGGGTGCGCCTTATTACCTTCGCAACCATGACCTGACATGGATCTGGAATTGCCCACAATCCGCGAATACCTCAAACAAGCATCAATCAGATATTTTGACTCGGCTTCGCAACATCCCAACGAATTGGTAGGCCGCCGCTTACGTACCAAGCAACTCACTACGAAACTTAAAACATAGGCGAGGGCGCCATGTTCTACTGACACGGACGACGAAACACCCATCATACAAGCACGTGTGAAAGCACTAAGACAAAACGCACACCGCCCTCGCCGTCGAGGGCAACAGTTCACCTGTTCAGTAGATATCGGCACGTACAAGGCCGATTTTCGCCATCTAGATAGGGCGGTTAAATAAACTTCAGTTATAAGTCCTAAAGCAACCTATCGAGCCGAGGTTTGGCCCACCGGGCGCCCTCGATAAGTGTTGCTAACGGGTAAGGCATGGACCAGACCAGCAGCTGATCGAGCCGGAGGCTCGGCCCTCGTGGGCACCCTCGATCAAGCACGCTCACGGTATATACAAAGTGAGAGCCTCGAGCCGAGGTCCCCTTCTGGGGTCCCTCGGCTAAACCACGAATAGAGGTGAAGTCTGTGCACACTTAAAGTTGCACATCCGTTAGCTGTAGCGGTTAACTCCACCAACGTGAGTTCATCCGAAAAAAAAAAATAAAAAAATGGCAATTTTTTCTGTCTCTATAAAAACGAGTTTTATATATTTTATACAAGTAAACAAAATTGTAGTATCTGTTTGTAACACTAGTATAACTGTTTTTAAAAGTTAATTTATTATATATAACCGGACATGAAATAAAAAATTATATTCCTTTTATCAAAAAAAAAACATTTTTTTTATTTTTTTTTTATAACTTTACTAGGTGCCCTAGGTCACGGGCAACTGGTAACTGTAATATCTCTTGCGTATATATTATATACAAAGGCAGGTTAAATGCTGCTAAACGACACAAAAAATTGTATTTAAGCGGCATTTTGCTGGTAGAATTTGTTAGGTAACACAGTTTACTTCAAACGAATAAAGCTTCGTTCCTAACTTCCTCAATATGGCTTTTGAACGGCATGTTGCGGTCGAAGGTCACGCCTAGGTATTTTGCCTTCCTCTCCCATGGGATCAGTTGGCCGTAAAGTTTTAGTTGCCCTAGTGTTTGGCATCGGCCCCCCGAACAGGTTCTCGCTTTGTCGCAGAGGTGGGGCTCAGTACCTGCCCAGCCGCGGGAAAGCTAAGAGGAACCTGGCCGGCCTTGGAGGAGGCTGCTCCAAGCGGGCTAAACAAGCCCGCTTTGGATGCGCCTTTGGAGGTTGTGAGGGACGGGTTGCAGGAGGTAGGAGTGCCGCCCTTCCTGTCCCACGCGCAACACAATCCTCGCACAAAAAGACAACTTGATTAACATGCAAGTTAGCAAATTCAGATAATCGTTTTTTTTATATATGTTTCTTTTATTTTAATGTAAAACGAACTATATTTTTGCTTCAAAACACTAACCAGAGTAAATAGTGACAGGAGCATGAGATTCAATCCTCTTAGACCATCCATTACGATTTTCGCACTCACAAACCTCCTTTTAAGTAACATGACTTTGAACTTAGTAGCGCACATGTTAAGATCATAATCTTGGTTTAGTGTGCTTTGATTTACAAACAAATATTAAAAGAAACATTTTACACAAAAAATACTTATAATTGTACATTTATAAATATTGTTTCGAATATTTAATATTTATTGGAACATATTTCATTTTTATAAAATTTTCATATGCATTTATTTTTAAACAAGCGGCAAACTTAAAGAAACAATTTTACTTTGACTGTAACATACTTTAATCCAATGCCTCATCAGTGCGTAGGCCTGATAACCCATTAGGTGAATAATACCAACACCGAGATGAGGTTCTTGGCTTGGTCGATCACTTTACATGAACCTTTTTCTTACTGTCTACGACTACCCAAACTCTCGAGCTCAAGTACGGGTAATGTCAGACTCACGCTGACTAAAACTGCCACGTTGTTCCTTCTTGGCATCTCAGAGATGGGGTCACAGGAACTCTTTGACAGTCTTCTGCGACTCCTCTAGCGCTAGCCACGAAAGCAGCCCCATCTCAGCCCTACGGCCAACTACAGCTCTTGGCGCGTCGGAGCTTACGTCTTTCGTTCGGCCCGTATATCTGGGCAGCAGACCCCCGAACCTGTTATCTAGGAACCATGGGACCCAGGAGATCTTAACTCTGGCAGGACAAGTCTCAGAGCCCCCAGTGTACATGATGAGGTCTGTCACCGGTAACATTTTCCGCAGGAGGTGGAGAGATCGACGACACTATGCCGAATGTAGGATACATTTCTGCATTATGATTTACTTAAAGCCTTAACAGCTATAATAATACTTACTGATTAATTTCTCAAGTGTTAGATATGACAGAAGAAATGCCAAATAAGGGACGCTCGGGCAATGGTTCTATGTAATATTTTTAATTAGGTATTCATTTAAAATAAAATGATGAATGATGAAGATGTATTTTTTTATATTTATGTTTCACAAATTAAAAAACAGAATCATTACTTGACAAAGCTTTTCTCATTTTTTTGTTGTGATAAGTTGTTGAAAATATCGGAAACAGTACCATTGAAAAAAAATACTTCAGAGAGTGAATTTGTTGCCGCAATTTTTTTTCATGGGACATTCGGTCGTTATTAACTTTTTATGCGTTCCGAAAACAATTTCGGACTTTTGTTTTTTGCACATGTCAAGGGGAACTCTTCATTTCAAGCTTTTGATACATTAGGCACTTGTTCTCAACGTTTTAGGTTAGATATATTTTAAAAATTGAACTTTTTAGGCGTGGCAAAGGGTTTATTTTGCAAATAAACACCTTGCTGCGCCTTTAAAAAATCGCTGTGATAATTTAAATTAAATGAAATAAAAACTTTTTAAACCATTTAATTAAGTATTCTACTGTTTTTGTATATAGTAGTGCAGAAGCACGAAACCGTTTTTGAACATCTGCTCCCACTCTAATTTTAGTATATGAAATTTATTTTATTCAAAATACAAAACAAGTCGCAGTTACTCCGTGCCCTTCCCAGATGGGCGTCCTGAACAAGTCTTCCAGTGCAGCGGAAAACAATTTTGGAGAAATGACGTCTCCTTGTCTCACATCGCGGTGCAGGGGATGGCTGCCCACTTTGGACTAGACAGACAAAGTGGCGGCGCTATACAGCGTCTCAGTTCGGCACCGCTGTAAGGACTCGAGGAAAGACCAGGTCTCGATGTAATCAAAAGCCTTCTCATAGTCCACAAATGCCATGCATAGGGTTTGCTTATACTCATGTGTCTTCTGTATAATCTGCCTCACAATGTGGATGTGGTCTATGGTTGCTGCAACCCTCCGAAACCCGCCCTGTTCTCGATGGGTGCACAAAACTCACATGGCGTTGAGTTTTTGTGCAAAGACAGTCTGAATGACCCTCGAAAACAACTTATAGACATGACTCAGGGCGATTTTGCCGATTGTTCTTCAAAGGGTTTCTTAGCACCTTTGTTGAAGAACAGCTGACTCAAACTCCTATGACCGTGCTCAGGGGTTCTCCTAGAAGAGGCAAAGTTAAATAGCAGAAGGTCTTTCAACACCGTTTACCGGCGCCTTTAGAAGCACCGTCGTGACTCCGATCCTCTCCCAGGACTTTCCATTTTAGGTTGCTTAAGGCCCCTCGATTTCGTTTCAGAACCGATTTCTATAATAAAGATTATTACAAATACTAAATAAATACTTTTTTTTATTGTTAGTCAAGTACTAGAAAACTAAGAGGTAAAACCGGTTTACATTCAACTTCTTCGAAATATATATTCTAACAGAACCACATCAGTTAAATTAAACAGAACAGGAACGACATTCAAAATCGAAAAAGACGTAAAACAGGGAGATCCGCTATCACAAAACTCTTTATAGCAGCATTAGAAGAAGTTTTAAAAAGTAGCAACTACCTGGAGCAGTAGAGGCATTGTCAAGAGATGACATAGTCCTATTTTCTTTATCTCTCCCCATAGACAACGCCTGGAGGTTTTTGGGCCATGGAATAGCTTATGAAAGGTAGTATTCCCATAAAGTTTGAACGGAGACTTATGGATGTTTGCATTTTTTCTTATCTAACTTATGGCTCACAAACTTGGTCTCTGACCAATAATACGCAATATCACGCATCGTTCAATTTGACAAATTGCAGATATGAGCCAAAAAGCTGCAGAACTTAAATGGAACTGTGCTGGCCCCATCTGCCGTATGTCTGACAATCTCTGGGCTAAAATCGCACCTTTTGGACCCCCAAAAATAAAAAATGGCGTGGCAGGCCCAAGCAAATATGGTGGGACGAACTGGACAAATTCGAGAAAGACTATTTTTCCATGACTATCAAAAGAGATGAATGTTCACAGCGAAGAGAGGTCTTTGCCCAGCAGTGCAATACGAATGACGAAAAAAAAGTTGTTAGTGTCGTTTTTTCTACAAACGCAGAATAAGACAAAAGACAAATTATTTTAAAAGATTTGTATCTTGTTACATTAAAGGAGTTCACAATCTTTTTTTATATTATACATTAATTTAGAATTTTAGCTTATTGAAGTTTACCTTCTTTATAGAAATATATGGTAAAGTATATAGGCACATAAATACTGATTTTAAATGAAGAGTTATGGCAATAATACTCTAAAATGTAACAATTTTTGTTAAAATCAATGTCTCATACAATGTGTATTAAAGTTCTCAACTTTTCAAACACTACAGTTGGTGTACGGTTACAGTATATTATAATTTGTTTGGAAGAGCAATTTTTTTTAGACGAGTTTTAATTGCTAGTTGTGTCCACATAGTGAAAGAATTTAAAATTCACTTTAAAATTTTTATCTCAATTTTAACAAAAACCTAATTTTAGTTAAAAAATTAAATTTTGTAAATTAATTATTTAAAGTGTCTTTCAGCCTATATTTCATCATCAGCCTGAGTTAGTCTACTGTTTGACATAGGCCTACCTTAATGCACGCCTTCTACATTAGGGAGTTTTTGGACCGTATCCCATCACGCTGGTCCAATGCGGGTTGTCGAATTTTTACACGCCCATCCGATGCATTGATAATCTTACTTTTCAGACAGTTGGGTGATCAGCCCAAATTGCCCTATCCAACTAGGATAGGATATGTCGCTCTATATTTTTATCAACTCCAGTGAGTGTCTTACTTTTTAACTTAAGTCGTGGTTTGACTATTAAAACAGATTCAGCTTTTTTTACTATAATATATATGGCGGGTCATATAAGCCGCAGAACTGACGACCGCTGGAGTTGGAAAGTTCTGGAGTGGAGACCGAGGCGATACGGGTGACGACTATTCGCAAAGTGGCGGGTGTGAACTGGATAAGAAATAGCCGAAAGATCGGAAGTGGTGGCGTGCATTAGGGGAAGCCTATGTCCAGCAGTGGACTGACACAGGCTGATGATGATGATGATATGTATTTTTTTTAAACTCAGTGAGATTAACCGTTAAATAATGCCTTAGGCATTAAGGTCACATTTACATGTTTGTATCTGTGCTGAAAGTTTAAATAAATAGAAAATACTTCGTTTCATCATCTTGTAAAGCAAAAATATAATTGCCTTTGAACAAAAAATGGAACTCCTGAAAAGGGACGCTATTACATGCCAAGTAAAAAACAAACGATCAAAATCGGAGGGCTATAGAAATAAGATTTAAAAAAACATACGACCCAAATTGAGTCCTCCTTCTTGCGACAAGTTTGTCAAAATAAATATGTTTATCATTTCCATTTATTAGTATCTTTCGATACATTTATATTCGGAACGTAATATAACGCACACATGTGACCACTCTTGCTCTGGCAATATAGCCTTATGAATTCAAGAATATGTATTGCTAGAACGTGACAGAGTACAGTTTTAATAAAAATTCTTTTTTCACAACTGAAATACTCAACATACTCTTACTATTACCACTTAATACAATAAACCCGATACAATAAATTTCTGTTTACAATTCACATGTTTGTTGACGTACCTTGAAGGTTTCAATTCTGTAAATTTAAGTAATTTTGATTCTTATTATCGCTGGCCAATATTTACAATAAAAACGGATAATAAAAAAAACTGTACAAAAAACATAAGAGAACATTTATGATATGCATCAGGGCCGTATTACCGCAATGTATAGTCTTCATTCATAACAGTATATTACTTGGGATACTGGCCACACATGTTCGTAATAATGCAATATAGGGGAAGGGCCATTGTACATAAAACTACTAAGCTACCAAAATATAAAAGAAAATGACTACACCCCTTGATATAAGATTTTGTTTTTTGTGTCCTTTTCATATAACGCGTATTTATGTATAAATTAAAAAGTAAACGGGTATTAAACACTTACGGTTTGACTGGTCCACAAATTTTAAGTCGCCCAGCGAGCTATGGAGAGGG
Organism: Lamproptera curius; assembly: GCA_029286875.1. NCBI lineage: Eukaryota > Metazoa > Arthropoda > Insecta > Lepidoptera > Papilionidae > Lamproptera > Lamproptera curius. The sequence continues at coordinate 781,329 of JAGSMT010000069.1, forward strand.
CTATCTTCGGAGTTTCTCTGAAGGACCGCGTCAGAAATGATATGATCCTCCAGATTACCATAGTCACCGATAAAGTCCATTAGATTAGTAAGCTAAAGTGGCAGTGGGCGGGTCATATAAGCCGCAGAGCTGACGACCGCTGGGGTCAGAAAGTTCTGGAGTAGAGGACCAGCTCGTTAAACGTAGTGTAGGCCGTCATGCGGCAAGATGGAGTGACGACATTCGCAAAGTGACCCGTGTGTGATGGATGAGAATAGCCGAAGATCAGAAGCGGGGGCGTGCATTAGGGGAGGCATATGTCCAGCAGTGGGCTTACACAGGCTGATGATGATGATTAACCTCATTTGGATTCTTAGCTTATTACATTTTTGTATTAAAGGTGGTATAAAAGAATATTATCTTCTCGTGTGTTGCTGGCGCCACTAATTCCAAGTTAATCATTTTAAATTCTAGTTTAATAAAGCGCCTAAACAAAAAACTTGCCTCTGCGTTTATAGTTGTAGTGAATATCAGGTATATTTTTATTAAGTTTAGCAATAAGCTGTATCTTTGTTATATTGTAAAACATAAATTAATTAAAGTTTTATATATCTCCTAAGATGTATACTCCATAGATAACTGACTTTAATCCATTATCGCGAAAGGTACATAATTAACTACATGATTTCACCTCGATAGTGGTTAACTACGTAATGTTAAATAAATTAAAACGAGGTTGTTATATACTATTAACATTAATATAGTTGAGAAAATATATAATATTGTGATTCATTCTTTTGAACCAATAATAAATTATTTGATCTAAATAAATTTTCTAAACCATTATATTTGCCAACAAATAGTAACAAGACACTCGATTGATCACTTTATGAACTGAATAAGCCATGATATTTAATTACTTGTTATGAAGCTTTGCCTTACTGAATTACTAAATAATGCATCTAACATATTAAGTTATTGTACAGGTTTTATCAGAGATTTTAAAAAGCGGGGACCTAATCACGTAATATTAAAATTCTGTAACAAAAATAAAACTTAACACACGGATTTATATCGAAATATCATGACGCCCGAACTGTCAATGAATGATCGTAATATGGGAGTGACATTGCATATCCATTAATAAAACGGTTTGACATAGCCTTACTGTTAACGGACAAATGTTCCTTACGTCATTTAAGGATATATTCCACGCTGATTCCCGATTTTGACAAGTATCTGTTTTGGATCCGAACTTAGTGTGTATATATTGTAAGATGTATCACGTTTATATTAAAAAAATTATAAACTAATGAGATAACTTTAACCCTGACCGTGGTTTAAACAAAAAAATAACATAACGACTTACCAACCCAATTTTTTCATGCGCGCATAACTCATTTACTTTTAACTTATTTAAGTGTAGCTGGTTGCGCGGGCACGTGGTCACTTAAGTGTCGTCAGCCAATTTTGATTAGACTAACTAGCTCGAGTGACGGCAATATGGTAAATCCTTTTCAAGGACCAGAAGCGAGGATGCAGTTCGAAGGACCATGTGCGTAATCCAGCTGGGACAACGTGGTAATAAAGCCGGTTTGGAAATGCGATAAAAGGAAGGATAAATACCACAGCTGTAGGCGTCTTCGTTGATGCGGATGGGGTTCGCGGTAAACTTAAAACTATTAGAATGGAGCTTTGACCATTCGCGGCGCGTGACTTTTAAATATGATGCGTTGCATAGGAACTCCCGAAGACAATTGTCCAAAACAGTGGCAGCGCTGGCCGCCATCCGCGGCACAAAGTATTTCCCTTTTACCCTCCTTTTTCCGCGAGATGAGGAAAAATTAAAAGGAAAAAAGGAATGGTATAATAAGAAATAATGATAATGGTATAGGCGAAAGGATTGGTATAGTAAGAAAGGGAAGGAAGATTATTGCGTAACCAATTTGCGGCTGTGTTAGGCGACATAGAAATGCAAACAGTAACATTTTATTATTCAACAGGATATATATCTAAGCATTAAAAAATTTCCTACTTTTTTACTTTGTTTTTGTGTACGTAACATATGTATAATCATAACTACTATGACTACCAAAGGATTGCTTTATCAAAGGGCCATTTACTGTATCTATTATTCCTATCCTCATTATTATTGACAAATCCATATATATTTTTAAATAACTTAAGGTCACAATTTTAACAAAATCTAACAAAACAAAATTACGGTACCGTAAAGTTGTGTTCTCGCAAGATTGAAACCGTATGGGTTTCTTACCTTCTTACCTTCGATAAATAAAGCCTATACCAAAAGGTTAAGTCTTATATATAAAAGTGTTTTCTAGATTCGTTATTAAAAAAAAGTTTAGTGTCAACTCATTATACAGACTATTAGCGAATTTTATCTCAATTTCTGTTTAATTTTAGCGGCCATAATGGGGAATAAATCTAGGATTTTTAAGCTACGATGAAATGAAATATTTCAATAATTTTACACAGTGACAACACCATTACTATGCGTAGATTAAATCCCTTTAAATATCGTTTTGTACTATTCATGCATTATATTGTACAATTTACATACCCACAAAAAATTATCAAATTATTGTTACGAAACTTTTATAGATTATGAACCAGTTTAGGTTAAAAATATTGATTTCTGTAAAGCAAATTTAATCTTACTTAAAAAAATATAAAAATATATTCTTTTCAAATAAGAATATAAATATACCTTTATAGAAATATAAACACTAGAAGTTAAAAAATTAAATCATCATAATTATATAAAATGAACATAATTTTAAATTAAAGTTCCCCAAAATACTGTTAATATTGCGTGCTATAATAATCAAAGAAATGTAAATCGTTTGTTAATACAATACTAAAATAATAAAAAAAATTAATTCAAGGCAAAGCAATGATTTTGTTTCGATAAAATAATATTTAGCATTAAATAAGTAGTAATTTTTTATCAATAAAATTTTAAATAAGTTTAATGTCCTATTTTCGTGACCATTTTAGTAGACCTAAGTAGTATCAGTCCTCTTCTAAAATTGTGAAAAACTTTGGCATAATTTTTTTCGTAATTTTCATAATTCGTACGTAACCTGACAAATTCCAATCAACTCTGTGACTTAATCAGCATCATCGAATCCTGCGAGGACTCCAACAACTTTTCAATGCCGTTTCCCATTTGCTGAGGGCAAATCGGGCTGATCACCCAATTCTCAGTAAGCTAAGATGATTCATGCGACGGACGGCCATGCAAGTAGGTTCTGTGCCAGATCTCTTTCCGGTCATGTCGGTTATCCGCCCCAGAGTTCAAGAATAACCAGTGCACCTGTGTTTGCGCGTACGCTTGTGCACTGTAACTACTACATTATATTCTATTGTAACTCCATTTACTAAAGTTTAAGCGCTCTTCGAAAGGCGCTGACGGCAATTGCGTTCACAACCATAATTACTTGAACGAAATTTGTTAAAGACAACTGTTACGTTGAATTTAAATACATCTTTTTAAAATTTTTGGTTTTTACTTAATGATATTTAACCAAATATAAAAAAAAAAAACATTTAGTTTAACATATTTTTAAAATCAAGTTTTATGTTTTTCATCTCATTTTCAAGTTTTTTATAAAATAATACAAATTTAAATACTTAATTACTTTGTAATGTGTTTTTTACTGTTTTTAGTGTGTGTGTCAATTTACTAGTCACCTTAAATAATACTACTAAAAGCAAGACACGCAGTTTATTTTTCAGTAAACTACGAAGTTATAAAATAACATGATTAACATGCAAGTTAGCAAATGCAGGTTTTCAATATGTTCGTTTTATTTTAATGTAAAAGGAACTATATAATTAATTGACAATCTGAACCAGAGTTAACAGTGACAAGTGCCTGAGATTCAATCCTTTTACAACATTCATTCAGCTTTTCGCACTCACAAAGCTCCTTTTAAGTAACATGACTTTGAATTTTGTAGCGCACATGTTAAGATCATAATTTTGGTTTAGTGTGCTTTAATTTACAAACAAATATTAATGGAAATATTTTACACAAAATATACTCATAATTGTACATTTATAAATATTGTCTCGAATAGGACATATTAATTTTTGTAAAAATTTTCATATGCATTTATTTTTAAACAAACGGCAAACTTTAGGAATTAACCACTTTACATGAACCTTTTTTTACTATGTGAAACTGTCTTCGACTTCCCAAGTTCTCGAGAGCTGTACGGGTAATGTCGGACTCACACCGACTAAAGCTGTTTGTTGCACGTTTTCATTCTGGCACTTCAGAGATGAGGTTAAAGGAACTCTTTGGCAGTCTTCTGCGACCCCTTTAGCGCTAGCCACGAAAGTAGCCCCATCTCGGTCCTATGGTCAAGTACACCACTGGGCGCGTCGGAACTTACGCATTTTATTCGGCTCATATATCTGGGCAGCAGACCGCCAAACCTGTCATCTCAGAACCAATGGACCCAGGAAATCTTAACCCTGGCAGGACAAGTCTCAGAGTCCCCAATGTAGAGGATGAGCTCCGCCGCCAGTGCCATTTCGGCCCCAGAATGTGGAAAGATCGATGACACCATGCTGATTCTACATAATGATTTACATAAAGCTTAAGCAGCTGTATTAATAGTAACTGATGAATTTCTTAAGTGTTAGATATGAAAGACCAAAAAAGGGAAACTCTGGCATTGCTTTTACGCAATATTTGTTTTTGTAGGTATACATTTAAAATAAAAATTCTGATATAAATTAATAATATTTATGTATCACAAATTAAAAAACAGAAGCATTACTTGACGAAGTTTATCTTATTATTTTTTCGTTATGACCGTTAGATTAACGTACCGAAAACAGGACCATTGAATTTTTTTTATTCCAGAGTGTGAATTTGGTGCCGCAATTTCCTTTCATGTTACATTCGGTCGTTATCAAATTTTTATGAGTGCTGAAAACAATTTCGGACTTTTGCTTTTTATGTCAAGGGAAATTCTTCATTTCAAGTTTGTGATACATTCTGCACTTGTAATTATGAAAGATACATTTTAAAAAGTTCAAGATATATAAAGCAAACTATTATTAAAGGTTATTTTGAGAAGTAAAAAATAAAATATCCTATTAAAATTTAAATCTTTTTTTATGTTGTTACGCCAAAGAAGTATAATTTTTAAGGCGATTTAAACTCATTTTTGTATATTATACAGAAATTTAAAATTTTAACTCAGAGAACTTTACTTCCTTTATAGAAATATATAGTAAAGTCTTTAAGTATAGTAGCATAGTTGTTAAATTGAGGGTTATTATACAATTTTTGTTTGAAATAATGAAATATGAAATATGAAATATTACAAATTGTTCAGAAGAGCAATTTGGAAAGCAATTAAAACTCTTCGAACAGGATTTAATCTAGTTGTGTTATTTAAAAAATTGCGAGGAATTTTGGAGAAATTTAAATTTGTGATTTTAAGTTTATTATCAATTTAAAATTCACTCAAAAAAAATTATCTCAATTTTAATAAAAAATAATAAATTTAGTGAGTTTCAGTCTATATTTACCAAGGCTTTTCAATACGAATTGTTATAAATGACATTCAATTTTTTTAATTATTTTTCATGACTATATTTAAGCAGCGATTATAAAAATTAAGAAACTGTATTTATCACACTTTTTTAATCTTTTTCTCAGCATTATTTTTGTCCTTCATATTTCGAGAAAAAAATTATATATGAGGGGATTGCTACCTTTGTAAGATAATACATATTGAACTAAACGTAAAACTTTAATAACTTTAGCAAAAATTTTAAAAGTCGTTTCTTAAACTATCGTCTGTCCAATCTTTAATGCAAATATGTTGCCAAGAGTATATCTTGACAGCGTAACATAATTTCAAAGCAATCTTAGAAGACCGCAATCTCTAGATTGAAAATAAATGTTACGTAGGTTCTCCTTATAGTGACTTTGATATCTTTGTTTTAAATAGTATGATCACATCACATGATGAAACTAGTTTTCCAATCATATATTATAACAGTTTTAGTTTCTATTCTGTCGCATATTTTATATTTTTTTCAAACAATCATATTAATGTTTGATTATGCTCGTCATAAATAACAACAATCCTGAAATTAATAATAAAAGGACGATGTTTTATAAAAACAGCACCATTAGCAAGTTTAATAGAAACGGGTGGAACGATGTGCGTTAATCATTACTTCTCGTGACATTAGCTTTTGATTGCTGTTTAATATAACAGTATAATTATAAAAGCCACTAATTTACGGATTTTTCTCGTTATTTAAATAGATTTCAGACTGTTTTCAGTCTGCCCGTGATCATGGATGCTGAAAAGAATCCGAAACGTTGGGAATAAATATATTTTAATAACGCGAAAAATCCGTAAATTAGTGGATTTGATATGTATAATAATCGCAAAAATAAAAGAAATTATTATAACAGTATAATTTAAAAATAAGGCCGATAAGTCATTTTATTCTGTTGGAGTGACATCGTATTTATTTGGAAAATCAAAGGATAATTCTTCTACAATGTATGCTCTAAATCTCCTAAAAAATTTAATTTTCCACAGTAAGGCAAAGAAAATGGATATTTTAGATACAAAACTTTACGTTTAACTCTAATGGAGCCAATTCATCGTCTTCGTATTTATAACAAAATGAAGATAGCTTTAAATCCAGCCGGTTTTCAGATTGTTTAGAGTTAATCTGGTATGACAAAAATTATTAAATGTGACAGAAGGATAAAAGGATAAATAGTTATAATTTATATAGTTGTCAAACTAAATCTTAAACAATATCTGTGCAACAGGTTATGATTTTGACCATTAGTTTTTATCAGGACTCAGGCAATAATTCTTGTGATTAATAATTTCAATTGTTATTAAAATAAAAAAAAGTATTTTTTATAAGTTATTTATTATTATCCATTGCTGATTTCGTACTGTTACTGATTTTTGACTGACTTCCCAAAAGAAGGAGGTACTCAATTCGGAGTTTATATATTTTTTTAATATATGTTACCTCGTTGCTCTACTCCTGGTGCTCCGATTTTGTTATTTTTTTCTTATAATAGGTATTAGATGTCATTTGGTTCTATTTTTTTACATAATTTTGTGATAAGTAGTTTAATAGATATTTAAGGAATTAAAAAATACGGCGTCAAAAATCACAACCTTGTGCGTTTAAATTGCAATCGCTGCCTCAACCTTGAGAGATAGACGTAACGTATGGTATACATATTGTAGTACTTATACAGTCCTACAATGAAGGATAGCTTAATCTTTTACGAATAAACCAAACAATTTGTTAACTAAAAATTTTACATATGCTAGCATTTCTGATAATATTTATTTAAAAAAAAAAAATCTGATTTTAAACTGTTAATTTTACAAATTTCAGATTGTAAGAATTCAACTTTACGACATTCCATTTTATATTAGAAAATGTTTTTTACTTTTTAATGGTCATGTTTTTTGTTAAATCCATTCTTTAAATTAAAAAAAAATCTCAATTCGCGTGAATTTAAATATTTGCAATTTGATACTGCAAATGAACAATATTTTATTTATGTATTACACCGCGTTTAAGAAACTTATCGAAATGAAAAATCTGGCTTTTCTTACAGCTTTATATGTGTTAAATAAAAAAGCCGTCAGTGCATATTAAATCCTTAATATGAAGTCTTCAGTTTAATAATTAAAAATATCTGATGTTAATCTAAAATTCAATTGATTTTAACATTGTCAAGTTTTAACGTTTTTTGTAACAAAAAACTAAAACGCCTGCTGTCTTTGGTAACGTAGGCTTGGTCTAGCCTCGTCTGACAAAATAGAATGTTGTCTAGTAAATCACAGTTTTAAAGTTCTATACAAACTACTTTGCTAGTCATTGTAATAAAGGCTATTGACTGAAGAAAAGATGCTTGTTTCGATGGAACAAATACTTATCGCTACGGCAAAATAAAAGAATTCTTTACAATCAAAAGTGTGGTTATTTGAGCATTCATTGATCTAAAATATTTAAATGTATTATATACTTTATACTACAGTTCTTATAAATTAGATAAATTGATTTAAAATTAATAGATATTAATATATTTGAAAGTATTGAGTCAATTGTAACTAGTTATTACTGTAATATTTTGATTCCAAATTAATCATTTGTTGAGATTAATTCCAAAATTTATTATTCATTGTAACCACTTTTTATCCTTGTTATTGGCCAGATTCGCAATTTAAGCGGAAAACAACATGATTTTTCACGACGGTGCTACATTTAAAAGCCCTCGTATTAAACAAGTCCTTTTTTATTGAATTGCCTTCAAAAAAATATTTGTCTGCATGAAATTGATTGTTTAAGTAATGCATTTCCTTACTTCATTTTCTATTATGGTTTGTTTATGACGTCAGGTAGGCCATAGAAATAGTGGGATGAACTGGATGCTCTTTACAGGTAAATCCGTTAATTGGATCCTCAAAGAATAGGATGAATTAGGGGACACCTTTGCCCAGCAGTGGGTCACTAAATGTGAACAAAAAAATGGTATTGTTTATAACCGTCGATATTTTTAGATTTTCAAAATAAAAATTTGGGAAAATGAAATTATATATGAAAAACTAAAGAAACGAATTTAAAATTTTAGGTCGTTTTCACATGCAAAAGAGATTTTAAATAATTTGTAAAAACTTAAAATATTAATTATAAAAATAATGAATAGGTTTTTGCAAATGTGGAGCATCTATATTTTTTCACTAAGATAAAAATTGATTAAAATTATAAATATTACTAGTTTTTAGATATTTATGACTTTAATCACGTTATTTCATTAGTCTAGTTTTCATTGTGCTAAAAAAATTAAAGATCCTATTTTTATGACACTGGCAATTTTGAATTTTTTACGTGTGGTTCACGGATGCGAAATAAAAGGTAGGAACATAATTATTTACAGGTTAGTTAATTTGAAATTAATGTTGAAATTACATAAGTATAATTCATTTCTATATTTAAATCAAAATTTTAATTTATGTACATTTATATCATAAAAATACTGCACCTAAGATTTATATAAATAAAATAATTTAACAAATATCGTTAAGTAAAAAATGTTTTCTATGTTTAACATTGACAGAACATTTGAAATTTTAAGAATAACGATATTAAGAAGCATGTGAAATAAATGGGTAAAATATTTAATTTCGACCTTAAATTACTATACCATTAAGTTTTCTGAAATCTTCAAGTAACTTAAAATTACGACATCTAATCTCGAGCAGAAAAATAACGAAAGTCATATGGTCGAAACGTCCCAAACACGTGATCAGTGTCTCATCAGATAAGAACGTCCTACAGACTAAGAAAATTGCAAAATCTCTTTATGTTCTCATTTCGCATTTCTTGTTATAAGATTGAGTTTTATTTCTATTCATAGTATAGTAAAATTAATTTTGCAATAAAAGATTTCATGAAATCTACATCGTTTTCTTTCTAAATATTTTTTTAAATGCTACTTTCAGAAAATTATAAACAAGCTCATTTCACTACAATAAAATAAGAAAAAAGTTTAAAAAAATAGCTCTTTTGAACTATTTTTTAGTTACAATAATAATTTCCACGTTTATAAAAAACGTGACAATTATGAATTAGCAAATTTATTATCAGGATATCTAAAAAGAAAAAAACTTTAACAAAAGATTTTTTTTAATTTATTGATAAAAAACATAAACTTACTACTGATCATAAAACAACGAAAAATAAATATTGCAACTCAGAAAAAAGTATATATTGCAAGTCAATCTTTAAACAAAAATCATATCAGAATCAGAAACGTTACTTTAAAATAATAACGGTGCTTAGTATGTTTACATAATTTGAGTAAAAGTTATATTAAAAGGCTCATAATATAAATAAAATCCACTGTTTCAATAGTTTAAAAGTTTATCTGTTATCATCTTATCATGTTTGTTTATTCAGACCATTGTGCTAGTATTGTGAATTGTGAAACGGAAGTCATGCAGTTACCCTTTGTCTTTCATGTACACAGTTCTACTGCCGCAATTTAGCCCCCATTGTTACATTTAAGTTTACTTATCCAAGAATTTATTGTTTCTACATTTGAAAGAGGAAAGTAGCGAACATTTATTTGAACCAATGTGTGTAGTTTGACTGCTAACAAATTTCTAATTGTTTCTCTTTTATCATATACCTTTTTATTTGTATTTTACTATGATATACACCAAAATTTGTAAGAATGTATGAATATTTGTTACGCTTTTACGCAAAAACCACTATATTAGTCGTAATTTTACTACGTACGTTTTTTACGGATTTTATCGCGTTTATTTTACTTATTTAAATTCCCGACGTCTTGAACACTTTCCATCGGCCATGGTCACGGGGTAGACTTCACGTGAGGCAATATTGTATAGTATTCGCGTAAACAAAAGAAATAATTAAAACTTACTTATTTATGTATTTTATTGGCTAGTGATTTAATTATATATTGTAAATATATTAATACTAGACTTATATATGTATATATAATTAAATGCAAATACCGAAATGATTCAGCAATTGCCAATTTCAGAAAATGTTTGCGGACTAAATGTTAGCCAATCTGATTTCCAGAGGAAGCTCATTACTCAGAAAAATTGACGAAAACAGAATTAAAATACTTTTGCAAAAATCATTATAAAACCTGCTATACAAACAAAAAGTATTATGAATAATTATAAGTATAATAAGTATTATAAATATTATGAAATATTTAATGAGTTTCACTCAGGTGAAATAATAAAAATTTGGATAAGTTATTGTTTAAATTACTTTAATATTTTAATATTTTTTGCAAAATTAAGTTCATTGTAAGAAAAACTTATATATAAGCGTTAACAAAAAAATTTAAATAGTAAACATAACAATGTTAAACATAACATAAGGTAAAATTTGCAGGTTTTTCATATATATAATATTTAAAGCAACGAATTCAATTTGTTTACATTAAATTTAATTATTTTATTTTAAAAACTAATCTTCTATATTCTGTCTGAATTTGGAAAAAGGCCCATTTATCGAAATATAAATTTATTAGCATTTTCTTGATTGAATGATTTTACTATGTTACAGTGCTACATAAAACATTAGAAAGATTATAGATGTAACCAATTTTTTATCTTCTTACGATCATCTTTTAAACTAAATATATTATAAGATTAAATTTCGTACATTTAAGGAAACATAGCAATCATTTTTATTAAAAATGAATTAAATATTTGGATACCAGTGTTGAAAGGATGTCAGCGTTGGTTATTAACTGCTATCGACCTATTTATGGGGACGCCGCCTAAAGTACTGCCCCTTTGGGAAATTAAGTAAACCCAAAATACGTTCCGTTTATCAAAAACATTAACACACGTTCACGCCTTTATGCATTATTCAATTATGTACAAGAATGAGTTCATTTTTTTCTGTTTATCAGGGCCTCGCCTTACTCGGTAAAATATTAAAAGACTTTAAGCAGTATCAAAATCATGCAAGATACTTAAAAATATAAACTTTAAAAGCTGTCAGAACAAAAAATAAATACTGATAGACCACAATTAGCCGGGTAATATCACATTAGTCGTACAATATGTTCTCAGTTTATATAAAAGATTAAATCTCTTCGAATAATATTGGACCATTGATTCACTAATTTACGGAGTTTTCGATTTCAGATATATATATTTATTCCCGACGTTTCGGACTCTTTCCAGCATCCATGATCACGGGCAGACTAATTAGGCATACGTAGCTCATACACATTATTCCAAAATAATTGAGCTACAAACAGCTCAAAATTTTTTGGAATAACCGTCAGAGTTTTTATTTAAAATTGATATATCTTTCCATTTTCTTAATTTTGAACACTAGTTTAACAAAATGTATTTTTGTTGTCCTGTGGATTAGTGGATTAGATATTTAAGATAATCGCTTAAACAAAAGAAATACTTAAGTATCTTACAGGTTTGATTTTTTTTTATTGGCAGACGTACTAACTTAGTTCGTATTTTTAAATAGCGCGAAAATTTTGTAAATTTGTGGATTAAATTACTCATTATAATTGCATTCTGTTGTTGCCTTAGCCTTCGTAAAATGGTAAATGTGTATATTATAAATAATGATGAGATATAAATATATTTATAACGATTTATACTGTACCTAATTATTTCGTTAGCTTTGTAAGCGATTTATGACTTTTGACTATGGCGAGAATAAGTCAACTACATACTGTAAAGGATGTGATCCATAAAAAGAAAAACTCAAAGATAAAATACGACCACAAAACAAACCATCGAGTGTCATCAAACTGGACCAGCAAAACAATTGTTGCCATAGCAAGAACAAAATTAACAAAGATGGATGTATGAAAATCCTTTTGACAAACTTTTGAAAAAAGTTAGAAAAAACAAACTAAACTCATAACAACTTCAGTAACACACACTGTCATGGCAGCCCTAGCCGAAAAGCTTAAAGCAATCACGGAAGAAAACGTCCAGCTAAAAAATAAAATAAGCGAGCTAGAGTTAAAACTCAAATTCGTTGACAAGGATACGCGCAAAAAAAAACCTTGTCCTTTTGGCATCGGAGATGTAAGAACAGAAACGGAGCTAAAAGACTACATAAAAGATATAATGGGATAGGAAATGGAGTACATTTTAAAACATTCAAAATAATAATATTTACAGAATCGGTGAATGGTAATTGGGCTATTTTATTTGCACTCACAACAACGTGGAAAAAACATATGATTCTGCGAAACAGATCCAATTTGCAAGAAGATTTGAATATTAAACAGGACTACCCTAAAGAAATAATAGAAAAACGTAAAAGCAAAATGTAGCTGCAGTTCAGCTACCAGTTAAAAAGAAAAAAAAAAGGAATACAGCGTTCATAAATCCGACAAACTGATCATAAAGAAAGGACATGAAATTAACAGAGACAAAAGGAAAAGAGAGACCTCATGATCACCCAAACTACCATCACAGTAGAAAGTTAGTGCATGTAATGTACAAAGTACTTTAACCACCTCCAAGAACGCAACCTCTTAAACTGCGACAAAGGAAATAATCAGCCCAAATATTCTAAACTGATTCCCTGATCTATAGAAGATCAGGGATATCAACTCCTAATCAAATCCTTACACTACCACATAAACGAAATAACATTCATAATTCCTTTAAAAAGCCAGCTTGTCATCCGGGAAAGAAGACAAACACCCTCCATTTAAATCAAATCATTATATTTCAAAATACCCAAAAGCAAAACCATCTTGAAAAAAAAAGCTCGAAACGAAATTATTACAGATAGAACAAGATGTAAACAACACTAAACGTGTACATGTCAGTACACTGAATACTCGGACACTAAAAAAAGTAGGCAGCCTAAAAGCACTAGAAATAGCCCTATCTAACATGAAGTGGAACTAATTGGCATCAGTGGGATGAGAAGGGCAGGAGAAAGGATAGAAGAAAGACGACTAAATCATGTTTCCCAAAGGAGAACACGCCGGACAAAAAGGAGTAGGTTTCCTTATAAAGTCTTACAAAAGAACATATTGGGATATGAAAATTTCTGACAAATTGCAGTGGTTCATTTGAAATTTTTAGGGTTCAAAAACTAGTCATCTTTCATTTATTCCCTAACAAAACGCCAAATTCGACATAGAAAATTTCTATGAAAGTATTTCCAAACAATAAAACCAAAACAATAGCAACAACATAATATTCATGGTGACTTCGCTCAAGGTAGAAGAAAGGAAAATTGGAGAAGAACTAAATAGGAACGTTTGGGTATGGCAAAAAAGCCGAAATGGACAGAAACTAGTAGACTTCATGCTGAAAAATAATCTTATTTTCATTAACACGCGTTTTAACAAATTAATTAAATGCAAATGGCCGTGTTCTTCTCCAGGTGCGATATTCAAAACTGAAATCGAGTTTATTATAACCAACGAAACAAGCGCGTTCACAAATACAAACATAGATACAACCTCAACTTCAACACACACCACGCCATGGGGAAAAGCTGTTTGAGTCTAAATCAATTTAAAAATTCTAGGAATAACGTTATAAATAATAACAAGCTGTATCAAATTTCAGAACATAGTCTCACCTCCGCAACAAAGAAGCACTCAACGAAATTGTAGTCTCCAACGTTGAAGAAAAACAATTACAAAAAAAGCGATGAAACAATTAAGCAAACATGGTACAGTATAGATATCGAAACTAAAGCAACGCAAATCTTACTTAAATAACCGACTCTGAATACAGTAACTATCTACGGAATAATACTGCCTATTGAATTCTGATAAACGTAATCCAGTGTTAACAATAATTTCGGGAGTAACCGAAAGAAAACAAAACAAAGCAGACGAAGTGCCGGAAATCCTTGCTTCAGTCGGTATCAAGGCAATAAAATCCCAAAAACTAAAATTGTCCTGGGCCAGATAAGATACCTAATGAATTGCTCAAAAGAAACTTAGAAGAAATCAGTCCTTTGCTGGCAGAAGTTTTCAATGAAGTTCTACAAACAATGCAAATCTCAGAGGAATGGACCAAATAAAAAGGCCCTAGAGATGAGATTAAGAACCACCACAGCACCACACTAATCTAACTAATATCAAACATTTAGAAAGTGTTTGCTAAAGTGATCCTGGAATAGCTTGGCGTTCTATCTCGTTTTATGTTATAGATAGTATATCTTTAACATAAAACGAGAGCCAACCCGTAGAGCAGGCAGAATTTAGAAAAGCCTTCAGCACAATAGATCACGTTCGCACAATAAAACAGCTTATACAAAAGTATACCGAATGCAATAAACAAATCTACTTGGTGTTTATAGATCACTCAAAGGCATTCGACAGCCTGAGGCACTAATACAAATGGCGGAGCCTCCAACATCAAGGAGTCTGGTGCAACTATATAGAAATACTTAGGAGTATATTTAGATCTAGGAAGGCCAGTATTGAACTAGAATCAAAGGAAAAAATTTCCATTAAAAGGATCATAGGCGACCCTCTTCCTCGCTATTAAATGCCGTACTCGAGCACATCTTTGCACGTCTAAACTGGGATCGCTTTGGTTTAAACATTAATGAAGTTCACCGAAACCATTTAAGATTTGCCGATGATCTAGTACTAATTGAAGAGAATACAGCTGCAATAGAACAAATTATACAAAGCCTAGAAAATAAGTGTAGAAAAGCTGGACTGGAAATTAACCCTAGTAAAACAAAATTGATGACAAACTGTGGATCTTATAGCAGATGGTAACAAGATTAAATCTGTCAAAGAATATATTTATTTAGGACACATAATTGCCCCTTTAGATGAACTGACCAAGGAAATAAACAGGCGAATAGCCCAAGGGTAGAGGAAATACTGGTCACTGAAGAAAATAATGAAGCGCAAGGATCTAGGCACTCATATAAAAAAGAAAACATTTGAGACTTGTATTCTACGATTCTTACGTATGGCTGTGAAACTTAGTCAATGCTATAGATCAAATAGTTAATACTACACCATAGAGAAAGGCTAGCAAAGTGCTAACGTGCCTTGGTAAGAAGCATATTAGGGCAAAACCAACGATAAAGTCAGGAACGTAGACACTAAAACAAGAACCAGACTCACAGACATCTGTACCCAGAAAAACGTCAAAAATGGAAATAGGCTGGGCATATTGACACCACCCCAAATAGAACAAACAAGTCACTCTCTGGCAACCAAGAGATGGCAAAAGAACTAGGGGATGTCAAGTCAGGAGATGGGAAGATACAGAGGTACCATTCTGGTTGAGAGTAGCAAAGGACAGGACCCCATGAAAGAAATTGAAGGAAACCTTAGCCAAAAGGTACACCGAACTTAGGGACCTGGTGGTTATTCTAACTTTACGATTAAAAGGCTATTATTATTATTACATGACTTTTCTGTAAATATTTTATGGCTAGTGCTGCCATCTGTTCCTGAGTTTTTTTTATAAATTATTGAAAATATAATTAATTTGGAGACGCTGCTAAATTTTAAGGAAGAACGCAGAGTAGCCAAAAAAATAATATTCAAATACTTTTTCAAAACTCAACCATGCAGAACAGTTTCATGGTGCTTCGGAATATATGTCAAAGTAATACATTTAATAGTAAACATATTAATGTATTAACAATGAAATGTACATAACAAAAACATCTACATGGATAATAGTAAGGCAATTTTTGATGAAAGTAACATCATTAGCACGTTTAATAGAAATGGGTGGAACAGTGGGGATTAATCATCGCTCCGTATGACAATGGCTTTTGAAAATTGTTTACTGTCAGTGTATTAAAACGTTTTAGTTGATTCAATATGTTTCGGAAGCGTCATTAATTTTTAAATGTACCTAATGTACTTTGACAATTTTTTTCCTCGAATTTAGTCAATGACTTTTATAACAAAATATATTTTTTTTATTTAAATGATACAATGCTTATGATACAATTATGTTTTTACGGTCATACGAATATTTTATAACTTATGTAATATGTCTCGTATGATCTCTAAGCAAATAAAACAATAGAGATGTTTTATTTAAATATTTTTTATCTATCAGCTAAATGCCATAAAATTTACATAAATGCAATCAAATATATGGCGGCGCAGGCATTTCCTTGCAAAAAAGGTGATACAGTTGACTATAATGCTTATCAAAAGTTTGTAATATGAAAGAAATAAACAAAACAAAGTAAAATGTGATCGACTACCTCTTTTTACATAAAGGTATCAAAATGAACACTTTAGTTTTCCTAAACTTAATCAGCTTATTGGTGACACTGAAAATTAACCTGTAGTTCTTGTATTTTACATACAAGCTATATTGAAAAATGAATTTGTAGGGTGAAGAAAGAATACATTTTTAGTTACAATATTTTACCATATGTAATAAAAACATGTCAATGATTATAATTTACTACCATTGCCCTATTTCTCGGGCGCCAGAAACGCTGTCCCGCTGGGAAATTAAGTCAACGAAATGTTGATGTACGTTAGCACCTACATAATTATTTTAATATCGATATCTTACGATCCTTCATGTCATGAGCAGGTTTCCCATTATTTTAAAAGTCTCATCGTCATTATCCGCCTGTGATAGTCCACTGCTGGACTTAGGTCTTCCCTGATACACTCCTAACCATTAGGTGGTTTTGGACCGTATCCCAAAAGATTTTAAAAGTCTACTACTATCAAGTAGAAAACTATTTGTTTTACTAGACATTCGATTTTAAGATACGATATTTACATGTATACATACATAAATATGTAGCAGATCTCGTTTTTGAACCCACTAATCATGAGATGTAAGGCGGTATTGACTTAAAATGTGGTATGAATATTTCTTTAACCAAGTAGAGATCAGTTAAGAAGGGGTTTTAAGAATTTCCACTCCCAACGGTGGTTACGGGTACGTAAACAATGGAAAATCACCACGCGGATGAAGTCGATGACAACAGCTAGTTTAAAATATAAAAATTAATTGAAATTCGCTCATAACATTATTAAACTCTTAAAAACGTAAAATAGCGATGACTGATTAATTCGATTTTAAAATATAAATAATACAGCTTTAATTTTTTTGTAAGCTTAGGTGCACTTGGATTTAATTTGATTCACTGTATAATTAACCGTATCCTTAAATATTTGGATTGTATGACAACAAAATATCATGTAGAAAAGTAATTATGATACATCATAAATACAGTATATACGATAATATCTGCTAAAATAACATACTGCTAGGTGCCCCCGACCCAGATGAAATATTAAAACTAAATAAAGCAAATAGAATTTTGAAATTAGATAGCAATAGTAGGTTATGGATTAGATTCAGTTAAATTCTTAATAGATTAAAATTTCGAGTTTTATAGTATAATGTTGTATTTATAAGGATTGTGACTGGTTTTGGAATTACTTTTTAACGGCATACCTCAAGGTCCTTTTTTTCCTCCTATTTTAATTTCTTTTTTTACAAACTTTATTACTCAGAACAAGTTTATGTTTCAGGGTACAGTTGACAAACTTTAAGAGTTAATTTAACTGGTTTCGCTTGTAGTAAATTACGTGTGGAAGTTGGCTGAAGGCTTCGACAGAATAAGGAAGTGATCTGTAAACAACTGTCCATCCAAAAGTACTTGCTGTATTTAACGTAATATTCACCTGCAAAGAGTTTTGTCTATATTATATAACCGCTACCCCGTTACATTCTGTACTAATTTTTTCAACTCAATCTTTGTTGGTGCAACCAAGTAAGTAGCGCCTGTCTAAGCATCAGCTATGCGCTAATATATTTTTACGACTTAAACATTTTATTTTCTAGCAAAACAAAACTATCATTCAGTTCAATCCATAATTTTCCTCTTAATTGCCTATAGTCATACATGCAGATTATGTATAGAATGAAATGCAGATCAGTCCAATATAACTTGACTGATTCCTAAATAACTCTATAATTTTTAATCACCGTAAATATGAACATATGACACTATATTTTTCTCAACTTCAGTGGTTAACTTACCTTTCAACTTGAGTCTTCGTTTGACTCTTTAAACACACTCAGTTTTTTTACTAGTGTATATCTAAATTTATTTTACACCCTGAAAGATTAGCTGTTAGATAATGCCTAAGACATTAAGCTCATCTTTACATGTTTCTGTATGTGCAGAAAGCTTAAAAAAATAAAAAATATGCTGGTATAATCATTAAAAAAATATGACCACCTTTAAACAGGGAATGGAACTACGGACCAGGAAAGCTATTACATACCTAGTAAAAAATTAACGATCAAAATCTATACATATAAAATATAAAAAAAACATATGATCCGAATTGAGTACCTCCTTCTTTTGAGAAGTTTTCTCCTTACTTTTCTATTTATTTGTGTCCTGCGATATATTTTTATTCCAAAAGTAATATAACACACACATGTGCCTACTCTGGCTCCAACAATATAGGCTTATAAATTTAAGAATATGTATTGCTACAACGTGACAGAGTACAGTTTTAATGAAAATAATTTATTTATAAATGAAACTTGCATGTGTTAAACATGTAAGATACTCTTACTCTTAGCTCTGAATTGATCTGCTCGATAAAATATTTGTTTTGGCAACATGTGACAAATTTTTAGATATACATAGAACGCACTATTTTTTAAAATGTAATTTTAATATTTCCATCGATTTACCAATTTTTCTAATATATAACATATATTGGTTTTTTAAAATATATATTGGATAGCAAAAATATTTTACACGAAAAATATAAGATAACATTTATGAACTGTGTCGGTGCTGTATTGCCGCAATATATAGTCTTAATTGGGATACTTACTTGGGATACTGACCACATGTGTATGTAATAATGCAATATAGGGAAAGGGCATTGTACATCATACTACTAGGCTATCGAGTTATAAAGAAAATGACAAATATGTAAGTAAGCATAAATTGTCAGATGTATCACATTTTTATTGAAAAAAAGACAGGACTAGTGGAAATATTCCAATCCCTATACTTTTAGTGCAGGCCTCGTATATTGATCAAATCAATGTAAATTATTTCTAATTCATTATCATTATCATCAGCCTGTGTTAGTCCACTGCTGGACATAAGCCTTCCCTAATATACCCCTCACCTTAGGGGGATTTGGACCGTATCCCACCACGCTAGTCCAATGCGGGTTGGTGGGTGGACCTACTTTTTACATGCCCATCCGACGCATGGATCATCTTACTTTTTAGACAATTGGGTGATCGGCCCAAATTGCCCTAACAAACTAGGAAACAATGAAAGTTTCTTGCGTCCCCGAAGAATTCGAAACCCACGACCTCCGGTTTCTAAAGCACACGCCCATACCACTAGGCCACGGAGGCAGTATGTTTCTAATTACATTACCAGTTACGAGTACCGACGCAGGAGGACTCAAAAACCGATTTACTTAAAATAAATTTATTAATTATAAATTATAAAGTTAACTTATTCCAAATACAAGTGACTACTTTGACGTGTGAAGAGAGGAAGTCCATCCGTTCGCGTATGTTCTTATGTTCTCCCGTGCTGCAGAGTCAGCGTTCTTCCTATTGCGATATTCCGTCGGTGGAGGGAATGCGATCGCTGTCTTACAGCGTGTCAGCGGATTCCATTGTGCCGTTATGATGGGAAAAGGATCGGCGTTCTCCCTATTGCGACATTCCGTCGGTGGGAAAGAATGCGATCGCGTCTTACAGCGGGTCAGCGGATTCCCATAGTGTCGTTATATGGAAAAGGAGTCAGCGTTTGAGTGATTGCGACATTTGTTGATGATGACATGCATGCGCTGTGTGTGATGTTAGGTCGCGGATTCCATACAGCCGTAGGATGCTAACACTCCCTTAGAGCAGCGACTATTTCATCAATTTGAGAGGAAATGTCGCTGTGGTGCTGCTGCTTTTGAGATGCGGCCTCATTTTCCGGGCCCTCAGGTTCAGTGGTAGGCGCTGCTGCTTCTTCATTCGACGATAGCATAGTCGACAGAGTATGGCGAAGCCGGTAATTGTTGTACCCAGTAGCAAGCTATAAATCGGAATAGTGGTGGTAGAGGTTGAAGTTTCTTGTATTTGAAATGGGTTGTTGAGCTTGATCCTATCTTGAATTTCATGAAGCTTTTTCAGATCTACCGAGTTAATTTCCAATGGTGTTGAAACTTTGTTCCTTTTCGGCTGATTGATACACTATTTATCTTCATCGGCTGTCCCTTTAGGGTTGTCGTTGGTGTTAGGATGGTGAACTCGTTTGTACGCAGGATGCAATTATGCGGGATGATAGCCTGAAACTTCCTGATAGAGAACTGATCTCGTCTCGTTGGCATGTAGTTGTACTTCGAGTGAGGTTCGTGAATACAACTCGCATAGTGGCGGTCATCTAGTTTCTCCATGGCTGGTCTAGCTCAGACTGATGGTAGTTTTCTTCAGGCGTTGGTTGCGTGACCCTTGATGGTGTTGCAGATGCAATCCGGTGATGACCTCAGTGGTGGTTAAGTTCTTTCTCGCAGAGATACCATCATCTTTCGGACATTCTGCCTCCATGTACTACGAATACGCAGTGATTGCAGGAAAGGAAAGAGGAATAATAGCCTGATTAAACCATTTGGAACAATCACTAATTTGTATAACGAGAATGTAAGCGGTGAAACTATTGGGAATTTAAATACAAACGATTCACATTGAAGTATGACGCTGGCTTTATAATGTTATAGATCTCTAAAATTTAAATCATAGTTCCTCCTTAGAATATAAAGTCTTAAGCCTAAGTATTGTATTATTTATCATATTTAAACTAAGCATAGAATGATGAGTGCGGATTCACTACAAAATGCTAATGCGTTCTCTAACCTAGTTAATTCACTTAATATACTATCCAAATTATCGCTAATTATTGATAATGTTTGGGCAAATTTCGTAAACCTTAAAAGAGAGTATGCTGCGTTTTATCGGTGTCAAGTAAAATGCATAGTTCTATTTAATTGAATCTGATTCTTTGCGAGTTTTGAAATAATTGAATGTGTTCGTCCATTGTTCCTGTAAGACTAATGTGACGATTTTGCTCGATACCATTTTATGTTGATTATCCTATAAGATTTGAATAGCATTCTCGTACTTCATTGCGTCTGATAAGTCCAGGTTACCGGTAATGCTTTAATTACGGAAACCTAATCCGTTAATTAAACCTCTTTTAGAACGATTAGGCTCTAATGCCCTCTAAACGGTATAAAGCTTTTATCTAATTTAGTGTTTAGATGATCGATTTTAAATTCATATAGCCATAGTGTAATTATCTAGCGGTCTTTAACGGTTGTTAGTTGAATTTTTACTAGATTAATACTGTCTTCAAGTCCGTCAGTTGTATATAAGTAAGAAAATATGATAGTTAGTCGTAAGTCTCATCGGTCCTAATTTAGAAGGGCAAGATCCTGGTCTCTTGTAGTGTTCAAGTTTCATTTCCTGAGCATGTACCAGACTCAGGAACAGCATCATGGGAATCCTGTAACAATTTGGCTGTTTTAGGGACTCTTTCAGTCTAGATTTTGCTACAGGACCTTTCTTTTTGATGTGTATATGTGAATAGGTAAGTTTGCTAATACTTTATCATGGGTGTATCTAGGCTAATTTAGATCTGTTTGCACAAGGGTTTCTAACAAATATCTGTTGCTCGGGTTGATATTCTATTTCTGATTCTGCGGGTTCTATTACGGTTCTCAATGAGGGCTTGTCTATTTGCAAAGATGTTTCGTTAATAATGTCATAGATTTTCTTCATTTTTTTCTCTGTGATTTTCTACGTATTGTTGAAGCAAGTGTGCAGTCAGTCAATGTCTGTTCGGTCTCGTGGATCGGTATGTCCTAAGATAAGATCAGGGCTTGCATTTCTGTAAAGCTATGGATAGAACTGTTGTGGTGCAAGTCAGCGTAAGGCATTAAATTGATAACTGGCTCGTTACGGTGTTGTAATTTTAAAATACGAAGGTGCTCAGTATTGTAGAATGGAAGCGTTCGATGTTACCATTCGCATTCGGAGATGTAAGCTAGAGTTTGATGGTGAGTGATTTTATGAGTTTTACAAAACTCTGAAAACATCTGGTTAGTAAATTCGGTGCCCTGATCTGTAATAATAGTGAGTGGTAAACCATGGTGCGTCTGAATGTTAATAAAGCTTTAGTATGACACTAACTGCTGTACCATATCTAAGTATGCTTGGCGTATTTCGAAAAACATCGATAAATGTCACGTATTTTCGTTTTGAGCTGTAAAACAGTCCCATGTGCACTGTCTCGAAGGGCCTTGTTGGCAGGAGGACTCACATTAAATTTAGGTCTGATCGGGTTCCTATCGTATTTGGCCTGCCCACAGATGAGTACAATCATTGACAAACTTAGTAATCTGATCTTTCATTTTCGCCAGTAATACTTTGCTGTTAACGCTAAGAACATTCGTTAATCCGCAGATGGTTTGTTTTTCCTTCGTGGTAATGGCAATGATGTCTTGCTAGTCTTAGATAGTCTTTACATTTTCCAGCTCCTTTCAGCCAATATTACATTCATAGATGAATTTTTAAACTTATCTTGTATAATGGGAATAACTCTTACATAGCAGAGGAGGATTAATCAAGAGCAGTTTGAATTTTCGGTTAAATATTCTCTTGATTGCGTTAATGAGATCTTCTTCTAAATTAGAGTCGGATAACTGAACAGATGTACGTTGAGTGTCAAATGGTTTTGTCACGGCTTAGTTGTCTTTCATGTCACCCACTAATAGTCAGATACAATTGTCGGTTAAATTTATTCAGAGGGTCGTCTGTTATGGGAACTTCCAGTATTGGATTTTCGTTTGCAGTATGTGCTGTGAGAGTACTTGAGTTACCTTATAGAGGCTGGTTTTTCACTTGGATTAACTATTACAGAGCTGACTTCTCGTTACAGATTTCGATTCGCGATAACGCGTCGGCATTTGTGTGTATTTTTGCCTTTCTTATACACTCACGGAGAAGTCATACTCACTTAACTTTAAACGCCATCTTGTAAGCCGTGAGTTTGGCTCTTTCAAGTTCATAACCCACTGCAACGGCTTATGGTCTCGTTATATCTTCAAATTTTCGACCAAAGAGATAGGGGGGAAGTATTTAGTTGCCCATACTATAGCTAACAGTTCCTTCTCTATTGTGCTGTTATTTATTTCACTCCTCATTCAAAGTACGTGAGGGCGTATGCTATCGGTTTGTCTGACCTATAGTCCCCTGAGAGAGAACTGCACCTATTGCAAAATTGAGGCGTCTGTGGTTAAAAGCAAAATCTTTATCAAAGTCAGGATACTTAAGGATGGGATCGTTAGTAGGAGCGTCTTGCACTTTTTCGAAACAGTTGGTATAATTGGTATCAAAATTGATTTTACTTCCTTTGAGACTACTGTGTCATGGGTTTTGTGATGCGGCAAACCGGAATAAAACTTATGATAATAGCCTAACAGTCCCAGAAATTGTTGAATTTTTTAGAGGTCTGGGATGGATATTTTGTATAGCGGCAATTTTGTCTGGATTCGGTTTAATACCTTCATTACTAGTGATATGTCCTAAGTACGCAGTTTCGAGTTTTAAGAATTCGGACTTATCTAATTGAATTTTAAAGTTAGATTCGCGCAACCTCTGAAATACCTTTTCCAGGTTGACTTATATGCTCTGAAGGCTTGTACTAAAAACAATAAGTCATCCAGGTACACGAGACATATTACGTTTTGGAGGTCCCTAAGTACTTGTCCATGACTGCGCTGGAAAGTCGAAGGAGAATTTTTAGGCCCATAGGCATTCTTAGAAATTGAAGTGGCCATGTTCGACGTTGAACGCAGTCTTTGAAATATCGGCTGGGTTCATTTCAACTCTGATAAAATCCAGATGCCAAGTCCAGAGTTGAAAGTACTGGCACTTCCTAGCTTGTCCAAGACGTCTGTGATATTAGGGATGGGGTCTTGTCGTCAACTGTCTTTCATTAGGTTTACGAAAGTCAACGACCAGACGCCACTTTTGCTTTCCTGAGGCGTCACCCTTTGGCACCACCCAAATTGGTGAGCTCCAGGCTGACTCGGACGGTCTTATTATCCCTTGATCGAGCATTTTATTAATCTGACTTCTAACTTCCTCGCGGTGAATATACGGGATTCTGTAACTCTTTGTATGAATCGAATTTCGTCGGTTGTTCTAATACTGTAGTTTTATTCTATTTGTGAAAGTTTGACTCTCCTTCAATATAGAATACGTCAGAATATTTAGAACATAAGCCTACCAAATTAGCTTTTTCCTCGTCATTTAGATGATCCATGCGTAATTCCAACCTGCCTCGTAGCCCTAGTGGTATGGGCGTGTGTTTAGAAACCGGAGGTCGGGGTTCGAACCTCGGGGACGCAACAAATTTTCATTGTTGTTTCTAGTTGGTTAGGGCAATTTGGGCAGATCACCCAATTGTCTGAAAAGTAAGATGATCCATGCGTCGGATGGCTAAAAATAGTCGGTCCACCCACCAACCCGCATTGGACCAGCGGTGGGATGGTCCAAACCCCCTAATGGATAGGGTGTATTAGGGGAGGCCTGCGTCCAGCAGTGGACTAACAAAGGCTGATGATGTGATGCGTAATTGCGATATGACTGCATTTGCGCGTGGCGTTAGTTGTTCGGTGCGAGTGCACTCAACATTGTACATAGTTGCTGAGTACTGTGATTCAAGGAAAATATGATGTCGTTTTTAGTGGGGTTAACGACTTCAACTATACCGCGTGAATTACGAACCGTAGTGAGGCATTCTGATATTACGCACATTGCAAACCTGCTCCTCTATCAAAACTTCACGTCGGGCGCGTTAATCGGTAACCGAAGTAATTTTGAACTCTCGGCTGGTTACTATGTTTTCGTAAAGGTTTAAATTCGGAATTATAAATTTGTATAGGATTATGCTGATTTCTGTAACTAAGTTAAGTTCTTTTAAGATCTAATTTCGCTTCCCATTTCGTAAGTAAATCCATTCCTATCAAACCGTCAAAATGATCATGAAACTTATATACAGAATAATTTTAGTCATCTCTGAATCATTAAATTCGGAAAGCATGGAAGGGTAATAGAATAATTATTCCGATTCGTGGCGTGAACATTCGTAACTTGAATGGGTCGTAGTTTAATTGAACGTTACCAAAGTAAGATTCAACTGCTTCCGGGCCAATGAATGACTGGTTAACGCCTGTATCTATTAATAAATTTAATCGGGGTTCAGAGATTCGTATAAAAGCTAGCTGTCTTTGCGTCTGAAGGTTTAATTCTATCCTAATTTGCTTGATTTCGATCCTTCTGAAAATCCTGACAATCTAAATTGACTTTTTTCCTCGGATGTCTGGGCGTTACTATCGTTAGTCGCTTCGTAATTGTTGTCACGTCACCAGGATAATCATGGTTATATTGTTCGCAATACTCGTCAATGTAATAAGGGTCGTAGTAATAGTCATATGGTCAGGGTAATAGTAATAGTTATCGTAAGTTGAACACTCATTTACATTAACGTCACGAGTTTTAAAATATTGAGAAGGCGGTGGATTACCCTGTTTCGCCCAATTCCATCCAGATAGTGGTAGCGGCTTTGTTTTGGAAGTGGGCTAACGCCGCTCATCGGCACCGGTCCCTGGTTACGGAGCGGTAATTTAAATCATGGCGCGCTGGTTATAACCAGGTGAGGCGCGGCAACATTTGCTGGGCGTGTGGGTCCACGTGGATGGTTTAAGGTGCTTCTAAACTGGTTTGATGCGACGGGAATGGTTAACGTATTGCGTCTAGAGGTACTGGGCATGTTAAAATTAATTGGCTTGAAGGGTGGGTGGATTCAAATTATTACTATACGGCAAATTAAAATTACGGGCAGACTGATTTGGTGATTGCAACTGATAAGCAGGTTTCCTTTAGTCATATTGGTCTTTTACTTGACAAATAAATAGTGTTAGTTTCCTCATGAACAAACTCGAGTGCTTTTTCGATGGTTTCTGGCCTCATACATCTAATCAAAGCGATCCTAGTGGATCCTTTAATCCACGTAGATAGGCTTGTAGTGTTAGTTTACTGGTACAGGTCACGCTTTTGCGTCAATAGTAGTTGTAGTTATCATGCAATGAGACATATGCTCATGATGGTACTAAAAGGCTTTTGGCATCTTTCTCTATAAAATTCCTGTGGTGTGCCAGAACCTTGCGTTAAAAGAGACAAATCGTTATAAAGTGCGGTTTCGTTTCTTTGATCAGCGAAATTATTTATAAGAGCGTTAGAATGCCAGACCAATCCGTAGGTATACCATTGGTATTAATCAAACGGGCGCAGGTCCTGTTACTTTATTTAATATTCCATTAACAAGTGCCAATATTAATTTCCGGATTCTCCCGCATACTGTAAAACTAACTGTCCTAAAGGGCAATAAATCGGGTAAGTCGTTCGGGTTTCCATCAAATTCGGGAAGTAAGCGGAGGGCTTTGATATTATCGAAATCGCATGTCTTAATATTATACCACGTCTAGAGTCTATATCTATCTGTCTTTACTAACTAACCTAGGTTTCTGTTTTCCTCAATCGAAAAATCTTGAAATTATTTTATAAAAGGAAATTAAATTTATAAAAGGAAAAATATTACACATATAAGGGAAAAGTAGCAACCACTGGAAAATTCAGCGTACTTACATGGGCATGGTCGATTTCAGTTGAGCGGTATCGAAGTTTGATCTCCGGCGTGGTCACGTTGTTCAGGATTTTCCCGGTGCGACGTTGAAAGTCTCGAATATTCGGGTGCGACCCGGAATTCACCGACTGCGCCAATTACGAGTACCGACGCAGGAGGACTCAAAAAACCGATTTACTTAAAATAAATTTATTAATTATAAATTATAAAGTTAACTTATTCTAAATACAAGTGACTACTTTCGAGGTGTGAAGAGAAGTAAGTCCATCCGTTCGCGTATGTTCTTATAGTTCTCCCTGTCGCAGAGTCAGCGTTCTTCCCTATTGCGATATTCGTCGGTGGGAAGGAATGCGATCGCTGTCTTCAGCGTGTCAGCGATTCCATTGGACGTTATATGGAAAAGGATCGGCGTTCTTCCCATTGCGACATTCGTCGGTGGAAAGAATGCGATCGCGTCCTTACAGCGGGTCAGCGGATTCCGTAGTGTCGTTATATGGAAAAAGGAGTCAGCGTTTGAGTGATTGCGTGACATTCATTGATGATGACATGCATGCTGCTTGGTGCGTGATGCTATATCAGGAATCCCATACAGCCGTAGGATGTAACAACTCTAATAATTAAAAAATGAAGCAAAGAATGTTTTTTTTCATTAGATATATTTACTAACATTATTAAGTTTATTTATAAAATTGAAAATACGTTTTATGTCCTTTTTTTTGACTACTTAATTAAACCAATGCACGTTTTACATAAAATATTCGTGAAAACGTTTACATGAAATCATATCAAAATCAAATACATGTTTATATGGTTTTCTGACATCTCTATTTATGCTTTCAATACTTCTACCGTTAATATTAGACTGTCTTATTCATCGTCGAATCTTATAGAATTTGAGTAATGCCTAAAGTTTATGGATAATCTGGACCTTTATCTACTATAGCCAAAGTTTAGGGAAGTTTATAGCAGCCGGTACCAGGAAAATTCTGAACAGGGTGCCCGAGATCGCAATAACGCATGAAAGATTTGTTAAAAATGTTGTAAAGACATTAATTATTGTTATTTATCACAACTTATTTAATACGAGAAGTAAATGAGCGCGAAATTGGTGGATATAACAAAAGACTAACATTGGCAGATAAAAATATATCTATTATAAACGTTATAAGATTTTTGAATAAATCACTATTTTTGTGTTAAAAGCATTAACAATCGACTTTCGATTATAATTATGAGATGACAAATATGCAAATATTATATATAATATACGCACAGTATATTATCTATAGGATTTCAAACAATATAGTCCAATTGTCTTATGCATTTGGGCATGAGAAAATTGCTTTGATATCAAAATGAACAACACCTCAGTCTGTCCTGTGACTATAAATGTAAAGGATCTGAAACATTAGCAAAATTTTTGACCATATTAAACTCGGTAA
Organism: Lamproptera curius; assembly: GCA_029286875.1. NCBI lineage: Eukaryota > Metazoa > Arthropoda > Insecta > Lepidoptera > Papilionidae > Lamproptera > Lamproptera curius. The sequence goes on from JAGSMT010000069.1 coordinate 810,068, forward strand.
GGTCCGCAGTTTTACATTAAATTATTGTTGTTGCTAGGTATTATCAATGCATACTATCGTAATAATTATTCTATGCGTTTCAATGTTTTCTAAACAAATTCCCAAAGCAACCGTACAACAGGATCAGGATCATTACTTTTTTACTTAGCGCAGTTGAGAAAATTCTATCTTTGGGCACAATGGTTTTCATACACTGGCATTAGTAATAACAAAATACTGAAGCGGTATCACAAAATTGCGGAAAAATATCACATGAATTTTTTTTCTATGTTACTTAACGATAACATTTATTTAAACGCATTTGCATAAAACATAAAAGGCATGCCTCGTATTTGGTTACAGAATATGTCTGCCTTCGTAGCCTAGAGTTATAAGCTTGCAATCTAGAAACCGGAGGTCAGGGCTTCGAATCCTGTGGGAACGCAACAACTTATCATTTTGGTTTCCTATTTGCTAAGGGCAAAACGGGCTGATGACCAATTTGTGAGTAAGTTGAGACGATTCATGCGACAGATGGGCATGCAAGTGGGTCTTGTGCCAGATCTTTCTCGTGTAGAATAGGGAGTTCACCTGTGTATGCGCGTACACCTGTGCACTATAACATCTTATTGTCAGTCAGCTGATCTCTTATATAGATCGGCCACCGTAGTCAAATTTGACTAGTAGGACAATATTATTATTACATTTTTTTAACCCTTAAATTTCAAGGCTAAGATTGCTAACTTACGCAGTGATTTTAAGTAATATATCATTATTGCTAATCCAATTAAGTACATGGCACACATTGTGAATATCCACGACGATATCAGCACAACATCGGCGGGTCGCTAGTTAAAATACACTAATTAAAGCAAAAGGTTTCGGACAGTTCAACCGTCTGTAAATGTGTTGTAAATATAAATTTATATATCGCTTACTTCGTATTACAAATTTATATATATATCAAAATGATTGCATTTTAAGTTTTCTTAAAAGGTATTATATATATGTATTATCCTACGCCACAGCCTACATCGTATTTAATCGTAACTCCATTTACTTAAGTCTCGTGAGCCGCAAGAGTTTCTTTAAGACCTTAATCTTTCGCCGTTGAAGCGCGCTTCGAAAGGCGCTGACGGCAATTGCTTTCACAGCGATAGTTACTTGAACAGAATTTGTTAAGAACAACTGTTACGTTGAATTTAATAAAATTTTTAATTAAATTTTCATTTTGTAACCAAATAATATTTGACCAAATATAATTCAAAATCCATTAGTTTAACGTGTTCTTAAAATCAATGTTTTATATTTTTCATCTCATTTTCAGGTTTTTTATTCTACTCACTAGCAATTACGCTTGATTACCAAGTTTCACGCAGTTCACTAAATATTCGCTCCTAAAATTAATATAATTTTCTTCCAAATTTAATTGTCGACACCGTGCTTTAAGGTTTCAAATAAATTAAAATTAAATTTAAAGGCCAAAATTGATTAGGTATGCGTTTTGCATACCTAATCAATTCAAACAGAGTCCGACCGAAACTGTTTTCCGGCCGAAACCGAAACCGAAAGTTCGGACGCGGCTTCAGTTTCGGCCGAAACCGAAACCGAAACTCACGTGATCAAGTATAAAATTTTAAAATACTAAAAATGGAGCTTTTATTACTATTATTTTGCTTTATTTCAGTCATGTAATGTAGTGTGGTAATCGTTTATTTCAGTTGCTAATAATATTTTTATGTAACAATATATTAAAAATATATAATTTTTTTATAATAAATTTCTTATAGCAATATGAGTTATTAATAAATAAATTAATAATTGTGACTGTTGCATTAAAGACTAAGTATTGGTATTTTGAAATCTTACTAATTAATACTTTGGTTTGTATTTGTAGTTTCGAGGGAGATCAAAAGAAAAATGAGATAGAATATAATGACTATGATAGCTTAATTATTTATTTTCTACATAATCTCCGGAGTCCACCTAAACACCAAGTCCAGCGTTCCAAGTTTCCAATGCTTTAATTTTTTAAAAAAGGATTGTCTTGGTCCTGCAAAAAGGTCATTACGGCATCGTTTACTTGTTATATATAGTTTTAACTCATGTTTCCTCTTAAGTATTGTATCAATTTGGAGAGAAGATGAAAAATAGCTAGGCGCCAGATCTGGTGAATAGGGGCATGCTGAATGGTGGCCCATCGCTAATGCCAACCTATGCGCCGGTACGTTGTCAAGATGAAACAGCTCGCCCGTTCCAAGTTTGCCTCTTTTTTATCATTGACGGCATTTCTTAACCTCGGTTAAATTCAAAATTCTCTCGATTAAAGCTGCATTATCTGTAATGATGGTTTCATGCTCCAGGTAATCAAACAACAATATCCACCACGGTATGAAGATCCTTCGGATAAACCCGTGTTTCGTCCACACACAAAACTCGATTTAAAGTTTTAGAACCTTCTTAAAACTTGTCCAACGATATCTTTGAAGTCGATTTTGTTTCTGATTCTCTGGCACCCATCTTGTGGAGACTTTTCTCATATTCAAAATTTGTGTCAATATGCGTTGAGTACCTCTATATGCAATGCTCGTTTCTTGGATTAGGTATTTCATGGTAATTCTTTAATCGCTAAAAACAGTTTTTTCGAATATGGCAGCATATTTTTATTGTTTCTTGTTGACTACTGGCTTTGGTGGACGTCTGCAACCATGTTCGTCTTCCATGTATGTTCTCCCTACTCGAAATTAAGAAGCCCACTTTGCGACAATTGATTATAACAGAGCAGTCTCTTCTCATGTTGCCTTTGAGCCGCAGTAAATCTCTTGCGTTGTTAACTTTTTATAACAGTGGTTTTAATGACAAGGTCGCACTTGGGTTTTATCTTTTTTCGAGAACATTTCGCCACACATAGCAAACAAATAACTACATTCAGAAAAAAAGTAAAGGGACTAGAAGATTTTTTTATCAACACAAGAAATATCTGAGTTACACTTTCCAGTATTATTTGTATTTATTTTTTGGTTACCAAGGAGTATATATTTTGTTCTCACTACTATTTGTTCCATCCTCGTCTTTCTAGAAGAATCATCTATTTCTTTTGTCAAACTTGGAATGTTTGTCTGAACTAAAATCGACTGATCTGAGCTCGATTGTGGCAATGATACATTTAACTTTCGCTACTATTTTGAAATTGAAAACACTTTGAAAACCAGTTTCGATTTTCGGCAAAAGTTTCGGCTAAATTTGGCCAAAACCGAAACTCGGCCGAAACCGAAACCGAAACCGAAAGTTCGGTCGGACACTAATTCAAACTGTTCTAAGTAGGTTAATAAAAGTAAGACTATCGCATTTTACCAATAATTTAAATTTAAATAATCAAAGCAGGTTAATTAAAATATGGGGTTTATATTTATTTAGTTCATATCTCACACTAGACGCAGCCTGGCCTATGAGAATATTGTATGATTAAAATATATATATAAGCCAAATTAAAGTAGAAAATTAAACTAAGAAACTACTCCATTGAAAAGTTACATTTTGGGTTGCGATTTGTAGAGGACGCAATTTTATGTTTTTGATATGTAGGGGCATTCAAGATGATGATGATGTTGATCATGATGATCATGATCACGATGACGATCATGATGATCATGATCACGATGACGATCATGATGATCATGATCACGATGACGATCACGATGATCATGATCACGATGACGATCATGATGATCATGATCACGATGTCGATCATGATGATCGATTACGATGACGATCATGATGATCATGATCACGGTGACGATCATGATGACGATCATGATGACGATCATGATAACGAACATGATGACGATCATGATGACGATCATGATAATGATCGTGATGATAAAATAACGAGAATTATTTAGCTTCTCTCTATATATAATTATTTCTTTTATATCACGGGCAGACTAAGTTGGATATGTCATAATATATGTCATATATTAAAGTAATGCGAAGAATCCGTAAATTAGTGGATTTATTATGTATAATAATTGCTATTGTTATAATGGTTATTGCATTACATAGTTTTTGTTTTATTGTGCGAAATGGTGCACAGTTTTTAAATTTTATTATTGTTGATGCTGTACTTTTCAATATGATTTATTGAATAAATAAATAGTGTAAACTAAATAAATAACCTAAGTAATGATTCATTATTAAAAAAGTTTAGTGTCAACTTATTATGTAGACTTAGCAAATCAAAGCCTTCTCCGTAAAGGTAGTATTTCGTGCTTTGGTAAATAACAGTACTTCGGTATTTTGCCTGCATAATTTTAGCATCCATATCCGCAAAAAATTGTCAAATTATTGTCACGAAACGTTTAAAAGTTATGAACAAGTCTAGGCAAAAAATATTGATTTCTTTAAAGCAAATTTAATCTTATTAATAATACATAATTATTATATTCTTTTTAAGAAATATAAAGCGCTCAATATACAACTATCATAATTATTTACAATTAACATAATTTAGCACTAAAGGTTCCCCAGATTTTGTACCTATTAAGTGCTATAATGATCAAAGAAGTGTAAATCGTGTGTTAAAGCAATATTAAAATTTACATAGAAAATGAAAATAAGGCAAAGCAATTATTTTATTTTCATTTCATTATATTTAGTAACATTAGAAGACAACTTTATCTATAAAAATTTAATATAAGTTTATACACTATTTTACATATAATTCTTTTGTGGCAACTTATTGCAGCCAATGCACGTTTTTCAAAAAATATTAGTGAAAAAAGTTTACATGAAATCGTGTCAAAATCAAATACTTACATGCTTTTCTGCCATCTCATGTTTTGCTTCTAATACTAGTAACGTTAATATTAGACTGTCTTAGTCCATCGTAAAATTTTATAGAATTTGAGAAATGCCTAAAGTTCATGTATAATCTGGACCTTTATCTGCTATAACCAAAGTTTAGGGAAGTTTATAGCAGCCGGTACGAGGAAAATTCAGGCTGCCCGAGATAACGCACGAAAGATTTGTTAAAAATGTTGCAAAGGCATTAATTATTGTTATTTATCACTATTTATTTAATACGAAAAATAAATAAACGCGATATAATAGATATAACAAATGACTAGCATTGGCAGATAAACAGTATTTATAATAACGTTAATAGATTTTTGAAATATTTACTATTTTTAGTTAAAAGCATTAACAGTCCATTTTAGATTATGATTATAAAATTACAAAAATGTAAACTAAAAAGGTAATATGCGCATAGAATATTATCTATAACAATTATATGCTACTCTGTGAGCACTTCATTGTTGTATGCGTGTACAGACCTCCCACAGCGTTATATGAACCTTTTGAAGTTGTTCTAGAAGATATATTCTTAAAACTATCTGAATCTAATAAGTATATTATAACATATGGTGACTTTAACATTAATTAATTAAATAATTGCAACACCAGAATTAAATTCAGATCATTGTTAAGTTCCTATAACCTTAATTAATTTATTGAACCAACAAGAATTACTGAGACTTTTGCAACATGTATAGATAATATATATACTAAATGTCAACATTAAAGAAATCAATTATTAGTGTTAACTTGAACTTTGTGGTCAATTTGCCTCCTTTCAAATAGATAAAATATTATATAAAAAGTTCACAAGAAACAAAAATGTTTGTTCCTATGTATAAAAAGCGTATTGAGAAGTTCAAAAGCAATATATTACAAAAAGTTTCTTATTTACATTATGATGAAAATCCACATGTACTTTTTAGCGCATCGTTCTCTTTAATAAGGAAATAATTTAATACTATATTGACTTCTAAAACGGTTAAATCTAAAGGTTCTGCAGCGTTTAATTAATGGGCAACAGTAAGAATTCATAAAAAGCAGGCGGAGATTACTATGAGCTTTATAGTCAAAGAACATATAACCATAATAATAACTTTGTTGCACATGTTAGCGCTTATCATCATCAGCTGTGATAGTCCACTGCTGGACATAGGCTCCCCTAATACACCTCATCCATTAGGGGGTTTTTGGACCGTATCCCACCACGCTGGTCCAATGCGGGTTGGTGGGTGGACCGACTTTTTACATGCCCATCCGACGCATGGATCATCTTACTTTTCAGACAATTTGGTGATCGGCCTAAATTGCCCTAACCAGCTAGGAAACAACAATGAAAATTAGTTGAGTCCCCGCAGGATTCGAACCCACGACCTCCGGTTTCTAAGCCACACGCCTATACCACTAGGCTACGGAGGCAGTTCTAGCATGTTAGCGTTAGCGACATGTTAGCGCTTATTCTAAAATATTTAAAAAAGTGTGTTAAATAGCTAAATGTTTATACCTTAAAAATAAAATTAAAAATTCTTCAGATAAAGTGAAAATGACTTGGAATATTATTATTAGCGAAACCAGAAAGGCCGCAAGGAGCAGCACTAAAATAACTTTAAATGTTGATAACCATAGAATTGAAGCTGACATAGATGTTGGTACTTATTTCGAAAGATTTTTTTCCGACACTCCGGTATCGTTACCAAGTCACTTTTGTCTTCTCAACAGTTGCCGAATCACTATTAAAAGACAATGTTATGGAATGTACAAAAATGTTTAACTATACTGATGTATGTAGCAAGGACATTATAAGTGCATGTAGACAATTGGATATTAAAACCGCAGACCTTTGGGAATTCTGTTATGGTGATAAATTGATTATTCTATTATTCGATTATTGATGTAATATCACCTCATCTAGCAACAATATTAAATGTAAGCATCCATAGGCGAGTTTCCTGACCGAATGAAGCACAGTATAGTTATACTGGTTTTTAAATCAGGGTGTAATATGGACCCTAATAATTTTAGACCTTTCTCTATCTTGCCTATTTTAGTATAGTATTTGAAAAGCTATTATTAAACCAATTAATGAAACATTTTAACAGTAACCGTATAATTAATAACAGACAGTACGGCTGCACTAGGGGTCGCTCCACTATTGATGCTGGCGTTATGCTAATTAAGAGCATCTTTGAGGCTTGGGAAGCGTCGCAGGATGCCTTACGCATTTTTTGCGATCTCAAAAAAGCTTTTGATTGAGTACAGCATGAAACTCTACATGAAATTACGTCACTATGGTGTTAGAAATGCCGCATTTAATCTACTGTCTTCGTACTTGAGCCACCGAACTAAGAGGGTTCACGTGAATGGTAGAAAATCTCCCGCGGCCCCGGTAAATATGGGTGTCCCACAAGGGTCTTTTCTTGGGCCTTTTCTTTTTTATTACTTCAAATGTAAGACCGAGTAAATGTAAAGTGTCTATAGATGAGGAAGAGATGGACGTTGTCGAGTCAACCGTGTTTCTGGGAATAACAATAGATACCAGATTACAGTGGGGCCCTCATATCAATAGAATGTCGAATAAACTCAGCTCTGCAGTATATGCTGTCAAGAAAATCAAACAATTAACTGACGTGGAGACGGCCCGGTTAGTATACTTTAGCTATTTCCACAGTGTAATGTCTTTAAATTTTTGTCCTGCAAAAATCGAGCTATTCGAGCGGTTTATAACGTGGACCCCAAAGAATCCCTGAGAAAATTGTTCACAGAGATTAAAATACTAACCGTTGCTTCTCAATACATATTCGAAAACCTAATGTTTATGCAAAAAAATAGAAATGATTTTCGCAGACATTGTGATGCACATAACATAAATACTAGAAACAAACATAATTTAATTCTTTCAGCAACTAGACTGCAAAGAATAAGTTTATTTTATGGACAATGTATACGCTTTTACAACAAAATCCCAGTAAACGTTCAGAATTTAACTGTTAATAAATTTAAAATAAAGGAACGTTTATTTGTTAAGGGTTATTATAAAATAAATAGATTTATCAATGATACCACAGCCTGGTAATGAAATGCTCGCTTCAGGCTTTTTCAAATATGTATATGTATGATATAACTGTATGAAGTTCATAAGAAAATTTATATGCATAATTGATTATTTTAAAATATGACAAAATAGGCCCACGAGTTTCTTTTTGCCGGTTCTTCTCAGGTCGGAGGCGTCCTATTCCGAAACGTGGTAGCGTCCTTGACAATCAATAAGAGAGTGTTACACTTCTATATTAAATGAAGAAGTTTAAATTTGAATATTTAACGAATAACATTTAACCAAACTATTAAAAAAAACGTTTAATTTGACATATTTCAAAAAAAAATGTTTTATTAGACACTGTGACATGGTTTCCGAGATTCGTAATATCGTTTTATCTATTATAAAACTACAGGTGAACATGAAGTTCACCTGTAGTTTTATTAGTAGTTTTATTCACCGTGTTGGACTCACATTTGTCACTTTGTAGAAAATTTGGAGGTACTATGCTTCTATTTTATGGGTGTACGTCTGGAAAAATACCGTCACGATATTTATTGCAGCCACAAATCAATAATGTATAAATACCACTTCTCAAATTTGTAGGGCCCCAAAGCCGGAGAGTAAAGCACCCATGACATACAAACACTATGTTTTTCAAGGACATATCTACATACAAGCGGGTAATTACAATTTTCTCATCATCATCATCATCATCATCAACCTTATGTTAGTCCACTGCTGGACAAAGGCCTTCCCTAATGCACGCCTTCTCCATTTAAGGGTTTTTTTGGACCGTATCCCCCCGCACTGGTCCAATGCGGGTTAGTAGATGGACCGACTTCTTACATGACAATCCGACGCATGGGTAATCTTACTTTTTAGACATTTGAGTGATCACCCCAAATTGCCCTAACCAACTAGTAAACAAATGTAAATATTTGTTGAGACCCCGCAGGATTCGAACCCACGACCTTCGGTGTCTAAAGCACACGCCCTTACCGCTAGGCTACGGATTTTTTAATTCTCTAAAAATATCACATAATGATTTTACATATCTTCTGCCGCTGATCACCCGCATTACTTCGTATGAAATGATGTTATTGATGTACATAAAATAATCTATTGTCGCAATATATAAGTCAATAATTGCGTTTTGCGAATTCAACATCTCGGATTTACTTATTAGCTACAATTATTAATCAGACTCTTTTACTTCGTATTATCTATCTCTTCCTCACCTGTTTGTTATGGTATTCAAATTAGTAGTTGGCGCCATGAGCCAGGATGAATATGAAAAGTTCTTAGCTACCACGATATTGCAGGCTGGCGTACCGGAATCTCCGAGAAGGCTTTAAATCTCTTAATTAGTAAGTCAAAGTAAATAATTAAGTTTTAATGATTTTTTATTGTAGTGTGTCAATACACCACCTTAATATATTACTAAAAGGAGGTACGCGGTTTACTTTTTAATAAACTTAAGTTAACATTCGTAAAACACTATTTGTGGGTATAAGATAACTTGATTAAGGTGCAAGTTAGCAAATGCAGTCAACAGTTTCTTTTATATTTTTGTTTTATTTTAATGAAAAAGGAACTATATTTTTGCTCCCCTACCAGATCCAGCGTATACAGCGACAAGTGCCGGAGATTCAATCCTCTTACACCATCCATTAAGCTTTTCGCACTCACAACGCTCCTTTTAAGTAACATGACTTTGAACTTTGTAGCGTTCATGTTAAAATCATAATCTTCAATTAGTGTGCTTTGGTTTACAAAAAAGTATTAAAAGAAATATTTTACACAAAATATACTCATAAATATACATTTATAAATATTTTCTCGAATAGGACTTATTTCTTTTCATTAAAATTTTCATCTGCATTTATTTTTAAACTAGCGGCAAACTTTTAAAATTAACCTAATTTACCGTAACACATTATAATCAGGACAATGCCCCATAAGTGCCAAGGCTAATTAACCCACTAAGTAAATAACACAAACACCGAGATTAGAACCTTGGCTTGGTCCATCACTTTACACGAATTATTTTTTTACCTTGCGACACTGCCTATGAATACCCAATTTGCAGGGTGAAGTACGTTTAATATCGGGCTCACAACGAATAAAAATGACACGTTGTTCTTTCCTGGCATCTCAGATATGGAACTCTTTGGCAGTCTTCTGCTACTCCACTCGTGCTAGCCATGAAATCAGCCCCATCTCGGCCCTGCGGCCAACTACATCTCTGGGCGAGTCAGAACCCACGCCTTTCGTTCGGCCCGTACATCAACCCAGCGTAGCAGACCTCTGAAGCAGTTATCTAGGAAACATTGGACCCAGGTGATATTAACACTGGGAGGACAAAACTCAGAGAACCCAATGTTGTCAGATGATGGACTCTGCCATCAGTACCATTTTGGCCGCAAGCGGAGAGATCGACGATGCCATGCCGAATATGGGATACATTTCTACATAATGCTTAAAGCTTTAGCCGCTGTATTGCTGAAATGAGCTATAAACTGTTTAATTATTCTTGTGATATTTTAATAAATTTTGTTACAAATATCGAATTAATACAACTTCATTTTTCTACAAACGTAGAATAAGACAAAAGGTAAATTAGTTTGAAAGATTTTCAAATTGTTACGCCAAACAAGTATAACTTCTAACGCGAGTAAACACAATTTTTTTAAATTATACCGAAATTTCACATAGTGAAGTTTCACTTAGTGAAAGAAAATTTATGATTTTAAGTTTATTATGAATTTAAAATACAACACATTAAAGATTTTATGTAAACTTTCATAAAAAAATATTTCAACAAAAAAAATAAATTTTATAAGTAAATTGAGTAAGGTGTTTTTCAGTCTTTATATATAAAAATGTAAATGAAAGACAATTTGTATTGACAAATTTGTCAATACAAATTGTTATAAATGACTTTAAATTTGATTTATTGAGTAGATTTATGCATCGATGATAAAAATTAACAAACTGCATTTATAAAATTTTTCATCTTTTTCTCAGCATTGTTTTTGTACTTTCATATTTCATGAAAAGCATTGTACATGAGGGGATTGCTATGTTCGCGATAGAAAACATGAAACGGTAAATTAAGTTTATTTTGCCCTAGGGAACAATAAATACTATTTTCGTGTTATAAATTTATGGTAGCATCTGTAAAGTACGCAGAATTATAAAATCAAGCAGAATAGTAAAAATATGTTGACATATAACTAGTATGTAATATATGTTAATGATTACCGTATGGTTTATTTTTTAGAAAAACCTTGATCACCAATGAATCTTAAAAATTTTTTTCCTAAAAAAAACGATTATAAAAATTCACTTAAAATTATGTAAGTGAATTATGTCTGCACACATAAAAATAACGTCATACTTCTGTGGTCACATATATTTGTCATTATATTCTTTTTATTTTAATATGTTTTTTTATGTCAAATAAAAATTATTATGATTTTTTTCTAAAGAAGAATTTAAGTAATTAAAATTTAATATTTTTTCATATCCCAGTTCCATCTCATTTATTAAAGGTAAATTGGAATATGCCAGGTCAGATCAGATCATATATCATCAATACGGCACAGATTATTATTTGTAACAAATAATATTTTACTTTGACATGTTTTGGCAAAACCACTTAATACACTAGATTTGCTTAGCTTTGTTAATACCTTTCTAAAATAATACATATTGAACTAAACGTAAATCGTTAATAACTCTTAGCAAAAATTTTATAAGTCGTTTATAATCTATCGTCCGTCCAATCTTGAATGCAAATATGTTGCCAAGTCTATGTCTTGACAGCGTAATATAATTTCAAAGCAATCTTAGAAGACCGCAATCTCTAAATTTAAAAACAAATATTACGTAGGTACTCCTTATAGTGACTTTGCTATCTTGTTTTAAATATTATGATCACATCATGTGATAAAACTTGTTTTCATATTACATATTGTTACAGTATTTGTAAAACATATATATTTTTCCTTCTAAAATTATTATTTTGTAATTTCAAATGTATTTAATTCAAATATTTTAATGTAGCCAGTAATCTAAAGGAAACAGTGACGTGCTTTTTACAAGATAATGCCGCAATTTCTGCGCCGATGCAATAACAATGTCTTTAAAATATTAATTTTATTATAATGCCTTGATATAGTCATAGTTGTATCCTTTGAGATAAAAAACAACATTTTACAAAATTTTTGTCTGTCTGTCTGGACCTTCACTGGAAGAAGAATGGTGATTTATTACAAAAAAAACTAACGCAATTTTTCATAGATTATCCTCGACGAAGCGGACGCAACAGGTATAAATATGTATAAGACATTAATTGAAGTGAATAAATTAAATAATGTAAATTGTTATAATTATGCATTAGGCAGTTTAAAATTTTATTATGTAAAAAAGTCAAAAGTGTTGTGATGTTTAAGTCTTATATTTTTTGTGACTATTTTACATCTTACTTTTTATTGGCTTTTTCAGTTCATTATTTCAATTTTTATTAACTTCAATGTTACTTAAGTAGCACATTTTAATTGTTTTATACATAATGCTTTTTACATTTCCTCTAAAATATTAGCAGGCCAATATCGTTACACTAATTCCAATAACGATATTGTTTTAGTTGTTAATCATATTTATTGTATGACAATCAAATTGATGTTTCAATATTCGTCGATGTCATAAATAACCGCTTCCCTGAAATTAATAATAATAGGACGATGTTTAATCAAAGCAACACCAATAGCAAGTTTAATAGAAACGGGTGGAACGATGTGCATCAATCATCATTTGTGACATCAGCTTTTGATTGCTGTTCAATGAATGTTTAAAAAAGGGCTTATCAGTAATTTTATTCTGTCGGAGTGACATCGTTTATATTTGTAAGATGAAAGAATAATTCTTTTAAATGTGTAATAAGTAATGTTTTAAAATAAATATTTATATTAAAATTGGTGTCGTAGGCCACGATGTGTATTAATGGTGCTGGATCTGACTTTACTGTTGTTTGTGTATTAAAAATAAATAAATAAAAACATTTTCTTTCACTGAAGTTGCGTAGAAACTATTTTTAGTCTATTATGTATGGGCCCTCGCAGAATAGCGGAAGATAGGTTAAAATAGTGCCTTGACATCGCGGATAATATATATATATATATGGATATTTATACTATTTTCAACTTACAAATCACAGTTTTCACTGTTTTTTTTAATATCATGTAGTTTTTTTTAAAGAATTTTCTCATCTGGCTGAGGGGAAATTTTATAACAATTAATAAAATATTACGTATATACAAATAATAATACAATAAAATACAATACAGGGGAGACCAAGCGGCCGAAGGTTAGGTTGAAAGTGAGACGAACCGGCAGACGATGCGAGTAGTGTCCAGAAGCACCGCTTCTTGGATTTGAGCTAGAAGCAGCCCGTCACGGAGTCCCAGCCATCTCAGGTTGCAGGCTCATGGGATTAGCCCTTTGCGAACGACTATATTTGGATATTCGGCATCATGTCAGTCACCTCTTGAGCCAGATCCACATATTTTCGTTTCTTTTCTGTTTTGGCTTTTACGTCAGAAGTTCTCGTCAAATGGGATTGCGATGTCAACCAAAAATACCCTTAGTAACGTAGACCTGGTCTTGGATCGCCTGATGGCAATGAAAGCCATTTGGCTATAAGAAGAAACGATGCTTTCCTTTCTATCGAACAAAAACCCTGAACGCTACACAAAAAAGAAAAACATTTCTGTACAATAATTAAAAGTGTGGTAGTTTGAGCATTTATTGTTAAAAAAGTATAAGAAATACATTTTTTTATATATAATAAGCTATCTTTTGTAATACTCTTCAGATAAGTCAGCTGTATAGTGATCTCCTACGTCTGAATATTTAATTGTAAACAATTTTGCTTTTTTTTGGAATTGTTAGAAATAGGTATTTTCACATGCATGTTTTTAACATGCCCTTAAGTAAACAGACCTGAGGAGCGTTTTTCCAATTCGAGCTCGAAGCGTTCCCTTGTTTTTCTAAAGAACCATTTACATCGTCTATCAAAGCATAAAAAATGCATTCCTTAAAATTCAGATTTATATTATTAAGATTAATTCATATTTTCATTCGTCATAATTTTTAAATCTGAGGTGTCCAAGAGAATAATTTCATTATATTGTTTAAAATTTGTTTTTTTTTTTATTTGAGAATGCGACTGATTCACATGTATGAAATACATAACTTTTACGGTTGGTGTACAGAAAGCAGGACTTTGGGATTGATTTAGGATACCATAAAAATTTGATAACGACCAAACGATTAAACGAAAGTCAGATGCATAGTTAACTTAATAAATGCGTTTAGAGCGAAATAAAAATGCGTTTAGAGTTTTGTTCTATAGAAAATTCAATACGGACAATTTTTTTGCATTTGTAATTCAAATTTTATTTTATCCGCTAAAGTATATGGTAGATTATTGGGAAATAAACTAAAAGAACGGAAAGTCGTTCAAAAATGGTATGATATAATAATACATACCATTTTTGAACGACTTTCCAAAAGAAGGTGGTACTCAATTCCGAGCGTTGTTTTTTTTTATATAATATTTCTTCTTTGCTCCGCTTTTAGAGCTCCGATTTTGTTCATTCTTTTTCAAATGATAAGTCCTAGCTTTTATTTGGTCCCACTTTTTTTTAATAACTTATTTTTACTACTTAAACTGGCCTACAATAAAGTCTAGGAAACCATATATCTATGTTCAAGAATAACTCACATAACCATTTTAATGTAAACATTATTACAATTTGCAACAGGCCGTACTCAGAGCCCATTTAACGTAATACAATGTCAGTTAACATAAAAGTTAATGCATTTAAAAAAAATAATCATCCTATTTGCATAATAATACATTTTTATTATATGAATATTATATAAATTTCATTACTCTTTTTATTTAAGTTTGTAACAAATGAGTATTTGACAAAAGTGTTAGTATGTGACATGTGACACTTAAACTAACAAATCTGGATCATAAAATTTATATCCATCTGATCCAGAAATTTTGCTATATACATATTTAATTAAATTTAATTTTAACCTATCTGTAGATATAAAGGCAATGTAAATTATATACAATTTTTTTTATATGAAGTGAGATGATACATTAGTCAGGAGGCATGATAAGAGTCGTTCCTGTGCCTTATCTCTCTCCGTTTCCGTTCTATCGGATTATGAGAATATGCAAAACTGACGACCACTATGGTCTGTAAATTCTGGAGTGGAGACAACAAGATGGAGTGTCGACATTCGCAAAGTGGACGGTATGGGCTGGATGAGTATAGCTGAAGATCGGACGCGGTGGCGATTATTAGGGGAGCCCTATGTGTAGCAGTGGACTGACAAAGCCGGTTATGATGTTGATGATGGTGCACCTGCGTTTGAGCGTGTGCACTATATTTCTTCCATTGATGGGTGATCTTGAATAAAAGTCAGTCGACGTAGTTTATTTGACTCGAAGGTCATTTTACATTAAAATATCTTCTGGCTGATTTGACCTGATCGTAAAATTTTTAATTAAGCGGATAACAACATTATTTTTCACGAAGCGACCATATTTTGCAGTTCTGGTATTTACTAAATTCTTTATTTCTAATTGAATTGCCTTCAAAAGACATATTTATCTGCATGACTTAAGTAAGACAACGTTAAAAGCGTTCCTAGATATTTATTACACTGAGTACCGGTGGTAGGTCCCTTTTTTACAAGGGACCGTCTGGGTGGGTACCACCACGGTGCCTTTTTCTACCGTAAAGCAGTAGGTGAAACACGCAGGTTCCGGTTTGAAGGCGCACCGTAGCCAGCGTAATTACTGGCAAACGAGACTAAAAATCCTATGTCCTCACGGTAGGCAGCGCGTTATTCCGTATGGGTAAGTCTAGCGGTGTCGGTGACCACTTTCCATCAGGTGGCCCGACTGCTCGTCTGTCTGCGTAAGCAATAAAAAAAAAAGAGTAATAATATCGCTTAAAAGTAATAAACATCATTATGGCGACACAATGACTATAACTTAATACTTAATCTGAATTACTGTTAAACACAATTTTGTTCATCCCTAAAACAACAATAGAAATGGTATTATATTAGAAAGGCTGTGTTCATAGCATTTATATAGTACCATAAAATTTGTGCTTAAACCAATCACTGCTTCGTTTAATCAAACGTTTAGATGAAAAACATAAGTACTTTCTTACAGTATAAACAATTAAAGAAGTTGGTTAAATAATGCTCATAGATAAACACATTGTTTGTTCATGAAATGCATTTTTAATTTCTATAGTATTGTGTTTTACTGTCATTGTCCAACAATTTATCATTTAATTATTATCTTTATTAATACAGTGTAAACAGGATTTTACAAAATTTTAACAAATGTAATTATTTTTTAAAAACTAGTCAATTGTAAAGCAAATTCTATCTTATTCAGGATTTTTACTTGTGTACAGCTGTTACTTTTAGTTGAAAACAGAATTTTATAAAATGTATATAAAACGTATTTAGTACATACATAAAAAAACTAAAGAAATGAATTTAAAATGTTGGGTCGTGTTCGCATGCAGAAAGAGATTTAAAAGTGTCGACACAAAATGTGTCATGAAAAAAACCATTTTAAAGCCGTCGTGCTGCTGCTTTCAAAATTAAACACGCCAGCACTAGGTTCTCGCAGTAATCTGCTGTGCAATATATTCGGGGTTACGTGCATAGTCAAACATTTCAAATAAATAAAAGAGAATATTCTAGAGGCGCTGTAATCAAGTACGCTGAAATCAGCAAAGTTTTTAGTTTTGAAAGCCTACTAATACTCTACCTTTTATTCGCTCTTAATGTAAGCACCTTAAGTCTTTGCACACACCTGTATAATTATTGTTTTTTTATTGTCTTTGTGTTACAAAAACAAAACGGAAAACTATCTTATTACTAACGCTACGTTTCTTGTATAGACAAAATAACTGGCGGAATTTAGGCGCATTGTTTGATTTCAGTTTTATGTAGAAAAAAAAATAACAATGAACAGAATGTGTATAGAAGAATAGATTTTCGACTAAATACAGTAAAAATATGTATGTGCAGGGTAATACGTGAAAAAGCTCTGGTGCATATACTGCTTTTTAATTTGATTTTCTTTGCCTAAGTATTCTATTACAATGCACTGGTACTATAATTAAAAAAGAAAACAACAAAAACTTCAAAATGTGGTCAAAAATACTGGAAATATAAAAACAAAAAAAATTATACAGTTTGTAATTGTGGACCATTAATTTTTTTTCCTTATTTCTTCTTAGAAAATAAGCTAGTTTATACTTGCAATATCTCAAATTTATCGTATTTAATAATATTTTGGTGATTCCTCTGCTAATGTACCGTATAAAAAAGACTTGTTTTAAAGTGCTTATTGTGTCTTCCTGTTTTAATTAATAATATTACTGATTTAAGATAATTATGATAATAAAATTGTCATATATTACGTCATTAGAAGGCTAAACTTTTTTTGGTGGCCAAAAACAATTCAAAAGTCCTGCTTTGTGTATACTGGCCGTAAATGTTATAAATAATTTTTTCGGGTGGTTCCTAAGGATCCGAAACGTAAGCGAAGAAACATACAAATTTATTAATTTATTTTATTACTGTCATAAAAGAAAGGATTTCAAAGCAATAAATATGTGCCACATATAATATCCAACTAAGCACACATACCAGACAACATGGTTTTAGCTTCATATATTATAATCAAGCAAATATATTTATAATCGATAATTTAAACAGTAAGTTTTTTAATCACATAAATTTTATTTAATTACGTATTTAAGTTTCATCAAGGAGGGTTCATTACAACCCAGGTTGAAGTTTCATAATAAATCAAGATCAGTACTTTCAAGTTTAATTTCTAAAACGATGGTAACAGACCACACGGAGACAATTACATATTATACGAAAGGACATCACACTCTTTCATAATTAGTTATTTTGTAAGTAGTAGTATTTAGTTTAGGTTCAAAATTAGTACAGCAGTTAGATTATGTTAGTAAAAAATTGTATTGATATTATATTGCATAATTCTTAATTTTAATTTAATTACATTTTTCTTACATAAAAAACTACGATCCATGCAAACTTATGTAAATGAAATAATATAAACAAATACCGAAAAATTATAAACATTTTCTTTTGTTTACCATTTGACATTAACGACTTGATGTGTTATTAAATAAAATTATTCGCGCAAGCAATAGAAATAATGACTTGATGTGTCTTAGGAAGAATATTAAAAAGCTTGTGTGACAAATAAAACGAGTAACAATATTATAATTCACAACCCGTTAAAATTGCGATTACGTTAAGTTTATGTGACAACATCTTCAAGTAACTTAAAGAAATGACATTTAATGTTGCCAGAGCAGAAAAATAACAAAGTAATATAGTCCGACGTCCATACGAACGTCCTACAGAGTATGAAAATTGCAAGATCCGTTACAACAAAATCTCTATATGTTGCCATTACGCATTTTTTGTTTTAATATTAAGTAGTATTTCTATTTATAGTACGGTAACATTATTTTTGTAATTAAATAATTTAAATGTATAAATAAGCCTTTTTATCTACAATATAACAAATAAAAATTAAAAACGACAACAGCTGTGAATTATTATTCCTAGATACAATATTAATTTCTACGTTTTAAAAGTCGTGACAATGATGAACTATAAATATTAACATTTTAAGGCAATCCATAAACGAAAGTCATACCAGAAACGGAAATGTAAATTAAAAATAACGACGGTGCTTCGTATGTAAAAGTTATATTTACAAGCTCATTTTATTAATCGAATCCACTGTTTCTATAGTTTTAAAATTTATCTGTTATCAACTTATCGTCTTTGTTTATTCAGACCATTCTGCTAGTATTGTAAAACGGAAGCCATGCAGTTTTCTTTGTATTTCATGCACACTATTCCACTGTCGCAATTTAGCTCCATTGTTACATTTAATTTTATTTATCTAAGAATTAATTTTTTCTACATTAGAAAGAGGAAACTAGTGAACTTTTATTTAACCAATGAGGTAGTTTTTGGAACTTTCGACTTTTGAGAGGCACCCTGAAAATAGATTTAAAGCTTGAACCGTCCCGATTTATGAAGTCTACGCTCCGGCCTAATCTGCTCTAGCCTATCATTGATCCTGGCATATTTCAGATCAATCTGGAAATTCGATTTCTGCCTTGGAACTCGAACGAGTGGTTGAAATTCTTTGGGACGAGGGTGCAAAACTCTGCTGTCTGCGACGTGCGGGCAAAAAGTCTAAACTTTTTAGAGAAACACTGGATCTCATGGAGAAGCGACGAAATGATCCAACTGTCACTTCGTTAGAAAAGCGGGTTCCCAACAAGACCATCTCTAAGCTGGTAAGGCGTGGCCTCCGTCACTCCAATACACTCTCAATACAAAGAGCTATTGAGCAAAACCGGGGTCCAAAGTCTTCGTACAACAGCTTGGAAGAAGCCAACTAACGAAGTTGACCAAAGAGAACGGAGAAGTCGTCGCTTCGAGACCAGAGGTTTTCTGGAGGTTGGAGCTTTTCAGCCAGTTACGCGTCGCACTCTGGCACACCGGAGCCTGACGAGAAGGATTCTCGAGCCACTCTACCCGCCACGTGTCGGAGGATCTTCCAGAAATCGGCCTAGACGAAATCAAGGGGCTCTTGAGCAACTTAAAATGGAAAAGCCCTGGGAGAGGACGGAGTTACGACGGAACTTCGAAGGCCGCCGGTAAACTAGTGCTGAAGAGACTCCGTCGTTTATTTAAATCTGCCCTTCTCTCCGGGAGAACTCCTGAGGCATAGCATAGGGGTCTGGTCGTATTATCCTTCAAAAAGGTGCAAAACCCTTCTGAAGGACTATCGCCAATATCGCTCCTGAGTCATGTCTATAGTTGTTTTCGAGGTCATCTCGAATCGTCTTGTACGAAAACTCGACGAAGCGCAGCGTCGAGAACAGGCTGGGTTTTGGAGGGGTTACAGCACCATATACCACATCTAAACAGTGCGGCAGATTTTACAGAAGACACATGGGCAACACAACCCTGGCATGGCATTTGGGACTATGAGAAGGCTTTGACTCTCATCGAGACCTGGTCTTTCCTCGAGTCCTTACAGCGGTGCCAAATTGATTGTCGAAATATCGAGATGCTGAGATGTCTGTATAACGCCGCCACTTTGTCTGTCGTAGTCCAAAGTGGGTAGACTGAGCCTATCCCCCTGCACCGCGGTGTGAGACAAGGAGACGTCATGTCTCCGAAATTGTTTTCCGCTGCGCTTGAGGACATGTTCATGATGCTCAACTGGGAAGGGCACGGCATAAATGTGAACGGCGAGAACATCTCACATCTGCGATTTGCAGTCGATGTCGTCGTCATGGCTGAGACCGCAAAGGACCTGCAGAACATGGTGCAAAGCCTGACTGAGTCTTCTGCACGCATCGGTCTCCGGATGAACTTGGTAAAACCAAGGACATGTGTAACGAGCACGTTGATCCGGGACCGATCACATGATACATTCCCTCGAAGTAGTTTCGAGTACGTTTACCTAGGAAACGCTCCAACTAGGTAAAACAACTTTGAGGGGAGGCCAAATGATGGATTCGGCTTGGCTGGGTAAGCTTCGCCGAGTTTTCTCGTCACCTATCCCACATTGCCTCAAATCGAAAGTCTTCGATCAGTGCATCCTACCCGTTATGACCTACGGTGCCGAGACTTGACTGGTCCACAAATTTAAAGTCGCTCTGCGAGCTATGGAGAGGGCTATGCTCGGAGTATCTCTAAAGGACCACATCAGAAATGATGTGATCCGTCAGAGAACCAGAGTCACCGATATAGCCCACCAGATTAGTAAGCTGAAAGCAGTGGCCCGGTCATATAAGCCGCAGAACTGACGACCGCTTGAGTAGGAAAGTTCTGGAGTGGAGACCGAGGCTAGACAAACGTAGTGTAGAACGCCCTGCGGCAAGATGGAGTCACGACATTCGCAAAGTGGCCGGATCCGGATTGGAAGCGGTGGCGTGCATTAGGGGCCTTTATCCAGCAGTGGACTGACACAGGCTGATGATGATGATGATTATGTGTAGTTTGACTGCTGACAAATTTCTAATTGGCTCTCTTTTATCATGTATCTTTTCATATCTATTTTACTACCATTTACAACAAAATTTATAAGAATGTATTAATTTTTGTTACAGGGTACGCGAAAACCACTAAATAGGTTGTAATTATACTTTAAAGTAACAAAACTTACTTATTTCTATAACTTATTAATCATTTTATATTATATTTTAACTGTTTTAATTATACAGAGTAAACTATCCAATAAACAGTATTCTAGTAGTATAAGTGCCATATATGTATAAAAAACCTACATTGGAAGTCTACGAGGTATATACATAAACTGTTTTATAAATATTAATATAAATACACACAAATTATTAAAAGTACTAAACCTATATATATAATTAAATTCAAAAATATAACTATTAAGTTATTGTCGAGATGATTCAGCGATCGCCACTTTCGGAAAATTACTGCGAACCAAATTTTAGCCATGCTTATTTCCAGAGGAAACACATTCCACAGAAGAATTCCACAATGGTTAACTGGGAGACAATACCTTTGGGGTTAAGTCCGCCAATGTATGAACAATGTATAAAAAGTGTTAATTAAAATAAATAATAAAAATATGAGAGTTGATATTAGTTTAAAAAATACATTAGTTGCAAAATGATAAAATTAAAATACTGTAATAAAATTTGCTATCAACCCTGCAGTACAAACAAGAAGGATAGTATTAAGAAATATTTCAAAGAGTTACACAGAAGTTAAATAAAATAAAACTTTTATAATTTAATATTTAAATTGCTTCAATATTTCTGACATATTTTGCAAAACTAAGTTCATTGAAAGAAAACTAATATGTAAACGTGACAAAAAAATTTAAATAGAAAACATAACAATATTGAATCATATCAGTAGGAAAATCTGCACTTTTTTCATATTTTTTTATTTAATCTACGAATTTATATTTGTATAACATTGTACTGAATTATTTTTTAATTTTTAAAAACCTAAACTTATATATTGCATAATTTACTTATAAAACTTCATGGTATGTGGAATTTGGCAAAAGGCACTGTAAACTCACATTCATCGTATATTAATAATTTTTTAGCATTTTCTCAATCATTGATTTTACAGTGCTACAAAAAATAAAAGAAAGACTAAATAATTGGTCGCACCTCAAATACGATATTTTAAATGTAACCGATTTATCTTCGCAAGTATTTTTTGTACGGTATATAGTTTACGATTCAATTTCGTATATTTTAGAGGCAAACATTTTAATAATAATGAGTTAAATATTTGGTTACCAGTGTTGAAACGATGTAAGCGTTTGTAATTTACTGCTATCAACCTATTTATAGGGACGCCCGCCTAAATTACTGCCCGTTGGGAAATTAAGTCAACTCAAAATATGTTCCGTTTATCAAAAACATTAATACACGTTGACGCCTTTGTGTATTTTCATATGATGTAAAAGTTTGAGTTCATGTTGATTTTTCAGGATATAAGGTTGTTTATATAAGGGCCTCATTTACCACTAACCGGTAAAAGACGCTCTTTAATCATGATCGTGCAATATACTGAGCCTAAAAGTAAAAGAGAAAAAATTGTTTTGTTGTTTTTTTTTCATGTTCAATTATAGACTAAATACAAAGGTATATATCAAAAACATCTATATGAATAATAGTAAGACAATTTTTGACAAAAGTAACACCATTAGTACGTTTAAAAGAAATGGGTGGAACAGTGGGGATTAATCATCGCTCCGTATGACATTGGCTTTTGAATACTGTTCACTGCCAGTGTATTAAAACGTTTTAGTTTATTAAATTTAGTTTGGAAACGTCATTAATTTTTTAAATGTACCGATTGTAACTTTGACAGCTTTTTTCTCGAATTAAGTTAATGATATTTATAATAAAATATATAATTTACTAGCAGATCCTGCCACGCATTGCTGCAGATAGGATTTACTTATTTTACATTGTAACAAACAATCTAAGGGCTTGAGATAAACGGAAAGATAACATCTGTATCGAGGACCACCATGTTTTATTAGATAAATGTCAGTTGTTAAAAAACAGCGATTTCGATGATAGGCTACATCTAAATACATTGAAAAAATAACATTGACATAAAAATTGATTGGATCGGTATTTAAAGTGGACAGACCTAAGACGATTAACGCGACGACGCATGTTAGGAAGCTATTTTACTTATTACTTTTTTTATTTAATGGCCTGGTATTAAATAACGGTGTCATGAAATTGCGTTTTTGTTTTTAACAAAAGATAATAATTAATCATCATTTAATTTATATCATCATCAATTAATATTTTTAGTAATTACTTCTTATGGTCCTAATTCTCTTATTATCAACGAAAATTTTAAACAATTAAACAGCGCCATCTATTGACACACACTACGCAATCAATAGATATCGCCAACTGTCACAATCGTTTTGTAGCAAACATTTTGCATCAAATAATAATATGAAATTGAATCGCAATAAAACAATATTGCGACTATAAATTGAGATGTAAGCTAATCTATCTTTCAAGATGGATTAAACTGCACATTGTATGCTTCTATATTTTAAAATCAATTAACTAGTTTAAACAACGCGAGACGGGATTTATATGTATTAAGATTATAATAATACAATCATTTTATATCATAGTCATACAAGTATTTTATCACTTATGTAATATATTTCGTATGAACTCTAAACGCACATTGATATGAGGCAGTACTCAAAATACTCAGGGCCGTATATTGCCAAATGCATTTATTGTAGAGTATGATGATTTAACGTCCCTTAATGAATATATTATTATGTGTAAACCAGTATTTATGTTGGTTTTAATTAATCTCTTTCTTTTTCTTCAAATACTTTGGTACTGTACTAATACCAATAAATAAAGGTGGCACACAGTTAAAAGCCAGAATCGTCACTAAAGTTTAATTAAATTAAGTAAAAAGGTCCTTAGAAGTAGTTTTTTATCGTCTGCAATGTAATAAGTACCTAAAAATACAAAACATATTTGAAAGAAGTTCGACATAAAAAAATTAAAAGGTAAATAACATTTATTTATTAGATTTACTAGATAAAACGATTCAGGCCCTTTATTAAAAATTAAATCAGTCATAATCACAAAAGTTTATTGTTAATAACACGATTAAGATGTTTTATGTAAATAGTTCATAGTTTACCTTTCAGCTTGAAGCCATAAAATTTGCATAATTTCCCGTTTACCAAACAATTGATTGAGTTTAAAATTTAATTGAATCGTACCTATTTATTTAATAGTTACGAACAGGATCTTTAAAGCCTTTAAGCAAGAATCTTAATCATATCAGTGAGTAAATTTAGCGCTTAATGTTTAATTAGTGTAACTTGATATTTAATAAATCCGTGGTGCCTTAAGATAAAATTAAGATTTACGCCTTAATTTCATGGCAATTGTACGGCCTATGTTGTCTTTCAAATCTGAACACAAGGCCATTTTCACAAGAGTCCATTACATTTGAAATGGTGGTTTTATTTACTTCTCTTTTCGGCTAAAGAAATCGAAAACCGAATACCTATAATATTTTTAAGTAAACGTTAAATCATTTAAATATAAATTTACACGGTCGTTAACATTGTAAGGTTATATTTATTGTTAATATTATTATACATTGTACGTTATTGTTAATATTATTGTTGCCAATAATGTTAGTAAAAATGTTTATTGACATTTGATTCGTGTAAAATAATCTACAAATTAGCTACAACATGACAATAGTTCAAGTTTTTATAAATTACATTTTAAAAATCCGAATCTTTCCCCTGACCTTGTCCCAAATCATCCCCGAGTTGGATTGTTTTATGTGCTTCTAATCAAGCTACACGAACGTCATAGATGTTTCCACAATAATTTGGTTGACTTTATTATTTTTTAATATTTTGTGACACGAGGAAGGCAATAAATAAGAAAATGAAGTAAAATATTAAAGAAAAGCGCTTTTGAAAAATGTTTATTATTTTATTGAACCTAATCAACAATGTCTTGGTGTAAAAGGAAATTAATCTCTGACTTTACAAGCAATGTTTAGGAAGAAAAATTATGTTAAAAAGAGAGTTTATATTTCAGTTCCAATATTTAACTATGTATAATAAAAACTTGTACCTATATATATTCTGATTTACTATTAACCTATTCCTCGGGCGCCTGCAACACTGTCCCGCTGGGAAATTAAGTCAACAAAACGTTAATGCACTTTAGCACCAACATAAATATAGTAATATCGATATTTAGGTCATAAGCGGGTTTTCCATTACTTCATAATAGTTATGGATTACATTCAGTTCGATTCGAAGGATTGTGAAAAATTACTTTTCACAATCCAAAAAGGCGAGCATTAAGGAAGGCCTATGTACAGCAGTGGACTAACACGGAGTATTAAACAATAAATCCAACTTATAAAGCTATTGTACAGGCTTTATCACGGGTTCTGAGAGCAGCGATCGAATCAAATAATTCCGTAACAAAAATAATTTAACGCTGACGATGACGCCCGAACTGACGATGAATAATCGTATTAAACGAATGAAATTTTCATATCCATTAATATAATGGTTTGACATTAGGATAAAACTGATATTAAATACTCGGATAGCAAATCTTCTAGTCTTACTATGTCCGAAAAAACGTTATTTTCGTCATCTAAGAATAGTATCCACGCTGAGTACCGATTTTGATAAGTATCTGTTTTGGATCTAAAAGTAGGCATAAAAAATATGAACGTGAGATGTCGTGAGTGTCATGTTAGTTGTCTGCTGTGTATTAAAAATATATTATTTTGCATTAAAAACAAATGAGAAAACTTTCACCTTGACTTTGGTAAAAACAAAAAACAACGTACCGACCTATAGGCCATTTTTTTCATTAGCACATAGCTAATTTAAGTGTGGCATTTTAATATTTATTATTCAACACGATTTACCATTAAGCATTAAATTACTTCCTAGTTTTTTAATTTGTTTTTATGTACGTAACTAATGTATAATCATTGCTTCTATTACTACCATAGATACGCATTCATGAAAGGGCCATTTACTGTATATTTTTATCATATCCTTATAATTTTTAACAAAATAATAAATATGCATAAAAAATTTTTATAACATTTGAGGGTTACAATTTTATTTTAATATTTTACTATCAAAGCAAAACAACGGTGGAGCAAAGTTGTTTTCTCCCAGGATTGGAACCCATACCCTTGATAAATAAAGCCTATACCACCAGGTAATAGGTTAAGTCTATCATATAAAAGTAATTTTCAGATTATTAATCGATAATCGTTAACAATAAAAATAAAGACCAACTCCTAACAGAATATTACATTATATTATTTATAGGCAAGCTAAAGCGCATAAAGTTTT
Organism: Lamproptera curius; assembly: GCA_029286875.1. Taxonomy (NCBI): domain Eukaryota; kingdom Metazoa; phylum Arthropoda; class Insecta; order Lepidoptera; family Papilionidae; genus Lamproptera; species Lamproptera curius. The sequence continues at coordinate 836,542 of JAGSMT010000069.1, forward strand.
AATTAATTTGTGATCATTAATTGCCTTACGGATTAATTTATAATAAATTTTCTTTGGTCTTCTATTTTATATCTATAATTAATGATTTTTAAATATGAAAACGTTAACTGTTTAAAAACCTTTGTTCACGAGTAGGTGGCATCTGCTTTCATCCTCCGTATGTAATTAATTAAGCTACGATGTGGACATTACATTACGAGAATTAATTAGCTTCTCTCTATCTAATTAAGAATATTAAACATTACATGGAGCGGTACAATTAAATCAATAACTCACTGTAAGTTTTAATGGTTATTCCATTAAAACGTTTTGTTTTATAAATGCATAAATAAAAAAAATATACTTTAAAAAAAATGCCTTAATTAATTAAGTGACCAGCTAAAAGGACCGCAATTACATCATCATCATCATCAGCCTGTATTAGTCCACTGCTGGACATAGGCCTCCCATAATGCACACCCTCTCCATTTAGGGGGCTTTTGGACCGTATTCCACCAGGATTCGTACCCCCTCAGGATTCGAACCCACGATCTCCGGTTTCACAAAACGCCCTTGCCACTAGGCTACGGGGGCAGTCATGCATTATCCCCTACAATTAACATATCGGTGAAAACATGGGTAGATTATCGTCAGAAAAGATTAATAAATTATGGTAAAGTTTTCGGTAAATGATGTTGATTTTTGTAAAGCAAATTTAGTCATATTAAAAAAATATTTATAAATATTATATTCTTTTTAAGAAATTTAAAGCACTGTGCTCATAATTAAAAAAAAGAATCAGTAATTTTTATCTAAATTAGCATCTATTAATAAATTTAAGGCTAAAATTTCTCAAAGTACTGTAAATATTGCCATCCCATGATAACAAAAATTGAAATAAAGAAAAAGTTTTGTTTAAATTTATATTTTATATTTTACAACAACCTCGACAACCTTTATTTTTCCGTGTTTAGTTAAAATTTCATAAAATATTAGAGAAAAAAGTTTAAACAAAAATCTAAAATTTAAATTATATAATAACTTTTTTTCCAATTCCTCCACTTTCCTTTTAATACTTGGACAGTTAATATTGGAACTGGCAAAGTCATCCGTTGAATCTTATAAATTTGGAAATAATCCTAAAATGGATTATCTGGACCTTTATCTACATAAAAAGTTTGGAAAGGTTTTATAGCAGCCCGATACGAGGAAAAATTCAGAACAAAGGCTGCCGGTCAAATAACGAATAAAAATTTGTCCAAAAATGTTTAACAAACACTTTAATTGTTTTTCCACTAAATTAATGCAAAAAACAAAAGGGGAAATGGAAGATATTACAAAGACACTTGGAAAATTAAAAAGGTATTCCATTAAATGTTTTGGATTTTTGAAACAAATACTATTTTTGTGTTAACAGCATTAACTATCTATTTTACATTATGATTATGAGATGATAAAAATGTAAATTTAATAGATATTATGAGCGGAAACATTTTTCTTTAGATTTAATTATACCTATCTTAATTTATTTATTAAGTCTTGTAAGCCTAAGGCAAAGGGGCCTTAATCTTTTCCTTATAAAGCGCACTTTAAACGCGCAATGGCGCGTACGGCAACTGATTTCACAACGGAACAGAATTTGTTAAGAACAACTGCTACGTTGAATCGAATATTTTTTTTGTATAAAACTTTTAAAACCAAAACGAAACAAATATAAGTAAAAATTTTAATTTTACCATTTTTTAAAAAAATGCAAAAGCTGAAAACAATTCTGATATCATCGACCACTTATCGGCACCCATTTATGTAAATTCTATTGAATTACCAAAATAATTAAACGTTGCATTTGCCGGATCAACAGTTTAATATTGCGTATTTTGAATTCAACTATATTCAGGAAACGGTATTTAGGAAGGAACTCTATTTTTGCTTCACAATCTGAACCAGAGTGAACAGCGACAGGTGCCTGAGATTCAATCCTTTTACTCAACCCATTAAGTTTTCACTCCGGCTCCTTTAAAAGTAACATCACTTTGATTTTTGTGGCCCACATTAAGATTTATCTTCCCTTCAGTTGCTTTGGTTTTACAAAAAATATTAAAAAAATATTTTCCTACAAAATATCTCAAAAATGTAAAAAGCATTATGATGTCCTTTCCAAATTTTCAAATTTATACCATTTGGGTTTTTTTATTTAAATTTTTACCGTTTATTTTTAAATAAACAGCAATCTTTTTAAGAAAGAAAACTAGTCAAAAGGTAAAGGGAAACCCTTTTTAAACCAGCCACCGGCAAGCAGTCACCATTACATAAACCTTTTTTTTACTATGTGAAACTGCCTACGTTTCTCTTTCCTTGAACTAAAAAACTCCTCCGTTGTTTCCTCCTTAATCTCAGAATGGGTCCGAAACTTTGGGTCTTCCTGCGACCCCCTCGCGTTAACCCCAAAGCAACTCCATCTCTCTCCTGGGTCCACTACCTCTCCGGGTGCGTCCAAACTTACGCCCTTTCGTTCGGCCCCGTATATTGGGGAGACCTCCAGACAACCTCGTGGAACCAAGGACCCGGGACATCCTTAACCCTGGGGAAATCCGGAACCCCAGTGAAGGGGATGGGCTCCGCCCGCCAGGTATATTTCGGCCCCAGTGTGGCAAGGATGACGACCCCATACCCTTCTCCTCGATAATCCTTAACTTTGGCAGCTGTTTACTAACTGATGAATTTCTTAATTTTCTTTTTATATAACACAGATTGAATAATAAATAAACCAAAGTAAACTCCCAGCCTTTTAATTATTTGTTTAGGTTTTTAATGAAATCATAATATTATTAATTCAAATTAAAAAACAGAATCTTTACTTGGTAAATTTTATCTTTTTTTGTTGTAATGAACAAAATATCCATTTGATGAACATATCGTAAACTAAAATTGATTTTTTTTATTCCAGAGTGTGTATTTGGTTCCGCAATTTCCTTTCATATGACATTCGATCGTTATCAACTTTTTATGCGTGCCGAAAACAATTTCCAATTTTTTTTACATATTCGAAACTTTTTAATTTCAAGTTTGTGATACCTTACGATAACTTGATGAAAACCTTAAAATTTGGTTTATTTTGAAAAATAAAATAAATAAACTAATTAAATAAATTACTTTACGGATTTTAACCGTTTATTTACATTTAAATTCCCGACTTTTGAACACTTTCCAGCGGCCGTGGTCACGGGGTGAACTGAAGATGTCACGTCTTGTTCCGTGCTGGGCGGGGTTTCCAGATCTTAATTTTTATTATTATTTTTCTGTCCTCCGACTGATTTATTGCAACCAGCAGTTTGTATTATCGCGTATTGTGAAATCCCGGATAAAATTTATCCTTAAAAATTTTCGCGATTTCCTACCTATTTCAAATATTATAAAAATTAAAACTTTAACAGGAGAACTTCCTTCCACTCTAAAAATAATATAGAAAAGTTTATAAATATAAATCCGTTTCTAAATTGAGGATTCTGTAAATATAGTACTCCGAGACGTAACAATTTTTGTAAAAAGTAATAGCTCACAAGATCTGTTTCCAAAAACCTTAAATTTTCAAAATACGGTTGGTTGTGCAGTTACAGTATATTTACCAAATTGTTCCAAGAAACCAATTGGGCAAATAAAAACTCTTCGATCAAGATTTCATCTAGTTGTGTTATTTAAAAAATTGCAAAGAATGAATATTTAAATTAATGATTTCAAGTTAATTATGAATTGAAAATTCACTCAGAAAAATCACAATTTAAATAAAAAATAATAAATTGATTGACTACTCTGTCACTCTATATTTACAAAAACTTTTCTATACAAATTGTTATAAATAACATTAAATTTTTCAAATTATTTTTAATAACTAGATTTAAGCTTCGATTATAGAAATTAACACACTGTATTTTGTAGGATTCAATGATCGCGATAGAAACATGAAAGTTAATTAAATTTATTCTACCAAGGGTTTACAATATGACTATTTTTCGTGTTATAAAATGTTTGCAGTACACAGAATTATAAAATAGTAATGTCAACTAGTTTAATTGCGATAAAATATGCCAATGGTAAAGCTTTTTTTCACAAAATTCTTAATAACCAATGATTCCCAGTAAAAAAACTTACCAAAAAGGAGATTCTAAATTTAAAAATTCTAAATTAAAAATATTTCTTAGTTTATCTTTTCAAAAGGTTAATTAGAATGTGTATTCAGCTCAGATCATATATCATAATAATGGTACAGACATATTTGACAACAAATACTATTATGCTTTGACAATATTCAGCAAGACCACTAAATATATTCCATTTGTATCGATTTTAATACCTTTATAAGATAATATCAATATGTACTATGTTATTTAAACTAAACGTGAAACTTCAATAACTAAAGCAAAAAATTTAAAAGTTGTACCTTAAACTATCGTCCGTCCAATCTTGAATGCAAATATGTTGCCAAGTCTATGTCTTGCAAGGTAATATAATTTCAAAACAATCTTGAAGACCCAATCTCTAGTTAAAATAAATTTCTAGGTACTCCTTATAGTGACTTGTTTTCAAATTACATATTGTTACAGTATTTGTAGGTTTTTTGCCGTAAATCAAATTTTCCTTCTAAAACATTTATTAATATTTTAAGTACATATTAACTTCAAATGTATTTTAATGTAAAGCCAGTAATCTCAATTTAGGAAAATAGTGACGTGCTTTTTACAAGACAATGCCGCAATTTCTGCCGCCGCATGCAAATATCTAATGTCTTTATAAGGTATTAATTTTATTATAATGCCTTCGATATAAACGCATGATGGTTGTATGCCTCTTGAGATAAAAAAACATCATTTTACAAAATTTTTATCTGTCTGTCTGGACCTTCACTGGAAGAAGAATGGTGATTAATTACATAAATACTAACGCAATTTTTTATAGATCATCCTCGCGGACGAAGTCGCGCGCAACAGATGGTATTAAATATCTGTTTAATAAAAAATACTTCTAGCAACGATCTTTTAATTGAATGAGTAGTTTAAACAATGATTCAAGAAGTAGAATAGATTCTAATGTAATATTGTTATAACTATGACAATTCGCAGTTTAAAATTATTTCAAATGATATCCCTAATATTTTTGAACGTCAAAAGTTGTAGCCTCTGATTTTAAGTCGGTATTTTTTTATGACTATTTACTCTCACTTTTTATCAACTTTCATTTCATTATTTCATTTTCCATTAATTTAAATATTACTTAAGAACTCGATTTTAAAGTTTTTTTACATTTCCTATAAAATATTAGCTGGCCAAGATCATTACAATAATTCCAATTACGAAATTGTGTTAGTTGTAAATACTATTTATTGTATGACAATCAAATTGATGTTTCAATATTCGTCGTCGTCATAAATAACCACTATCCTGGAATTAATAATAATAGGACGATATTTGATCATGCTTCACCATTATGATTTAAAAAACGGTGGAACGATTGCATTAATCATCACTAGTCCGACATAGCCTTTGATTGCTGTTCAATGAATGTTTTAAAAAAAGGCCTATCAGTCTTTTTAATATGTTGTAGTGACGTCGTTAATATTTCGAAATTGTATGCTTAGATGCATTGTAATAGAGTTACCCATTGATACAAAAACTCGCTAACAGTCTAAATAGATCTACAATGAGGCAAAAAATGGAAACTTTATTCAAAATATTTAACGTTTATCTCTCATGTGAACAAAACAATTGATCCTCGTATTGATTATAACCTTCATGTAATTGAAGTTTGGCGGCTTTAGTAGAAAGCAATCACAAAGCCTAATTGTTATTTAGGTAAAAGCGATTTGGATATATAGTCCACGAATCACGAATTTTGTCTGGTAATGTGTGTTTGTTAAATTATTTTCGTTGGGTAGTTTATTTTATTTTGTAACAAAAGTGAACGTCAATAATAAATGTGTAATAAGTTAAGTTTCAAATTAAATATTTATATTAAAACTGGTATCGTGTTATATGTGCACTAATGGTGGTGGATCTGACTTCACTGTTGTTCGTGTACTAAAAATTAATAAATAAAAACAGTTTCTTTAACTGAAATTTTCCGGCTAGTGGTTATAGCAAAAGTAAAGTTTCTCTCCAATTGAATCTATTGAATCAGACTAGGACTTCAACTGTACGGGACTCGTAATGAGAGATTGCGTTCCAGTTTGCGTAAAAACTGTTATTTAGAATATTATGTATGCGCCCTCGCAGAATAGCGGAAGATAGGTTAAAGTAGTGCCTAACACTACTTTAACCATAAAGTGATTTGTAAATTGTATTATTATTATTATTTATTGTCACTTAATTTTAATTTCAAGTTTTAGTTTTTTGTTACATAAAACATGTGCCGTCTTCGGTAACGTAGGCCTGGTCTTGGCTCGCCTGACGCAATTGAATGTTCTCTAGTAAATCACAGTTTGGTAGTTCAACAAACTCCCTACTGCAAGTTAAGCAGGAGCAATAAAAGCCATTTGGCTATTAGAAGTAACGATGCTTTGATTTCGATCGAATAAAAAAACCTGAACGCTACACAAAAAGAACAAGTCTTCTGTTCAATTTAAAGTTTAAGCATTTATTGTTAAAAAAGTATAAGAAGTATCTTTAATGTATTTTATTTCTTAACGTTTTAAATGATTGTTACTGCAAACTATTTAAAGTAAACCAACTAATAGTGTACAAATCTCAGCCGTCAAATATCTTTAATCATGTTATCTTATTTATATGAAAATGAAGAAAAATATTAACCCAATATTGTGCAATGGGGACGATTGTTTAATGTTAATTCTGTTACAATGTATATAACATACATTTCCACTTTTAATTAACTATTTTTGCAGTATTCTCCAAGCTAGTTTGTCATAAATGTTCCAATTTCTGCAGCCGCATCCGAAAATTTCTAATATGTTTTATAATATTCAATGTAATTAAATTAAATTAATAATACATTTTGAAACAAATGAGTTAAAAAAGATAAGGCATTTATTTGCAAAGGAATTGACACCCTATTGCTTTAAATTTAAAATGCCTGATTGTTGATTAAAAATGGATGTCTGCATTAAAAAGAAGGGATTGTAGGCTATTTTTGACATGTCGCTGATTTTTTTTTGATAAATTCCAGAAGTAGAATTATACTTAATCATCCACCTCTTTAGGTTTAGCTTGCATATTTAAATTATTTGGGCAAGGGAAAATTTAAGATAACATAAATTTTTGTAATCGTAATATCTACAAGATTATAACGTAAAAATTATTAAAAAGTAGTAGCTTTAAAGTATTTTAAGAAATGATTTAAAGTTAGTTAGAGACCTGTTAATAAAATACTTTAAAAGCAATAGTCTGAATGCTTAATAGTGAACAAAATTACGTTTTTTGGAATCTTTCGAAATAGGTATTTTCGCATGCATGCTTTTAACATGAACTCAAGTATACAGCCCTGAGAAGCGTTTGTCAAATCCTATTATACCTTGATGGAAGCGTTCCCTTGTTCTTCTCAATAAACCTTTATATCGTCTATCAAATCATTTAAAAATTCTACGTACGATATGGTTAAAACTTAGAATACATGCTTAAGCTTTTCATAGTTTTTAGTCCTAAGGTTTCAAGAGAATAATATCATTATATGGTTTAATACTTGTATTGTTTTTTCATTTCAGAATTCGACTGAATCACACGTAGAAAAAGTTATGTATAACACATAACTTTTACGGCCCTTGCACGTGCATCAAAATTTAAAAACGACCACACGATAAAACTAAAATCATATGCATAGTTAACGTTCTAGAAATAAAAATGCGTTTAGAGTTTTGTTTTTTAGAAAAGGACATTTTTATTGCATTTGAATTTTTAATTTTAATTGAGCGGCTGAAGTATATGGTGGAATATCGGTAAATTAACTAATAAAAACTATTTTATTAGTAACTTAATACATACATACTATTTTTGAACGACTGAAGGTGGTACTCAATTCCGAGCGTATGTCTTTTTTTATATGATGTTACCTATTTGCTCCGCTCCTAGAGCTCCCATTTCGTTTATTCTTTTTAGTGTGATTAAGATGCAAACGGATAGACTTAAACTATGTTTAACTTATTTGTACATTATTAAAATTTGAAACAGGCCATACTGAAAGCTCATTTGAGGTAATAAACGTCAGTTTACATAAAAGTTAATGCATTTAAAAAAAAAAACACGCTATTTGCATAAAACATTTCAAATGTTTAAAATATGGTGGCAGAAAAAGTGAGCTATTTTACCTTAGAGAGCACCTTGTTACTGTTTGAAGTTGGTCATATATTTTGTTAATTTTTGTAATATGGTAGTAATTAAAATGAACTAGCCAACCAGTTGTTATATCTAAGATTTTTATTATCTCACATTGTAGTAAAATATTCAAATAATAAGGCGAACGATAGAAGAACATCAGTCAAAGGGACTACAATGCTTTTCTATGGTATGTAATACCATAGAAAAGATATTTGTAAAAAAAACATAGAGAGCTTCATGAGTGATTTCTTACCGTTACCGCTTAAACTTGATTTATATAAACAAAAATCAATACAAAAGAAATAATTTTTAATTTTGCTACTCTTTATATTTAATTTTGTAACGAATGAGTATAGAAAAAGTGTTAGTACGTAACGTGTGACACTTAAACTTACAAATGTGAAAGATAAAGCATAAAATTTCTAATATTGAACATTGATATTTTTGTACAGTTTCCGACACGTAACCACGCTTAGATCGATAACTAAGACCGTTACAGAAATTTTGCTATACACATATTTAATTAAAAATAATTTTAACTTATCTGTAGATATAAAAATCAAAGAAAATTGTTAATTTTTTTTTATTTTTGTTTCCTAATTGGTTAGTGGAAGGTGACTATGAAGTAAATTGATACATTGGTCAGAGAGGTATGTTCAGATTCGTTCGGGAGATAAGGCCAGTTATCCCTCTCTGGTTCTGTTCTATCGAATTATGAGAGTATGGAAAAGATCTGATGACCACTAGAGTCTGAAAGTTCTGGAATGGAGACAGCAAGTCGGAGTCACAACATTCGCAAAGTGGACGGTGTGTGCTGGATGAGTATAGCCGAAGATCGGAAGCGGTGGCGAGCATTAGGGGAGCCCTATGTCCAGCACGGGTCTGACGCAGGCTGTTAATGATGATGATGATGGTGCACCTGCATTTGCGCGTGCGCACTTTTTTCCTTGTATGGATGAGTGATCTCAAATAAAGTCGATCGCCGTATTCTATCTGACTCGGAGGTTATTTTACATTATAATATGTTCTATGACCGTCAAATGTTTTATACGCTTGAAATTACAGTTTTAGTAAATAAAATAAATTGAATTTTAATTAACGGATGTTAACATAGTTTGAATTGTATTGGATTGCTTACATAATCAGTTATTACTTAATAAATTTGACACGTGAATGAAAAAACATGGCTTATGTTTTGAAAGTTTAATATTTATTATTAAATAGTAAATCACTTTTATGTATCTTGAATTATTAGACCAGCATTTACCATTTAAGCGGATAACAACATGATTTTTCACGAGACTGCCATATTTTGCAGCTCTGGTATTTACTATATTCTTTGTGTTTAATTGAATTGCCTTAAAAGACATATTTATCTGCATGACATTGTTTGTTCGTGAATGCATTTGTTTATTACATTTTTAATTTCTATGTTATTGCTTTTTACTGTCATTGTCTAATCATTTATCTAATATTATACATAAAATATTTATTGATATGGTGTAAACAGGAACTCCAAAAATGTTAACAACTGTAATTATTTAATACTAACTAGTCAAGTATGAATGAAATTCTATATCTTAAAAAAATTTATTTATGTCGAGCTGTATTTTTAGTCGCACACAGAATTTTATAAAATGTGTATATAACGTATTAAGTACAGACATGAAAAACTAAAGAAATCAATTTAAAATGTTACGGCGTGTTCGCAAGTAGAAAGAGATTTTAAAGTATCGACACGAAATGTGTCATGAAAAAAAAATCATTCTAAATCCGTCGTGCTGTTGCTTTCAAAATTAAATACGCTAGCACGAGGCTCTCGCAGTAAACTGCTGTGCAATATATTCAGGGATGCGTTCGTAGTCAAACATTTCAAATATAGAAAAGGGAATATTCTAGAGGCGCAAGTACCCTGAAATTAACAAAGTTTTTAATTTTGAAAGCCCAATAATACTCTACGTTTTTATTTATCCACTGCTCGTATTCTATTGCTCGTCAGAAAAATGTCTATTGTCACAAAACTTACAATTATTGTTTGTTTTGTCTATTATACGATAACAAGAAAACGGTAAATCGTCTAATTATTAACGGTATTTTCCTTGCGGCGTCAAACGGCAAACTGAAATCAAGCAATTTGGGCCCATTGTTTGATTTCAGTTTAGATTTTTGTAATCTTCTATGTATTTAGTATTTAAAAACAAAAATTAACAGAATGTTAAAAAGGAACAGATTTTCGATGAAAATCAGTTAATAAAAAATGTGCAGTGTATTACGTCAAAAAGCCTATGCATAAGTACTTGTTTTTATTTCGATTGTCTATTCCTACTTTATTCTATTGAAAAATGCTTCAAAATATGGTCAAAAATGGTTAAAATATAGCTACAAAAAAGAATGTACTGGTTAGTTTTATTTTTATTTTTACTAGATAGATAATAGAAATAAGCTTGTTTATTGTGGCAATTGGCCAAATTAATCGTACTTATATTAATAAAGGTTTTGGTGATTCCACTGCTAATGTACCTATAAAAAACGATATCTTTTAAAGTGCTCATTGTGCTTTCCTGTTTTAAGTAATAATAATAGTAGATTTGAGATATTTATGATATTAAAAATGTCACGTCAGTAGAAGCCTGAACTTTTTTTGTTAGCTAAAAACAATTCAAAAGTCCTGTTTTGTGTAAACTGGCCGTAAATGTCATGAATAATTTTAAGTGTGGTTCCTAATGATCCGAAATGTAATTGATTGCAATTATTAGCAATATAGGCATTAACAGCAATAAGTATGTACTACATAAAATATTGCGTACCAGACAACATGATTTAATTTTAATGTATTCTAATCAATCAATTAAATTTATAAATGGATATTTTTGCAGTGACTTTTTTTTATTAACATAAATTTTATTTAAAAACATGTAATCGTTTCAATGAAGGTCATCCTTTTAGGGTTGAATACCCCGTGTATTAGCAGTGGAGCGTAATAACATCACAGATTGCAGTTCCATTATAAATTAAGATCAGCATTTTAAGTTTCATTTTTAAAACGATGGTGACAGACCATGGTGACAATTACATATTACACGAAACGACATCACACCCAATATTTAGTTACTATGTTTAGGTTATTAATTAGTACAGAAGTTAGTTTATAGTAGCAAATAATTTTGTTGACATTGCATTGCATAATTCTTATTAAGATATAATCAAATTTTAATGAAATAAAACTACGCTTCTTGAAAACTCATAGAAATAAAACAGTATAAACTAATATCGTTAAATAATAAATATTTTCTTATGTTTTACATTTGACATTAGCGACTTGAAGTGTGTTAGGAATAACGATATTAAGAAGCTTGTGTGAGAAATAAATGAGTTACATTATTTTAATTTACAGCCCGTTAAAATTTAGATACCACTAAGCTTATGTGATAAAATCTTCACGTAACTTAAAGTTACGACATTTTATGTCGCCAGAGCAGAAAAATAACAAAGTCATATAGTCCGACGTCCATAAACACGTGATACGGTGTCTCAGATAAGAACGCCCTACAGAGTAAGAAAATTGCAAGATCTGTAAAAACAAAATATCTTAATGTTCTATTTCCGCATTTCTTGTTATAAGATTAAATCGTATTTCTTTTCATAGTACAGTAAAGTTAGTTTTGCAATTAAAGATTTCATGAAATCTATATCGTTTTCTTTCTAAATATTATCTATGTAACTTTTAGAATTTTTAAATAGACCTTTTGCTCCAATATAACAAATAAAAAATTGAAAAAAAAAACAACAATAGCTCCTGTGAACTATTGTTTCTAAATAAAATATTAATTTTAATGTTTTAAAAAACGTGACAAATATGAATTAACAAAAATTTGTTGATTTTAGGTGAATATAAACCAAAAAAATTATTTTTAACAAAGAGGTTTTTTTTAATTTTTTAGATAAAAAAACATAAATTTGTGATGAAACAGCGAAAAATAAATATTACAACTCAAAAAAATGTTGATAATTTAAGTCAATCCTAATCAAAAATCATTTCAGAAACAGAAATGTAACTTAAAAATTATAACAGTGCTTCGCATGTTTTTTAAAACTTGAGTAAAACTTATTTTCAAAAGCTCATAATATAAATGAAATTCAGTGTTTCAATGGTTGAATGGTTTATCTGTTAACAACTTATCATCTTTGTTTGTTCAGACCATTGTGCTTGTATTGTGAAACGGAAGTCATGCAGTTATCCTTTGTCTTTCATATACACAGTTCCACTACCGCAATTTAGCCCCCATTGTTACATTTAAGTTTAATTATCCAAGAATTTATTGTTTCTACATTTGAAAGAGGAAACTAGCGAACATTTATTTTTATCTAATGTGTGTAATCTCTCTTTCATTCTATACCTTTTTATATGTATTTTACAATTATATGCACCAAATTTTGAGAAATTAATATATATGAAATAAAATACAAATATATGAATATTGAGTTGTTATAAAGATGATTTAGCGATCGCAACTTTTAAAAAATATTTGCAGACTAAATTTTAGCCAACCTGATTTCCAGAGGAACGTCATGCCATACAAGAAGTGACATTACTTTTAAAAAAAGGATTACGCACGTTCAGCAACCTCCGCTCACCAAACCTAGGCGCCGCCTAACCGGTATAATAGTCGACCGGGAAATCAAGGATCGCTTTGGTCTCGAAAGCAAGGTGATTAGTGAGCCCTTCCCTGCCATAACGCCTCGACCCACTGAGCCATTCCCTGTGGATCATGGCGACGCAGCTATGTCGACGTCAGCATCCGTAGAGAATTGGATATAGAGGTCGAGGCGTTTATTGATCCTAAACCAGACGACGGCTTTAAAACCGTCAAATCAAAAAGGAAGTGCAAGGTCCGCACCTCTTTACCTGCACCCGACTTTCCCATCAAGGTTGCAAAGCCGGACCCCCTTATCACATGCCACAGCAGGCCTCCAAACCGCCGCCTACCCAGGCGGCGAAAATTCGAGCCGACTCCGAGCGCACAGCGGCCCGCCGCCGCCTCAAATTGCCAGCATGCTAGCCAAAGCAATGGAAGCACTGGCAATAACTGCGCGTCACATAGAGTGTATGACAACACACACATTCAAAACTTACACACCCTTTGCTATATGACACTATAGTTTAACACCATATTAAAATGGAACGTTGCTAGAGTTTCTTTCGCCACTTTTTCTCTCAGCGTTACAGTAGCGTAAAGTTTAGATCGAGCTCTTCTAGCTATTAAATCATTTTTAAGAAAGCGTCTGAATTGCGCCGAGGCGTCGGCCCAACTGGGCAGATCTCGGTTCAGCATTCTAACGGGAACCAGAAAGTGACGGCCCGAGCTAAGTCTCCCCATCTGGGGGCCCTTGGTGCAGTTAAGTCACTCGGTGGGCAGACGCGCCTTGGCAACAGGCCCCACATTCGGTATGTTCTATTAGGTTAACTCCACAGAGCACGAAACCCAGGCAAAAAAAATTCGTACCTAAGATGTTGATAGAATTAAAATACTTTAGTAAAAATCAAACCTGCTATACAAACAAGAAAGATAGTGTTAGGAAATATTTCAAAGAGTGTCACATAGAAGAAATAAGTTAAAACTTTTAAAATTTAATATTTAAATTACGAAATATATTTTACGATTAAATTTCGTACATTTCAGAAAATATTGCAAATATTTTTAATAATAATAGATTAAATATTTGGTTACCAGTGTTGAAACGATGTCAGCGTTTGTTATTTACTGGTATCGACTTATTTATAGGAATGCCCGCCTAAAGTACGGCTCCGTTGGGAAATTAAGTCAACCCAAAATATGTTCCGTTTATCAAAAATATTAATACACGTTCACGCCTTTATGCATTATTCCATTATGTCAAAGTATGAGTTTTTGTTGATTTTTTCTGGATATATATTTGTTTAAAAGTTGGTAAAGGATAAAAAGACGTTGTTAAATCAGTGTCAACATCGTGCAACATACTTAAAATATAAGCCTATAAAGTGTAGGAACATAAAATAAATACTGATAGTCCTTCAATCAGCCGGATAATATCACATCAGTCGTAGAATATGTTCTCAGTTTATATAAATGATTAAAACTCTACAAATAGTATTGGATGACTGATTTACTAATGTACGGATTTTTCACGTTCATCTTCATCATCAGCCTGTGTTATTCCACTGCTGGACATAGGCCTCCCATAATGCACGCCCTCCCCACTAAGGGTTTTTTGGATTGTGTGCAACCACGCTGGTCCAATGCGGGTTGGTGGCTGGACCTACTTTTTACATACCCATCCGACGCATGGATCATCTTCTTCTTCACGACGTCCAGTTTCTAAAGCACACGCTATTATCTGCGGCTATGGAGGCAGTTCAGTAAGGTTTCAAGTTAAAAGCCTTCTCATAGTCCACAAATGCCATGCACAAGGGCTGGTTATACTCATGTGTCTTCTGTACAACCTGCCTCACAGTGTATATTCGAGTAGACCCTCGTAAACAACTTATAGATATGACTCAGGAACGATAGGCTGGAGCAGATTACGCCGGAGCGTAGACTTCATCAATCGGGACCGTTCAAGCTTCACATCTATATTCAGGGTACCTCTTAGAAGTCGGTGAACACTTCCGGTATTAAACCTTGTGATCACTGAGACATATGAATATGCGCTTTTTGTCCGATGTAATGAAGTCTGCCTCATTTTTGCTCATAGTATCGGGGCTCTGCCACGTCCATTGCCTTTGAAGCTGTTTCTTAAAAATTGAGTATATTAAGAACAGCTTTTCTCGCTTGAGCTAATTGACGAGCATTTGTCCCCTATGATTTCTGCTCCCAAAAGATTTATTGACAACGAAGCCGACTCCGCTTTGTGATGGATTTTCTCCCTGCCTAAAGTACAGAAGATGACCTGATACTAGGGTTAGAGTATCTGTGCCCTCTCCACGTACTTCACTCAATCGCAAAACGTGCCATCTTATGCACCTCAACTCCTCTTCCCGTTGGGCCAAATAAGAATCTAGCCGTAGCTTGCGTCCGTTGTATTTTGCGATGGTCAGTTGGTTTTGGGCGGCCTACGTACTCCTGGGGATTTTTAGCACCCCTCGCCCCGCCGTTACCGTGGCAGCCGCCTTGGCCAGGAAAAGTAAGGCTACCGGGAACTGCTCCAATGCGGGTTGGTGGATGGATCGCCAGAGCCTCGTCCGTTGTTCGGCAGGGTGCACCACGTACAGGTGAGGTTGGCTTGGGTTTCAAAGACGCTTCGTCGTAGTGGTGGGGCTCAGTACCTGCGGCTTGGACAAGCCGTGAGGAAGCTAAGAGGAACCTGGCTGGCCGAGGAGAAGGCTGCTCTAAGCGGGCTGAACAAGCCCGCTTTAGATGCGCCTTTGGAGGGTGCGAGGGACGGGTTGCAGGAGGTAGGTGTGCCGGCCTTCCTGTCCCTCGCAACTAGGGTGGAGTCGCGGGGGAAGAAAAGTGTCGGTATTCCGTAGGCCACTCTGCTTATCCTCCGCGACTCGGCGGGGGCCACACCGCTGATACGGTGTGGAGGGGCTGTGGAAGGAGGGGACATTCGGCATGGTGTCGTCGATCTCTCCTCCTTCTGCGGCCGAAATGGAGCTAGCGGCGGTGCGTAATATCGGAGACGCCGCTGGGGGCTGGGAGTTTGGTCCATTGCGTGGTTGGGGAACTCCTGGCTCCCATGGCCCCTGAGTAACAGACAGGGGGGAGTCTGTTACCTAACTTCAGGGGCCGAAACAAAGGGCACGCAAGTTCCGACGCGCCCAGAGGGAGGCAGATGGCCGAAGGGCCGAGATGGGGCTGCTTCGGCGGCCAGCGCTGGTGGGGTTGCAGATCAGTGCAAGCACGTTCCTGTGACCCCACCCTAATGGCGTCAGGAAGGAACAACGTGGTGGTTTTAGTCGGTGCGAGTCCGACATAACCCGTCTTTGCCCCCGCGAGGACGGGTATGCGTAGGCATTTCCCCACGGTAAAAAAAAGGGTTCCAAAGATGTTGTTTAGAGCCTCGTACACCCTTTGTTTTCATAAAGTTCATAAAATGCATAATATTATGATTTGTTATTGTTCAATAAATAATAATCTGATCTATTTTCAATAATTTCAGTGATTTACCTAAACCGTTTAAGTTACTATCAAATAGTACCAGGAGTACGGCACTCACGGACACTGGATTGATCATATTACGAAATGAAAAATGTATGATTTTAATTTCTTGTTATTAAACTACTCTTCACTAAAGTACTAAATAATAAATTCAACTTGTAAAGCTATTGTACAGATTTTATTACAGGCTTTAAGTGGGCCGACGGAATAAATAAATTGAGTAACAAAAATAAAACCTAACACTTGGGTTTTTATAGATATACGTTACTACGCCCGAACTGTCAAAGAAAGATCTGCAAAGAAATGCATTATATAAAGATTATATATATATGTATGTTTGAAATAATTTTATGTATTTAATAATAAATATTTTCCTTAAATGCAATAAGATTATTTTATAATTTTAATATTTATATACATGTATCGTAAAAAAAGGCAAATTAATGAAAATATAGCCATAAAAAACACAACAATAATTACCTGGCACCAGGTAATGTAAAATAGTTTAGTATGTAAAT
Organism: Lamproptera curius; assembly: GCA_029286875.1. NCBI lineage: Eukaryota > Metazoa > Arthropoda > Insecta > Lepidoptera > Papilionidae > Lamproptera > Lamproptera curius. The sequence continues at coordinate 853,495 of JAGSMT010000069.1, forward strand.
ATTAAATAAATAATTAGAAATGAATCCTGCGCAGTGCTAAATTTAATTAAAATCTGGTGGTATTCTATATAAAGAGGTATTTTGATGATTTACTCAAAATAATGGCGGATACGTACGTATGTGCTGTAAATTTTCATTCTTTATTATTTTATAAAATATTAAGAACCTTACGATTCCGCTTTAAATGTAAGTAGTCAATTAAATTTTACATTATTTAAAAATAATTTCAAATAAAAATGTTAAAATTATGATTTTAGTGGCAGTGATTTTAGTGTACGATTTTAGTGGTACTTTCCATACAAATCATAAGATATTTTTTTTTATTTTTCTTAAAAAATGAAGACTCTTCCAACAATTTCATATTACTGGTATCTGAATAAATATAACCTACCAAATTAAATATAATTTACTAAGCAAATATGCGTGCCCGTTTTGTAAAGTATTACTGATAGTTATTACAGTGCAAGTTTGAACCAAAGTTATAATGTTGTGTAATGACGGTGGCAGATAAATTTTGAAAGACGATCAAAACGCCTTCAACAACGATCTAATAATACAAGAATTAAATTGAAACAACCAAGTCACCTGTAAAAATCATCATCACGTACTAAGAACTATTTTGGATATAACTTAAACACAATATGAAACCAAATTGAAGAAACATATTAGGCGAATTTGATTTGAAATTAGTGCCATCTAGCGAACACTTGAAGATAAAGAAAATTTTATTAGAATTCATATCTACGAAATTTATACAGTGCCATCTAACGTCGAGGAGCATCGTTTTAATTAAAATTTACAAATAACCACGAAAATTTCAAATGCGTGAAGATTTAAAGAGAGAACTTTAGAAAAAAAGACTAAACACAACAAACAACAATAAATTTACAGTTATATAATATTTATGTATTAGGTTCAGACAACGCGCAATTACCATTGCGGAATATTTAATAAGTTGCACTACAATTTTACAACCTATGAAATATACCTCTATATATTTTAAATTTAAACCTGTATAATTTATAACTAAATTTTATGGTATGTCATTTATTTTGTAATATTTTTATCATTAACTTAGTGGGATCGGCGAAATCACTATATAATTATTCACAATTTTGAACAATTAATCAAAACATAAATATGATAGTACCGCTGCCTGGGGTTCGCCGGGGCACGTCTAGTACTGCCGCTGGACGTGGCAGCATATGATCTGCCAGTCAACGAGATATTGCACAATCCCCTAACAATAACTCGCGCCCATCTTCCCCACTAGCTGGCTTGGTGACGACGGGGTACGCAGGGGCCACTCAAACGACACCCGCCACTGGTGGAGTACGTCGCATGCGTAGGAATGCAGACATAAATCGGAACGCATTGCGAGCGTATATTAGGGCAAAAGGTGGAGAAACCGGAGGTTTTGCGTACCGGGTAAGGATGCATGGCATTTTTGCTGAGCTAGCATATTGAAATCGGTACATCATCCGTTCAAAATTATTTGATGATACTGAACTCGTACGGCTACGACGTGAGGTCATTCCAGTACCTTCTGACGACACTGCAGCTGAAAGTGAAGTAGTTTCTGTGGATTCTAACATGAATTCAAACACGGAGACACATTTATTACTCCGGCAGCGGTGGAATCGGGTGATCCTGGAATGGACTCCGATGAATTAGAGCATATGAGGAGAGTACTGAAAGAGACGATATTGGAAACGCGTAAAATACCTCTCGAAGATCGCCCACGTCTTTCCCGAATACCCCTAAGCAAGCGAAATCGCGCTTAATGATATGCTGGCTACTTATTTAGAAGCCAGCCTGGATCTTTGCGATACGACCTCCATCGTATATGGCGCTGCACTGACAGCTTTTCGTTTAGTTGGCGCCAAATTTGCTACCACTGGGGGTGCCACTAGGCATATAAATGATACCCCAGAGTGGAGAAAAATGATAAAAGAGCGTATCGCAAAAGCAAGGGCTCTTATCGGCAGGCTCCTTAGCTTCAGGTCTGGGAACAGAAGACCGAAAATCATGCAAACCGTCAGCATGGCGCTTGGTGGTACTGATTTAAGTCTGACCCAACCGAACATAGCCCATAAACTGGCGAAGCGCATTGATGACCTGAAGCAAAGGATCGCAGCTTGTGGGAAAGCGAATTCGGAGATATACGGAGAGGTCGAAGTGATTCAACCAGAATCGTCTCTTCAAAAGTGACCAGGAGAGGCTCTATAAATCCTTAGAGCGACGACCAGTACAAGAAGCGGGCCAAAGACCGAACAAGACTGTAACGATCGTGTTTTGGCGCAGCTTTTGGTCAGAGCCCGTTTCTCACATCGAGAGCACTTGGACAGAAGTCGTTGCAGGTGAATGTGAAGCCATTGTACCCATGAATCCACCAGATCATACACCAGACGACGTACCTAACGCAGTCCGTAAAGTCCCGAACTGGAAAGCTGTAAAACTGGAAAGTTCGGGGCTAGGCGCGCTCCATCATTACTGGGGTTTGTGGTGGCTAACACTTTACTAGCCCGACAGTTCCAAGATGCTATCGACCAGGAGTCGCTCCCGAGCCTCTTTACTACAGGGGTTACTCACTTGGTTCCTAAAGATAGGGTAACTGACCCTGCTAAGTACTGCCCTATCACGTGTCTAACTACCATTTATAAGACACTTACATCTATTCTGAGCACGAAAATTATCCGAGATTTAAACTACAACCGGATAATGTCACGTGCTCAGAATGGATGTAAAAAATCGTTCGACTCGGTACCTCATACATGGCTAGCGAGGTTATTCGAACTGTACAAGATCGATAGTACAGTAAGGATCGATAGTATTTAGGCGAGCGAATGACGGCTGCGGAAGACCGCATAAGGATACGTATGGGAATCTTCCAGGGTGATTTTTGAGCCTAATTTGGTTTTGCCTCTCTTTGAATTCTCTAAGAACACTGCTGGAGGCTTCAGCAGAGGATTTCAGCTTAGGTGGAAGGGACAAAGGTGACCCACTTTTTCTACATGGACGATCTCAAATTATTCGCCCCTAATCCGTATCATCTGATGGAATTGTTGAAGATTACTTGTGATTTTAGCAATTCAATTAGAATGGAGTTAGGAACGGATAAGTGTGTAATTCTCCATGTTGAAAGAGATAAGGTCACCCACACCGACGGTGTCCATCTAACAACTCAAGTTAACATAAGAACCCTCTCCGAAGCTAAAACGTACCGGTAAAATCATTTCGCGAAGTATTTTTTGGATGCTTGACAAAAGTGTTACATAGCTTTTTGTCAGGCGTAAATAAAGTACACGCGTATAACGGTTGTGTTATGCCCGTCTTCGTTAATACTTTAGGCATTCTCTAGCCGAAGCTCTAAACCGACAGAAAAGTCCGCATCACCTTGACGTCGCACAGGATGCACCACCTGAGATTGTCAGTGATCAGTGATGAGGTTGTACTTACTACGAAAGCATGGTGGGCGGGGCTTATTAAGCGCCCTCGCTATGCTTATAGCCATGAAGTGTGCAGCCTCCGTAAGTACTTCCTGGCGAAATCGGATGATGCATTCCACGCAGGCGTAATTGAAAGTGATAAGGGACTTACCCCTCTATCCTTAGCCAACGAGCAATGGCAAGACCCAGCAGTGCTGACCATCTCCGACTATGAGACTGTATGGAAAGGGAAAGAGCTACACGGGCGGTTCTACAAAGCTCTTCATGAGCCTCATGTAGACGCTACTGCCTCAGTAAACTAGCTACGTTTTGGTAATCTCTTCGATGAAAACCGAGGGTTTTGCCTGTGCAATATCAGGTTATTAAGACCAACAACTACAGGAGATACATTTTAAGAATAGCACCACAGACGTTTATCAAGCCTGTCGACATCCTGCGGAGACCCTGCGGAGACCCTGCGGCATGTCCGATTGTTTGGCTCTTTCTAGCACTGAGTATTTGCACAGGCACAGCCTAGTAGCCAGGATACTACATCAACAGCTCGCTCTGAAATACGAAATAAAAACGGTCTCGTGGATCGGAGATTGCCATATTACAAGTACTCGCCGGATGCCATGCTGGAAAACGATCGCGCAAGGCTCTATTGGGACCGGTCTATCATCACGGACAGAGAAACAAGCCTGACATTGTGGTGATGGTCAAGTGCATTTTTGGTTAACATTACAATCCCATTTGACGAGAACCTCGTGCAAACTGAAACAGAAAAGAAACGAAAATATCTAGATCGGGCTCATGAGGTTGCTGACATGTGGGTTCGGATGCCGACTGAAATTATCCCGATACTCGTTTCTGCAAACGGATTAAAACCAGCGAGACTTTCACAACACCTGAGGTGGCTGGGACTCCGTGACGGACCGCTTCTAGCTCAAAGGCAGAAAGCGGCGGTTTCTCTCCCTTTCGACCTAACCCTCGGCCGTTCGGTCTCCCCTGGCTTTCGTCTAGCTTGGAAGTTTTGATATATGTATTGTTTATTATATATCTAATTTTATAATTTGTATATGAGTAATATTTTATTTATTGGCATTAGTGTTCGTTTAAGCCAAACGAGAAACTGCTTTAGAAAACAAAACTATTTTTCATAAAATGTGGCAACTTTCATACAAGTTCGTCATCATCATCATATCAGCCAAATTAAGCCCACAGCTGGACATGGGACTCCCCCATGAGCCGTAAGAGATACGAGCACTCTCCACTGACTTCCTGCAAATTTGCAAAGTTCGTCACTCCATCTCGGGGGAACCTTTCTTCCCCATCGGTAATCGGTTCTACTAGCTATGTGGCCGAATCATTGCCACTTCAGCTTGCTAACTCTGCGAGCTATGTCGGTCACCATTGTTCTGTTGCAGATTGCAATGAAGACACCATTACGCACTAAATCACGCAGAGAAATTCTGATCATAGCCCGCCCCGTAGCTCGTTGAGCGACTGAGGAGGCCCTCAGATGGCCAGCAGTATAAGACCACGTCTCAGTGCCATAGATCATCACTGGCAACACACACTGGCTGAAAATATTTAATTTTAGACATTGAGGAATATCGCACGAGAGTATACGTCTAAGCTACCTAAAAGCTAGTAGTTAGACTTATATAACCAGACTCCTTGTCTCAGGTAAAAATACTCGTCAATAGACTAGACTTAGACATGATTTTTGTCTTGTCCTAAGGATGAACATCATCCTCAAACCCACGTGTTGGGACACATTGTGAAGGTCATTGAGCATAGCGTTAAGGTCCTGTAGCGACTCCGCTATGATAACTATGTAATCGGTCAATCTAAGGTGAGTGATGAATTTGCCTTTGATATTTAAAGCTCAAGTTGTATGTTTTATATTTAATAAAAGTTTTTAATTAACAATACAATATTTTTTTCTGCTTTTGATTTAAATAAATATTATTTTGAATTATAAACTAATGAGATAACTTTTACCCTGAATGTAACCACATTATTATGTATCAAACTTAAAAAATACCTACTTAAAAAGCCATTTTTATAATCATCACTACTATTACTACCATAGATTTGCATTCATTAAAGGGTCATTAACTGTATCTATTTAACATATCCTTAATATTCTTGATATTAATCTTGATTTTTATCATTATCACTCATACTCAACCTATGTATTAATATGTATTATTTATCGAAAAGTATAGGTTCCAATCCTGCAAGGAAAGAACTTTGCGCTACCACTGTTTTTGCTTTTGGAAAATTAGGAAAATATTAAAAAAAAATAGTAATCTGAAAACGATATTAAAAATTTTATAAATGTATATCTACATAAAGACTAATTCCTAACGTTTGAAGCGACAGAACATTATTAATATGCCACCTAAAGCGCACAAAGTTTTAATTAATTTGCGATCACATACGGATAATTTTTTCTTATTCATACTAAATCTTCGTTGGTCTTGGAACTTAAATCTATTATTAATGATTTTTAGCTTCTTTCTATCTATTTTAGCATTCATATAAAACATTACATGGAGCGGTATAATGAAATCAATAAATCACTAAAAGTAATAATGGAACAACGTTTTATATTTACCAGATAGTGTGCTTAATTATCGAAGTTGGAGTTATGGGTACAATTAATTGAAATAATGAATAGATTAAACTTTTTAAAAATAATGCTCTAAGGAGAATGCATTTGTTGGAAGGATCGAAATTTACTTGTTATTAAAAAAGTTTAGTGTCAACCTATTATGAAGACCACATGCGAACCAAAGCCTACTCTGTAGCAATGTTTGGGCTGATTGATCTCTACAATTTACATATCGGTGAAAACAAAACAAGTTAAATTATCGACCAGAAAATTTCTAAATTTGATAAAATTTTTGGTAAAGATATAGATTTCTGTAAAGCAAATTTACTTTTTATTTTAAAAATTTAAAGCGCTTTACCTAAGCAAACTTAAAAATTAAATTATCCTTATTATCTAAAATGTATCTATTTTTATAGATTAAAATTTTACCAAATAATATAAATGTCATGTGCTACATTGTTCAAAGAAATGTAAATCGTTTGTAAATTTTATACTAAAATAATTTAAAAAGAAAAATAAATTAAGAGAAATCAATGATTTAGTTTCTATTAATTAATATTAACTAACATAACACTACAACATTTAATATTTAAATTATGATTGATTATTTTCGTGATAATTTAATTAAACCATGTTTTACGCAAAGTATAACGGAAAAATGTTTAAATTAAATCATATTGATATCAAATAGTTATTTACATGTTTTATAGCTACCTCATTTTTCGCTTTTAATACTTGTATTGTTAACATAATAGTGTCTTAGTCATGGCTAAATTTCATAAAATTTGAGTAATGCCTCAAGTTTATGGATAATCTGGACCTTTATCTGATATAGCCAAAGTTCAGGAAAGTTTACAGCAGCCGGTACGAGGGAAATTCCGAACAGGCTGCCCGAGATCGCAGTAACGGTTGAAAGATTTGTTAAAAATATTGTGAAGGCATTAATTATTGTTATTTATCACACAACTTATTTAATACATCTTTCATACATCATCAACCTTTGTTAGTCCACTGCTGGACATAGGCCTCCCCTAATACACTCCTAATGAACCATAATTTAACGTATTAACTTATTTAAAACGAGAAGCAAATGAGCACAAATTAAGTAGATATTAGAAAAGGCTAACATTAGTAAATAAACAGTATTATAACACAGTAAAAGTAAAAGTTAATAGATTTTTGAAACATCGACTATTATTGTGTTAAAAGCATTGATAATCTTTTTTAAATTATGATTATAAGATGAGAAAAATGTAAATCTAATATATAATATGCGCATAGCATATTATCTAACATCTTACATACATTTACATTCCATTCTATCGTAACTCCATTTACTTAAGTCTTGCAAGCCGCAAAAGTTTTTTAAGACCTTAATCTTTCGCTGTCGAAGCGCACTTTGAAAGGTGCTTTCACAACCATAATTACTTGAACGGATTTTGTTAAGAACAACTGTTACGTTGAATTAAATTATTCTTTTAATAAATGTTTTTTTTTAAACCGATTAATATCAAATTAAAAACATTTAATTTAATATATTTTAAAAAACAATGTTTTATATTTTCATCTTATTTTCAAGTTTTATTCTACTCCCTTGCGTGTTTGCTTGATCGTCTTTATTGCAAATGCTAGTTCCATCAAAATATTTTACGATCCCTCTTCTTTGCAATAAACATTGCTCGTCTCAGACATAGTGACATGGTTTCTGGCAATCGTAATCTGTTTTATCTACAATCAACAGATAAAGTGCACAAAACGTATTCAATCTATTTTAGTTAGATTAATAAAAGTAAGAATGGTGCTTCATGAAAACAAAATAATAAATTGTCAAGTAAAGTTTCAATCAAAGCAATGATTACACACAGTTTTCCGAGTGACAACAAATAAATGTGGTGGCATGACACGTTTGAATCAGATGTAGGATAAACCGATCGCTAAACATGGTCCTACAGGAGTTATCTTGTGACTAACCATGCCAAAGTAGCTTGAGCGGTTTTACTCCCCGTGTTGGCTTCACACTTTTCACTCTGTAGAAAGTTTTGCGGAATAATGCTTCTATTTTAGCGATGTACGTCTGGCAAAGTACTGTCACGATGTTTATTGCAGCCACAAAACAATAATGTATAAACACTACTTTTCAAATTTTTGGGTCCCGAAGCCAGAGAGTAAAGCGCCCTCGCCTAGTGCACGCCTTCTCTGTTTTGTAAGTTTTTGGACCGTATCCTATCATGCTGGTCCCATGCGGGTTGGTGGGTGGACCGACTTTTTACATGCCCATCCGAAGCATGGATCATCTTACTTTTCAGACTACTGGTTGATCAGCCCAAATTGCCCTAACTAACTAGAAAGCAATAATGAAATTTTGTTGAATTCCAGCAGGATTCGAATCCAAGACCTCCAGTTTCTAAAGTAGACAAGGTAAGTAAGGGTACTTGATACCTTGATTTTTTTAATTTTTTAAAAATATCACGTAACAACTTTCAAGGTCTCTATGAATGGAAAGGACGAAAACTATTTTACATATATTTTGCCGGTGATTGCATTAGTAAATATGTAATGATGTCGATGATGTACAAAAAATAATCTATTGTCGCAGTCACCTAGTCAGTTAGCTGCCTCGATATTGCAGGCTGGCCTATCGGATTCTGGATTCTCCGAGAAGGACCAAAACCTCTCAATTAGTAAATAAAAGTAAATAATTACTTTAAAGATTTTTTTATTGTAGTGTGTCAATACAATTTACCTTAATATATTACTTAAAGAAAGGCGCGCAGTTTATATTTCAGTAAACTAAAGTTAACATATTTGTAAAACACTATTTGTGAGTATAACTTGATTAAAATGCAAGTAAGCAAATGCAAGTCACATGTTTTTTTTTATGTTTGTTTTATTTTAATGAAAGAGGAACTATATTTTCGCTTCACAACCCGAACCAGAGTAAACAGTGACAGGTGCCTGAGATTCAATCCTCTTACACCATCCATTAAGATTTTCGCACTCACAAAGCTCCTTTTGAGTAACATAACTTTGAACTTTGTAGCACATGTTATTCATTCATATTAATCATTATCTTCGTTTAGTGTGCTTTAATTCACAAAAAAATACTTTGCACATATTATAATTTTAAAAACAATACATTTTCTTAGATTGAATATGAATCGAATGCAGTTATTTAGAAGTTGGTCTAGTTTATTGAGATTATCTGCTTTCAGGTCAAAGTAACATACGTCACCATATTAATGTTGTCTCGATTACGACATATTTATTTAAATTAAAATTTTTGAATGCATTTATTTTTAAACAAGCGGCAAACTTTTGGAATCAACTTAATTAATTTGGCTGTAACACATTTTAATCAAGCCAATGCCTCATATGTGCCTAGGCCAGTTAAACTACTAGGTAAATAACACTTACACCGAGATTTGAACCTTGGCTTGGTCGATCACTTTATGAGAACCTTTTTTTACCGTGGGAAACTGCCAACGAATACCCAAATTTGCGGGGTAAAGTACGGATAATGACGGGCTCACACCGACTAAAACTGCCACGTTGTTCCGTCCTGGCACCTCGAATATGCGGTCAAAGGAAGTCTTTGGCAGTTTCCTGTGACCCCATCAGCACTAGCCATGAAAGCAACCCCATCTCGGCCCTACGGCCAACTACATCTCTGGGCGCGTCAGAACTCACGCCTGTCGTTAGGCCCGTACATCTCAGCGCAGCAGACCCCCGAACCTGTTATCTAGGAATGATGGGACCCGTTGATGGGAGGATGGAAAATATTAACACTGGCAGGGCAAAACTTAAAGCCCCCGTGTAGATGATGGACTCAGCCACCGGTAACATTTTGACCGCAGTAGGAAGAGAGATGGCCGACGCCATGCCGAATATAGGATAAATTAATTCTACATTTTACTTAATTCTACATAATAGTTTTCCTGCAACCTTAACAGCTGTATTAGATATGAAAGAAGAAATTCCAAAAAAGAGAAACTCTGGCATTGCTTTTATGTAATATTTGAGTAGGTATACATTTAAATAAAGTCGTATATAAATGTTTAATATTTATGTATCACATATTAAAAAATAGAATCATTACTTGACTAAGTTTTTCCCATCATTTTTTGTTTTTGTTGTGACCTTTTTTAAAAACATCATGAACAGTACCATTGAAACAATTTTATTCCAGAGTGTGATTCGGTTGCAGCAAGTTTCTTTAATGTAACATTCGGTCATTATCAATATTTTATGCGTGCCGAAAACAATTTCGGACTTTTGTTTTTTGCACTTGTCATTTCATGTTTGTGATACACGAGGCACTTGTTCTATGCGTGTAAATTTGAAATATATTTTAAAAGTTGTACATAGGTGAAGCAAAGGGAGTATTTTGCGAATAAACACCATGCTGCTCCATTAAAAAAGTCGCTGCGATAATTTTAATTCAACAAAATATATACTTTCTAAAGCATTTACTTAGGTATTCGGTGGATTTGTAGTGTAGAAGCATAACACTTTTTTTAAATTATGCTTCTGCCCTAATTTGAGTATGCGAAATCAATTTTATTCAAAAATGTAATAAACAAGAACTTCAAGTTTTTTATGTTACACTTCTTTTGGAGCGTTTGAAAAAAAAATTAAGACTATTTTTTTATGTTACGCCCAAACACCGTCATAAGAAACCGAAACCCTGTTGTTCGATATAGTCAAATGACAACTGTACGTCACGATACGTAAACACACCGCTATCATCAAATTGGCTATTGAAATTTCAGTTATTTTTCTATATTTTAATAAACTTTATTACAAATACCAAATAAATATTTTTTTAATCGTTAGTGTCGTTGTTTCTGGTTCAATCTTGTTGCGCTAACGCGTTACTTTTGGTTCACAGTAATTTTTTGTATTATACGGAAATTTTAGATTTCAGCTTAGAAAACATTAATGATTTTATAGAAATATATAGTACAGACTATAGGTATATAAGCACATTTTTTAAATTGAGGGTTATATAAATATCTTAATACATATAAATCACGTGTCACGTTGTTTGTCCGCGATGGACTCCTAAACTACATTACCGATTTTAAAATATAGTTGCACACCATGTGCAATTTAATCCAACTTGAAAGATAGAATAGCTTACATCTTAATTTACAGTCGCAATATTGTTTTATTGCGATTTATTTTTCTATTATTATTTCATGCAAAATGTTTGCTACAAAACGATTATGACAGTTGGCGATATCTAATGATTGCGTTGTGTGTTAATAGATGGCGCTATTTAATAGAATGAACAATTCGTTTATAACGAGAATTGGGACAATAAATAGTAATTGCTTAAAATGAATTAGTTTTGGTCATCCAATTTTATAATGATGCAAATTCATAAAGCCGTTACTTCATACCAGTCCATTAAACTAAAAAAAATTAATGAATAAAATACCGTCAAAAATTCTATGATTTTTACAAAACAAAATTAAATAAAAAGAAGGAATAATCAGAAATATTTTATGATATTTTCAATGACGGATATGATTGAAGATGCTGTAAGTATTCGTTATTTATTACTTCATATTATAGTCATTTCCTTACGCTTGCGACAAATTGAATCAACTTTTATTCTTTGTTTTTTAAAAACCATGCAACAAAACGTTAAAATTATGTTATTGTTGGTAGTGCTCTGTATGTATACAAATTATACCATTTTTAATAGAAAAGTAAGAATTAAAAAGCACTTAAAATTTTTAATTAATCGTCTTCAGTCTGTAAATACCAATCCAATTGATTTTATATCAGTGTTATTTATTATTGCATTCAGGTGTAACGGTAGCATCATCGAGGTCACAGTTTTTTTACCAATGGCACTTAACTAATAAAACATGACTCTTTCCGTTTATCTTAAGACCTTAAATTGTTAATTTACAATGTAAAATAAGTAAATCCTTGCCGCAGAAGCACGTGGCAGGGTCTGCTAGTAATACTATAAAACGCAACAGCTTTTGTTGAAATAAAATGTCTCACACAACTTGTTTTTTAAATACTAAACTTTTCAAACACGGTTTATGTAGGGTTACAGTATATTACAAATTGTTCGGAAGAGCAATTTGGAAAGCAATTAAAAGTCATTGAAAAGTACTTCATACGTTATTAAAAATTGCAAAGAATAATAGTGAAAGAGAATTAACATTTCAATTTGCGATTTCAAGTTTATTATGAATTTAAAATTCACACTAGAAATATTATCTCAAATTTCATAAAAATTGCCAAATTGAGTGACTGACTCTTTCAGTCTATATTTACAAAAGTTAAAATGGAAGTTAACAATTTTTTCAATACAATTAATTACAAATGACATTAAACTTTTAAAATATTTTTATTGAGTAGATTTAAGCATCGATTATAAATTTAAAAGACTGCATTTATAACACTTTTTTCATCTTTTTCTCATCATTATTTTTTTCTTTTAAATTTCACAAAAAGCATTGTACATGATAGGATTGCAATGCTGTAGAAAACATGAAACGCTAAATGAAGTTTACCTTCTACCCTACAGTACAATATATACTATTTTCAGGTGAGAAATTTTAGTAGGATTTGTAAAGTACAAAGAATTATAAAATCAAGCATAATAGTAAAAACATGTTAACATTCAATGGTTTAATTTGCTTATAATTACAGTATGGCTTTTTTCAGAAAAACCTTACAAAGCAATAATTCTCAGTAAAATTAAATACTGAAGTTATTTAAGTGAATTATTCATGAACACATAAAGTAACTTCTTTATTCCGTAGACACAGATACATATTCTTCTAATTTTGAGGCGAACGTACTTTTATTATTTATTTAGAACATATAACAAAACACTAATAACATAAGTTGGTTACATTCTTAAGATTTCTTATATTAAGAATATATAAAAAAAATATATATGAATATGTTTGTTTCATATTTTATTGCTTGAAGGAACAATGTCTATTGTCATAAAGTTATAATTATAGCTTGTTTTGTCTATTCTATGATAAGTACAAAACCGAAAACTGTTATAGACAATACAACCGGCGCAATTTGAGCCCATTGTTTGAGTTTTGAGTTCGTAATTATCTATTTATTTAGAATTAAAAAATAAAAATGAACAGAATGGTAAAGAATAGATTTTCGACGAAAATCAGATAAAATGTGTATGTGCAAGGTAACACGTGATAAGCCATATGCTGTTTTTTAATTTGATTTTCTGTGCCTTAGTATTCTATTACAATGCACTTATAATATAAATAAAAATAAGCTAGCTTATACTGGCAATTGCCCAAGTTTATCGTATTTATCAAAATCTTGGTTTGATGATTCCTCTGCTAATAATGTACCGATTTATAAAACATATGTTTTGAAGTGCTAATAATGACAAATTTTAATAAATAATATAACTATTATATAATAATACTAAAATTGCGATACAGTTAAGTTTTGTAATAAAATCTTCAAGTAACTTAGAGTAACGATGTTTAATGTCGCCAGAGCAGAAAAATAACAAAGTCATATAGTCCGACGTCCATAAACACGTGATACGGTGTCTCAGATAAGAACGCCCTACAGAGTAAGAAAATTGCAATATCTGTAAAACGAAATATCTTAATGTTCTCATTCCGCATTTCTTGTTATAAGATTAAGTCGTATTTCTATTCATAGTACAGTAAAATTAGTTTTGCAATTAAAATTTCATGAAATCTTCATCGTTTTCATTCTAAACATTTTTTATAAATACTAATTTCAGAAATTTATAAATAAGCCCATTTGACTACAATAAAATAAGTAGAAAGTTCAAAAAAAATAGCTCCTGTGAACTGTTGTTTCTAGATACAATATTAATTTCTACGTTTTAAGAAACGTGACAAATGTCAATTAGAAAATATATGTTAATATCAGGTAAAATATAAACGTAATAAAATATTTTTTTAACGAAAATTTTTTAAAGTTTGCAGATAAAAAAATATAAACTTACTATTAGAGATGAAACATAACAAGAAATAAATAAAATAGTTTATAAATATTTACATTGTTAGTAAATCCTTAAACGAAAGTCATACCAGAAACAGAAATGTAACTTTAAAATAACGATTGTGCTTCGTATGTTTATATAATTTTAGTAAAGGTTATATTCAAAAGCTCATATTATTAATGACATTTACTGTTCCAATAGGTTAAAAGTTTATATATTATTAGCTTATCATCTCTGTTTATACAGACCATTGTGCTAGTTTTGTAAAACGGAAGTCATGCAGTTATCCTTTGTCTTTCATGTACACAATTCCACTGCCGCAATTTAGCCCCATTGTTACATTTAAGTTTACTTATCCAAGAATTTATTGTTTCTACATTTGAAAAAGGAAACTAGCGAACATTTATTTGAACCAATGAGTGTAGTTGACTACGAACAAATTTCTCATCGCCTCTTTTTTATCATGTATCTTTTTGAATCTATTTTACTGTTATACGCACTAAAATTTGTAATCATGTATGAATGTTCGTAAAACTTTTACGCGAAAAACACTAAAGTGGTTGTTACTGTACTTTAAAGTTACTAAAATTACTCATTTTTATAACTTATTGGTTATAATGTTTTAAATATATAGTGTAAACTATCCAATTAACAGTATTCTAGTAGTATAAGTGCTACATATGTACACAAAACCTACCTCGTAAATGTACGAGGTGTATATCTTGACTATAAATATAAATTATTAAGGACTAAATTTTAGCCAATCTTATTTCCAGAGGAAGCTCATTCTATAAAAGAATTTTACAATGGTTGACTGGGAGACAATACCTTTGGCATTAAGTCCGCCAGGGTACGAGCAATGTACAAAAACTGTGTGTATAAATAATAAAGATACAAGTAAGCATCGACATTAGTTTAAAAAAATTACATTAGTTACAAATGATAGAATTTCAAATACATTATTAAAAATTGATATCAAACCTGCTATGCAAACAAGAAGGATAGTATTTGTATTACATTGCACTTAATTATTTTTGTGTATAAAAAACGAAACTTACATATTACATAATTTACTATTAAAACTTGGAATTTGGGAAAAATGCATTACAAACTCCCAAAAATTGATCGCACATATTTTATTTTTTAGCATTTCTTAATCATTGATTTTACTATGTTACAGTGCTACAAAAAGCATTGTAAATACTAAATAATTGGTGACACCTTAGATACAATATTTTAGATGTAACCGACTATTTATCTGTTGAAGTATCTTTTGTACGAAATATATTTTACTATTAAATTCGTACACTTCAACAAATATTGCAAACATTTTTAATAATAATAAATGAAATATTTGGATACCAGTGTTGAATGGATGTCAGCGTTTGTTATTTACTGCTATCGACCTGTTTATAGGGACGCCCGCCAAAAATACTGCCCCGTTGGGAAATTAAGTCAACCCAAAATATGTTCCGTTTATCAACAACATTAATACACTTTCACGCCTTTATGCATTATTCTATTATGCAAAAGTACGAGTTCATATTAATTTTTTTTGGGTATAAAATTGTTTATGTAAGGCCTTGCCTTACTCAGTAAAAGATTAAAAGACGCTCTTTAAGCAGTATCACGACAGTGCCAAATACTTATCTTGAAAATAAAAGAAATATCAGCAGTTTATTTTAATGATACATTAGCCATCAAGCTACACGAACGTCTCAGGTTTTTCCACAATGATTTGGTTGACTTTATTATTTTTTAAAATTATGTGACACGAGGAAGGCAATAAATAAGACAATGTAGTATAATATTACAAAAACTGAACTTAACAATGTCTTGATGACAAAGAAAGTTAATCTCTGACTTTACAAGATATGTTTAACAAAAAAAAAATTGTTAATAAAGAGAGTTTACATTTCAGTTACAATATTTATGTATATATAATAAATACTTGTCAATTATTCTAATTTACTACCATTGACCTATTTCTCGGGCGCCTGAAACACTGTCCCGCTGCAAAAAATAAGTCACAAAACGTTGATGCACGTTAACACCAACATAACTATTGTAATATCGATATTCAGGTCAGACGTAGGTTTCTCATTATTTCATAAGTCTTTCATTTTATAGTCTATTAGAAAAGGTTATGTTCTAATAGACATTTTATTTTTACATACAATATTTACATATATATATACATATAATAACATATATAACTAACCTACTTACTAGTTTTAACACACTAACTACGATGTCTCGTAAGCTATAAGGCCGATTGACTTAAGGTGTGGTATGAATATTTTTATTGCAAAGTAGAGATCAGCTTAGAACCGGCTTTAAGAAATTTCACTCCCAAAGGCGATTGCGGGGGCGTATACAATTGAAAATTACCACGCGGACGAAGTCCCAGACAACAGCTAGTTTAAAATATAGAAATTAATTAAAAATTGCTCATAACTTTATTAAACACTTAAAAACGTAAAATAGCGGTGACTTAATACTTCGATGTTAAAACATATATAATACAGCTTTAATTTTGTTTGTAGCCTTAGGTGCATTTCGATTTAACTTGATTCACTGTATAATCAACCGTATCCTTAAATATTTGGGTTATATGACAACCAAACATCATGTAGAAAAATCATTACGATACATGATAAATACAGTATATATGATAATATCTGCTATCGTAACTACTCCTAAGTGCGCCTCACCAAGATGAAATATAGAAACTGATTAAAGCAAATCGATACTCGTATTTCAAACTCAGCTAGCAGTAGTTAGTTATGGATTACATTCAGTTATATCCTTAAAAAATAAAAATTTTGAGTTTAAAATATAACATTATAACATCAGGATTTTTACTGGTTTTGGAATTAAATTCTAACGGCGTACCTCAAATTACTTTTTTTCCTCAAATTTTATTTTCTTTATTTAAAGAACTTTATAACTCAAGACAATTTTAAGTTACAAGGTACAGTTGAAAAACTTCAAGATATAATTTAACTTGTTTGGTGTACAAAGTAAATTACATCTGGGAGTTGTCTGAAGGCTTCTACAGAATTAGGAAGTGATTTGTAAACAACCGTAAATCCAAAAATACTTGCTGTATTTTACGTAATATTTACCTGCAAAGACTTTTGTCTATATTATATAACAGCTGCCCCATGACATTCTGTATTAACGCGACTTAACACTTAGTTGGTGCAACCAAGTAAGTAGCGCCTGTCTAAGCATCAACAATGCGCTAAGATCTTTTTTCGACCTTAACATTTCTTTTTCTGGTAAAACGAAACTATCAGTCAGCTCAGTCCATAATTTTGCTGGTTTGACCTGAATGCAGATCAGCCCAATAAAACTTGACTGTTTTCTGAATAACTCTATTTTCAATCACCGTAAATATAATCAAGTGTCACTAAATCTTTCTCAACTTCAGTGGTTAACTTACTTTTAAACTTGAGTCATCGTTTCACTTTTTAAACACACTCAGTTTTTTTACTTGTATATATCTAAATTTCTTTTACATCCTGTAAGATTAGCTCACCTTTGCCTGTTTGTATCAGTGCGGAAAGTTAAAAAAAAATAAAAACATGTTGGTTTGATAATCTTATAAACCAAAAATATGACCGCCTTTAAACAGGGAATGGAAGTTAAAAAAAATAACGATCAAAATCTATACACATAAAATATAAATAAACGTACGATCAGAATTGAGTACTTGCTTCTTTTGAGAAATTTGTCAAAATAAATATGTTTATCTATTCTATTTATTTGAGTCCTTCAATGTGTTTTATTTGGATAGTTTTATAACGCACATATGCGACCACTCCGGGCAATATTGCCTTATGAATTCCAGAATATGTATTGCTAGAACGTGAGAGAGAACAGTTTTAATAAAAATACTTATTTCATTATAGAATTTGAATGTACTAAACATTTAATGTACTCTTACTCTTAACACAAAACGTAATAAACGCGATAAAAATCTTTGTTGGCATACCTAGAAGGTTTCGAGTCTTTAAAATTTAGTAATTCATTCTTCTTATTGATTGGCCAATTTTTCAAAATAAAATGCAAAATATAAACTTTTTACAAGAAAAACATAACATTTATGATATGTATCGGTAGCGTATTGCCGCTATGTATAGTCTTCATTCATTACAGTATATTACTTGGGATATTGGCCACATATGTTCGTAATAATGCAATTTAGGGGAAGGGCATTGTACATCAAACTACCAAACCAGGCTACCAAAATAAGTAAGAAAATGACCACACCCATATAACATTAAGATTGTTTGTGTCCTTTTCATATAACACTTATTTATGGATATATTAGAAGAAACAATTTAAATTTAGGAATATAGTATACAATAACATAGTAGTAATAATTGGTGCAAAATAAAAATCGGCGCTTTTAAGCCACCTACTAGCCACCTAATACGATAGAGGTCGTGGGTTTAAATATTTTAGTTATCGTTGTTTTCTAAATTTGGGCCAATCAACCAATTGTCTGTAAAGTAAGTTAATCCATGCGTCAGATGGGCATGTAAATATTCGGTCCACCCACCAACGTGCATTAGACAAGCGAGGTGGGATACGGTCTAAAAACACTCTAATGAAAAAAGCGTGCATTAAGGGAGGCCTATGTCCAGCAGTGGACTAACGCAGGCTGGGTGATGATGATGATGATATATACCTGGCGATATTAGACGGATACACGAACTGCCCATAAGAAAGTAGAAATTTAACTAAAATAATTCGTTTTACTCTATCGAGTTATATTTTTAAAACTTAAAATTAATATGCAACGCAACTGTGATATACTCGTAGCTATGGCTGAGCCATGAAGGTTGAGTATTACTCAATATTAAGCCCTTTTGGATTTATTACATTACAACATTTTTAATTTTTCATTACATTGTGCTCAGTACATTTTTGTATTGAATGTGGTATAAAAGAACATTAACTTCTCGCGTGTTTGTTGGCATTTCGAATCTTTTCATAGCGCCTAAACATAAAACAACTGCTGCGTTTTTAGTTTTATCGAAAATCAGGTATATTTTTATTGAGTTCATCACACAAATGAATTAAGGGTTAATATGTCTTCCATGATATACAGTTTACAGATTACTCACTTTCAATCCATTGTCACGAAAGGTATTTACATACATAATGAACTGCATGATTTCACCTCGCTTCTATTAAGCTCCGTAATCTTGAATTAATTAAAACGACATTATTTTATACTAATAATATAAATAAAGTTGATAAACTGTTATTCCGTAACAAAAATAACTTGACACTCGAATTTTTATCGAAAAACTATGACGCCCGAACTGTCAATGAATAATCTTATTAAACGAGTGACATTGACATATCAATTTATATAACGGTTTGACATAAGGTTAAAACTGATATTATATACCGGAAGGAAAACTTACACCAATTCTTCTAGTATTACTAATGTCACCGCCGATTTTGATAAGTATGTGTTTTGGATCCGAAAGTGGGTATAAAATATAAGAACGTGAGCATAAGTTGCCAGAGTTGTATTAAAAAAATATTATTTTGAATTAAAAACTAATGAGAAAACTTTCACCCTGACTTTGATAAAAACAAAATAAAAAACATACCGACTTACAAACCATTTTTTTCATAAGCGCATAGCTTATTTTAGTTAGGCATTTTAATATTATTGAACCGGATTTACAACTAAGCATTAAAATACTAGTTTTTTACTTTGTTTTTGTGTACTTAACTAATGTATAATCATTACGTTTATTACTCACATATATATGCAATCATCAAAAGACCATTTACTGTATATTTTTATCACATCCTTATTATTTTTATCTTATTAAAATATATACATAAAAAATTTAGTAACATTTTAAGGTTACAATTTTACTTTAATATTTTATTTACAAAGCGAAACAACGTTAACGCAAAGTTGTTTCTGCGCAGGATTGGAACCTATACCCTTCGATAAATAAAGGCTATACCACAAGGTTATCGGTTAAGTCTAATATATAAAAATAATTTCCAGGTTAGTAACCGATAATCGTTAACGATAAAAAAGAACAACTCCTAACAGCATACTACATAATAATATTAATAGGCAAGCTACATCGTATAAAGTTTTAATTAACTTGTCATGACTAATGGCCTTACGGATTAATTTATACTAATTCATACTACATTTTCTTTGGTCTTGTAACTTATATCTGCAATTAATGATTTTTAAATATGAAACCGTTAGCTGTTTAAAAAACCTTTGTTAACGAGGAGCCGGCATCTGCTCTCATCCCCCGTATGTCATTAATTAAGCTGCGATGTGGACATTCAATTCAAAGAATTAATTAGCATCTCTCTACCTAATTTAGCATTTATATTAAACATTACATGGAGCGGTACAATGAAATCAGTAACTCTCTGTAAATTATAATGGTTATTCAATTAAAACGTTTTTTTTTATATATGCGAGGTAATGAGAAGTTTTAAATTTTATGATGTACTTTTGAATACGATTGATTGCATAAATTAAAATTTTATACTTAAAAAGGCCTTAATAAATTTGAGTGACTAGTTAAAATGACCGCAGTTACATGCATTCATAATCATCATCATCATCATCATCATCAGCCTGTGTTAGTCCACTGCTAGACATAGGCCT
The DNA here is from genome assembly GCA_029286875.1 of Lamproptera curius. Taxonomy (NCBI): domain Eukaryota; kingdom Metazoa; phylum Arthropoda; class Insecta; order Lepidoptera; family Papilionidae; genus Lamproptera; species Lamproptera curius. Next base: position 874,212 of record JAGSMT010000069.1, read on the forward strand.
CCCTATTGCACGTTCACTCCATATACGGGGCTTTTGGACCGTATCCCACCACGCTGGTCCAATGCGGGTTGTTGGGTGTACCGACTTTTTACATTCCCATCCGACGCGTGAATAATCATGAATCATATTACCCTCTAAAAAACTATTATTAAAACTTTTAGGGTCCCCGCAGTATTGAACCCACGAGGGAAATTCCGAACAGGCTGTCCGAGATCGCAGTAACGGGTGAAAGATTTGTTAAAAATGCTGTGAAGGCATAAATTATTGTTATTTATTACACAACTTATTTAATACGAGAAGCAAATAACCGCAAAATAAGTAGATATTACAAAAGGCTATTGGATAAACAGTATTTATAATAAAAGTTAATTGATTTTTGAAACATCGACTATTTTTGTCTTAAAAACATTAACAATAAAATTGTAAATCTAATAGATAATATGCGCATAGCATTTTATCTATTTAATTTACATTCTATTCTATCGTAAGTTCATTTACTTAAGTCTTGTAAGCCGCACGAGTTTTTTTAAGACCTTAATCTTTCGATGTTGAAGCGCACTTTGAATGGCGCTTACGGCAACTGCTTTCACAACCATAATTACTTGAACGGAATTTGTTGAGAACAACTGTAACGTATAATTTAATTATTTTTTTACTAAATTTTTAGTTTAAAACCTATTGATATTTAACCAGACATAATTAAAAAACATTTAATTTAACATATTTTTAAAAACAATGTTTTATATTTCAGTTCTTATTTTCAAGTTTTATTCTACTCCCTTGCGTGTTTGCTTGATCGTCTTTATTGCAAATGCTAGTTCGAACTATATATTTTACGATCCCTCTTCTTTGCAATAAAAATTGCTCGTCACAGACATAGTGACATGGTTTCTGGCAATCGTAATCTGTTTTATCTACAATCAACAGATAAAGTGCACAAAACGTGTTCAATCAATTTTAGTTAGGTTAATAAAAGTAAGACTACCGCAATTTTACAATTAACATATATGTAAGCCAAACTGCCAACGGAAAACACAGTTGCAAAAAATATACAAAGTATGAAAGATTATAAAATTTATGATTACAGTATGATTGTTTTATTTAAACAAAATAATTAATCGTCAAGTAAAGTTTCAATCGATGCAATGTTTACACACAGTTTTCTGAGTTACAACATATGTATGTAGTGGCATGACACGTTTGAATCGGATATAGGATATACCGCTCGCTAAACATGGTCCTACAGGAGTTTGTGACTGACCATGCCAAAGCAGCGTGAGCGGTTTCACTCCGTCTTGGCTTCACATTTTTTTATTGCCTACGCAGGCAGACGAGCAGTCGGCCACCTGATGGAAAGTGGTCACTGACGCCCATAGAGATTGGCAATACTGGTATCACCAACGCCTACCGTGAGACATCACCCAGTAAATCGCTGGCTACGGTGCCCTTCAAACCGGAACACAGTAGTTTTTCACACTATTGCTTTGCTGTAGAAATAGGCACCGCGTTGGTACCACCAGATGGTCCCCTGTAAAAGGGGATCTACCAGCGTAAATTTGTTACTTTGTAGAAAGTTTTCAGTTATTATGCTTCTATTTTAGGGATGTAGGTCTGGCAAAGCACTATCACGATAATTATTGCAGTCACAAATCAATACTGTATAAACACTACTTTTTAATTTATAGGATCCCGAAGCCAGAGAGAAGTACCTCCCTAGTGCACGCCTTTTCCGTTTAGTATGTTTTGGACTGTATCCCACCACGCTGGTCTATTGTGGGTCGGTGGGTGGACCGACTTTACATGCCCATCCGAGGCATGGACCATTTTACTTTTCAGACTACTGGGTAATCAGCCAAATTGCCCTAAACAACTAAGAAGCAACAATGAAATTTTGTTGAGTTCCAGCAGGATTCGAACTAAGACCTCCGGTTTCTAAAGAACACGCCCTTACCATTAGGCTATATTTTTAGATTTTCTAAAATTGTTACGTAACAATTTTCAAGATCTCAGTATGAAAACTATTTTACATATTCTTTGCCACTGATTGCCCGCATCATTAAATGATGTTATTGATGTACAATAAAATCTATAGTCGCAGTCACCTAGTCAGTCAACTATTGCGTATTGCGAATTCATTTTGTAAATTAATCAGACTCTATCTCTACATATTATCTATCTCTTCCTCGTCAGTTTGTTATGGTGTTAAAATTAGTATCAGTTGACGCCATGAAACAGGACGAAGCTGAGAAGATTTTAGCTGCCTTGTATACTGGCTTAACGGATTGTCTGACAAAATTAAAACATCCCAATTTCCAAGTTGGAGTAAATAATTACTTTTAATGTTTTTTACTGTAGTGTGTCAATATAAGTTACCTTAAAATATTACTAAAAGAAAGGCACGCAGTTTATTTTCAGTAAACTAAAGTTAACGTATTCGTAAAACACTATTTGTGAGTATAACTTGATTAAAATGCAAGTCACATGTTTTTTTTTATATGTCTGTTTTATTTTAATGAAAGAGAACTATATTTTTGCTTCAACCCGAACCAGAGTAAACAGTGACAGGTGCCTGAGATTCAATACTTTTACTCCACCCATTAAGTTTTTCGCTTTCAAAGCTCCTTTTAAGTAACTTGACTTTGAACTTTGTAGCACATGTTAAGATCATTATCCTCGTTTAGTGTGCTTTGATTTACAAAAATACTTTGTACATGTTATACTAATAAAAACAATACATTTTCTTAGATTAAATACGAATCGAATGCAGTTATTTAAAAGTTGGTCTAGTTTATTCAGATTATCTGCATTCAGCTCAAAGTTACACTTCACCATAGTAATATTGTCTCGATGACGACATATTTATTTTATTAAGATTTTGTATGCATTTATGTTTAAACAAGCGCAAACTTTTGGAATCAATTTAACTTGGCTGTAACACATTTTAATCTGGGCAATGCCTCATTGCTAGCTAGCCAAAAAGGTAAATAAAACTAACACTAAGATTAGAATCTTGGCTTGATCTATCATTTTACACGGATTTTACCTTTTTTACTGCGGAAACTGCAAACGAACACCCAAATTTGCAGGGTGAAGTACGGGTAATGACGGCTCACACTGACTAAAACTGCCACGTTGTTCCGTCCTAGCACCTCGAATATGGGGTCAAAGGAAGTCTTTGGCAGTCTCCTCTGACCCCATTAGCACTAGCCATGAAAGCAGCCCCATCTCGGCCCTACGGCCAACTACATCTCTGGGCGCGTCAGAACTCCGCCTGTCGTTAGGCCCGTACATCTCAGCGCAGCAGACCCCCGAACCTGTTATCTAGGAATGATGGGAGGATGGAAAATATTAACACTGGCAGGCCAAAACTTAGAGCCCCCGTGTAGATGATGGACTCAGCCACCGGTACCATTTTGGCCGCAGAAGGTAGAGAAATCGCTGACGCCATGTCGAATATAGGATAAATTAATTCTACATTCTACTTTATTCTACATAATAATTTTCCGAAAGCCTTAACAGCTGTATTAGATATGAAAGAAGAAATTCAAAAGAGAAACTCCGGCATTGTTTCTATGTAATATTTGTAAAGGTAAAAATTTAAATAAAGTTGTATATAAATGTTTAATATTTATGTATCACATATTAAAAAACAGAATCATTACTTGACTAAAGCTTTTCCTATGACTTTTTTTTCGTTGTGACCTTTTTAAAAACGTCAGAACAGTACCATTAAAACAATTTTATTCAGAGTGTAAATCTGTTGCAGCAAGTTTCTTTTATGTAACATTCGGTCATTATCAATATTTTATGCTGCATGAAAACAATTTCGGACTTTTGTTTTTGCACTTGTCATTTCATGTTTGTGATACACAGGCACTTGTTCTATGCGTGTAAATGTGAAATATATTTTAAAAAGTTGGACATAGGTGAAGCAAAGGGAGTATTTTGCGAATAAACACCGTGGTCCGACATTAAAAATTCACTGTAAAATTTTAAATTTAACAAAATATATACTATCTAAAGCATTTATTTAGGTATTCGGTTGTATTGCAGCGTAGAAGCATAAAATTTTTAGAAAAATATGCCTCCGCCCTAATTTGAGTATGCGAAATTAATCTCATTCGAAAATACAAAATGTAAGTTTTGAAGTTATACTTCTTTTGGCGCGTTTGGAAAAAAAATTAAGAGTAAGTTTTTATGTTACGCCCAAACACCGTCATAAGAAACCGACCTGAAGTTCGATATAGTCAAATGACAACTGTATGTCACGATACGTAAACACACCGCTATCATCAAATTACCTATTGACATTTTAGTTATTTTTAAATATTTTAATAAATTTTATAACAAATACCAAATAAATATTTTTTTTATCGTTAGTGTCAGTTTTTTTACAAACGTAGAATAAAACAAAAGATATTTTTTTTATAAAATTGTAATCTTGTTGCGCTTAACTCGATTCCGTCTGGTTCACAGTAATTTTTGAATTATACGGAAATTTTAGATTTCAGCTTAGAAAACTTTAACGATTTTATAGAAATATATAGTACAGACTATAGATATATAAGCTGCAGGTTTTGCATTGAGGGTTACGTAAATATCTTAATATATATATAAATCACGTGTCACGTTGTTTGTCCGCGATGACTCCTAAACTACTTTACCGGTTTTAAAATATAGTTGCACACCATGTGCAATTTAATTCAACTTGGAAGATAGAATAGCTTACATCTAAATTTTCAGTCGCAATGTTGCTTTTATTGCGATTTATTTTTAATATTATTTTACGCAAAATGTTTGCTACAAAACGATTATGACGGTTGGCGATATCTAATGATTGCGTTGTGTGTTAATAGATGGCGCTGTTATAATACAAACTTTTCGTTGATAAGGAGAATTTGGACAATAAATAGTAATTGCTTAAAAGGAATTAGTTTTGGTCATCCAATTTTATAATGATGCAAATTCATAAGCCGTTACTTCATACCAGTCCATTAAACTAAAAAAAAATAATAAATAAAATACCGTCAAAAATTGTATGATTTTTACAGAGCAAAATTAAAATAAAAAGGAAGGAATAAAAGGAAATATTTTATGATATTTTCAATGACGGATATGGTTGAAGGTACTGTAAATATTCGTTATTTATTACTTCATATTATAGTCGTTTCTTTACGCTTGCGGCGAATGGAATCAACTTTTATTCTTTGTTTTTTAAAAACTGTTGTTGGCAGTGCTCTGTATGTATACAAATTATACCATTTTTTAAAATAAATATAAGAATTGAAAAAGCAATTAGATTTTTTAAAACTAACTCTTCTGTATAGAATTTTGCAGGATATCAACAGAAGGAACATTTTGATTAATCGTCTTCAATCTGTCCAGTTTAAATACCAATCCAATTGATTTTATATCAGTGTTATTTATTATTGCATTCAGGTGTAACGGTAGCATCATCGAGGTCACAGTTTTTACTAATGACATTTATCTAATAAAACATGGTGGTCCTCATGACTCTTTCCGTTTATCTTAAAACCTTAAATTGTTATTTTACAATGTAAAATAAGTAATTCCTTGCCGCAGAAGCACGTGGAAGGGTCTGCTAGTAATACTATAAAACGCAACAGCTTTTGTTGTTATAAAATGTCTCACACAACTTGTTTTTTAAATACTAAACTTTTCAAACACGGTTTATGTAGGGTTACAGTATATTACAAATCGTTCGGAAGAGCAATTTGGAAAGCAATTAAAATTCATCGAAAAGTACTCCATACATATTTTAAAAATGGCAGAGAATAATAGTGAAAGAGAATAAACATTTCAATTTCTGAATTCTATTTTATTATAAATTTTAAATTCACACTAAAAACATCTCAAATTTTATAAAAATTGAAAAACTACGTAAATGGAAGTTAAAAAATCTTACAATACAATTAATTACAAATGACATTAAACTTTTAAAATATTTTTATTGAGTAGATTTAATTTTTTCTTTCATATTTCACAAAAAAACATTGTCCATGATAGGATTGCAATGCGGTAGAAAACATAAAACGCTAAATTAACTTGATTCTACCCTGGGGTACAATAAATACCATTTTCGGGTGATAAATTTTTGGTAGGATTTGTAAAGTACAAAGAATTATAAAAAATAATAGTAAAAACATGTTGACATAAAACTAGCTAATGCTAATGATTACTGTAAGGCTTTTTTCAGAAAGACTTTAATAACCAATAATTCTCAGTAAAAAAAAACTTACATAAAAGTAGATACTAAAGTTATTTAAGTGAATTAAGCACGAACACATAAAATAACTTCTTTATTCCGTAGACACAGATAAATATTCTTTTAATTTTGAGGCGTACGTACTTTTTATGTAAAAGAAAAATTGATCTGATTTTTTTCTAAAGAACATATAACAACAAAGTAAATTAATTAATGTAGTAAATAATTTTTCATATCCCTGTCCCATCTTATTTATAAAAGGTACATTGGAATGCTCAGAAGCAGATCAGAAAGCTTAGATCCTATTTAATAACTAAAATAATACACATTAAATTAAACGTATAACTTCAATAACTTTAAAAATTTTAAAAGTCGTATTGTCCGTGCAATCTTGAATGCAAATATGTAGCCATGTCTATGTCTTTACAGCGTAATATAATTTCAAAGCAATCTTAGAAGACCTATTCCGTTCTGAGCCGCCGCCAGTACGGACCTCTCGTGCGTCCCGCATGAGTTCGTTATTCTCGCCACGCGGTACAAAGTTAGTTGGTGTCACAGTGCTGCCGTGTTAGTAGTGCTGTGTTTCGTTTGTGTAGTAAGTGCTCGCAGGCAGGTTCCTGACTTAACTGTAAGTAATTACACACATACAAAAAAGCCCACGAGGCATTTATTCTTTAATTTAACTTGGCTTGCATTAGGTGGCAGCTAGGTACACACCTAGTGCTCCTCAAAGCGCTTACACTTATTTAATAGGCCACACCTCCTCACGCAGGTGGGAGGGCTGAATAGCTACACCGTGCGGCGGGGTCGCCCCAATGGCTAAAATGGACGGTTATGATCCCGCACAACACCGCGATGCAATAGATGACTATTTCCGCGAATCCGCCCCAGAATATTGGGCCAATCCACGCTGGTTACCGTCGCCTTGTACTTCGAAGGCAAAGCCGCCGCGTCACCTAAAATCGCCCACGCCGTCGCCGTCGGACACCCAACCGGGACCGTAGCCCAGTACACCTGTCCGTGTCATATCTTTCGGCGCAATCAGACGCCGAAGACGAACCCGCTCAAAATGGACTTCGAACCCACGACCGTGTCAACAGACGCCGCCAACATAGCCGACTCAGAAGGTTTTACCACCGTGCGATCGCGGAAAAAGGGCAAAACGCCCCGCCATGAGAGCGACACCGAGAGCCGCCCAGTCCCCACGCCCGTCACCGACCGCGACGCCCGCGAAAAGCCGCGGCCGAGCGCAATCAATTCCCAGCACTGCGGACGCTATGCGAACGTAAGTGAGCTCAAGGTCACCCCGGTCGTGATTCACGACAAGGGTCACTGAAGTCGTGTTCTTACGCGGCTACTAAAAGACGAAAATATCAGTTCGTTCCGCTAATACACGTATGTAGGCATACGGGTCAACGTAGAGACCTCAGATGACTTCCGCGCGTTAACTTAATACCTCCGCGAGGTAAAATCCGTTTCACACTTCGCTTTGCCGGAAGACCGACTCCTTCGAGTCGTCATTAGGGAGTTCCGAAGGAACTCGAATTAGATCGAGGTCAATGCGGATCTCAAACGCCAGGGATACCGTGCATAGGTGCGCCGCATGCACCACCCACCATAAATTTGAAATGGACCTACTCTGGTCGAGCTTGATCTTCCCCGAGGAAAATCAATATTCAATGTACCTTCAATATGTAAATTCAACCGGTTTACGGTCGAAACCCACGCAAAACCGGCCTAGTCGCGCAGTGTCCTAACTGCTAACATTTTGGACATACAACGCGCAACTGCTTCCCGCGCGCACGTTGTGAAATGTCCAGCCAGCACAGCACTCCGGAGTGCCCAAGGCCAAAGATTCGGTCGAGCCGCCCGCGTGCGCAAATTGCGAAAACGTAGGTCACCCGGCTAGTTACAGGGGTTTCGAGGCACCTAAAAACAATCGCGGCCATCTGCCTCACGTTCCGCGAACTCCGCAATTCGCGGTTAAAAGCGAGCTTTGTCCCTGCACCTGCACCGGCAGTTAGTGCATGGACAAAGCCAGTTGTAATTAAAAATCCGTCGCCGTCCCTAATGCTGCGGCCGGCAATCAATAAGGGAACCGACCAGGTGGTCCCACAATGGCGACATAACTCGCACCTGCGCCCGCCGCGCAAATCACGTCCAGCCAAAGGGCGGTAATTCGTCCGTCCGGCGCCCGTTGACTTAATCTCGAAATACTTTGAATTCGCACAAAAGTTAACATGTCTAAATTATACGATTTGGACCATAAAATGCACCTGGCAATCAGCCCAGTTGAAAAATAAACGTCTTGCTCGCTCACGCCGAAATATTAGACGCACTAAGTGAAATTTAAATAAGAACCGAAACAGACACAAACGAGGTAGGTTAACGTTAAGATGGCTACCAACTTAGAAGGCAAAACCGCGCTCTTTAACGCGCGCTAACGCAAACGGCCTTAAAGCTGATCCGAAATTGCTAAATACTTGCAGGATTATAGTATAGACTTATTTCTAGTGCAAGAGACCTTTTAAAACCGTCAATAGCCAATCCTAGAATCAGTGGCTATAACATAATTAGAAACGATAGTTGTCAGGACCGCTGGTGGTACACTAATATACTATAAGAGGTCACTACATATCGCACCATTAGACACACCCACATAACTAACTTAGAGGGACAGCGTGTCAGATTGCACTCACTGGCCACAGGCCGCTTGTTCTTGTTTCCGTGATCTGTCCCGAAGAAGTTATTAGATCCGACCTAGAGCTGCTTCTCAGCCTGGTCCATCAACCATTATCGCAGGCGACTAAGAGCAAACATCCGACTGGAATTGCATTACGCCAAACACAAATGGCAATAAATTGCTGGAACTCGAGGAGCCACTCAACATAAACATAATAGCTCCCGGACCCCAACTAGATACTCAGACTCAGGCACTAGGTGCTCCTAGCACTATAGACCTGCTTTTAGTTAGAGACGTCTCGCTCGATGTCGTATCGATAGAGGCACTCTGTGAGTTAGACTCTGACCACTTTTGTCTTATTCAAATTAGAGCCAAGGCCCGGTGCGGTCCCTGACCAAAACCGTAACAAATTGGCATTGCTTGAACGCAAACTCAAGGCTATGGACCCAGTTGCTCAAACCTACCGGAGGTTATTGATAGTGTAGACAAAGCATATATTGCCATCGTCAGTATCACAACGCATATCTCATCAGCCATCGACGACTCCGAAGACGTCAAGTTTCCGGTGACCGCAACTTGGCTTGCCGTTCAGTATTCGATGTCTGATAAGAGAAAAAATACACTCAGCGGGCGTTTTATCGCTATCCGTCCGAGTCAAACCGATTTCGCTTTAGGAAACTTCGTTAGAGGTCAGAGACAGGATAGAATTACACCGCAAAGAATCGTGGTTAGGTCTGATGGAAGACTTCAGTCATCGCACACTGCCTATTGGCAGTTGGCTCGACGTGATGAAGTCGGATCCCCGCGACGCCATGCCGCCTTTATCAAAGCCAACCGGGGCTTGTTGGCTTTCGATGACCGAAAGGCACGAATGCTTAGCCAATACGCTAGAAGAGCAATGTACGCCATCTCGCGACATGCCGACGCGGCCCACCTATCGGAGGTGGACCGTCTAGTCGAACTAGGCTGCCTTACCACCAGAGGGCGATAATTTGAAGCCAGTGACCCCGGAGGAGGTTCGGACTATTATTAAGGGTCTAAACCCCGGTCGGCACCTGGCCCAGACCTATCTCAAATAGAACTCTAAAATACTTGCAGGCCCTATTGTCGTGCATTGGTCAACATTTTCAATATTTTACTATCAACTTGTACTTTTCCTGATGCCTGGAAAGAAGCCATCGTCATCGGTATTCCCGCGAACAAACCCTCTAACCTACCTACGAGTTATCGTCCAATTAGCTTGCTCAACTGCTTGGGAAGCTATATGAACGCGTAATTCTCTTCCGGTTGAAAGACCACACGCCTGTCCAATAACCTCATCCCAGACGAGCAATTCGGTTTTCGTCCGAAGACTCGTGTCCTGACCAAATTTATCGCCTACGGAATTCATTCTGTGGCCTTCATCAACCCAAACCCCGTATCACGGGGCCGTCTTCGATGTCGCAAGGCATTTGACAAGTTTGGCCAACGGCTTGATTTACAAGCTGTCACATTCTCAAAGTGCCGGACAGGCTGGTTCACATCATCCAAGCCTACTTGTCGAATCGCTCTTTCGATATCGAGTCGAGGCCCTGTCCGCGAGCCGTCCGCTCCAAGCGGGCGTCCCTCGGATCGGTCCTATCACCTTTATTCACTCTACACGAGCGACATTCCAAAGCCCGACGATGTCAATCTGGCACTTTTCGCCGATGACACCGCTCTCATTGTTCGTCGCTTAGACCGAATTATATCTACAAAAGCTCCAAAACGCGATCAATCGTTTGAGCGAAATGGTTTCGTAATGGAGAATCGACGTCAATCCCGGATAAAAGTGTAGCTACACTTTCATCGGTCTAGATTACGTCGGATTATCCTCCCGGTCCTCAACCCAGGCGTCAAGATAAGGCCGCGCTGGCCGACACCAGACACAGGGCAACTAAAACTTTACGGCCAACCGATCCCATGGAAAGGAAGGCAAATACCCTAGGCGTGACCTTCGACTGCAACATGTCGTTCAAAAGTCATATTCAGGACGTTAGGAGAAAGGCTTTTTCGTTTCGACGAGACTCTATCACCTAACGAATTCTAACAGTAAAATGTCGCTCAAATATAAACTTTATTGGACAAGGATATACGACCAATCTGCAGGCTGCATGCCAAACTTTCGCTCACCATCCTCCACACTCCTAAAGCAACTACAAGTAGTTCAAAACAATTATCCGCCGCGCCACTGGGCGCGTGGTACCAACGAAATGTAGACTTACACAGCAACTGTAAATTGCGACACTCCGCGAGCACTTTAAAAGTTAACCTGCAAACACATAGATAAAGTAGTCAACCACAGCAACCTCTGCTGGTAAAGCAGGCAAGTTCGGCCGATCCAAACGCGTCTAGTCGAAAGCGTAGACCGCGAAACGTTCTTCCGACCCGGACGAGGAAGGGTCGGAGACCCGGACCCAACGGGGTCCGACATCAGACCTACACACCACACGAGCGAGTAGGAGAGCACACATCACCTGTAGTTCGCCTCGCTTACGAGCACAGCGACACCACACACCGCGTATACTAGATAACCGTTCCAGGACGGTTCTCCCGCCCCAGCAATCGATTAATACAGTCACCAGACCGTCGTCCTGGTTCGTAAACCGATCGTCGACGATCCTAGAGACATAACTAATGCCAACCACGTACCTTTCTGTACGTTGGCCTCCATTTAGCAAAATGTGGCCACTAGTTGTGAGACGGGAGCTTCTCGCGAACTCTGTGTTAGATAAGCTTACTAAGACATGAGTCTGAAGCATAACTTCAAGGATAAAAAAAAAAAAAAATTAGAAGACCGCAATTTCTAGATTAAAAATAAATGTTACAAAGTAGTGACTTTGCTATCTTGTTTTAAATATTATGATCACATCCTTATGATAAAATTTGTTTTCTAATCACACATTATAACCGTATTTATTGCTATCCTGTCGTAAATTTTCACTTCAAATGTATATTTATTTAAAAAATCTTTTGATGTTAAGCCAGTATTCTCAATTTCAGAAGATAGTGAGGTGCTACTTTTAAGACAGTGCGCAATTTCTGCCGACGCATGTTAAATGTCTGTTATATTTGAAGGTATTCATTTTATTATAATGCCTTTGCTATATATACATGAATCGTTGTTGTTGTGTACCTCTTAAAGTAAAAAACAACATTTTACAAAATTTTTGGCTGTCTGTCAGTTTGTTTTGGCTAATTTGGCTAATGGTTCGATTTTTAACAAAAAAAAATCAGAAGTACTTATACAAAACCTCGCGGACGAAGTATCGCGCAACGGCTAATAATAAACATATGTCTAATAAAATGACTTATTAAACCTTTTTTTTAATTTATTATGTTGTTTAGACATTACTACAATAATATTTATATAGAAAATGGATCTTATTAACATTATTGATTATTGATATATTGTTATAATTTTGATATACATTACATACTGAGTATTTTTTGTGGTAGAATAAAACGGTGTTTTCATTACTAAAGACGTCAAAAAAGTTGTAAACTGCCTGATTTCAAAGCCTGTAATATTTTTTTTAAACGTTTTACTTCCTACTTTTCATTACTGTTACTGCCTCTTTTAATATATTATAACTTGAGTGCTAAATTTTATTTGTTTTATATACAACTTTTTTAAATATTTCGTCTAAAAAATTAAGCTGTCCAAGTTCGTTTTCCAATGGTATAACAAAATTGTCTTAGTTTTAGTCCTTTATATTGTGTTAACAAAAAAATTGATGTTTCAATATTCGCTGTCGTCATAAATAACCACTATCCTAGAATTAATAATAATAGGAAGATGTTTGATCAAAGCAACACCATTAGCAAGTTTAATAGAAACGGGTGGAACACGATGTGCATTAATCATCGCTTGTCGTGACATTAGCTTTTGATTGCTGTTCAATAAATGTTTAAAAAAGGCCTATCAGTCATTTTATTCTGTTAGAGTGACATCGTTTATATTTGGAAAATCAAGGCATAATTCTGTTTTAACATGCTCGAAAACTCACTGAGAAACTAAATAGACTTTTCTACAACACGGGGATCTGTTTTGGGGCCTTTTCTCTTTCTGGTCTAAATTATTGACCTACTACAATAGGTTGAAAACAATAAGTAGATTGTATTTTCTGATGACTCTTGTTAAATATTTAGGATAAAACGAACTTTACTTGAATGCGACGACGTAAATGAAACCCTCTGGTTTAGTGCAAATAATTAAAATTAAAAAATGGAACAAAATTTATAAGGTATAACCCTGACTGGGTGTGGTGTATTTCTCGTCATCACTCATATTATAGTCTGATAAGTAGCTTATGTCCGGCAGTGACGACATGGCTGATGATGATGATGATGAAGTAAGTTAAGCTCAACGGCTAATGCAGTATAAAAATTAACTAACCGATATTAAGACAGCCCGTTTGGTACATGTTAGTTATTTTCACAGTATAATGTCTTATGGCAACCTACTATAAACGCGACAGATATAAATGTTATTTTCGTAATCCAAATGAGAGCGATTGAGTAGTCCATAACTCAATCAAAGAAATCAATGAAAGGACTATTTTTTCTTAATACATATAAGAAAATATAATGTAAGTTTATAAACATAAATATCAATTACTAAAACATTTTGACACACGTAATGTTTTTACTAGGATTAATCATAATTTTCTACTCCAAAACTAGGCTCCATAGAACAATACAAATCTTTCGTGGACAATGTATCTCTTCTACAAAATCCCGAAAAACGTTCAGCTATTAAACCTTTGAATAAATAAAAAAAGTTGCAAAGGAACGTTTGTGTGTAAAGGATATAATTGCTGTAATGCACTTAATAGATAACTTACCCTGGAAATTAACCGTTCGCTCCAGGCTTTTCAAACTGTTAAAATATGAGGTTCTATTTTAAAAAAAATAAACTTGATTGAAAAATGAAAAATAAGACCCTTTGAGTTTCTTACGCTGGTTCTTCCAGGTCAGAACTTTCATTCGAACCAGTGGTAGTTTATTTGACAATCAATAAGAGAAGTAATCTTCTATTTAATAAAAATGTTGACTTTGACTTTACAGTAAAGCCAAGAAAATGGGAACTTTATTTACAAAACTTTATGTTTAAGCCTAATGGAGCCAAAGGGATTCATTCTCGTATTGATGATAACTCTCATGTAATTTAAGTTTAACGGTGGAAAGCAATCACAGGGTGTAATTGTTATTTAGGTGCAAGCGGACATTTGACTTTTTATATTTACTCTCCAAATTTATTTTGGCACACGTTTTAAACAAGTCGTGTGTATTTGTTTAAATAAATTTATGTGAAATATCTAATATTTCGATATAAATTTCAACATTAACATTGACATCGTGGCAAATTTATATTAATGGAGCTGGATCGGACTTTACTGTTGTTTGTGCATTAAAAATAAGTAACTAAATAAAGTTTTGGTATATCTGTTTGTCTATAAAAAATAAGCAGCCCACAGACCATTATTTTTTAGAATTATATTTAATTGGATTGAACTTAGGAGTTAAACGGGATTAAATTTGTTTAGGCTGACGAGCGAAAAGGTATATTATTACTGACAAATATAACATAACAATTTTAATCGAAATAAAAAGTTTTTTTCTAACAATTATTATAATTTATTAAACATTGATTTCGTATTGTGACTGATTTTTTGAATTTAGGTTATAATCCGTAAATATCGAATATTTTGATGTTTTTTTTATTAAGGTTATAAAAATATTACACTTTATTAAAAAATTTTAATGGCATACCAGGCAGACGAGCAGTCAGGCCACCTGATGGGAAGTGTCACCGACGCCCATAGACATTGGCAATACCAGTGGTATCACCAACGTGCTGCCTACCGTGAGATATGGGGTGTTAAGTCTGCACGATACAACTTTAAGCCGTTGCCAGTGTTTTAGAATAAAATTAAAGCAATATAAAAAATTTTTGTAATGTTACGCTTTTGAATTTTGTATTATTGAGTGTCTAATGGGTTATATACATGAGTTCAAAGCAAAGTTTTATTTAAAGAATTGAGATTTGATTTGGACTACATGACAATAAAGGCATGGAGCCAATTTCCTTTAGCATCTTTTTTTTACGTATTACGTCGTTGCTCCGCTCCTATTGTTTCGAATCTGATCTATTTTTAAAGTTTAGTGGTTGTCATTTATTCTCATTTTTTCTTAAATAGTTTTGTGATGAAAAATTTGACAGATGTTTTAGAAATAATGAAATTACGGCGCTAAAAATTACAACTTTGTGCGTAATTGCAAACGCTGACAAAACCTTAAAAGATAGACGTAGACTATGTTTTATGTAGTTTTACTTCTTGAATAAAGTCCGCGAGCGTATATAAGTATATCTTAAGAATAATACACAGTTACCATTTTAATGTAAATATTGTTAAAATTTACAATGTTTACATAACAGTTAGAGCATTAAAAATATTCTATGTGCATAAAAATACACGATATTTTGATAAAAATTAATAACTTAAAACATATCGGACAAAAAATGCGGTGTGCAGAAATCACTGGGCCGTTCGGTGAAAATAGCATGTTGTTATCCGCTTATGTTGCGCAATATAGTTATACGCTGTTTTAAGTCAGCCATATTTTGTTTTGATTTAATTTTACTTGTAAACACCGTTTTAGCAGCAAATAACATTTTTTTATTGGTTCACAGTGCAAAGAGCTCGTATTACTGTCAAACATTTATTGGCATCTGCTCAACGGAAACATGTATTGTGTGAAATGCATTTTAGTTTTAAATTGCTAACAATAAACATGGTTATCGCCACCCGTCAATATGTCAAATACAACGTACAAGCGGAGTTGCATATAACATTTGCTAGAAAATTTGCAGGCATTGTTCGATTTGTTATATCAAATATTTATCATTTAAAATAATGTTATGAAACGCATGACGTTATTAATACTGGTGTAAAGTTACCTAAATAACTTTAACTATAACCACTATATACTATAATAATATATCCAGTTGCTATCTTGTACGAATTATTTTTTTGTCAATGTTTTTAATTAACGGCGATGACTGTTTGAATCTATTGATCTTACGGAAAAAATTTACATCTCCGAGAGCATTAAACATAGGAAAATTTCCACATAATAAGCAAATACCAAATTTTTATTCTCCAGTAGTCTAAAAGAATACTCAAAGGATCTCTATTTCTGGGTCATACAATTACCAAAAGCGCCTATTTCAAAAGATGACGAACTTCATTCTGTATTAAACTTTCCGTATCAAAAACGACTATAAATATTTTTAGTATAAATTTAGACAAATATTTTTACTACAAAGTTAGGGCTGATGCAGTGTATGGTATGGTCTGATAATATGATTTTTAAGGGCATTTACGTTTTTATTTGTTTTCACACACCAAGCGGGATATTTTATGGTGGAAAGCTAGCTATTTAATATCTTGAATGACAAATCGGATTTAATAAATAATTACTTTTAAAGTAGAGTCATGAAATATCTATGAAATGTTAACCAATTTTAGGATACAGACTATAAATATTTAAAATAAACTTAAAGAATATTTGTAACATAAATAAAATTTAATAATTATAACATAAATCAAATTCGAAGACATTTGTCATCATTCTTAGCATGGATCACCGCAATTGACTTATTATTATTTAATTCAATTGCTATTCCTAGTTAAAGAAAATGATATTTAATTCACCGATTTATTACCTGTTTTTTTTTACAATATTTATTGCGGTCAATTGTGCTTTAAAGTATATGGTAAACGATACTAAGTATCGTAAATGTCATAAACTCACAGTCGCAGAGATTTCTTGTGTGTTCCTTATAAGTGATATTTTAAAATTTTATTAACAATATTGGAAGAAAGGAACGGAACTTACTTTTTAAAAGGGAGCATGATAGGTATTTTTATATCAAAATATATTTTCTGTAGTAATATACTCGATTACAGATATCCACATCTGTGATATGATATCAACAGACATAATCGATATCACGGTTAATCTGTTATAATCCATGTCTTATTTAAAAGTAATGAGATAGGTCGAAGTTAGTTGGTCGCGCATATCGTTATTTCAATCACCTCTCTTCATTTATTTTATTTACCGGGGACTAACTGGAAAAGTATCACTACGACGAATATAAATGATGATTCACTATTCTAATTTAGTATTTTTATGAATACTTACATCTCTATCTGATATTATTTTTAAGTATAATGTTCTCCAAGTCGAGCTCGACTACGGCGGTCAACCTATAATAAAGATCAGTTAACAACGCAGGAGATATGATGTGTTTGCTCATATGCATAGGTGAACAAGTACCTATATGCGCAAATACAGGTAGTGCACCGTATTACTTTATACTCTCGAAGTCCTATGGGACGGATATCCGACAGGGCCGAAGAGAAATAAGGCGCAGGGCTGACTTTTTACATGCCCATCCGACGCGTGGGTCATCTTTCTATTCAGGTACACGGATGATCAGCCTGCATTGCCCAAACCAAGTAGGAAACAACGATAAAAAATTGTCGTGTCCCCGAAAGATTCGAACCCATCCTCCGGTTTCTAAAACGTAAGCCCATGCCTTAAAAACTTATCTATAAAATGGCCTTTAATCTAGACTCATACGTATATTTTTGCATCTACATCTGGTCCGCCACCTTTATCCATTCTATAATCGCCATGTTTTTGATTCCATAAAAACAAGAATCTTGCAAATCGTAATAATAACTTTTACTTTCTTAGGTAAAGAGCAATGTAAGCCGAAAGATAATAAAAACAGACTTAAAAGGGTTAAGTACAGGGAAAGTCAATTCCCTTTCACATAAATATCTGTTTACGCGAATGTTGCGTAAACATAAAATTCACCTCCATTTAGTTTTTATATTCCTAAATTGGTACTTTGGTTAAGGAGTGTGAATAACTTACTGGGTGAAAATAAAAAGGAATATTCTCTCTCCACATCTGAATAAAATTATATTATCGATTTTATTTTCTGATGTACCTATATATACTGTCTGTTAATAAGTATTCATCATCAGGCTTTGATAGTCCATGTCCAATAGTTGCTGGACATGGCCTCCCTATACACCCCTATTCTAAGAGTTTGGACCTTCCCCTGGTCAATGCGGGTTGGGTTGGCCACTTCTTCCCCATCCGACGCATCTCCTCTGTAAAATTGGGTGATCGGTCCAATGCCTAACCAACGAAAACAACAATGAAAGTTGTTGAGTCTCCCCAGGATTCGAACCCCACACGTTCACCTTATTCCTTAGGCTACGGAATCAGCTAAGTGAATAAGTAAGATATATAAATAATTGCACCTGCTTCTATATCATTCTGTTTGTAGCATTTATAACAAGTAAGTTTTGTTAATATTGATATCCAAATTAGAATATAAATATTTTCAATGCAAGATCATTATCATATTAAGAAATAGATTTATGATTTCTTTATAATATTCATTACGTTTTAGTTACCAATAAACAATAAATTATGTAAAACTAAAAAGCGGAAGTAGAACAAGTTGTTCTTGTTTTTTTGTTTAAGATATATTTTTTGTCAAAAATTTCAAACTGAACACAATATTCAAATTTGTTTTAATAATCATAAGAGTACATAGTGATGAAAAACTTTTTGTTTGTAAAGTATATTCGTTTTAATAATGTGCCTATTAACTTTAAACTTTATTCATTGTCTTTTTGTGCCTTGCACGCAACATCGTAATTTTCCCCACTACCAATTTTACATTAGTATACTTTTATCGCAGGATGTTGTTGGCGATTTAACGGCATTAACAACCTAATTCATCAGATAATAACATAACTTCTGAAAATTAAATACCGTTTATAGTTTTGTATTCATTAAAACAAAAAACTATGTTGTCCTTTATATTGCCTTTTTTTAGACGATAACATTTTCAGTCGCGGTCGGTTAAAATTTATTAAGGTAACATAAAATGTTACAAAATATGAACATATTTTTAATTTTTGTTATTCCATTATGAGGTTTGAACTCCTGGGTTTGTCTTGTAGATGATTGTTTTCCACTTGTCAGGATCTGGTCTGTTAAACGCTTGAATTGGGAGAATAAAGTGAAAATCAAAGTTAACAGGCTTGGTGGAAATTAAGGAAGATGAAAAGACAAACCCGTTTTTTTTCTACCATCAAAGACAAATTGTCTTTTTCATTTATAAATCAAAATCTTACAATAAATATATGCATTTTTGTAAATATTCATAATAATGTTGGAACCACATGGCGTCTGCTTAGAGATCAGCCAACTGCCAGGGTTATGGTCCATAATGTACCCTCGATTAGAATTCCTTCACTCCCTGTCCGATGGGACAATAACCTACAGACCTGGGGAAAGCGCTGGACGCTTTTGCATCCCATCCGACGCGGTTGCCTTACGGTGCCTTGATCAAGCACTCCCTATTCCTTCACTCTCATAGTCGATGGGACGGATACCCACGACCGTGGAAGAAATCAACTGGACTGACTTTTGCATGCCCATCCGACGCATGGATTGCCCAGATTGCCTTAGATACAGGCCTCCCTATTCCTTCCTCCAGTAATTCCGATGGGACGGATAACCACAGACCGTGGAGATCAACCTGGACTGACTTTTGCATGCCCATCCGACGCATGGATTGCCTTACGGATTGCCTTAGATACGGCCTCCCATTCCTTCCCTCAGTCCGATGGGACGGATAACCTACCGACCGTGGAAGATCAGCGCTGGACTGACTTGCATCCCATCCGACGCATGGATTGCCTTACAGATTGCCTTAACCGGACCCCTATTCCTTCCTCCTCCGGTCCGTGGGACGGATAACCTACCGACCGTGGAAATCAAGCGCTGGACTGACTTTGCATCCCATCCGACGCATGGTTGCCTTACAGATTACCCTTAGATACAGGCCCTCCTTCCTTCCTCTCGTCCGATGGGACGGAACCCCACGACGTGGAGAGATCAAGCGCTGGACTGACTTTTGCATGCCCATCCGACGCATGGATTGCCTAGATTGCCTTGATCGAGGCACTCCCTATTCCTTCACTCCATCCGATGGACGGATAACCTACACGACCGTGGAGAGATCAAGCGCTGGACTGACTTTTGCCCATCCGAGCATGGTTGCTACAGGTTGCCTAAGATCAGGCCCCTATTCCTTCCTCCCAGGTCGATGGGGACGGATAACCTACACGACCGTGGAGATCAAGCGCTGGACTGACTTTTGATGCCCATCCGACGCGGTTGCCTTACAGGATTGCCTGAATGCAGGCCTTTTCCTTCACTGCCGTCCATGGACGGATAACCCTACACGACCGTGGAAAATCAAGCGCTGGACTGACTTTGCATGCCCATCCGACGCATGGTTTGCCACAGATTGCCTTGGGTGGCCTCCTTTCCTTCCTCTCATAGTCCGATGGGACGGAAACCTACCGACCGTGGAGAATCAGGCGGACTGACTTTTGCATGCCCATCCGACGCATGGATTGCCTAGATTCCTTAGATACAGGCCTCCCTATTCCTTCCTCTCATAGTCCGATGGGACGGATAACCACATGACCGTGGAGAATCAAGCGCTGGACTGGCTTTTCAGCCCATCCGACGCATGGATTGCCCACGATTCCGCAGATCAGGCCCCCTTTCCTTCCCTCATAGTCCGATGGGACGGATAACCTCACGACCGTGGAAGTCAAGCCGCTGGACTGACTTTGCCCCATCCGACGCATGGATTGCCTTACAGTTGCCTAGATACAGGCACTCCCTATTCCTTCACTCTCATAGTCCGATAGGACGGATAACCTACGACCGTAGGGAGATCAAGCGCTGGACTGACTTTTGCATTCCCATCCGACGCATGGATTGTCTTACAGATTGCCTTAGATACAGGCACTCCTTATTCCTTCACTCTCATAGTCCGATGGGACGGTTAACCTACACGACCGTGGAAAGATCAAGCGCTAGACTTGCTTTTGCATGCCCATCCGACGCATGGTTGCCACAGGTTGCCTTGAGATCAGGCACCTTCCTTTCCTTCACTCTCATAGTCCGATGGGACGGTTAACCTACACGACCGTGGAAAGATCAAGCGCTAGACTTGCTTTTGCATGCCCATCCGACGCATGGATTGTCTTACTTTACAGAAAATCGGGTGATCAGACAGCATTGCCCTAACCAACTAGTAAACCACAATGAAAAGTTGTTGATCCCCCGCAGGATTCCATCCCACGATCTCAGTTTTCTAAAATTTAATCCTGCAACACTGCGCTACAGAGGTAGTAAATAACTACTAAGTGTATACAAATACACTATTTTCTGTACATAGGTTTATATTTAAACATTTTAAATACATATAATAAAGCTAAAATGCTGTTACTTGTTTTGTGTCCTACAGAATTGTCGTAAGATAAAATGAGTGGCCTAAGGAATACAGACACTGCTCTTCCCCTGCGACCTTTTCTTATGGCACCTCTACCTAGCCTACCCGTAGCTTTAAATAGACAAGAGTCGGGAAGCATAACATCAGGAAATACAACAACAGATAGCCGTTACCCGTCCTCTCTGTCAACCAGAGCGCTTCTAAATCGGGCTTCTTCAGTCCGCTTAACGCTGGCTCCGTCCACTCCCATTACTCTTAAAAGTGGACAAGTTCTGCTTAGTTTTCATGTAGTTGGAACAAGCCACAGCTAATAAACCCTACGACTACGGCATATGGGGGGAACAATTTAACTTTAAATTGTTACAGAAAGTGTGAAAAAGTGACAACAGATTTTAAAGTTGTTTTGTAAGTGACCACTAATGCAAATACAGGAGCCAAACTGACAAAAGCTTTTTACGGACTTGAGTTAGAACGTTGAATTCCGCGCTACTCATGCACATATATCCAAAAAAATCTAAGTATCGAAAAAAGTAACCATAAATATTAAGATGATAAAGAAAGGATCGCAAATAAATTCTGAAAAGGCTTATCCATAAAGTCTAAAAATTTAAAATTTTAAATGTAATCAAGATCTGATAATCCTGTTTCAACAATAGCAACAATACACCTAACACTACAGTCTATCACCTGAAAATGTTCGAAAAGTCTGGTGTTATGTAATAAACATCGTCAAACAAAGTCAGTTACAGTTTCTTGCTCATAGATAGTCCTAGTGAAAGTAACAAATCAGTAATGGATATTTGGATGAATTTTACTGATTAGCTTTGATTTTTGACTATGTAATTAAGTTTATACTATTAACTGCAACCAATGCAAAAAGTTTTAGCACATAATGCACTACCCAACCCACCATGGTTACACGTTTATATGAACATATAAATATTTGTTTTCTTATTATTTAAAGTCGCGACACATTAGTGTTTACACACTACTAATTTGCAGAAAAAGATTCCGCATTCCGCACTCGAAAATTCTTAAATGTTTCTTGCAATGTACAACTTCTTAGATACAATTGCTAATATTTGTATTTTAGGTTTGTTTTTACTTGTATTAAAATATTGCTTTCGGTATAAAACTCTGAAAACTATTAAGTATGCACTACTTGAACCAGGACTACCATGAATAGGACAAAAACAACAAAAAATTCCAAAGAATTATTATTCTACCGAGTAGGCTGAAGCTGGTTATGAACCATTTAAGGCTTTGTACATTTATCTGAACACGAGTTTCCTACCATTCATTTTAATTCACCAAAATGTATTATAGTCAACAATGGGTAACAAAAATTCTGCTTTTTTTTGTCGTTCCCTGAGCATGCGAAATGAAATTCAATGCCATAAAGGCCCTCGAAACCATTGTTGTCGCAGACAGTTAATTTAAGCCCCAGCTTGTGAAAGAAAACAGTGGAATTGTGAAAAATAGGTGTTATCCCTATTGTTGGATTGTGGTGGGCTTTAAAAATAAAACAGCAAATGTAGAGTTTAGGTTTGAGACTTCTTTTAGTTCGTTTTAGGAATTTGCTAATTATAAATAAAATAATATCGCAATGAGATAACTATAGCAGTGTACTTGTTAAATTAACAGGGTTGTGATTTATGACTATGTATTTTGTAATTTTTTAAATATTAATTCGACCACAAACCACAAACTTATTAGAAAATATGATTGTATGACAAAAGAAAAAATGATGACTAAAATCGGAGATAGAGTGCAGAGCAACAATGTAACACACATAATAAACATACACTCTAAATAAAGTACTATTATCAAGTTGGTAAAAAAATATTATGCAGGTACTTAGTCTAGAGACTAAGTACCTCCTTCTCTTGAAAATTAGTCAAAACTATGATGAACGAAGTACTGTACTCTTGTAAAAGTAAAAAGCGGAATTAATGATTTTTATTAATTTTCATTCGCTCTATATAAGTCGAAAACGATACAAGACTATCTTGAAAGTTTATGAGTGATTTAAATATATATATATAGGCGTCCTTGACCACTTCCGAACAGGTGGCCCGACTGCTCGTCTGCCTGCTAATGCCATTAAAAAAATACATATTATATAGATGCTAACACCCGGATACGTAAAAAAACATTAAACTACTTAACTATGTTTATAACACAATATTATTATTTTTTTTTTTCGGATGAACTCACTTTGGTGGAGTTAACCGCTACAACCCGTCGGGTTCGAGGGTGCAACTTAAGTGCCAGGCTACCTCTATTCTGTGGCACGAGGGACCCTGAAGGGGACCCTCGCTCGGCTCCCTCTGTATATATCCGTAAGCGTGTGATCGAGGGTGCCCGAAGGCCGAGGCCACGGCTCGATCAGCCGCTGGGTCGGGTCCATGCCTATGCCGTTAGCACACTTATCGGGTGCCCGGTGGGCGAACCTCGGCTCGATAGGTCGCTTTGGGACTAATTACTGAGAAGTTAATTTTTAACCGCCTATCTGGATGGCGAAAATCGGCCTGGAACGTGCCGATATCCTGAACGGGTGAACTGTTGCCCTCAAAGGCGGGACAGTGTGCTTTCGTCTCAGTGCTTTCACCGTGCTTATGACAGTTGTTTCGTCGTCCGTGTCCAATTGAACTGGCGCTGCCTATGTTTTTGTGTTTCCAATGGCGAATTGATTGGTCGTAAGCGGCGGCGCTTCTCCAATTCGTTAGGATTTTGAACCGGTCAGCGTATCTGATGGATGCTTGTTTTGGTACTCGCGGATTGTGGGCAATTCCAGATCATTGCAGGTCATGGTTGCGCAGATAATAAGCGCACCCGTCCTGCGCATGAATCTTTTTCGGACGACTTGTCTATATGGGATCTTTTGCATATGCCAAAGACGGACTACATTAAGGATGGGACGTACGATCGTCTTGTATAACAGCACCTTATTGCCAGAGACAACTTGCTTTTGGGATTGATTAGGCGGAACAGGCGACCGAGGACAAAGGCCGCTCTGTTTTGACCTGCGTTATGTGCGGCCAAAGGATGGTGGTGGTCTAGGATTCCGGGTTTTGGTCTGGCGCCCAAGGGATGGGGCAATCAAGGGCGGACTTTGAAGGCATCGGCTTTCATTTCCGAGAAAACAGAATGGCCGCGCTTTGGAAGGGTTGATTTCGATCCTCCATTTTCCGAAACCAATCCCTAGGGTTTTGGCTGCGATTGAGTCTCTTGGATAAGCGGATGAGGACATTGACCGGAAGTATAGATGCAGGTGTCATCTCGAATAAGGCGGTGTTTACAGTTTGAAGGATGGGATGTCGGTAGTGTAAATGAATAACCGGGCCCAATAAGGCCTTGGTGCCGGCTGGGACCGGGTTGGTTGCGACTTAGTGCCCTCGACGCGGTATCTGACGTCCGTTCCGGAAAAGTCTCATATGGTACGGACGGTCGGCATGAGCTTATATACTTATTTGCCTTCGTCCACCTTTATCGAACGCTTTTCCGTCGAAAGAGTGCCCTTTATTTGACCCTGTGTCATTTTGCCCGGATGTGTTCCCGTAATACGATGAACTTGGTTGGTGCATGAGTGTTTGGCTCCAGCCGATTGCACTGGAACAGGAAGCCCTCTCGAATTCTAAATTCTTGTAAGCGGGCTAGGATTAGGCGTTCATAGATCTTCAAAGCCTTTGAGGAGGCTAATGGGACGGTAGGAGAGGTTGGGAAGGTGGTTTGCCGGTTTGGAACCTATACTTCGCTCCTTCCAAGTGTTTGGAAAATCCTGGAAAACTGCCTTATATATAAGGGAGAGGCTAATTAAGTGAGTCGGTAAAATTTAATTCGCGGTTGTAATTCCATCGGTGCCCGGGCTTTCCGTGGTTTAATGTTTTGATAATTGACTTGGCTTCGCTTTCCGTTACCGGTGACGTTATATCGCGCGGAGGTTTGGGTCAACCGGTCGACCTCGCTCTCTCCTTTCGAGGTGAGCGCGTCGACCGGTTGAGTGCTAACGTGCATGGGCCTCGGGCTGTCGGCCGGGCATTCATTTCCTCTCGAGAAACCTAGAGGCATTGGGATCTTTAGGATTGTTAGAGGCGGCATTGGGCAGGTCCGACACCGCCTTTCAGGCTTTTGAAGTCGCCAGAAGGCGAAGGATGTGAGGATGCATATTGGCAGATCGTTATCCACGATCGTTCCTGAATTCAGCTATGCGCGTCTTGGACTGATGTTCAAGGGCGCAGCTTTCCGGTTACGCTCGGTCGGATCCAATCGTGGCTGAATCGCCGCCCTCTTGCGTCGCAAGAGGTCCTGATGTCGTTTGGCAAAGCCCAGCGGGTTATCCTCCCCGGGATTTGCCTCGAAACCTCGAGACACTTTGGACATGACTGTGGCGCAGGCGGCGAGATTCGTGTCATCAGCGCCCTTTTGGGACTGTGAATGGGTCAGGTGGGGTGAGCTGGTGCAGTCTGGCTGGGACTTCAGCTTGCCGCCAGTCGAGGATGGTTTTAGTGGTAATGTTGGGTGAGTCAGGGGTCCTAGTTTGAGGATACGGGTCTATGGTCTGAAGTTAGGTCGTTGTGACCTCCTATGCCTCTGAAGACGGGTTGATATTTTGAGGGCAATATCAAGCACAATCCGGTCTTGGTTCACATTGTGAGGAAGTGCGTTTGCATCAACGGACAACGACACTGAATTGAAGTGCTTCTGACGAGCGTCTAATGACAATCCTCGCGGGTTATTACTATGACTATTCCATCAGGTGGCCTGTTGAAGTCGCCGGCCAAAATGACGGCGCCTCTAATGAATAGTTTCTCAGTCGATTTCTGAGTTGGGATGTTATTTTACACGATATGTAAACCGAAGCGTTGTAATAGGCCGTGCCCTTCATTGCTAACCTACAGATCAGGAGGCTTCTACCATGCAATGTCGACGGCGTTTCGGTTTACGCAGTGCAGTGACTTTTTATAATAAATGAGGAGTGCCGCCGTGTGCAGCGCCGGTCCTTCATTTCTTATGATGTTGTAATTGCAATTTTCGGATCTCCTCTTCCGGGCTTTAGGAATTCTCCCTGCAAGAGAATTCCCGTCGTTTTCGCGGAGGAAGTTAGCTATTTCCGGCCATAAATCCGAGGCCGTTTGCGTTAAAATACTATATTTACTGCGCGTGCTTTAGACGGCCCGGGCCGTTCGAAACATTAATGGTGTATTATCCTTATGTCAATAGGTCTAATTCTATCTTGCGTATAAGACGGGCTCCGAAGTTTCTATTGCGGCGTCAATTCCGCGGTGAGACGATCGAGCTCTGCAAATCGATCCTTGGGCTACGCTCTGCTGCTCCAGCGCTGCCATTGCTATAGCTGCGTACTGGGGCGCTACGCGGAGCGCTAGATGGTGCGTGGTGCGGCGCTACGCGGAGCGCTCGGCGCGGTTTGCGGTTGTGGTTGCTGCCATACGGGCGGTGGGGCGCTACGCGGGCCGCTGTTGGCTTTGCCACGCTGGAGCGGGTCGGGTGGTGGGAAGGAGCAGGGATGGAACCTGGGGCCCTGGTACGGATGGGGTGGGGCACCTTCGTTTGCGTGCTTTGGGGCCAAGGTAATTTCCGTGTGGCGGGGTTTTGGCAGTTGACGCATGCCGGCAGCTCCGAACGTGAGCGGATGTCCTTATCCCTAGGACGCGGACAGTCCGGGTGCCGTGGTCGCCGGACATTTGACGCAGCGGCCTGCGTGACAGTTACAGGCCGAGTGCCCGTACATTTGGCGGTTGTGAGCCTGCGCGGGAGTCCGTTCGGCGGGTGCTTCAGGATATGCGGTAATATCGCATAATGTCGAGGTCGTAAACTTTTGCCCTCTGGGGGCGCTCTAAGGTCAGAAGGACCACATTGTACAGCTTTTTGTCTTGGTATTGTAGCCGGTTGCCAGAGTATATAGGTATACCCTGTTCTTTGATAAAATGATGTCTTGTGTAGTCTCCTTCGGCAGTCGCTGACGACTGTCCGAAGGACGCCTCATCCGGGAGCGCGTAATATGATAATAATAGTCGTTCTTTTGAAGATCGACGTTACATTACGGTTGTTTCCACCGTTTCTGTGAACCTTGATCCCTAGAGGAATCAGTTGCGTAATTCTCTTATTTGATAAAGCCGATCGTAATTGTGCCCACTTCTCTTGGATCGGATGTATAGTGGGGGCGGCTTTTGTCTCGGCGAGGAACGGTTGGTGGTTGCCTGAGGGCGGCTGAGGGTTGTAGGCTGTGAGCAGGCACTGGTTGATGGCCGTGGCGGCGGTTGTGGTTGGCTGTGAAGGCGCACTTGTGGATGGCCGTGAGGCGGCGGTTTTGGTTGGCTGTGAGCGCCTTGTTGGCCGTGGAAGCGGCGGAGGGTGACAGGCTGTGTGAGCACTTGGAATTTGGCCGGGAAGCGGCTGAAAGGTCGTTGGCCCGATGATTTCGGCGCTTTGACCGGTGGATCATGAAGATGGCGAGGACGCCGGGGGACCTATTCTTGCGCTTCTTGCGCGACGACCGAAAAGCCTCCTGCGTCCTGTCGGAGCTTCGGGTTGGCCTCGACTCTGTTTTGACATCCATTTCGGATTCGGACGCGGGGTTGGGTTGATTTCTCAGTTGCTCCTCGGTCATTTGTCGGAATCTTCCGACTGCTCCGACCGGACGTTTACTAGGAGTCGCGGCGCTTGTTACGCAGCGGCGAAAGGACCGAGACGCGAAGGATGGGCCCTCTGCAAGTCTTCCCCAAGGGAAGGCCAAGGGAAAAAGGGCCCGGAACAACCGGAGCCAGGGTGCGGGCGCCTTGCAAGTGGCAGCACGCCGGCACCAAGCGGTCCACGGATGGGTGGACGCTGGTGACGCCCGTAAAACGGACAAGCCGGCGCTGGGCCTAAAGTGACACCGGCAACAAGGAGGGTGCGGAAATAAGGCCCTAGCTCGTCGGCCGTGTATCAAGCTGCACCGGGCGCAGCTGAGAAAAGAGTCACTTTCCGACATCCTCCTTGATGCCAAAAATCAAACTGGAGATATCGGCATCGTCCTCCGTTTCCTGCACAACGGGGCCCGGATCCTCCAGGTTCGGCCGCCAGCGGGAAAACCAACCAATTGGCTAGCTTCCCAATTGATTGCCGAAGGCTTCTACAATATCCAGGCCGAAAGTGGCGCGGATCTTCGCATCTCGGGCCTGGATGATTCAATGGAAAAGACGGTGGCTGAGGCGGTAGCGCAAAGGCAGCTGCCGGTCACCTCCGTAAAGGTCGGAGAAATCCGCCGGGACCGGTCCGGTCTCCCGTGGGTAGTGGTGAAGCTGCCTATTGCAGACAAGAAAATAATTGGTGGTGGACCCTCTAATCAGGTGGTGTCAGTGCAGGTCAACTGCTTGCGGCGCGTCCGATGCGCTGCTTCAGTGCCTCGAAATAGGGCCTGGCGGAGCAGTGTCATCGGGCGTTGACCGCAGCAGTGCCTTTACCACTGTGGCCAGCTGGGCCTGAGGCAAACAAACCCGATGAGGCGGCGGCTAAGTGAGGCCTGGGCTTGGAAGCCAGGTGCCCAACCCAGCCTTCGGCTGAGGGACTCAAATGGCCAAGTAAAGATGGCCACGCGACATCCTGCAGACAAATCTGAACCACTGCGCCAGAGCTCCCGGGATCTGTTGTTTCAGAGCATGGCGCAGTGGTCGATTCAGGTCCGTAGTGTCGGAACCGTATTCAGTTCCCCGGCAATAACTGGGCCGGGGACCCTCGACACTGCGCGTGGTCTGTGGGACTGCGGGGTCCCCTCAACCGAGGATGTGAAAAAGGTCAAACTCGTCGGCGCTCTGTTGGGAGAAATGTTGTTGTTTTCAGCGTACTTTTCTCAACAGATCTCCCGACTTCGAGGGCTACCCTGGACCGACTGGGGTCACTGATCCGTTCTTACGGACCCTTCCCTGTGCTGGCCGCGGGATCTCAACGCCAAATCACCGGCAGGGTTCACCTGCGCAGACCTGAGGAAGAACACTGGAGGGTGGCTCCTGGGGTCGGGCTGTCGGTCCTAAACAGGGGTTCGATAAACACGTGTGTACGAGCCCAGGGCGGGTCGATCGTTGATGTATCGTTTGCTAGCCCCCCTGGCTCGCCGATCGGGCTGGAAGGTGGTGACGGGCGTCGAGACCCTGTCGGATCATCGTTACATCCGATTCAGGGTCTCCGCCCTCGAACCTGCCGGCCCTGGCCGGACCCGGACGACGGGGTGCCCTCAGGCCTGGACAAAGAGCTGCTGAAAGGCGGCAATAGGTGCGGTCGTGGGTTTCCTGCAATTATTGTCGATGGGAGGGCAAAGCTCCGGGACGCAATGTCGCCAGGTGTGCGACGCGTCGATTCCGGGCCAAACGTCTCCCTCAAACGCCGGGTGCTGGTGAATCCGAAATCGCCGCGATGCGGAGAAGAGTGCATCGTACGGCGCCAGTACACCCGTTGTCGGGGACGACGGCGCGGGACCCGGTCGCAGGGCCGGTGCTCGCCTCTTTCAGCAGCAAAAGGACGGCTCTCAAAGTGGGAATAGCCGGGCGATCGCCGCGCTAGAGAGTTGTTGGCGGCGCTAGACGGTGATCCGTGGGGGCGGCCTACAAATGGTGATGAATAGGCTTCGTCCTTGGGCCCCCACTCACCGAGGTCGGCGCCGCAGTTGGTTGCGGCTATCGCGAGCTTTATTCCCGGCGAGAGGGCACGGCACCTTCGATGGTCCCCAAATGGCACGGATGGTCGACCCAGTTCCGGGCGCCAGAAGTCACCCAGGAGAGTTCGGTGCGGCCCTTAAAATGAAGAAAACGCACCGCCCGGTCGTAGGCATTCCGGGACGCGCGCTGGGCTGGCCCTAGGGGACGCCCTGGAGCCCAAGTGAGGGCGATGTTTTCTGCCCTGTCTGGCTCAAGCCTTAATACCCACGAGGTGGAAGACGGCAGACTCGTCCTCATCCAAGGAGGGGCGTCTGCGGACTCGCCCTCCGCCTACAGGCCGATCGTGCTGTTGGACGATGTGGAAAACTCTTTGAGAAGTCGTGGCGCCGCATCGTCAGCACCTGGAACGTCGGTCCAAATCGGCGGAGTGGCGGTATAAAGCTTCCGCAAAGACCGGTCGACCGTCCACGCAGTGCTGCAGGTTGGGTCCCTGACGCAGGATGCGGTGTCTCGGGTGAGTGTTTTGGCGGTGTCCTCGACATCGCCACGCTTCAACACCCTGCCTGGCCCTGCAAAAGGCGCTCCGATACAGGGTGCCTCCCTACCTGCAAGGGTGTCAGGGCCTACCTGTCGCATCGACGTGTCGAGTTCCCGTGCCAAGATGGGCTCCGGACCATCGAGTGTCGTGTGGAGTTCCACAGGGGTCGGTGTTGGGACCGCTCCTGTGGAACGTTGGTCTGATGGAGTGCTACGTGGCGGCAATATCGAGGGTGTCGATGTCACTTGTTACGCGGACGACACCCTCGTTACCGCCGTGCACCAATTTTCCTGGGCTGCGATTCTCGCCACTGCCGGGGTCGCTCAAGTTATTGGGCGCATCCGGCGGCTAGGACTAGAGGTGGCGCTCGAAAAATCCGAGGCCCTTTACTTTTACGGGCCTCGGAACGCGCCACCTGCGGACGCCCACATAATTGTTTGCGGCGTCCGCGTCGACGTCAAGCCGACTATGAAATATCTCGGCCTAGTCCTAGACCGCCGATGGAAGTTTTGCGCCCATTTTGAGCGCCTCGCGCCTAGAGTGGCGAGAGCAGCGGCAGCTCTCGGCAGACTGCTCCCCAACACTGGAGGACCCAGCAGCTCCTGTCGCCGCCTGTACGCCGGAGTCGTCAGGTCCATGGTCCTGTACGGGGCACCCGTGTGGGCCGACACCCTCCAAAAGGAGAGTACGGCAGTATTGAGGAGAACCCAGAGGGTGTTGGCGATCCGAGGCCGTGCAGGGCTACCGGACCATCTCCGGTGAGGCGGCGTGCCTGTTGGCTGGCTCCTTGCCCTGGGACCTGGATGCGAAATCCTCGCGTCACTCTTTTTCTGGCGCGAGGCAGAGTCTCGGGGCTGGGCCAGCCCAGAAGAGATAAGGGGCGCAGAGACAGATTGCGCTCCCTTGCAATACAGGAGTGGGAGCTGCGGCTGGAGCACCCGCAGCCGCCGGCGTCGAACTAGACAAGCCATACGCCCCGCTCTTAAGTGGTGGCTGAAAGGGACATGGCTCCCTAACGTTCCGCGCGACGCAGGTTCTCTCGGACATGGCTGTTTCGGGAGGTACCTGTGCCGCGTGGCCGAGAAGGGAGCCTACAGAGGAGTGCCACCACTGTGGCGTATGTGCCGAAGAGACGGCCCAACACGCGCTGGAAGAGTGCCCAGCTTGGGTCGAGCAACGCCGAAGCTGCGTAGTGTCGTGGGGCACGACCTTCGCTTCCTGCTGAGTGCGCGGGATGCTGAAGGCGAAAGGTCGTGGGGCGCCGTCCTTGCTTTGCGAGGACGTGATGGCCCGGAAGGAGGCCGCGGAAAGGGTCAGGAGGCCGAGGCGCCCTGGCTATCCGCAGAAGAAGGCCAGGGCGCCGAAGGTGGCGTACGCGCGCAACCTTCCCCTGACACTCAGGCCCTGGGCGGCCGGCAGGGTGCCCGCCGCCCGAGAAGAAGGGCTCAAGAGGGAGCGCCGTGCTGTTTGTTCCGGCACGGCGCCTAAAGCGACGTTCAGGTGTCCCAACACACCCGGAGAAGAAGAGCCCGAAGGGCCACGTCGCGCCAGGGTCGCCGAAGACTGTGATCAGTGCCCGCGGCCCCGGCTACAGCGACATGAAAGGAACAACCGTTGGTTTTAGTGGGTATACCGGCCGCTCCATCTTGGTCGGGAGCCCCATATCCCCGCTGCTCCCTCACTTTGGCGTCGGGAATCCGTAAGCTGGATTTTCCAACGGAAAAAAAGGCGTCGCGGCGCGCGATGATGCGGACTTAACTATTTTCGCGATTTAGATTTTTTGATGATCCGAAGCGGGCGTCGATGGCGGCGCGGATGGCGTCAATCGTGACGTGCGGGGCTTATCGTTGTAGTCCTCAAAGTTGAGGCCTAAATCGGCTGGCGTATAGTCTAGCGTAGGCATTTGGCTATTCGCGTGAATTTAATATGTAAAAATATCTATCATACCAGCACCCCCGGTGAGGCCGGGGGTTGTGTGCTACCTCCAGCCCCAGTGAGCAGGGAGTGTAAACCTGACTTATTTAGAAAACTCTAGCGCTTTAGGGCGCTGGGTGTCTACGCTGCTGCCTAGTGCAGCAAGCGACGTTAAGTGACTCTAATAATCACCACGTGAGTGGTGTGCGTGTAATTAATTAAAATCACGATGTGACGTGAGCTATGTGAACAAACTAAAGTTAGAAGGTCCTACATCTCAACAGAAGGACATGTGGACGCTGTAAAGGGAAGAATTAAATTGATAGGCAAAATCAGGAACGACTCACCAGACCAGACGGCTACACAGCTTTTTGCGCTCAGGCGCGTACCCTAACGCGTCGACACTTTACACCGCACACTAGCACTGTCACAGTCACTGACGGCACGGCGAACACGGCGAACACAGGAGTCTTCTTGCTTCTTGCCACTTGTCGGCGTCGGGGAGGCGTGGCCACAGGTGGGCCAAGCGGACGGCGCAGGTAGGCAGGGGATCAGGCAGGCTTGTCCGGTCGATCCGAGAAACTGACGCACTGTCACTAATATTTACGTGGTTTGATTTAAACCCGGTGTGGGTTCGACATTACACCCACAGTTGTTATCACTGTCCACTGCGCCAAGCGGATCGTCGCTGTCGTATAAATCCTTATGCCATTTATTACGACTGATACATTATCCATATAACAATGATGTATTTACAGCATGTAATGAATATAAATATATTATAAATTATAACTAATTTTACACCATTGGAGACAAGCTGATTGGCTGGCTTTAAATAATATAATACACTACTAGGTTTTTAAAGTGGTCATATTTTTTTAAGATCTTTTTATTCAATTTTAAGCTTCAGAATTTGTCTGTATTAGTATATTTTTATAACATTTTAAACTTTTAACCCTTTCAAAATGCTTAAAAACTTTCACAACTCTTATGTAACATATCGAAAACGCTTCAAAATCATTTGAATGAGGATATTCTGTTTTTTGTAACCATTGCTTCTTGTCAATTGTATTATAATTATGTTGAATGAATACATAATTAATGAGGTACCGCTCACCAAAGCAGCGAGAATAATGGTTTCAATTAGGTTCATGGCATAAGCAAACACTTTTTTTCAGTTTATTTAACATAATTATGAAGTATAATTAAAATACAATTGTTGTATTAGGTATTCGTTACTTTATAATCTGCTATTGTTTCTTTTATTTGATATTGTAATTAGAGTTTGCGGTGAAAGTTACTTTATTTTTTGTTTCAAAACATAAAACGGCAGTCTGGTTAAAATATTCATGATTATTTTTTACAAAAAATTTTTGATTGACGTCTCAAGGGAAAGAGAAACTCAATTCGGACCGTATTTTTCACCATTGCATTGACATGATTATAGATCTATACATTCCATTTTGTTATACTTTTGTGATGACATACTTGTACATCTTTAAGTGGTCTACTTACGACCTACAGAAATAACTTTAATTTGAACATTGTTAAAAAATACAGTTGGGCATAGAGGCTAATTTAACAATTTAATTCTATTTCGTGATATCATATCTCCTGAGATATGGATAACATTAGTACTGTAAAAATTATAAGAGATTAAAAAATTGCGGGGCAATTTAGGGGGCTTAATTAATTAATTTAATCCTAATAACTGCCTCCGTAGCCTAGTGGGCGTGTGCTTCAAAAACCGGAGGACGTGGGTTGGAACTCTGCGGGGACTCGACAAATTTTCCTTTTTCTTTCCTGTAAGATACTCCATGCGTCGGATGGTCATGGAAAAAGTCGGTCCGCCCACCAACCCGCATTGGACCAGCTCAGTGGGATTCGGTCCAAAACCCCCCAATGGATTGGGGTGTATTTGAGGAGGCCTATGTCCAGCAGTGGACTGTCACAGGCTAATGATGATGATGATGTATCCTAATCAACAATCATTAAGATTGTTTTATCCCATTCCATAAAGATATTCAAATAAAACTTCTTAGCACTTGCATACAAAGCAGTATTAGAACTTAGTTGCATTTGAAAGTGAAAAAAATGTACAAGATCACTATAATTATAACTAGCACATAACTGTTAACTCGTGCTATCTTATACGATTTCTTACATTCTATAACAATAATGCATAAATAAAAAACACTTAGATTTCTATAGCTGTAATATCCCTGTTGCAGCTTGATTCATTATTTTTCAGGTAATGATCAAAGTGATTTGTTAAACATTTGCTACCAATAAAAACTGATTACAAAAATTAAATAACATTACAATATCAAATCCACTAATTTACGGATTTTGCGCGTTAAATAATATTTTTGGAAATAAATAAATATATATAACTAACGCGAAAAATCCGTAAATTAGTGGATTTGATATGTATAATAGTCGCGTAAATAAAAGAAATAATTAACATTGTAATGTTTTATTCAACCTTCAAATAAGTACGTCTTATTGAAATGGTTGAAACGATGTGCATCAATTGTTAGTCTTTGTAAAGTTCGATTTTGATTAGTGTTGAATTTCGCGTAGAAAAGTCTGTAAGGATTTTGGGTTTAATTACATTCTGTTATAATTTTTGTTTTTTCGTAACGTTATTTTGAAGGAAATGCAACAATTTTAAAGAGTTTTCTAATTTTTACAACATGAGTTTTATGTAGATATTATTAAATTACATACTTCTTTCACATTTCGGATTTTTTAAACAATTTATATTGACGTGGCGAAAAACAGCTATTATTAAATGCCATTAATATTTTTACTATAAACTTTTATTTTTGGATCAGCGTGATTTATTGCACATGCCTTAAAGAATGGCATTAAGCTTTAATAATGAATATATAATAATAGCCTTTACCACCATAAATAGTTTTGCAATAATTTAAGAATAAATCTTTCGTTTCTACTTTAAAAAAATCTACTTTAGCTGATATTTATGAAGTTTTAAAATTCTCTTATAGAACACTGCGAGTAGAAGCAGTATTTCATGTGTTCAAAATATTAGGAAAGGATTACTAAAAAGCATTATTTTACATAAACTAT
The DNA here is from genome assembly GCA_029286875.1 of Lamproptera curius. NCBI lineage: Eukaryota > Metazoa > Arthropoda > Insecta > Lepidoptera > Papilionidae > Lamproptera > Lamproptera curius. Next base: position 909,753 of record JAGSMT010000069.1, read on the forward strand.
TTTATTTTGCATTGTGATATTTTTATAGAGCTGCTTTTCAGAGACTGTTTTATCCACTTTATAGTGATATAGGATTTATGGTAACCGTTCTACCTACTCATTGTTATTGTTCAGTTATACCATTGTATGCAAGTTATACAGCAACGGACAGTCATGCAGTTACTAGCTTTTGTCTTTGAGCGTAGACAATAGAACTGTTGCAATTTATGCCTTTTAGTTTACTTATGCAGGGAGAAATAAAATATATTTTTGTTGTTTAGGATAATTTTCGGCGGCCGTATTTGCACCGATTCATAAATATTTTACTTAAGGTTAAAATTTTACTAACTGTTAACTTTCAATTACGCGTGCACACACTATTACGAAAAAAGTTACTAAGTATTTTCTGCTCTTTAGATAATGAACGATATACATGTAGAATACGTGTCACAAAAATAGAATGAATCACCAATTAGTAGTGTATTTTAATTAGTACATCATTATGCACTCAATATATTTATATTTTAATATCCATTTCGAATACGAGCTAAGAAAGGGCAGACGTCAAAAAATTCGGCATCCCAGACCCAAAGAAAATATATTACTAAATTAATAAAATATCTGTTATATTCTGTCTCTTGGTTTCCAAATCATAGCAATAAATCCAGCTTTAATCCCCCGTCAATTCGTCGAAAGCTGTGTGTTTGAAGTATCTCCGATAAATCTTTGCATAATTTTATGGCATCAATCACAACGACAGCTTTTTAGGCCCTGGTCAAACAATGAGGTATCCACAGGACACAGAGCATTCTGACAGGCCGATGTGTGTGGATGATTTTGTGCACCTGAGAAATGATGGTATGTTACTCTAGGGTCAGTCTTTATTATACACCGCACAGCACTGATGTGATCTTCAGTCTCTCACTTAGAGTGTGAGTGGGTTAAGTCATTAAACCAGTTATAAACAATAACCCAAAAAAGAGTTTTATCGTGAATGGATAATCGAAGTTTATCTTAATATTCGTAGTCGATTATATGACACCGAAAGTCGTAGCATAAAATAAAAGTTTTCTCGCGTTAAATATAATACATATTTCGTAAAACAGATGAATGAATGAAAATACTACTACAAATTATTAGTAAAGAGTTCTATTTCCATTTTTTTATAATTCTCTTTCAGCCACTCTATAAAATCCTAGTGTATTTCATCTGTACAAGTAACTTAAACTGGAGTGTCTGTTTGTAATAATAAAATTATCGTATTTAAATGATTACATGCAACTGCTAGTAGTGATATAGATATAAAGTTTGTTTAGCATAAAGTGCTTAGAGCAACAATGAATGTCACAATCCAATTAAGTTACTTTTGAAATATTGTAATTTTAAAAAAAAAATATATTTTTATTTGGCTTAGGTCGTAAATATAATTCTTGGTGTTATAAAAGTCGAAATAGTAACAATTTTTAGTACAGATCATAACAATTTTTGGGCTTTTCTGGTGACGGATTCATTTTTAGGCTTCTTATTCGTTAATATATTAAGTGACGTTCGTATTTTAATTGTAATAGAAAATTTATAAACGCTTAGGTCGCCTCTTATTGTTATTAGGAACAATCTTTCTTTAGCCCTTTACTAAAATGTTGTTATTTTCTTTGGTTAGAACAAGTTATATCAGACAGACGTATTACCGACATTGTTTTAATGACAGCTTTATTACATACATCAGCTCGTAAATACAAATGTGGGAAGATAAAAGGTCAGATAATTTTGCCAAGGACGTTTTGATGTCGGCGAAATGGAGAATTAACGGAGCTATAAATAAAAGCCTGACATATTATGCTGCAGCGTGGTCAGAGATAAGGATACATCCTATTACGTAGAGCAATTGCGAGACAAATAAATAACATTATATGTAATTAGTATTTAGTACATAGGAGTCTTCTTGGAAAGTAAAGTTTTCATTTTAAAACATTTCTATTAAGTTAAATGGTAGGACAAATTACAGTTTGTATGTTAATTTGGTATTAAAGCCTAAATGTATTAAACATCTTCCCCTATTTTGGTAATTAATTGTGTTTAAAATTATAAAAAATATGAATAAAATTAGTGTAATTCAGAGCAATATTGGATGTTTGTTATTTTATTTCCTTTGTTTATTTTGTATGATTGATGCTTTCAGATTTAGAAAAAAATCATAGATTTTAGACTTTTTTAAAGATGGCAGTGTGGTCTAATTTTACTTCAATTAACGCATGGTTTGTCGATGGTGTTGTGTAATTAAAAAATAAACTGATGCTAGTTAACATTAAAAACGTGTGATCTTAAATTAATAGCGTTGGATAAACATTGGAAGATTCGTGCAGAAATTTCTTAAAAAATTGTAGGTTTTAACGTGTCTCAAATATTTTTTACTAAGATAACTATTTAAAAGTATTAAATATGAATGCGTGTGTAAGTAGGTATACATATTACTTAAATTGTTATATTAAAATAAAAAAAAACATTATCATTGTTTTTATAAACGTAATAGTTTCTACACCTACTTTTTCGGGCATTAAAATATAATGAGAAAAAAAAATATCAAACATTAAAGATATAACTGGAAACAGTTACGCTTAACAATTGAATGAATCAAAACCTTACGTCGGATGACTTTTTATTGTATTCATCGCAGTACAACTGCACAGCATTGTTATAGTTTGTGAGGAATATAGCTTTGAACAGAATGTAGCTTAAGACTAGAGAATCACTAAGACAGTTGTTCACTCAAATTAAAATAATAACCGTTTCGTTGGACCTCTTGAGTGTGCTGGTTATAAACTAGTGTGTAATTGTAATTTCAAGATTTCATATTGTGATGTGTAATATGTTTGTGTGTGCTTATTGGAAAGCTTTTGCTTTGACCTAGCGATTATTTTAATTAATTTCGAAGCCAGTATCTTCAAATAGTGGTTTTTAAACAGAGCGCACAGCATGTCATGTCTTCATATTATAGTAGCTATCCACTTAGCGTACCTGAATACTGCCAAGGAAAAACGGTAATAAATTATGAAGGTGCAGTAATTTAACAGTAATAGTAAAATAAAATGTTGCGCGATAAAAGTTAAATAGCATAAGCAAATCCACCTTTAAAAACAGATCCCAAGTTTTCTTTACCTTTCCATATAAAATTATGATAAAAGGGTTTGAAAGCAATTCTGTCTAACTTTAAAAGTTTTCCCTAAGAAAATATTATGTTCAGTCCATTTAAAACAAAATGGAAAGTAAACATCTAAAGCTTTTATGTCCGACCCTTTTCATCACATTAAATCGCTTTGCAAATGTATAAAGCCTTTTATGCTCTAAAATGTCTGGCGTTAAGTTGATGTTTCCCAAGTATGTTTATTTTAAAAATATTATGGAGTATAGTCAAACTAAAATAAGTTTTATGTATTATTGTTGACGGAATAGGGTTTTCGGAAAGAAATAAATGATAAAATGCGTAAGATGTTTTAATTTTATAGACAGATGAATGAAAGAAAAAGAAATCTGGTCTAGAAGTTGGACGTGATCGATTGGTTGATTTGGCTCAGAAGAGAAATCAGTCAATAGGCTTCATGAGACTTTTTATCGCCGTTCTTTAAAGAGTTGACCACCAAATCGCTCTGTGTTCTTTTCGGTTTGTGGCGTAATATCATCTTGAAAAACAAAATTAAAGTGACTCTGAAGGACTACCAACATTGGTTCTTCACCCGCTTTTAAAATCTTTGCTTTGACCGGGTGGTCCATGTTTCGTTCGCGTGTAGTTGTCTTACGCCACGAGGCAATGGCATTAAGCGTAAGAGGTCCATGCGCCCTCAGCTGGTTAGCTACTCGTATGCGTGTTGTCCGCATCTAGGCGTACTTGTTAAATTTTTTCTTCATTGAGCCAATTCGCGGTTTCGGCTAGAATGTATATACACTACCGCTTTATGGTAGAGGGGCATCACAGTGATACTTGGATAATTACCTGAGTAAAAAGGGGGCCTACCATCACCAAGAAAGACCTTGCGTTTATGATAAACATAATTCTTGGGTTTAGTATGTTAAGTGTTCTTAATAATCTATTCTAATCTTTGTGTTTTATAAAATATTTTTTTTTTTGTAAAAATTAGTGACCTTGATGCTACCGTTACACGTGAATACAATGAAAAATAAGACTGGTATAAAAATTAATTTGATTGGGATTTGAAGGGTACGGACTTAATACGATTGATAATGATTGATCAAAATATTTTTCTGTTGATATCGTGCAAAATGCTATACAAAAGAAGTAATTATAAAAATTACTATCTTTTCTGTTGCTTACGTGAATTCTATACGAGATAAATAATACAAATTTACAGTTGCAGCAATTGCGATAAAAACTTAAATTCTCTTATATTTATAACGACCTTGAAGAACAGTCTAGTGTTGCTATAAATAAATGATAAAATTTTGCTCGCATTTATCAAATCATCCGCTAAAGACGTAAACAACTGATATACAAGGTCAAAGGATGTGTTATTCACATTATATGAAGCAAATCTCGTCACATCGTGTATATATATATATATATATATGTCTGGTTAATCTTTTATACAAACCTGGTATTTAGAACTTTTTATAACGTGCACCTATTTATTATTTATTATTTATTAATTACTATAGTTTTTATTTATATTACTCTATCAATTAAAATATATAATAAATTACAGTTTGTATATCTATTCACCCCTACCACCAAAAACATAATTTAACGTTTTACTTGCATAATTAATAAAAAACAAAGAAGTAAAGTTAAGTACATGGGTCACAAGCACAAGAAAACAGCTATCGTATGAAAAAATAAATAGCGAATATTTACAGTACCTTCAATCGTATTCGCCGTTATCATAAATATATCATCCAAATATTACCTTTGTAAAGATACCCCATCACTTTTTTTAATTTCGTACTAGAAAATTTTATTTATATTTTCAAATTTGACGCTCATGATAAGAAGAATATTTTATTTCTGAGTTTTTGTTTTACTTAATTATAATAATTGTACTAAACAAGGGCGTTTTAAACTAAATGAAGTAAATTATTTATTAACGCAATTATTTTCCCATGTCTCCTATTAACTGCGAAAACTTAAGCAGCGCCATCTATTGACAAACAATAGCCAAACAAAAGATAGCAAACAGTCTTGTTTTGGAGCCAACAGTTTATTTCAAATGATAATTGACAAATATTTCGCAATCATACAATATTACGACTTTTAATTGAACGACACACTGTGTGCGAATTTTATTCAAATCCATTTAGTAGTTCAGGAGCCCATCTAAAACAAACAACGTGACTTGTAAAATATATATTAAGATAAAATTCTGACAAAACGGATTATAACAAAATATGATCACAGCTTGTTTTCAAATTTTTTTTTATATTCATTATTATTATTAACTTAAAAGTATACAGTATTAGTAAACAAAATCCCTCAAACCAATTTATTAATTAGACTGTGAAGTTAAAATCAATATACTTGTATAAGATTTTAAAAAATAATCTAGTAATAAATATACTAATAAAATAATAACAAAAGGTGAATTTAAATTAAATGCAAGAGATATTTAAAATCTTATTTAATTTTTTATTATCATTTATTGTTCTGATGGCTGCTGACAAGGAGTTGAGTGGATAAGATATTCTTTTGTATAAGGTTATGTCCTGAAAGTAATTATTTTAGGGACTTAAAATTTACCAGCAACCACTGAACGTGTGTCGTAATGTTGAAGGAGAGACTAAGTTCATGTTTTGGATGCTGCGGTTGTTAACAAGCAGTAGATATTTATGTTTTGAACTTATAGACAGGATATTGCAATTTTTAAATAGTTTAATATAAGTGACGCGGTTTTTAACATTTCAGGATGAATATATGATTACATGCGAATGCTTACGCAGACAACAAAAATTAAGGTTTCAATTAAGCTTTCAGTGTCATTAAACTCATTTATTTTTTGGGTTTACTGGTTAAACAATTCATATAATGAACGTGTATTTACATCAGTAATTTTTTCTGTCACATTGCATTATGAGGCATATTATAGACAAGTATAAAAAAATTGGCTGACCCGGGAAATATACAAAGTAATAAAAAAATTGTTATAATCCTTAATCTTATTGTGTCTATAGTTTTCATAGTGTTCTCTATATAATCTATTACTTTACATAATTTTTATATAAATTGTATCTGTACTAGCGCTGAAGGTCTGATTCTTTCCCAAAAATATAATGGGGAAACGGCATTTAAGCAGCCCAAGGCATTACGATTTCCCGAAAAGAAAATACCACTTGGTTTCGGGTCATGAAACCTAAAAGTTCTGTCAAATCTCTAGACGATCGATAGATCATATAATATAAGATTAAGGTACCGTGTCTGCAATACAAACTTTTAGTGTGTAATTTAATTACTACAAGAGGTCCGTCTAGGCGTCGAGTGGGTGGAATCGATTCAACATTTTCATTTAATTTCTCCTTTTTTCGTTCATTAATTTTTAAAATAAATAAAATTATTTAATCGTAAATTAAGATATTTCAAGCTAAAATTTCTGTACACCTATCTTACAAAGTATTTAATATGAGTTAGCGATTTTAACATTTTTTCCGATTTAATTATTGCTAGATGTTTAAAGAACTTCATCCAGAAATAGTAACTATTTTATTTAATAATTCCCAAATATGTATGGCATCGACACTCATAGTTTAAATGATAAAGATAAATTCCGAGTTTTCCATGAGTCAGTACTCATGGCAAAAAACAACAGACAACAAAGTCGGAGTTAAAAGTTTCTGAAAATATGATACTGATTTCTTATTCTTATTTTATTGCCTATGTGTTCCCCCAAAAAACTGACCGATTCATAAGTTGTATTTTGAAAACATTTTAATAAGTAAGACTTACTAACTTATTTATCACCAGCGTTAAAATTAATAAAAGACAAAAATTGTTTGTTTCTTTTGTAGGATCCACCACATACTCCTCAATTTATATTTGAAGATCAAATTAAAAAAAAATCATATCTCAATTTACATTCATACGGGTAAGTTTATCCTTGGCATCTTGGATTAAAACCGACCTGTAGCAATGATCTCTTGACGTCAGATCACAAATACTTTTTACATATGTCAATTTGGTCACCATCGCTCAGAGATACAAAAGAAACATTTACTGGCTCTTGCTCTGTTACAGTTATGCGACAACGGCTCATTCCTGTTGTACGAAATACTTATTACTTCCATGGTCATAACATTTTATTAAATTAAATTACATCGAGAGTCATAGTACAAAATTTAAATTAAAATTCATATTGGCGAGACGCAGACAAATCTCAATTTGCCACCCAAATGTTAAAAAAATGACAAATTAATAAATTAGTACTAATTTTATTAATTTGTCATTTGTTTTACGTATTTTTATTTTACTGAGCGTTCGATCTCGCCACCGAGTTTTGATAATGGGCTTGGCTGTCTATCAGGGTCTATAGGGAGGAGCATGTTTTTTTCCATCTAAAAGCTTCGCTACTACTCTACGACCTGAATGTGACAATTTACTTGATTCATCACCTACTAGATCTAAATACTAGAATGGAATAACTTGCCACGTGATGTTACAGAATTTCAATTACTTTCAACATACAAATGCTTTAAATAGCTATCTTCTTAAGAAACTTGTTTTTTTTTTATTTAATACAATACTGCATAGCTTGGTTTTCAATGTTTTCAAATTTCATTGTTGTGCTGTCCTATAAAATATAGAGTGCATTCATATAATTCAGGTTTGTCATTGTTGGTAAAATATCTTACAAAACAAGCGTGTAGACTTAGAATCTTGATTTTAGACACATGATAGCACCTGAAATAAACTTTGTTCTTATAAGTTCATCCGTTTCTGAGAAAATTTGGTTATGGCAAACAGATAGAAGGGCAAACAAAAAAATGACATTAAAGTATTATTCTGTGTACTTTTAAGTTACGTAACCATTAAAATTGAAAAATCTAGAAAAAAAACCGGACTAATATTGTTAGTTGATAAATACTTCATGAAAAGTATTTTTATCTGCATATCTATAGCAATTTTAAATATTACATTTATCAATAAACCATTTGGAAATATTTCTCTCTGTTTTTTATATTTTTCATTACCTTCACACTTTAAAGAAATCTTATTAAATTTCAGTATGTTGTTATATGATTTATACAGAATACAACATTTTCAGTGAGTTATAATTTAATTTTCGGTACGTCAACTTTATTCAGGCACAGAACAAGAAACAACGGTTAATGTTATCATTACGGTTGGGAAAAGTTCATTTAAATTCTTGTCTGAAAAGAGGAAAGTATACTACGCTACTACTATGTAATCTTTCTTCCAAATTGCTTTTGACCGCATAGTAGAAAAGTATAAATATATTATAAATCTTGTTTTGTAGAATTTTCTTTTTAAGTTTAAAGATTGTATAGCAACATAAATAAAACAAAAAGGCCCTAAAGTTCAATTGTCAAAAAAAATACTTTTATTTTAAAATATAATTTTTAAAAGGTCTAACCTTTTTTATGAGAAAGACGACTTTCTTGCAGAAATATATTTCTAATACTCATTTTTATAATAGTGGTTATGAGCGCAATATAAAATCAACAGGCAACTTAAAGACTAAATCGATCTACAAAGTAACATCATATTGAAAGGTTAAATATTGGATCGACTCTTTAAAAGAAAAAGATATTTATTTTGGAAACTATGCTCTTTGTGTTTGAACGATGGTTTTCTCCCTCTTTTTGAATCGATGTCTACAATTTGTTTCTACATGAAGTCTGTCATTTAGAAATATTCTTAAAATAATATTTTATACATAATTTTACAGATATATAATACTATACTTTTGCTATACTTTATTTTTTATTTAATTTGTGCGATTATTCTGTAAATCATTTGCTGAACGATAGAAGGTAGACTCAAACTACATATTACTTAACTATACGCTCTAAACTGGTCTGCATAAAATCTACGGTACATATATTACGAAATATTCACAATAACCATTTTTTAAAAATGCAATAACATTATTAAATGGTAAAATCTTTTCAATAATCCCAACAAAAGATAATTCTTTGTAGAATGGCATATCTATTTGTATGTACATTACATTTTTTATGATATTTAATACGATTTATGTAATCTATTTTATGACAATTATATTTTAAGCTAATTTGAGTATATAAAATATTGATGTTAATAATAATAATAATGTCCTTTTAATCGAATCCGACTTCGGTGGCAAGCTGCGCAGGAGACGTTAAAGTACACAACGCATACTTATGTGCACTACTTATTCCTTCAATCTCATTGTCCGATATAACGGATAACCGACACAACCGGAGAAAGAGAACAAGCGCATTAACGACTTTCAACGTGCTCATCCGACGCTTAAATCATCTTACTTTACAGATAATCGGGTTTTCAGCTCGCATTGCCAACTAGGAAACAGCAATTAAATTTTTTTCAGTCCCCGCAGAATTTGAACCCGTGACCTCCGATGTCATAAGCACAAGGCCTTACCTCTAAGCTTCAGAGGCAGCAGCAGGAATTGGTGTTACAAAGAGACAACTAAAGACAAGGTAATGTCGCCGTAAGCGTCAGCGGTAATTATTTGATACAACAACATATTAGTCAAAATTTAAACGATTAATAGTATTTGTCAAATTATTTAAACTTTTAAACACTTCATCAGCCTAGTAATAAATTAGGGGTTAAAACTTTAGAGACAGTGCTCTAAAATTTTAACCTAACCCCACAACCGTAATTAATTTCCTTGTTCAAAATAACATATCTATTTGTTATTCTTTTGAGGCTGAAAACTTAACTGGTATATTATTATAATTGAAGTTTACAATATAATATTAAATAACCTAACATTTTGCATAATAATACCGTATGACAGCTACTTATATAAATGAAAAAATAGGCGCTTTATAAAATAGTCTATTTGTTGAAATATGGTCGGCTTAAATTTCACAGGGCCTTGTTCGCAATATTGACATTCCGATCACGTCTCATTGGCAGGAATATTCGACCCACCTGTGTTCGAATTCTATAAGGATTTAACTTTTCGACTCATTCAATAACCCGGCTTCTAAATTCACTACGGACGCTTGGAATATAACGATATTGTGCGGAAACCAATAGCACTTTTGCCGTGTACACTCCCCACTTTAGACATAACTGCTAGTATCGGCGGTCTCTCTGAAATGACCCTTTGAATACATAACAATAATATTTTGATTAAAGCATATCAACGAATTTAATTTATATCTAACTTAATAAAGTTTGGAATAGATAACAACAATGCTAATAAAATACAAACCTTTATTTTATCTTTAATTTTTTCAATTTGCTAATGTTATAACGGAATGATGATCATTACTTCTATGAATGGTAAGTTATCGTAGTTAAAACAGTAGTTTTGTTATTTTTGTTTCGTATTATTTCTAATCATTACGAATTTTTATAAATAATTTAAATACCTTATGTTCCGATTTCCACTACAATAGCTAATATAATTACAGATCAGGCAACTGACTTATTATAGCGTACAAGAGTACGCGAATGGATCATACTTTAAAGATAATCCTGACTAACATGTAGATTAAAATAAAAAGTTGTTGAGGTCCGCAGGCTTCCAATGCGTCATGCATTGACTGCTCCGGTTTCTGAAGCGCAAGCCTAGTGGCTTTAAATTTTTTTATAACTCTGGGGAAATGCCAACGCATACACCTCGCAGGGGTAAATACGGGTTATCTCGGACTCGTACCGACTAGAACCATCGGGTTGTTTCTTGTTGGCGCCTTAACGATGACGTCTTTGGCAATACTCTACGACTTCACCAGCGCTAGACATCGAATCAGTCCCAACCTCAGCCCTACGGCCATCTGTCTGCCTCTGGGGCGTCGGAACTACCATTTTAGCCCTTATACGTAGGTAACAGTCTCCCCCAAGTCTGTCGGGGGAAGGGGAGTGTCGGTAGTTCATAGCGACTTCTCCTTGGTTACAAAGAACAGGAAGGACGGCACACCTACCTCCTGCAACCCGTCCCTCGCATCCTCCTAGGCGCATCCATAGCGGGCTTATTCAGCCCGTTTGGAGCAGCCTTCTTCACGGCCGGCCTTGCACCACAAGCTGGCCAGGTTACCCTTAGCTGCCCCGCGGCTGGGCAGGCCTCAGGTACTAAGCCCTACCGCTACGTTTTCGGGGGGATGGTCTCTGCAGCCTAGTGTTACTCCAATTTTACATTGTTTATAGAGTTGATTTAAATATTCAAAATTTAAAAAAATGTTAGGCTACAGATTGAATTTATTGTAACCTTTGAAATTTAGAGTATTTTCATGAATAATGAGTTTGACAAAATTAATTCTGGATAATACAAAATACCAGATACCAGATTATTAAAAAAACAGGTTAATTAAATTCACTTTTTTCGGATTTTTCCTGTTGGTTCTTTATATTTTATTATCAACCAACCCCGGCTTTCCACATGTGCAATGCTCATTTTGGAAATATTTGTTTAAATTATATGCTATAAGAGGCTACATTGAACTACATTAAATAGATAATGTATTCAAGGTACTTTATTGAAAAAGGATTAATGCTATATTACTTGGTAAGTAAGCCATTTTTTCCGTATAAATGTGAAGGATAAAAATAGTTATTGTGTGTCCTACAGTGATAAACATATACCATCGCAGACTGTTTTGTTTTCTACCGTACCTATTGTACTCTTTTTTAAGCTAGATTTGCAAAAGCTCGCTAACCCTTAAGAGTTTGTCCTGAACTGACTCCTACGTAAATACATTTCTTGCATTGGTCCACAATAAAACTCACAAGCACCTTGTAAAAATATGTTTTAATTATTTTTCAAAGTAACCATTTTAATGTTGTTAAAGTTGCAATTGGGTATATTTAAAGCTTAATAAAGGTAATACAGAGCAAGTCCACATAAAGTTAATGGAATTAAAAAACTTTAATTCTATGTGTATAAAACCTGCATAGACGACATATTGATTAAATGAATACCTTAAAATATCATCACTGTCGCATTTATATCAGAGATTTATATGCGACAGTAATAAGCAGACGGAACTTTCCTGCACAGAGCACATTGTTATTCGCTTATATCAATTAAAATAGTATAAAATATTGCTGTACGCCTTTAAATAGCGTAGAATAAATATACAATATTTTGATGTAAACATTGTCAAAAAATTCTAAAATAAACATTCTGTACTAATTTACGGCAATATAAGTCGTAAAAAAAATTGCGCTTCAAAAATTCTCCGTTGTATGTGCATAGAACGTATTAGTTGGAAGGCATTTCGATGAAATGATTACCTATAAATATAACATAGATTTCAAATGTGCTAGCAGAAACTGTTTGCGATGATCCACAAATAACAATATCTGTTTATATTGGTAACTATTATCTTTCACTGCCTCCGTAGCTTAGTGCTATGGGCTTGGCCTTAAGGAACCGGAGGTCGTGGTTTCGAATCCTGTAGGGACCATCAGAGTCAGTTATTTTTTTAAATACAATAATAAATTACTAGTTTGATGTACTTTTACACATTTCATACAAAGCACTTTTCGCAAAGTATTTTTATGTCCACCGCGCTTTTTTCACAAAACTGGCCACCTATTTCTGCTGCTTTATTTTAGATTAATTTTTAAGTCTTTGACCCTTTTTGGATCCTTATGGGATTTTCATTACATGCATCAAAATATACTCTAATCATGCGCATAAAAACACGAATTTAAGGTAGCATGCTATAAGTATGCATTTGGTTTATAAAATCCATTACATTTACATTAAAAAAATCTTATATAGAAAAATAATGAATTAATGATAATTATCGTTTTAATCTATTTTATTAAGCTATTTTCATCTTATCAGCCCATCAAAATCCATTTTAAACATAGGACTAACCAAGATTACAGGTGTGAAAGTAATGTTCCACAATTTATGCATGATTTAAGCTTAATTTTTTTATTAAGTATACAAAACATTTTAAATATTGAACTAAGGTATAAAAAAAATAAAAATTCAATTTCAATCTCTATCCAAATGTTACAGCTTATCGCAATTCCTCTAAGAAGGCAGCAAATTGGCAGTAATCAAGCTAATGAGCAAACTTCGCATCCGCCAAGAATACGCAATTGGCCTATTCAGTGGCCTTATGTTACTGGAGTTTTCTTACAAAATATAGTTTATGAAAACGCTATTTTCAAAAATAGTATTATGCTTATAAATCAATGGTTTTCCTACTTTTATTCGATAGTGACTGTGTATAAAGTAGTTGGTATAATTTGTTTGACATGAAGTATCAAAACAAATCTTAAATTTAGTGTTTTACAAGTGAAAATTAAAAAATGCAAACTTCGATTTGTAATCAGGATCGTAATTTACTTTAACACTCAATTCTAGAACATTCTACATCTAAAATAAATCAGAAAATACGAATAGGTTTTCTTTGGTCGAGAGCATTTTAAATTAATAAACACATCATTAATAAGACTGTATAAGAACAGTTGTTATTCTCGTGGCAGATTATATTATACTATTGTACCATTAATATCTTAATCTATGAAAAAAAATGTTGAACTTTTTTTTATATTTTTAGTCGCAAAGATTACTAAGTACGAAACTGGAGAATGAAAACGCCACGGAATGGTGCCAAGAGAGCACTCGGACACCTAGGTATGGCATTAACCTAGCGTAAATTGGAAAGAAAGCTTCTCGTTAGTAGGCAAGATTAGATTGTTCGGCTAATTTAAAGCTACGAAATTTCACTTAGTATAAGTGAACTTCGTTTAAACGTTTACTACAGTAAATCAATTTCTTTTAACGGCTTTCTTAAACAGCATAACGTTAACCATTTGTCACTAAAGTTGTAACCCAAAAATCAATGTTTTAGAATAAATCACAAGCTCCATTTTAGTTTTCATGCTACGTGGAATGTTCAAATTAAGCCAACCAGGCTTTACGAAAGTCGATTATTACAGGGGACCGTCTCGGGAGCATCGCCGCTGTGTATATTTCTGCCACAAATCAGTAATGTATAAACACTGTTGTCTTCCGGTTTGAGAGGTACCGTAATTAGCGGGTAAACGAAACGTAACATCATGTCTTAAGGCGGCGAGCGTATAGTTCCACGCTGGATTTCTTGTAGGCAACGATTATAAACCCGATGAACGATGTGCTCGTCTGGTCCCATCGATTAATAAAAATATATAGGCGCACCAAGTGCCCATGATAATTACTTTACGCTCAGGCTCAAAACAGTAAGCAAAATTTGTGCAACCAATCTTTCTTCTTAGAAAGTTCTAGCACATTTGTCCCTTTAATGAAATCAGCAATATTATTACGATTTGTTTATGACGAATTAAAAAATAAAAAATTATCATACTCCAAATAACCCTTCGGAAATGACTGCATATTAGATATGGTTAATATGTATAAAAACTTTAGTGAAGCGTTCACAAAAGTGTATACAACATATAACTTTTTTTAGCTTCAGAACAATATAAGTTACAGTGTAGGTGGGTAATTTTTATGGTGTAGTCTATGGAGCTCGGAATATATGCACATTCATCAAAACGTACGTGACGTTCATCGCAATATACTGTGGAATAACTTGCGGGGTACGGAAACGAGATTACTTCCAAGTTTTACAGCCGCAATTTACCAGCTACAACTTTGATAAGCCAGATAAAAGTCTATGTAAAAAAATTATAAGTTTAAGACTACTTCTGCAATGATGCAAATAAAACTTGTAAAACATTATGTAACCAAATATCAAACACGCAATGTATTAGAATAAGACTAATTTATTCGAACATAAACAATACAAGCCAAAACAAGCAATAACAATTAATGTCGTCGCAGTAAAAGAACAAAACACAAATAATAGAACAAATAATGTACAATGTTCACAAAATTTAAATTAAAATTACATTTTAAGCCTAATCTTAGATAGTTACATATAGCTTCTAGTATAGGCAAGTTTAATATATGCTGTAAATTGCAGTTAAATGCACAACGTATTAATATGAACTAATTTTTTTATATTCTAATAATATTTACAGACTTCCTACAGAAACTAAATTTTAGTAATATTTTTTTAATTTGTGCGACGAACAGAACATTCACCTGATAGTAAGTCATACGCCATGCACTAATTCGCCTCTTAGGGACCTGAGATGTTACGTCTCGTTTACAGTGCCCTTCAAACCGTAAGACAGTACAGAGTTTTCAAATTAGTGATATTTGGCAAAATTAGAAATTGCGGTGGGACTACCCCAGGCAGTCTATTCTGGTAGGGGTCCTTTCCTCAAGTGAATAACGTTTAGAAGACTGTTGCTATATCATAGATTAACTCTGAGCTGTCATTTTTGAGCGGTAAATGTAGTTACTACATGAGTATATGGACTTTTTTTGGACAACAAGTGAGTAATTACAATCACTTATTATTGCACGGCATTTTGATCGACTTCCAAAAAGAATGAGGTACTAAATGCGGGGCGTATGTTTTTTTTTTATTTATGCTACTTCGTTGCTCCAAGCCTAGTGCCCCGACTTTCTTCATTGTTTTTTAAACAATACGTTTTTACTGTCATTTGGTCTCATTTTTTAAGTAGTTTAATAGATATTAAAGAATTAGGAAAATTTCGAAAAATAACAACCTCGTGGAATCAAATTGCAGACAACTATAGTCTGATACTAGGTTTTACATATTTGTACGTCTTTAAATGGTTTTAATTCTTTTAAAGTCTGCAAAAGCATGTATCTATATTTTAAGTATACCCCACAGTAGCCCTTTTAATGTATAACATTGTTAAAAATTAAAATAGTTTTGTCTGTAATAACTTTCAATCCTTTTTTATCGTGGTCATATTTATAGACAATTGTTATAGTTTATAGACGATTGAAAATAAATGCCAAAAAACCTGGTGTCGTATAAAAATAGTTGTGTTCAAAGTTAGCGCGAATCGTTCATTCGCGTATATAATAGCGGTAAGTGAAGAAGCAATATAGGTTATTAATTACTTACGGCATTTGTGTATTTTTTATACACATTCATATACTTTACCTACAAAAGCCATAAATATTTTCAGCGCAGGCGTCGAAATTCAAGCCAATGACTATTCGCTTGTACCTGAGGAATTCCATATTTTCACGTACTCAGTAAACTTATAGCTCAGAAATAACGGCATAGCACTCAGAATTATTCCATGACATAGTAACAGCCTTCTTAGCATAATTCACAGATAATTTTTTCTGTGGGCTTGTAATATTTTAGAAAGTCGGAAAATAAGAAATCGCAAGTCAAGAAATATATCTTTGAGTAAGTAACAAATTTAGAAAAGGACTTGCAAAATATATCGAAACTATAATTAAGGACGCTTAGAATTAACTTGGCCAACAAATTATTTGTGGCGAAATCCACATAACACACAACACGAATACATCTTTTGAATTTGTTTTCAAACTTTTGATTTGTAATTAAATTGATTTTTCATTCAGCCGTATTGGTATTTAAAAAAAAGTATAGACTACGTGTTTTTATTAAAAATGCTATATTCATTAACTCAAAACAAACAGGTTAATGGAAAAATGTTAGGAAAAATTTTCTCTTTATTTTTTGGTTTAAATCAAAAATAATTTATGTATAAGAAAGCAAGAAACATATTCCATAACTTGCTTCGTGAAACTTTAGCCATAAATTAAGTACGGCAAAAGATTTTTAATATTTATGTCTGAAGTTGTTAGAAGTACAACACTTTATTGTACAAAATGTTTTCACCTAAATATTGTTTCATTGTTACAAATTTTTTTTGTAATCGGTAATTTCATTTACTTTTTACAAGTTGAAAGCAATAAACTCGTTTTTTGAACTCAAAAATTAAGCCATAACATATTAAAAATACGTTTGACGTAAATATCGTTCCCTTTCTTTCCGTTTAAATTAATTTATTAAAGTTTAAGTTAAGTTTTTTGATTGTTGTAAGGTTGTAGGTTCATTTTGAAATTGAAATGTCTGTTTGTTACATCAAAATAATCGGTTTTCAAATGATTGTATTGTAATGAACTGATGATGAACTTTTTAAATAATTGTTTTTTCACAAAGCAGATATCTTTATACATGAGGATATGAACTTTAATCACACAGTAGACAAAATAGAAAGTGGAAGAATAGTAAAAACACCAAAGTGGGCTACAAATTGTGAGCGTTTAAGAGATAAAGCAACCTGCTTGTAGGTTTCTAATTCTAGTTCCGTAATATCGTCATCTATAACTGGAGGTAACGTCGTAGGTTCGCATTGTATACATTTCACCGGTGGTTGGTCCCCTGTTTACAGGAGACCGTCTGGGTGGGTACCACCGCGGTGCCTATTTCTGCCACGAAGCAGTAGTGTGAAAACACTACTAAACACTGATGTGTTCCGGTTTGAAGGGCACCGTAGCCAGCGCATTTACTAGGTAAACGAGAATTAACACCTTATGTCTCACGGTAGGCAGCGCGTTGGCGATACCACTGGTATTGCTAATGTCTATGGGCGTTGGTGACCACTTCCCATTAGGTGGCCCGAATGCTCGTCTGCCTGCGTATGCCATAAAAAAAACAACATATATTACATATACACGTACTCTTTGTTATTTTCACGTATCTCAATCATATTTACATTATTAATATTTTTCATTAGCCCAGGTGTCAAGTAATACCAGCATAAGTAAATAAGTCTGAACTAAATTTTTGAGTATGTTGTTCGATAGGTACGATCATATCATGTTTCTTTTCAAAGTTATTATTTGTACTTACCTATTTTGGAGGTTTACGTTTTTGATCGACAAGCTCATACTTAACATAACCGTTCTATTCTTTTGAAGTTTTCGGAATACGTAAAACTAGTATCGATTACGTATGCGAGTTTAGTGACATGCTAAAAGCTACACCCGACACCGCAACATGAATTATTCACATGGAAAATTGTTCGTGGTGCGTGTATTTTCAAAAGATAGCATACTGCGAGCACTTGGCAGGAACTTTTTCAATTTGTTCGCCTGGAATTTTTATCATAATTTTGTAACTAAATATTTGTGATATTGAAGCGCAATTTGGGATGGTTACTTTCATTTGAAATTTGAGAATTAAAAGTAATCATTTCAAGGACTAAAACTTTGCAGCTAAAATATTATTTTATGTAAATTAATTTACATTAAATGTGACCTGATGAAAAGAAATTTTAAGTACATCTTACAGAAAGCGTTAGTAACAAGTGTAGTATTAACTAGCTACAAATAAATTATTTATTTTTAGAACAAGTTATCTTAATTACAAAGAATAGAATAGGATTGTCTCAACCTGCCATATAAAATAAAATAGGAAATCTCTTCGTTTATATATACCAATTTCCGACTAGAAAAATATTTTGTTATTTTAATATCAGATCTTATTTGCTCGTGGCACTAGTCCAAGACTTTCATCAAGGTAATCCAATTTTATTCTGAACTTTATAGTTTAAATAATTTTAGTTATAAAAAGGTTATTTACATTTCCAGTTGCCGCTGCAAACAAAATAGACTTTTAAAACTTACGTTCTTATCGTTTATAGTAAAAATGTAATCTTAGCATAAGTAAAATTGCATATTTAGTAAAATATTCTGTCCTTCTACCTAAACTTTCTTTGTAAAGGTACGTGGAATTTCGTTGACAGTGAGATAAAAGAATATGAATATTGATATTTTTAAAAATCGGCACTTCTTATACCTTTCTTTTGAACCAGTTCCTTTTTTGTGATAGCTTGTATGCTGACCGCTTTTTAGTTCTGTACACCGACCATTGCGTACCTTTAAAGTTTATTTACTTAAATAACTTCCTCACTCCCATTGAAATACACAAAAAGTTTACATGTTAGCCACGACCTGATTAGTATTGTAGATTTTTATCACTTGGAAGCCCGTATTTTTGATGGTTACGGTGGCAATCTTAATTTGTTACAGTTACTCTTGTCCTAGTTAAAAATACCAATTTTGTTAGTTTATAAAGACGTAAGGTCTTTGTAGTATAAATTAAATTTTTATCTGTTTTACAGACAATTTGTAGGGCAATATTCCCGACATTGTAGCTTCATCGTTTTAAATTATATGTTCTCTAATATAGTTTCTATCGCTACCACGAATACTATACATGATAAATAATACAGTTTTACGGATTTTATTCCGATTAATTATTTTTATTAATACACAATACATGCCGCCACTGGACAGGCTAAGATGATAAGCGTTGTAATGTTTGTTAAACCGGAAAAATGAATTGTTCGGTAAGGCATACCAAACTGAAAGTACTAAAGGTAAAGTAACTAATGGCGCTAAAATCCGCTATAAATGCAAAAATATGATAAGATCTTTTTAACTAATATAATGTCCTGAATTACATACGTATCGAATTGCTAGTCTTTAAAGTTTAAAAAATATAACTGAACTGGTTCAAAAATGTTATTTAACTTTTTACTAACGACGTAGCTATGTAACAAAAAAACGTGCCAAATTTTTGTTTTTTATCCACACTTTTCTATTTTGAGCATTCGAACCCATTTTAAAGATAACATCGAGTCTTCTTCTCATTCATACCGATTTATTTTAATACCAGTCTTTAGACAGAGCAACTGGTATCTGACCTCTACAAATCAAAAGACAACTTTACTGGATTTGTAGATTGGATGTTGGAAATTTGCAGGCACTTATATCTTAGAAGAACAATCAAAATGGTCTTGACAACCGGTGTTTACTTTAACATGCCATTCCCTGTGTGAAACATCTTATTTTTCAAACAATTGGATTATTGGACTATAAAATTTTAGCCAACTAGAAGAATACAATAACGCAAAGTAATTTCTCTGCATACTATTAAGCTTCAGTGGCACTTCAATTATAAATGTTATGTTAAGAAAACATCCTATAAGTATGCATATTCGTTATAAAGATGTTTTATTCTGACTAAATAATAATAGCTCCTTTAATAGTATCTATTATAATATAAAAAAAACACTGTATACAAGCAGGAAGAAAGTCCATATTCTATATTCTAAAGTAAAGAACAATTAATTATGATAATTAGCCTGTTTTTCGTTGAAAATTAAATACAGGTAAGAATAATGCATTTTTTCAATTACTATTATGCGTTGTTATCTCACATGTTTTTCTTTTTTGTAGTACTACTCCATGCTATAAACACAAATAATGCGTCAAAGAGAACCAAATTTTTCAGGTTTAAAGCATTTGCTTAAATTTAACAAACAGGTAGTAATTATGCTACCATAAATACCACTAAATGTAGGATGATAAATCATATTATGTATTTATTTTGATTTATATAAAAATTACAAAATTACTATATTTTCTGAATTTCTATCTTATATTATTATTTATAATGCTTATTGTAATACACATATGTAGACGTATTAACATATTAGATATATTTAAATAAAAAAGAATTCGTGATGGAAATTGAATTTACATCGCGTAAAATATTCTAGAACCAAAAATAAATTCCTTTGTGTTCCGTCAAAATATGCTGATACACATTTGAAATGTAAAGCAGAAGAATATTTGTTTGTTGTATTATGAATTGAAATGTTTCGGAAATAATTACTGTCTTGACTTTTTATTGTCATGTTCACATTATTTATTTTAAGAAAAAGAAAGAAAAGATGGACTAAAACTATATTCTTGACATTTGTATGTCTTTGAATGGTCTATAATAAAGTTGGAGAACTCCATTTTACGCAATACGGATTTAAGAACCTGTAAGAACAAATGCATTTTATAAAACCCAATTAATGCATATAATGAAATATTTATAAAGTCATTACCTTAAAACAAATCTAACCTCAAAAATGGGTCGGAAGAAATCACGGGTCAGCTTGGTGCAAAAACAACGTTGCAATCCGAATTTATTGCGAATGGTTGATCAACCTTAACGGGTGTATCAAAATAATATTTTATGGAATAGCCCATGTTAGGTAAATCTTCAAATGAGGTACCAAAAGTAAATATCTTTCTACTACGAAAAGTTTACAATACCGATTCGAAATTAGAAAAATAAATTGCTTATAAATTAACCAGAATGGATTGCTGTAAAATTTTAAATTACTAATACAGTAGTTATCATACTTTAAACATGTATTAAATTTAGCGCAATATAAGCAGATTACAACGTGCCCCGCCTTGAAGCTGTCCCGCGTTTTATGCCCACGCGTTTCATGTCTATGATATCGTTTAAGGTATTCATTTAATATCATGTATGACACGTTTTATACCTACTGAATTGTTTTGATTATTAGTTTTGTTTATTTTAATTGTTTAAATGCATCAATTTATTTTAACTCATACTGTATTGCCTTAAATGAGCTTTAAATATTCTTCGACGCAATTTTTTAACATCTTTAAATGAAAATAGTTTGTTTAATAAAAGATATATGCTAGCGAGGACTCTTTTGTAAATTATTTCAAGAAATATATTTTTTTAAATATGATACATAATTTTAGACTATCTCTTAAGGTTGAGGCAGTGTTTTAATACCTCAAGGTTATGATTTTTGACGTCGCAACTTTTAAAATTTTTCAATATCTATTAAACTACTTATTACAAAAATATATTCAAAAAATTAGACCAAGTGACAGCTGTTACCTATCATTACAAGAAAGAATTAACAAAGTTGGAGCTCTAGGCGCAGAGCAACGATGTAAAATATTATACAACATGATGGACTAATATACTAGTTTACCAATTTTAATAATATTAGTGCACCGTATGTAGTCTGGGCAAACTTCGTCAACATAATGTATTTATGAAACTTAATTTAAGCACGTCTAATTGTTTTATTTACAAAAAGTTGATCTAATCAAATTAATTTGACATTAAATATTACTATTTCAAACGATTCGTGATATGTCGTGGCTAATATACTAATTTCGATTAAGTATTTGTGACAATAGAGCGCAACTTTTGTTGAATTGGATAAATTTAAAAAATGTGCAATATTGTTTTATTACAAATATTATTTATCAAATTATTTGACAGTTACAATGAACTAGCTCTAAACGATTCGGATAATTGGCGCTATCTATTGATAGGGTTATGTGTGACAATAGAGGGCAGTTTTTGTTGTACAAATTGGGTAAATTAAAAGTAATTATCTACTTAAAATGCGAAAATGAATCATTAATTTTAGTCAGTAAATTTAATAATTATCATCATCTATGATTAAAAACAAAAAGAAAACGCCGCTATCAAATACCAGGCCATTGAATATAAAAGAAATGCATAGAATGGCGTCTTAGCATGTGTAAATTAGAAATGGATTTTTACTGTGCAAATTTAAATAAAAGTGATAAGGTATCCTAAATAAAGGAAATATTTTGATGATATACTTATGAAAACGGCAATAAGATTGTACTGGTAAATGGCCCTGTAATTATTCGTTATTTATTATTCCATACGATAGTTTGTAACACATGAAATGAACGTAACTTCTTCGTTTTATGATAATCATGCAAATAAAACGTTAAAATTATGCTAAAAAAAGAAAATAAACTTTTAAAATGAGTTCTTTTGTATAGATTTTGCAAGATATCAACAGAAAATCCCAATCGAGAGGATAATCATCGAGGTCACTGAATATTTACAACCGACATTACCTAATAAAAACAGTGGTCCTTTGACTTATATTGTCTTTCCATTTCTCTTATGCCCTTAAATTGTTTGTGACAATGTAAAATAACAAAAATTAAGCCACAGAAACGTGTTGTAAGCCCTGCTGGAGCATTTCTAAAATGTAAACATTTTGACACTGCTTCTACTGAATGAATATAACTGGATTTATTCTCCCCAACTATAATTACATAATTGTACAAAAAATCTTATTATAATCAAGATTCAAAAATATTTTACTTGATGTCAATTAATTCAATTTATTTGTAAATTTCTATATTTTCTTGGAAAATTTGTAAAGTATTATCTTACAAAGAAATGTAAGAAATGACGAAAGCTGAGTTGAAAGTTTTGACTTACTACTTAATAGCCGAAAATAGTCTTAAAGATCTATATTTATATCGAATTCATTAAATCGGTATAAGTTATCTATATCGCTAACGTATGATACTTCATTTTCTTACATAATAAAATTTGCTACAAAGTTTGTGCAATGTCGATTTGTACATAATATACGCAGCTTCGATATTGATCTAAAACTAATCACAGATAGTACATATAAGTACCTTAAAAATAATGGACTATTCTTTTTCTTTGCAAGCCTAAAAGCTTTAAACTAAAAAATGTTTAAATCGAACAAAGTCAAAATATCGATGCTACAAAAAAGCTATCTTTTACACGCTTGTTTTGCTTGGTTTAGGCCACTTTAGGCCCGATGCCAAATCCAGAGCACTCCTTATCAATACTTCGATGGAAAATTGTGTACTTTTAACCGACATCAAAAAAGATGGAAGTTATACGTAAATGTATTAACAATAGCCAAAAACTGCTCAAGAAAACGATTTTTTTTTACTAATAGTGTGAAAATTAAATAACCTCTTTATGATAATCAGATTTCTCAGAATTGTTATAATTTGTTTCGTTGTGAATTCTGCTGTAAAGCAAATATTTTAAAAATTTAGATCAAACAAAAGCAATATAATAACATATGTAAAGTTCTCAATTTAATGTTGGTGTTATATTTGAAAGGTATATTTTCAGCGTAAAAAGCATACAAAGTAAGGGCCGGGCGTACAGGTATCCTGACACCTAAGGACATTGATTGAAAAGGGCAACAAATATAATGGTCAGAAAATGTTTTTATAAGTGAATTTATAAAAACGCCAGAGGTTGGAATTTTAAGCAATAAGAATTTGAAACAATGCAATTTAAATAATATTTATTAGTAAAATAAAAATATTACTTTCGGGTTGGAAGTGAGCAGCAGATTATCGGCCGTTTTGGCGTTCATTAAAAAAGGCCTATGTCCAGCAGTGGATCGATAAGTGCTGATTATGATGGTAATGATCTACCATAATGATACTTCATCATGCTTGAAAGGTATTTTAATAATTTTCCTCACCTCAAGGTCTAACATCATAGAAATGAGTATTGAGTTATTCAGTATTAAGTAAAAAACTAAAAAATTCGAGCATGAATCTCTTATAAATGGGTACAATTATTAACAATTTTCGGAAACAGTCCTCTGTTTCTTGCTTGATATTATTTTTTTCCAAACCCAAGCTTAAAATTTTCTCAATTATATTTAATTACTACTTGCTATTTTAGCAATTAATAAAATTTTATGCATTGTTAGTTTAATCAAGAATTTTAAACAAATATCAAAATAAAAAAATATATAAATATTGTAGCAGTTGTAAGAATAACGTAATAGATAGTAAACAGGAAAACAGGTATAGAACCCGTTCAAGATATAAAAATGGGTTTTCGAAATAAATTTAGGGAAACAAACATTATCTCAACATTGAAACAGATATTACTGACCCGCTTTATTACAAAATAGCAAATATGATAAAGTGCTGTTAAGTAATGAACGTTAACCGAAATTGGTAATTCTATACCGTAGTACTACTATTTATCAACAAAACAAATGACTTGCCAAGTGCTTGACATCCGAGGATGCCAATTTAGATTACGATTTCGTGCTAAACAAACAATAAATAAATTTCAAATACGTCTGTACTTAAACCATGGAATTTATTGTCTTATGAGCCCTCTTGGTAAGTTTTTTTTTTATTTTTTATTGCATACGCAGGCAGACGAGCAATCGGGGCCACCTGATGGAAAGTGGTCACCGATGCCCATAAACATTGGCAATATTGGTATCTCCAACGCGCCCTACCGTGAGACAGTGGATAGTTAAGTCTCGTTTACCCAGTAAATACGCTGGCTACGGTGCCCTTCAAACGGAACGCAGAAGTGTTTTCACACTACTGCTTTGCGGTAGAAATAGGCACCGCGGTGGTACCCACCCAGACGGTCTCCTGTAAACAGGGGACCTACCACCGGTAAAAGTGATTTGTATGTTTAACTTAGAATAAAAACTACTTATGACTTAATAAAAATAAAGATTTGTTTTTCACACATCTTGACTATAATAATATAGGTTTATTTTTAGCCAGTAATGTCTAGAGTAAGTTATTAAATACGCTATTTTATGGATTTTTCGCTTTAGTTATATATACATAATAATAACTCGAAAATCCAAATTAGAAGATTTGATATGTTAATAAAAGAAATAATTATGAGATAATTCCTTATATAATTTTATCTATCAATGACAAATGTATTATATGAAATAAAAAATGGGACATAATTAAAAGTAATCTCTGTCGAAGAGTAACGAGGTGACACATACAAAAAAAAATTTCATTCCTAATTGAGAACATGATGGTTTATAAAAAAGTTATATAACATTGAACGACAAATGTATTATAGGGACGAAATAGATTTTTTCGAGTCACATTGAATTAATCGCATAGTACCCCACACAATCGTTCACTTTCTGCTCCAACTACTTTATTTTATACCATGCATTACACCGCGTTCGAAAGCTATTTGCTCTCGGAAATGAGATTAATGTCACCATTTTTCTACTTGTCGTAACTATTAAACTTGTTACGTCAGTGGTCGTTTCGTAATATTTTGGAAAATTACACTTATTCCAATTAACAGATTAAAGGTTGTGGTTTAGATTAAAAGTAATCTACTATAATTAACATAGAGTTAATTTAAAAGGAGGTTTTATTCTGTTATTTCTAAATTGGTTGAGCCATAGTAAAAAAATTATTTTGAATGTGAAATTTTTCTTAAGAGCCACTAATTATTCTACTAGATATGACTTTTTTTAATTATTAAGAGATAAATAGTAGTTTAAAAAATATTTTAGTTTAGCTCTTTTGCAATCAAGCATTCAAATTATTGGTATCAGTTTAAATTACCTTTCGAAAACCTTAAACTTCATTCACTGATTGCGTTCTTTCAGTTTAGAAATTACGTATCAGTTTTAACATTTGTAATAGACAAAATAATACTTATTTGGCAATGTCCATATAATTAAGCAATATGATTTTCGCAAAGCAAAGAAGGACCCTAATTAATGTCTTTTGCTATATACACTTAAAACTCAAGGCATGAACTGCCATGATAATTAAGCCCTTTAATTATCGCGCTAATTACAAGCTTTCTTGTTAAAGGCTTCATAATTCCGGTAGGCTTAACATTATTGACAAAGTGTCGAACTAAATATAAAGTTGTTGTACTACGTAGGTGTGATCTATGAAAACTTACTTTTTTACAGATGAAATAGTTTGACTGACGAGTTTAGGTTAATTAGATTTTATAAGACATAGTTTATGTATATTCAAAGTATTAATTAGTTTTCACATTAAAATAAGATCTTTTTGTTACAAGTAAATAAACAAATATTTTACAGCTCTTCGATTTATGAAAGATCACTGAGCATTTTGCTAGTATGGATAAAATTTCAAGTAAGGATGTAACAATTGTAAAAACGGTGTGTAAAAAACTGGAAGTAGTAGGAACTGCTGATAATTCAGAAATTTTTGGTATTTAAGTTTATTAAAATTCCAAACAAAACACGTAACAAAAACGCGCAGTACGTACACAATAAACCTTTTAGTAAATACATTAAATTTCAACTAAAATAAACACACTATTACTACATACATTAGGTGTTTAGTTATAAATGTACTGCTATTAACATGTCAGTGATGAACGAGGAAAATTTCTCAAACATAATTCTGGCGGGCACAGCAACCGCGCGTGCCTAATAAATGAAAAATAACAACATTTTTATCCGAATTAAATTATGTATTTATAATATGCACTAAAAATAATTTTATGCAAATTAAGATTGTTGTATGAGAAACACGTTGTCAGATTAAAAGAGGTTTTTTATTTGGTTGCCAACGAGGGAAGGTAAGTCGGGCCACCTAGTGGAATGTGTTCACCGACGCCCATAGATATCGGCAATACCAGGGGTATCACCAATGCGCCGCCAGCTTGAGATATAGCATGTTACGTCTCGTTTACCCAGTAAATCTTCTTGCAAAGGTGCCCTTTAAACTGGAACACAATAGTATTTCTTTTTTTTCAAATTACTGCTTTGCGAACTTACGAAGAATGTTATTTGCAAAATACTAGTAAGAAAAATGTTAAGACAAAAGTCTAGAGAAATAATTATTTGCTTGCCTGAAGAAATAATTAAAGCAACTATAGGCTCAATTGTGCTAGTTTTTCACTAACTATAATAAACGTTAATTGCTGGTTGCCTATACACAGTGCGATATAAATTTGTTCTCCATTGTTCCGTTTTTAATTCAAACCGTAGCACGTGAAACAATGGTAACCGCTATCATTGTTGTTGGGAAAAGTTCATTTACATTCCGGATCTGAAAAGAGAACTGTATAATATATTACAAAATCCCATTGTCCGAATTGCTAGGCGTAACTTTATAAAAATCATTTCTATCTTATTGGATTTCCCTTATCCATTTTACAGTTAATTGTCTTTTGCCTTGCCTCCGATTCTTTTTAAAAAAACACTGAATTGTATCGTACGTTTTTAATCAATAAATTTTTTTGGTGAGAGAATAGAGTAGTTGTGTATAACACAATCAAACAACTTTTTTCTCGTTCGATTTTTAGTACCTGCTATGTCCTTTTTTCTATTCTTCATCATGATAAGTTATTTTTAAAATATTTCAAAAATGTTAATTTCTATCATTATAGTGAATATGTTGTAACCTCAAAAGGCGAACATCGGCTGCAGAGTTCGGTAGATATCCCGGTTCAGAGGGTGCAACTTCATGTTACATATGACTCGCACCAACTGAAGCCACCTCCTTGTTCCTCCTTGGCGCCTTAAAAGTGAGATCACAGGAAGTCTTTCTCAGCTTTCAGCGACCTCACAGGCCATAGAAGCAATCAGTCAAACACATCGGAAACTTCTGAGCGCGTCGCTAGCCTCGTTTCAGCCTTGAAAGGAAGAGATATCGATTACACCCTACCAAATAACTCCTGACGAGGCCCTAACACACCGCATCAAGGGTGCGGCCAGCCGAGTCATACGAAAAAGTAACAGCGGTCTTAGTAATCAGACACCTCTTTAACGCCATTTCGTATTGGCTACTGAGTGCCATTCCCTAGACCTTTCAGGGCATTGCTTCCACGGCAGGCCTTAGCGCGTTTTAGTCAGACGAGGTTCCTTTTGCATTCCACGTGGCTGAAATAGGCTGCAGGTGCTAAGACAAGTACGCCACCACAAAGAGAAAGTGTAAAACCTTTAATATAGATAGAAAATGGTAATTAAGAGTAACTTCAATCATAATTTGTTTTAATCACGTTAAATATAAATAAAAATTGACAGACTACCAATGAAAAGTATCATTGAGGGTAAAAACTGCCATCGTAGCGTTATGATATGGGCCCTTGCTTGACCAACAGGAGGTCGCGTCTTCGTTCCTGAAGAAAAAAAAACTTTCTATCATACAAGAGTTGTTTTATGGTTGGTTAGATAATATGGGCTGATCACCCAATTATTTGAAAATTTTGATGATCAACGCTAAGGATGGGATGTCAAAGTCGACATAGGACGTATCAAATTTACTGCTAACTAGTTAATCAATCAAATGAAGGCCACTATTTGGTGATGGAAGTCATATAACAATGTGTTTCTCTATCATCGTAAAAACTGTTATTTCGATTATTCAGGATGAATAAGAAGACAAACCTAAGAAAATTACAAAAAATAGCTACAAGGAAAGAACATCTTAGAAATTATGATTAATAATTCTTTAAGGCTAATATGTAATTAAATTTTCCGTATTCCTTAGAAAAACATAATTTGCACAGTGTTGTTAAGATATAATACCTTGTTAGTGGTAAGTGCCTATTAAATTCTAATATGGAGATCAGCCACCGTGGTCTTGCGCTATAGGTCCTGGCTTTATAAACCGGAGGTTGTGTACTGCTATGAAACAACTTTGAGTTATCGTTGTTTTCTGGGTGGTAAGGGTAATTTGGGCCGATCTCTCAATTGTCTGAAAAGTAAGACGATCCATACGTCGGATGGGCATGTAAAATATAGGTCCACCCACCAACCTGCATTGAACCAGCGTAGTAGGATACGCTCTAAAAACCCCCAGATACAGAAAGCTTGCATTAGGGGAGATCTATGTCCATCAGTGAACCAATACAGACTGATGATGATTTATAAAAAAAAGATAATTTACTTTTAATTTTAAAAACACGTCAGCGCATTATTCCCTTAATAAAATAAAATTAAAACCATTATTTTAGCCAAATTTAGTCTGTTAAGGTCAACAGCGTCAACATTCAAGTAATATTTACTGCTGCTGAATAAGAAAACATAATAATATTGTGAGGATTTATATTCATTTATTGGGAAATATTGCCGACGTGGTAGATTTCGAGTTTTACTGCTGGTTTATTGAGGCAGCCAAAGCCTGTTTAAGATTTTATGGAGTGCGAGCACAGGTGGCTTGAATATCTTTACCAATGAGACGTGATCGGAATGCCGATTTTATAATAATAAATTGCGAAATTTATTTTCGTGGCAAAATTCTCAACCACGTTCATACGTTGTAAATTATCGACATTGACTTTAAAATAAAGTTTTTTGTTATAAACACTAATAATAGATATGATTTTTTTTTAAATATTTGATATTTAACATTATTTTTATTAAAGACGAATGGTTTCTAGATGACTACCACGATAAGCTTAACGTCCAATTGCCTGTATATAAAGATGAGATATGACTTGAGTGGGTACACTAATCCTTGGTTTTGGTTTTAAATAGAATTTTCGGGCCACCGATATCTTTAAAAATGCTAACACAAATCGTTTAGACAAATGCTGTATACTTTCTTACTTCTAGAAGTTTTCTCAAGTTATGGGTTCGACTTCTAATCAATCCAAAATTTTCGTCCTTTGTTTCATATTATTGAGATCCTTCATTAGTTGTAATAGGATGTACTTTTCAATTTATTAATAAATTATAAATTCATAGAATGCACCCTTTGGGTTGAGAAGGATAACAGTAACTCGGCGTAAAAACGGTAAATCTATTTCTATTCCAGTAACTGTGGATGGATTAGAACCTAACGGAGCTTACCCCATGATAACTTGGAAAAATGCTAGGAGAAAGAAACACGTTTAAGTTATACTTATTTTTGTAAAAACTTATACAATTTATTACACGTATTTTAATTGTGACCCACCCATTGACCCACCAAGCCGCATTGGATTAGCGTGGTGCGATACAGTCCAAAACCCCCTAATGGAGAAGATATGCATTAGGGGAGGCCTATGTCCAGCAGTGGCCTAACACAGGCTGATGATGATGATATTAATTGTTATAGTATTTCGTAATCGTGTATTTACATATTTTTAACGAAAATATATAATATATTTGTTCAACTTTCCGATATTCTAAAAAGCTTATTTGTGTTTTATTATATATTTACTGGTAAGGTTGGTTTCAATGATTTTTTTTTTGTGATACATATCGTATCTTTGAAATTTATAGTTATTGATTTCCAAAGTATTATGACTACAAATTTACAAATATTTTTAGGTATTTTGTGTAGGAAATAACATCTATATAACGTCTAGTTTCACCACTTAAATTATTAATATAATAGTCAAACGATACGTAAAATATTTCGTTATAAGTAATGCTTTTCAATGTCCGTACAAAATGAAAGCGACGAAAGCGGAAAGAAGAGATTTATTTCTTAGAGTGTAATCTTGCGAATGGCGAAAAAAGCAATTTGTGCAAAATACTTGTCGCAGTTCTTTTGCTCCAAGCTAACAAATGTATAAAGACATTTCTTTTTTAGTATATGATTTTCGTGGAGCACAAAATTTAACCAAAAACAACGGTTGGTTTTTCAAGGCTCTGTTTTCAAATTAAAATGTAAAAGTTTAGTGAAATGGCACGCGATTTAGAAAGTCATCATAAATATGCGCGTTATTTTAAGACTTAAATTGTTACTCATTAAAGACACAGCGACTTTCAAACCGGAACACGATAATGTTTATGCATTTCAGATTTTGGGCAGATATAAACTACGTGATGCTTCTTTACTTTAGTTATTAGAATACAACAAAAGAACCGCCTTCGTGATCTAGTGATATTGGCCCATGATTTACTCACTGAGATCTTGGTTTGAATCGTGTGGATAATAATATATTGCTCAAATAAGTCGTCTTTTTAAGTCAAGACACACGAACCTCAAGATGATACTTTTTGCATATAATCAAAATCATCTTTTTTGAGGATTTATTATTTTTTTGGAATATTTAAACATTTAAATTGTAGTTAAAATAATATATGCATTTGTACTTAAAAAATCTGCTCAAAGTCAATTGTTTTATTGAAGTTATACTTCTTAGGGCGTTATGAAAAATGATGAGAGTGAAATTTTAAGATCGTGACACAAAATTAACAGTTTATAATGAAAACGGTGAAAATGTAATAAGGATAAGGTTGATTTTGTGTAGTGATAATGGAGTTGTCAGTTTTATTTGCGATAGTTGTTGCATAATGTGCTCTATGAGTTAGGATTAAGGTTCGTTTTTGATATATATATATATATATATATATATTATTAATAATATATTTTATATTATTTAAATTTATATAAAATATATTTATTTATATATTATTATAATAATATATTAATTTTTGTAATGATGTTTATTCAACTTGATATAATGTAATATTTTTATTCATTTAATATATCAACATTGTGATTTATCTATGAATACGTTTTAGATAAGCACCATCTAGTCACACTAATCAAAGCTTCTGATTTATAGTACCGCTGTACAAGTAAGCCAACATCTCTTAGGAATTCATATTTGAAGCAACAGATGTCGCTGAACTACCAGTTATATGATATATCAAAAGTATCGTCTTGTGAATCCATAAATTCTTAATCGAATTATTTATGATTAGTTCTTGTAAATCTATCATCTTTAATTGTCTTAATTATTTTTGATTGATATTACTTACTATTTGTGAATATTAGTGAAAAAAATTGTGCTTATATACTTTTTCAAGTGCTCCAATATAATTGAGGTTAACTATCCGTATGTTTATTTATTGATATAAATTAAAATACTTTTATTTAATATAATTAACACTAAATATTATTAAATTATTAATGTTAAATACTTATTATTGGTTATTTAATATTCACAAAATAAAGAAATAAATTTAATAAAACATTTAATAAAAAGTTTGTGATAAAAATTAAAATTGAACATCAATTATAATATAAATTTTTAATATTTGCTATTAAATTGAATAAATAATAAATATTTATAAAAAAACTAAATAAATTTAATGAAAACTTTTTGATAAAAATGATAACTGAAGTTCCGATTCAGACATTACGAGAAGATACTATGGAAGCGGACATCATTTAATTAAAAAACAATTCGAATAATAAGACAATTTATGTTAGACTTAATATAAGTTAATTTTTCAAATTTAAACTGAACTTTGTTGGATTATCCTTTTCCAATCTTCTTCTATTATCTATTATTTTAATTATTTGCATGCAATTAAAATCTATTTTTAATGATGCCAAAGAAGCTATAACTTCTCACGCGTACATAAGTACACGCACCCATTTTTATTACTATGTATTAAAAGTAAATAAAGCCAGGTTTTTTTTAAATTAAGCAGAGGGAGCACGTGCGTCTATTAAATCACAATTATTTTGAACGCGGGTCGAAGCGTGAGATGACAAAAGGCTTAATATTTACCGTTCCGTAAATTTGTCGCTGCCTGTCTCATAATTAATTAATTTTATCGGTAACTTAATTTCTTACTTTCTGAATATTTTATGTTTTTTCTTTCCGCCATTTCCTTAACATTTTTTTCTACCTGTTAGTTTCCTTCATCCTTCTTTAATCGATTTAAAATGTGACCTCAGAACACATTAGCATCTGTTGATAATATTTCCTTTTGGTTTAATGCCCCAATCGCGTGCACTACTAAATACAGAACTCAAGCCAGTAATCAGCCAAACACTTAACTATCCAAAGATTAGGCGTTGGCAAATGATTTCCTTTATTTTTGAAAGTGATGGCACCATTGATAAAGTCAAATTATTTTCCACGCTTGTTACTGTATAAAATTATATTGCTTTTACCTTCTTTGGTTTACGTGAATATTGGAGTAGTTAAATAAAACAATACAAACAAAAACAAGAATTTCATTGCATTTACGTCTACTTAACAAATATTCCCGATAGACCCTCCTAAGCATCAACAGGTATCGTGACAACATGATTCAAACCTGATTTACCGAATTTAAATTATGTTTACGTAAATTGAAATGAAATATTAAAGAAAACTGATACACAATATTGTTTCAATACTTATCAAAGTCATATATTTCTATTTCTGATCGTCATGTAAGGATTTTCAGATGATTTATAAATAGTAAATACAGTTCATTGTTAAACTACATTGCAAAGTGCATAAATCATATTTCGATAACAAATAGTTATACGTCATTAAATTGAATTGAAGGATGATTTATTACAGCAATAACAAGCACTACACTCTTCTCTTAACTGTTTACTGCATAGTTGGACATATTTATTACTTTCATGTTTAACGACTCAAGCAAATGTAAAACGATTCACATTTAAAGTTTTCAAAGAAATATTTTCGTGAACTATACATTTTATCTAACAATATATTGTGATAAACTTTTATACTATACTTTGTAATATTATCAAATAGTAAATTAACCGTAGTATATTTTATACTGTATAATATATTAATTATATTTAAGTAAACGTGTTACGAAAATTGAGTTCAAATGGGTAGACTACAAAAATTACTCGGTAAAACCAACATTTCTTAGGAAATTATAAAGAGGTTTTTGTAGTTCATTTATCAGTAATACTGCTCCCTAGTTTTCTCCCTTTGGAAAATAAATAAACATAACTATTGATAGCTTTTAAAGAAATCTTAAAAAAATAATTGCGTCTTAATAATTATTATTTTATAGGAAATGTTTAATACCAATAAAATAATTGGCATCATGCCAGTACAATGAGGGGATGTGTACTGACAGATATCGAGCATTGGTCGTTATCAGATGTTCCGAAGCATGCTATTTATCTCAACAATACAAATGACTTGCCAAATTGTCTGCCATCGGAGTGAACCAATTTAGAAAGCAATTTCGCAGCCAATTTATTTTGTATTAAGTGGGCACGTTACACATAGCTTTTAAACTGATGTCGCCATTATATGTGACCAAACTACTTAAACTTTCCTTAAATAGCATTAGAGGATTTATGACTTGAACTTTTAGTATTAAGCGAACATTCGAAGAACTTTCGATAAAAGATATTGATAAAAATTTATCCAATTAACGACTCGTCTTACTCAAAGATACATACATTTTGATAGTTTGTTACTCGCTTAGTGTTTCTTTTTAATTAATAGCATAACTAACAAAAATGAATAAACATAAATGAATCGCAAATAAATCTTTTGTATATGGGTTATACAAAAGATTTATTTGTGATTCATTCGGTATATGAAATCTGTTTATTACTAATTATATACATGTAAACATTATAAACTTAAACATATGCTATTTGCACCAACTAATCACCAAAGTTCTTTACGTAATTTTTTATGCAGATAGTAACAATAATAAGTTTCGGCCATTATTGAATAAAAGGTCTTTTAACGCATTTTATAGCGTTTATTCACATAATTAATTGTATATTAACTCCTGACGTTTAAACAATTTCCAGTAGTTGTGGTAACAGAACAGACTACAGTGACCACAACCACTAAACACGTAAATAAACGCAATAAATTCCATTTACAGTTTTTTTATTCAATAATTTGTAGTATTTGCATTAAGTAAAGAATAAATTGTATTTCAGGTCATTTATTTAACTAAAAGTCAAGTTAAGTAAATTATCTCAACCCCGTACAGGTTCTCTCTTTGTAGTGGCGGTGAGGCCAACTACCAGTGGTCTGATCAGCGAGGAAGCTAAGAGGAACCATGCCAGCCCAAGGGCCGTCCATGAAAAATACTGCTCCGAGCTGGCTAAAAAGCCAGCTACGGATGCGCCAAAGAGAGTGTAACGGATGGGTTAGAGGTGGCAAACGTGATATCTGTCCTCTGCAACCAAGGTGGAGCGGGGAAGAGAAGTGTCAGTATTCCGTACTCTCCCTATCCTCTGGACACTGCGAGGCCGCGCATCTGAAGCGGTGTGGAAAGGTCGTGGGAGGAGGAGACATTCGGCATGGTGTCATCCATTACTCTTTTTTTAGTGGCCAAATCAGTGCTAGTGGCAGAGCCCAACATTGAGGCCACCGCTGGGGGCTGGGAGTCTTGTCCTTGCATGGTTGGGATCTTCTGGCTCCCATGGCCCCTCAGTAACAGAATTGGGGGAGTCTATTTGCTATATATGGGTGCTCGATAATTAGTGCGTTAGTTCAGACGCATCCTGAAGTGCTGATGAGCCGTACGGCCGAGATAGGGCTGCTTCTGTGGCCAGCGCTGCCGAGGTCGCAGAAGATTGTCACTGTAACCCCATCTCTAAGGCAAGAAAAACAACGTGGTAGTTTTAATCAGTGCCAGCCCGATATCACCCGTCCTTGTCCCCGCGAGTGCAGGTATGCGTAGACATTTCCCCACGTAAAAAAAAGCTTTGCCTTGGGGTAAAATCTTGCTGGTCTAATATTAAGGCTGGCCGTGCAGGCTGCTCCAATCTAGGCGAAGAAAGCATTGCACTTTGGAAGGTGCATTGATAGGTAGAAGATGGTAGGAATACTGCCCTCCTTATTTTCTGCAGCCAGGGTAGAGTACAAGGATAAGAGTTGTTTTAGAAGTCTGTAGAACTCTCTTCCTATCCTCCTCGGCAGGGCCACATCGCAGGTGCAGTGTGGAGAAACCGTGGGAATAGGGGATATTTGGAATAGTGTCGTTGATCTGCCTAGCTTTTGCGGCCAAAATGAGGCTAGTTGCAAAGTCTTCGATGGTTACCGCTGTAGCTGACAGGACTGGAAGTATTGTTCCTACATGGACCCCACTCTCTAGCTTCCTGGGGTAATGATTCTGGGTAATCTGATAGAAAGAAGTTGAGGCCGAGATAAAGTGTGCGCGAGTTCCGACGCGCCTAGACGTAGTGTGGGTTGTAGACCTAAGACAGGGCTGTTTCCTGTGACTGCCTTTTTCAGGTAACAGGAAAGAACAACGAAGCCGGTGTGATTCCAAAACAACTTCTTAGTGTCCCCTCGAGGATGTAATTCAATTTCCAGGTACAATGATGGTTAATTATTGTATGTTTTTGCACTACCAAATTATTGTGCGAATGTTTTAGGGTAGGATAGGTAAATATTTTTCTTTTTAACCGATCGCTCAAGTCGTCGTTGTTTTATTTCCTTAACATAATCTAATGAAAAATCGACCACCGATTGAACTTGGCCGCTTTATTAAATAGAGTAAAATTAAACATTCATTTATTTTATTACTAGTTGTTACCGGGGACTTCGTCCGCGTGGTAGAGTAAAGTATTCTGAAATATAGTATCATATGGATAAAGTGTTTTTTTTTTGTATTTATGGGTTTGCTTCGGCGATGACGAATTTTCATCTTGATTTTCATTCCCTAGTTCATCTCTACAAAATTGCTTAAAAACACTATTTTACTCACGCCTCGTTTCGAATATCTAGACACAAAATGTCATCGTTTCATGTCCAACAGAGAGTATTTCTAAATAAACTTTCATTCATTAAATCGACCCTTGTGATCACTTTTATGAAAATAATTAAAAGTCAATAAATAATTCAAAGTGTTCTTTCTTGAAATCTATTCTAAGTATATACAAAATTTCATCAAAATCTGTTAAATGGTTAAGACAGGAAAGACGGACCAACAGACAAACAGACAGACAGAGTTACTTTCACATTAATAATATTAATATATATTTAATAAGAAAAAAGTTTTGCATACAGCACAGTACTATTTGTCACAACTGACCATAGATAACGATCTTGACAGTTATTTAAATAATTATGCCAGAAATAGTGTTAAAATGCTTTTTTTTTCCTAACGCTATGTATATGCCTTGTGATATTATCCTTTGCTTTATAAACCGGAGATCGTTGCATCAAATCCAGCGGTAAAGTGACCATGGTATTCTAGTTGCTTTATAGTCTGTTCAGGCATACGCTTATGAGAAGATTTTAAATATGTGATTATTGAGGATTGATTATATGTATACGAATAGTTAGCCGTAAGAGTCAACGACATTAAGACCATAAATAATAGTTAATATATTGCATCTATATCTTTTATTTATTTATTATATTTTTATTTTACAACTTTTGTACACATTTTGTGTAATGGCGGACTTGATGCCAAGCATTTTCTCCCAGTCAACCATTGGGTGATATAGAAAATTTTCTTAATAAGATGCGCAATATTGTTTAAGATGAAAATCAAAACAAACTTTGATTATAATGAAAGGAAAATTATAATCTACATACATATACAAATTTTCGGTTATCAAATCGTACCATCAAATTGTACTCTCTCGTTCTTACACAAAATGGGCTGACATTAGATTTAAATACGCGTTCTTAAATTTCTTCCTTGTATTTAGCATAAAAATACTTTTTACATACAAGGAATTTAGGCCAGATAAATTGGGGAGGCGTGTCAAGCGTAAGACGCCCATTTTGTGACACATGAACCAAGTAAAACTGTCGTAAAATATAATAAGACCATTACATGGATGATGAAAACGGGTCAACGCTATATAGCATAACAAGGTTTATGTTTGTGAAAATACCGCGGCTTTACTGTGTTGTCTCGAACTAAAATCTTTGATAATACCAAAATATTAAGTAGAAAATTATATTACTAAAGTACTGTTATGCTAAAGATTTAGACTTGAAAATATAAAGTTTAAACTTATCTAATAGTGGTTACTTATTAAATGATAAAAACTGATAATAATATGAATTTACGTTTCTGTTTTTTTTTAGTTTATTCAAGGTTATAAAAAAACAAAAATTTTATTATAAACAAATCTCTCAAAATCAATAAAATATATATTATAAACAAATCAGAGCTTAAAACGATTAAAGAAATAACACATATAAACAAATATATAATTGTTTGATGCCAAATTGGATAAGACACATCCTTAACCACGAGAATAAGTTTTCAGAATATCCTGCTCTTATTGAGATATACTAGTCAATAATACCCATGGAGTTTTTAATCTAAAAACCTAGACTTTAGTTATTCGTTGATATTTATAGGGTATTACGCCGTCTCCATCGAGTATCCAAGAGTAAGACTGGACGCGCGGACAGTTCAGTGACGGCTATAAAAATACAGTTATGGATTGGTAATATAATGTGCCCCAAGTCGATTTCGAAATTATAGCGCACGCGCAGACACAGGTCCGCTAGTCTAAGAGTCCGATGAGATGGATAACCGAAACGACCTTATCTCTTATAAGGAGCAAGACCACCTTTTACATGTTCATGCGTCAGGCATGGATCATCTTACTTCACAGGCAATCAGGTGATCAGCCGCATTGCCCTATAAACGACAACAATTTTTTTTTTAGTCCCGCAGGATTCAAACCCACAACCTCTGGGTTCTAAAGTGCCAGCCGATACCACTAGGCTGTGGAAATAGTGTTTAAATTATGCATATAAAATCCAAAACTATTTTCTTTAGGCAATTATTTTAATTCTAATTATAAAAATAACGGAGCCTTAAATACGAGCAGCAATTAACTGGTATTTAGTGACAGAAGTTATTATTACGAACCAATGCCACGGATTGTACGGTTAACAAAAGTAATTTTTATGGTGTAGTAAAGTTATTTTATTTTATTAATTAATCGGTTTATACAGAAAATGAAAATATGTGATGTATGTTAAAATTAAGTATGATGAATGTAGAACGTCAATCAAAAAACCTGACTGACTGGCGTTGATACGCGTAGCTAAAACGAGAGCAAGGACAGCAGGGTCCAGCTTGTAAGCTGATTTTAACAATATTTCAAAAGCTCGACTCCAGAATAAACAGAGCTAGTATACATATACAGAACAGGAAGCGATATCATTCTCTATTCAATCTTTAATTTTATAGTAAAAGGTACTTTCGGGGATTAAGATGGCTACGATACGATAGCTAAAAATTGCGTTAAATTTAAATGCGTGCATTACATTTCGTGAAAATCTGTGGAGGCAAGGAAGATAATTTATCATCTAATACGGACGGATATAATACAATAAATAACAATATATATTACATAATAGTGATTAGTATGTTGCCACAAAGCCATCTGCATATATCAGGGTAATATTATATTTATATTTTAGATATTTTTATGTAAAATATCAGTATATGAAATTTTCATGGTATTCTTAACAAATTTACTCCATGAAATAAACTAAAATTTTGCAAATACTTCATAAAATTAAACATTTAAAAATATTGAAAATATTACGTAAATTCACATTTATCCTTCACACATTGTAACACACCATTCAGGATCTTTTTACAAAGTACTAAGCCAGCTCAATAAAACCAATTCATTTCTGAATTAAGGATACCGCTTATCAATATTAGTCTTGATATAATATTGTATCCGATTACTGAAACATATTTCTCTAACAATATTACGGGATTAAATCGAAGAGCTACACCCAAGTCTTAATTTCCCCGTTATTTACTGCAGAAACGGCGTATGTGGACTTGACAGGCGTACCAAAACTAAGAGCCTTGGAGGTCGTAAACGTCGCCAACGACTGACTTTCGTGATTTAAAACATGTTTATATGGATAATTTTTAACAAAAAGCCTATTACATGTAAGTTCTGCAACTTTTATTTATTGTATCGTATACATTAGTCATAGACCAAACGTGTAAAAACAAAAACAGGCAAAAAAAAAATTAAGTGGTATTTTTTTATATTCCTTCCTATATTACCTTTACATACAATTTAATGATATAGGAAAAAATATTGACGGTATTATTTTTTCTAATTTTAAATAAAATTGTACACATTATAAAAGACATGCTTTGCTGTTTACGTATACAGACATTATCTTTATTCTCTATTAAAAAAGAATTTAATTCACGTTTGCATGGAACTATACTTAAAGGTCGCAGCTTCAACAGAGCGTGAGTAATTCGACCGTAATCAGGCTAATGCACATTTCTTGTTTCCTACCTTTTCACACGAGGGGTATATTGGACTGGCATTAATGGTGATATTTTTTTCTTTTTACTGCTGATAGTATATGGTTCGGATACGGTTCACAGTTGAATGTCATTTAAATTGTAATTAACTAACATAATAAAACGAGAAAAAGACTTTTAACCATTCCTTGTTTAATAAATCTTAATGTATATAAATCTCGTATCACGATGTTTATTCGCGATGAAATCCTAAGATACTTAATCGATTTTAAAATATAGTTGCACACAATGTAATCCAACTTGAAAGATTGAATAGCTTACATCTTTATTTATAGTCGCAATATTGTTTTATTGCTTTTTATTTTTCTATTATTATTTAATGTAAAATGTTTGCTACAAAACGATTGTGACAGTTGGTGATATCATTGTGTGATTGTTGCGTTGTGTGCGTCATTAGATGGCGCTGTTTTATAAATGTAATATAAACTTTTCATTGATACTAGGAGAATTGGGACAATAAAAAGTAATAGCTTAAAATTAATTAGTTTTGGTCATTTAATTTTATATTAATTATTATCTTTTTTTAGAAACAAAAATGCAACTTTATGACGCCGGTTTTTTTACCAGGCCATTAAATAAAAAAAGTAATGTATAAAATAGCTTCCTAACATGAGTGTTTAATTGTAAATTGTAGGATTTTTACAGAGCAAAATTAAATAAACGTAATGTTGTATCCTACATAAAGGAAATATTTTGATGACATATTCAATGAAGGATACGATTGTAGGGACTGTAAATATTTGTTATTTATTATTTTATATGATAGTTGTTTGCTTACACTTGACTACGCATGTAATCAACTTAACTCCTTGATTTTTCAATAACCATGCAACTAAAACGTTAAAATTATATTTTTAGTGGTAGTGCTCCATATCCATACAAATTATAACATTTTTTATAGAAAAGTAAGAATAAAAAAAGCAATAAATTTTTATAAAACTAATTCTTTTGTATAATATTTTGCACGATATCAACAGAAGGAACATTTTGATTTATCGTCTCCAATCTGTCCACTTTAAATACCAATCCAATTGATTCTTATTCCAGTGGTATTTTTTTATTGTATTCAGATGTAACGGTAGCATCATCGAGGTCACTGTTTTTTACAAATTACATTTATATAATAAAACATGGTGGTCCTCATAACTGATATTCTCTTTCCGTATATCTTAAGCCCTTAAATTGTTTTTTTATGCTGTAAAATAAGTAAATCCCAGCCGCAGCAATGCATGGCAGGGTCTGCTAGTTAATTGATATATTTAAAGGTTTTTCCATTTTTTTTTATTATAAATCAATAACTGGATTATATATTTGCAACACAGCTAGTAATGACAAATATATAAATTGGAATATAACATCTGAGAATAATTAAATATGGAACGGTTTCATGCTGCTTAAGGGATTTTAGATATTAATATCATATTGTCAATCATTTTATTTTTTGTAATATATATTTAAAAAAAAACGAGACCACATTCGTGGCCTAGCGGTATTAGCCCTTGCTTTACAAACTGGAGATCATGAGTTCGATTCCCGCAGACAAACTTGTGGTCGATTACCCAATTTTTTGAAAAAATTTGGATGGATTTTCGCCGATACTTTTTGTTGTGCTATAAAAATATGCAACAACCACTACGATTGTTTTGACTTAACAGGCGAAATTCATTACCAGGTTCCTAGCAAAGCAATGCCTAGCCGTACTTGTAAATTGTTTTATGTACCAACACCACAAACTAATTCTTCTCCTTCATTT
The DNA here is from genome assembly GCA_029286875.1 of Lamproptera curius. NCBI lineage: Eukaryota > Metazoa > Arthropoda > Insecta > Lepidoptera > Papilionidae > Lamproptera > Lamproptera curius. Next base: position 951,959 of record JAGSMT010000069.1, read on the forward strand.
TCTGGTCAAAGAGTTCCGATTTATTGAATTTGCAACACATACATTCAAATGTTCCTATTTAATGATATGTTTTACCGCAATATAAATAAATACAGATATAGTATTATCAAAAGTCTTATTGATATGCAATAGTCATTGTATATAACTATTCTGTAAGGGTAAAAACTTGAAACTTGTTATGCTTGTGTCTATTTTGTTTTTCTTAAATTGTTTGATATTATTATATCTTTCTGTATTATATGTTTAATATTCATTTTTATTAATATAAATTTTTATTGTCTTTTTTTAATGTAAATTTTTGTAAGAGTTCTTTTGTAGTTTATTTCATCTTTATTGTAACTTTGCGTCACAGTGGCAAACGTTTAAGGCTGTAAACTTATTTAGTTGAAATTTCTATATGTTATTTAGTTTACTGCCGTTATATTTCTTAGAAATAAATAAATAATAAACATGGGGTTGTCGTAATCATCATCATATACAAGCATTACAATTCATAGCATGGAAAAAAGGGCTAATTATAGACTTGAAATCTTTTCAATAATGTATTGTTAGTAAAAAATACAGGGACAAAGATTCTAAATATTATACTGTAAAAAGTTTACATAAAAATATAGTTAAATTAAATGATTAACATATTATAAAGAACTTAATATGAAGTATATGTTTAACATATACTTTATAATAAGTTCTTTAAATGGCCCATAATAAAGTCCGGATATATCTAAGATTTAAGAATAACCAACAACAGCCATTTAAATGTAAAACATCGTTAAAAATTGCTAATGGGCATTTTAAAACCTCTAAACTTCATTTTATGTATATAAAACGTGTCATACAAGACATTTTGATTAAGAGAATACCTTAAAAGATATGAGATTAATCTTTTTTTTGTTAAAATTATAGTTGTTGTACTTTAAATCTGATTTCATTTTTAAATCTGAGTTGAGTTCTGAGACATCCTGCCTCCATATATATATATATTATAAGTTCTAATAAATTACCGTACAAAAGAAGTATTGATATAAGTTAATCCATATTTATAATATTTATAATAAAAGTTAATCCATATTGGTATTAACTTTTATTCTGCTCAGCATCACAATGCAGTTAAATCTTTGAGGCGGATCAAAACATAGATAAAATTTTAAAAATAACGTGCCGTAAGGTCTGGCTATATTCTTCAGCTTTGACTTTGAAACGCTTGACATCTCGGTTTCTCTCGTGACATCTAAAATTATAAAGAGTCATAGACGTGACAAGTTTAAATTTGAATAAACCTAAAATAACTTTGTGCATTCGTAGCGTTTGATAAATGTTATACCTTTAAATGAATTGGTAATAAAACTTTCTAAACTGTGTAATTATTACACTACAACTATTATGGTAAATTAAAGACTTTTAAATAAATAACTCTAAGTCTTACAACGATAACAATTATCCAAATACATCATCATTCTATAATGAAATTCTTGTAAAGATATTTCATGTTAATTTCATAAGTAATTATGTATTACTATTGTTAGATCTGTCCAGCAATAACGGTAATATATAAACATAACTAAACGCAAGACATTATATTCTCACGAATGCGACCATTTTTCGTGCTCAGGTACGAATCCAATTACAACATGGTTATGTTTCACGTGAAAGTGTCACATTTGTGATAAAATATTAATGTATTTCAATTTAGGATGGTAGCAGTAAACCTCTATAAATATTATGAACATTGGGGGTGTTTGGGAAACGTGTTACTACCATAAACAGAATTTATGGTATTCTTACATAAAAATAAGGTTAACCGATACGTGTATACCGGTTTGGGATGAGGTGAAACGGTAGTGTGTTTTAATCTAACCACTTTTAAATCTGCATTTATATTGTTGAAGTTTAATTTTTAAATATACAAATATGCACAAATAATAAACAGATATAAATGCATAAAGTGTTAGCCAAAACTGAGGTACGAGCAGTTTAAAAAACAAAATGAGAAATTTTTTGTTTATTTTTACAAAAATGATTTGTTCAAAATTATTTCAACTATAAAATGAAACCACGTCAAGAAAAAGAATAGATTATTTGTGAAATTATTTGTAAAATAGTAATTTTGATGCTGCCACAACATTATTTTAACTGCTTGTTAAAATGGTTCCAAAATGTCATTATTCACTGGATTTTATTAAAAAAAGTACTTATGATTTCTGAATTATGTGTATACTCACCATATCTATGCGCTTTTCCATTTTCATTCCACATCTTCGCCATTCTTAACTTGATTTGCGGAAAATATTTAAATTCATAAATATACAGGAGTAAGCAGAAGAGGATCGTCATCATCAGTTTGTGTTAGTTCACTGGACATAGACCTTCCTTAATAATGCAAGCCATTTTTTTTTGGGTTTCACTGCTCTGGTCCCATGCGGGTTGGACCAGCGAGGAGGAATATCCCCCCGAACAGGTTCTCACTTTGTCGTAGCGGTGGGGCTCAGTATCTGCGGCCTGCCAAGCCGCGGGGAAGCTAAGAGGGAACCTAGCCGGCCTGTGGTGCAGGGCCGGGCGTGGAGGAGGCTGCTCCAAGCGGGCTGAACAAGCCCGCTTTGGAATCGCCTTTGGAGGGTGCGAGGGACGGGTTGCAGGAGGTAGGTGTGCTGCCCTTCCTGTCCCTCGCAACCAAGGTGGAGTCGCGAGGGAAGAGGAGAGTCGGTATTCCGTAGGCCGCTCTCCCTATCCTCCGCGACTCGGCGGGGCCGCACCACTGATGCGGTGTGGAGAGGTCGTGAGAGGAGGGGACATTCGGCATGGTGTCGTCGATCCCTCCTCCTTCTGCGGCTGAAATGGAGCTAGCGGCGGAGCTTAAAATCGAAGCCGCCGCTGGAGGCGAAATTAAAAACTAAAATCGCTTACTTAACGTAAATATTATAAAAATTAAAGGCAAAATTAAATATAACTTAATATTTTTTTTTTTGACAAAACAATTTTATGTTACTCCTCACTCTCTCCATTTTGTTACCTATTACAGCTTTAAAAAAATTACAAATACCTGTGTTATTTCGTATTTGTAACTGTCACTCCTCATCCTCATTTCTTTGTAAGCGAGATTATTATACTTTAACTAACTTGTTAAAAAAATATCAGTTTTATATATACATTTTTGCTGGTTAGAAGATAGAACACAGGTTAAAAAAATGGCCATCAAAATATGTTTTGATGTGTTCTAGCTATTAGATAAGTTGATCAAAAGTATCAATAGTATATTTTGTAAAAATTTTACAATCTATTTTTGTTATTTAGCAGCAGAAAGTTTATTTTTTTATTGTAAAACATGTGTTGTATGTTATAATAATATTATGGGTATAGAAATATAATAAAAATAATAATGTTTAATTTTTAGAACGATGTTTTTACATTAACCATTTGTCAATACCAAGCACCCAAGGAATTTATCATCCTCATTTATAAGATAAAGATAACAGTGCTGCCACTAGTGAAATTAAACGATAAAAATTCTAAAATCAATCAGTACCATTTGAAAATATATTTTTATCAGTTTTCAAAACGCAAAAACACGCGTATACCAACGTGATTTAATGAAAAACTCTTTGATTTCTTCAAAACCACACATTTAAAAAAATAACAAACAGGACACGAAAGTTATTAAATTTTCAATTTTTTAATCAACGCAAGCGAAATTCCAGTAAACACACTTTGTTATTCATTTTCCAATTATGATCAAACCTCCTGACAATTTATCGGAATATAAAATTTTCACACAGTCTGATGGCGTAAATTCTCAACGGTCGTGCTTCATACATATTCAAATAACGTGGTCTGTCGGTACACGACAGAAACACGCCTGTTTCCCAACGCTTCGGTATTACAAAAAAGATACATTTAGAACGATAAAAGCAGCTATGTCTCAGAATTAATAACGTCTTATACGGGCGCGTGGGTTACGATTTATTACCTGTCAGAACGTTTATTTTCAGACACATTTGTTTGCTGATTTTAAACGAGAAAGGTATGTCAAGGATAATTAATGTTTGTAGGAATGTTTATTGACATTTACTTGAAAATGACGGAAAAATACATTTCGAACAACTTATTAAGAAAAAATTGCTTATGATTCCTTTATGCTAACGTTCTAGTTAAAACAGAGGTTCCTTATAAGTAAGGTAGTAAGATATACAATGCCGACATAGTATTATTACACAATGTTGCAGTATTTATTAAAATTGTAAGGTCACCATCTTGAAAACCACATAATACATTTTATTAATAGAAAACACAACAAAATTAAACACAACACTTTTTCTGTGCATCATATATTTATGTATATATAAGATGTTATGCCTTCGACAAATTTTATTTCAGGTTGATAATAATTTTTTTACTAGTTGTAAATAGCAATGTTAGATAAGTTTCTTTAACCGAACATTTGAATTCTCTAGCTTTTTCTCTAGAGTTACTTTTATTTTAAGATACATTAGATTGATAAGTAAAAATATTTTTATGTTCGATTCCATCTTATTTTTACTTTTCAAATATGGCAACAACAATTGTTAAATTAATATTTCGAGCGTCGACTGCACTAAGCTAGATATATGGGCCATTTGCCGACAGAATGGTGCGAAATGCTACATGTTATTCATGGTTTGCACATTAATATCGCCCGAATGTGCAATTGCAGCCAGAATTAATGTTATATTTTACCACAATCGCGTATAGATTAAAAACAGAATACATGAAAGTGCACTTGGACGGTTAAAAGGCTTATGCGGTTTTTAAAAGGAAACTCTAAATCTCCGATTTAATTGGGAAAAGAGAAACGAAATTCTTAAATGTATTTGCCTTAGTCGTACAGGCAAATACTTCAAAAAGCTAATATTAGGAACGAAAACTTTCACGAAGTAATTATGGTATGTATTAAGTTGCTTGTGTCGGTTAAGTTATTTTTATATTTAGTCGTTTAAGTTTTTTCTGGCTTTTTCTATGTTCTCTGCTATTAATTCATCCGTATTTACCTGAATAACATTTCAATGCAGGGCGACTGACATCTGACCTTCATAACACAAAGGGTAAACAGTACTTGATAGACGGATTAGTTATCAGTATATTTAAAGGCACTGACGTCTATAACGACTAGCAAGTATAGTCCTGTTGTTGGACCATTAACAGAAAAATAAGGATAAGAACTAGTTTATTTCCCGCACGATTTGAATCGAGAACCAATGGACAATACCACTAGGTCACGCAGGCGGTTACTGCTATTAACCGCAGAAAATTCATCTTCAACATCAGCCTGTGATAGTCCACAGCTGGACATAGGCCTCCCCTAATACACCCCTATCCATTAGGGGTTTTAGGACCGTATCCAACCACGCTGGTTCAATGCGGGTAGGTGGGTGAGAGTCTGCGCACTTTTTACATACCCAACCGACGCATGGATCGTATTACTTTTCAGACAATTGGGTGTTGGGCCCAAATTTCCTTAACCAACTAGGGAACAGTAATGAAAATTTGTTGATTTGCCGCAGGATTCGAATCCACGACCTCCGGTTTCTAAAGCACACGACCATACCACTAGGCTACGGAGGCAAGGAAACTCTTTGCGATTCGAAAGTTAATATTCATTATTACTTAATTTAATGCCCTATGTTTTTAAAACAGATACAATGTGATCATTATAATCGTACTTTTTTATTATAAATTTGCGCAAAATATCCTTACATTCATTATACTTACTTAAAAATCAACAACTTATTGATCAATAATAATTCGAAATACAATTCTGTTAGAGAGTCATAGGTCGAATTCTGTACCAAAAATAGAATGATTGTTCTCCGATATTTCCGAGTATAAAATAACATATTCGCTTTGACGTCCACGATGCTTCGAATTCGGTGTCTGATATATTGGTCAATAGCGGAAATGTACGGCTGCATTCCTATTCAGCAATTCCGCTATACGGTAGGCATAGCATCGTGTAGGTTCGTGATCACCAATTGAATAAAATTGTAAATTTATAGGGATTTTATAACGATTTTAAGTTATTTTTAACTATATTTATTTTCCTTACGCCGGTACTATGCATATTTAATCCAGTTTTTGCGGTTTTTTTGTGTTTATTGTATGTATTTAGTTCCTGACTCTTTCCAGGACTATGGATGTATCGACTTTATATGATTCATAAGAACTCTTAAAATGTTTAGGTCATATATACATATATGTCAGTCTATACAGGGACGAAAAAACATTTAGGATAGAAAAAGCAGCCTAAATTATCTTAGTATAATTAAATACCCTTCATAATAATATGAAAATAAACTGAAACAATTTTTTTCTCGAAACAAACACACAATTAGCAAAAGATTAGTCTTTTTTTTATTATCTCATGTCAATGGAATAATCAGATAGCCCCCAAGATTATTTAATGTAATAGAATGAATGATAACATTATTGAAATGAAATGTAAGTGAAATGCAACCAAGCGCAAAACGAGTATTGTGCTCCAGAATCAATTCTATAAAACGATAATTTTATTCATAGAGTTCCATCTGGAATGGTATTGCACAATTTGTACGTGATTTGCTTCAGAAAATATTATTCGCAAAATTCATATTTCGACAATGATTGTGTGATATTGATAAAAGTTATAAGTTTGTGAGTTTATAATAAAAAATAAACGAAGAAAGGTGTTAACGAAATTAATAAATTGTTTTAAAAAGTGCTATGGCTTAATATTTTAAATAACATCATCATTGTGACATCAAACTTCGCCAAATATTTGAGTTAGCTATGAAATTAAAAAGAAATCTAATTGTTTACAAACAAAAAAAAATCTTTAAAAATTTTGCGTCCTCTTAAAAAGTATATAATTGGCCAATACTGACATAGTGTAAAAAAGTAAAGCCAGCAGTCTTAAGCACATCGATAGATTAGCACATAAGGTATATATATAGTTTGTCAGCATAGCATTTAAGATTATAGTTCAGAATTTCGCAACGAAAAAATTAAATTTGTCAAACTAAATATAGTATTTATCAACATATATAATTTTTCGTTATTCGAATATATTATGGACTGTACAAGATGTTGAAATAATAAGAAAATAAAATAATAGTATAATAAGTGGGTAGTAGTTGCATTGTCCAAAGATTTTTCAAATGGAATAATAATCAAATTAAAACATAAATTTTATCATCATCGTCAGCCTGTGTTAGTCCACTGCTGGACATAGGTCTGCAACTGTTGTGTTGCCGTATAGCGTCCGAGACTACGTTTGCCGCGCCTCGGTCTCCACAATAAAAATTTAGCAATGCATATTATTGAACTTTTTACTAAATCCATTTAATTTTGTTTTTACTAATCCATAAAACTGTAACGACACATCAGTTGTAGACCTAAAGACAGATTTCTATTGACATGTCGGTGGCGCTAACACATGAGATTTTACCCGTTTAAAAAGTGCTCGACACTTCGTTGCTACGTGTGCGTCACTCATAGGCATGTCGGTAATGCAAACTCAGAAGTTTTTCCCCAAACTAAGTGCGCAACAAAGTCCAAGATGATTTTACTTTGGGAGTACTTTAAAAATCAACATCTTTTACGAATGATTTTCATTTCTCATATTTTTTATTTTAATCACGTGGCAAAAGTATGTTTTGCTTCAAGAATAAAATATATTTGTTCGTATGTACTCAAGTTTTAAAAGTAGCTTTCTATTCTATTGCAACTTATGTAATAAATAGGTGTACCCAGCGAAATTATTTTCCAGCGCAATGCCATTGACAGCGACCTATTCAGAATTTGCCAGCAGAGATTTAATTATAGATTGTGTAAGAAGTTGTTCTGATATTTCCTACAGTTTTATGAAATTTTAAATGTAAAATTATTTAAACTTTTATCTTGAAGTATTTTACGAGTTGACTTTAAATAAGAGATAGGCAGTTATATCATTGAATACGATCTTGGTGTATTTGTATAAAAAAAATACAGGAAAGGTAGTTTAGAGGTAAAGTTAAAAAGGAATGGTATATATTATAACATTAAAAAAATATACTAAAAATAAAAACGTAAGATATGTATAAAACAGTGTTTAAATAAATGAGCCTTGTGAATAACTCTTAATAGGTACAAAAATACAAAAATTTTGTAGATCAATCACTCTCGGTTCTAGTAAGTATCACCCGAACTACAGTTTCCATAACATGTATTCATGACGTTTTAGGAAATTAAGTGATCGGTCAACGATAATGCCTAGTTGTATCCTCATAAGATTTTTATCCATAACCTCCAATTTATAAAGTATCAGGGGGCATAACAAGGCACTTAAAATATGAAATAAATTTTATATTGTTTATATAATTTTACATATCTGTTATTGTTCATATTAAATCCACTATTCACAGTCCTTTTTAGTTTATTGTATAATTTTACTTCCGACGGCTAGGGAGTAATCAATGAGCGAATTATATGATTAAAATAATATAAGCCAAATTACGAACAGTTAATACAGTTTCAAAACATTGTAGACAATATTAAAGTAAAGAAATTACACTTAGGCTTACTTAGTTAAAACTTTACTATTGCATGTGGCATCTTTAATTCAGTTTATAAATAGTACGGTGGAGGAGTTTTCCACCACAAACTCACCAAGCGCGTTGTCTCGCGAAACAAATTACCTAGTTAATTTACGCTATAGTTTCTAGGTTTAATTTGTTGGAAAACTTTACAAATAATTAGGTACATTGAAAATTTTCGAAACTTGAAAGTTATTCTATTTCACATATACTTTACATAGTGATATCACATAACGCTGTATTAATTTTTCAAAATTTGTTTGACAATGTCAGGCTCTATGTGAATGTTATGATATAAAAAGCTACATTAGTTTTTCCAAACTTTGAATAGAGAAAATTAGATTAATGAAACTTTTTCAGCTTTCGTTTACAATCAAAAAGTGTATAAATATTTTATATTACCATGCAATGTTTTTTTATCTGCTAGTCAAAAAAGTTCTGTGCATACAGTCCACATACATAATGTTATACTATAAATAAACTACACAGCAAGAACATGCAACAACTTAAGTTTTCCAATCTAACTTTAGGTGATTCTCCTGCATGGTGGATGTTAGTGAAAGTTGAAACAAATTTATGAACACATAAAATTCTATACTTAAATGAGAGAATAAATCTTCTGAATACCTTTAACCATAATATTAACCTAAAAGAAAAAGATCTCAATCTGGAAGAACTGATCAACATTCAATTTAACTTTCATTACGTTAGCATTTTTATCACAATCAATTTCGCGCAAACCATAAATCAGCAAAACTTAAGCGGTAAAAAGCTTTCTACATCAATCTGAAGCAAATTATTATTACTGTAAAAGCTATACCTATTTCAATAGCATCAAATTACCAAAGTTACTTTTAGAATGAAAGCGATCAAAATTATTATTACAATTTTTTCTCCAACAATAAATTAATTGATTACATATTTTTTTTTAAATTTAATTATAAGTTTATATAGGATAGTCACCTAAATAAGGCTTATTTTCTAAAGTAAACTAATTAGCAAAAACGGATTTTTTTCACATAGAAAGTTATCAAATACCGTTTTATGAACTTCAATAAGTGAAACAGGGTGGCAAAGTCGAGATATAATGGCGGTATGGTGTGAGACGTTCTCGAGAAGCGGCAAAGATGAATGGCTTTCAATATGAAATTGAATTCCGCGGTTCATTGCTTTTCAATTTGTTGAAGTGAACGTTGTTCGGCGTTTACCCCAGTTCCTTTTTAAGGTAGCGAGTTGCATTCCTACAAAAATGTGTACTTAATTTTGAAACGCGATCCGCCTTATTACAAATGAAACGTATTCTATTTTGTACAGTTTATGGAAATGTAATTATTATATTACTCGTGTTTAAGTTATTTAAGATTCACTTTTTAAATAAACACTTCTAACATATGATGAATAAACCTATCGTTTACAGTAAAACTATTATTGAGTTATTATGATAATGCAAGCGAACTGATTAAATGAGCAAATATTAGCCCCGGCACGACAAATAATTGTTTAACGTTCTATACAGTGGGCAATTATATTTTTGTTGAAATATATTAAATATTAAAAATGCGGTTACAAAACATATAAGAAGAAAATATCTTCTTAAGGTTTTAGTTTACATTATCTCAACCTTAAGACAATGTAAACTAAAAAATCATAATAGTGCGTATTATCACCGCAAATCTGTAATGTTCATGAACTAGTATTTGGGTTTAAAAGTATATAAAGAGAGTTATTACTAGATAGTGGTATTCTTGAACCACCTAATGGATAGGGGTGTATTAGGGGAGGTCTTTGTCCAGCAGTGGACTATTACAGGCTGATGAGAGAGAGAGAGAGGTATTCTTGAATTTACACTGAGCCGTGTCGATCGCTTACGATCAGGTTGCTCTACTCGTCAGTTTATATACTAAAATAATCAGCTTTAGCTACGTATAATATTATTGTTAATCAAATAAAACGGACACAAATTTCAGGTTGTTCTACTACTAACACTTAATGAGGATATCCGTGACCTAGGAAGGGTTTGAAACGTCAGGTAAAATTTTGAATATTTATTAACCGTAAAACTGTTATATTTATTGCAGAGTTATATATTTAAGATTCCATGTGAAATTGGTAACAAAACAGAATATAAATAAAATGCGATGAATTGAATACACTTCGGATCACTTACAACGGAAACTATTGACCGGCTCGTGCGAGGAGGGCGGTTTGTTTATTTTCTTTCATAGTGGTTATAGGAAGATTTCAGCTTATCGCCAGCGGGCAGACGGGTTTATATAAGTTGGCCTCCTCCTGCCTCTATTTGAGAAATAAATCATTGGAACGCACATTTCCTTTCCGCGAAATGCTTAAGGCGAAACGTATTTTCGTGAAAAGCAACTTTATTTGTTAATAAAACACGTATTTACATGCTCTACTCATATGATTATGAGAAAATTTCAACTTCATTCAAAGTCATCACAGTACTTAATTTCTCTAAGAAGGTACTTTGAATTTTATCAATCTTATTGAACACAAGTAGTTCATCCCTGACTTTCCCCGTATTAGTTTAAGATTTTTAAATAGCAATGCTTGTAAAGTAGCTTTTGCTTTTATGCTTATTTTTAATCGGCATAGTACTTTTTAATATATTTTGTTCATTACAAACTTGCACACAAAAATAAAAACCTTTCCTTTTTATTATATTAGTATAGATTACCACGCGTATAAGTAAAGAAACACACTAAAATATGATTATGTTACTTCTTAAATAGATCTCGTTAATATTGTAAACAAAGTGTTTGAAATTAAAAAATATATCACAGCCTCTGAAGTGCTCCAAGATTGTTTTCCCGCGTTGCTTACTTACCTGTTAAATGAATTAGTGTCACGGTTCTTTGCAAATTACTCGGGCAGTTTAAATTAACTTGTTACGGCCGAGGTCGAGTTTGATCCTAAACTTTGCTAATTTCGTAAGCGCAACATCAAAATGTACTTGGCCCATATAATCCAGCTTAATCCCACGTGAATTGTGTACACTAATTAGTTTCTACGATGTTTATTTTACTTCAGTTCGCGTACACAGCAATGATTTATGACGGTGTGGAGGGTCGTTATAGAAAATTGCTAATGGATTGAATTATGCAATGTTAGTATAGTTACTTTATATGAAGGCATATCATTAAAATATCGAAGTTCTAGTTTGTAAGTTATCGTAGTTCAGTATTTTTTGATTCTTAAGTGTTTTTTTTTAACAACAGTAGTCTGATATAGGAAAAGTTAATGAAAGGAAATATTATGTAAAATGTTTTTTTTTTTAGTAATAAGCACCACATCAATACCATTATTTACTAGCACTATATTATTTAATTGAAGTATCTGTGTAATATTAAAATAACCGTTTTTAAATGAGTTGGTTTTTTTTGTCTCTCTGTTTGTTTTGGCTAATAATAAAAAGGTTTTCGAAACCGGATCTCTTGATGCAGAGTTCCGATTTCGAAGACATTTTTATTGCAAAATAGCTGATGAAACTGACGTAGTGCATAATTAAGACTATAAAAAAAGTATATTACCTTTTTTTTTTTGTTACGAGGAGAGGACGAGGTCGTCGGCAATAGCTAGTGATCTAAAAACTTTATCTATACCAAAAACCAAAGACAACCAAGTAAACCATCTATCCTTTTTTGTTTTAATTTGTAATTTTGTGTTATTTATCAATTTAAAGTACTGCGTTGAAATCTTTAAAACTAAATGGAATGAAAAAACCGCTGAAATAAAATATTAAGATGCAAAGATGTAATCCAAATTCAATAGGTTAGATGAATGCTGATTAATAGTTTATTGCTCAATAAATATCCTTTTATTTACAAGCCACATTAATTTCTACATAACCGAAGCGTAGTCAACAATTTATAAGCATACGCTTGTTCTAATATAACGGCAAATAACATTGGTATCATAGTTGGCACAATATCCGTTTGCGAAGCTTTTATGTCTCTACATTCGTCTGGAAAGCGCGTCACGTAGCAGTTCCGCAAATTTGTCAACTATCAGCTTCGGCACGGGCCACATCACTCGAATGAGGTCCCCGGCTTTATGCACAGACATGTGAATCTTGTTCAACATGAAATTGGCCGTGTTAGCGGAATTAATTAGTTTTCCTACGTCAACGCGCACAACGTCGCTTTGGAAAACGGTTTAGTAGATAGAAATATTTAACGAAAACAATATTTTCAACGTTTATGATAAGTTTGTTGTTTTCGTATTTCATTAGTAAGTGGCCGCTATCCAGCAAATTTTTGTTCAATTTAAAGATTCGTTTTTTTTTTAATTGAAGAAATTTGTTTTGACGAAATGGTGTATATTTCAAATTATTTATGAATATTACTTAAAAATATGAAATACTATGTTAAATGGTTTAGTGTGCTGTGATTAGATACACAAAATTTGTTATTTAATGTTATTGTAAGTAAGTACACGTGATTGATATTATAGTAATAGCTCGATAATTTTTCTGTAATCATATCACAACAAACTCTACTTCTCTGATTTTTTACCTCTTTGGTTTATAGTAAAGATCGCGTGCCGCTCGAGATTTATAACTCAATCCAGCAATCAGCAAAACGCTTAACAAGCTGACGATGGGCTGTTTTAGAATGATTCCTTCCATCTATTTGCCGATAACAATGAACACGAACATCCATTTGTTTGCTCCAATTCGAGGTAAGTTATAGAATGTATCATCATAAAAATTATGTTTATTATTAACACTTATTATGTAGCATTTCACACGGTGAGTACAATAGTATAAATTTGTATAATTTGTTCAATTTTGAATAGATTACTATGTATTACGTTAGTAGAGTGTCGATTAGATATTTTAACAGATATTTTTATGAGTATTCATAGATACAATATAATAATTAAGGTATCATGTCTAGAGAAACGATCAATGAGTCAATTTAGATTAAAATATATATCTAAATTTACATAAAGAACATGGTTTGGTACCTTACGCATCTTCTTTAAATTACTTTATTAACAGAATACAAAAAATCATAAAAGCAGTGCACACACGTGTACCTCATGTTTCGCGTTGCGGTGATTAACCTTTCCCTCTTGGCAAATGTTGCCTGCTTGGTAACAAATGCTGCTCTGTTTGGTCGTTTTAAGACGATCCACGTTGCTGAGTGACCGATCCCCTCCTATTGAAATAGAATTCAACCTAAGCTACTGCAAAATTTTAAAATAAGTATTAAAATTTAACTTAAGACAAATGGAAATCCGCTTGAATAATGTTATTGAGCCGGTAGATAACTAAATCTGCCGTCGTGACGATAAACGCTGAAAGTAAGAAGCGAATTGAAATAAAATTACAATAAAAGTAACGAGAAATAAAAAAGTTACGAAAATTTCGTTAAATATTGTGTATTCTTCGCGTAAATACGAAAGATAATTGAACTTCTTTTAATGTAACTTCTTGATCCATTGACTGCATTCTATAAAAAACGTATCTTTCCAAATAAACATGTAGTTATACAAATATGTCGTATTGTACAAATCATAGAAACATCGATAAAGAACTTTTTGTCTGCTTCACGCAAATGCTCAGATACTAGTTTTCATTCAGCGTGGTTATTTTATATTACATTTTGAATAAACGGTAGTTTCGTACTTGATTGAGATGTTCTGTTGTTCGGTAAATCCGAACTCCATGCAGAATGCTCAATCAAAACCCAGTAACAAATGACAGTACAGAATATTTTTGTTCCTAAAAGTTTTTGTTCATGCAAGTAATAAATCGTAGTGGGCTTTGTATTCATGTTCTTCTAACTTATAATAGCATTACAAAAAGCCATACATAATTTTAAATAAACGCTTTTCAGACTTATGATTTTTAATTTTGAGGAATTGTTAATAACCAATTTCGTAATTTTCAGTATACAGAAGATTATAAAAGAAGCTATAATTTTTATAAAAAAATTTAATTGGATATTAAATTCTTTATAGATTCTTTATTTCATTTATCTATTTCGCAAAATATCGTAGTAGTAAATATAAATAGTCAATAACATTGACGTTTTTTTTTTTAGGATTGATCATAGGATATGAAAAAATGCCAACTAATTAGGATTTTTATTTTACAATTTATAAATTCATTAATATTGTAATAACTTTTAAATAAATGTAAAAGAGTAATAAATTTTAAATTACATTCAGTGGAATGTAATTTTTTTATATTATTATACTTTATTTATTGTCTAATCGCTGTTACAATTTGTATTCCAATTTTTTTTTATTACAATTGTAACTAGCTATCCAATAGAATAATATCAAAACTACACAATGTTTTGATATATTATTTATATATGTGATAAATATAAAAGAATAACTAGACAATAAACATAAATGACATAAAATCTTTTTTATTATAGAACATAACGAATAATATTAGGAATTGTAACTTATATAGAGATATGTGTTACAAGCCAAAAAGTACCTTCGAATCGGATGCGGGCTTCGATCCATCATGTTAAGCGAATGTAACGAAGCCTTGTTGACCTTAATCGAATCTATAGCTCAAAATTGAGATAATATTTCAACTAAATTTGCCAAAAAATTAAATTCTGAATCATTATGTTTTATCGTGCAAAAGCAATGATATTATTCAATTAATAGGTTTTATTGTAAGATAAATCGGAATTCATGTATAAAACTTTTTAAAAAACTTTATTTAATTTATTCGGTTTAATTAAAAGTCAATAAGAGAACATAAATAAGAGACCCCAATGCTTAAGGAATACTAGGTATGAATTAAATAAAACAAAACTACACCGCTGGTGCTAGTAATATAATTTTATTCACTACTTGTTCCCGCTTTGTCGTAGTAGTACGCACAGAACCAGTAAACTGCTCCAGTCACGTTAAAAACTAGCCTGCTGCGGAGCACCATCGGTGCTGGTGGGGTAGCTAAAGATTGGGAAACCGTTCCTGTGATCCTAGCTATGACTTTAATTTTTTTTAATTCTAGGCACTTCTTTTATTCCTTGTAATCGTTAATCGCTTAATTAAAACTTGCATTTCTAAATATATAATCTACATATTTGATTCAACAACTAAATTTATTTGCATCATGTTTGCGTTTCTTTATGCAATTTTTTTTCTAAACATCACATAAATATAACATGGGGTCAGCTAGTATTGCTTAAAACTCAGGTTTACATGGAAAATCAGGTATCAGACTTTCGCAAACCGAAACAACAGTCGCTATCGACGTCCAATGCTTACTACAGAAGTTGGTACTGACAACCAGATCCACTAATTACCTATCTTACATTTTCGCTAGTTGGAAAATCGGCCTATATTACCTTTACCAATTAATAACGAATTACCTTAAAAAAAACTAAAAGCTTCGTATAGTATGGGTAATACCAAGACACCAGATCACGGAAACGGTTACATTGCTAATTTATTGAGGTTAAATCGATTGTTTATTGAGCATCAAGCATATTATTTTACTAATTCCTTCCCTCTTTCTACACCATATCAAAAGTTTTAGCGTAACTTATTTTTTTAACAATCAAGTATTTCTGAGTGTGCTCTGCCGAAAGATACGCTCGTCGCCCCTTCATTCGGCTCATACACTCGACCTTTACTTCACTCCACGCTGTTATATTGCACTCTAGTGTAGGGCAGACTTTGCCTACGTACTTTAGGGCAGCGGCAATACGTCAAATGATAACTCCAGCAACATATCCGTGACGTAAATATTAGTAAATATGTATTATATTATACATTTGTCTATTTATTATAAATACACAAATGTATTCCTAAAATTAGTATTTATTTTTATATGTACTTGTAAGATACATTATGTAATTTTATAATAGATTGTGAAAAAAAGCAGGAAGTTAATGATAACAAAATTATTAAAACCACAAAATAAAATATAAAAAGAAAGAAACAATTTGACTTGTTAAGAAGATAAGAAATAATTGAGAGTAAATTTAGTTTAAGAACCTTCACAATACACAATTATATAAAACTGTAACGGTAATCCGGTATCCATAAAAGCAATATTTTTATTAATTACCATATATAATAATAATAGCGGATATAATCATGCAAAGTGTAGTGTTTTTATGATGTGTGACTTATGTAAGTAATCCACTACAATTTCCGTAATTTAGAATTAATTATGGAATAATAAATTGTAAACAAATGATTGTTATCAAGTTGTCAATGATGATTATGATTGCACTCATTATACTAATTACATTATATTTTGACAGTAATCGACGGACGTGTATAGAATACGTCCGTCGATCACTGTTAAGTCAATATATATTTCAATACGCAAATAAATATGCCACTAGATTTAACGCTTACTTATTAATATGTTAGATAAAATGGTATAACGGTGTGGTTAAGACATTAAAATAACATTTTAAAAAGAGCCCTATGTTATAAGGTCACCTAAAATCCATGTTATCTATCACAAATCACTAATACTTCACTGCAATGGCGCAATAAATAACGGTCGTAACAATTAAAACGAGAACTCCTTAATTATATGAACGGCTAAAGATAAGACGCTTACAGCCAAATCGTCAGCTTGTTGCGTGACCGGCCAAAGATTTATGACTTAATAGCAAAGACCGCGCGTTAAGCAGACCTTAGATAAGGTGCTTCTAAGTGATTGTCGACGCTCACAACAATCGTAATTACTCTAACTACTATCTTCGCCTCGGGGCACGCGATCTCCCTCAATAGCGAACTTAAATTTTGTGTTAATTGCCTGAGAACATTCCATATGAAACACTGCTTCAACACGCGGCCCCATCGTTATGAACGTTGATTGATATTACGCGTAAATGTTTGGTTTAAGCCTTTACATATATCTGTTTAAAATTTGTTAATGCTAGTTGAATACTACTGTTTCGAACAGGTCATATTTATGTTGTAATACTTAAGTACCCGAGTTTAAATCTGTGCGTAGTAAATATTTACAATTTATGAAAGATTATTTATCAGTTATTTCAATTTAAGATTACGTCACAACGAATAAACCATGATTTAATATTTCGTTGTTTTAATGTATATTGTGACAATACGTATTTAAAAATTTAATTTACGTATTGTCAGAAGTTTTACATTGTCTTTACGAATTAATGTCTTCAACTACTTTTCAACAGTTTATTTGGTTAAGAAACAGCTGTAATGCTCGTTTGATAGTAGTTCTTCTGACAGGACTTTTGAAAAAGCATTCACAACTAGATAATATTACACACAAGTGCACAAAATAATGAATTAATCGGTGAAGAAGAATTTTTACGATAAATTTTTTGTTCATCGTTGCGTTGCAAAAAAATCAAGATAATTCTCAATGGGGGACATAGCATACAGGTGGACCAAACTAATATAAAATCACATCAGTATGGTGATTGGACACACAATGGATACTAATAAGTTCTTAAAAAATATGCTCGTACATAGTTTTGGTTTTTGTTCTGAATATTTAGAATAGTTCATTAAGCGAATTAAAATATCTTAACAAAATAATACCTGCCTTGTTAAAATGAAAACACAATTATATTACCTTAAGACGTGTTTTTGACATGATATTTTTTACCCAGCATTTTTGTGGCAGTACTGCTAAAAATATAGTGTTCTTTAATTTTTTCTTTTCACTCAATGAATTTAAGTTTGCTTATAATTAAACTGTATAACTTCTAATAACAGCAGTCTAACTTGTAAAATGATCGGGAAAAAACATAAAAATGTTACTTTTATTGCTTGAAATTACAAAAAGTTTTCTCTTTCCATTACTTTCACTCCTAGATGAACAATTGTGTGCAAATTAGCAATGACAATCCGCAGTGGGGGAACCGCACCCTGTAGCTTGGGACACACGAACACCTAAAGTACCACGATCAAATTTATTATTATTAAATTACCCTTCAAAATAGTAAAGCATTAAAATATTACATCAGAAAAAATTATAAACTTGAACCAAATGGTTAAGTCCAGTAATTAAATTAAAGAATTGGCTATAGGAATACTTCTTGTTTTGGGTTAAAGCGATAAGACGAGCACATTTATCTGACTGTAAATGATATGCCCTGGCAATAGGAAAAACAATGTAAGCCGCAACAGCTCTGCTAACCGTCTCGAGATATGAGTTTTACGTTATGTGGTGTATGTAATCTCGCCGGCTATGGCCTCCTGCAATGCGTAAGACACAGCGAATGATTCGGCCTGTAGTGTTCAAACACTACTGATTTGTGGTAGAAATGGGCATCGTTGTAGTAATACTTCAGACAATCCCTTGTAAAAATAGGCCTATTTCCTTGAAATGTAATATTTTTTGTTTTTTCGTTAAAATTTGTAATTATGAAAAAGTTTTACTTTTAAATACACAGATTAAAAAGATGAATACTGAATTTACTTTATATAATTCTTATATTCACATAGCCTTGATAAAATTACTACAATCATATAAGTTTTTTTTTATATAAAACAAATATATACTTTTTGTTTAAATAATTAAACACATTTCAAAATAATTAAGCGAAAATTTTCTTATCTTTTTTTGGCCGTGAGTATTTCAAAATATTAATCGTCCCTGCAAATAGTTCAGACCATCATAATGAACTTCCATTTTAATCCAACCCCGTTTCAATTAATACTTCCGCAGTAACATTTTTTATGAGAAAAATTTTAAATTATAGAGGTAAAAAGTTCATGAAATTATACGAAGAAAATGATAAAACGTTAACAAAATTATCTCTTTTGAACTTTTATCGATGGCTTACACTTTTTAATGTTAGAGTCGAATACAATTAGGCGTTGTATTATATTATTAACAGGTAAACTTTAATACAGCTGCAATTGTGGTTTAATAAAAAAGGACGTCAAGGAGCAATATACAAATTAATAATATCAGCTAATCTAAACTGTATCTTTATAATTATTTCTTTTATTTACGTGACTAATATACATATCAAATCCACTAATTTACGGATTTTTCGCGTTACTTAAATATTTTTATTCCCGACGTTTCGGATTCTTTTCTGCATCCATGATCACGGGCAGACTAAGTTGGTATATGTATCTTTATGTTAAAAATGGCGCAAAATTAAAATTATTTTATGTTGTTTACGAAATTAGTACAAACGATAAATATAATTATATAAATTTGATTGATAACGTTAGAAATATTCCCGGCCTTTTAGATCTTTTTTGCAGTGAATCTAAATATTGTTCGTTTATATTTATATTGAATAAAGATCTTTGAGGATAAAGTGAGCTCAGTAATCCCTTGTTCTTTTATATGTATTCTCTCACAAAAAAACGTTATCGTATTTTATTTTTTGCATATATAATAAATATCCAATCCTTCTATGTCATCTTGCTCTGCACTCTACACAAGATTATAAATGATTAGCTACCAAATTCACATTATTTTACTGTACATGCAACACCGGATCGAATTATCGGATGCTATTAATAGCAAACTAAAGGTCGTTATTTATTATTAACAGGGTATTCTTGTCAATTATTAAAATTGAAATACAAGGAATGTCTATTAAAATTAAGTATGACATTATAATGGTCGACATTACAGCTGGTCATGCTAAAGGTTGAAATCGTCGAGGACTTTAATTAAATTAAGACTTAAAATAGATTTGTCTTAGTTAAACTAGTCTTAGCTTGGTTTTGTATTTTCAACTTTAATGAAAAAAAAATATTATAAGCTCGCAATACTTGTTTATTTCCACGATTTTTCATTCAACGAAGTATTATTCTGAACAACAAAGGGAGTTATTATCTTTTACTATTCAAATTTCAAACGCAAAAACCGTGAATACATATTTCGAATTTCAAATTTATTCACGATATTAAACTGAAATTATGCATGAAGTCAAAACACAGTAGCCGCTCGGTTTTACCACAAAAGATTAATATTAATGAAGTTGCGACATGCCGTTCAGGTAAGCTATGTCAAGCGTCTATCTTCCTTTTAAATGCAAATCGTCAACGTTTCTTTCAACCCGTACTTGTTGCAATATGAATCTGTTGTCAATTTCTGAAAAATATGTAAAATCTTCACTTGATATTTCGAGTTGATTGTTGATTTTGTTGTTTTCGTTGAGGGTACTTGTTATTTCAATACTCTTTGTAATAAAAATCTTTGAATGTTTATTATTTAACGTAGCTAACGGGTATTGTGAAAGAACAATTTGATAAATTCTTTGAAAAAATGGATTTCTAGCGACCCGCCCTATGGGAGCTATGATAATGGCAAGTATACCTACAATTAAACATATAAACCTTCTTCTTCAATCACTCTATCAATCCGTTGCGTAGTTTGAAATATCTAAGCACACAAAGGGACAGAGAAAGAGACTTTGTTTTATGCTATGTTGTGATTTTCATTAATTTTTTAACATTCTTGCCTTTCAACTAATTCCAGTGACTTTCGACTTTTTTTTCGTCTAATAAATTTGATTTGTCGAGGTCTGTAAAAAAGTAATTGCCTTTCTCTATTCCAAGTCAATAATTCATTCATTACATTGTTAGTGGTAAACGTGACTTTTACGGTTCTGCAGACAAATTTAACTGTATTTATATATATATACAGAAAATATTTTTTGGTTCTGGTCAGTCTAATTCTGGTTCGCTCTAGGGGCTCAATTCAACCCCAAAGCGATTAGGCCGCTTTGGGGCCGGCGGCCTAATATCTTTTTTACCAATCATATGAATATTTTTACGCGCATACAATATTTTCAAATGTGTATAAAATTTCAGTTTTATTAAAAACTAAAAGATTCCTGTTTGAGCATAAATATTGTGTTCAAACCGGCTGGAGAACCCCAATAAGAATCTATAGGGCATAAGGCTATATATTACGAGTACTATCACATAGTTCGCGTAATAGACTAGTATTGCAGTTGCTTCGTCAGTCAGCTGCCTAATCATGCGTATGGCAAAGATTGAAGTACTTAGTTTCTTAGAAAGTTTGTCAATATGTGCTCCCTACTAACTGGTTACTGGACTAGTTAGCAATATAGCTACTACAATAACATTAGGTGAATCATATCTCAGCTTCACATGGCTTGTTTATATATTTAAAAAAAAAGAATACCTAGTTTATGTTACATTGTGGATACTAGCTAGTTTACATTGTGGTATTGACAAGTTGAAAAACATAGTCCTGTCAAACATTGTTCTTTGAAAAAAATTGTAACGTACGTAATAAAAGAAAGTTAAATTTGAATCGATTTGACGTATGGTTTAATTTTTTAACGGCGATGTAAATTTGACATTCAAACACTTGGAAAATAATTTAAGTATGTAAATTGTCTAAATAATAAAAGTATGTATCCTGTATCTGGATATCCTAAGATTTTAGTAAATATAAATTATTTCCAGTGCAGTGTGCAGTGTTACTGCCTGTTCAGTTTTATCATTACAAAGTTTTATATTTGAAGATTTTCTAATCATATTGTATCAATTCTAAATATGTGTTTGCAGTTACTTCTTTTTTGATATATTGATCCCTCGATATAATGTCGATATGGGCATTTGTTATGGGGTTATGAATAATAAAGAGAAAAATATTGAAGCTTTTATTTACAAAATTACCAACATATAATATCACTTTGGGAATTCACAGTTTTACTTGCATAATACTATAAATATTATTAAGTAACTGGTGTAAAAAACAATGATTATTACAATTCCTCAATCTTATTCCCATTAATGTAGGTATGTATGTATAAATGATAAATAATGGAATAACAATAACTGGTTATTGGAAGTACAAGTTGCATAAGTGGTAATGATATAACAATAAGAATATTATATGCATAAATTAATCACAAAATCGCTTTTTATGATTCGAACGTAACAAGGAACATAAATGTGACTTGATCTATATAAAACATATTTCTGATCACTGCGTCATATGGTTTTCTTAATCTATATGGCTATTTAAAAGAAGAAATCTTATATGCACGTTAGAAATATACTTGCGCGAGAGTAAAAAAAATAAGCATTTAAATAAGATGTTTATTCTTAAAACTATTTTAATAAATATTATAATTGAATTTACATAATTTACATTAACATTTTTTCAGTGATTCGTTGATAAGGTTCAGTTAATACAATTGAAAGAGACGTGCATATTATGTTTTATATTAGTACAGTCATCAAATTGGTCCAGTATCTAATAAAAGCTTCGAAAAAAATATCATTTGATGAACACCAATATCCTGGATTGATTATTTTGGTAACAGCAATAAAAAAATCAACCTGGAAGTGAGCTTTTGCTTTTGGCATTTATCTATTACTACAAAGCGTAATATTACATTTATTGTCACAGTAAGAACAAACTAACAAATTAGGAGCGAAAATACATGAGGTTAGATATTAAAAGGCATTCCGAAAAATAATGCCTTACAAGCCTTACATATTATTTACAACAACAGTTAATTGTTAACTTTAATCTAATAAAACTTTAAATAGATATGTTTTCAAATTCACTTCTGCAAAAAATTAAGGAAGCATAAAACCGAAAAAATGCAATGTTAATAAAACAAATAACAATGTTGTAGTACAGTGAAATTGTTTTAGACATTAGTTATATATAATGTTACTGAAAAAGTTGCGTATTAATTAATAACTAAAGGGATAACTATAAAAAGCTGTGCAAAATAACAAAGAACAGAGATTATGTTTCTTAAAATATTACAGCCATTTTTATGCAACATATGTTATTATTAACTTTTAATTATATGCATTATATCTTAGCGTACATATAAATAAACGATTGAATATCCAACAATTTAATAAAATTTATACTAGCTTTGACAGTTATGTCGTAATTATCATTTGGATATAATATTAGAAATTTAAAATTATAATGGAAGACGAAACAAATGTACAACACGAAAGATAACTAGCCCCAAAATTTTCCAAATAATGGGATTTTATTGTATTGAACGTTAGCACGCGTATAAAATTGTAATTTATTTAAAAAATTATTTACAATATATATCTAGCTACTTCTATGGCGTTGCTCAATGACCCTTTAATATGAATATAAAATTAGAACCATATTAATTATTTCTGAAAGTAAGGTAACATTAAACAAATTGGAAAGCAAATAAGGCGTGCAGTTAATAAAATGTTTGAGATATAAAATTATGAAAAAAATAAAATTTTATTAACAAAAACAATCAACAGTAGTCGTAAACAGACTTAATCCTATTTTTTATTCATGCCTACATATTTCAAAGTAGGCATTCTTAAGAGAACAAGAATGGTATAAACAAGTGACTTTGATATGACTGATTTTTAGAGACTAAATTATTTAAATCTCGTATTGAAAATAGGTACATGGGCTCTATTTTTTTACTATGGTTTAATTCTCTAATAAAGTAATCGATGCAATCAATAACGCAAGATGACATTGTATGCATAAAGACTTCAATCATACACCTTATAAAACACATGGTATAAAGGTAATATACGGTTATAAGAAAATGCCTAATAAATGTACCTAATAGTATAATATAAAAAAAATTATTAATTAAATCTTAACATATAAATTAATAGCGTTGTGTCTTAATAATTATACAAGACGTTTATTATATCTCTTAATGAATTACCTCTATAAGAGTAACATCGTAGGTAACGTGTTTGTTTTATAAAAATGACGTGGTTACATCGTAAAAATTAAAAATATAAACTTTATTATCCTTAGGACTGTAGCAGGTACAAATAAGGTATTTATACAAATATGCATTTATCATTAAACTTACATTTGGCAATTGACATCCTATTTAATTCAATCCATGACAAATAGAGGTGAATTGCTGCATTCACTATTATTAATATGTTTCGTGTTCATTTTCTACTTTGCTTACTCATTAAAGTTCGAACTCTTTTCAGATTTGTTATTGTTATTTCGTCGTTCGGTTGCAGCTGCAAGGCTCGGTGATATGAGGAGGCGGCAGCCGCGTATTTGCCATTCAAATGGAGAATGGCCCCGAGGTTAGAATGGTACGCTGCATCCTGTAAGTACACATGATCATTTAAAGTAATATATTAGTTCTTTTAATATAAATCATTTGATCAGCAAAAAATAATAAATGTCTCTTATGAACAATGCACGCACAGTGCTAAATGCATTTATGAACAAAAAAGTTACAAATTTTCCTTTTTATATATCTTATTCCTATGAACTGCTTAGTTTTGCCTGCTATAAAGTTAAACATGAAATGCAAGTACAAAGCTTTCAATCGTTGGCCTAGACTTTTAAAAGAATTGATATTTGGAATAAAGAAACAAGTCAGTACAAAATAGTATATGAAATCAACAACGATGTTAACTACTTTATCATAATAGGTAAACTCTTGCTGCATAGGTAATAGTAGTTGTTATAAAAGTAAGCAAGTCCTAAAAGTCGTTTTTACTTGTTAAGCTGTTCCTCGTATGTAAGCACTAATAAACATACCTTCGGGTTCAGTTCTACCGCCCTTGCATACCATCGTTCGGCTGAACGGCATCGTCGGGCGTCCCTCAGGGCTCTAGCGGCGGCAGCAGCTCTCGTGCCATCCTGAGGTGAAAGCTGTGCTGCCCTAACTAACTCCTCCGCTGACTCGCGAAGTCTTCTTTGCGATCTCAAGAACATACCTACACCAGCACAAAGAATTTCAGTAATTTAAAAATACACAGCCAAACGAAAATTATATGTAGAAGACCTAAAATTTTGATGCTCAGCAGTTGGCTGTAACTGACTGAAAAGACGAATACGACGATAATTTTGATTCTTAATCCTCAATAAGCTATTATACCAGTAAGTGTGCAGTGGTATTCGTTACAATTAGTTCTATAGTTTTATCTGCCTTCTTAAATACCAAAAAATAAATTGTTTGTTGTACAAATAATATATTTTTAAGCTAAGGACATTATGACAGCATTTAGTTACTCTCGCTAGAAAAAGAAAGGAATATTTAAAACACGTCTCCTTTATCTATGAACAATTTATATAGAATTTACATATAAATTTAATTATATGAAATTGTATGAAATTATATGAAAGGTATTCTATTGTTTCATTTAAATATTATAGACGTTGGAACTACATTTAAGAAACAGTATACTAAAAAGTTTATGTTTTTAATATACATCAAATGCATTTAGTACCCCGGTATGCAGATCGCTAACCTTTTGTAACATAATAAGATATTTATGTGTTTTATTATTAAATAACTCCATAATGATGCTTGTAAAATGGCAAAATACATTTTTGAGTCCACAGCTTAAGATTATTTTAAGGCAGCTCACTTCTAAAATATTACCTAAGTTAAAATAAATAACATGATAAATAATGAGAGACAAAAGTTATAAAAATTCTTACCGAATTGATCCCTAACTGATGGATCATCTGGTGCCAACGTTACTGCTTTCTTAAACCACTTTTCAGCCTCTAAGGCTCTGCTTGACTGTAAATTAAATAATTATATGATTTTCTAAATAATACTGGTAAACGTTATCTAAAATAGCTTAAAAATGATTTACATTTCTCGCCAAAATCTGGGCCAATGTGATGTGAGTTCCCAAATCCTTTGGAGCAACAGCTAAAGCAGACAGTATGCTATGTTCCGCTTGTGGCCATTGCTGAAGTTGAATATAAATATCAACAGCCATTGACAGGACGCTCTAAACAAAAAAAATATATATTTTTTCCATAGTCGAGTATAAGGTAAAAAAAATTGTTATTGGACAAACTTGTTGCACAAGTTGTTAAAAGTAGAACTTTTAATATTGTATAATAATTAAAACACATTATAATCTTGAGAATGTATTAATAAACGATTTGAAACGTACATGTCTCGTCCATCCAACAACCGGGGCATTGGATTCTGGGAGTATCTGCAGTGCATCCTTATAAGCAGAGAGGGCTTTGTGCCAATGTCCACGTTGGGTATGAAGTGTCGCAAGTTGGACGAGAGCCGAAACTCTAGCGGCGTCGTGCTCTCGTCTGTCGCGAACTCTTAAGCCCTCTACACGGGAACCAGTACGTAGAGCACTCGCCGCTTCGGCCAACCTCCCGTCGGCCATTAACGACATACCGAGGTTCACGTAAGCCACTATAAATCACCTTAATTAGTACACGTAGCGTATATTCATACACTGTTTAAGAACTTCATATAAATATATAAATGACCTATTCGATGCTTCTAAGAGAATATCGGTATCCGAATGGGCTATTAGGCAGCGCAGTAGTCGTTCGAATTTTATAACGGTGCTTTAAATTTTTATTTAAATGTTGAAACGCTTTAGTGTCTTTTCCGAGGAAGTGAATAGCATTTGTGAAAAGTAATAGTGTGTTCCTATTTTAAATTTTTCTTGTATTCTCAGCTTATAAAACATTAAGTATATTTAAAAATACGCATTTAAAATATGGTTTGCAATTAAATTGCTAGTTTTGAAAAATAATTAAAATTCTAAATTGTGGATTACATTCTTAACCGTAATCACTTAGTTTAAAACGAAAAACAAGAGTTTTTTAATCACACTCACGCGCCATTGAAGGTCTAAAATAAATTGCTCGCTCAAAGCTTCTGATGGCTTCGCTATATCGTCTCTGATTTTGTAGAAGAATTCCCCTGCAACAAATCGAAATTTTAATATTCTTTTGAATGATTTTTTCTATTTTACCGTGCTTAACAATTAATCAAATGATTTGAAAAAAAAACAGTACATTCTGTATCTACATACATTTTTAAATTACATTTTACTACTAAAATTTTAAGTAAAGCAAAAGTGTAAAAGCGAAAAGAAAATAAAATAAAAATAGAAAAATAAAGGCAAAAAAATCTCCTGTTTAAAATTGTAACATACAATCTTGTTTAGTAATAATGTAAATCTTTTATACTACGTCTCTGAACGAAAATAGCGGGCAGTTTATCTTCCTTACTTTAATATATTTACTTCCCGTCCGAATAGGAAATTATTTAAAAGAAAATTTAGGAGAACGCTAGCGAAAATTCCTGGGAAAAAATGCGATAGAAAACAAATTAATTTTCTACTTGTAAAAGAAACATCTGAATTTCTTGTATTAATGTCACTGTACTGTCTACTGACAGTACAATACTATTACACCTTTAATAACATTTCGACTCTATTGATTTTCATTCGAATACAAAATATTCTCCTTTTTATTCTCACCTGACTTATGAAGTCGGGTAACTCATATCCAAATGATGTCAACAATACTTTTTAAATAAAGTATGGTTAGCCAGATTGTAGAGTTGTAGAAGATTTGAGTAAAAATAGAAACACTCACAGTCTCGCACGACTGGTAAGATGATTTAGAAATGCTCTTATATTATCCCTTTAATGTCATAATATAAGAGCATGTCACGACTGCTTAAAAATTTACCAGAAGGATTTAAATCCACGACTCTCGGTTCGTAAAGAAATTAAATTAACAAAAAAAAACAACTAGAATACGTAAGGTTCACTATCATAAAATTTGTTAGGAAATTAAAGTCACTGAACTTATTACTTTATCTAGGAGGTTTCGTAATAATAATTTATTTAATTGTCGGTGTAATGTAGAAAAGTATATTATAAACACAAGTTATGATCCACATACACTACATTATAGGACATATTTCGTTAAAGCAGTAATAAAAAAGCGTTATGCAATAATACGCCACGGACATGGTAGTTCATTTTGACATTTGTTGCGAAAGAAAAAGAGGCAGCTTCAATATTACATAGGTACGGCGGTAGTGCAATATTGTCCGCATGAATAATGCAGGCTCCACAACGAGGCAGGCTCAGCGTGGCTCAAGCTACACTAATGAGAACCGTCCAACGGGGCCGACCTATTGTGCCTCGCCTACGCCGGCAATAATTTGTTACTAATTCCCTTCTAATTATTGCAACGCTTAGCTTAATTTTGCGGATTTTTTTTATAAGATTTATTATCTAATAATAGACTTTTATTCTAAGAGGTGTTTAATATTGTAGTACTACCCTATACTGTAGTTGTACTAATTGTTTCTGACGTTGCAAAACCTTTGAAGCGATGTTAGCAAGTGATAAAGTTTTAAATATATTACGCTAGAAATACTGCTTTAAGTGTTTTGGAGATCTAAAAGGTTGCAAGCGAGGAGTTCTTACTGCTTATTTTTTAAATTTGTTTGATATGGGTCTTAAAGGTTTATTTTATAATTATATATCTACGTCTGGGAATTTTACATACTCAATAATATTAGGAACTACCGTTTTAATATTGCATAAATTACAGTTTACATAAATTACAAATTTGTAATAAAAGTTCTATAATGCTATATTTTAACTTCACTATATAAATGTTGTCATCAATATTATGTTTTGGTATTATAACTCATTTTAATAAAGATAAGGAGCTGGCCTGGACGAAATATATAAGTCCTGAAACGAGTTATTAAAAATGTAAATTAAAAACAACCCGTAAAGATTCGGAAACTTTAAATTTATTCCTTCATAACTAAATTATTGTTTTATTCGGCACATTTGAACAGGAACGTAAATGTGCTCGGATAAATTGAAAGTAATTTATACAGCGAAAGCTCACGGAACGCCTGAGATGCCACCGTGGCGTACATAAAGTCACGCAATACCGACATTCCATGATCCAACTGAGGTGACAAATTGTAAATAAAATTAATGTTCACTGGCGTCATAAAATTAATATAAACTAAACGTAAAGATACATTACTCAGCTATTTATTTTTATAACAGTGCTAAATAAAACTACTAATTGAGCACCTATGTAGCAATAAGAACTTTTTAAAGCAGCCAACATTTTATTTTCTCAATTGAACAAAAGACACACATATTCTATTAGTTGTCTATTTTTTGTGTAAAGTATATTAATATATTAATCACAAAATGGATCGCTTCGCTACAAAGTAATTTAGTAAAACAATAACACATAGAAGTAAAACTCTTTTTCTCTAAGTATATGACTTAATTTAGTGAGCATTCAAGGGTAACGGTTAATCTTATCGTTTTACATAAATCCATTTCACGAGCATGTTACACGGCATTTATAAACCAAATTATGTCGCTAACATGTGAAATACAAATGCTTCGCAAGTTCTCGCAAGTCTAGCCGGGTAGAATGTTAAATATGTGTTTGTGAGCAAACACGAGTTTAATCTGCGCCTTATCGGCATCACAACGAAGCGCAAGTATTGCCTGGCGCTTCGTATTATTTGCGTACGTGTTGAGAACATTGCTTCTATGTTTAAATGGAACTTTATTGAAAAAGTGGCGTAGCGAACGCTACCAGATCGCTATTTGTAATGCTTTAATTTATCGCGGCTTATGTCAGTGCTTTTCCTTGCAAATTATTTTATCTCGGTGTGTATTTTACATACGAACATTGATTAAAGGATAAGCTGTATGTATTATTAAATTAATTTCATTTCGGAAATAATACGATTAAAATAAAGATATAGATATAAAGTTTTCTTTTATTTACTACGTAGGCAGACGAGTGATCGGGCTATCTTATGGTAAGTGGTCACCGACGCCCATAGGCATTGGCAACATCAGTGGTATCATCAACCCGCCTTCCGTGAGAAATTTGATACTAAGTCTAGTTTACCCAGTAAATACGTTGGCAACGGGACACAGTAGTGTTTTGACACTACTGCTTTGCAGCAGAAATAGGCACCACCCCCCTGTAAAAAAGGCCACCGTACTACCGTACCTACTGTTCCGTACCCTACCTTCTTTTCTTTTCACTTTTCTTTAGATCATAAGATCGAATCTTAAATTAAATAAGGCTATTTAATATTTCTATCTTACCTTCTCCAAATTAATATGCCTAAAATAGCAATTTAGGCAACGGTAATAAATGAATGAATTTGAGTATGTAATTATTTTGGCCTCATACTGCCTTATACTGCCTCCGTAGCCTAGTGGTATAGGAACTGCCTCCGTAGCCTAGTGGTATAGGCGTTTGCTTTAGAAACCGGAGGTCGTGGGTTCGAATCCTGCGGGGACTCAACAAATTTTCATTGTTGTTTCCTAGTTGGATAGGAAAATTTGGGCCGATCACCCAATTGTGTGAAAAGTAAGATGATCCATGCGTCGGATGGGCATGTAAAAAGTCGGTCCACCCACCAACCCGCATTGGACCAGCGTGGTGGGATACGGTCCAAAAACGCCCTAATGGATAGGGGTGTATTAGGGGAGGCCTATGTCCAGCAGTGGACTATCAAAGGCTATGATGATGATGATGATGATGATAATGAATTATTTTGGAATTTATTCATTCACCGAGACATTTTTCCCAACCTATCATGGTCTGGGCTTCTGAACCATCTAGATTTACCTGAATAACATTTTTTACACAGAATGGCTGGCATCTTACCTCCACGACCCAAAAGGTAAACTGTACTCTAGGGATAAATTAGTTGTCAGTAAATATGAAGGGTCTGACATGCTACAACGACTGCCAGAGATGGTCTTGACAACCGCGACCTTCAATCATCTTACTATTCAGGCAATTGTGTGATCGGCCCATATTGTCCTAACCAATCAGAAAACAACTACAACACAAAGTTATTTTCCGCAGGATTTGCACCCACGATCTCCAGTTTTATAAAGCAAGGATCAGTATCGCTACGCCACGGAGGTGGTTTTTTAATATACATATTATAGTCTTTTAAACTTAATGATCATAACCCTATTAAGATAAGTTTTTGTAACATAAATTGATCTTTTCGGATAAGACAGGTACAAAATTTATTACCTCATAGGTTCGAAAATATTTTAATTGAAATGACGTATATTTTATACTATAACGAGGCTGGTGTAACAAAAAATAAAAAAATATAGCTCTTTTAGAAATTAGTTCTGTAGTGATTATATTGCCCTAAAATCTTTTTCTGATTAGTTAATTATTTTAAAACAAATTCTTAACCTTATTGCCAAATTATTGAATAGAAATTTATTTATGTAATAAATTTAGATTTTATAGAATTAAACTAATGCTATCGACGTATTTAACCCAGCAAGTAGTTAGAACTACAGGCAACAGTTGCTACATAGACCGAAACAATGAATAAACAACACCCCGTAAAAGGTATGCTGTGTAATACTTCTCCCCACACAAATTCTCTAGCGACATGTACGTGCTCAAGTGATTTCTTGCCGCTAGAATTGGAATTACCTAATCTTTGTGTAAAATCGCAGTTCATTTCTCTTTCCATTTCTTTTACAAAAGTAATTTTCGTTGAGGGGATAAAACGTTCCCGAATTTAATTATTTCTTTGCCGAAAATTCACGCCATTGAATAGAAAGATGTATTATAAAGATATGTATATTATTTTTATATTCATCAAAGTATTGCTATATACATATAATTCTATATGTTTCGTATAAAGTTGTAGCTAATACTATGATTATACCTTTTAACGACATATGTAAGAAATATTATAGGAAATGATTCAGTGCTATAATATTTCGGTTAATATTTGATTGCAAATGTCGACATTACAACCGAAATTCTCATCAGCACAATGTCGCTGATGTTGGTTTGTTATATCACTATGTAAATCATCTCATTTTGCATGTTCAAATCAGCCCATTTCCGCTATTGTTGCGGTTTCAGACGAATATGATGAAAGTACAGCACAAAATTATCATTTATCATTCTTGCTTTGTTATCATTTCAGATATGTAACAATTACAGTATAAATATATAGTTTGAACCTTGTAGTTCTAGAAGACAAATAGAGTTTAGTGCAAATACTTTTACAGATTACCTTCGTATAAGGTTACTGTAAATAAAATCTCTAACAAGGAATGTCTATTAAAGGAGCACATACTGAAACGCTCACAATCGAATCTCTAAAAGCGTTTTGCATTATAGGAACGGATGGCTTGACGTTAATTTGTGAAACTGCTCGGAAACCCGACGCTTAGGTGGCGGGCTAGAGAGTACCGTACCCGATTAATTCAAGAACTCAGTGCCTCGGCAAATTAATGGGACAAGCAGTCGTGTTGCGTGCCTATTGATTGTTTTGTAATTCCAACACGAGATTCAGGGGTTATTTATTTCTCTAGCGATTGGCCAAATAGAAAGTTTCTTGGACGTAAGCAGTTATTTGTTTATAATTGAAAAATAATTTACTGGAAAATATCGTAATAAGAGTTTTACGCAACGATTATTATAAGAACGCTGAAATAGTTTTTAATTATGAATTATGTTTAATGATGCATTTCTTATTGGCAAGGCATATTGCTCTACATCCAGCCACCGTGTTCCTCTTGTCTCTAGGAATTAGACGAAAAAATCTCTAAAAATTCTATTAAAAAATCTTTTCTTTAGATAAAGTTGTAGTCAGTATCTGCAGCCTATGCTTAATTATTTTCTTTAACCGTCATTTCCTTAACTTTAGAATGAAATGGAGAAAAATAATTTTTCTATCTATTTTTAAGCAAAACAAAAAAGAATTTTAAAACAAGTATATTGTACTACTTACAAATTGTAGTGCACGTCGGCCATGTTTGGTCTGTATTTCAGTGCTCGCTCGAAGGCAACTTCCGCCTCTTCTATCCTCCCTTGTGTGGTCAGCACACTCCCTAGGTTGCCGTATGCTAAAATAAACAGAATAATATTATAAATTGCTAAAACAACGATTGAAGTAACATATAATATTTACAGATATTTCTGGTTGAAAGATTATCACTACCACTGGATTAGAAGATCGTAAAATAAACATTTGGGGAAATAACTCTCTTACAAAAGACAAACATTATAGCAATTTACTCAGAAAATATTTATTGTAGCGTTATAGATCTTAGTGTTTTAAAAGTTCGATATCCATTAAAAACATATAAATATATTGCAAAGAAAATTAACAATTTTTAACATTAAAATTTTCTGAAACAAAAAATCACTTGTTGATTCATTTAAAATAATGTTTGTTATAAAATATTTAATAGTTAAATTATGATCTGCTATAGTCTTGCGAAACATTAAGTTATACGTGAATATTCTATAAAATTTATAGAATATTCATGTATATCTTTTTATTCCGAATACGATGAAGATTTAGTTTAATGATTCATAAATTTAATCGTGCAGACTTATATTAACTGTTAGTTAGCAGCGCTCATATATTTTGACAAAGAATAAGTTTTAGCATAAAGGATTCTATTATCAGATATCACCTTGCAAAGCTGGTTACTGACACTAACGATTCTAATCTCTCAAAACCTCTAGTCGACGGTCCCCTTCGTAAAGATAAAGTAGATAAAACCTAAGCTTAAAGAGGAAAAGACTTAGTTGATATCATCGTAGCCGAGGCGAACACACCTACGCGTCAGGGGTAACATCTATGAGAAACGTATTTTATTATTCAAGTTTTATCATTTTATATGTTAAAGATAAAATTCTTCGCGTTTACCAATAAGAAAAGAAATGCTTCGACAACGGTATTTGAGAGAGTTTATGTTATAAAGAGGAATGATTTGAATATTTGTGTGTATTTTTGTAATGAGTAAACTCTAAAACTGTTGTGCTGATTGAAAAATTAACTTTGACCAATAGAAAGCTATCTTCACCTTAAGTAGCATAGGCTACTCTTTACCACAGTAAAATCCATTTTAAAAGTCTTTAAATAACACGAGCAGAGCTATGGACGATCTGTTAGTCATAAATTTAGTTGTATAATATTTTTATTTAATTTATCTGTTCAACATTATGTTAATACATCAAGCTTGTTAATTTCTCGATCACTTGTAGCTTCAATATATCCCCTATCACGACAAAAGTTGAATTCGATAAAGCGCCGGACTCAACTGATTACACTCCACTATCTCTACCCTAACCAATTTGTAGCAAGGACAGCTTGTGATTGGTCTGTTTCGAATATCCCATTGGGACAAATTGGATCCAATTAGCCTTTAGTGCGAGGTGAAAACAGAAGATTTCCATAAAAAAGAATATTCGCAACTAAGCTCGCTTGAAATTTGCTGAAGGAAAAATCGATTTCAAAAGTATACGGTTTAGCTTTTAAAAACTGATTTCATATGAAGTGTTGTGCGTTTAAATATATAATATTTATATATATTAGTTTCTATGTTTTTGTAATTAAAAATATTTAGTTAATTTGTTTTATTATGACACCAACTAACGTTAATTTAGTTTAATTACGTACATTACGTAATTAAACTGAATAATACTATATTTAACGATTTCTAAACAGAAATAAACAAATGCCACAAAGTGAAAACAATTATTATAAGTTAGAATAAAATGATGTTTAAAAACAAGCTACCGAGTTAGTTTGAGAACAGAGGTAAAATGGGAACCATCGGCTGAAACTTTTCGCTTTGCTCGAAAGTTTTCGATGTGAACACGGGCTTGAGGCGATCTCCCTTGGGGTGCTACACATACATGTTTAATGGCGTCCTAGAAAGGTCAAGAATCTTTCTGTAAGTGGAAACAGTGAATACATTAAAAGCTCTCTGGTAGACATTTAGCAGGGAGACCTTGCCTCTACCGGGACGGCCTCTTTTCAACTTTGAGGAACTGACGCGGCGCGGACAGGTAGTTTGTAGCTGTCTCTCAAACAAATTAATTGTGTCTTAGTTTGAACAGAACGTAGAAGTACTCTAAACAAACTTTTGGATGGTACAGAGTAAAATTACAAGCGCTGCCAACTTTATATTACTGTCTGAACTCGTTTTGTTATGCCACGAAAACACTGCAAATTGTAATAATTTAAAAGTTTTCAACTTGAAACGTGATTTCCCAAATGATTAATGAATCTCTCACGTACCGCGCAATTTTCAATTTGAAGGGAGTTTCTTAATAATGTTCAAAATGAATGATGTTGTAAAGTAATAACAAAATTATATTCTAGCTAGTCGATATTTGGTACATTTAGACGATTATATTATTAAAGAAATGATATGTGTTACCTTTAGGGGGGTTGATGTGTAAAGCGCTTCTAAAAAGGCTCTCCTCATCATGCCAGTCTAGATTTCTCCGTAGTGTGCAACCACACATTGTTAACAAAGTAACTAATAAAGCCACTATGAAAATTCGGCTTCGTGTATCGTGACGGTTCCAGTTTCTCGTCAAAGCACCTGCCCCAAGTCCCAGCAATAGACAAAACCCAACACTAGGAATATAAAGCACACGCTCTGCAACGACGAAACCAACATAGAACAGGATATTACAGGCTGGCACGAATGGTAGCACCATAAATGCTATAAATACCACTATAGCAGCTTGTGGCGTGCTATAAATGTATTTTTTTGTCACTTCGACTTTCTCTTTGTCCACTGGTTTTGCACAAATGCAATTCGAGTTATGCATCATTGTATTATTGTTATTGATTGTTCGGCAAACGGGCGTGTGCTCCACTCCAAGAGAACGTTTGCAGCCATTACATGGACAAACTGTTATTTTGTTCATTACTTCTTTATTTGATACCATATTTTTTCTTTCCATATCTAGGCTTTTATAATGTTTCTTAGAATTGTAACTCCATTTCTGTTTTATTTTAATTCCTGGTTTCTTAAAATATTTAATTTTATTCTCATGGTATATTTTAATCTGCATTACAAGAGCACGCCACGTCAGTTTCGATAGAGCTACATAAAATAAAATGGAAGAAATATTTCTGGGATCCGAAATTGAAGTAATACGAGGTATTGCGTCCATTGACCAGTCGAAACTTAATTGAAATGGATATAAAAGGAGGAAAAAATTAAATACAGGCAGATAAGTAAAAGTGTATAGGCGCGTAAAAAAAGATGGATCTCTCGCTGTGGGATTATCTGCTGCGGCAAATGGCGATGGATTGGCTTTAAATTTCAATCTCCAATATAGCAGTACACAGCCTCCAGCCCCCAGAGCAACGATGCTACGCCATCGACACTGAAATAAACGAATAACGTTATCAAAAGTGTTTTATAAAACTAAAATACATAAAGTTAACATATTCAGTACATATCTATTTTAATTCTATTAATAGGTAATGTACATAACTAAAACGCAATTCACAGAACAAATGCGTTACCAAATAGTTACAATTTAAACAAATATCTTTTCACATACACTTCGTACTCTTAATTCCGCTCGTAATAAATCAATTACACTAAAATAAATTTAAATTCCAATACTTATAAAAGTTTTGCAAAGATAGTAATTTTTCAGTTTTCTATAGGTCTGGTACATAGTAATCTCATTAAGGATCAGAAGTTGATCAACAAAAGAAAAATTAAAAGATCCTTAAGACTTTCACGCTGTAAGAAATAAACTTTAGCTAACAGTGATTGATCGTTATAAGTAGAATATCCGTTAATATCTGTCAAAAATTGAGTACAACACGATAGAACGGTTTTCCTAATTTCACTCGGTTCTAATAAATAAAAAAATGGCTTATGAAAAAAATGCCACTTTCTGATACTTACTACGTTTTAACATGTTTTTTTAATATTTTATGATCAAAAACAATCTCTCGATGCCAAGGGGATACGGCAACATATAAAGTAGTTAGATATTTCATTTAATAGAAATAAAATATACAAAAAATCTTAATACACTTAAGTAAAATTATAGCGCACATGTCATATTATAGCAAAATATTAACCATATGCAATGGGTACTAACTAGTTTAGTTTTAATTTATATTAACAATTTTAAAAATGATGTATTATTTTCTGCACAAAAATAAAATCGCATTTAACTATGTATATAAAGGCGTTGTCAGTACAACTTTCATAAAAAGTTTATTCAGTTTGACAACAATTGAATATAACTACAAAGGTAGTTTATAAAATTTCACAATAAAATTGAAATGACCAGCCTCGTACAGAGTGGTCCTGACTTAATTTTGAGCTCGATTAGTTAGTTAGTCATGTTGTGTACGTGTTATATTAAATTTTGGGTCGCGTTGTTATGAAAGTTTCCGCCGTTATAAACTAACGGAGGGTTCGAATCGACACGAGTTGAAAGTACAGCGTTGGCTTGTTAGTTGCGGGCAGCCGGAGGAAAAGATTTATGAAGGTAGCCGCCTCGTCCTAGTACGGACTGGCTCTAGGGAAAACCTTTGTGCAGCGCTAACGATGTCGAGTCGAATATCCAGAACAATTTACACCGGAGACCTTACATCGCAATCCTACAAGTTTATTATGTTTTTCTATTTACAAGGTAATGGTACTTTATTTAAGGTATTGTAAAATAAATTTATTAACAAGTAGCCTATACCTGAGTCTTCGTACGGGTAGAATATCGAGGTGTATACAAATATGTATTTGTGTAAATAAGTCGAATTAACTTTATGCGTTTATGATTAAACACAACATTTTACGATTCCATCATCGACAATGTCAAATTTTCATATATATGTTTAACCCATTCTAACTACAAGATAGGACTTACTTGGAATATTTGACTATACTAAATTTCACATAAAAGATTATGCGGTAAGGATAGTAACTGATAAACACACAGACATAGTTACTTTCAGGTTTGTCATATTAGTATGGATTGCAATAAAAAACTAAGTAATTTGTTCAACAGTTGTCAACCACGAAAATTAAGTTTTTATAAAGCCTCCATGTGTTGTTTTAATGACTTATTAAATTATATTATATCTTTTTTTGACGATAATTTAAAGCAGTACAAGTATAAAATTAGCCATTGTTGAACTTAACAGTAAATACACCTGCATTTAACGTGATCTAACATCGCAGTTGTCTAAGTTTAGTTCAGCGCCATACGCCTTTTGCCAATTAAACTATCTCTAAAGCGTTTGTTAAAGAGAATCTAATTTAAGTCTGTCTATTACGTTAGCTATAAGTTTGAGTCAAAGCAAACGACTAATGAAATAAGCGGCGAACTCAACCTAGACGTCAGTAAGGCGCTTATCTGTAAAATATACTGGCTGGCTGACATTACCATCCTCGCCTTGCAAATAGCAGCTCATTTGCCAGTCGTTTAAAAAATGTCGTCAACGGGTGTTAAACGTGTTTTAGAATCATTTTCAGCTTCGTTATGGTTTGGTTTCTAGTAATATATTTGTACTTTTTGTTTATTTTAAAGAATAAGTTGTACATTTTAGTTGATTTTGTTGAAATTATGCTGATTGAGAATATTGTTCATTAAGTCTTTAAAATGAAATATGAGAATTTTTAAAGAGCTGTAGCAAAACAAAAGGTTTATAAAATCTGTTTATTACCTTTTTCATTTTGTTTACTAGGATAAAGCTTATTTTACGGGTTTCAAATAGAAGCTTCCGTCCATACTACTATGTATTTTTATGCAATAATTTGTACAGACCCAACAAGAAACACTGCTCCATACTGGTTATACGGTCCTTTATTATTTAAAATCTGGGTGATCTAGGACCATCAGTACTGTGAAATTAGGCTACATCGTCTGTCCAAGTAGTCTAGATGTTTAAAAAAAAAGGTGGAACCCGGATCATATCCTACCTCCAAAACCGGCTATTCTGACTTAATAATTTTGTAAGATTGGTGTTGGTAGGTTTAGATTGATACGGTATTAATATTAGTCTTGTGTATGACTCAGCACTTTTTACGTTGAAGTAATTATAACGGCGAAATCGCTGATGAATAATGAGATAAACAATGGAAAAGATAAATTTGTATAATATATTATATATAATATATATATAATAATATATAATACATTATTAGATCCCGCAAGCGCTTTTGTTTCGTCACAGCTTTTGATATGTATCTTTGCCTTTAAATTTTGCGGGTGCTTACCTCGTCACCGTTCCTGTGGAGGCTTATTCTTTTCTTGATAAAAAAACGTCGTAACCTAATAGAAAAAACTGGAGTAGGTTACTATTGACCCCTAGTAGCATATTTCATTATTGGACACAGCACTTAGGTCGGCTCCTTTTTTTGGGATGCAATGAGCTTGAGATGCTGAATCTACTACTACCATTAAGGTTTTGGGAAGTCAATATTATGTAAATCCGGCAAAATTTGTAGTAAAATGCTTAGCCATCTGCGCTGTATTGCATGCCATGGCCTGTAAGGTAGCCATCACCACCCTGACTGTAAGGCCCGGTGACCAGAAGCGCTACCTACATGCCCCAAAAAACTTCAACCACGTTCCTGCTACCCTAGCATACAATAGTTAGAAGAAACATTTGTTAGTTTTTAGCAGATTTATCTACTGTTCTATGTTAACGAGGGAGTTAGACATCTCACGTAAGACAAGAAGTGGGGAGCCATGGTGAGAGGATTTACTGGCTCCTATAGGCTCTGAGTAAAGGACTCGAGTGAATTTGTTGCCAACGTATAGGGACTGAGACTAAGAGAGCAATAGTTTCTAGGCCATATGCTCGGGACGGTGCAGCGGGTTACAAAAAAGGGGAAAACCTTTCAATAACCTAACGTTTTAGGCGCCGGGGAGAAACAAAATGGCCTTTTTAGTCGAACCAAGTCAGATTTAGCCGTCTTTTACCCCGTAAAGATAAGTATATTAGATATATATCCACGTAAATAGAAAAAGAGACCTGAGCTGCAGCTTTCTGTGTTGACCGGTAGGAGAAACAAAAACTAAATTTTTAACTGAAAAAAAAATCCTATTTGATAACAAACAATAATTTTGGTAACTAATACACGCTGCTATAACTACTCAAAGGGTTTTGTGATAAATGACGAAACATTGTCTTCTTTAGTTATAAAATAAAAAAATGCAAAAGTTTCTTTCATATTGGTCTTCAAGTCTCTCAATCTTTTTACTTTTTAAGGAAGG
Source organism: Lamproptera curius (assembly GCA_029286875.1). Classification (NCBI taxonomy): domain Eukaryota; kingdom Metazoa; phylum Arthropoda; class Insecta; order Lepidoptera; family Papilionidae; genus Lamproptera; species Lamproptera curius. The sequence continues at coordinate 992,348 of JAGSMT010000069.1, forward strand.
ATGTGATTTGCGTCCTCAAGCAAAGACAAAAAGCAAACAAAACGTTAGCTCGCAACCTCTTGTGAGCTTCGATAATAGGTGTTAAAATCAATTAACCTTGTGATATCATAAATTCAGCCTGCAGAATACATGATATATGAACTAAATCAAGTCCCAAAGCACGATAGTTTTACCATGATTAGCCATGACATTTTAATTCGCTTTTGAAATTATATATCTTATTTGTTGTGTGTTTGTAAATAATATAACTTAAATTAGTCATTGAGACGGTAAGTATAGTTCAGAAAAAATGTGAACTATTCTAGGTATTTTATCTAAACCTATTATAAACTAGGTTATATTCACTTGACTTATTAGTGCAAATAAAAAAGCAAACTAATGTACATTTAAAAAGTCAATCGAGTTAGCCTCCCATTAAATGTAAACCTATTAGATGAACGAATTAAGCAAATATCGTTTGTACTTTATATCGAAGTTTTATTTTCGACTGGTAAAATGTATTTAAAATCAAATGTAAATATAGTAAACACGTATTAATAATTATTTGAAATAAATAAACGACATACAAAAAAAATCATTTTAATCTACATGTTTTTTATACTACATTATTCGTATATCCTATTAAATTTAGAAACAGATACACAAGCCCAAAGTTATCCCGACGGTGTCTTATTTATTATTCAAAAGTGAAAGATACAAAGAACAAAAAAACATCTATTGACCCTTTCCACGTTTAGTTCGATGAAAATAAATTATGGAGCGAAACTACAAAGGGTAACCTTTGATCAAAACAGTCTCTTTGCAGGTACTAAGATAAAATCAATGAACTTCGCCCGACCAACAGTGACTCGGATGCCCACCCTCGGAGAGTATCTCGTGACGGTGGGGATTACCTTTGTTTGTTCCCTGAGTCGGTACAAAGCGAACAGTCTATTGACATTGAATGTCACTGTAAATACTCGGTGTACCTTTATTTACTGAGTGAACGTATTATCTACGCCAGGGTAGTACTCTATGTGGAGCTGTCTATGTAGCGGACAATGTTTAGTGAAGGGTTTTCAGCAATGGCATCTTTTTGGATTATATTTAATTTATAAATTTTTTGTCCTAATTTATAGTTATCGATGCGTCTAAAATGCTACAATTTTGCATCTAGTGTTATCATATGGATATGTGTGTCTTGGGAAAGTTATACAATGTATAAAATAAGTTATAAACGTTTAAATGAGATAATTTTAAATACGTTGAATATAATATTAATGTTGATACAGCTTTGTTTTTCAGATAGTAAAAAAAAAATCTAGAAAAAGCAATTTATACATAGCGTAAAATTTAACAATCATTTTAAATTGTATCGTTTCAACGCGAAGTAAACTTGAAATTTTATATTATTAGCATTTTATATCAAATTTCTAAGAAATTCTTCCATTTTGTTACAATATTTAATACCTTTAAGCGAAAATGTAAGGAATTGGAAAAATATGTAGGTCAGCCCCATAAATAGACTAATTTTTGAAGGCAGTTGGCGTTAAAGTAAGAATTTGCGTCTGAAGCCTGACTTATTTGAACTTTCGTGTATAATGGTCATTAAACTACGGGTATGAAATAAAAAAACATGAACACCTACTTTTTTAAATTGATACCAGCTATTTTTGAACCTAAGAAATATTAAAATGCAACAATAATTATAAAAAAAGAAAATAGTTTTAAAAAAGAGTTTAGTGTAATAAAAATAATTAAAACAACTAATAAATCAATGTTCTAGTATGTTTAACATTCAAGGAGATTAATGTGTATTTATTTATTGTTACAAGGCTCTTTAAGCAAATTCCAGGCATAAATCTAATCAAATTAAAAAAAAAAACATAAGTCACATTTTCTCAACGAAGAAAATAATTTCATATTACGCGAAATACAGTATAATAAAGAAATAAAATGTAGGTCGGCGGATGTTGTTAGCGCAATCATAAACCGTGCGTATTCAATTAATTAAAAAAGACAAATTACTGAAATCAGTACGAATTTAGCTTGTAATTCTAATTCAAATTGTAAATGAAGAGCGGAAAACGAGTTTAACTTAATCACGTAATATTAATTGACATTAAGTGACGTTTACATTTGAGTATCGAAAAATTTATTGTATACAATCAAGATGCCAAAATAACCTGTATTATTTTTTGAAAAAGTAAACATTAAAATACATAAAGCTTATTGTCAAAAGACTGACCCAATTTGTAATGAAAGAATTCTTTAAGTCTTAGTAACGCAATAAGCTTACAGAAAGACTAATGTATTTTGACAAAAAATATTGAAATAGTATATATCGATCGCTTACATCAAATAGTACAGGTCCCATTCCTTTTTCTGGACATATATATAGCAGAAAAGTTTTGTCTATTATTATCTAGTGAATAATTCCGTTATATATATAAAAAACAAAATCTTTGTTGAATTAATTAAGAAAAATTGTATGGATATTAATTCCTGAAGAAATATAACCACAAAGTCGATTAAAAATTTTACACTACAAATTGCGAGTAAAATCCAATACTGCATAAAGCTATAACAGTTTCATTTCACTTTACAGTTTTATAACTCAGAACATGGACGTACTCTTAGTCATTAAGGTACGCCCCGTATGTGCATATTGCATAAAATACTCTGGCACATTTCATGTCTATTCTATGTTTTCACTGCTCTGTGTTTGAGCAATTCCGTCTGAAATACGAGGTCATTGTTGGTGGCACCGACGGTGTCGGAGACTAAAGGGTGGGGCTAGGAGGGGGCGGCACCAGCTCTTGTGGATAGAAGAGAACGGCGAACGTATTACTGTAGCACGCGAGACAGAAATGGGACGCCGAGTGTCGAGTTCCTTTTAAGTAATTGTATTTTATCTATATTTTTTTTTGCTGTTCGAAAATTGAATAGAAAAGTTGGTAAAAATTTAAAAATTCTTTGCCGTGCGCGAAGATCTCGTTCGGGTCATTAAGTAAATCACGCTCTAAATAAGTAATTATTATTTGGGTTTATTTGTTTTTTTTTACTTGGACAGGAAATGATATCAGTTTTTATAGCCTATTTAATATCAATCAATGATGTAGTTTATATACTTATTATTTTTTTATAAAAAATTCAAAAATTTATAAATAAGAAACGGGTAGATTGTAGTCCCCCTTATTAAGGATACATCTATGGAACTAGCAGTGCCCAAGCTTGCTGAAAGACGTAGTGAGAACACATTACAATATTGTCCAGTTTGACTAGCGCAGGTGCCAGTTATTACTTAATAAACAAGACGTATCATCTCAAGTCTAAGAGCGGTGACTCGTGACGTCTTACGTTGTATTTATTATTGGCAGGGAGTATTGCTTACCATCGGAAGTGCTGATTACGTCAATAGAACAATCGTAGTCTCATTATCTTACAAGTAATAAATTAAAAAAATCATCGATTTGTTTAACGATAATACAAGTAATTTACAATAAAGTTGCCTGTTTTGTGTCAATTTACTTTTGTAAGCATATATACCAATCTTTTATAATACAGTTATTCGTTGAATAACGTGCCATATTCTGTAAGCATTTACTGTGTAAAATGAGATATACCATTTCATGGTTCAAGTAGGGTAGGTTTCATAACATAAGTGACTTATAGACATAAATAAATTTTAATGTACAAAAAGAGTTGAATAGCGTTAAGTAAATAAATTTATGTCTTGAACGTTTGATTTCAGAATTTGAACATAACTTAAAAGCATAAGTTTACTGATTAAATACTTGATCTATCACTCAATCTCAGCTGTTCAAGTACTGGGTAGGGTCTCCTAATCACTATCAAGTGAGGTTTTGGACCGTATCACACGTGTCAATGGTTGTTGACGATTTACAGCCAACAAGAGTTGAATAGCTTATTAGACAATTGGGGATCCCATTGTCTTAACCAACTAGTCAAATAATTTGTTAGTCCCGAAATTGAACACGACTTCGTTAACTAAGTAACGCTATACCACTGACATTTAAATTAACTTTTATGTCTTTATGCATAGTATATATACATTTTAACACAAATTATCTTTAATGAATTTTTGTATGTAACTCGCAGTCAACTGTCTTATATCTTTAGTCCCTTTTTCTTTATTATTAATTAATGTGAATAATTATCTATAATTTCAAAATTCTTTATATAAGAGAAGCAAATTATATAATTTAGCTAAGTCTATGGAATGGCATATTTTTCTTTCTCCAACTTAACATTACATGAGTCGAATTTATTTGATTTCCATTTTTTACGAGACCCCAGGATGAATATGTTTGGTACTCAGAAGCTTTTACTTTAAATGGTTCAACGAAAGACTTGAATTAAAGAAAACTGCTATTTTTAAAGTAGTTGTCAACCAAGTAAACTACAATTCAATGTGATGTTTTTATTAATAATGTAAAACTTTTTCACTGAGAATCGTAAGATAAAATTATGAATTTGCTTTTTTTAATATTGTCGATAAGATGTCTAAGACTATAATTTTTCTTTTTCAGGTAAATGTTAACATGTTTTTGTGACCTTTCACTATTGTATTTTCATTATTTTTTACAATTATAACATATGGCTATATTAGATGCAAAAGAAATGATTTTGAACAGGACATCAATTGGCGCTATGATGAAAAAAAGGTATTTTCACTTGTTTCAGCTTATCTTAATTTAAATTATGGGAATACGGCTACATACGCTTGCCTGGCAGCTGTGTTCACCTTTGCGTATTTTCCATTTACGACATCAGTAGCGGCGGTGTAAACGTCTATTAAATTACTGGATCCTATTCTACGTACAGCCGCGTTCACGGCGGAACAAAAGACAGGGAAGGAAATGCCTTCAGTATTACGCCCGTAACAACTTCACGCTAGCGCCGATTTAATATCTGGTGTGCTCGTTTACTCCTACTTTAGTGTTATTACAATTACACCTGCAACCTCTTGAAGTTTATTTCCAATTAGGAATTAAAAATAAACAATATTTTAATACGATAGACATAACAATAAATAAGTAATACAGCAAATTACAATTATAATACGTATAATCTCTTCTCACTCTTTCTCTGAGCATCTAAAGGTTTGTGAATTTATAAATATCTTTAGGTATGATAACGCAAATATAAAACAATTAAAGTAGTAATTATTTTAAATTGATTATATCATATAATATAGACATACGGAGAAGACTTGTATTCGAAAATTTCAAGTTTCAAACAATCAATGTCAGGTCAAAGTAATGTTTTTACAAATAGCTGTCTCTAACACGATAAGCTGCAAAATATTTTACGGAATTGTAATATTAAAACATACCTCCTGATATTATGATTAATCTAAGGCGAATGAGAAAAAGAAGTAGCATCATGGAAAAAGAATTCTCATCCTGTTTGGGATAAAATCCAAGAGCTTGTACCGTTATCAAAGGAGCGGTTTACGCAGGTGTTAGGCAAAGGGATCGGCTTTCTTTCATTTCTAACTTAAGGCACTATTCACAACTTACTCAGTGGCCATTTATATCGATTTTAGATTAAGGAACTTCGAAAGCCAAAAATACTAGTAAATAATTTTCTTTTCTGCGTTAATTTCACTTGTGACGCGGTGTCATTAAACATGTTTATTACCCTTCGATTTTTATTTGTTTTAACCATGTCGTTATGTCGAATATATAATGTATGTATCAATATGATACATTATTTTTACTGCAAATATTTATAATTGTTGATTTTATTAAAAATAATAATATAGGTAATTGTTTAAAATAAAGAAATTACACGTACATATAGTGCTGTAATAGTTTCCTGGACGGCCTTTAAACTGATGACGAAGCTTCAACAATCATGACGCTTCTTAGCTTACCCTAGTATCTATTTAATGGGTTTACTAAATTTCTCTTGGAATCTTCTTTATTAAATTATTATAAAAGTATTTAACGCATTTTGTCAACCACTGTCAATTCTTGATATAAATTGTACGAGGAATAATTTAGTATCTGTAATTTTATAAATAAATGTGTAGTATTCGCTTATGTTTAATTCTATATCAAACAGATTATTATATAAATTGATCTAATTTTAATTTAATAAAACTCTTCCTATATTATTATTAGTTTTTATGGAAGATGGGTTTAATCAATTTCTGCCGCTACACTTTCAAATTAAAATAATACATTTTTATTGAAAATATTGAACCGAAGTTTGTTATCGAATATGCTCTTTGTTTGTGCTTTCAAAAGGCAACTATAAATAAAAGCCAACTTTTTGGCAAATCGTGTAACAGCAAATATGCGAACAACATGCAAATAATAATGTTTTTTAACACGGAGAGGAAAATCATAAAATAAAATACAACACTAAAAATCTCATTTATTTACTTTTCTGTTTCAATATATAAATATTTTTGGATGGACTTGCTTAAAGATTTTATGATGGAAAAATATATAATCATTCTTTAAATATTTTCACTGAAAACCTTTTTTCCAACCGTTCACTATAGTAAAGTAAAGAAATTTTATTTTGTGACCCCATAACTAAAATACGCTTTACGCATAAAGTACATACGCTTTTATAACAAAGTTTTTCTGATAAAGCAATTTTTTGACCGACTTCCCAAAATATGGAGGTGTATTCAATTCGGAGCATACGCTTTTTTTCATTCATGTTACCATACAGCTCTGCTTCTAGTGCTCCGATTTTCGTCATTCTTTTTAATATTATAGGTTTTAGCCACCATGTCAATTTTTTAAAGAATTTTGCATTAAAGTAATTGACATGAAACATGTCACAGGCAACATTTTGATATAATGAAATATCAGACATATTTAAATGTAGTGACGGAAATTATGGCATAGTTTTGTGTACAAAGCGCGTTCTTACCCATTTATGTTGCGCGAAATGGTTACATACGGTGTGAAGTCCGTGATACTTTTTTATTAAAATTTGTTTGTTTTATATTAAATTGAGCTTATAAAATTACTTTGAGCTTGAAATCTGGCTACAATGATTTTAATAGTCGTATACCATTACATCTTCAACTGAACACAATACAATATTGAAGATAGAGTGCTTTTAACATTTTAATGTAATAATAAATGTAAAATTGTATCTGCATCTGAATATGAATATTGCCATGAGTGTGCGTGCTTATGATCATGGCGTTCGGATATTAAAATTTATATTTTATCTGTGCCGCTTGGCTTCCGGCACAACTGTTGAAAGGCAGCGATAAAACGAGATGCTCCACTCTTACACCGATAGAATTATAAATGCATTGGATAATATTAAAATTGAATGAATTTCATTCGTTACTTTTTATTTAAATTTTTTTATGTTACTTATTAAAAAAATTAATAACGTTTACTGATTTATTTATGATTATGGCTAAAACCTATTTTATCTCAATTGTCATTTGCATAAAAACAAAGACAACTTATAATTACAATAGTTAAGTATTAGAATTAGTAAATGTATAATGTAACTTGATTGTTTCTATTTCATATTTTAAAGCAAAATATTTGTGAATCACGTAAACTTTACGTTCGCTAACCAAAATTTCTGTACTTGCGAGAGTTGGTATACGCAGCTATTGCCGAGACCGTAAAAAATATAGATTGCATTGGAATAAATTGCCGGGGCCTTGGAGGGACCACAGATCACCGAATAGCTCAATTTAGCTTGGCTCGGTCACAATGAAACTGAAATGATACTGATTGCAGCATTGTTCTACATTCTGATGTGGCCTTTTTCTTATGAAAGCTCATCATAACAGTGGATAAAAATTAACCGGTTTGTATTATAGAAAATCATTAATAATCACAAATAAACGTATTTATGAATATAGAATACAAACATACATAATATATTGTATGATATTGTATGTATTTATTTGTTCTGAATATCCAAACTTTAAGATGACTCTATGTGCTGTCCTTAATTAATAAAATATTGGCAAAGTTTTTATAATTATAATTATCTGTTGTCCTCTATTTTTCCCCGTTAGGAATATAGAATATAGGATTTGATGAGAAAGAACAATAAAAGTACAAGATCAAAACCAGCAAGAGTACTGTAAGGTAGGGTGTTCGAGGAATTGAGGAGGAAAATATTGGTGCAATATTTTTTACTAGACACTAATGTGTTCCAGTTAAGTTTAATCACAAAATGTACCATTCGATTTCTTGTTATGACAAGTAAAATAAAGGTGACAGAATTAGCCTACGTTCTTCTCAAAGTCAAAGTCCATAGAGCCATTGGTTAATAGCAACTGGTTAATATATTAAAACTGGATAGTTTTACGTATTCTTAAACAGATTAATGTGGTTACATTATCTAACTTTTCTAACGGCAATTCTAACATTTGATCTAAATTTTTATCATGTAGAATTAGAGCTTTTCAGCTCAAAAAACTCTACAAAGGATACTAACCAAATCTTTTAAATATAACTAATATATATAATATCGCGTAGATTTCAAATAAATAAAATATTGAAGTTTACACAGGATTCCTATGTTTTATTTATTTATCAAATGTGAAAGATGCAGAAATAATTGGCCCTTTCGAATTTAATATAGAATTGGTTTTAAAAAAACGTCTGGTACAGGTTTTATACAAAAAAGTGAATATTTACTTTGGTTTATGTAAATGTAAACCTTTATCTGCGTTTGCGATGACACTGCAAACTTTTTGACTTTCTATCCAATAGCTACCAATGGTTGTAATAAAAATTGTGAATTTCGGAAATAAGTATTTCTGTAAAATACACTTTTATAACAATTTTTCCGCAATTATTTGAATACTTTCTATTAAATAAAATTATTTTTTTAATTCAGTAGACTTCGAAGTCTGAAATATTTTTTATTTAATTTGAAATTATGACTGTGGTTTTTCATTAAATTAACAAATAAACAAAACCTTCACCAGATGGTAAACAGTACTCCTTGCCTTAATGTAACGCAAACATGATTTATTGCATTTTTTAGCCTAGGTTTTTTCTAACAATAGTGCCTTTCAAACCAAAGCGCAATCTTTTCATGCTCCTACTTTACGGCATAAATAGGCACTACTATTGGATTTCGTTACTCAATATGTTAAGGTAGCTTAGATTCCTAACCCTTAAAGTATTTTTTCCTATCAATTGTCAAAATATCATGACGTCTAGATTTAAATAACCAGCATTCTCTCACGTTAGTCAATACCTAAACTTTTTTTAAATTTTTACCATCCTACTCATAAATTTTCTGAATTTTGATGCTTTTGGGTTTTAAAAACATAAAATCCACAAAGTTGCTTTGTGCAATTTTAATGATAGATTTCATATGAATACATTATTCTGTAGTTAAATACACTACAGTTCCTACATAAACTTCTTAGTATAAGTATTCAAACGAAATGGTACCCGATATAGGTACCTTTGTATGATCAAGAGCGTCCGTCCAACTTAAAAGATAGGAACAGGACGTTTATTAACAGCTATGTTTCTACGTGGCACGTTTCCGCTCTTTTGTGATTGCGCAACCAGTTTCTTTTCTGTCTTCTGAATAGGATCATACGCTAACCTACAATTGTCGGAAATATAAAGGTGTTCCTTGTTCTCGACATACGAATTGTAAATCTATTTAATAATGAACGCCACTCGTTCTTAAGCTGTAATGATTGCTCATTATGTGACTATAAATTCATGCTTCTGTCAGTAATGTTCTATCAAGATATTTAGTATCATGTACTGTTAAGATTTTGCTAGCCACTTTATAAAAAGTGTTTTAGGTTATTTACTATCAAATTACAACGCAAAAAATTTTAGCAACGCAAAAATAAAATATTATGAAAGAATGATTATATTCCTTCGGGACTTAAAATACTATAACTGTATGATCTATCTGAAAATAAATTAAATGCATGAGCTTTTACTAAATTATTTATCTGTGCACAACTTAATTAGAAGGAGAATAAAGAGAAAATGATATAAATACAGGCAATTCTAGCCCAATAATATGAAAATACGAAATAGAAGTCAATATATTCACCGAATAGCGGTTATATAACTTACTCGGCGTTCGAAAATATGGAAGCGCGGGAGAGTTCACACAGCTTTGATTTAGGAGTTATCGAAGAACAATTGCGCCATATTGCTATGGAAAAGGCGGAATTAAATATTGTTCGGGCAATATTGCACCACATATTGCGTATGGCGCTCACTTTATGAAATAATAAATAACCCACGTGCATATTAATAACGCACGGTGATATTTCATGCCTGTCATGTACGCTGATTAATTTTGAAACTGGATTACAACTGGAATTATATAAGCATAATCTTAACTTAAAGATTGAGTACTTGTTATTTTCTTCGATAGAATGTCATCTTTGAACATCTTCATTTTAATAGAGAAGATGGTTGGTTACTCATTAATTGCGATCTATAGCTTGATCAAATAAATGATAGAAATTCTGTAAGATCTAGAAAAGTTACAAACATTAATGCAAATATGGTACAAAAAAATATTATGAAGCAGCTAGAAATAATTTTAGACATAACAAAAACACCTCTATCTCTACCGTGACCATAGACTGCATAGGTTCAAAACATTATCATTTCTGACTACCAATACAATAAAATAAATTCCCCAAAACATTTTCATTTAGCATTAATCGGCATTCGCACTATTAAAACAAATTATTATCCTTTAGAGATAAAAGTGACTTTATACGATATGATTTCGGCGAATAACACGGGAATTCGGTACCAAAATCTATTACGGTTCCGAGAAAATTGAGACCCGTTCCAGTAACACTTAATTTAACATCTTGGCCGGACGGGGGGACACTAGGACACGACACGGGCGTACGGAGCAGCTGGCAACCATCCGAGCGGACGTAACTATACATAGCCGCCTAACGAAATAGAAAATACCATTATTCTTCTGTAAAGACAAGGAGGCGTTCGAGCGATGTTATTTACAACCAGATTTGTTGTCCGCTATAACCTCAGGATAAATGTTTTTCGACGAAATACATTATTTCAATAGTCTACAGTTGTACTTTTATGTTAATTTATGCATCTATTACGGTAATATAGCGATTGTAAACCGTTCAAGATTTTTTTAAAAAGTGTGTGTGTGTACTTATGTACACGCATTAGAAGTTTTATACAAATAAGTATGTATATATAGATATGATAAATACTTCTTTGGCGTCACTTAATAAATGAATTTCAAAAATTGTATAGCTTTCGCCTTATTGTACGTCTGTAAGAAATTAATTCTAAAATATGGCTGCCCACTGTCACAAAAAACGATGACAAGGTACGTTATTCTAAAATTTGTTAAAAGAATAAAAGTAGTCTCTTTTATCGACGATTATGTTATTTTTAGATTTATTCCAATATATTTTTTAACACTGTAAAACTTTATGCCAAGTCTTGTTATACACAGAATAGATTTAAATATCATCTGAAAAGTATCGTCTTTACGAATTACTGGTACAATATTTAAGATAATATATTCTTATACCCACTTTAATTAAATTCGTAAAATAAAGTTATTTCATAGTTTATATCATCTCTTTAAAGGCAAACGCCAACTGATCTGAGAAATGAAGAACACTCAAGTTAAAATAGGTTAAACAATCCACTCGTTTCAACGATAGGGGAAAAGTTCCTTTTATACAAAAGCGATTTCTCATATTGTTCAAAAACAAATAAGAATCATGCCGTAAAAGCTTAACTCACGCTATGAGTTGATGCAAATAACCTGATAAAACAAATTCAAGTCGTATTTGCGCCATTCAGTTTATTACACTATAGCCTTAAATTTATTTTTTAAATTATATCAATTTTTTTTTTACTATTCTTAAAGAGACTACACCTAGAATATAAATTACAAGAAATATCTAGAATCATTTAAAATATCAAAAAATTATTACAGCGCTGTTTCAAATTTACAGGTAGAAAAGAAATAAATTATTTTTCAGGCCCAAATGAATATACTTCGGCAATTTCAGGACATTCAAATAGATGGTGAGGGTACGTTCGCCATTAGGAGGGACTTATTAATTCCCCTTTCGACAGGCCGACCGAGGAGGCCATAAATTCACCTCAACCAAAGGGATGACCAATTTCAGAACATTTACGAGCCACAAATTACACGACCGCTGAAATATACCGGACTACGCGAAGGACGAAAGGTAAGTTATAGTGTAAGCCGATATGCTAATTTAATACTTTAAAATTTATGCTTATATATAAGTTAATCGTATAAATTCTATATATAAATCAAATATAGCGATTTGACCAGTGATATTACCAACGCACTGACTACCGTGAGACAAAGGATGTTAAATCTCATTTAACCAGTAAATACACTGGTTACGGTGCCCTTTAAAACGGAACACACTAGTGTTTTTACACTACTGCGTTGCGGCAGAAACAGGCACCGTGGTGGTATCACCCCAGGCGAGGTCTTCTCTAAAATGGGTACCTACCACATACAGAAACTTACTGCCTTCCGGTTTGAATTACACTGTAATTAAAATATACAAACAATTTTAATACAAATTCATAAGCCAGACGTAACACACTTAGTTACAGGGCTTGGAGTGGATAGTGCATGCGACGCCATAACGTCTTACAATGCGTTTTTATCTTCTTTTATAAAAATAAACTTTTACTATAATATATATTTTTAGTAGCTACAACAAATTTTATTTTGAATAGAAATATCATTCTCAAGGTAAAGACACTAACTAGATCATGAAGTTCGTTTAGAAAACCATAGATAAAAAAACCTAAAAACATTTCATTCAGGTAGTCGATTCACGCAGACAAACTCGAAGCAAGCAGAAATAAGCAGTATCAAAATATATTTTTCAAAAGTGCTCCATTCATTGCAAGCAAACAATAAAGTAAACAAACAATACCAACTATAAGAGCAAGAGCTCTGAAACAAATGAGACGGCGCAAATTGACTTAAAATCGATAGTCTTTTATCGAGACAAAGAGATAACTTTTAGCTGGATAACATCCGCTCTTTGGTTTACGATATTTTTTAACATTTAAACCAGATATAATAACTTAAATACATTTTTAAACCCAACATATATTATTTTATGCGCCTCTTAGGATATTGCTACAAACTTGGATTGTCCTTTTTCTTGATAAGATATTGAACGACGCACTAACAAAACATTCAGCAAGTTAACGCTTTTAATGGCTCTTTTATTTGCTCACGTCAATATATCAAATCCAGCTTGGTAACGTTGTGTGAGCTAACTGTTTTATCACTTTATTGCATGGGATCACATAAACTTGCGAAGGCAGTGGCAATAAAACGATACTGTTGTAATATTTTCAGCGTATAACTGGGGGTGAAAATAGTCGCGAAGACAATCCAAGCTCTTTATTAACGTTACAGTCCTTTTATGACAATATATATAATTATTTCATTTGTAAGTTGACATAAGAAAGCAACTAATTGTAACTATTGTTTTGCAAAAACAATAGAGTTATAATAAACGAATCGTTTAATTCTAACAAACATTTTCAATAACCTGCATAAAACCTATTTTAATGACATGGGCAGATGATAAACATACTACGGACACTCATTAGACGTTTACGTTATTTTATAGGGTGACATTGTATAGTTACTAATAATTTAACAATGACCTATTTTGCCTAAAAGTTTTATTTGAATGGATTATAATAATATTACTCATGTATCGACTATTAAAATAAAAAAATGGACAATCCATATTATTACCCAAATTCTACATCAAATCTTATAATATTGAGTGTATTTGTATTGTATTTAAATTGTGTAGATGGTGTATCTAATTACCCACTTAATTGTAGACAGCTTTAGAATCGGCGAAATGATAAAAGAAGTTTGAACATAAAACATGACCGATTTAAACAAAGTTGGTAATAATAACTGTGTATGTTTTCGTCTATAATTATCAATTCATTTGTTCTTTTCTTTGTACGTTACTATTCCTGTTTGAGTAATAAAAAAAGTAAAAATTCATTAAATTAATTTTTAAACTAATGTTATTAAGCCTACGTCGGGAGGTTTTTACTAGATTTATCGCTGGTACTTAATTAATCATCAGCTTGTGTTAGTTCACTGCTGGACATAATGCGGGGTGCATTAGGGAAGGCATTTTCCATTAGGGGTTTTTGGACAGTATCCCACCACGCTGATTTAATGCAGGTTAGTGGGGGTACCGACTTTTTACATGCTCATCCAACGCATGGATCATCTTTCTTTTCATACATTTGGGTGATCGGCCCGAATTGTCCTAACCCACAAGGAAACAACTCAGAAAAGTAGTTGAGTTCCCGCAGGATTCGAACCTACGACCTCCGGTTTCTAATGCGCAAGCCATACCACATTAGGCTACGGAGGTTCTTAATTAGCTGACACAAACTCCAATTATAAATATAATATTCGTAGATTTGTTTAAGATTCCGCAATGATTGTTCCTTAATGATTTGTTTTTCTCTATCTCTTCAGGCTTAATAATTTAACTGCCTAAAAATAGGTCAACATGATAAAGACCAAGTTTAAAACTATTTATTTTTCAACAAAGTCATAAAAACAGATTTAACCAATCACGTACCATTATGTCCACATTTTCATCAGTCAGTCTATAAGTTGTTAATTAATAACCTTTTCATAGTTAAATATATAATAAGAAACGTGTAAGATTAACCTTAATAAGAAACTTGCACTTGTCGCCGCGTTACAACAGTGCCAAGTGAGCACAGATTAAAAATTCATACTCCTTGTTCTCTCTTTGTTATCTTGCTCTGGCTATTGCGAATAGGACTGTTAAACGGACTCGCAGTATCGCTGTCATGGCCACCCGCACGTCGAAATTAGATTTCATTACCTTCGCTGTAAAACCGAGTACGCGACACGTATAGTTGGGGTCTATTCGGAAGAATGTAACGTTCTAAATGTGCTATATATCTAACTCACTAATGCAATACATAAGGATTTCGTTTATTATAATATTTTAGGTACAAAAATTATATTTAAAATATAGTACTATGTAAATCTTGGAGCAAGGCGCTAGTCTACGATCTTTAAATATTTCGGTCATATTACCCGTATAGCTTGAAACGTTTATCTTGGAACGCTTGATGATTAAGGGAGAGGCGGTGGCAGGAGAAGCAGGGGCCTTAGTCTGAGACGTTGGACTGATCAGATATCCGAGTACTTTGGGACATTGAATACCGCTCTTCATAAGGCTTCCGAGCGCCAAGAATGGAGGCACATGATTTACTTGTTAGGGGTCACGATTCTCAGCGGAGAGGGTATCGATTGAGAAGAAAGAGAGAGATATAAGCATTGATTTGTTTTTTACCTTTGAAAAATTTTAACATAAGAAAATCAAATTATGTTAGCATTATATAACTAATTAAAATTTATATAATAATAGAACAATTAAAACTCTTATTATACATTTACTATGATGACAAACATTTAGTCTGATAAGAGGCCTCCGACAGGTTTGTAATTATAAGGTATCTGCATCACTTGGACGTGAGTTCAACCATGAGTAAAATAAATATTTTATTTTTCTATTTAGATGAATTATTGAAAGCCGCAATTTATGTGTAATGCGGGGTAGAAGCAAATTAAAAGCTTTTTATAAGCTATTATTGTTACCACTAAATAACCACTGTTATCTTAAATTATTTTATGAACTTTCAATTTGTTTAAATTAAATTTCAAATAAAATAAAAACGATTACAAAATTGTTTGTTCGGTATCTAAACTACTTTATGTTATATTTATTTGTTTCTATTAACTTCATTGGAACTGCACTACTGTCTATTCAATATCAGGTTTTAAAAGATTTTATTTTTAAAGAATGTTGAGCTGCAACTATAATTTACAATGTATAAATGGCGCTTAGTAAATCAAAGTTTGTTACCTTTATGGAAGACTCGTCATGTCGCGTGTCTCTTAAAAGGTCGTAGAGGATGCACAATGGTACAACCATTATTCCGGGTTCTTTACAAAGGGTTGCAGCTGTTGCAAACAAAAGTGTTCCCGCTAACGTAAACCACTGTAAGAGTTCATATGAATACACACTCACACTACCGTCACACTGACACTTTTTCAACTTTATGTTCCCCGTATCTACTTCACATGCGTTGAGCACTAGTGTTCCAATTTTGGTGGCTTTTAGCAGCTTCCGAAAATTAATGAGAACTCGTTCCAAAAACCCTTGACAGCCGAACCTCAAAACGTGAACGGTAATTGACAGCTGTTGGCGTGTTAAACTATCTTTGGCGCCGTGCCGGCACTGCTTCTTCTGGAACTCATTACGTATTCTCGAGTGTTCGCAGTATAGCAGAAAACTCAAGAGGAAAAAATTGCAAGCTGCTAAATCCGCTCGCCCAACGACACCAGCCACCGCCTCGGTGTGTATCGGGTGGGCAGCGAAACTCAGGCCGGCAACGGCGCTCCCTACTCGCATGCAGTAACTTGGTAATATTCGACGTGCTGTTGTCACTACTAGTGCTGTGGCTATTGAATGGAACAATATATTCAGAAAGTGATAGCTCCATGGTTTGAATCCGCTCAACGCATAATTCAGTCGATATGATGCGACACACAAAGGCCTGTACGACCCATGTGAACCAGGGTCTGTGAGCGGTGTTCCCCAGAAATCGTTTTCAAATAAAGCCTTTATTGGAGTGTGCCCGATGACGTCCGGGTTGGAGAGGATCGCCCGTCTGTGAAATAAAATTGCAGCTTTAGATCCATTTTATTCGAAAGGAATTCACAAATTCAATATACCTTTGCTAGCAAACTCAGGTTTTATATTGCACGATACAGTAAATAAACGTGTCATTTTCAGTGACTGTGACAAGAATAATTTCTATTTTACATATTTTTGATGCACATATGTTTACATTTATTTTTGTTATTTACAAATTAACTTAAATGAATTAAAGCTAAATGAAAGTATTTTTAATACTTATTTTTTTTATTTCTTTACTATGAGTTCTTCCTACGTAAGAATGTTACGTAGTATATATACGTTGACTCAATTTATCACGAGACAAATTTCAAATGATGAACGAAATGCAAAAAGTATTTAACTTTACTGAAGCCAATTAAGCGGCATTTTTTCAGGAAAAATTATTATGTCCTACAGCAGTCACAGCCGTTATGAAAATCCGTTGCACTCTGTTTGAAAGTATTTAAGCAATGAGTACGCCTGTGGCTCACGTTCTCCTATATTTTCCCCTAGCGTTGATTAAAAAACTTTGCGTTGAATGTTTTGTGTTTCAGCTAACATTCTGTTATTTCAATTTTAAACAAATAAATACTTTCCGCAAAAGAAGTCTTCAGAGCATATTTTGCGAATAAATTATTTTAACAAAAAGTTATGTAATATACGTTGTTAAATTTAACGGAAGATGAAAAACAACGTTATAGTCGCATGATACATTGATATTATGTGTCCTTTTTGTAAGAATACAAAATATAAAGATATATAATGTTGCTACTAAAAAAAAAATGTTACACAAACATATTTAGAGGGCTTAAACAATTTCCAAATTTTCCATCAATTGCCCTACGCTATTGCAAAGCTCACATTTAATGCCTAACTCATCTCTTTATCTATTGATCCCTCATACATTTTATCCCTTCATCTTAGATTTGGAGTGGAGAGCCAGGGAAAAAGGCGATTGAATAATATATTTTTATGGCACCAAAACCGTGCTTACTATGCGACGAAGGAAAAATCATCTCGACAATCCGACCATTGTATTGCAAATATGGAAAAAGTCTTACAACTTTTTCTTTTACTTATTAACATAAAATTTTTTCAAATAAGCCACGCATACAATTTTTATAACGATATACCAATTGCCGACCGAAGTTTCCATCTTGAAATAAACGTTTGAAGCTTACATTAATAATAAGTTTACGAATATATTTCGTCAATCTATATACCAAAGATTTCGTTCAAGTTTACTTTGCTTCCAAACCGTTTCATTTGAAGTTGCATTGAAACTAATGTATAGTGAAATAATGTTGGCAATAGTATAGAAGTACTCTTAGCGCTGAAAGTTAGGACCAGCTGTGGCGTAGAGTCGTCACGTAAGCCTTCAATTACGAAACACTGTAGTGGTTTGCAACGTTCTACGATCCCGAACAAAGTTTGCTCATTCTTTCAACGTTATCTTTCATAATATGTTTACGATAATACTAAGGAAACGTATAAAGCTTCCATTTGTTTTCTGGTTGGAATAATATAACTTCGCTTTTCTTATTACAGCTATAACTTGTATGGAACATGTTCAACGATTACATTATTTAAATTCTTACGTTAACAACACTTTTATAGTTTTTTTTGTTTCTTGTTACTTTAACTTCTAGCTTTAAGTAATGTTATGAATAACGAAATGTGTATATAAAACTATGCTACTAGATAACTAGATAAGTTGGTTATAATACAATATTAGATGATCGCTATTGAATAGTTTTTGCATTTTAAGAACCTTTTCAAAAAATAATTCTGTGTATGTTTTTTGACCGGGGACTTAAATTAGTTTATCGCTCTTATAATGTAACAATTATTCTACATAAATCTGTTCACCAATCGCTAGTAAAAGAAAAAAATCGAATAAAAACATACCAAAACATACAATACCTTTTTTAATTAAAGCTTTCAATGTTTTGCTCATACGAATATTCGCTAAAATTATTAGTAAGCGAATTATTTGCTTATTTTTTATATATTTATGAAAAATATTAATACTACTAAGCGTGTATCGACAAGGGCACAAAACACACAACAACAAACTTTTCAGTAGACTTTGGTTGCCTTTTTTTCTTTTTTTACCGTGTTAAACCCAATTTAATTGATTTTATTTGGCTAAAAAAAAAGCTTATCATAAAATTGTATTTAAATAGTACACGACAACCCAAAATAATTATATTCAATGTCTTATTCGGAATATAAAACATATTTTAGATATCTCCAAGGTAGTGATTTATAAACTTGCTCTATTTTTGCGTTATTGAATACTCTTTTGTACGCCTATACTATGGTTGGAGAGCTTTCATAATATTGCTTTAATGCTCCCTCTCTAGTGATATAAAAGTGCCTTTATCCTTTTCACTAGTGACTGCTCGCCTTAAGTGGGCTCTTAATGTAAGCAAAGAAACCAACAGCAGGGTGTGTAAAGTAGACAACAAGTATAAAACACGCAGGCATGATACAGTGATACGCTTTGACGTAATGATTAAAGGCATTCAAAGATAAAAAATAACTTTTATACCTTTACTATATTTATTATATATTAAGAATATAAAAAAGTATCTTAATGGAATCTAATACAACCAAAGTGCCATCTTGCAATAATAATGACGTTTTATTTATTCTAATTTGAATATGAGAGTATAATAAACGTTTTAAATGTTACCGTAACATAAGAAAAGTCCTACATTAATGATAAATTAAAAAATAAAACAAAAATCAGTTGTTGTATTTATCTATCAACTGGGAATAGCCTGCCTGCTTATTATAAATATAGTTAAATTTTATTCGTTTTTCAATATTTAAAAATATATTATGTCAAAAATATAGCCCAGCATAGCTGATGGGGTCGCGACTGTAAGCTTGCACATGCTTGCACTTTTATTTTCTTCTAGAAGGACAATCTTTAGGTTTTCTCTTTATATATTTTCCGTTAGCATTTTTCATCCAAAGTTCCCAGTTCAGTCAAGCTACGGTATCATCTGTCACTACACTAGTATACCTTATTTTTTGATATTAAGTTTTTACCAGGTGGTCGCCAAACAGATTATTTGTATACCAGGCCAAGTAAGTGGCGCATTTTGTGCTCTTTTGCCAACTCTCCCCGGATGCATATTTTAGGAAGTAGTAGGCTATGTAGGTAGGAGATATAGTAGTGATAGATAGCCCACCAACTTTTCCTCTTTAATTTTTTGCCAGGTTGAGGAGTCGGCTCTTCGGCCAAGATGGGACGGTCATTATACAAATGAAAAAACTAACAGTTGCTCTTCCGGAGCTGCGGGAACTAATGACAGTCTTCGACCGCCACGGCGCAACGTGGCCTTTTCAGACCTCTTTTCTCCAAGTGTGTTGAACTATTTAAATCATTAGGTGTTGTGCCGAACCTACAGCAAAGCACCCATTCTTAAGCCCTTCTCTGGTCTGGACACCTACTTTCCGGCCATCCAGGAGCTCCGTTTCAAAGTTGCGTGTGGGCCACCTTTAGCGCCCTGGCCTTCTTCGAAAGATAGACAGAGATATGGAATCAATCCTAACCTCCAGTGCCTAATTCAATCAAGAGACAATAGAAATGTATTCAGTAATTCGTTCACCATGTAGTACACGACTTGTTAAACTCGGCTGGTGTAGTGTTTTTCAACTCTGAGTAAGGTAGGAACGCGATCTATAAAATTAAGGATGTGTAATTTTTTTAAACAATCGTAAAATAAGTAAGATTCAATGACATGTTAAAGCGTCATCTAGTTGTGAAATATTATAGGAATAAAATAATTTTTATAATTACCAGTTTCTAGATATAAAATATAGCACACCTGAAGGTTTATTTTTAATAAATTATAAAATTTCAAATTCACATTTTTGACAAAAATATTTTTTTAAGAATATAAACAGGCAGTTTAAATACAGACAACTTAAGTATCCTCAAATATCTCGGTTTAATTGAAGGTAATATTTAGTAGCGTAAATTGCACCGATAAAATTTAATAAAACATTTTAACGTTCAAATTTATCATTATAAAGTGGCCAATTTAAATCTGACTACAGGTATTTTGGAACTATAAATGAACTAAATTTCATATATTTATAATTCATTACCTTGTGCTTTCGTACGTTAAAAATTGAGAAATCAAATAATTTTGTTGATTCTTATCTATAATCTTATTAGGAGAAAGGAAGGAAAGCATGTATTAATAGGGGTCACCATCTTCGCAAAGCAGACAAAAAGCCACGGCTGAGCAACCACTAAAGTTAACCAATAGACTCTCCTAAGCCATGTTCTGATCGGTTGGATCCAGGCTTGAGGTCCTCTTTTTCCAAGGGTATATGGTAATTTTAACGTATCACTTCCTATTAATCCGTTCAATTGATTGCCGACATGTTCTTCACAGCATCATTTTCAACGGGATGGTCCGCCTCTTCCCGATACCCAGGGCGATAATAGTCTATTTCTTAATGTTGCTTTTCCTCCAGTTAATACGCCATAATTTAAAAAAACAACCTACGAGTTTTCTCTTTACATAATGCTAAAAAAAACCTATGGAATTAAATATAACTATCGGCAGCATTTCACGCTGCTATACGAAAGCTGGGGACTGTTTTACCACAATAAGCCTTATCTTTAGAGTATACGCAAAAGAAGTGAAACGCTTAAGTGGGGTCTCAACCAGTTACGCAGGATTACCTTTGCTGATTTAACTACGTAGTGTTATAATGCAATACATTATTTCTTTTGAGATCCATTTTACCATCAAAAACTTTAAAATTGAATTGGTTTAATTTACTAAGCTTTATGGTTAGATCGCAATAACTATCTGCGTATTTCTCTTACGTTATGCAGTTCTTCACTAGGCGTTCTCTTTCTGCCACAAAATGCAGGGAAAGTAGTCACTGACCAAAATAGAACGACCGGTATACCGATTGAAAAAGGTTTCTCACCGCTGTATCGGTTTATCCATGGGTATTTCTCTGAAATCCCTTCGCCCCTCGTATATGTTCCCACTTCACTATAGCAGCGTAGGTCACTACCTATGCCAGGTCTAGCTGCGGGGATACTAAGAGAAACCTGGCCGCCTCAGGAGCTGAGGCCGACCGTGCAACTGCGTGCACGCTAGGTGAAACCCATCCCGGCCTTTGCCTAGCGTGCTGCCTAGTCGCAGCCATCATAAAGTCATGGGAAAGAGTAGCGCCGGTAGGTTACAGGCTACTCTATACTCCACAAATCCAGGAGGAGGAGGATATATTTGGTAAACAGTCATCAAATTTCTTCCCCAACCGCTGAAACTAGAATAGCAACTGAGCCTAACATCAATAACCTTGTCCCTGACAGGTCTTTGAAGGCCTGATCTCACTTATTGGACCGTCGCTTTATGTGCCGTGCTTAAGCAAAATACACAGCATCAGCCCTAGTCTCTAGTCGTCTAGACAGCAGACATCCTCTTATCGGCGGTCACGTGGCTCAGTGCTGGAGCAAAAGTTACACGCCTAGGCCATCTACGCACCCTAGCCTTCTTTGTTGGATAGCCAAAACTCTATTCCGGGCTACCTCTTCTTCACAGAAAGCAAGTACAGTTGTTCACGGCCCTTTGTTTTCTATTATGCTACAGATTACGCGCGCTAGCCAAAGAAGACCAAATCTTACTTTATTCATACGACTAAGTTAAATCTTATAACGATTTAATGAAAAAAAAACCTAAATTTATTTTTAAACATTTTACCTTGACCTTATAATAGAACTACAATTTTCAGTTTATCTATCACAAACAAACGATGGTTACAAAGTGTTTAAACAAGCAAAAAAGACGCGCGCGACCGATTTTCGGTTTGCTTAAGAAAAAAAAACGTATTTTCTTTCAGACTCTTATGTAATAAAAGAATAGGTTTGATTTAAAAAACTGTTGATTTAAAAAAAACTTAACAAATAGTTCATTATTTCACGCTATAACTAATAGAGTTGATCTGATAAATATATTTGTATTAAATATCCTATACCTAAAATCTGGTAAAACAGTAACAAAGTCCACCAGACAACAAAGTTCTATTTTAAAAATTTAATGTCCGTTACCTGTCGTCATAAACAAATCCCGCGTTAAGTGTATTGTAATATAATACAAACGCTAGAAATGCACTAGCCGCCGTCATCCATTGATCCATTGTGTCGACTCCGTTGAGTACATCAGCCTTACTTCAGGTCCTTTTCTGCAACAAAGAAAGCAAATATATATATATTTGAATACATGCACTTTATCACTTCAAAGATCAAATGAGACCTGCTGCAAGTTTATTTTAAACTTTAGTGTAATCTTTTAACGATCAGAAAGTTATGTATTTTATTCAATAATTGTTGCTACTTCATAGTAAAGGCCCTATTATGAATATTAGAATATATTGCAGTACGGCATAAAACTATAATGTTACTGTTAACTATTATTGTCCACTATGATGTAACCGCGATTTCGCATTGATTTAAACGATGCGTAATTTTAGAGGGGCTGTTTAGATACACCAAACAATTGATTTTGGCTCGCTTTAAGCACTTTAGATAATTATATATTGCACAAGTTTCAAACATTGGTTGTGATTTCACTCTAATGCATAAACCGTATTCGGGATGTCATGTTTTCCTTAATTATAACATATTTGATTATGAAGGTTATTTCATAGGCAAGGTATTAAAATATGGTAAAACATTAGCTGATAACCGATTAAATTTATGGAATTTTAAATAAACACACAAAATGTTATTATTTACTTCATCTCTCTAGTAAAATCAAAAATATTAAAGAAATAAAAACAATCCGTTCTTTCATTTTTATCTTTAAAATTTTGAGCTAAATATAATTCAAATCTACATATTTTTATGTAAAATATTTTATATACGCGGTAAATACCGATCTAAAAATAAAATGTAACGAAACTGTTTGTTGAAACACGTACCATACAACAAGAAAAAGTTGTACAATAAGATCTGCATCCGAATAACTTAAAACGTGTTCTTGATATTTAGTTACAGACGATATAAATAGAATGCAAAAAAAAATTCGACAATAATAATTACTGCAAGCCTTATATTAAAATTTGATTGGTGCCGGTCATCAAGATATCAATCCTAACCTTTTGGCATACTAAAAATAAGAAAACATCCTAATAGCATGACGCAGGTTAAGATTAATTCTGATATTCAATAGATAGAAAGTAAGAGAATGCGTGTTTATTGAAATATGCAGACCACAAAACTTTATTTTTGTTGTTATATAGCACAGCAAAAAATAAGTTAATTAAATATCCAATTTGCTTTTCAAAAATATTTTTAGCTACTTTGCAAGTTGGTACTCATTAACTGCGAAAGCATATTTTGCAAATTCAAGCAAAAAACTACCTCTTTTGCAATTGAAATAGGAAATTGATCATACCAATAAGAACGTATTTTCATATGCTAGGGCAGAACTTACCAATCCAATGGAAGAAATAAAAGAGAATTCGTGAAGCGAAAATAGACAAAGAATCAGATACAGGTAAATAATCGTGCGTAGCTCCGGTGGAGGAAGCATTTTTATTATTACTTACAGGCTTGACTCCGTATTATAATAAAATATATAAATAAAGTGTAGCAGAACGATGATCCTAATAAATAAAAATACAAAAGAATCAACGTTTTTTTCTCTATCGTTTTAATCTGAGATATAACGCGTACAATAAACCAAATAGCGTAATAAAAACCGTATTAACCTCCTCTATTAAACAAGTTTGTTTTCTTTGGTTACTGATATGAAAATATCAATATAAAACAATTTGTGAATAAGCAAAGACATTCCGATTTCATGAACAAATTACATATCTTTTTTCCAATATCACGAGTTTTTCACAGAAGATTAACACGCATTTCTAAGGTAACTGCCATTACCGAGGCTATAAATTTCTTTTCGTGGCTCGTTACATTCGCGAGAGCGCAGAATTTATTGAAAATTAGCTCAAGAATCTCTATCTGCGTGAGTATAAATGGAAGCGAAGACAATCGGTAGGAGTCACTTGAGTAAAATGATGGAACAATTATTAATTGTTTGATGGCTGATCGATATAAATGTGTTTTAGCTTTAAAAAATATGCAGAACCAGAAATAATGCATTTGAAAGTAAAATTTTTGTTGTAATTATTTTCCGGATTAGTTTTCTACATTTTCATCGAACTACTCCCCAATATATGCTATACACGCTATTTGAATGTTCTACATACTTCAGTCTCTTCTTGGGTACAAGTATGTCTTAACAAGCAACGCTTCAATGGAACCACAAGCCGAACAAGTATGTAATAAATCCTGTCCGAGTTCGATGTAGTGATACATTACTCTAGATAGAGTGAAGATTGCTTTGAAATATTGAGTTCGATTTTGCGTTGCAGTGAAATGAACCTCATTTCCGTGCATATTTAATAGTGCAATATTCGCGAATACGATATAAACTTAACAAAGAGGCACGTTTTACGTTTTTATTTATGTACAAATGTAATAGTTTTCATCGAAATTCGGAAATGTCACGAGTACGAGTATATGACGTAAAAAAATGCCATTATTCTCGTTAGTATGCTATCTTTTTGCACGCGACTCCACGTGCCGATCGTTAAATAAAATGTTCAATATCATGTGAGCCGTAAAAAGCCTATGAGATGGTAGATAGGGTGTCAACTGTGCTCGAAAATTTTCCGAAGGCGTAAATATGGCAAATAAGTATTTTATGACCCTTTGAGTTTACGTCATTGTTTTAAAAATGAATTTTGCGCTTCGTCATTTTTATGATTAGGTTCACGAGTAATTTTTTATAAATGATAAGATCCTTTTACTTTGCACCTCCCCACTTTTAATCTGCACCACCCCAAGGTTGAGAGGGAGAGAATGCCTATGGAATTAAGTCGCCTTTGTGCTATTTGTGCAAAAGGTATAAATAAATATCATATTTGATTTCTTGTTGGGTTGATTGAAATTTAAAAACCAAATGGAATATAAAATTAAAGAGACTGCATTTTATTTGAAAACACCACAACATTATTAATCGTGCTATAAATGCGACTGTGCCAAAAACTCGTATTTTAATGGATAGCCATTTCACGCAATGAACATCTTACACGGTCAACGCTCCTTTCAATTATTAAAGCTTTTAAAAGTTGTATAAAATCTAGTAAAGTCAATAGAATTTTTTTTTTTTTCACAAAAATAGATATAGTTTAATTTACATAAAACTTTATTTTAAGTAAAAAAACCCAAGCTCTGAAATCACATATTTAGTTTTACGTAAATAAATCCTTGATTGAAAAGAAATTATTAAGAATATTCTAAATCCTTAAACGTACTGTATAGCTTTTATCTAATATCTGTACTACATGATATATTAAATTTAAATCATGCAGACGGAAAGATGTCGGAGGGTAATGTAATTTCTAGAGGTTCTTATTGAATTGAAAATAAAGGTCTGTGAACCGTAATAAAAAGTAACGTAACTTAACTGTTTATACAATTTTTACTAATATTTTTTCATTTGAATTAAAAGTTAATTATACCATTTATATTTTTGTATTAAATTATAAATAGATATACTACAATAATCAGTTGCAGATGCAGCTCAATAGAACAATTCTGTTAACCATAGCGAAATTAGTTGAAAAATTTGTTTACGTAGACACTTTGTAATATGATAATTTTTGTAATATACACATAAGTAAATAAAAACGCGTTGCTTCTGGTCCTTAAAAAAGCGAAGGAACATCAAGTTAAAAATGCTAAATATCAACTATTATTGTATAGAAATTGATCACTTCGTTACATTTTACCTTAAAATTTGGATTATTAATAAGAAATATTTTCTTAAACACAACCTAGAACATACCTTCAAAATTACAGCCCGTACTTCCTTCACTTCATTAATTTTTTCTGTCGTTTTGTACATTACGAGCGTTTTGATGACAATCCCACAAATGTCATCGTTCAATTTATATTTTTCACATTTGTTTTTCTATTTTCCGAAAGACAATTTGCTACGGGTCGCGAACTTTAAGAGCGAACAACATTAACGGCTAGTTGATTTTTGACGGCTCTGTGTTTTCACCACAAAGGACAACGTAAACGCGGTGAAACGACTCTCGGACATATTCTGCTACTCTAAAGGCCTGCTGCTCACCGACTGACGTTAGTGTTCGCGACACATCTGCATTTAAGAAGCCGCTATCGTTATGCGACTAATCGATTGGTCAGAGGGAGAGAGGATGTCTCTCGTCTTGCTCACCGCCATCTCCCTCTTGTCACGCGCAGGCGTAGAGCGAACTCTCTTTTAAAAGTGACGGAAAGTAAATAAACTCATACGGAATGTTTGTTGAGGGAAACACAATGTTCAATATAATTCGGTAAGATCAACAAACTTTTAAATTTTCGTCAATCTAAGAAAAATCCTTTTAGCGTTTCTCTTAGCGTAAAAATATGAGGCTTCTTAAAGTGGAAATCATCTTAGATCTCGCCGTCTAAGAACGGAATAACGTCACTTGTTGCGTGGTGACTTTGTTCCGGCGATAAGAAGCTAGGTTCGCTTTTGCATGTCAATGCAAGGCTGAAATAGACAGGCGAGCTTTTGTGTTACCAAAAACAATTTAAAAATGAGCTAATGCTCCACATATGTTGTCATTAGGTTATATTATAAAAAAAAGGTACATCAGGAAGTCTTTTGTTATTTATATTGATTTTATGAACAAATTTAATCAATATGTTTATAAAAAAATAAACAAAAAAGTTTAAAAACTCCTTAATTGCCAAAAAAAATTATAATAGGTAGTTCTTTTATAAAAAAAATTCAGCAGCAATTTCTGATAAAAAAAAACCCGTTACAGAAACGCCACTACTCGACTAAATCACCTAAACACTCATAAGCGTGAGTGAGTGATTATGATGAAATTAACATATAAGAGGGGCTCGCGGAGTTTTTTTTTCCGTTTGTGTCTCCTCCACGGGACCGGTACTTCGACTGGCGAGCTCTTAACATTTAACTGGGAGCTGTACCAAACGATGCGGAAATTCCCACTTACTCCCTGATTGCCACACTACGGGGGTTAATGCAATTGCTTATTCGGTAAACCGAATACATTTCATTTTCTACGCTAACGGCTCTCCATTTATTTTTCTCGTTTCGCCGTTCCCGAAACAAATTAAAAAGTGTCGATGCAGCTGATGGTAAATGTAGAAAACCTCGTTAAGTTTAATATGTATACATCAATTTAAAATTAAACTGGGACGATATTAGTTTAGATAATTTAAACGACCTTTCGATTAGTTATATACATAATGGAAAATTGTGTTAATCTCTTGTTAAAAGCAAGTAAACAGCAAACAATAAAGGCATTCAAACAAGACAGGCTATCCACAAATGATTGTTTACATTGCGACGTAAACTAAACACTACTTAAGCTGACAGCTCATTGTCAACCAGATGCTTTAAACTTGATTAATTGACGACTTGGGAGAGTCAAATTAATATACAAGCACCGATCAATTATAACCCTTTATCGTTTTAATCGAATAATGACGGAGGCTTCATATGATTGATCATGCCATTAAAGCTTTGGGATAAAATTACGCAAAAAATAATAGTAAATTTGAGACATTAAGGTAATCATAAAAGTGCCAAAACGCCACTGTGAAATTGAATATTAAAAAAAGAGTTATGGTTCTAGAAACTAATAACAAATACAAAAGATGCCTAATTGTGATTAAAATTTTATAGAAAGTAATGTCTTTTAATTTATTATATCAGAATTCAACTAAACGGAAAAAATCTATTCAGAAAAATGTAAAGAAATTTTAGGTAACCTTAGAATAAAGAGTTTTGAGTTCTAACTGTTTGTACGTACTTTAGTTTAATTATAACAATAGTATGAATGTTCTTTTAAATGTAATTAATTTGTAAAGTAAAAAGTTAATATGTCTTATTTCCTAAATTTAAGGGCAGTAAGAAATATGAATCAAAGATTTAAAATACTAACGAAGGACGTTACGACGAGATTGCATTAAAATTTTACTTTAAACTTCATACTTTTAACACTGGATTTTTTGGATTGGCTGACAAATTTATTGATTTCTCTCAAATACTTATCTGTATCATCAAAGAATGGATACTGATTGGTGAATTTTTTATCCATTATGTTTTCAATATAAACACTTTCCGGTTCAGTAACGCAAATTAATTAAAGTACGTAGATGCCATATTCGAAGCAAAACAATACAAAGGGGGGAAATAAAGAGACGATGGCACTAATGAAATGTAACAAGGGAGCTCCTCTGGATAAATGTAGCGAAACAATCGCACACTGTTACAGTTTTCAAGCAAAACATCGATAAACAAAACAATGATTTCGGAAGATGTGACTTGACAGATAAAATATTTAATAACCTTAATGCTTTACCGTATTTTTTCTCGTCTGCGAATAGCTACGTAAGATTAGGGTTTTATTTGGAGATGTGACTTGCAGAAATTATTCATGTATTTGTTTGTTAGAAAAAATATTTATAATAGATACTTACGTATGTAATAAATAACGTGATGGCAATTACGTATGCATGTAGCAGCATGTCGGTTTTGTTGTTTAAAAAAGTGAGAGTCTAAATGCGGAATACATTTTATTTTTCATTATATATAAAATATTAGCTACAAGTAAATGTATAATATATTTAACAAAAGACGCAATGAAAACATTATGTTATCAACATATGCCCTGTATTTTACGTATTTTGTTGGAAATAGGATTAATTATTTCACAGCATTAACTTTTCTTTCATTATTCACAAAATAAAATTGTTTTATCTTGAAATAATTCAAACCTCACTACGAGGGTCTTTACTTTTTATACGAAAGTACTTCGGCTGATGACTAGAACGTATTTTGCCAGCAAGGAATTGTGCACACTTGGTGCTACATCCAAAGTTTCCATTGTAACATCTAAACTTATGCAATATGGCGTCTGCTTCTTTAATACTTTCCACAACGCTCGATTACGTTTAACGGCACAATTCGGATGAATTTTCTTATTTACTGTAAGCCGGCAGAAAATCGGGTAGAGCTGAATTCCTAGTTGGAGCGATTTCACACTAGACATGTTTTCTAGAACGAGTTTATTGTCAGCATGCACATATTTTATTCTGTTTTATAACTTTCTTTGCAAAATGAATCTTGTTTTGTGGCGTTTCATTTTTATGTTTGTGCGTGTTACTTTGCTCGACATTGTTGTGTAGTTTGAAATGCTCTTTTATATTGAATGCGATTTTTAAATCTTTTCAGCTAAACAGTTTGTAATATTTTATACATTCTTATTTGTAAAAAATAAGTGATATTATTCAATTAAATCAATATCCATCATTCATAAATACAATATAACTAAATATTTATACTATTCAATAAACCGAATTTTATCGTGATTACTTTTTCAGAATATATATAAATGAATATTAATATTTGCGGAGAAATTCCTTACACGAAACCCCCTTTTGTATAGGGGCCGTGTTAGTTACTTACATTTAGGAACGGCTCGTTATTGATAGCGACGATATTGACGCTCCCACATCGATATTATATCAATAACCCATCGACAAAAAGCCTCTTCGCTGTCACGGCGTAATTTAATTTCAGGCTAAACTAGGAGTGGTCATTACAGCCTTATTCCACATACGGTGCCTATTGCTATTTCGTAAAGAACATTATAACTAATTATGCCGATAAGTTTTATAATTTAACATAACTTATTAAAATACTGTAATTTTTAATATTGTAGAAGTATTTTTTCGTATACTTTTAGTTAATAATTACTTACTGCTTTTTATGCTAATGTCATGTTTTAAGCAAAATAAACAGAAATACACTTGAGTTTTAAACAGCGTTGATTGCAACGCCTTAACGAAATAAATGACCTAAAATATTATTACATATTATAAGAGATGTCAATAGGTATATAAAGTTTAATTATAATTAACACATAACACTTTTGTCACACAGATTTTTACGTAAAGAAATTTATATATAGATAATTTTACACCTTCTAGCTCCTTTCTAGCTCTAATTTGCAATCATATTTAAGTTAGTTAAAAGGTATTGGCAAAGTAATAGAAATTATATTTACATTAATTTATGTACAATATATTATTTATTACTGTTTTCTTTACAATGTTTCAGAACCGAAACCTTATAAAGTATTTATTATAAACAACGCTAAATACGAAGATGAAGAAACAAGAAGGTTATTAAATTTAATTTATATCAATTATCGTTTAATAAGGATTATTGAATTACGGTAGTATAATATGATACACGAAATAGGAGCTAGTTATTCCAGAGGTAAATAGGCCAAGCCACTCAGACATTATTGTTCGTGATATACCTTATAGTAATTATTATTAATGACGATAATCTTCAATGATCCATTACTTACCAAATCATACATTATTTCTGTGAATGTAGCGGTTTCTGTGTACTCTATGGAAAATCAAATAGACCATAATTGGAATACGTCTAAATTCTTTAGTTTTAAAGATATTTAGAAATGTAACTATAAATTGTGATTTACTTTTTGCATCATCATCATCAGCCTGTGATAGTCGACTGCTGGAACTAGGCGTCCCTTAATACACCCATAACCGTCCATAGGAGGTTTTTGGACCGAATCCCACCACGCTGGTCCAATGCGGGTTGGTGGGTGGCCGACTTTTTATCGATTGGGATCGGCCCAAATTGCCCTAGCCAACTAGGAAACCACAATAAAAATTTGTTGAGTCCCCGCAGGATTCGAACTCATGACCTCCGGTTTCTAAGGCATACGCCTTAATTCTTTTCGCATAGCCAATTAAATTTTTATTTACCGAAAGTAGTGAGTTATTCTTTTTTATAGGCTTTTCTTATATATAGTAATACTTTACTATATAGGGCGATGTAATAAATACAAGTTTATTATTTTTTTGTAGAAAGCCCTATTCATTCAAAAAAATAGATAAGAACCATGATCACAATATATCACAACAAACTACATTATTAACGAAAAAAACACGACAGATAAATGCACATTGCGCAAAATTAGTTCCAATATCAGAAATCCACACAAAATAATTCCCTATTTACTTTATATATTGTAATCTTCAACTTCATGGTCGCAATGAAACAACTCGATGTAAACAAATTAATAATTCTCAAAAAATGGCCATCCGTGAAAATTCGACCACTGGGCTGAATGCCAATTCTCTTTCCATTGCAGAAAGATGAGGAATCTATAAAACATCTTAACCAATAAAAGTTATCTCACAAGAATGCAATAGTAAGGTGTTAACATCCAGATCTAGAATTGGTTTTTTAAGGTTAATTAAATAACTGAATTATATAAGTTGAAGGTTTGTGGTTAATTTTTAAGACGAGTATAATTCAACGTAGTTAGTAAATGGAGAACAAATGAGTATAGCCCATTATTGAAAAAGTCTTATTGCTTAGTTAATTTGATTTATTATATATTTTTATCCTTTTAATTTATTAAAACCTTTAATGTAATAAACCTATTTATAGTTCATTAAGTCTAGACACGCTAGCTATGATGCTGTATTGGGGGTAATTTGTGGTTCTTTGGCGAAAATAATTGCAGGACTCATTTTTTAACTGAAATGTATTGCCATGAATACACAGAACGTATACGTTATAACCGTCTCCCCGACAAAATGGTGTTAATATTTATGGAGGTTTTTTGGTTAGTTAACGCGATGAGACAAACAGGGCGTTCACCTGATGGTAGGTGATATCCTGCCCATAACATGAAGCATATCACGCCACAAATCCGTTCACCGCCCTGAGACGAGATGTTGCGTTTAATTTATCCAGTAATTATGCTTTATACCGTGCCCTTCAAACCCGAAGACAATAGTTTTTACACAGTACTGATTTGTAACAGAAATAGGCACCCGGTGGTACTGTCCTAGGCGGTCTCTTATAAATACGAGACTTCTGAACAGGTAAATCAATTGATATCTTTTGGGGCAACAGTTTGTTCTAATTATTTAAAAATTAGTTAAACAACTCATAGTTTTAATAGTATGATCATGTTCACCACTATGTTGCAAATTAAATTTTATATGATCTTTAAAAAAATATTTAGTCTAAAATTGTTATTGAGTTGATATTGACTTTAAAAAAATTTATACTTACAAGAAGAAAGACAAATACGTACACGTAGCTCGTACGATTTTAGTACACCAAAGAAGGTCAAAAATTTACAAGGATCATATTTGTATCTAAGAGTTTAAAATATGACTAGCCGATACTGTAATATTATTTGATTATTTTTAAGAACAAAGTAATAAAATGCATCTTTTACCGATTCTGTTACAAAAGTTATGCGACAAATAGCTTTGATAAAAATGCGACATTTATTTTTTAACATATTGAATATCTGAATTAAACAACATCTTTTGAAACTATGTAAGCATGTCTTCTAGACTCGATATAAAAATTAACAAAAATGTACAGTTATAACAAAATTACTAGCTATAAGAGTCGTAAATTTCAAAAGTAATTTTTAATAATGGCGTACCAGGAGACGCATTATCCTGTAAGCTTGTATGTAACTCAAATTAAAAACGAGGGCTCATTTCTATTTTATCCATTTGCTTAATGGACTTATATGGCACGAGGGACTTTGCACACCAACTTTCATCATACTAAAAGCTACGTACGTGGAACGGCATGAGATTAATAAATTTGGTTTTTGCAACAATCTGTGCATATAGAGCGATATTTCAAGCGAAATTATATATTTATAAAACGAAAGAAAAATATTTTGTTACAGTTTTGTAACTCACTAAAAAAGGCTACTGTTTGTTTTTTGTTCCCTCAACAGAATGAAAAATATAACAAGCAAGGAATTTTTAGTGATTCTAAAATCGTTACTTTGCAAATAATCAGACAGTACCATTGATGTAATTTTTTTAATTGAACATATTATTCCGATTTGTATGATTTCAAACCCACCAACCCGCATTGGACCAGCGTAGTGGGATACGGTCCAAAAACCCTCTAATGGATAGGGGTGTATTAGGAGAGGCCTATGTCCAGCAGTGGACTATCACAGGATGATGATGAAACGGTTATATTGTAGAATCAAAACTATAAAAAGTTAAATTTATTAACATTTTATAATGCTTATACTAGCAATTATTTTTTGTACCCTTTAAGACCTACGCCTGAAACGATTTTCAATTACTTTATTATATATATGTTCATATACATACAGAACTTTTTTTCCCATATATTGTATTATGATTATTTTAAAAAGAATTGTTTGTCAGTCCCACGAAGTATATATCAATTTTATATATATCTCTAACATATATATGAACTTGGCTAAAAGAATTCATTTTACGATTGAAAGCTTTGGAATAAAGAGCAAGTAAAGCAAATGAATTATATTTTTTAATCTCGGCTGTTACTCGGATAATAATAATTACCATCACAAAGGACTCTTTCAAAAATGAAACGCCTTTGCTGGCCGTGATGGATTAAAATTCTTCGTTATGGATTTTACAAAAATAAATCACAAAAGCCTCTTATTTTGAAGGGCTATTAAGGTTCAGACAAAAAGTAAGGCTATTCGAGAGTAATAATTTCTATCTGCTCTGATCATTATTTTCTTACATGAAAAGACTAACGTGATAAGGAATTTCATTTATTGATATTCAATAGACTACGAACGAACAAGTAAATTACCTTATGGTAAGTAATCATCATCTCTTATGATTTGCGCATCAGTAGATGAGTTGCAAGAACATGGCAGAGCCTTTCAAAAGTATAGACCCTCTTTGAAAGAGCTTTTTATCTCTTTGAATAGGTTTAGTGAAACATTAATTTAATAGCAAATGTTTTTTTCCTTTTATTTCCGATAATATTATTTTGTATGGTATATCAAATAGATTATCGATTCGAAAAACTTTAAAACGCAAAGTAATAAAAAGTAAAAACAAATTTTAAACACAGTATTACATTATTATATCGTTATTGTCTTGAAATTCTTTATATTTCATCATCATCAGCCTGTGTTAGTCCACTGTTGGACAAAGGCCTCTCCAAAATGATCAATCATCAATCCTCCCCTTTTATATTTACCTGTAAATAATAAAAAAAATGTTATTACCGCTAAAATTCATTGTTTATAATGCCTTTGAACTAACTACACAAAATAAAATAACTTACATTTATATACGTTCGGATAAAGTCACGTAAATTCAAACAACTAATTTATATAACATAAAACACTTTCAAACTTTGCAGAGCGATGTTTTAATAAATTTGTTTGGTTTATAAAAGCGCTTAAAACTTATTTATGTCCCGCTGTAAGGGGCCTAAATTGTTAATTTGACCTCGGAGATTTAATTATGCACGTCACCTGCTGAAACTGTTTCTAAAAAGGACACTCTAACAGCCTATACCTTGTTTATAATGTTGTAAGTAAAGCAACCCTCGCTGTTCTGGAAGAGGCATTAACCTTTTTCTTAATAAGAGATAACTTAAGCAAATAAATTCACCAGGTTAAACAAACTTAACGAATCTTTGTAAATTAATATAAAGCATTTGAGGTGTCTACTCTAATATAATAAAAAAACCATGTGGACATAAATTGCTACACACATTTATATTTACGTTATATGTAATTACGTAAAAATCCCACTTATTACATCTCATATGCCCTGTAACACACAACGACGTGTTTATTATCGTATTAAATAAAAAAGTAGATAGTTAATCTACAGTTAGGTGATTGGTGTGTTATTATAATAAGTTTGAAAAAGTTTTAAGAGCATGCTCACACACCACATATAACGCCTCTGTTATTTAACACTAACACTCTATACGGTTCCTTTTAAAGCAATACACAGTAATGTTCGAATAATTCTGAATGAAATAATTGGTATTAGCAAGCGTGTAATTAGCAAAATGTCTTCTTATTGAGAATTAAATGTATAGAAATACGTTATAAACAAGTAAACCATGAAACCGGACCTTATTATCCACGATTCATATTTTCTTTCGTACTCGCCATTGTAAATGAGGTAAGGAAACAAGTACCGATTATGCCACCGTTCTTTAAACAGTCCCTTTACGTTATGGAAGCTCAGGTTAATAAATTTAAAGTTCGTTATTATTTAATCGCTCCCCTTTTTGCATAAACGCTTCCACCACAATCTCTATTTTTGACGCAAGATGTAGTGTAAAAACACTACTGTCCTTTAGTTTGGTATTGGACAAACGGCATATTGAAACTCATGTAACTATTTACATTATAAAAATATGAATGCACATAATATTTTGTTGTTTTCCTACGTTTTACTTTACTGTAACCAATGTGATTTTTTCTTTATTAAATCAAAATTATTTTTAAAAAGTGAAGTAAATTTTTTTGTAAAGAGAACCACCGGCCGTAAAGCTTAACTGCTGTGTTCCGGTTTGAAGGGCACCGTTGCCAGCGTATTTACTGGGTAAACGAGACTTAGCACCCTATGTCTCACGGTAGGCAGCGCGTTGGCGATACCACTGACATTAGGTCTATGGGCGTTGGTGACCACTTCCCATCAGGTGGCCCGACTGCTCGTCTACCTCCGTATGTCATAAAAAAAGAGACTACTAACATTTACACTATTAATCACCAGGTAAAGTAATAAACAAATATACGTTAAAATTGCGATCAATCCTATAACATGCAAGGAAATAAACAAAAAAAGTATCAATAATTTTAATTACTGCATTGAAACAATAAATTTAAAACAATTGTCAGGTGTATATATATGGTAACTGTAGAAGGAATATGTAAATTATACCTTCACAATAGTAGATAATAATGCTTTGACAGAGGGAAAGCCTTTATTTGACGCTAATTAGGGGAGTCAAATTAACAGAAACAAGGGCGTGGTGTGCTAATGTAAACCAATTAACAGTAATTGCATTAATATAAACATGTTTCTCTTTTAACGATTTGAATAATATTATATTTCATTTAAAATGTAGGCACAATCTATCAAAAATTATAACGTGAATACGATGATTAATATAATTTATAAAGTAATAGTTTTAATGTTCGTTAATTAACGTTCATATTTTCTTTAAATTTAAACTATATCAGAATAAATAAAAAAACTGTCTTCTGAACTTATATGAAGAGCGATTATCCTATGTTGTATATGTATAAATACAGAGGAGTATAATTATATACTAATGTTATATATTATATAATTACATATATTATGCTATGTGTAGGCATACAAGTAATTTTTTTAGGTAAGTGCCACGACGATTCCCCCTAACATATACTGATATTTCTAAGTGATAATTTGTCTTGTATTTTTGTCTTTAAAAATAACTAAATTACATCGTGATCTATCCCGCCACAAATCGTCGTTACAAGAACTATAAGTATATTTTATAACGTGCAATAGCACGTAATAAATAAAAAGCACGATGCTTATAGTTGGCAGATCGCGTTTTGGCATACATTTTGCATAATAAGCAATGTTTTGGCATTGGACGCCAAGCTGGGTGTAATTTAAAATTTGTTACCAATATGTATCAACGACTCCAAACCAAACAGAACAAACTTAATCAAAATTAATAACGACCGTACGAGTTTTTTCGTAATTTTTTTTATTTATACAAAAAAATTTAAAAAAAGACGTAATGAAATATTTTAGACTTTTACTTTTTTTATTCAAATATCCCTTTGAAAAAAATTTTTGTCTTGAATTTATCGAAATACCACAACTTCATTTAAATAATGAAATTGATAACAATGATTGCTGTGTGTGTGAGTGTGTATATGAGTAAAATAATAAATACTTCTTTATTTATTATATATTTTGATAAATAAAGTTAAAATTAATATTGTATAAGTAACATCAAATGAAGCCGACACACGAAAAGAGCTCAGTGGCGCCACCCGTTTTACGAGCTAGCTCAAGCAACTTACTATAGTAGTATTCGTGTTTACCGCTAGAAGGTGTTGAAATCACTGGTTTGGAAAATTGTTTATGACACCAAATTAATACACACTTATTTTCCTAAAGAAGTGCCTTTAAATATTTCATATTTAAGTGACATTAAAAAGCGGAACAAATAAATATATAGGCATAATAATGCCTATATATTTAATAGTTCAAAAACATTTACGGTTTATAACACTTATGTATTTTGTTTGCTTGTAAACACGACAAAGCCGCTTAATTCTATTAAAACTATATGCTTAACGTTCATCTAATTACAAGAATAATAAGCTACTTAAGTAAGTTTCTGACAAATCAGTGGTGCTTTTTAAAAATATAGGTTTCCACATTCGAAAACAACTGTGGTAGTGCTTTCAAACTATTGCTTTGCAATATTCTTCTAGATACTAGTATTCCTCTAGATGGGCTCTTAGAAAATGGGGAGTTACCACCACGTCTACAAAAAAAAACTTGTTTGTTACCACCGATTGAACTGTAGATTTTGGCCAGAGAGTGACTTCAACAACCAGTTCTTTAGTTAGGGCAAGTAAAACGTGAAGCCCTTTACGAAAAAGGAAATACAAATCTATACTAGGTACATCTAAGCTTTTTTTTTAATGTAACTTTTGCACCCTGTAACTAAATTGTAAATTTTTACTATTAATTTTATTTAGCTGGTTAGATTCGAATGATAAAAAAAATACTTCATTGAAATATTTGTATTTTATTCAAGTCATCGATACGTTTCTAGAACTTCAGTATTTTAATATATTTTATACAAAAAATCTTACACGATAACAGTGTTGAAAGACCCTTTCTGCATTAACCGTTCAAGCTATTAACCTAATGAAATTTAACACTACTCTTGAAAATTGCCTCTACCTCCTTTATAGATCATTAACGGGGAATTGACGAGGGTTGGGGATAAACCTAATTTAGACGAAAACTACTTTAATGGCAAGTATATAACAATCTACTAGATCAAATTGCAATGTAAGTAAGTAAAGGCAGCACGTTGGAATAATTATAACATGCGCTACATGTTTTAAATGGTTGTAAATTATTTAGAGATTGTACTAGATACAGTATGTACATAATAATTTCAAGATATAAGTATTTTGAAGCGTTGTTCAGTAAATCTGCTTTTTGACTTTATGTTTACTTTTTCTGTAACGAATAAAATTCCAACAAAAAATTGCCTTCTAATTTCTGCTGCCATATTTTAAATCCCGGATATGTTTTAAAGTATTAATTTTATCTTAATGTCGATTATATTACATTTTATTTAGATAGAAAAAATATTTTTTTAAATATATTTATTATTACAAGAATTTACACTACAGCAACGAGCCTTGAATATACCTAGTTGCACTTTTAATAATGTTAAAATTAAACTGGTTACCGTAGATTATTCTTCAAATACAAATATATTTGTACGAGTACTTGTTATTGTAGGCCAATTCAATAAGTACAATTACGTAGAACATAATTCAAGTGTATATTTTAGGGAATAGCGATTGCAATTTATTCAATATAACAGATTTATAACAAAAAACATACACAATCAATAAGTTTAAGTATGGCTATTTAATTTTAAAGCTTAAATTAATAAGATTTATATTTTGTTTGCAACTATTTTATTTAAGAGTTTTTAAAACACATAACTTTAATGTAATATTTGTGTAGACTTTAAGAAACTAAATGTCTGCGATTATTTATACCCTAATGTACGTAAAACGAAACAAAATATTATTTTACTTTGCACGTCAAAAGATAATGCGTTGAGGTAAAAGCTTTCCGGTGTTAAGGTACTTTAGCTTAAACTTAAGTTGCCCTCTTATAAAAACAAATAATTTGAGAAATCTTTTAAGATGGAGGGTAAATATACAATTCAATTTCTTCTTTTATTTCTTTACGATGACCTATTAACAACATCTATTTTAGAGTGTAGCATCTGGAATAAAATAGGATTTAAATTCTTTTTGTTAAATTTTAGTTACATAAAATTTGGTACAATGACTTTATACACACAAGTAAATTATAATATAAATTGAGATAAAAAACAGAATAAAATGTAAATTTTTAAGACAAGCAATACCGTACTTAATTATCGTTACTTAAAAGTATTTACTAAAAAGTACGATATTATGTTTTAAAGTTAATAACCTGAATATAATTCAAAAAATATTTTTAAGTCGAAATATTAAAATTGACGTACAGAATACTTCTTAATTATTTTAGGTGAATTATTTAATTACACCTTTAAGATCAGATCTTATGCTACCAATTCAAAATAATTAACACACATAATTTAAAATGCCCTACTTTAAATAGTTAAGAAATGTCACATTAGTTTTATTAAATGAATAAATGGCCATTATTACAAAACACTTTTAAAATTATTATCACAGTATATAGTATAACTTCTTAGTAATATATTTTAATTGTTGTAATAGTACTTATTGTATGTTAAATTTAAGAAATAGGGCAGTATTATATACTCTAAATGTTAATTTCTTATAAGTTTCTTTCTTTTATTAGATTATAAAGTTACGTTCTTATTAGATAATACTATATATGACTTACAATAGAATCACGGATTCTATGCCGTTTTGTTTTACAATACAGGATCCTCATACAGATTTATTGTAAATAAATTTCAACGCTATAAAATCCGTAAAATCTTTCATTAAGTCGTCTCAAACGTTATCTTACCACCTTTTAGTTTAGTCCATTACGGTTTAACGCTAGCGATTTTAAACCAACATCGTAAGCACTCACAACAAGCATCCATTCAGGTTCCAAGTATATATTTGCAATTCAAATGCTACATTAAGTGGTGCTTAAATGCAGCATAGAACGAAGATCTTTTTTAGAAGTCTTCAATAAAATAACCGTTTTCTTAATTTATAACGCCAAATGTATGTCAATGTAAGTGCATACGTTATAATAAAGTAATATTGTTAAGATGTAATTTTAATTTAAGTTACAATAGGTAAAATATCAATGCAAAAAAGGTTAACTAATCATTCGAATAATTTATGTAATGATCACAGAATGAAATGATTTATTCCTTTTGTCAATTAAATCGTAATAATTTCTTGTTCGTTCTTAAATCTCTTTTGTATTTAGATTTCCCAGAAAGCTAATTTTTTGTTAAGAAAAAATTTAAAACATTTATTTCGTAATAAGCGACTTTAAAAAGTTACATTGCCCCAAAGATTGCGGACACTTTATGAAACTTTTAAATTACCTCGCCGACTTTGGAAAACTCATTTTAAAGGGAAACAAAATCAAAATTTCTTTTTTAAACCCAAATATAATAAGCGACCCTTCAACAGCTCATTTTATATTATTAAACAGATTCAATTCTGTTAGACTTTAATGGGGAACTAAGTATGAGTTTTGTTAAAAGATTCATCAGTAATAACAAAAATTCAGTACTATGTGCACTTTTTTAATATTTTAGTCAGCGATCTAAAGTAATGGCATGAGTGGCATCCTGGCATCTGAAGATTGTGACGCCCAAGTTTCTGTAAAGGTTTTTGACAGCTCTTTATAATCTAACCTTTGTATCCTCCATTTCTCAAATCATTTAGATTTGTACTTTTTATAACCGGCGGACAATTTTTTTGACGCTGTCTGCAGGTATCTGATGGTTATTTTAGTTCTTTGATATATTTTTATTGACGCATGAAGTTATAATTTTTAATATTAATCTCTAGATTTTTTAAATTTAGTTTTAATTATACCTCATGTATTTGCCCTCTCTAAGTACATTAAATTCACCGTTGGCTAATCTCTTAAAATATTGTTTTAGTCTGTCTCTTAAGGATTAGCCAACGTTTTTAAATTAATCGACAAAGGTTGTGATGTTGGGTGATCTTATTTTAATTTATTACTATATAGTAAATATCTAT
The DNA here is from genome assembly GCA_029286875.1 of Lamproptera curius. Classification (NCBI taxonomy): domain Eukaryota; kingdom Metazoa; phylum Arthropoda; class Insecta; order Lepidoptera; family Papilionidae; genus Lamproptera; species Lamproptera curius. Next base: position 1,034,088 of record JAGSMT010000069.1, read on the forward strand.
AAAATTTATAATCTTAAAAAACTAGACCACACTGTAGGTATTACGTATATATCCAAAAATATAATCATGAAAAAGGGGCAATCACGAGCGAATAAGTAAGGTAATCTATAACAAAAATATATTTCGAATTGATAACCATCTGCCAGTAATTGAAGTCAAAATAAAATACGACATGTTGATTTTGACGTTACTATTGAACAATATTAATATTAATTAAAAATAAATTAAATTTTTAAGAATTAAATGGAAAATTAAGAGACAACAATAGTATGCCAAAGCAATGACATTTCTCATTTAGCCTGTTTATTAATTATTGCTGTGTTTTAAACTATTACAAAAATTAAAAACTAATTGCGATTTATTGTCGAACCATTTGCTTAATGGATTTATTCACGCCGGGGGACTAAGCTCACAAAATTTCATTACACTAAAAGCAACGCACGGAAATAATACCCTGAAATTCTAAGAAGCACAAAAAATGTTAAAACAAAATATCATTCCATTTAGGGGACAAAAATGATGATGTATAGTAAAAGGTGTGTGATTTTTTATAATCTTGTTAACTTACGATACATTCATTACCATATGCATATCATATGGTAATGAATATTCTATATTATAATATTTACTCATTAGTGTTTATTCCATTAATTAACATTTAAGTTTACATTTATATTATCAATTACTCCTCGAATAGTATACACCGTTTGTTTACGTTATGTTATATACAGTATACTAAAATTAAAACATGGGTTCTCTCAATAAAGAAAAAGATTTGAAAATTAAATCTATGCCTCCAACCAATACAAGAAACAAATAGTTAATGCAAGGTTATTTATAGTAATAAAATAAAAAAATAAAAAACAAATCAATTGGAAATTCATATATAATGAAAGTTAATGGCGTAATATCCTATAACAACATATTTCACTTTATCCACACAGAAAAATATTCAATAAAAAGTTTTATTAGCTTTATTTTATTATAGTGAATTTGTTTAGGCTTATTGCTGTACCCTTACTGTTGTAGGTATGATAAATGTGCGTAATTCTTATTCCCTTCTAACGTTCACTTTGAATAATGATATAAGAAAAGGGTGAAATAAGAAAACAAGACCTCCCCTGAGGTACTTGACACGTAAAACAACAATTTTGTATGTGACCAAGAAAACATTCAGTTATTTGAATTTTTAATAACAGAAAAAGAAAGAAATTTATATAGAAAATATCACCTTTTGTAATTATTAAAATGATAATAATTTTTATGACAATTTTTTCTTTTCCTCTGTCAGTCTTAATTACCATTTATTGTCATTGAAATATAAAACATTTTACCAATCCCATTGTGGCCCCTTATAATTCCATTTAAAACGTTTTGTCTTACAAATTTATTTTTAGCCAATTAGCGAGACGAGATCTTCCGCTTATTTTTATTTCTCCTTTGTTCGCAGCCATTGTACCCGTACAGGCTTTTGTTAAATTTAAATATGTTTTAACAATTCTAATATAAACCGAGACCATCTTCCTAAGTCGGAAAAGGAAAACAGTAAGATAAGCATATTTTTTAAGTTCTTTTTAGTTTTATATATTCTGGAAATTTAAAGTGTTTCATATAAAGTTTTGCATCAGGATAAAGTGACTAAATCGATAATAATGAAGAAATTGTTATGTTAATGTTTGATATAATTATAATTTCTTACATCCTGAAATCAATATGTAATGTTTAAATTATAAACGTTTCTTAATTGTCTTTGGGTTCATGCTGTGGATTGATGTTAACAAATAAAGCTAATTAACTGTTAGTCTATGATTAACGATGTTTCAGATTTCAAGTACAATTTCGCTAGCACCTTTCCTGTATTTTATATAGTTTTCGTAATATTCAGGTTACCACAATAATGTGAATATTTTTAAATATGCAATGCATCAGTGATATAATTAATATATTTTTATCTAAAGTCGTGAATGAACGCACATCAACTGATTTTTTTTCTACTAAGTGTATACTTTCATACTGATCTTTGCTTTACTGATCTTTTTTATCCACGTTTGCCCAAGACCGTTTATAAGGTCTTTTAGACAACTCTTATTTAAAAAAATACAAATATACAGCAACATTAATTACATATGTTATTGTACATTTCGTTATAAATGTAGCTGCAATAACAATAATGTTTACGGTTTCTTAAAATACCAAAACTCTGATTTTTATACGAAGCAAAAATCTTTAATGATACTTTTTCTATTCGATAAAAATAATTACCGTTCCGCTCCTGTTAGATAGCACGCAAAATGACGTAGCGGATAAAAGCGTTAGTTTCAATGATAAATTACCAAACCAACTTAAGAAGATTTTCCAAAATAAACTTTAGCTAAGAATTAGTGTCAAATATCGACAAGCTGACATCTAAAGCAACTCGTATTTGAGAAGGCACTTAAACGATGAATTTCAATATGAATATATAAGTTTTTTATAATAATTTAGGTGCAAGCTTTAGTTATGATATACGAAAATAAACCTCTACAACTTGACGGCAGTGCAACGTCGCTTCAAATGCTACTTGAGTGAAGACCACTACTGTTGCTTTATTAGAGTGTGTTATAGTACTTGTCCGTGCTTTTTTTTAGTAACAACAGGCTAAAGACACATGAAAAGTTAAAATTATTAAAACTAAATTTTATTTGCAATTTATAAAAATGAAATGTTTTATTATTTTTTTATTCTAAACAAAACAATTCAAGTCTTCTTACAAAAAGTATAAAACTTAATTTATAATCTTTGCGAATTTTTAATAATCGGCAGAAAAAACTACAAGATATTTAAAGACAATCTACTCACCTTTAACGATGGCTTTGCTATTATTTTTATTAGAATGTATGCTATTTCATCAGCAGTTAGTATTTACAATTACGACCCATTTAACTTCTACGTTATTGTCATTAATTTTGAATTATTTAATTATTCATACAAGTTAAAAGATATAAGATGTAGTAACTGTTTAATAGTTATTATTGAATTACTGTGCGTTTTTGAAAACGCTACACTTCATGCATTTCTTCTTAAATCGTATTCCCTCCTCATCTTGGCTGTCTAAAATATTGAACTTTTTATGGAAAGCGTCAACCGTAATATAGCCCGCGCTTAAAAAAATACACTGACTTGATTTCTTTAAACATCAACCTTACCTATTAGGATGAATTTTTTAAATATTTAAGGAAATCAACGCACGTATGCCTTTAAAACGATTCCTCGCCAGTGGTATATCCGGACCAATATGACTTAGTGTCCTTCAAGAAAAGAGCGTCCTTCTACCTAAAAAGCCGGCAGCTATTGCAGCTCTGTGCGAATGTCCATGGGCCTGTGTCTGTCCTCCTTCTCTTAAAAAAAAACGGTGCTAATGATATGCTACTTGAAGAGAAGGACAAAAAATAAACAAATCCTAGTTGTAATTACGAATAGTGTTAATATTATAGAAAAATTAGACATTTGTTTAACTGCCTCCGTAGCCCTATGGTAGCATAGGCGGTGCTTTAGAAAACAGGCGTATTATATAATTAACGATAATTTAGGCTGATTCAAATTGCCAATAAAGTAAGATTTAAAAACTATAGAAAAATTACGTTCCCTAATTAAATCTTTTAAAGCATTGTAAACATCCATATAAAAAATTATGGAAGTTGATAGACAAGTTTTAATTTGTTTTAATTTTAGTTAGCAATTTTGTTTTTTTGTACTTGTAAGCTTATTAGACGACAGTGTTAACAAAAAGTAATTAATGATCGCTCACGCCATAAATTCTTTGATAATCAAAACGGAACTTATTAAATATCCGTTACACCGATGACACGAAATGTGTGACATTACAGAGTAAAATGACTTTTGGCTGTTAAAACATTACGTTAAGAAAGTAATAATTATGTTCATAATTATAATACACGGAGATTATAATAACTTTTTGTTAGCACATGTACAACAGAATGAGTTTTGCATGTTTTTGTATACATATGAAGAAATAATTGGGTAGCAAAAACATCCTGTTTTGCGATCAAAGTATTTTTTTTGTCTCCCATTTATTATTTACGTTTCGAAAGATCGAAGCAGAATGTTTTATTACAAAACTTTTTTCATTACCTTGATTTATAAAAAAAAATCCAGTTTCGTTACGCTGCGTGTATAAAAATATACTGATTTTAACACAAAGTTATGTCACGTACAGATTTTATCGTAATAACATTTTACGTGGGTTTTCGTCAAAATTAGATATTATTAATCTTTACAATATTTTAATTTACTGCCCCATACATATAATTTAGAGTAAACACGTATAAGAAACAGTTCTTTTAAAAATTGATCAAAATCAAATATCTTTATTCAACATATAAGCATTGAGCTCTCTTATTTGTCGTCAAGTAATTTCGCCGCCGGTTCGGAAATGGACGCCTCTGGCCTGAGAAGTACCTGCGTAAAAAACTCAGAGAGGCAAGTTTTATTCCTATTTTTAACAAATGCTTCACAAAAATTATTTGCACTTCTTATATTAATCGTGAAGAGATTTTTAAGTTCTTTTTATCTGTTAGCAAAATTTTTAGATGATTGAAAAAGATAAATAATAAATAGTAGTAAACGTCTTTATGCTCTATACAGAAAGTAAAACTTTTTACGATCCTTTAATTACATTTACCGTCGGCAATAACCACACAAGATAAATATTTTAGCATACGTTGTTAAGGTGGTTTTGTACGTAAAGAAATTGGTAAATTTGTGAGAATGACTGAAGAAACGTCTCAGAGCGCTGTCTTTGGCCTATCTATATATATAAAAGAGATCGCCACATATATATTGACTCATCACGATATCTCTCGAACCATAAGGTGTAGTGACTTGAAATTTGGTAGAATATTCCTTTGGCCGAGTAGAGGTCAGCTAAGAACGGATTTTACAAAATTCCATCCACAAGGGAGGTTGTGGGGTTGCAAGAATAACATAATTATATGTCGACGCAAATGATATCAATTTACTGCACAAACTTGATTGTTATACATTTATAAGGATTCAGTTGAAGTAGAGAACCATTACAATTCTAATTTGTATACTCATCTCAACAACGTTGTGCCTAAACTGGTTATAATATTTATAAGCTATTGAAAAGATGGGTGATATAAATCTTCATACATAAAATCAATAGTTTTGAGTAAAATAGAGTTTCATAATCAGAATAATACATAATTTTTTAGACGCAAGAATTTAATAAATTATATTGTTGCCCAGCACTAAAATATATTTGAGTGAAGTTTCATGAGGTCAAGTTTGTTAGTGCGGTAATATGAAAAGAAAATTCGGGTAGTTTCTTTGTTAGAAATTATATTCCATTTAAAGTCCTGCCAAAATCAGACTAGACATTCTAGTGATTGATCAGAACAAGCAGACAGACAGACAAAAATTAAAAAGAAAACGAAAACGTATATCTATCAGTTATATATCACAATGTAACTAAATATGCTATAACCGGTTATTTTGGTGTTACAAACAAACGCCTCATTTTGTTATTATAGATATATTGTAATGAATCGTTTAAGATGCATTGCTTAAACGGTTATAAAAGACGGGAAAATAATAGTCAAGATTTTTTTATTTTACATAACATTTCTTGCAAAGCTTTTACATATAAATGTGTAATTTTTATTTTTGTGAATAATTTAAATGTAATTTAGAAAGTGATATTTAATTCAGGAAATAATTAAGCTTAGTTAAGTCAACTTAAGCCGGATTTGAGCTTCATTTTATAATGAACTTGCTATCAGAGCTTTTTAGATATTTAGTTAATTAAAGTGATTTGATTAAAACTTTTATTATAATAGGGAAAAAATTAATGCAATCGGAATTGATTCTATACGTTTCAGTAAATTATTCAAATTTATTTTATTTAGACGAACGTAGCTGTTTTAAAATAACGGTGGTCAAAATGGCATAGCTTATACGCTTATTAGCATGTTGAATTACCCGAGAAGTAATTAAATTATTCGATGTAAGTAAATAGATAGTAGTAGAAAGATTTTAAAAAATCAATGAAACAACAAAATTTGCAATTTTTGGGTAGGAACTTTTCCGTTCTGAGTGCTAAACTTAATTTGGTATTGTAAAAGAAATTTATATCCAAACTAATTGCTAAATTTTACTAAAATTTTATACCTACACGTAATAAAAAATGAAGTGATTGATATGTTACTCATAAAAATGTAATAAAAGTAAGTTTCTGATCTATAAACTGCAGCTCTTAGTGAGTACTGTTTCAGTAACATAATTAAAACATAATTTAAATTGTTAATTATCGTGATTATGTTCTTATACGTTTTTTTATATAATCTGCATATTAGTAATAAGTTATATAGCTGTATACTAGTGTTATATAACACTTGAAATTAAAGCATTAATATAAAAGTGTAATCAATGGCTACGAGTTATAGGTATAAGGTCGTTATTAGTCAAATGTCGCTCAGCGAAAGACATCGCTGATAATTTATCAATAATAACACTGGATACATGAAACATGTTATTTAATATTGTTTGCATTAACTCCAATTCCAAGTTTAAACCACAAAGTTTCTTGCAGCAAAAGTCACCAGTCATTCGATGATTTTAGTTGCTCTGTCTTATCAAAAGTATCCTTTCTAAAATACCCACAAACAAAAATCAATTTACCGCAGTAACTGAAAAATACAAAAGCTAGACTAGCTAGGTACTCTAAAATATGCTGCTCTTTGTCAAATCATTATCTTATAATGTATTTGTGCATGGGGTGACGCGTCCAAAACGAGCCTTATTGAAGTAGAACGCAGTCAGCGTACAGTCTGTAACATGGCGTAGAATTGTAATGTTTCTTTATTACGATGATATCGAATAAAAGAGTTTTGTTAAATGCACTTGAGGTTTATTGTACTAGTATAATAATATCATTATTATATAATATTAATATTATATTTACCACGTTGCTACATCGAACACGAGCACAGAAAAAAAAAGAAAAATTAAAAGAGTAATTAAAAGAAAATGTATGGCAGGTCTCTCTTCGAAGGTGACAGCTGTCACAGTGATCTGCGTTTTGTTGATCACTACAAGAATAGCGCAAACTTCAGAGGTTTTGTATAAACAAGTAATCACAACTTACAAAACAAAACGGTCATACGGGGCCTTTTTTTACTAGCACATTAATTCTATTTAGATCAGTATTAAAAAACCGCAAGCATAAATGCAATGCAACATATACTACAAGTTTATAATATAATTTACATGTGATATATAAATAAAACACGGACACAATTAGTCCCAAACTAAATGACCGATTAATACGTAGGCATATTTATCTAAAGAAACATATTATTTAAATACGAACCCAGATACGAGAAAAAGGCAATTTTCATCACATAATATGTTTCCCGTTGTGGGAATCTAACCCACCTTTGTCGTAACAGTTAGTGTCACTGACCACTGTGCCGAGCGGGTTGCCAAATGTATATATATATATATATATATAAAATATAACATAAGCTTATTCCGAGTACTACATACAGTAAGCCAGTTAGGCTCAGACACAGATTCTTTATATGTTTGTATATGTATATATTTTTCAATTTATGTTCGTAATTTTGTATATGGTTTCCTAAAATTCAAACAAATTATAATAAAAATCAATTTTGTTGTTTTCGTTATAACCATTAGTAAATTCTTGAGAACAGAGGATTATCCGATTTTTATTACTTGAGCATCTTTCACATAAAACAATTTACTGAAAGCTCTCTCCGAAGTAATATTTAAATTCAGGAAATGCTTCCGCCACAGCGATACAATGGCGTAATGAGTTTAGCAATTTGCACTGGCACTTTATTATATTATTGTCTTATAATTGTATACTTTTTTTGTTATTGTTATCAAATATATGTTTATTGTTTTCAGTGCACTTTAATAAAAGTTATTTGAGTTAAAGTTCTTTTTAATTAATTGATAAACATTGACACAAAAGTTATAAATTTTTATTACATAAATTCTTGATGAAAAAATTGTTATAAAGAATAAGTAATATTGTGTGTCGCTCAGCAGCCGATACATGGCGTTCGGCTTGCGTATTCGATGCACCAGAATTATAGCCTCGTGTATAAAAATATAGTAACGTAACATATGCTAATAATATATCGAAAAATAGTGTTGTTGTCAAACAAAAGTAGTTATTTTGTTTGTTTGTTAACAAAACAATTTATTATGGTATGTTTTGTTTGGTTTTACACCTCTTAGATGTTAAAGTTGGATGATATACATTAATATATTTAAAGTATAAAATTGGCAAGAATTATTTAATATTCGTTTACAAAAAAATGTAAAATTTATGAGTAACAATGACAAACAACAAAAATGTGAAGAACTTTAGATGTGGAAGCGTTAGAACTCGTTGAGTGTACTTTGTTTCTCGGTGTAACAATAGACCTTAAATTACAACGGGCCCTTTATTAATGGACTAATGAAGACTAAGCTTTACTGAATTAAATAATGTAATTCATATATTATTGTAACGTCTTATGGTGATCTACTCTGTGAAAGAAGACAGAAAAAACGACGTTCGTCCCTTAAACAGTGCTATTTGTGTCATCTGTAACCTTAGCTCCAAAAGCATCAGTTTTTTTTGTGTTAAGCCGATGAAACAAGCAAGACATCTACCTGGTGGTAAGTAATACCTGCTCTGTTCATAAGAAAACAGCGTAAGACGTCACCATTCTGCTCAACGCCCTGAGACATATGATATTATGTCCCAATAATTGCACAGGCAACGATGTATTTCCGGCCGGAAGAAGTGTTGTGAGTATTGTTTACAATATTGATTTGCGGCAGAGGTAGACAAGTGACGGTCCCTTATAAAAAGAGACTACTTCCCCTAAAACACAATTGTTTACTGAAATTAAAATATTAAGTTATAAATAAATATTCTCAAATTTATTTTGTGCAATGATTTTTTATATCAATACGCAAGAAACAATATAACCAGGAACAATATTTTACTAAATACTTTTAACTAAATATTTAATGGTACAATATATTTAAATTCACATTTTAATATTTAAAAACGGATGGATGAATAGATCATTAATGCGTTTCAGCTTATAATAATATAAATACGTTCTTAAATGAAAACACACTCCGATAATGGTATGGTCGCTTCAGGATATTTTTCAATTAGATAGCAAGTGTGTGCCAATAATTGTTTGTCGATTTTTATTGTAAAATACAATAAAAACCTTGTCCAAGACAGAGCTTTTACAGCTTATTTTTTCTCCAGAGAGGTCATAATGGGGGCAGCCCCTCATCCAAAATCAATAGTATAAATATTTTAGAATAATACCGTAGAAAATAAGATCCGTTATAGCTGTTAATTTGAAAAAAAAAAACTTAAATTTTTAATACAGTTATAAAAATTGTTTTTATGACAGCGGCGGTGTCAAGCCCCAGTTGAAGATCACCTCCGTAGCTGAAGTTTATTAATAAAGTTAAACTTTACACACACAAGTTAAATAAAAAACATGCCTGATTTCTAACAGAATATAGTGTGTAGCAAGCGTTTGCCATTTAATTACACAAGGTTGGGATGTTGACAGCGTATATTTTTCTTATTTCTGAAATATGTTGCTTGCTACTAATCACAATAATAATGAAAAAATGGTATATATGGCATGAGTTATCTAAATTGGAATGCTAGGTGAGCAACAAGTTATAGATAGTACGAAATATATGTTACATATGTTTATACAAATAAAACTATGCTCTGAATCGAGTACCTCCTTCTTTTGAGAAGATAGTCAAAATTACAATGTAAATGCATTATATTTTGTTAAAGTTTATTATGTAAAAATTTATATAATTATGTAAACAAATTTATAAACGGCTTGTGCTAGTTACGATCGTATATTAACGATCGTCTCTTATAGAGGACATTTTTCGTTGACTTTTTTTATAAATATACTTAGGATGTACTAATCCATAACAATCATTTTAAGGTTTGGTCCATGCATGATATTTTTGAAGCTTCTTAAATTCCCATCCGGCTTATAGAAGTTCTTATTTTTCCCTTAATATCATAATATATCATATTATCTAGCCCAATAACATAACAAAATAACAAAAATACGCTCCCCATTGGAGGTAATACAAATAAAGGCAAATAGTAGCCCTATTAAGCTATATATTAAAATAGGCGTAAATTGTATTTTACAACTAAAACATAAATAATAAAATTATTTAAATAAGGTTATTCAAATTTCTAAGTTGTCAGAAACAAATTTTACACAATTAAGTTTGGAACAGAAAAGGTTCCGTACGTAAGGGTGACAAACAATACAAACAAGCGAGTTCCAAGTCAAACACATCCCTAAAAACTTGTTCAACTCTTATGACCCTTATATTTCAATAATTTTTATTAAAATACGAAGAACAAATAAAGACCTTTTGACACAAAAGTTGAAAAGCTGTTTTTGTTACAATAGACTAGTATTCGTGGTTTTATTTCATAGATATAGATACAGAAAATTTAAAAATTGTCGTCTAATCTTTACTTTGTATAATAAGCATTTATATATGTGAAAAGCATAACCCAAACTGACTAAGCTTTAAAAGAAATATCTTAAAAATACTTTTACTATTATTCAATAGCATAAATAATATATTCATATTATAATATAAGACCCTATCAAATTCATAGTAAACAATTCTTTTATTGTTTTATTACAATTTTATATTTTTTTATTTGTAAATTTAAGTAAGACAGTGTCAATTAAAACCTTCAGTATATCCGTGCTCTGGTTTCGAGGACTCAACATCTAACAAGTGTTTATGATGTGATAAGTAGATTGGTCTACAGCGGGTTCTCTTACGGTTCTCAAACTCAAATGATATTTATATTTATTTTATAACTTTTGGGTCTGTGTGCTAGATAATCTAACGCAATTTTTTTTATTCGTGGGAAAACATCACTACGCCCCTCTGCAAAAGCATTTGAATGTGTTATTTGTTCTTTACATTCAGAAACTGCACTGGATTTTGGCTAAGGGACAAAGCGATGCAACCTTGTCCGATGCGTGAGTTCCCGTAGGAGTTTTCCCTTTTGCTCTGAGGTATACGTGAAACACATTTTCCTTCTTATCGATGCTCTATCCCATGCAGCGGGATTCCAAGGAGTCAGGATGTCTAATAACGAGAACTTACACTCTAAACAATTTTCCTAGAGTTTTTTGCATCACCTATACTACGCAGATACGTTATATTAACTATATATATATTGAGTTCACAGATTATCGGAGAGTCATAAGCACTGTAATAATAAATAAGAATCTCTATAGTTTAAGCAACTTAGGCTTCGAATAGATGTAAGAACACAAGTTCATAGCAATGAAGCGGCGTTATACGTATAGTGTTTTTTATTAGTAGTGTGCCACTAAATGTTTGAAATCTTGATTTACCACTAATGACAACGCCTGAAGTAAAACGCCATTTTATTGCCATATGTTATTTTACTTACATCAAGATCGAGTCTATCTTTTTCTAAACAATAGATACAAACATACAAGTGAAATTTTAACAAAAAATATGACCAATTCCAAACAGCATATAATTATTTTATGCAATATAAGCACAAGTGACTTTTCAACGAGAAAAATTTCACCGATTTCACATTATTTTACGCAACGTGCTCTCTCTACAACATTGCGTCGCGATTGCGTGGTCATCTACCCCGTAACCACGGCCGCTGGAAAGTGCTCGAAACGTCGGGAATTCAAAAATTTAAATTAAACGCGATAAAATCCGCAAAGTAATTTTGTTTAATAATATATTCATTTAATCAAAATATTGTCTACGACACATTTTATGTTTACATAATCTTTATGTGAAATACTTCATGCCACTGTACAATAAGATGTTCCATACACGTACAAAAATATTCGATGTTCATTTCAAAAGGTAAAAAATTAACTCTTTTATGGAATATTTGTTTTCAAAATTTTATAATTTCTAGTAAACGTTCTAAATATATATTGTAACATTTCGTTACATTATCTTCCTCACTAAAATTATAAGAATACACAATAAAATATAAAATTATAATCTAAAAGACTGTCTCTGCAAAGTACACTGGGGTGGAAACGGCGTTCATGTTATTTAGAGTTGATGACAATTAGCTTTGTTAAACAAGAACAGGAAGTCCTTAAGATTTCACCTAATCGAATTATGTCAAGATATTTCCAAAAACTTTGGATGTTTTATTTTTTATTTTCCGATTTACTTATTTACTCTAGCGTCATTGCGTCTTTGTGTGTGACGCAAGAAGACACCTAGCTTTAGTAAATTTTCTTTCATTGAAGTCAGTTCTTATTGCATTTTGTAATGAAAATAATAATAAAATTTCATACACTCTAAAATATGCTAATTTCCACATTTTTTGTAATATCTTAATATATGTAAATCTCGAATCTCGATGTTTGTTCGGAATGAAATCCTAAAATATTTAACCGATTTTAACATATCGTTGCCCAAAATGTGCAGTTTAATCCAACTTACAAGATAGAATAGCTTACATCTTAATTTATAATTGCAATAATATTTTATAATCATTTATTTTTCTATTATTATTATTTGATGCAAAATGTTAGCCTCAAAACGATTGTGACAGTTTGCGATATCTATTATTGCGTTGTCTGTGTCAGTAGATGGCGCTGTTTAATAGTGTTAACTTTTCGTTGATAATAAAAGAATTCAGACAATAAAAAGTGATTGGTTAAAATTAATTAGTTTTGTTAATTTATTTTTTAATAATTATTGTCTTTTGTTAAAAACAAAAATGCAACTTCATAATGCCCTTTTTTATACCAGGCCATTAAATAAAAAAAGTAATGAATAAAATAAGTTCCCAGCATACGTATAAATTTGTAAATTTAGATTTTTACAAATATTTAATACAAATATTTTGAATATAAATATTCAATGGCGGATTTGATTTTAGATTCTGTAAATATTCGTTATTTATTATTTTATACGATAGTTGTTTCTTTACGCTTGACGACGCAGGTAATCAACTTTATTTCTTGGTGTTTTAATAACCATGCAACTAAAACATTTATGTAATAAAACATGACTGATATTTCCGTTTTTCTTAAGCCCTAAATTGTTTTTTTTTCAATGTAAAACAAGTAAAACCTAGCCGCTGCAACGCGTGGCGTCTGCTAGTATATCGTAAAATAATGTGTACATTTAGCTCTGCTACATATACAAAATATAAAATTGGATCTTAAATTTCGTGGAGACAGTCCGCTTAGTTAAGTTTTATATATTTTGTTAAAATATGAAGAAAAAATGTCACGTCTTAAAGTTTTCTACTTTGAGAATAATAAAGTACAACCGCGGTGCCTATTTCTGCCCTAAATTAGTTATGTTAAAATAATTTTCCCTTCTGTTTTGAAAAGCATCGTTTGACTCCTGAAGAATCACAACGTAATATCCTATGTCTCACAGCCGTAAACCGACATACGGGGTATCACTTTCTATTAAGCGAACGATCTGCCCTTATTGTCTGTTTGTTTCATCTTATATATTTATATATATATATATATATAATACATATAAATTATGGCTCATTACGAAAATATAATTCTGTGTACCGTGCTTTTTGATGTCCTGGTGTTTTTTATTACATATAGCAACTTATAAAAAAGTATGTTAATGGAATTTTCTGTTACGTAAAAAGACGTTAAAAGTTTGATATTTATTTGTATATAACGAATATTTGCTCACGAATGATATGTGCTATAAAATGTTTTTAAAATGTGTATTATTAATTCATTGGTTTACTAATAAAGTGTATGAAACACTATCAATAAATCGCTAAATGTACGTTAGTAAATTTAATTAAATCTCTATTACAAAAATTTAATTTTAAGCACGCAGTGAAGCTTAGTCAACTTAATCCGGATTTCAGCTTCAAGTATAAATGAAATAGTTATCATCGCTCTACGAAGATTATGTTAATTAAACTTATCCCATAGAGATATCAATTGTTAAAATTTTAGTTCAACGAATTTATGAGATTTAGAAGGGTTTATGAATAATAATAAAAGGTGTAGCCTATAATACTATGACTTGATTATTTATGCCGATGTTTTATAAACCTAGTTTTTGTTCATGTTGGCAACCTCAATATCTTTGAGCTCTTTTTTTTGTGTACCTAAAGCAGTAACGATTATAGGATGCTTTTCTTTTTGTAAAAAAGAGCGTGTTATGCAAATTATAAGATATCTATTACCCTTCAAGCTTATTATTGTATGTAGTTAAACAGAACTGGTTTGCATAAATTTTAATGTTCTATAAAAATTAGCTTTTAATATGATTCAGTAATTTTAATTAATTTAGAATTGCAATTTGTTTTAAAATTGCATACCCTTCGTAAAAAGGAATATTGACATAGTAATACTTTGTCTGACGCCAACGAGATCGACCTGTCTTGGCGTTCATTAAAATAGCCTATGTCCAACAGTGGACTGCTAAAGGCTGTTTGTGAAGATGATAAATAAGTTGCAAAGCAGCAAATTTATATACTGATACAGTTGTATGTTATGGATTAATTAAGCGCCTTATTGTATCTTTAAATTCATAAATTTTATTACTGCTTCAACTTGTTTAATAATATGATTAAAAAAGTATATAATAACTAGTCAATAACTCTTAGTTACTTTTTTAACTCTCAGAATCGAAAAATTTGTTAACAGTTTTATATCATGAAAACGTTTTCACCAATAGGCATTTGCTACAATTTAACACGACTCATACAAATTCTTTTTCATATACTTTGGATGTTCCGACCATATATTATTACGTGACTGGGATAAAAATGAATACATAACAAAAAGCTTATAGGATTGCAAGAATTGGTGCTATTTGCTAGGACTTATACTCATACGTAAGTAAAGATCTTTTTGTGCACAGAACGCTAAATTTGCCCAGAATAATATTTTTTGCACGAGATTTAAAGTAAATTTATGATTATGAAGACTATTTTTGTACGGTAATAAATAAAGTGATAACAAGAGCACGGTTTTATTGCAACAGTAGTACCATAGATTAAGAAGTAACAAACTGTATTTGTATGGCGTAAGTAATTTAAGTAACCTAAAGCTATTATCAAAAAGAACATTAGTTTATAATTAAACGAATAACACATTAAGGTATAAACCCCAGAAGAAATGCATTGTTCTGTCGGTAATAAAACATATCACGACACGATTATCTGCTAAAATATACCTTTTTTTCTTTTTTAAACATACATTTTTACATTTACATGGCGACGTCATAGGTTGTGATAAAGTTCTGACCCCTCGAAATATAGTCAGCGAGAACTGGCAGAACCCGGTAGTACTGAGCACATCTGAGCGGCAGGAAGTATGGAAAAGGAAAGAGCTACACGGAATGTTCATGAAGGCTCTACATGAGCCTCATGTAGAGTTGAAAGCTTCCGTAAACTGGTTACGTTTCGGCGACATCTTTGAGGAAACTGAGGGTTTTGTCATTGCAATACAAGACCAAGTGATGAAGACGAACAAGTACCGGAGGCACAACCTGACTGACGGCACCCTACGCACGACACGTATCCACGTGTCGGGCATGACACCTTCCTGGTGAGTCGCTCAGACATGTGCTTTAGGTTACTCCGCGCTCTCTGACACTGAGTATTTGAACAGATACAACCAAGTAGCCAGGATACTCCATAAAAAGCATCTTATCATTAAGTCTCATCTCTAAGTTATGATGCTGCCACACTGTCAGTATGCAACGGAGGTGGTTCTCGAAAACTACTACGCCTGGTTATATTGGGACAGATCTGTTATTACGGACAGAACAGTCACTTCTAATAAACCTGATGTAATGATAGATAAGATCAAGCCCAGATGTTTTAGTAGATACAAAGTACCCTACCTTACGAAAACCTCGTTCGGGCCCAAATAGAAAATAAGAGAAAATATTTAGACCTCGCTCATGAGGTGACTGACATGTGGTACCATGGTGGTGTGAAATAATAGTGATATCGGTCAATGGTTTGATCCCAGACGGTCTCGCGCAACACTTAAGATTTGTTTTGAACCCGGCCGTCTGTGCTTTTGCCGGGAATAAGCCGTTTCTCTCCTTCAGAGGGAAGAGAGAATGGGGGAAATAATAATAAAGAAGCTCAAATGATTTTAAAAATACTTTTTTTATGACGACAGTTTTATAAATCAGTAACAAATAATGAAGTTTTTCCATTTGTCATTTGTCTAGTCGTCTACTGTTAAATGCTACAATGTAATAAAACATTCAAATTCAAATATAGTTATTCCATATACAAGTGTAACACTCGGTTATTGAATGTCAAGGACGCTATCAGCGGTTCGGAATAGGACGCCTCCGACCTGAGAAGAACCGGCGAAAGAAGCTCAGCGGGCCTATTTTGTCATCTTTCAAAATTATCAAATATATACATATAAATTTTCTAATGAGCTACATACTGTTATATCATACGTATACTATATTTGAAAAAGCCTGGAGCGAGCATTCCATTACCAGGCTATGTTATCATTAATAAATCCATTTATGTTATAATAACCTTTAACACATAAACGTTCCCTTACTACTTTTTTTAATTTATTAACAGTTAAATTCTGGACGTTTACTGGGATTTTGTTGTAAAAGCACACAGATTGTCTCACAAAAAATTTACTTATTCTTCACAGTCTAGTTGCTGTAAGAATTAAATTATGTTTTTTTCTAGTATTTTTGTTATGAGCATCACAATGTCTGCGAAAATCATTTCTATTTTTTTGCACATACATATGGTTTTCGAATATGTATTAAAAAGCAACGGTTAGTATTTAAATCTCCGTGAACAATTTTCTCAGGGATTTTTTGGGCTCAGTTTATAAACCGCTCGAATAGCTCGATTTTTGCAGGACAAAAATCGTATTAGTATCCACTGCACTTCCCCACAGTAGAATGCCATACGACATTACACTGTGGAAATGGCTAAAGTATACTAACCGGGCCGTCTTCACGTCGGTTAATTGTCTGATTTTCTTGACAGCATATACTGCAGAGCTAAGTTTATTCGACATTCTATTAATATGAGGGCCCCACTGCAATCTGGTATCTATTGTTATTCCCTGAAACACGGTTGACTCTACAACGTCTATCTCTTCCTCATCTAAAAACACTTCACATTTACTCGGTCTTACATTTGGAGTAATAAATTTAATACATTTTGTCTTCTTCTGGTTTAGTAGAAAATTATTGGCTAAACCAGTGCGCCACTCTAGAAAGTATTATTTACATCTTCATTTATTGATGTATGTCGTTTGACTTTAAAAATTAAGGAATTATCATCAGCAAATAATACTATCTCTTCGTTTTTATTAATAACATATGGTAAATCATTTATGTAGATTAGAAAGAGAAAAGGCCCAAGAAAAGACCCTTGTGGGACACCCATATTTACCGGGGCCCCGGATGATCTTCTACCATTGACGTGAACCCTCTTAGTTCGGTGGCTCAAGTACGAAGACATTAGATTGTGTGCGGCATTTCTTACACCATAGTGACGTAATTTCCTGACCAGATTTTCATGCTGTAGGCAATCAAAAGCTTTTTTAAGATCGCAAAAGATGCCTAAGGCATCCTGCGATGCTTCCCAAGCCTCAAAGATGCTCTTAATTAGCCTAATGTCAGCATCAATCGTGGAGCGACTCCTTGTAAAACCGTACCGTAACCGTCTGTTATTAATAAGACAGTTACTGTTAAAATATTTTATTAATTGGTTTAATAATAGCTTTTCAAATGTTTTACTAAAAGTAGGCAAAATAGAGATATAACCAGTATAACTCTACTGTGCTTCATTAGGTAATGAAACTTGCCTCTCTGGATGCTTACATTAAATATTGTTGCTAGATGTGGTGATATTACTTCAATAATCAAATTTATCACCTTAACAGGGATCTCCCAAATGTTTTTAATATCCAATTGTCTACATGCACTTATAATGTCTTTGCTATCTACATGAGTAAAATTTAACATTTTTGTACATTAAATAACATTATCTTTTAAAAGTGATACGGAAACTGTTTAAGAAGACAAAAGTGATTTGGTAGTTGAAACCGGAATGTCCGAAAAAAATCTCTCGAAATAAGCAGCAACATCTATGTCAGCTGCAATTCTATGGTTATCAACATTTAAAGTTATTTTAGAGCTGCTTCTTGCGGCCTTTCCGGTTTCGCTAATAATAATATTCCAAGTCATTTTCACTTTATCTGATGATTTTTCAATTTTATTTTTAAGGTATAAAAATTTAGCCATATAACACACTTTTTTAAATATTTTAGAATAAGCGCTAACATGGGCAACAAAGTTATTGTTATGGTTATATGTTCTTTGTCTATAAAGCTCATATAATCTCCGCCTGCTTTTATGAATTCCGACTGTAGCCATTTGTATTCACTAAAGGCTGCAGAACCTTTAGATTTAACCGTTTTAGAAGTAAATATAGTATTACATAATTTTCCTTTTAAAGTGAATGATGCGCTAAAAAGCACATGTGGATTTTCATCATAATGTAAATAAGTAAGTTTTTGTAATATATTACTTCTGAACTTCTCAATGCGCTTTTTATACGTAGGAACAAACATTTTTGTTTCTTGTGAACTTTTGTTAAATAACATTTTATCTATTTGAAAGGAGGCAAATTGACCACAATGGTCAGAAGTTAACATTTTAATAATTGATTTATTTAACGGTTGACAATTAGTATATATATTATCTATACATGTTGCAGAAATCTGAGTAATTCTTGTTGGTTCCTTAAAAAATTTAGAAGGTTATATAAACTTAACAATGATCTGAATCTAAATCTGGTATTGCAATTATCTAATATATTAATGTTAAAGTCACCACATATTATAATATCCTTATTAGATTCAGATAGTTTTAACAATATTTCTTCTAGAACAACTTCAAAATGCGTCTGTACACGCATACAACAATGAAGTGCTCAAGCTCTGCACAGGCTATTTCAATAGTCCGTTCAACAGAGAAACTCACAATATCTTTACGATTTTTAAATCTGAAAGTCGTCGTCGTCGTTTCAGCCTGTCAAAGCCCTCTGTTGAGCATAGGCCTCCCCCATAAGTCGCCAAGAGGAACGATCCTGTGCCACCTGCATCCATCGACCTCCGCCACATTTGCACAGGTCTTTCTTCCCAACGGTTATCGGTTCTACGAGCTAAGTGGGCGGCCCATTGCCACTTCAGCTTGTTAATTTTGCGGGCTATGTCGGTTATCATGGTTCTTCTGCGGATGGCTGCGTTACGCACTTTATCACGCAGAGAAATCACCGAGCATAGCCCTCCATAGCTCGCTGAGTGACTTGGAGCTTCTCATACGGCCGGCAGTGAAGGATCCACATCTCAGTGCCATAGGTCATCACTGGCAACACACATTGGTCAAAGACCTTAGTCTTCAGGCATTGAGGAATATTGGACGAGAGGATAGTCGTAGCTTCCCGAACTCTGCCCATCCAAGCTGGATTCGTCGATGGACTTCGGCATCGAAGTTGACTCTCACCTAATTGGACACTTGTCCCAGGTAAATATATTCGTCAACAACTTCGAGCACAGCACTCCAACAACCACCGGCGTAGGACATGCACTGACCGTTAGACATAACTTTCGTCTTGTCCATGTTTATCCTAAGGCCCACGTGTTGAGAAACACTGTTGAGGTCATTGAGCATAGCATTTAGGTCCTCCAGAGACTCGCCACGATGACTATATCGTCGGCAAATCTAAGGTGGGTAATACACTCGCCATTAATGCTTATCCTCGTCCTTTGCAATTCAAAGTTTGAAGGGTTCTCCAATGCAGCGGTGAAGAGTTTCGGGGATGTTAATCACCCTGCCTTTACACCTCTTGCAATTGGATAGCTTCGCTACTGGATTTTACTCGACGGACATTGTGGTTTTGCTGAATAAACACCTCAAAACCTCGATATACCTGACTGTCAATTATGGAACGCTGCAAGGCCTGCAGCACAGCCCAAATTTCGACAGAATCAAAGGCTTTCTCATGTCCACAAACGCCAAGCATAAAGGCAGATTATACCTCGGTCTTCTGTATAATCTGCCGCAGAGTAAATATGTGGTCATGGTGACTAAAGCCTTTTCAAAATCCAGCTTGTTCGGTGGCTGGAAGTCGTCTAGTCTGAAGCGAGACGATTCAAGATAACTCTCGAGAACAGGACATAAACGCGGCTCAGAAGGGAAATCAGTCTGTAGTTCTTCAAGAGGCTTTTATCAACTTTCTTGAAGAACAGTACCACCAAAAGCATTAACAAAATTAAAAAGCCTCTGAAGGACTAAGGTATCGGTTCTCCACCCACTTTCAGAAGCTTTGCTGTAATTCGTCCTCACCAGGTGCTTTGCCGTTCTTAAGTTTTCGAGAGCCATCGTATCTCGATCAGACTGACTTCCGGATATTTTCGGAGTTGTGCCGGTATGCTTTTGTTTTGGGTCGTCACTGCTTTCAGTAAGCGGTTCCGACGACGATGTGTACAGCTGTCCATAGAATCTCTCGATCTCACTCAAAACTTCTGGTCTACCGGAGATGACGGCCCCACTATCGGTCTTCAACTTAGTAAGCTGGCTTTTGTCCAACAGACAGATCTCTGGCGAAGACTTTAGAACTTTGGTTCAATCACCTCTTTAATACGACATTTATTAAAGATGCGCAAGTCATGCCGCATACACATGGAGATCTGTCTATTTAGCTGCCTGTAGCCTAATATGTCATGTCACGCTACGTCCGTCTCGTGCCCATATCCTAAATGCCGAAAGCTTTCAGCTCGAGCTAATAACCGCTTCCAATGCCTAGACACCTGCAGCACTGTGGACGAAACTAACGCTCAGCTCGAGGAAACTGTCCGTACTGTGGGTACTAGGTTCTACAAGGCGCACCGCAAGCCTAGAACCCAAAAACTCTCTGATCACACTCTGAACCTTATGGAAATCTGAAAGTACTATTAATAATTATTAAAGAGCCAGCTCCTATAGCTCTATCTCTACTGAACAGGCTAGCAACTTGGTGACATCCAAGATTTAACATTAACCGATATTCTAGTAGCCAATGCTCAGTAATACATAATACATCAATTTTACAACTATTTAAGAAGAGTTCAATTTCAAGTTCTATATTGGCTATTCCCTGAATATTTTGATGTACCAGGTCCATACGCTGTATGCTTTTATTAAAAAATTTATTTTTTATAACATTATTATTTAGTAATAAAAAGTATTGTTTATTTTGCAAGAGATTTTCTCCGTTGTCTCAATATTTCATTTAAATTGTTTGGAACGGATTCCAAAATAATGGATGTTACAATTTGTTCCTGTTCAATAGAAGCAGGAGTCAAGTCAGCCAAACATTTGGCTGAATTGTTTAAAATTCAATAATATAGCATACTAGCTGATTTTTTTCTATAGAAATTTGATAGGTGCATCCAACCATATGTCAAATGAAAATTGTTACAGTCAATTATATTTTTAATGTTAATAATATCAATTTTGTTATTATTGTTGTGGGTTGATAGTTTACAATTATTATTGTAAAACATATACATGGTGGTTTTCCTGTGGCAACTCCTTAATGTTGGGAAATGTGAATAATATTACCTTTTTTACATCTAGTTTATTAAATCTTTCATAAAATTGTTGTAGGTGTTGTCTATTAACATTTTCCCGACTCCCAATTAAGATAATTAAGATAGTGTTGAGGCAATGAGTATCAGTCAATATTTTTTTGATTATATATAAGTAAGTTGCTCCTGGCATACAGTAATTAGTTACTGATTCTCCCATACACTTGTCTAGAAAAGAAATATGTTTTTCTTAACTATTATCTCAAAGGCTACCGTGAGGCACCAGACTCTGAGACAGAGACTTAGAATCATATTCCAGCTGTGAATGAACCTGTATGCTTTGACAATTGCATACACAATTTCGGGTCAAGGAGTCAAAACGGTCTGAGTTATTTTTACATTAATCTAATATGTCATTCATAGCCGAAATGTGTTCAGAAATTTCTCTTTGAGATGCCTCATGTTTCTTAGTTAGGACATTTAAGGATTGCATTAATGATGCAATCTCAGCCTGCAGTGAACTGACACTAGCATCATGAGACAAATGAGTTATCATAGCCTCATTGTAGCGTACATTCAATTTCGCTTTGAGTTTATTTCTATCTTTACAAATTTTGCCATAGCTTTTACAAATACTATGCCCACATTTCAACAATTTCTCTGTCTTCTTTATAGGTTTATTAATTTTTTAAAATTTGTTTTGTTTATTTCTGCTGATTACTGGACGGCAGGCTCCACAGTCATCACCAGTCAAATCTATTGTGCTAATATTGTTACTAATATTTCCTCAACTAATTCACTATAAAGATTTTGGGTTTGAGTGTTCCTTAAGTTCTGGTTCTTAATTTCAAGTAATCTAATTTTTTTATGAGCCTCATTTAATTCAGCCCTCAGCTTAGAGGTGAGGCTGAGAGCTTCCTCATATTCACCCCTACACTGGTCAAACCCATCAACTATACTTTGCAAATAATTATTTTGTTCTTGTAAGTTTAAATATTTTAAATTTTACTGACCAAATTCTTGTTTTAGTTTGGTATTTTTGTTAATAATTTGCAAAGTTTCATGTTCGTAATCGGCCATTTCCCTCAGCAATTGCTCACTCTGCATTTTAGCTTCTTTTAACTCTTTCAGAGTCAAATGGAGTTGTTCCTCGACCTGACGGGCCTTGGTATTGCGGGTCATTATTTTTTATGTTAAATTGATAAGAAAATTATAAGAATAAATTATAATGTGAGCTCGTGGAGAGGATATAGGGACAATAAACTTATTTTAAACAGAAAGTCGTTACCTGCGCAGTGACAGCTACACTTCGTACACCGTTAGACACGATAACGCTATAATTAGGGTACACAATGTAGATACTATTATTTAATTGTTACAATTATGTTTTGAGGAGGCTTAAAACATTACAAATTCCACTTATATTTAAAAAAAAATATAATTAATAGGGAGTATTTACAATGACATGTGGGTCTTGGAGTTGCCACATAAAGAAAAAAAGCACTCAAACACTCTGTCCTCCGCTTTTTAGAACGAATTGTTTCCTGCGATTGCTTTTATATAATTTATTCTGGTATTTTTGGGACGCCCTCTACTCTTTTTGCTATTGAGCGTAGCCTAAATCGTGACTTTGTAAATGCCGTATTTTGGTTTTGATGAACAACAAAAATTTTGTAAGTGACGTAAGTAGAAGACGTAAGTTTACGCATTTATAAATAAAATCACCGTTCATAAATAAAATCACCGTTCATATCTGTTTATAAACTTCTTTTGATTGATAAAAAATTGCAATATACTTTTAATTACCTTTTTAGGAAATTGCAACTTTAAATTAGCTGACAAATAAAGAAACCTTTAAGCAGAGCAAATATTTAGAAAGAAGTATACTCCCTTATAGATGGCTGATCCCTTGATTCCCGATTGCAAATTGTCCGTTGTAACTAAATTCTCTAAGGTGACCTCTTTCTATTAGTACTGTTAAACAGCAAAGTTAATAGAAGTGAAATAGAAATATATGATTTTTTTAAATATTTATAGAATAACTACGGCCTCGTATTGCCCCTTTCAAAGTAAGTGTTACGTTTTATTTCTTTGTGAAATGTGCCAAAGTCCCTTGAGATTCTCAGAGACGGTACAATATTATTAAATTATAATATAGTAATAAAAACGAGGGTAACATAAATATTTACTAGATTTTTATAATAGTAACAACATAACAACATTTATGACAAAGAAACCACTGAAGAAACTACAACAAAATAAGTCATATTCGCTACAGCGTAAATCATTAAATTGCTCATTTGATATTATGAATATAAAGTTTTTAGGTTAAAGTCAAATATAAAATTGTTGTATAATAAAATTAAAAGTGACAATTTAAATTAATGTTAAGATAAAGTAATAAGAGTAATAACGTTATTATCTTAATACAATTAACACGAGCTTTCTGCTGAAAACTTCAGATTAAATAGCAAATTTGACCGGCGGTATTCAATTATGCATGCCAAGTGCTGTGTCAGATACGAAGTACGGAACGTAAAGCGATGCATATTTAATTTTTATGCCAGTTGAAAGTAGAGATTGTTCTGTTATGTACTTTTTGGGCTTATCAAAAATAGCACAAACGTTTGCTTCAGACGGTTAAAATGTAAATGATGTAAAAAATAAAACATGTTCTCAATTATATACAAATTTCACTATAATTAGACGTCCTTAGGTCTTGGATATTCACTTTAACAGTTACTTCTTTAAAAGTACGTATTAGGCAAAAATAGTTATTTTCTGGTTAGCTAGGACAATTTTGACAGATAACCCAGTTGTCTGAAAGTAAGATGATCTATGCTTTGGCATGTAAAAAGTGATGGGCAAAACAGACAATACATTTTCATAAAATAATTAATTTTACACAGTAAAAACTTGTCCCTGTTTATAGTGATATTATAATGCCGAAATATTTTTTTTGTTGAACGTACGAAAAAGATAAAATTTTCCACAATGATTTTAAAAGATATTATCGCTAATAGGAAGATACTGGAGTATCTAAAACAAAGTTCGTCCGTTAAATTAATTTGATTAAATCGGGCCCACTGAGGAAGACGCCTATCAGTCTATATGTCAGCTTGTATATTCTTGTATATTCTTTTCGATATTATCCAAAAGTGATGATAGTGTCTATTTTTGCACTCTTACACGGAATATGCTTGATTTTAAAACGGTTTGTTATCTAATTATTGCCATCTATATGTATTACTATCAAAATTAATATGTATGTGAGTTACGCACAAAAAAGGAATTAAAGTGTAATAGCAAAGTATTAATTAAAGGCCAAGTTCATCAACATTTGAAAGGATCTTAATCGTAATGATCGTGCATATTATTTATTTTAATCATATCTTTTGTAATATTACATCTCATAAATTATTTCTGAGTTAAACATCAAATTATATTTGAGCCATATTGATGGAAAGTAAATTTACGCTACGAACACGTTGCGTTAACATTCAATCTCTTATTGATAAATGCAAATCTTTTTTTAATTATAGTATTTTAACGTACTAATCAAAATATTTAATCATTTGTCTGATATGATTATAAAAATTTAAACTTAAACTGTTTAAACAAATAAATTTGAAACTTCCTATTAATAGTGGCCAAATGGATATTTATGAATAATATAGCTTTTGCACACTCACATCACCCACTTAGAAGTTTTGAAATTCTTAGGAGTACCTCTTTCTGCTTGTGTTATATCAGTTTATAAATTACTTTTGAATTTATTTGCGATTCGGTTTTATAAACAAAACTGTTCTTCAACTTCTAGGTTGTATTGTAAAAAGTAAAGGTAGAAGTATATAAACAATAAACTATTTATTAGCATTATATATACACATATATGATTTAATTTTACATAGTTAGGATAAAACAACGCTCAATTTAATACATATTTTAGATAAAATCGATGACTATGTATAAACAAAATTTAATTTGATTGAACTTTGTATCCTTAGAACGAGAGATGGAAATTTTGTTTATCTTTTACCTAATAAGTATGCTTAATGTCGGGGGATGAAACCATAAATTTTCTTAACCGTTTTTGGGTACTGTCCTTGCTCCCTTGTTATATTATTTTTTTATGAATATCATAAATAGATATTGATCTAATGAAGTGGGATGAGCTGTGCTTTCATTTGCTTCAAACAAACATAAATTAAGCTGTGTAAATGGATAAGTGGATTTAGTCATAATATTTGTTAAGAATAATATTCTAAACATTTTAAGTGATTCCAATCCAAGCATTTTAATAAATAATACAGTTTTTGGGGATCTTATCGCGTTTAATTACTTAACAATTATTTAAAACTGTACCTGACACATTGAACGCGATAAAGTCCATAAAAACTATATTAATTATCATGTATAGAATTCGCGAAAATAACAGAGAGTATTGAATGTGTTTTGACAATTTATGTTAGTTAGTGACAGTTTCTTATAATATGTTTTTATCGATTGCAGTGACGACCACCAAGACTTTCTCCTGTTGGTTAGTGAGAATAAATGCAGCGTCGGCTGCCACAAAACCGTTTGCCACCCCGAGACATAAGATGTAACATTTCGTTTACTCGTTATACTGGCTACGGTGCCCTTCAAACTGGAAGGTAGGCTTTTGCGCTACTAGTTTGCGACAGAAATAGGCATCGTGGTAGTATTTTTCCAGACGGTCCCTTTTAAAAACCATCAAAATAAAAGTAATTTCTTACTTTTAGTTGTAATAATAATAAGATAATTTCTGCAATATATCTAACTTGGAGGGGAATTATGAAACATCTCCCCAACAACGGAATATTACTGTCTTCGCTGTTAAATATACTCTTGAACTTTATAAGCATAAACATTATATACAAGTTATACTTTATAAACTGGCATCATGTGACAGTTCTATAGGAATATTTAATACACTATCTGTCATTAGACTCTCGATCTTACTATTTTTATAAAGAACGAACTATAGGGTATTATTATAACGATGCCCCTCTTTTTACAAAAAAAATTAAAACAGTTAATGATTTTTTTTGTTGTTAATTTATAATATTGGTATGCTATGATACATTGGTACCAAATTATTCAACGTTGTACTGCATATTAAAGTAGCGTATTACTTAGCTATAACTATATAACAACACATCATCTACAACCAAACTACGCAAATCTTTTACTATGGAAATTAGATGACTGCTAAATACATTTACTTTTTTATTTTGTTAATAGATACATATTATATAGATACAAGCACCGAGACACGAAAGAAACACTACGTTTATTACTACTTTTACAGTGGCGAAACCGAACCTGCACTACTTATTCAACCTGTCGATGTTTATTCATCGCTTAACACTATTTCTGCCATTTATATTTAAGATAATAATTTATTTTTAAGGTGTCTATTTAATGAAAATGTAGTGTATGAAATGCTTTATGCACATAGTATGAATATTTATTTAAATTATTAACTTTTATGTAAATTTACTTTGTATTACCGTTAATTTTATTGCCCTGCTGCAATTTAAAAAAATGTTTACATTACAATGGTTATTGTCAGTTATTCCTAAAACATAGATATATATTCTCGTGGACTTCATTGTAGGCCAATTTAAGTAATACCTACAAAACGTGTAGCACATAGTTTAAGTCTATCTCTTAAGGTCGAGCCAGGGTGTGCAATTTAATCGCGCGAGGAGGCGCCCTTAAATATCTGTAGTATTCTGTTCACAATTATTTAAAAACTAAATAATAGCTACAACCTATCATTTAAAAAAAGAATAAACAAAATCGTAGCTTTATGGGTGCAACTGAGGTAACACTATTAATGTTATTTCAAAAAAGGTTTATTACATATTAAACTATATTTTTTATGAATTAGGATTTGTTTGTTTGAACGATATTAGAGATTTTGTTATTTAGTTATTATTTAATTAAAGAAGTTTGGCCTATAATTAAAGCTTGTCACTGTTACATGAGCCTTATTAAAGTCGATATCGATAGTTTTATACCCATTGTATCTAGTAAAAGACACAGCAATGGAATGGAAACTGTCCGTCCACTTGATTAATGATAGTAAATTTTGCAGAGAGCAATTTGAAGTAACGATGCTTGTTTATGCTATTTTTACAACAGTAATAGATTGAATAAACATGACAGGAAATAGGATTTCTGTGAAGCAACGGTTTACAGAGTGTTTACTTTCTTCCTATTCTGACTGCATTTACGGAGAGTAAGTACGTATTATTTTGTTTAACTTTATATTTTTTCTTAAGAGAAGGCCACTTTTTATTTTATAAAATAAGGGATACGTAGATGACACACTATTTTACCATCAAACCAAATCAATCCTTTTCTGGATAATCTAAATGCTTTGCACCCCAAAATGCAGTTCACAATAAAAATAGACGCAAACAACTCTTTAGTCTTCTTGGATATTTTAATCATCAAAAACTCTAAGAATACCTGAGCCGTACAGTTTTTAGGAAAGCAACCCGTATAAATAAATATTTAAATGGTGATTCTTCCATCCCTCGCAATAAGCTGCTGTCAATAAATGTTTGCTTCAGAGAGTACAACGGATCTTAGACATGAAGCATTTAACGGCTGGACTGGAAAATGTTAAGCAGTGGCACCTTTACAACAAATTCCACGTCTAAGTCGCAGTTACAGAATGATGTCAGCCAAAGCCAAAAAAGTACCTGCCGTCTTACCTTACATCAGAGGAGTCACTGACAAAATCGGTTAAATTTAAAGCAAGCTTCTATTAAAACATATTATAAGCCGCCGAAGAACATTGGCCAATTGCCTCCGTAAAATGTAAAATTCCTTTATAGATACCGGGTGTATACAAGCTCGACTGTGATTGTGGTCCCCCTTACATTGGACAAAAGAAACAAAATAACCAGTAAGATTTAGAGTCAAAGAACATATAGGCGATGCTGACCCCTTAAGAAATCTGCAATTTGCGACCACATTCTAGATAAACCTAATCATATTAGATTTGATGAACCAAAAATACTTGCAAAAGAACATTGATTTATACCAAAGATGTTCGGGAAGCGATAGAAATTAAAAGATTGTAATTTTAGTAGAGAGTATGGTTGGTCTTTGACATCTGCGTGGGATCCAATAATTTCAAAAAGTAAACCCAGAGATATAAAAACTACAAAGCCACAGGACAACTAAATGCTTTTTGTCAAAGCAATGTTCAAAATAAAGAAAATAAAATTTTAAATTTAAGTCCCTGACAATTATGCTAAAACCATTGCGATATATATACCGACTTAATCTAAAATAGAAATTTTTAAAATTTAAAAATTCTAAATATCTATTTAATTATTAATTAAATAGATAGATAGAATAAACAGCTATTCACCATTCCACTGCAGTTGGAATTTCATTCCGAGATTCAAATACACTGCATACTGGATAACAACCTCGTATTGGCAGCTTTAAGGGACATTTCTCTCATAAAATGTAGTCCGTATTGCCTCGTCGTATCTGTTTTGGAATGGAACCTTCATTTATTAAGTTAGAGAACTGGTGCTGCTGGTATTACGTTATTATTATTTTAAACTTTTGCCAGAAAAAGATAGATTATTAGTTTGTTATTCTCTTTTTGACTGACTTCCCAAAAAAAGGAGGAACTCGATTCGGATTGTATGTATTTTATATGTACCTCGTTGCTCCTTCTTGAGCTCTGAATTGCAAATTCTTTTTTTGACCGACTTCTAAAAAGAAGGAAGTACTCTGAAGTATAGTAAAGAAGGAGCGTATGATTTTTTTTTATATACCTTCTTGCCGCGTCTAGAGATCCGATTAATAAATAATATATTTCGTCATAAATGGTTTAATGAATATTTAACAAATTAAGAAAACTACCTTAAAAACACAACCTTGTGCGATTAAAATGCAAACGCCGCCGAAACCTAACAGATAGACTTAAATTATGTTATTGAATCGTGGTATGATTTGGCACAATCATACCAAGCCACAACTTGGCCAAAATTGAGTTATATATATATTATTTAACGTAAAATCACCTATATCATCATGTCGGTAAGTTTGATTTCAATCTGACATGTAGAACCAAAGTTATCAAAAAACTAAGGATGTCTAGAACCAACCCACATTATGAATAAACATATTTATTCTTTGTCGAAACTTTCCTTGTTTTTTACCATAAATATTGATTGTTTGTCATAATCTGAATCGAGACGTCAAGATCTTTCCAATTATATTCTCTTTTCAGATATATTCAAATTTGAAACTTAAATATCTCGGAAAGAGGTCGATGTGGATTGGTATGGTTTGGCACAACACGATCCAATTGTACTTATTTAAATATTCTATAATAAATTCTGGGGGAGCATGTCTATGTTTTAAGGATAACCCACAATAAGCTTTTTACTATAAACATTTTTATAAAATGGCAATTAGCTTTATTTAAAATTCATTTAAGGTAATATATTGTGAGTTTACTTAAAAGTGAATGCATTTTTTTTTATTCCATGCGCATGATACATGTGATACTTGACATTTTGATTATTTTAATACCTTAAAAGATATAAGAAATTTAAAATGCAGCAGCAAATGTAGTAGTTTCTTGCAGAGGGCAAGCTGGTCCCCTTTTTACAGGAGACCGTCTGGGTGGGTAGCACCGCGGTGCCTATTTCTGCCGAGAAGCAGTAGTGTGAAAACACTGGTGTGTTCCGGTTTCAAGAGCGCCGTGGCCAGTGTATCTACTGGCTAAACGAGACTTAACACCCCATGTCTCACGGTAGGCAGCGCATTGGCGATACCACTGGTATTACCAATGTCTATGGGCGTCGGTGACCACTTCCCATCAGGTGGCCCGACTGCTCGTCTGCCTGCGTATGCCATAAAAAAAAGCTAAAGTCACTTGCTTATTTTGCGCAAAATGGTTACATAAATAGTTTAAATAAAATTTCAAAAAAATAAACGCATTATTTAAATGATGCTGCATCACATTGATCGAATAAAGCTAACTACAGCGCAGCAAATGTTTGTTGTTCTTCCGATTTTTATCGGTTCGAATCCATTTAGGTATTATGAATTAATACTCACTAATTTCAAGCGTTCAAGTATTAGTTTAGATTGTCAATGCCTAAATGGATTGGATTGGACATTTTAGGCACATGCGCTAAATTGATTTTATTTAACAAAGAATATTACTCGATGATTTTAACTAACAATCAACTGAAATAAGATTCTATAAACCGATCCTAACTATATTGCAACTGTAGTATCTCTTGGAGAAACAGAGCGATCAATGAAACCCACGCGACGGAATATATAGTTGTCATAAAACATCGGAGACCAGTTAAGTCAAAAGTATACCTACAATTTTTTCAGAGAACTCTTGCAATCCCTTGAATCTACTAACAATATATTAAAGATTTAAATTAATCTATGTCGAGGCAAGTTATAAGATAAAATAAATTAAAAATAGACCGCAAATTAATCTAGGATAAACGACAACCCCTCGTCTCGACTCGTCTTCGACTAGGGTTAGTAGTTTCAAGGGGTCCATTTTTTTCCTTTGTCAAATAAATATAAACCTTTGCGATTGAATTGATAACGCTGGGTAGACTATTAAAATTAGATGATTTAAAGCTATGTAAAAACCCACTGTAAGTATTGGAGTGCTTTAAGGAATTTTAATTAGGTATTTTGGTAAAAAAAAAATTGTAAATCTTATATGAGATTTAAACCGCGACGAAAACCGTGTGGCCGTTTTATTCGAAAGGACGTTGTTACCCACTTATATTCTAAATGGTTGCCTAATTTAAAAATGATGTTAAACAGAACGAAACAGAATAGTACATAATAAGTAAGTTTACAAAGTCACAATATAAGTCATGAGTCAGTAGTACCGAGGGTGGAACATCAAAATTTCAAATCATGCCTCACGTGACTTGCGCTAGCGTTAATGTTACATGTTTTGGGCCTGAAGCATAGAGAATGAGGTCAATGTAGTCAGTTTCAGTCTTAGCTATAGTACATGGTTACAGATGCGATTGTCCTCTGTTACTCAAAGGTTCCCTCGGTTTCCAATGTTAATGTAGGAATTAATTTAATAATAATTTTTGTCAACTTATAATATAATATTAAAACGATGCCTACATATATATTATTCTTAGCCAAAAAATTCAAACAGTTTTTCAGAAGCCTCGAAACTAAGGATTAACGCACTGTTTCCCATAGAAGATTTTTTAAGACTTGATGTCCCCATGACGTTTAATGCACCATGTACTCTTAAACTGACAATAATTTTAAGTCTAAAGAGTTCGGTGCGGCTAGATGAGAAACTTGCCAACTTGATAAGTTAAACATTGACACAGATCACAGGTTAAAAATAACAGGTATTCTTATATTTACGTGTCAATACGAGGGTATTAATACCGAAACAGCTGAACTCAATTGTTTTCCGAGTGCAAATCCTTCCAAAACCTTTAACAATAGTTTCTACGAGCGCAAAACGTGTCTGTTCTTCTGCTCTTGAAATTCCAAAACCGCAGAAGTACCTGATAAATCTGCATCCTATTGTGCCTCTATAATATTTGTGATAATTAACGTGATTCCAACTACGGCAGCCGGTCTATTTTAGAGATGAACCAATTCGCAGGAGATATTATAGTGCACAAGTGTACGCCAAAACACAGATTCACTCTCAACTCTTTAACTATCATAGTCATACGATAGGACGGATAACCGACACGACTAGAAAGCGATTAGGCGCAGGACCAATTTTATAAAAGCAAAAACGACGCATCATAATTTATTGAGAATCGGGTGATCGCATTGCCTTAACCTGCTAGAAGACCAATAAAAAGTTGTTGAATCCATGTAGGTCTGTACCACTAGACTGCGGAGCAGCAGGGTTCGGGTGGTGAATATAGGGGGCGGCAAAATCACATTTGGCAAACGACTACAGAAGTTATTACCAGCACATATCTCAATAAGAAGTCGTCCGGTAACTTGAAGTGTATAATTAAAAAGGATAAAAGGATATTTTTTAGCAAAAACATGAAAGGAAAATATCAGTTAATTACTTAGAAAGTACAATTCGAAAGTGTTTTAAAATAAAAGCATATTGAAAACCATTGCAAAGAAATTTAAATTCATTGAGTTCAACATGCACTCATAAGGAGGGTGTGTGAGTTTTGTATAAACGGAAAATCCAATTGAAAATCTTACGACTGTTGCAAACAAATTCCTCACACCTGTTCCAAAAACAAGAAAATTGAGTACTAACAAAGTTTTGAAAAGAGATTGTACCTTGAAAAAAATTTAATCAAACAAAATTTAAATTTTGTTTGCGGTATTATGAAATGCATAATGAAGTTAAGACTAAGATTGAATGCAATATTTTCAATACACTACTTGACGCGTTATATCTAAAATTATTAGGACAAATAATCATCATCATCAGCCTTACACACCCCTATTTATTAGGGGGCTTTGGACCGTACCCCATCACGCTGGTCCAATGTGGGTTGGTGGGAGGACCGACTTTTTACATGCCCATCCGACGAGTGGATCATCTTACTTATCAGACCATTGGGTGATCGGCCCAAATTGCCCTAACCAACTAGGAAACAACAATGAAAATTGTTGTGTCCTCGCAGGATTCGAACCCATGACCTCCGGTTACATAAAAGTTGGACTACCATTAATTAGTAGATATCAAAATAATTAAATTTTATTTTATTCGACTATATTGCCTATAGTATTGCGTTTCAACACAACAGTGTTTTGTATCTTTATATTTTTAAATCGACCACCAGTTGAAAAGTTGTTTTTAAAGTTTAATTATTAATTTAAAAAAGCTTATAAAAATATCACTAGCTCCCAAACTAAGCGTTATAGTATTAATATTAGTTGAAACAACCCATTTTAATTTGCTTAATTAAATAATAAAATACATTCAACAGATTTAGTTGATATAAAAATAAATGGGTAATATCTTGTACCTTTGCCAGTGAAACTACTAATTTTAAGAAATAGATGAAGTTTTAATATTTTTATAAGCGCAGTATGTAAAATGCAAACATCACGAGATCTAATCCAGGACTTATTGAGACGTTTTTAAAGTTTCTGTTTTAATTTCAAAGTTTTAATGACTTGTTGGTGTTATTTTTCTTATAATTTTGTTTTAAGTTTAAAGGACTTTAATATAATTCTAAAACAACAGCGTCTTTAATACTTTAAATATACACTCCTGAAGATTCTGAAATGCTTACGACGTGATTGAATTTCTAAAATTAATTTCATAAATGAATCATATCAATGCCACAAATTTACGGATTATCTGAATTTTTGGAACATTGATTTAACCAATGTTTAGGTAGGTGTTACCTATCATCTTATCTCGCTTTTATTAATTATTTTGTAATAAGCAGTTAATTAGATATTTAAGAAATTAAGAAAATTACGGCAACAAAAATCACAACCTCATGCGATTAAATTACAAACGCTGCCAAAACCGTAAATGACAGTCATAAACTACTTTTTGAATTGGTCTACAATAAAGTCTGCAATAACATATATCTATGTTTAAATAATAACCCACAATTAGTATTTTAAGGTAAAATTTTTAAAAATAGCAATCAGTCTTATATTGCCCAAATGGGTTTGTACTGTTCGACGTCGTTCATTTTGTTTTATTAAAATTTCACTCATGTCGCTCATTTTTAAGAAATTCTATTTAGAATACTTTAAAACTTTGGCCGCGCTAAGCAAAAGTTTGTTCCAATATCAAAGTTCTCTTCGTGAACTCCGTTAACTTTTCAGTGATACTAAAGTGAGAAACCGTCAGTAATTTAACAACGTAAATAAAGCTTAATTTAAAATGATTTTTATGTTTTTGTCAATATGCATTTATTTGGATAAAAGGGACAATGTTGCTGTTGTTATTTGTTACATTTATAATAGTTTTAAAAATCTTTAAAAAGTAAAAATTATTACAATTCTTTATCACACTTTTGATTTCATAAATCTCAAAGAGAACTTTAAAAAGTAAAAATGATGACAACAACTGAACATCTCTTATACGAAAAAACATTGAAATGGTGGAACTCATGTGACACAAACAACAGCCGAGTCGATGCATAACAACACTCAACACACTAACACCATCACAGATGCACAACACTTATCTCACACGAGGAGAGTTCCGTTCCAGGTAGCGGCTTACAAGAATCTCCCCCGCTATATTTCAGATCCGTCTTTTATACACGATCTTGGACAGACATAACGTCAATATCGAGACTTCTTTTCTCTAAGTATCCGCTTTAGAAATATAGTATTTTGACAATAGATAAGTCCACAAATTTGATGGCATTGACCTCCTCTAATGAATGCAAAACTTGGTCTTTGGACCGACTTCCTAGATCTGACGTATGTCCTTACACATTTAAGGCAATTGGGTAATCAGCCCATTTGCTCGAACCACCCATAAGAAAACAACGATTTCACAAAATAATTTTCCCGACTTATTCGAACCTCCGGTTTGTAAAGCTATTTTAAAGCCACTGGGCCACATTATATTCACATAATATTAAATGGTTCCAAAGTTTGTGATAATTATTTATAATACAAATAGTAACTCAAACAATAATAAATAAAAATCCTCCTAATTTATAAAGAAAAAGAATTGGTTATTTTTAAAAAGTGTGTAAGCTAAGGACAATTTACTATTATTTTTTATTTTTTTAAGTTTAAAGTTTATATACTTAGTAATTAAAATATCTTTTACAATTTGACAGTGACATAAACAAAAACCCCTTCATTGTCCTAATGCTGAGCAAAGGTCTCCCCTAATTCATTCCATGGTTGGCCATCTAGTGAATGATCTGGCCACTCAATACAGAAGGTGTTTAAATCATCCCGCCTACCTCCTTCTTGGCCTACCACGACGTCGGCGCCTTTCTGATATTTGCCCATCAATTAAGATACATACTCATACCTTGGCCAGCCCAATCCCATTTTAGTCTGGCGGCTTTTCTGCCCACGTCGGTAGTTTAATTATGGGAACGCAACTTTACATTTCCAATTTCTGACTCTTTGACAAACTTGAACTTGGACTTCTGAATTTTAGTCAGTGACGTTTGAGCTCCGAAAATTATGACGGGCAGAATACACATTTTGACAAGCGTTCGCTTTAGAGAAATGAAAGATCTCTTCAAGAACACTCTTAAGGAGCAGTAGCTCTTCTAAGCATTTTTGATTCTGCGATTAATTGCCCACTCGTGCCTATTTCCGAAGGACTATCTATTTGCTGCCCATCTACTTCAATCTTACTTTTTGTGCTGTTAGTCGTTAGTTTATTTTGCCATGCCCAATCCCATTTTAGTCTGGTGGCTTTTCTGCCCACGTCGGTAGTTTAATTATGGAACGCAACTTTACATTTCCAATTTCTGAGTCTTTGACAAACCTTGAACTTAGACTTTGAATTTTAGTCAGTGACCACGTTTGAGCTCGAAAATTATGACGGCAGAATACATGTTGACAAGCGTTCGCTTTAGAGAAATGAAAGATCTCTTCAAGAACACTCTAAGGAGCAGTAGCTCTTCTAAGCATTTTGATTCTGCGATTAATTGCCTTCTCTGCCTATTTCCGAAGGACTATCTGGCTCAAATAAACGTACTCATCGACATTGTCTATTTGCTGCCCATCTACTTCAATCTTACTTTTTGTGCAGTTAGTCGTTAGTTGGGTCTTTGTTCTATTCATTTGAAGTCCAGCCTCAAGGCTTGCTGTGATCAGGTCTTGTAGCTTATTATTAAGCTTTGTTGGTGACGTAGCAAAGCGGACAATATCGTTGGCGTAGCGCAAGTTGGAAGTCTTCTTTCTCTGACAATAATGCCTTTTGTTGCCAATGGACTACATAAATTTATATTCTGCCAAAACTGAACAGTCGAACGGCTCATTCATACATCCTGGTGGTTGACAGACAGGCGGCCAGACGACGGAGTCTAAAGAATAACAGTCTATAAATTAACACAGGCAATAAACAACCTTATTATAAAAGTTACTAGCAAAAGACATATAAAAAAGACCATTATCACAGAGCCAACATTAAAACATCCATTAAACGCGTTCATTTTAACTCTTAATTTACTGGTATAGTAATTTCATGCCGTGGTTATTTGCAATAAAAACGTCACGTTCAGCCACATAAAAACATCACACGTATAATTTTAATTTCAAAATTAAATAAATTAAAATAAGTGTTACCATGAACTGTATAAACTTATTAACTATAATTTCTATATCGATTGTTGTTTTGCGGTTTTATTTCTTTCATTTTGATGATCATTGTATAATAATAACTGTCACTCCCATACAGTTCTTATGCAACTTCTATAAGCCCTGTGTAATTTACATGGCAACTACACAACGCTTCAACAGGCTTTATGTCAAAAATGTTTTATTAGTAACAAAACTCGTTAAACGGGTGTTGAACGGCTGTGTAACTTTTTATTAGTAAGAGTTTATGTGTTTATCCGAATACTTTTTTAACCACATTAAATATTGAAAAGACGAAATGAGCATTATCTTCCCCCCTTTTAGGTCTCTCTTGCTGAACTGAACCAAAATGTTCTATGTAGAAAATTATAAACAAAATACAGGCAAAAATGTCCTTAGCCCAATAAGTGAAAGCTTGGAATAAGTTTATCAGCTGTCGACACTTTCTCTTAAAATATAAGTAATTTAAAAAAAAAATTGTCTGATAAATGATTATCATTAAAAGTTTAAAAAGTGATATCATTAAAAGATACAAGATGTAATATAAGTAATAAATTATCGTACAGAAATAAATTTACTAAATACCTAAGACGTTTTACTCCTATTCTAAATTGTCTATTATATGTAATGGCAGATATATCGGCCCAAAAACGTCAAGGTTTTACTATAAAGATACGTGACTTTAATATGAAGGATCGGCCCTAAATGGGTACTTGGCTTCAAATTATTGGACAAGTTTGTTGTTACAGCTTATTTTACTAATTTATCTGAATCAAAAATGCTGTGAAATTGTTTGTTTAATATTACGTTACAACAAAAATTTACTAATGTTTTGAAAATATCAACATAAAATTACTTCGCGTCTTATCTGATTACGGCAGCCAATCCGTATAAGAGATCAGTCAACTGTGCCGGAGAAATTAACCACAAATAGGCTAAAAAAATCGTGCAACTCAATACCGTTATTTTTGAATTCTTACTAAACATCTTTTGTTCCTATTTGGTATTAGGTAAATTAAAATTATTTAATAGACATAATGCTGTAATACCCCTAACTGTACTCGTTATTTAAACTTCTCGTATTAAATATAAGCTATGTATAGCATGAAATACAATATAATGTCTTATAATTTGTCATTGTATGAAATTCTCATTCATTATAGTGGGATATTGGGGTCCTCACATTATATTGAAGTCACAATTTCTACAAAAACCGATTTATTTTCATTAATAACGATGTATCTATTATATGGTTTATGATGACAATGATGTTGAGACCAATGACTATTTCTTAGTACAAATTAAAAATGGGAAACATCATTGGAGTTTATACGGCTTTGTCGTTTTTTATTATGAGACTATGTTTAATCCTTTCCTTTATCAAATTACTTCTTTATTACATAAAGAAGTTAGTTTAGGTCTAGAACTAGCACGAAAAAGGCTTAAGAAGTTGGTAAAAAGTTTGTCTTTTTCAAACTGTTTCTAGTAAATACAACACGAAAACATAAACATAAATTTGCTGTGCATTCATTTATCGGAAACTTGGTAAAATTTTAGGTGATACGTTAAAGTAAAAAACAGTTATTTGCTACATAATTCAAATTTGATAACATGATGATTGTATTAATAATAATTATGATGTATAGTAATTGCGATGATCGTACTTGACCTCTCTTCGCTTTTTTCGAATATTTGACCTATCAAGTTAGAATAAGTATTAAATTACTTCTGTTGTGCCGGATCCGTAGGAAATAATTATTATTTGAAATCATCATAGCACCTTTAAACGAAAACAGTTAAAGGTTTATTTTTATGATAGACCTAAATTTATGGTAACTTCCAAAGGTATTACGAAATGAGTATGCTGACTTAAAAACTTATTTTTTTGTTCTTACAAGTGCTTTGATTAATTTTACAGCTCTGTGCTTTTTATGTATTGACATTAATTTCAGAAAGTTCTGTTTAAATCCAAATATTATATAATTTATCAGCCGGTGATCGCCGCGCGGAATTGTACAATTTCTGCAACGATGAAAACAAAGCTTCAAATTGTATTATTAAAAAAGTTTAATACAACCAGTATTACCACTAAAAAAAATGTTTGTACTCCATATTAAATTGTTAAGAAGTACAAAGAAATATAAAAAATGTGCAATTACTTTGATAGTGATTTCAATCTAATAAGTAATCGTGATCTGTCAAATCAACAAAGAAGTTTATTTGTGGAATATGGAGTAACTGTAACTGATATTATATTAAATGATAGTAGCAAAGATTTTATTACCTATTATTCAAAGTATAAATATAATAATAATGTTCTCCAAGCCAATTCCGACGAGGTGGGCCGATCTGTATTAGATATCAGCCAACTATGCAGGAGATATTATATAAGGCACAAGTGTACGCGCAAGCTCTGGTACACACCCTCTTGTTTCACTCTAAAAATGCGATGGGACGGATAATTGACACGACCAGAAAGAGACAAGGCGCAGGACTGATTTTTTTAAATGCGCATCCAACGCAGCGATCATGTCACTTTACTAGCAAGCGGGCGATGAGCCCACATTACCCTAACCAACTAGGAAACAACTTAGAAAAACAGTTGAATCCCCTCAGGTTTGGAACCCACGAACTAGGTTTTAGTCTAGGTCAAGCATAAGTACATACCATTAGGCTACTGAGGCAGTAAAATGTTTAAATATAAAGCCTAAAATAACTCCGGATTTCATAACGACTGGCTTTAAACTGATTCTAACAACAATTTGAATGTGAAATGAAAAATGTTTTACATTTATTAACCTTGTATCTTATCGTAGTTCCTTTACCGATAAGGTTTATAAGCACATATCTGCCTCTACTCATCATAGCACTTAAATCTTAGAAAAAGAAGAAAGCCTAAATAAAACAAACGGTTACATAAAAAAAAACAAAACAACAACAGTTCTTGAAGTTAAAAATCACTAATAATGAATTAAGAAAATAGGTTCTATTACATTACAATTCAAGGTTGTTGTAATTGCTTCTATATTGCGGTTTGTGCTTTATTTTTATCAAAATCATTACTGTACATCGAAATAAAACACTTTATTCATAAGTTGATAGTCAACTATAGAATGGAAACTCTTCGATCTGACTAATAATTTAAAAAATGAGGTCATTGAGAAAATAGTTAATAAACAATTAGTTAATAATTTAATAAGGTTATAAAGAAAAGTTGTCGGCACCAAGCACAGGAAAAGTTTCTACCAATATCGTAGTTTTCACAGAGAACGTTAGCTTTTTACTTGATAACAAAATAGGAAAAATTTTATAGCAAATATAGCTTTATTTAAAATATTTTTTAAATTATGTTTTTTTAATACAGTAAATTTAACTCAAATATTAATCTTTAATCAATCTTAATTCTTAAATAATAATTGTTACAAACACAATTTGTTTTAATAATTAAAATTATACCAAAAATAAGTAAAATTATTAATAATTGGTAAATGTTGTGACTTATTCCATGCAAATTTTTATTTTACACTTATCAATATAATTGAACACATGTCAAGAGATCCCTAACTAAACCACTGCTAACTAAATAGGGGCAGTAATATGATAAAATACTCGTTTAGGAACAATCTTGCATCTGCACTGGTGGGGAAAAAAATATGGATGGTTATATCAAATCCACTAATTTACGGATTTTCCGCGTTATTTAAATATATTTATTCCCGACGTTTCGAATTCTTCCATCTATCCATGATCACGGGCAGACTAAGTTGGTATATGTCAGTATCTCAATGTTTTGGAATAACCCTCAGAGCTTTTATTTAAAATTGACATATCTTTCATTTTCTTTATTTTGAACATTGGTTTGACAAAAAGTACTTATGTGGTCCTGTGGCTTTGTAGTTTTTATATGTTTGGATTTAATTTTTAAAATTATTGGATCCCATGAAGGCGACAAACACCAAACATCCTCTATATTAAAATTTGGATATTTTTTAATTTCTGTTGCTTCCCGAATCAAAAAAATCCGTAAATTAGTAGATTTGATATGTATAATGATCGCGTGAATAAAAGAAATAATTATATGGATGGTTGTAAAGAATTTCGTGAATAATTTACAAAAAAGGTAAAATTTCAAAAGAAACTAAAATATTTAGCAGTGTTATATCTTTTTTGGCATTGTACAATATTTGTGGAAAGCAAACGAAGGAAGAAACTCAATTCGGAGCGCACGTTTTTTTTTTATTTTTTTTAAATATGATACCCCGTCACTCCGCCCCTATTTTGTTTATAATTTTTTAAAATGATTGATATTAGTGTGCCATTGCCATTTATTTTTCATAATTTAGTGATAAGTAGTTTCATAGATATTTGAGAAATAAAAATAATTACGGAACCAAATATCACAACCTCGTGCGAATAAAATACATACGCTGCCAAAACCATAAAAGATTGTGACATAAAAAATTTCCATATAATTGTACTTCTTAAACTGGAAATAGTTCAAAATAAAAACCTTACTTAATGCCAGCATAATAAAATTCTGTCACTAGTTTTTAACACTCTTAACATTCCTTAACTTTATCAAACACCATAGATGTAATTTTTTTACATTAAATTGTACTTTAGGTTTCGTGACAAAAAAAAATAACAGGCCTTGAGCTAAGAATATCGGCTTTCGTTTTCACAAAATGTTTAGTTGGAAGTAAGAAATATCCTAAAATAAATAAAAACAAACGCAAAATGATATTCCTAAATAAATAAAACATGGTTATTTCAAAAATTAACCCGACGCCTCGCAGTTTCTGTTGCTTTTGTTTTAAATTTAATTTTAAGATTATTCCCAATGCTAAAATTTTATTCGTTAATATACTATTTCAACGCTCCTTTTGCATGTTACTTTTTTATTGTTATTCCATACAGTCCGTAAAGAGAACTGTAGTGTCCACTCAACCATATTGCAAGTGCAATT
Organism: Lamproptera curius; assembly: GCA_029286875.1. Lineage (NCBI taxonomy): Eukaryota > Metazoa > Arthropoda > Insecta > Lepidoptera > Papilionidae > Lamproptera > Lamproptera curius. The sequence goes on from JAGSMT010000069.1 coordinate 1,076,094, forward strand.
CAATCGCTGCGGTCCAATGTACAATCGGTGCTTACGAACGTGAACGTGATTGTTCCGCTATTGAGAAAACTCGAAAACTGTACTAGAAGTTCCCTTTGTTACAGCTTTTTGAAGATTTCCTAATAACGTGCATTCGGAAATTAAGTTGTGATAAGATGAATCTAGATAATTTCGTTCAAGTATTCAAGAATTCAATAGCGAAAGTAACTAAAATTAATAACATAACATTTTTTAGTTTAAATAACATAACAAACAGAACGTTTACGTTCTATATAATGTTAACATTTAAATCCCAGTTACACTAATAGTAGTCTGGTGTACAACGTAAACAGTGCCCTTTTTTTACGTTTCTTAAAAATGTGGCATATGGTAGAGCTGTTAAAATGGACGTAAACAGTTGTAACACACGCTATCGCTAAGACCAGGTTTTTGGATCACTCAAATAGAATAATCTATCCGTAACTACATAAACCACTTTTTGGCCTGATTTAGCGTCAAGCTGGAGATAAAATATAAGATAGTATGGAAAAATGAAGAACTTTTGTACTGATATAAAACTTGAAGTACTTATAAGGACTGACGATAAAATTGAAATATTGAAACTTTTAGAATTTACTGAAATTTCAATAGAAAAAATTTAATTTAAAAACTTTTAATGTTTCTATTGAAATTATAAAAAAAAATTAAGGCACAAAATTTAAACGCCACTACAATGACGAGACTTTAAAACGATAGTTTGCAATTTATTTTTAAAATTTTATTATTATTTATTTTCTATAATTCCTTTTTCTCTATTTTGTACACACTGTACAATTATTCTACCGCTGAATAATTCAATAACAAACAAAAATACACAATTTATACAATTAATAATATATGCACACTAAACTTTTTATTAAATCTATTTCATTATTCCAATAACATGTACTCGTTATAAACATTAAATTTAAAAAAAAAACAGTTACAATATTCAGCTGTATACAGATATGTAGTAATAAGCATGATGAAGACGCTTTTTTAACTTAAAATCTTCCGACTGAAGATAATCATGCCGATTGCCCAAACACAAGATTTTAGATGAGAACTAAAAATGCGTTTTGTTGCCAAAGAGTTTTTACTTCCAAACTTATATTTTTGAAAACCAAAACAAGAAAAGTTTTATTCAAAGACTTTGTTGTTATGTAAAGGTTTCGTAATACGGATAGTTAAAAAACCTGTTTTTGATTGATTTTCCCTGGTATTTTCAAACATATTAATAATGATGGCATTTGAATAGAGTGAAATAAAAATTATTAGTTTTTTTGGAATGAAATAAAAACGTTGTTGTAAAATATTGTTATTTTTATTATTTAAAGAATTAACTTCTTCACAACAGCAAATACAAATTGCAATATTTAATCAAATTTTTTGGAATTATATTTTGAATCAGACCCGGACTTCTAAAGTTATTAAAGCATCCATGGGGCAGTTTCCTATGGGGCCCTTTGTGCTGTATTAATTTTTCATTTAGAATGATTAACGAAATTCTTTTTAAATTAAGGTTGTATTTACGAAAATGTTATGGATTTTTAATCTGAAATAAATGTTATAATAATAATAATAATAATTGCTATAGTAAAGAAAACGTTTCGCATGCGTCTCGAAACCTTTGCATAGATTGGATAAAAGTGGACTGAAACATGTCAAGCCAACTATTAAGGTTAATTGTTCTTACTTGTTTAATGTTTATTGAAATCCTTTATGAATTTATATTTAATTTATGCAATATTTATATCTTTTAAAAACTTAATATGACATTATTTTTACTTAAAAACATAGGTACTACTATTATAAGGAGTAGAAAAAACCAAATTTTAGCACATCTAAAACATATATATAGACCATACATAATTTAATCTGAAACGCTTTAAAACTGTCGTGAGTTTGCGGTCGTCAGGTTATTGGACGAGGGCTCCCTTTTATTGGCTACTGTATATATATAGAGTCAAACAAAAAATGTCCAATTTTTTTATGATTTTGTGAAGACTGCTACATTTAACAAAGTTATTACTACCATATTTTTTGACTAAAGTACATAGTTATGCTGTTTTTAATTTATAACTTAAGAAGAAAATTAATCAATTTGCCTTTTGTCTCTAGTACCAACGCAAAAATAAAAAAAATACGACGTAAGCTTCGTGATGAATGAAGTAATATTTGTGAGTCAAGTGACGCCTGACTTTTACAGGCACAAAGGCTTTTTTATAATGTAAGAGCTTTGAGCTAACGCCAGAGTTTTCAACATGATTACCTTTTTGAAAATAGCAAACAAAAAGATTAAATAAACTTAAAGAATTAAATAATATATTTGAAGAATTAAATAAATACTTAACAGAAATGCTTTTCTGGAGAGATTTAGGATAAATACGCTAGTCCGCTCGCAAATTCATAAAAATAGTATGTACATAATAAAAATGAAATAATAAAATTAGTTTTTCTTCTAACTTGTTAATATTTTAAAATATATTTTTATTACATTTCGTGAATTTATTCTTTAATATGATTTGAATAGTACCATAATACTATTTTAACAAAAAAAACAGGAACAAAAAAATGTAATTTCCCGGCACCACTTTTTTATGGGCGTATGGTTTAGAAACCGGAGGTCGTTGGTTCGAATCCTGCGGGGACCCAACAAATTTTCATTGTTGTTTCCTAGTCGGTTAGGGCAATTTGGGCCGATCACCCATTTGTCTGAAAAGTAAGATGATCCATGCGTCGGATGGGCATGAAAAAAGTCGGTCCACCCACCAACCCGCATTGGACCAGCGTGGTGGGATACGGTCCAAAAACCACCTAATGGATAGGGGTGTATTAGGGGGGCCTATGTCCAGCAGTGGACTATACAAGGTTAATGATGATGATGATGACTTTTTTATGTATCTTTACATACAATTGATTAATCTAAGACAGTTATTTAAAGTTTTTTTTCTTATTTATTATTCCTATTATTGTAAACCGACTTTAAATTTAATATGCAAGAATTGAGAGGTTACCAAGAAACTGTTGCAAAATTTTAAAACTGTTCCATTGTGTCCTGTTGCACAAACATAAAGAAATAACAACAACATAACTACACTCAAGACATAAATAACTTTAAAACTGGTAACCGATAACTTTTAGAGTATTAATTTTATCAAAATGACATCTATGACATGTTTTATGTACACAAAATGAAGATTTTTTTAATGCAGTAATTTTATGTGAACTTAAACTGTGTTATCTTAAAATGAGGCCAATAGGAAGCTAATATCCACCACCTATAAAAATATGAACTAAATTGGACGTCCACGACAGGAGCAACGAGGTAACATGTATTTAAAAAAAGAACATGTGCTCTGAGCTGAGTACTTCCTCCTTTTGGGTCAAAAATGAATATAAAATAAAATAGTATAAAGGAGTGTCGCACTTCTTATGTTATATACTCGTACATATGTAAGTAGAACAGTTTTGTTCGTTTCCAAATGTAAGCTTTTCGCTTGGGGGATTTGCGTATAAAATTGTTACAATCCCTTTAAGACTGACAAATGGCTTCTAAGAAAACACGAGAAGAATCATAATTTAAAGATGTACACTTATATATAGCTTTCTTAATAAAAACGCCTGGTGATATAATATGCTACTATTTAAAGTTTAACTTATAAAATGGTTATGACATATATATTTAAAACTTGTTTTTTAGAAGAATAAAAATCTTCTAAAAAACAAGTTTTATGTTAAACTTTATATGTTAAATAAAACATATAGTTTTGTTCTTGGTCCATGTAAGATTATTTTAAATATTCGAGTGCTTGTATTTTAGGAGGCTTTTTACTAATCATTTTTGAATTTTATACTAATTTCTATGCTATAAAACATATAAAATACACAAATTGTGAAATATAAGTACTCAACAATATACTGGGTGATATAAAGTTTATTATAAAAGGATAATCCATTATTTAGTCTTGCAATGTACTTTTGCTGTTCTTTAGTAAGCTTAAAGAAGTAAAATCAAAAAGTTTAAAATGTTGCCAAAGTAAAACATGGAAATTTCTATTCATAATACATTCATATTCAAGTGCCATTTTATACCCGTAACTTTTCCATTTTATGGAAATTGATAACACTGCAGCGTCATTGAATATGAAAATCCCTATCATAACATTATATTCCTAAATTTTAATATTCAAGGTACATTTTTATTTTTGATAGTAGACTTGCGGCTTTTCCTATAACTTCGGGCATGATAGTTCATTCTATATTATATATAATAACTTTTATCTGATAATGACCAACTCTCTAAAACCCAAGGTCATCATCATCATGAACATCTCAGCCAAAAGACGTTTTCTGTTAGACAAAGTCTGAAAGATCGTTTTATCGCGGCCCTCATTCAAGCGCTTACCGCAGCCTTAACTTGACAGGTGTTTCGGCATATGGTTGCCACTCTGAAACCATTTCTCTCCATTGGCTCTCAGTTCTACGTGCAATATGTCCTGCCTATTTCTACTTGAGTCTGGCAAGGCTGTGATTTGTGCTGGTAACTCTTGTTCTTTTGTGAATTCTCGGCATTTTCAATTCGTTAAGGAATCTCCAGGCATACCTTGTTTCTTTTTTAAGACCAATTATTAGCAACCACGTTTAAGTTCTTTGTTTCCTCACTAACAATACCAACTGATCAAAGAACTTGGTCTTTAGGCACTGCGGTATCACATTATCGGCCTGTGATAGTCCTCATAGGCCTCCGCTAATGCACCCCTATACATTTGGGGTTTCTGAACCATCCCACCACGCTGATCCAGTGCGGGTTGGGTATACTAGACTGGCACTGCGGTATACTAAACGTAAAGATATTATGAGGCTTACGTTACTTTTCGGAGCTGGGAGTATCTTATTAGATTAGGTAAAACACAAGTACATAACATAATCTTCTACGACTTTAAGGATTGGCATTGCAAATTCTCAGCCCAATTAACCAGTATCGTCCTAAAGTTTTAGCCTATTACTTTTGCGGGTTTTCTATTTCTTGCGCTGTTTTTAGTAGTAAATGACAATTCATGCCGGCTACCGAAGCAGCCACAGCTTGTGCTATACGCCTAATTCCATCTCTAGGCGCGCAGAAACTAGTTCGCCCCTTGATAATTTAATTGCCTTAATTAGCACAAAACCATGATATATGGGTGTTACACACATTTTTTGTTGTTTGGTTGTAATTTGTTCCTTTGAAAATTGTACCTCAGATATTTTATTCAGGTCTCAATCTTTAATTCTTAAAGGTAGAAACCGTATTTGGATAATAGTTTAGATAATCTCATATATTTTATCGACGTAATAGAGAAGGAAACAGAATGTTTGTTTGTATCAAGAGACCTGCCCTACCGATCGAGAAAAAGCTGCGTAAAAACACTACACTTTCTTTTCATCACCATAATTCAGATTATATTGGCAACGGCACTCTTTAAAAACTGAAAGACATTAAGGTTTTTTACTTATAATTACAGATTTAAGCAATGAGATTAAATAAGCTCGCATCGATTATAAGAACGTTACTATAACTTCATAAAAAGATAATAATTATTTTACAAGAGTTAAGTTATGTATTTTCAGTAAATTACTTTTAAAATTTTCATAAAATGCTCGGAAATTACTGCAAACACTATTTGAAGCTTTAAGCAAAGCTAGGAGAGAGAGGATCTTTGTTTTCATTTTGTTTTAATTTTTTCCTTAGTTAGGTTTATTTCTCTTAACCTTACTGACTAACTTTCGTCTACACAGACAGTAAAAAATTATTAAATTTTTATACACAGAATAAAGTGGAAAGACATTTTAGTTATAATTAATTTTAGTGATGTCAAATTTGGATTTCTTAAATTTGTAAAATAAATAGTTAAATAAAAAAAAACAAAATGTGTTCGGATTTGTTTATTTTATTAAAATATCCAAATACGTATATATAATGTAATTTTAGGTACTGTATAATAGTTTTAATCATGACCTAAATTGTGTTACTTTTATTTTACATTACAAATGCCTTTTGTACTCAAATAGTAGCAAACGTTTCTTTATTATATTGAGGTAAATGTTTGCTTATGGCTCTACTACTCATTAACACATTTATAATACTATATATGTATATACTTATATATATATTCTATTATGCAAGTAATGTGTAGTTTGCAGTTTTAATTAATTAATAAAGTAACAAACTACAGAGAATAATTATATAAAAAATTTTAAAGTAATTGTTACGTTAGCATCGGTTATTTACATTATATACATTAAAACTATGAGCAGGTTCAACACTATTATTACACAAAATATTTTTTTATTTACGCGATTATTATTGATACTTAATCCTATTGTTATGTGTATAGTGCATTATGTTATTTGGTAATAACCAATTTTTTTGATGATTAAAGTTAATTATCATGGAAACTAATAGTCTAATGTCAAAAACCACCTCGATATTATATTCTTAAGTTTACATTTAAAATTACGTTTACGGTTAAAGCTGTAATGCCGACAAAGTAATAATCTTAATAAAAATACCTGTTTAAAAGCAATATTCTATACACAGACATTAACACTTAGAAAGAAAAAAATTATGTGCCTCAGAAATATATTATAACTGGACTGACCTTTACCGATAAAATTTTAAATTTACTTCTTGGAATACTAGCTCTTTACTCTCTTTTAACAGCTTTGTCAGCCTTCGTTAATAATTCCTGTTTACTGCTTCAATTGCTAGTTGAAATTTGCGACAATCTACATATTTAATCTGTACGATAAATAGACATGTACGAGGGCTGCGCTAAAAGTATCGGAAATGGAATATTTCCACTATTCCTGTCGTTTTAAAATATTTTCAATTGCAAACTCCTTGGTTTTGAAAATCGAATACGATTTATTTATTTAAAAGAAAGATCTCGATCTTGTCACAAGGTCTTGCAATACTTTTTTAATCGTTAAGAATATGGAATTGACTCGAGAAAATTCAAGTGCGATGATTTATATGACTTTCGAAGTGGTTTAACACAATAACAGTGTGTTGGCCGGATGAAGCCCCATCCGAAACCACAATTTATTGCTGGTTTGCTGAATTTCAACGTGGCCAGTCCACATTGAAATTCAGCTCAATGATGATTCAAGCTCAGTTATAATCCCCGTCAAGGTCGTCCAAAAACTGTAGTCACACAAGAAAACGTTGATGCTTGTCGTAAGCTGATTGAGGAAGATCGACATGTGACATAACGCAACATTCAGGCAAACTTATACATTGGCATGAGTCATAGTCTTGCATGAACGAGTCATGAATTGTAGAAAAAGTTGTTTTTCCGTTGAATTTGTGAAGAGTAAAAAGCGGCTCGCATTACTTAATGCGTCAGAACTCTCAAAAGATTCCACGCAGGATCCCCAAATGCTGTATACACCATCATATCAGGTGACGAATTCTGGATATACACGTATAAACCCGAAACAAAAAACCTGTCACGAGTTTGGGTGTTCGAAAAAAAGCCAACCCAAATTGTCTGTTCACGGAGTGTTGCAAAAAAATGGTGGCCACGTTTGTCTCCAAAACCAGCCATATTAGGACTATTCCTCTTGAGGGACAAAGAACGGTTAGTGCAGAATGGTATGTTAGCATTTGTTTCACATACAGTTCGTATCTGGAACTCCAAAGAAAACTGCAACCAACACATCATCCTCCATCACGACACAATGCGAGTTCTCACACCGCACAGAACAAAGGGAGTGCTTTAGAGTAAGGAACCTAGAATTATTAAACCATCCTCCGTACAGCCTCAACCTGAGTCCCAAATGATTTATATACTTCCCCAAAATAAAGAATACCGTGGTCACAGATTTTCATCACCACCACGAAGAAGCTGTGGACGCCTGCCAAAACGGCCAATTTGAGACCGAAACTTCGGAGACCGAATGGAATGGCTGTTTCAATGATAGGCTCGTCGAATGGAAAATTTGTCAAATTTCGCGGAGATGACGTCGAAAGCACAATACATTTTAAATAGTTATGTTGGGTACTGATTCCCGAAATTAAAGGCTATCGTAACATGCGCACATGCTTCATTACATAATTTTTAGGTTTCTTTAATATAAAGCCTATTTATGTAAACAAAAGATATTTAAGAATAAATTAATTTTTTAATTTATTTTTCAACCTTATAAGGTTATTGAGATCATTAGAACTGTTTTAAAATAACATTAGAAAATAAAAAGATATAGATATGCGAAAGATATAAAAATCTTGCAACCGCCGCACAGTAAAATCAATAGAAAAAATATTTTTATAATACATAAAGCAAAATATATGCATGATACATAAAGCTACAAAAATAACTTACAGAGAATTTGAAAAATATTCACCCTTATGAGGCAAGTAGAAAAACTACCGACCACAGCACCTCCCTCTTACAAATTCCGACACAATTTAATATTTAATGTCAAAGAGTTTCTTGTTAAGAGTGCGAATTCCAGGGGATATCTTAATAATTTATGAATAACGGTAATATGGAATGGGTAATAAGTTAAACACAGTGGTTCGTTTCTATAGACTAATTTTATTGACCACAGAGTAACTAAATGGCGCTAGTAGTAACAGATACTTTTTATACTATTTTGTTACAATATTAACACCTCCGCTTAACAAAATCATGTATACATTACATATTACACAGGCAATACACTGCCATTCTAGTGAAATATTTATGCTTCAGAACCCAAGTTTTAGTAAAAATATCAGCTGGCATATTGTTTGCTCTCAAGTAATCTACTTTTATAAACATGTTTGCTACTGCCTAACAAAATGATATCTTATATCTATGTGTTTAGACCTCCTTATGACATACTGGATTCAAAATTAACTTTTGTGCACTTTGGTTATCGTTATAACAGCCAATAATTTCTGAATCGGCTCTGTAAATTTCAAACAAAAATTTTTAAGTAAATGGCTTTACTAGCTTCTGACACATGGCAATGTATCTCAGCCTCTGCTGAGGACAATGCAACACTTCTTTTGCTTCCGACATTCAAAAGATATAACAGAACCTGATAATTTAAAACAAAATACTGAAAAGATTTTCTATCACTTCACATCTGAACCCCAATCTGCATCAACAAACCCTTTCAATACAAGATTCATCTTTAGAAAATACAAGACATGACTTTAGTAGTAATTTTTAAATATCTTAAAATTCTTTAAGTGTTTCCAATGGTTTCCACTATATGAATTGTTAAACTGGCTAAGATAACAACACTAGGCAATATCTGCCTGGTTAGCACAGCTATACATTAAATTGCCTATCAGTTGCTCAAAAGGAAAGGGCTATTACAACTTTTATTCTGAGTTTCTTTCTAGTTAAATTAATTTCATAGGAGTATCAGCAGTCTTACACGTGACATTATATTTTCTTAACAAAGTTTCACATATTGTCCTTGATCAACTGTTATTAAACCTTTAGATAAGTTTACTCTTAAACCGCTACTGCTTTTATCTGACCCAAATCTTTATTTTAAATTTACAACTCAAATCCTGAACTAATAGGTTAGTTGCAGTAATACAGCTGAAAAAAAATAAAAAATCATCGACGAAAAGAGCAATTATTACTTTTAACATTTCCATCAAATTTTGTAAATAAACAGGGTTCATATTTAGACTTAGAATTCTAAAGTCATCAAATAATCGTTTACCCTTTGATACCAAGCTCCTTGATGATTGTTTGAGTCCATAAACGGCACGTTTAAGCTTTTAACACTTTATTCATATTATTACTATCTTTATAATTTATAGGTTTTCCATATACACATTCATTCAAGTAAATCCATTGAGAAAAAGCTAGAAGTCATAATTGAGATGACGTATATCTAAATCTAAATTTCCACTGGACAGAAAAACAACAATCTTAAAGTAGTATAACGTAGTAGCACTGGGGAAAAGTCTCATATGGTAGTCTATGCCCGCCTTTTGTAAAAACCTTTTGCCACAAGTCTTGCACGGTAACGCACTTACCAACACTGTCATATTTTTAAATACCCACTTGCACTGTAATTACCGTAGAGAGTCATGGGCCACATGAGTTCCCATGCATCATTCTTCCTGAATGATTCTAGGCCTCCTCCATGCTCTCTCTCCATTGTTTGCTTTTCAGGTCCATTTAAGGCTTCCTCGAGGTAAGTTATCCGTTCTGTAATCTTCTGGCTCGAAGAAGTTATCTGGTACATATGTGACATCCTTCTCATCATCAATATCTGTGTCATTAAAACCATTTTCCTCTTTTCCTCATGTCTTGATCCTCCGCTGAATCTTTGCATTCAATGGGGATATCCACTGTATTCCCTCAGCTTTCTCCATAATTATGAGATCTCTGTTGTTGTAGACAGAGTTATTTTCAATATAAACCTATAGTTCTTCATACTTCTGCATATCCAACTAAAATGAGTCTCCTTGGCCTTTCTCATCCATTTCAACCTCTTCTTTTGGGAATATGTAATTGCAGCTTTACCCGAAAAATACGGAACATGACTTAAGTTAGGCTTGTTCCTGTCCAAACTTCATATGGAGTCACGTTACCATTCAACCAGTAACAACTGGACCGATTTCTTAAATAAACAGAGGTATGCACGGCTTCTGCCCAAAAACTTTTGTGTAAACCTGCATCAATACCAGATATCTTGCCTTTTCCACCCTGACCCATCTATATTCTCGCATACACCGCGTTTTGTTCTGCGTGGGTGGTTAGTCTTTTACGAATTGTGCCTTGCTGCTTCAGATATCTATCAAAGTCTTTGTTACAGTACCTACCGCCGTTATCTGTCCGAAAATCCACTCTTCCTATTTTCTGGTTCTCAAATCATGGACTGAAAATCTTTAAAATGTTTAACACTTCGACTTTGCCTTCATGAAATAAAATGAAGTTTACTTCGTATATAGTCGTCCACAAACAATACATATAATACCTGGATCCTCCAATGATGCATTCTCCATAGGACTAATATCGTCTGAGTGTACCAAATCTAGTGCATTTTCTGTGTTGGATGAGTTAGTTGAAAAGAAATTTTGTCTGCCTCTCACAACACACTGTACACTTATATTTGTCTATATTTGCTATATCTGTGTATGAGATACCTCAGTAGCTCCATTTTTCTCATTTTATTCAAACTGGCATTGTTGATGTGCCCTAAAACGTCGATGCCAGGGTTTCACTGCTGATGTTTTGGCTGGTCGCTAACATCTGTACCACTTCCTTAGTGTATAATCTGTACACACCATCAACTTGTTCTTTCTGGGCTCTTCCAACCAGAGTGCCTCCTGTTGATTGTAAATGTAGTAACATTTCTCTTGAACACTACATTATTTCTGCTCTCAATCAATCTACCACGGAAAGTAAGTTTGTCGTTAAACTGGGTATGCATATACTGGAAACGTGATGTCGTATTCTACATCCTTCACAATGTAATTATGTTCACATCACCCGAACACAGCACTGGACACATGTTTTATCTGCAAATTATGATCTCTTTTGGTTTTATGTTCATAAGATGGATTGACAATATATTCTTTTCGCTGTCATGTGTTTACTAGCCCTGCTGTCGATGTACCAATTATCGCAATTGAACTTCTTCCACTCAAAAAATAGCACTAAAAGCATTAGATTACTTTTTGCTTGTTTCGGAATTTGTCGGACAATTGATTTTGTGGTGGCCTGTTTGAGCTTGGCTACTGATAATATTTTAAGACTTTGACAGGTTTTGACACGGTTTCACATGCCTCTGGTCATTTTTTATATTACTATTATTCTTAAATTTCTGACGATTATTCGCGGCAAAAGCAGTCTCGAACTGGAAACGGAAACAGATCCAATTTCACTACACATGTCCATCAGCTTCGTTTTAAGGACATCTGCACTTATTTCTATGCCTGAATGTTCTATGGCCATAAGCATAGGAATTGCATATTTTGTAATCCTGCTAACATTAATGCACCAATCCATTCCATCTGATATTTTGAAACCCGTACCTGTAATCGCTGGCTAGTTTCAACTATCTGAGTTACATACTTCGTCATCGAGTCATGCTTTCGTCGAAGTTGATGAGTTTACGCAGCAAAACCAATTTTTCTTGTATAGCCGGTGTCATCGAACAAATTCTTCTGAACTTTTCCAATCGTAGGTTGTTGCGGCGTGTTTTATGCGTACATACAATGATGGATCAATAGGCACTAGTTTCGCTTTTAGCTGCATCGTCACCGATTTGGGCTTGGTAGATGAAGCCGCTAACCTCTGCGTAATGGCGGACGCCATGCTTTTAAGCACCAACACATTTTGTACCGCAAAACACCATTCATAGTTCCGCGCCCTTTCAAATTTCGGAATGTTAGCCAAGTAGTTCGACGTCATTTTTTACATAAACCACACAGTACTGGAAAAACTTTTATCTATAATAACGATTTTATTTCACGTAAGCCCATAACCTAATAAGCAAACATGGGTTCGTTTCTTATAGACTAATTTATTGACCAGTAAGAGTAAACTAAATGGCGCTAGTAGTACAGATACTTTTATACTATTTTGTTACACATTAACAATGGGGAGCGCAAGAAGTTACTTAGTTTGTCCTTACTACTACTTACTAACACCGTGAAATAAAATCATCGAGTTTTCTTTAACGTTTCTCATTAGAATTTCAGACCGTTTGCAGTTTCCATATTCACTAAACAGTTAGTCTGTTTTGTTTTGAAACTGCAAATGGTTAAAATTAATTTTTATGACAATAATTTTTTTACTTAGGGAAAAGAAACTAGTGTCCGGAGATCTTGGTTTTCATTTATTAAATCATTATCATTAGATAAACAGAGGCTAACATCTATCCTAAACATTATTTCTAACTTGATTTCTTTTATAACTTTAAACAACTGTTATCTCTCTTCAAGCAGAACGAGGAAAGTGCATTTCTATGGACACATCTTACTTCAGCTTTTCTAAACAAAAAATCTCTAAAAGTACATAAGTTTTAGAAACCAAATGTATTTCTAACAAAATCTCTAAACGTAAGTATGTTTTAATATAGCAATTTCTTGCAAACTTCTTTGCTTTTAATGATAAAGCTTCCAAGTTATAAAGCTCTGGCCCATTGTTCTTATAGCTGTAATGATGCACAAAGAAGTAATTATGATATTGCAGGCACTTTGAACATGCTGATTTGAATATTCCTTAAAATAAAATAATATAAATATAGTAATATGTATATGGTAAAATTTTGACGAATTAACAAGGATAGCTAAGAGCAGGCATATTTCCAAATTCACTTCATGACCTACAGCCTACTTACTTTAACCGAGATGTACATCTCATGCACTTAGGCGATAAGAAAACATTAGTTAGGCGCTCAATTAAAAAAAATGCCATTTAAAGTATAAATATTAAATACTGATAAATGAAAAGAGTATATATTAGTTATATTTTTTATGAAAATATATATGTACACGTATAACTTACTGTAAGGGTTTTTGAAATAACTTGAACTAAATGAGACAAGACTTATTTTATTCTATAATAGACGTCAAAAATACATTTTGTTTTATATTTTACGGATGTGTCTCATAATTGTGAGAGTGGCCCGATCTAGAAAATTCACTCCCAATTACATCGGAAGTCCGTTAAAATGCCTACCAAGCTTTAAAAAAATTCTAATTACTCTCTGTGTATATTCGATACAATAATTTAGTTTACTTGGCAGGAAAAAAATAGTGGTTAATTGTATTGAAAGTTTAAAAAAATATGTAATAATATATGATAATCTTAATTATAAATTAATCAGATATCGCCCAACGAAAATAGCTCAACTATAGTTTCAGTTCTTTAAAGCCAAGTGTAGAAGCTCTGGTAACATTAAAAATTAAGTATATAAAAGTTATTCTGCATTCTGTTCACGTCATGTAGTCATGATAATTTTATAAAATACTACGCCGAATTCCTCACAGGAGAAATAAAAAGCTTACTAAATATTATAGTACATTTTTTTTTAATTTTTACTCCATTTCTTTAAAATCAAGAACTGGATTCTTTATTTATTCGTTATTTTTAAGGTAAAGGCAATAAAATAGAATAGTTATTCTCGTATAATAGATTGAAGGAAAAACCGATGATGGGAAATATTAACATGTTGCAAAGAAAATATTGGTTTAAATTGACTGTAAATTTTGCATGATCTTCTAGAATTTTAATCGGATGAACGTTTACATCTCAATAGCGCGTTTAAAAAAATATTTATCTATTCATATGTATGTATTAAGAATGCCTCAACGTTTTTGTGCATCATATTTACTTGACTTGGGTTAGACTTTAATATTCAAGGTAAAATTTAATAAGTCTTTATTTTACTCCAGTTACAGTTGTTTGTCATCTCATGGCTTCGATCTTATAAATAAATATATCGACGATAGAATACAAACAAGGTAGCTCACGACTAATCACGTTATATGTATAATATTTTATATACTAGAATAAAAGATATTTATTTTTCTTCCATTTAAAACACATTCGCCCCGTCCATTCAGAATTACCGAGTGAGTTTTAATTACCAGTGATTATTAAATATACAATATGTACATGAATTACCTAAATAAATAATTTATAGATTTATTAAAACCGATTTGTTAGAACACAGGAAAATACTTCATTAAGGTGTAAGTTTTCCTTTCTTGGCAGATTTTTGATATGACGATATAGTAGCGAAGTTTTATTTATTTTTCAAGTTCCATAACTTGATAAACAACAAAATAAAGTCAAAATATGGTCAACTTGTCTCCAATACAGAAAAAACTATATAAAAGATAAACACGTTACGCAAAATTTAATTTCATGTAAAGCATTAACAAACAATCTTGATTAAATATATAGATGTTCCAATCAATTTCAAAAGAAATTACATGTGAGAAAAACGTATTAGAAAAACTATTTGTAAATCTGACGTCTCCCTAATTTACTTATATATTTTATATTTGGTCTTAGTGATTTATACGTCTATTAAAAATAATAATGCATCCCATTTTCTTATTAGCAAATTATCTTGTTTAAGCTAATAATAAAACCATAATTAACAAAGTGAGCCTTTGTTATGGTCGCGATACAATTATTCCTATGTACAAACACGCCTATACACGTATAGGTACAAACACGTTTGTATTTATAACTTTAAAATTTGCTATTTAATAAATAGAAATACAAAACACAATGTCAATATGAAAAAAATTTTGTATGTGTTTTGACACATAGGTAAGTGTAATATTTTATATAAGCATATAAGAAAACCTTACTAATGTTTGGTACATTATAAAAACAAGTTAAAAGGGAGAATAGACCTAACATAGTTCGGGGTCTGACTGTCATCTTTTTCTGACACGTATAATTTTTTTAGTGAGTATGGTGATAGCCCTCAATTTGCAAGGTATCTAATAAATAAACAAAGAATCCATTGGTACAAGCATTACTGCTATTAAGGTACAATCTATGTGAAATCAGTAGAAAAGACTTCATTAGACAGAACACATATGAACACATAGATATTCATATACCTATGTCGGGTTTAGGACAGGCTTCACTTGAGAACTTGTATAACTTATACTATAAGAAACATTACTTGAAATTAAATTATGACCAAAAAAGGGCATCAATGTTAGTATGGTTGAAGACGAAATTCTTTTTAGTAAAAAAAATTATTATCATGTATTTAGAAAGTATGCCTTTAGGTTTTTAATGCTGCCACTCCTAAGACCAGTATTTTGTCCAGGATAACAAATTTAAGACAATTGAGAAACATTTGCCACAAATGTGGAATATTATTTTATTTAACTTGACTTCATATAGAAAATCGCTTTTATCGTCTACAAGAATTATTATTTAAAGAAATAACTTTTACCTTGTATCTTATTATTGTCAACTATAACATTTTAAAATATTAGTCGAAAAAAAACTGGAATTCAATTGGGCACCTGCTCCTTTGAATTAGTCAGACATTTATCGATTTTATTATAAACTCGTGAAACCATAACCCATAAATTATATAATGTTGTGACGTAACACAAGAGTACGCAAACACAGATAGCTTATTTTACTCCCATAGTTTGATGGGAAGATAAACTGACACGACTAGAGTGAGGCATGGCGCAGGACCGAGATTTTAAATGCCCATTCGACGCATGGACCATCTTAATCTACAGGAAATCTGGTGATTGGCTAACATCGCCCTACCCAATTAGAAAAAATCTAAATAAAGTTATAGATTTATACTCCTGGGTTTATTTTAATAACATTTGGTTAATTCTGTAGCGAGCAGTTTTAATATTAAATTCCTTCATAATGAACAGATCATCATGTATGATAAAATATGCAATTACTGCAACTTGTTCGGTAGTTTCAATTTAAAGTATGGAAGCAAATTTGTAGTAGATAAATTATGAATATAATTTACGCTTGTAAATATATACCTATCTTTAATATAACTTATTATTTATTGTATTTTGTCATAAATAGTGAGCCATAGCTGTGATATAGTTGGCAGCTTTAAACAAAAACAGCATATAAGTTTAACAAATATCTGTTGTTAGTACTTTCCTCATGCAGAAAAACTTGATGGACTTTCACTAATTCATCTATTGTCATGTTAACACATTCATTAATGAATGTGGTTAACATTGACCAACGATGTCATTAGTAAGTTAGGTAATTGGTAACCTAAAATTTATTATGAAAAATTTTTGAACTTAACTTATTTTGAATTAAGTATTGTATTCTTATAAATGATTTTGATTCCGCTAAAAAAATGTTTGACACATTTTAAAATAGCTAAGAAAGCAGTCATGGTAATTAAAAAACTGAAAATATTAATAACTCTAACGTAGGTGCAAAGGACTTAACATATTAAATCTTTGTGTCGCTGTGCCAAGAGCGTCTCTTGACTTTAAATATTACTTTCCTTTCGTAGAGCTTGTTTCAGATTTAAAGCTCTAGAAAGTAAAGATCGGAAAATCCTCTATTCTCTCTCTCATCTTATTAATCTCATAATTAAACAAACATGTACATTCTCATTCGATGTAGCCATATAAAAATATAGTATTCTATTTAAGTAGTAATATGATTGCTAATTGATTATCATCATCATCTTCAGCCTGTTTGTCCATGTGGACATGGCCACTCCGATACACCCCTATCCATTAGGGGTTTGGACCAACCCACCACGCTGGTCCAATGCGGGTTGGTGGTGGACCGACTTTTACGTGCCCATCCGACGCATGGATCATCTTACTTCTCAGACAATTGGGTGATCTTACGGTTTCTCGGACGCGTGTTTCATCTATGATATCTTTTAAGGTGTTCATTCAATCAAAATGTCGCGTATGATATGTTTTGTACACATACACACGATCCAAATTTTTTTTTGGGAAGTTGGTCAAAAACGCTTCCGCAGGGTCGGGATAAGACGTTACTAACATGTGAAAGTCGGATGGGAAAAATGGAATGTAGATATTTTTAATGTAATAACTTTTATGTAAACTTAAACTATATTATCTTAAATGTGCTTTAAATGTGCGTGATTGCAATTTTTTTTTAATTTTTAATAATGAAAGTCGGTCAAGATTTGCGTATTTTGTTTTTTATATCAGATGTCTACAAAAACCTATAAATTGTTTAAGGCTTTTAAAAGGCAATAATAAATAATGATAATCAATAAATTGTTGTATATTTTTTATGTTAAATATTTTTATTGACCTTGAAAATTGCACATACATATTACAGGGCACTTTCTTAAAGCTTAAATTTGTCTAAGAATAGCTATTAATAATTGCCATAAAAAAATGCATTTGTTCACTGTATCGAATTAAACAAATTAATTGTTGAATAAAGTATGTAATGATAACTGCACTTATTTCATTCAAGTACTGCAATGTAATTTAATACTTTAACATATTTTATATTCGAGTCTAGATAACTTAAGGCGGATTTTAGCCACAAGTTTGAATGATCTCGTTAGACGCTTTTCTTATAGAAGTTAATTAAAATATCCCGCACAGGGACTATACTAATAATGTAGCATATTTCTAAAATCCCTAATTTATTTCTCGCTCAAATTAAGAGCGAATGAATAATGCTTTTCGAATGAATTACAAATAAAATTGGTAGCAATTAAGATAGTCACGCTATTGTTTAATGCGCAAGATAAGCAAATGTAATAATTCTATTAAAATTAGTATGTAATAATGTATGTACGGTTTATTTATTTCATATAACGTTGATAATTCCCCAAATGAATACTCCATTCAGAGAAATCTAAACAATATATCTGGTGTTTTGCTTGATTTAGTTCTCTGATACTTAATTTATTAATTTATTGTAAATACAAATGCTCTTAAATAATCTACAAAATGCAAGGCAATCGAAGTATGAAAGTCTGGTATTTTATTGTCTGCACTTTTTTTGCAATTAACCATGTATAAATTTATAAAATATAACAGAATTTCCTCAAGAGCGCTTCCAGCAGCGGTCCGACCACGTGTCGCCGCTGTCTCAAGCTCGCCTCGCAGAAGTCATCGTCCGCCGCCGTGAAATCGTCTCGCTGCGCCATCTGCGGTTTATGAGTGCACCTGCGCTCATAGAGCTTTTGTCGCACCGCTGACGTCATCGCGGTGGAATTTATTGCGCTACCTCGCGGTCGGCTTGTACGCAGCTGTGTTTTGCAACTCGTTTGCATAACACAATTGTGTTATAGCCGCTTGTAGCTTGCGCATAATCTTGTTTCTTAGGGTTAATTAATTCTGTTTCTGCCGAACAAGTTGTTATTACGACTTTACAGGCCTGCCGAACGTTTTAATATTCTGTTTCTTGTTTCAGAAACCAGTCAGACACCTCCTGCCGTAGCGGCAGGGCGGTAAGGAGTGCGCCGGCAACCGCCGGGCTCACTAGATTGCGTCAGATGACGCCACAGATGTCTCGCCTCAGCCAGACAAGTCACAATCGACATAATGGTCGACCGGAGCTCGCTACTCGCTTTGGTCTCGACACCAAGGCGATCAGCGAGAAGCTCGGTAAAAAATATATATGAAGCTCACCGACGCCGTGCACATGCCTCATATCTGAGCATTTACCCGACCACCCTCAGTCCTACCTCAACGCCCGGACCGTCCAGGCCATTCCCTGACGATGATAGCGACGACAACTATGTCGACGTTAGCATCCGCACAGAATCGGACATGGAGGTCGAGGCATTCCCAAGCTCCAAACTAATCCGGACGACGGCTTTAAAACTGTCAAATCCAAGAGGAAGCGCAAGGTCCGCACCTTTCTCCCACACCCGTCCCACCCGCAAAGCCTGACATCCCCACCACCTGCCCTCAGCAGTTTCCACACCGTCGTCCTCCCAGACGACAAAACCCCAACCATCCGTCCTGCCGATCCCAGGCGCCCTCGGCCCTCGCCCCGCCCAGCTGTCCCAGCCTTCCCAGGACGGCTACCCGTAGAAACCTATCTATAGATTCAAATTTGAGGCCTCTGATAACAATCAGGGGATCAAATTACAACTCGAAAATTCCGACGATTTTAGGAAGGTGACCTCTTTCTCCGGAAGGAACACCAATATACATTCGCGCTCCCGGATGAGCGCGTACTTAGGACAGTGGTCAAAGGGCTGCCTAAGGAGATCCCATGCGCGGAGTTAACTTCCGCAATTAAAGAACTAGAAATTCCAGTCCCTAGGGGTACAACGTGTACCACCCACGCACCAAACGCCTTATGGTTTGGTGCTAGTCACGCTCGAGCGCACCAAGGAAGCAAGGAAGCTAAGCTCATAGCAATGGCAGCACTGGCAATAACGCCGCGTCCTTTCAAATCACTAGATCTTTTAATCTAGATGAGTTTAATAGCAGCAGACGATTTCCGCCGCCGCCGGCGACGCAATGGCTAGGTTTTCCTTCTGAAATACAAGAATTTAATTACTGCCCTTAAGGCTTAGGGTAGCGACACCCAGCAGTAGCAGACACACCCTACACTTAGAGTGAGGACATCACACACACTCATGACATCGGCCCCACCGGTGAGGTAGAATTTACACACCCTTTGCTATATGACACTGTAGCTTAACACCATATTAGATAGAGCGTTGCTGGAGTTTTCTTGCGCCACTTTTTCTCCCAGCGCAACGCTTTAAGAAGTGGTAGTAAAATATAGATAGAGCCTTCTAGCTATTAATGATCATTAAAGCGTCTGAATCGAGCTGGAGGCGTCGGCCCACCTGGGCAGCCCTCGATTCAGCATGCTAACGGGTACCAGAAAAGTGACAGCCTAAGCCTCAGGCTCCCTCTGGGGCCCTTGGTGAAGTTAAGTCACTTTTGGGGAGACGCGCCAGGCAACGGGCCCCCAAACCCGGTTATGTTCTAATAGGTTTATTCCACAGAGCACGAGATCCATCAAAAAAAAAAAAAAAACAGAACTCCTATTACATTGTTTCTGAAGAACGATGTTGTACAATTGTAGTATTGTGTACGTCTTTTAAAAAATGTTAGTATATTTTAGCAGCCATTTGTTTTTAGCTGAAGAATGTGTTTCGTGAAGTTTAAAAAAAGTTTGTACAGAACAAAATTGTAGAAAACTATTGGTAAATTAACAAATAAATTGGTAAAATTTTTTTATTATTTTTTGTTACTTTTGTTATGAATTATCCTTAGACAGGTGCTCATGTTACAAATGGATAAGCAATAAAACATAGCTTATTAGAAATATTTATATGTTATGAAAAACAATGAAGCTGTTTTTTGACACTTGGGCTTCATAGAAAAAAACAATTTACCGCGTTTTAAGCAATAGTCCCTTGAATGTTTTAAGCAAATGTCCCTGGCCTTGGTCCAGCGGTATAGGCTCTTGCTCATATAAGACCCCCCTTATGGAAAAGGCGTGCATTAGGGGAGGCCTATGTCCAGCAGTAGCCCACTGCTCCACACACTATCCACAGAGGGTGATGATGATGAGCCTTTGTTTTCTGGGCTTCTCCTCAGTATAATGCTTCATTATTAGTTTATTTATTTTACTGAATTTTGTTCTAAGCTTTAATCTAGTAAATACTTTAAAAGTAATATATAGATGATTCAAATGATTCATACGCCTGATGCGTTGCAAAATAAAAAAAAAGGTTGCAAACATTCTGAGCACTCAAGTGAACTATTTCCTTCTACTCCTGCGTGGTGGGTACAGTCTAAAAACCCCTAATGACGAAGGCGTGCATTAGGAGGTCTATGTTTAGCAAAGGGCTAACACAGGCTGATGACGATTATGTTGAGATTAGATAGCGATAAAAATACAATATTTAAAATATGGATAGCCTGGAAACGCTAGTGCCTGTGCGAATTATACGGAAATCGCGGTACACTTTCTCCTTTGGGCATTGTACTCTCGACAATTTATATCACTTGTCTTGTGCTATATATAAGCACCGAGCACAATACGCAAACCAAATAACTTGAAATTTTAATGCTATGGACTTTCAGAACTTCAGTTTCAGCAAAATGCTTGTTTTTGTGTCGTAACTATTTGGTACAATCTTTATTTCTTTACTTTATCTGTCAAGAGAAATACTTTTTTAGAACTATATATTTTTATTAGAATAGTTATACCGAGTATTTAAGCTAGTTGCTTATATTAGGGTTTGTTTATTTTATTTATTAAGGATTGTTTAATATGTTACAGTTGAAACCAATAACACTTTATCGTATTGAAATTAATGATTTAATTTTAACTATAACTCGATAGAGATTTGTTTTCTTGCATTAGACATGTCAATAATTATTTTACTCATGTAATTAAAGTATTTAACAGTTTTTAAATCTAAAACTAACAATGCTTCGCAAAACATGTCAGATACGGATACGTTTTTAACGCATATTAAAACATTCTTTGTGTAGGACTCGCGACATTGTTTCTGTTTCAAAAAAATTACTCAAAGAAGTAATTGTGGCATAGCACGGGCCTTGTTTTAACAGCAAATTTGTTTCTTTTCTTCTATCTGCACAATTGCTTTCTACGTCTTCACGGGAAGCGTAAATTATAGCGCTAATACACACTGCAAAAGAAGAAATAAGGTAGCGCAAAAAAGTACTATGTTCCGTTGCTATTCAGAAGAAGGAGCTGCGGCTAGTGCACTTAAATTTACGAACTGTTACATCTTTTTTATGTATGGGATAGCTATGTCTAAGGTTCCGCATAACGACCATCAGAGTTGGTAGATAGTCCTGGAGGCACAGCCCATCGCAGTCCGTCTCAATCCTTCATGCGAGGTACATTTCCCTATTTCAATATTTAATTCTATTGCAAAATTTAATGAAATCAACTAAAATTTTTAGTTATACTCTTAGGGCGTTATGAAAATGATAAGAGGAAATTTTAAGATGGCGCGCACCTGTGACAAAAATTAACAGTTTATAATGAAAACTGAAATGGACCTTATTACAGTGATAAGGTTGATTTTGTAGTGATAATGAGTTGTGTTGTTTATTTGCGATAGTTGTTGTAAATGTGCTCTAGTGAGTTAGGATTAGTTCGTATTTGTATATATATATATATATATATATATATATATATATATATATATATATATATATATATATATATATATTAATTAATAATATATTGTTATATTATTTAAATTTATATTAAATATATTATTATATAAATATATTAATTTTTGTAATGATGTTATTCAACTTCATATAATGGTAATATTTTATTCATTTAATATATGAACATTGTGGATTTATCTATGTAATACGTTTTAGATAAGCGCCATCTAGTCACACATAATCAAAGCTTGATTTATAGTACCGCTGTACAAGTAAGCAACAACTCTTAGAATTCTACATTTGTAAGCAATAGATGGCGCTGAACTACCAGTTATATGATATATCAAAGTACGTCTTTAGAATCCATAAATTTTAATCGAATTATTTATGATTAGTTCTGTAAATCTATCATCTTTCATTATCTTAATTATTTTGATTGATATACTACTATTTGTGAATATTAGTGAAAAAATTGTGCTTTATATACTTTTTCAAGTGCTCCAATATAATTGAGGTTAACCATCCGTATGTATTATTTATTGTTTAAGATGCCAAAGAAGTATATCTTCCGCGCGTACAAGTACACGCATCCATTTTTTAAATACCATTTTCAAGTAACCCGTACAACACCTCGTTGAACTGTGTTGAATATACATATATGAGCAATAACAAAGTATTTATTTTTATAGTAACTATTCTAAAGCATATGTAAGTGTATTATTGTTTTAAGAATGAAGGAAACAGGTGAAGGTCATTGACGCTGAGGTAAACTTCAAACAAGACACAGCTCACCTTTCGAGCTGTGCAGATTTTCTCGAGACTTAATGCTAAAGGGAGAGCACCAGCCG
Organism: Lamproptera curius; assembly: GCA_029286875.1. Classification (NCBI taxonomy): domain Eukaryota; kingdom Metazoa; phylum Arthropoda; class Insecta; order Lepidoptera; family Papilionidae; genus Lamproptera; species Lamproptera curius. The sequence continues at coordinate 1,099,578 of JAGSMT010000069.1, forward strand.
GAGAAGCTAGTCCATGCAAAAACAATTTAAATTATGCTTATTTCTTGATGTGACAGTGAAATTACTATGTGCTCATATTAGCTGGCTCACTTCGTTGTTAGTAGGGAACCCATCATGGTAGACCATCACCCATCTATTTGGATGAAAATGATTTTTATATAAAATGTATTATATCAAAATATTAATTTGAGGAGGTTAGCTGAAAATTTTGATGCTAAGTGTAATTAAATAATAATTAAAAAAAGACATTTTTTTAAGCATTACACGCATTCTCTTACTTAATATACTGTAGACTAATCAAAAGTATATAGCTTATAGAATATACAAACAATGGGGTTGTTTTCTTTTTCCCGGTGAAATTATTGGGTAGGCAGGTATGTACAGGTATATTTACAATAGTGATTTGCAACTATTCACTTACGCGATAAAACTTATATAAAAGTAAAGGTAATTTTATTGCGACTATAATGATATTTTTTTAATATAATGAATTTTAGATAAAAAATATTTTCATCCCGTAATACAATGGGTGATGGTCGTAATATGGTGTCGCTAAGAAAATACGTCAAGCAATTTATGTTGAGGACTCAAAGCTATTTCATTCGAAAATGCTATTTGTTTCCACTACAATAAGGATAAATATAATTATGGATTTTACTCCACATAGAGCCAAATAGTTCTGTTCACAGAGCATTTACTAAATTCTACGTACACGTGTTCATAGATTTGAAGCGTGGTTAATAATAATCTAATACCTACATTAAAAAAAAATACTTTTAATAATTAAAGAAGAAATATTACCTTCGCGAAGTATCCATTTTCATGAAACAAAACTTTAAATAATAAAATATAAATTACTAACGTTTATCCAGCTTGATTTAAATTATACATTTATTTAATTTAGTTAACGTTAGTGCATTGCACAGAACAACATAAACATAAAATGACTTTTTAACAAAATAAAGAATTAACGTAAAAATTAAAAAAAAATCTCAATAAGTAACACTACTCGTCGCACAATGACAAAACAGCCTTTAAGATTATTTTTTAAAAGTGCTTGTACTTCTATGTTACTATAAAATTATTCATTTATAATTTTTAATGATTTATGAGACTTTTTTTTTCTTAGCATCATTAAGTTACCAATTCTTAAACTATGGCGATGATTATTTAAAGTTCAGTCCAGTTAGCAAGAAACGTTTTTTAGTAGTGACATTAACGGAATAGTTAAATATTCAAAGCTTAGCTAAACATTCAAGCTCTAAGGATCTTCTTAACGAAATTCACTTTAAGGCTCATTTAAATTTCTTGTTTCCGTAAGTTAGCATAAGTCTAGTCCATTTAAATTTATATAAGAAGGAACTCCGTAGCCGAGTGGTATAGGCGTGTGCTTTAGAAACTGGAGGTCGTGGGATCGAATCCTGCGGGGACTCAACAAATTTTCACTGTTGCTTCCTAGTTGATTAGGGCAATTTGGGCCGATGGATGATGGGTCGGATGGGCATGTAAAAAGTCGGTCCACCCACGAACCCGTATTGGAGGGATAAGGTCCAAAAGCCCCCTAATGGATAGGGGTGTATTAGGTAAGGCTTATGTCCAGCAGTGGACTAACACAGGATGATGATGAACTAAAAGAATATATTAATTGAATTAAGTCGAAATGAAATTGGTATGAGGCATTTTTTAATATAATTAATTTCTGTTATTAAGAAATCTTGAAAACAAAATAAGAATTTAGAAAATACTTAGTAAAATATGATTATATATTTAATTAATTCTAGATTCGTTACTTGACAGAATTTAGTATAAAAGTCAATTGTGACATATTTGTAGCTATTTAATTCAACGTTAAACTGATAATTGTCCATATTGAAACTCAAACTTACATTACTTAAATTAGTACTTAAAGTAATGTTTACAAATAAAAGATAAAAAGTAAAAGAAATAAATGCAGTGAAATTTTGAAACCAAATAAATGGGTCTTTTCAATTTTCTTTTTGGTGCTATAGATATCAAGGTCTTTTTTTGTTTTAGTATTACCTTAAAACTTCTACTGGAGATGTTGTTTTGTCAGGAGATGGAATTCGCTGATGTTAGAAATTTCCTGCTTTTAGCGGAGTGGGGTGTTAGGGGGGATGGCTAAAATTTAATCATGTGAATGATTTATCATTATGTTCAAAACGCCTTTTGATTTTTTGTAAAGTCTTATATTTTCTAGAAATATTAAATATATAAAAATAGTATTTTCAATAAGACTTTTAATCGTTTTTTCACGAGTATTGCTACACGTATGAAAGATCACAATTTTATGATAAATATAAATTTTGCCTGCTATCTTGTCTTAAAATTTCATTACTCAAAAACTATCTGGCGTTCAATGACCGTCCTAAAATATTCTTGTTAATGTTATATTTAAGAAATTCACTGCCGTTTTTAGCTCGTAATTACAAGAGCTGTCATAAAAGAGCTGACAATTAAAATAAGCCTTAACCGACAGAATAATTTCTGTAAGCGTATTTACAATTTCTGATATATAGGCACAAACTTTCTATGAGTTATTATTTGCCATTGTCTATTAAGTCAAGATTTACATATTAAGCGAAGGAGACTGTGATTTTTAACCATTTATTTTTCTTTATTTAATATCTCTGAAACTACTGAAATACATACCCGACGAATTATCATGAATTATTTATATAATTAACGTCATATTATTACCAACAGTGAAACTTGTATTAAACGAGCGTTGCATGCCTAATTGCAATTTTTAAAAATGCTTATTGTTGGTTCTTAGTTTCATAAATATCTTTAAAACTTCTTATCACAAGACTATTAAAATTATTTGGACCAAACGACAGATAATATTTATCATTTAAAAAAGAATAACGATGTAACATATAAAAAAAGAGATTAGGGCCTTCTCTAATATTGTATTCCATATCTGTCGTATCAATGAACAAGTCAACAGATTGCTGGGTTTTAAAAAGTTAAAAAAAAACGTTATAATTCTGCGTATGGATCGATATTTACCCGTATTGAACTGATTAAATTTTAAATGAAAGCCAGTTTAAATTAAACCTTTACAATGTCCACAACGATGTTTTTTCACAACGACGACGTGCACGAACACAAAAACGAAAAAAACATCAGATATTATTTTAAGCTAAAAGGCCCATTTATTTGTTTGTTATGAATATTTATTTTCCCAACTAAAGATCAGCAAAGAACGGGTGTTCCGCTATGTCATTCCAAAAGGGTATTACGTAGGCGATAATAATGGAAAATTGCTATTCTTTAACTACAGCTTAAATTAATGTAAATAATCTGTGTCTGGTCTGCTAGTATAACTACTTTTCTTTTTCTTTTCTTTATTTTTCTTTTCTTTTCTCTGAGAGCATGACACTTATTTTAGTAATGGTAGAAGTGGTTAAAATTTAACAACTCCGCTATAAATGACTATTAGCATGTGCACTGAAAGTAGAAGCAAAACGATTAACTTGATAACATAAAGCTGATGCATAAAGCAGCCTATACCACTTCCTCGTACGTGTACCGTCGTACGAAAGATGTGCCAACTAAGAAACTACTTATCGCCGATGTCGCCGAGGTCACCTTAGACTGTCACAAGATTCTGCGTACGTGATATGAGAAAAGAGACAATTTTGCGGCGGGAAAGCGGCTAACTGTGTTTAAAAAAAATATTAATAAAGCCTAATAAGCCTAATCCGTTGTGCGCGAAATGGCAGCAGCGGAGCCAGTTTACGTACTGAGATTAGAATTTCATTGACGTCATAGAACATCTGATCATGAAATTATAGTAACGAAAATCTATTTTATTTTAGACTGCATCTACACTATGCTACAAAACTATCTTATACACAATTAAATTTACACCACGCTTTACATTCTTTTTGTACATATTATTTATGTAAAATATATTTGAAAAAATACCAATTTAACAAATTGAAGTTTGATTAAAAAAATGTCTTTTAACTGTATAAGGTTAAAGCTGCTAATGTATTATATATTTGTTGTTCAGTAGAACAGTTTTCATCTTTTCTTTTATTTAAGAGATACAACACAGACAGTAAGAGGTACTGTAATAAGTAAGAGTACAATTGAAACATTTTCATGTGGTCTAATTTCAAAACGTAGAAGTAGCGATGTGAATGTGCAAAAATTAAATATATTCATAAATATCCATTTGGTCACCATTACTTTAGGAAGTAAAAATTTTTATACTCATATCAGAAAACTGATTAAATCCGTAGGTTAAAACAATATTATTAATAACAGATATGGTTTACGATAAAAAAATATTAAACAATTTCTTTTTGGCAAATTTACTGTTCATCAATTCCAGTCCAAGGTAAAGATAATTTAATGGAATTAACCTAATTTAGGATGAAATTACTTAAGATATAATTAAAATAAGTTATAAAAAATCAGATTCAAATTTCCTTTTAAAAATACTTATTTAGGAGACTGCCTAAAAGTATCGAAATGAATATTTCCCTTTATGTTACTTTAAAATTTTTAATTGAAAACTCCTTTGTTTCGAAAATTAAAACCATTAATTTATTTTAAAAAGATTCTGGTCTTTCCAAGGTATTAAAACTTTTTTGCGTTAAGAAAAATAAAACTTGGAAAATCAAAGTGATGATTTTTAATGACTTTCGGTTTAAGCACACAAAATTAGTTTTTTGACCGGATGATTTCTGCATTTTTTTAAAATCAAAAACCACAATTTACCTGGTTTGTTAAATTTCCGTGGATGATCACGCTCAGTGTGATCCCCCAAGGTCGTCCAAAACTGTATCAAAAGAAAACTTGATTCTTTAAAGCTGATTGAGGAATATTGAATGTGACATACCGCGAAATTAGGAACTTCGACATCGCGGTGAGACAAATAAAAAATCTTGTTAAACAATTGGTGTAAAAAGTTGTTTTCCCAATGGATACCCCTTGGCAAAGGAAAAGGGTTTCGTTTGCCCGGGTAAAATTAAAGTTCCAAATCCTCAAATGCCAATAACATCAAAGGGTGACGAATGGAATACCGCATGAACCGAAACAAAACCAGTCAGGTTTGGGTTTTAAAATGAGTTAAACAAACAAAATTTTGTTCAGGGTGGAAAAACGGTGGCCACGTTTTCTAAAAAACCGGCTTATTACAACTTTCCCCGAGAAGAGAAAGAATGGTTAACCAGAATGGTGTAGGTACTTATTTCCAAAACGCTGAACTGCAACCCGGGTCCTCCTCCATCACCACAATGCGAGTTCTCACTGCGGTTTATTGAAAGAACATAAATTTAAGACCAGGAAAATCAAAATCCTGACCACCAATTTATTCATTATTTTAGGAAAAATAAAATCTTATTTTTGGGGCTGCCCCGAATTCTGATGAAAGCCGCCTCTTTGGGTTTATCTATTATTCATCAGCCTGTGTTGACCCCGCTGGACAAAGCCCAGTAATGCCGCCTTTTCATTAAGGGTTTTTGGACCGTATTTCACCACCTTGTCTCGTACCGTGGTTGGGCGGTGCAGAAAGAAGGTCGGGGTCGATGAAGTTTCCGGGTTTACTTAAAACATTGGAAGTAACATTCAAAGAACTGAATATTAATGTTGAATTCAAAAGATGCTTGATGGTTCAGGTGGGCTGTCCAAAATGTTTTTAAAAATTGTATAAATATGTTAACAACGCGATTCAAAAGTAAATAAAAAATTTTACTAAAATTTACCAAGCTAGAATCAAAAAGATGGCATGTAACATTTTGGAGACGAAACTTCTGAATGGAATGGCTGCTTCATTGATTAGTTTTATCGTATGTAAAAATGTGTCAAATTTGGCGGAGCTTACTACGAAAATCAATAAATACATTTTTAAATAATAATGTTGTGTCACTTCATTGATTCCCGAAATTTTCAGTCCCGCAACAGAAATATTATTTTTGATAGTAATACATACAGACGGCATCGATTAGATGACTAACCGTTTTCAAGAATATATCCTCAAGCTGACACGATAGGCGTCTTTCCTCAGGGAGCCCGATTTAATTAATTTAACGGATGAGGTTGCTTTTAGATACTAGAGCTTCATATTAACGATAATATCTTATAATATCATTGTGGATTATATTTATATTGTATTTTTATACGTTCATACGACAAAAAAAAGTGTAAATATTTTCCCATTATAATATATATTGTAATACTTTCAGCAGCAACAAGTTTCTATTGCGTATACGTGCAAAATTAATAATTTTATCAAAATCCAGTATATGGCTATGGATAAGTCAGACGAAAGCCGCCTGGCTTGATTGTATCTCATTATCGTCATAAGCCTGTGTTAGTCCACTGCTGGACACAAGCCTCCAGTAATGCACGCCTTCTTCATTAGAGGGTTTTGGACCGTATCTCACCACGCTGGTCTAATGCGGTTTGATGGGTGGACCGACTTTTTGCATGCCCATCTGATGCATGGATCATTCAGACATGTGATCGATCCAAACTGTCTTAATAAACCAGAAAACAACAATGACAGAAAGTTGTTTCCTGCGGGATTCGAACCGTACCCCCCGTGGGTCTAGCGATATTGGCCCTTGCTTTATAAATTATTCATAAAAAAAATTAGTGTAACATTTTTTCGATACGCGCCATCTTTTTTGTATAAAATTAAGATTTAACGCCATGTATCTAAATTTTATAGTAACCGTCTCAAATATTTAAGTGTATGGTTCATTCTCTTGTTACATTTTGTAACTAGATGGCAGTGTTTTTAAATTTTGAAATACGGAAATTATAATTGCGTTATACTTAATTGAAGTGAAACTTCTTTATCGTGGTTGGAAAAAAAATTGTGTAACATTTTTTCGTTACGCGCCACATTTTTGCGTTACACACCATCTTTTTTTGATTCTAGGGTTATGAATTGTTTAAAGTTAGCTTAGGTAACATTTTAGTGACAAATTAATTTTATTTTAGGCATTTTTGAAACGCGTTATTAACATTTTTATACAAATTTTTAATAACGTTTTGCGACAGCGCTACCTAGCGGACGCATCAAGCATCTATTTAGACATTCGACATTGAGTATTCAGTTCGTTTGAATGTTACATTAACACATGTTTTGAAGTGAAACTTCCAGGTGGCGATTGCATCGTCCCACGACCTCCAGTTTCTAAGGCACACGCCCATACCACTAGGCTACGGAGGCAGTATATATATATACAAAAATACGCATACTTATACAACAAAGGTATTTAAATATATTTACAATAAAATCATTAAGTTATATATAACTATAACTATATATAAATAGATAATTATTTTTTTTTAAATTGATTAAACTAACGAAATTCTGTAAAAAATCAGACTAGATAACGAACGAGGAATAGGGGAAGTCAGAACGGTGAATGGGACATTAAAAGAGTTGATTATGCGTCGAACGAAGATCTTTGCTGCTGACCTCACATAGGAACTGAAAATGGGGAGGTATATGAGACGGCGTTGTGTTAGAATTAAGAAAGGAGTAAAGAGTAGTCAGGGCTGGTAAAGAGCGTCGTTGGCGGATAGGCAGCCACTGAAGTTGGGAACGTTATGTTATGACGTGGTCATATTTACGCAAATCCCCGGTCCCGAATGTAGTTATTCTGAAAATGGTCGAGTTTGCAGAGTAGATCTTCATTCAGGTCAGAATAGTACTCGTCACTATAGTCAATAAGGGGAAGATGAAGGTCTGCACGAGCATGGCTTTCGTTCGACTAGGTAGAAAGTTTTTGAACCGACAAAGGCATCGCAGGACACCGGTCATCTAATTTACAACACTAGTAACTTGAGTCTTCCAACTCAGCGTCGAGTCAATATGCAAGATTTTTAACATTGCGACTGAGTGGTATAAGGCAGTTGTTAAGTTGATTGTAGGGATAATAGTTAACTCTTATTAAGATAAAGAGCATGCACTACCTGACATTTGGAGGGATTTACGGCCAATCCAAATTTACTACACCAGTTATCAATAGCAGCTAAGTCGTTCTTTATTCTAAGTATTGCTCCTGTAAGTTGGTCCACAGATTGCTGAGTGTGAAGTTATAAATCATCGGCGTAAGGATGATATGCACATTGAATATCAAAGACAATGAAATTAATAAATATAGAGAATAGAAGTGGAGAAAGTATACCGCCTAGAGGAACATCAGACCCAAGATTAATCCAACGTGATGGGGATTTATCAACATATAAAGATTGGCGGCGCCCTCGAAGATATGAAGAAAACCATTACACTGCTTTATCTGAGACCATCAAATGAGACAGAATTGCGAGGAAAATATCATTACTGGCGGTACTAAAGGCGTTGTAAAGACAATAAGAACTAGAACAGTAATCATGTTTGTCTGCGTCCAGGTCTAAAACTTGATTGCAGAGGACTAATAAGCTTATTACTTAATTGAAGCCGGAAAGTTGTTTATTAACACGAAACTCAAGCACTTTTTAAAGGAAGGGCAAAATAGAGATAGGTTTAAAATGAGAGATAAGTGACGGATTTGAGCACTTAGGAAGTGGTGAATCATTTGACGACATATTTGGTCAAAACCAACTACATCGGATTTAAATGATTGGATAGCATTTTTAATTTCTTCAAAAGCAACTAAAGAAAATCTGAAAGAATTCACAGTGGGTCGCGTCAAACCATTTCAATAAAAAACAGTGTCACGCACCTTAACATGATCTCAAATTAATAAAAATAGATGCATTTTTAATAATGTTCAAATTAAAGTGGTTACCGTGGATTATTCATATACATATAAGCGCACTAGGACGTTATTGTAGATCAATTCAAGAAGTACGTAGAACATAGTTAAAGTGTATGTTTTAGGGACTAGCGTTTGCAATTTATTCAAGATAACATAATTATAAAGAAAACATACACAATTAAATTATTAAGAGTTCATTTTGTTACTAACAATTTTATTTAAGAGTATTTAATACACATTTCTTTGATTTTATATTTGTGTAGATTTGAGGAAATAAAATATCTGCGATTATTTGTACCCTAATGTACGTAAACGAAACAAAATATTATATTACTTTGCACGTCAAAATATAATGCGTACTTTAGCTTAAACTTAAGTTGCTCTCTTATAAAAACAAATAATTTGAGAAATCTTTTAAGATGGAGGGTGAATATACAATTTACTTTCTTCTTTTATTTCTTTACGATGACCTATTAACAACATCTATTTTATAGCGTAGCATCTGGAATAAAATAGGATTTAAATTTAAGCTACATAAAAATTGGTACAATGATTTTAATTAAGTAAATGAATTAAGTAACGATAAGTTTATACTTTTAAGTAACGATAATTAAATAAGGTAATAAGTTTGTCTTAAAAATTTACATTTTATTCTGTTTTTTATCACAATTAATATTATAATTTATATTATAATTTATGTTTTTTATCACAATTAATATTATAATTTATAATAATTGTGATAAAAAACAGAATAAAATGCAAATTTTTAAGACAAACTTATTACCTTATTTAATTATCGTTACTTAAAAGTATAAACTAAAAAGTATGATATTATGTTTCAAAGTTAATTACCTTAATACAATACAAAAAATATTTTAGGTCGAAATATTAATTTGACGTACAGAATACTTCTCTTAATTATTCTAGTTGACTTAGAGTTGCATATTTAATTATACCTTTAATATTGGGTCTTATGCTACCAATTCGAAATAAATAACAAACATGATTTTAAATGCTATATTATATACAGTTAAAAATGTCACATTAGTTTTATTTAATGGATAAATGGCAACTATTACAAAATACATTAATAATTATTATCACAAAATATAGTATTACTTTTAAAAATATATTTTAATTGATATAATAAATATTTCTTATTATGTATGGTTAGTTTAAGATATAGCGCAGTATTAAATACTCTAGTGCTTATTTTTTATAAGTTTCTTTGTTATATTAGTTTATAAAGTTACTTTCTTATAAGCGAATACTACACACGATTTACAATAGAATGACGGATTTTATGCTGTTTTGTTTCGCAGTACAGGATCCTCATACAGATTTATTGTAAAATAATTTCAACGCGATAAAATCCGTAAAATCTTTCATTAAATCTTCTCAAGCGTTATCTTACCACCTTTTAGTTTAGTCCATTACGGTTTAACCCTAGCGATTTTAAACCAACATCGGCATCACAACAAGCATTCATTCGGGTTCCAAGTGTATATTTGCAATTCAAATGCTACACTAAGTGGTGCTTAAATGCAGCATAGTACGCAGATCTTTTCAATTACTACTATTAAGACATAATTTAAGTTTAAGTTACAATAGCTAAAGTGTATAAATGCGGTGCTAGATAGGTTAACGAATCATATGAATACATAAAGTATTACACGTACATACACAATGATCACAGAACGAAATGATTTACTCCTTTTGTCAATTAAATAATTCCTTGTTCGTTGAAGTTTCTTAAATCTGTTTTGTAATTAGACTTCCGAGAATGCTAAATTTTGCTATGAAAAAATTTAAACCAATTATTTCGTAATAAGCGACTTTAAAAAGTTACATTGCCCTAAAGTTTGCGGACACTTTACGAAACTTTTAAATTACCTCGCCGCCTTTGGGAAACTCAGTTTAAAGGGAAACAAAATCAAAATTCTTTTTAAGCCTCAAAATAATAAGCGTCCTTCAACAGCTCATTTTATATTATTAAACAGATTCAATTCTGTTAAACTTAATGGGGAACAAGCATGAGTTTTGTTGAAAGATTCATCAGTATTAACTAAAATTCAAACTATTGCACTTTTTAAGATTTTTAGTAAGCGATCTAAAGTTATGGCATGAGTGGCATCTTGGCATCTGAAGATTGTGACGCCCAAGTTTCTGTAAAGGTTTTTGACAGCTCTTTATAATCTAACCTCTGTATCCTCCATTTCTTATATCATTTAGATTTGTATTTTTATAACCGGCGGACAATGTTTCTTTGACGCTGTCTGCAGTAATCTGACGCTCAATTTTAGTTCTTTGATATATTTTTATTGACATATGAAATTATAATTTTTAATATTAATCTGTAGATTATTTAAATTTAGTTTTAATAATACCTCATGTATTTGCCTTCTCTAAGTACATTAAATTCCAGTTGGCTAATCACTTAAAATATGTTTTTAGTATGTCTCTTAAGGATTAGCCAACGTTTTTAAATTAAACGCCGAAGTTTGTGATGCTGGGTGATCTTATTTTAATTTATTTCTATATAGAAAATATCTATAAAAATTATAATCGTAAAATACTGGACCACACGGTAGGTATTACGTATATATAAAAAAATATAATTATTACGAGCGAAAAAATAAGGTATTGTATAACAAAAATATGTTCTGAATTAAGAACCATCTACAATTGCTTAGTCAAATTAAAAAGCATGTTACAAAACTGCCAGTAATTAAAGCGAAAATAAAAAAACGACATATTGGTTTCGATGTAACGATTTAACAATTTTAATATTAAATAAAATTTAATTACTATTTAAGTATTATATGGAAAATATAAAGACAACAATAGTACGCCAAAGCATTGCCATTTCTCATTCAGTCTGTTTATTAATTATTGCTGTATTTTAAACGATTACAAAAATTAAGAACTAATTGCGATTTATTGTCGAACCATTTGCTTAATGGATTTATTCACGCGGGGACTAAGCTCACAAAATTTCATTACACTAAAAGCAACGCACGGAAATAATACCCTGAAATTCTAAGGAAGCACAGAAACTGTTTAAAACAAAATGTCATTCCAGTTAGCGGACTATTTTTTCATGATGTACTGTAAAAGTTGTAGATGATTTTCAATAATCTTGTTACTTTTTTATGAATAATGTATTCACGTATGCATTTAATTACTTACGGGACATTCAATACCATATACATATCACATAATGGTAAGATACGCCACCAACGCGATAAATTGGTAGAAAATGGATTTGATTTGTATATTTATAGTGTAACTACAAGAAACAATTAGTTAATACAAGGTTTTTTATATTAATAAAGAATAAAAAGTCAATTGGAAATTCACAAATAATGAAAGCTAATGGCGTAATGTCCTATAACAACAAATTTTACTTTATCCACACAGAAAAATATTCAATAAAAGGTTTTATTAGCTTTATTTTATTATAGTGAATAACATTTATTTAGGCTTATTGCTGTACCCTGTTACTGTAGTAGGTATGATAAATGTGTGTTATTCTGATTCCCTTCTAACGTTCGCTTTAAATAATGATATAAGAAAAGGGTGAAATAAGAAAACAAGGCCTCCCTTAAGGTACTTGACACGTAAAACTACAATTTTTTATGTTACCAAGATAACATTAATTTCTTCGAATTTTTAATAAAAGAATATAAAAGCCAATTATAGAGAAAATTCCACTTTTTGAAATTATTAAAATTATAATAATTATTATGACAACTTTACTTTTCCTCCGCCCGTCTTAATTACCAGTTATTGTCATTGAAATATAAAACATTTTACCAATCCCATTGTGGCCCCTTACAATTCCATTTAAAGCATTTTGTCTTACAAATTTATTTTTAGCCAATTAGCGAGACAAGAGATCTTCCGCTTATTTTTATTTCTCCTTTGTTTGCAGCCATTGTACCCGTACAGGCTTTTGTTAAATTTAAATATGTTTTAACAATTCTAATATAAAACCGAGAATAAAAGTATCTTCCTACGTCGGAAAAGGAAAACAGTAAGATAAGCAGATTTCTTACGTTCCTTATAGTTTTATATATTCTGGAACCTTAAAGTGTTTCATATAAATTTTGCATCAGGATAGAGTGACTAAATAGATAATAATGAAGAAATTGTCATTAAGTAGACAAAATCTGGTATTCCAAACAAATGTAACTAATGTTTGATATAATTATAATTTCATACAATGCGTGAAAACAATCTGTAATGATTAAATTATAAATATTTCTTATTTTATTTAGGTTCATGCTATGGATTTCCGTCGTAATATTTGACTAAACAAAAAATTAAATTAAAAATTAAAAAGAGCGTAAATTAAGTCACGGCAAATAGCTTACGTATTATACTAATATTATGATTGGGAAAAATTAGTCAGTGCGGATTTATGTTCACAAACAAATTTGATTAACTGTTAATCTATGGTTAACAATTTTACAGATTTCAAGTACAACTTCACAAGTACCTTTCCTGTATTCCCGATAGTTTTCGTATTATTCAGCTTACCACAATAATATGAATACCTTCCAATATGCAATGCATCAGTGAATTAAATAATATATTTTTATTTAATTTCGTGAATGAACGAACATTAACAGATTTTTTTTGCACTTTGATTAGATATTTACTAATAATACAAATGATTGTGTATGTAATTCTGATCTTTAATCCACGTTTCCCGAACACCGCTTATAAGGTCTTTAAAACATACTTATTTAAAAAAATACAAATGTACAGCAACATATATTATACATGTTGTTGTACATTTCGTTGAAAATGTAGCTGCAATAACAATAATGTTTACGGTTTCTTAAAATACGAACACAATGATTTTTATACATATCAATAATCTTTTATGACACTTTGTCTAGTTGATAAAAATAATTACCGTTCCGCTCCTATTAGATAGCACGCAAAGTAATGTAGCAATTTAAGCGTTAGTTTCAATGATAAATTACCAAACCAACTTAAGAAGAATTTCCAAAATAAACTATAGCTAAGTATTAGTGTCAAATATCGATAAGCCAACATCTTTAGTAACTCGTATTTGAGAATGCACTTAAAAGATGAATTTCTATATCAATATTTATGTTTTTAATAATAATTTAGGTTCAAGCTTTAGTTATGATATACGAAATTAAATCTCTACAACTTGACGGCAGTTGCTTTATTAGAGTGTGTTATAGTACTTGTCCGTGCTTTTTTTAGTAACAACAAGCTAAGGATATATGAAAAGTTAAAATTATTCAAACAAAGTAAACGATGTTTAAACACATCTACTTATCTTTAATGAAGACGTTGCCATTATTTTAATTATTTTAAATACATGCTATTTAATCACTAGTTAATATTAACAATTAGGACCCACTTAACTGTTATGTTATTGTCATTAATTTTGAATTATTTACTTATTCATACAAGTTAATAACATGCAGTAACTGTAAAATAGTTTTTAATGAATTACTGTGCTTTTTTAAAAACGCTACATATATGACTTATATGAATAGTATTCCCTCCTCATCTTGACTGTCTAAATTATTGAACTTTTTATGGAAAGTGTCAACCGTAATATAGCCCCACGTTTAAACAAATTCATTGACTTGATTTCTATAAACATCTACCTTAGTCATCAGGATGAATTTTAAATATTTAAGGAATTCAACGCACGTATGCGCTTTGGAACGATTCCTCGCCAGCGGTATATCCGGACCAATATGACTTAGTGTCCCTAAAGAAAAGAGCGTCCTCCTATCTAAAAAGCCGGCATCATTTGCAGCTCCGTGCGAATGTCCATGGGTCTCTGTCTTTAAATAAATCTAAATATAATCTAAATCTTCATACATAAAATCAGAAGTTTTGAGTCAAATAGTGTTTCATAATCAGAATAATACAATCAATTGAAAAGAAAACGTTTTGTTATATCTATTAGTCATATACCACAATGTAATTATTTAAAAGCGGTTATTTTGATGTAACAAACAGACACTCCAATTTTATTTATTTGTACAGATAAATTTTAAATTGTCGTTTAAGGTTTTATATAATTGCTAAAACGATTACAAAATACGAGAAAAAACAATAATCAAGATTTTTTTTAATTATAAATGATATTTCTTACAATGAATATACATAAAAATGTGTCATTTCTATTTATCTGAATAATTGAAAAGTAATTGAGCAAGTTATGTTTAATTCAGAAAATAATTAAGCTTAGTTAAGTCAACGTAAGCCCGATTTGAGCTTCATTTCAAAATGAACTCGCTATCAGGGCTTTTAGAGATTTAGTTAATTAAAGTGATTTGATTGAAACTTTTATTGAAAAGGAAAAATTCAAATGCAATCGCAATTTACATAATTCGTTTCACTAAATTGTTTAAATCCATTTTATTTGGACGAACATAGCTGTTTTAAAATAGCGGTAGTCTGTTTTAAAATAAATGGCATATTAAGGTTATAAACATGTTGAATTACCTAAGTAATTAAATTATTTATTGTAGGTAGATAGATAGTCGTAGAAAATATTTATAAAAAATTTATAAAATAAAAAAACATCAATTATTGTATATAAGTACATTTTTCCATACCGGCAGCTGAACTTAAATTTGGTATTGTGACGGATATTTCTATTCTAAATTAATTTTCACATATTGCAGAAATGGATCATGACTGTTATTTAGTGGAACTAAACTAGATGTATTAAAAAATTAAATTAATTGATATTTTATTTATAAATGTAATATGAGTAAGTTTCTGTCCTATAAACCGAAACTCTTAGTAAAATCTTTAAATTTATGAAATGATTTGAGTACTTTGCAGTATCATAATTACACTACATTTTAAATTATTAATAATCGTGATTTTGTTGGTATACGTTTTTTTTATGATATCTGCATATTAGTAATAATTTATACAACTGTATACTAGTGCTACATAAGCCTTAGAACCAATATAAAAATGTAATCAACGGTTACGAGTTATACTAATAAACGATGTTATTAGTCAAATGTCGCTCAGCGAAAGATATCTCGCTGATAGTATATCAATAAGAACACCAAATGTAAAACATGTTATGTAACATTGTTTGTATTAACTGCTATTCGAAGTTTAAAATATTTATATATCCAAGACGCCTTGGTAGGAATGGGTACTCTTAAAATCAACATATGCATACTTTTTGTAAAATTATTATCTTTTAATGCACTTGTGCATGGGGAGACGCGTCCAAAACGAGCCTTATTAAAGTAGAATGAAGTCAGCGTGCAGATCTCAAACTCATGCTACGTTTGCCTTTTACATTCCCTACTAAAGGGTTTGACAATCGGCTGGATGTAATGACTGTAAAAAAATATTCATAAATAGAAGTCTATGTATATGTATGGTCTACGTGGGAAGACCATTGAAATCTGTAGCACAGCTTAGACTAGCGCATACTTCAGAGGTTCTGCATAAACATGTAATCACAATTTACAAAAAAAAGATTGTTTATTATTAAGTTAGCCCTTGTATAGAGATCAACAAGACAGTTCAATTAATTTGCATCGTTGTTCATTTTGCTTCCATAAATGAATCTTTCAATTTTGCCATTTCTATTTTATTAAGTTAACGATATTAAGATAAGAAAGCACATGGTATGTTCTAATAAAAAATACATTATTTTTCTAAGACCACTGTTCTAGTTCCGGTCATACAAAGATTTTTTCTACTAGCACTTTAATCTATTTCGATCACTATTAAAAAAACCGCAAGCATAAATGCAATACAACATATACTAAACATTCAAAATGTAATTTACATGTGTTATATAAATAATATACGAAAACGATTATTCCCAAAGTAAGAAAGCTCGTGCTATGGAAACTAGATGACTGATAAATACGTAGACGTATTAATCTTAAGAAACATATTACAAAGATACGAACACCGACACATGAAAAAGGCAATTTTCATCACATTATGTGTTTCCCGCCGTAGGAATCCAACCCATATCCTTTGGCGTAACAGCCTGTGTCACTGACCACTTTGCCGAGCGGGTTGTCTATACAGAAAGCCGGTTAGGCTCAGACACCGCTTCTCTATATATTTTGTATGTATATATTTTTCAATTTACGTTCTAAATTTTTTTGGAGGGTTTCCTAAAATTCAAACAAAAACAAAATAGAATTAAATTTGTACTGTTTCCGTTATAATCTTTAGTGGGATCTTGAGAACAGAGGATCATCCGATTTTTATTATTTAAGCATCTTTCACATAAAACAATTTTGTAAAAGCTCTCTCGGAAGTAATATTTAAATTCAGGAAATGCTTCCGCAACAGCAATACAATGGCGTAATGAGTTTAGCAATTTACACCGACACTTTATTATTTTCTGTTTTATAATTAAATACCTTTTTTGTTAATGTTATCAAATATGTTTTTATATTTTAGGTGCCTTTTAATACAAGCTATTTTAGTAAAAGTTATTTTTAATTAATTGATAAACATTGACGCAATAGTTATAAATTTATATTACATAAATTTTCGATAAAAAAATTGTAATAAAGAATAAGTAATATTGTGTGTCGCTCAACAGCTGATACATGCGTTCGGCTTGCGCATTCGAAAGTGGTTATGTTGTTAAACAATTTTTTTTTGGTATGTTTTGTTGATTGATTGATTGATTGATGTTTTGTTGAATGGTCACTCCAGGATATTTTTCTATTAAATAGCAATTGTGTGCCAAATAATGTTTGTTGAATTTTATTTCAAAATACAATAAAAATCTCAGCAGAGTTACTATGCTTTTACAGCTGTTTTTACTTGAGAGGGGCTATAATGGGGGTAGCCGCCCATTCAATATCAATGGTATAAATATTTGAGAATATTATCGTAGAAAACAAGATCCGTTATAACTGTTAATTTAAAAAACAAACATTTAAAACCAGGAAGTTAATTTTAAACACAGTTACACAAACTGTTTTTATGGCAGTGGCGAAGACAAGCCCCAGTTTAAGATCGACTTCATTGCTGAAGTTTATTAATTAAGTTGTTAAAATTTACACACACAAGTAAAATTTAACAAAAAAAGATGCCTGTCTTCTAACAGTATATAGCGTGCAGCAAGCGTTTACCATTTAGTCGCACAAGGTTGGGATGTTGACGGCGTATATTTTTTTATTTCTGATATATGTATCATGTTACTAATCACAATATTATAAAAAATGGTACTACATGAATTATCAAAATTGGGGTGCTAGATTTATAAACGGCTCGAGTTACAATCGTTACAATATATATCTTATGGAAGGATGTCCTAATCCGTAACAATAATTTTAAGGTTTGGTCTATGTTTGATATTTTTTGGAAGCTTTTAAATACCCATCCGGCTTGTGGAATTTCTGTTTTTTCCCTTAATATGATAATATATCATACCATATTATCTAGCCCAATAATAACAAAAATACGCTTCCCAAGGGAGGTAAATACAAATAAAGGCATCTAATAGCACTATTACGCTTACATATTAAAACAATCGTAAATTGTATTTTACAACTAAAACATGAATAACAAAATTATTAAAATAACATTATTCAAATTCTTAAGTTGTCAGAGTGACAAATTTTACACCATTAAATTTGGAACAGAAAAAGTTCTGTACGTACGGGTGACAAACAATAACAGCCCTAAAAACTTATTCAACTCTTATGACCCTTATATTTTAATAATTTTCATTACAATACGAAGAACAAATAAAACTTTTTGACACATAAGTTGAAAAGGTATTTTTGTTACATTAGAGTAGTATTCGTGGTGTTATATCGTTGATAAGTTAACAGAAAAATTAAAAAGTGTTGTCTAACCTTTACTATTGTATAATAAGCATTTATATATATATCAAAGGCATAACCCAAAGTGACCAAGCTTCAAAAAATATGTTAAAAAATACATTTACCATTGAAAATATTATAATATAAGAACCTGGTAATGTAAAAAACCATGGTAAACAATTTTTTTTTTCGTTGTATTACAATTTTTTATTTGATTTATTTGTGGATTTAAGCATGCTAGTGTCTTTAAAATCTTATATATTTCTATGCTCTGGTTCTGAGGCCTCAACATCTAAGATTTATTTGTGATGCGATAAGTAGAATTGTCTACAGCGGATTCTCTTACGGTTCTTAAACTCAAAGGATATTGATATTACTTTTATCACTTCTGGATCTGTGTGCTAGAAAATCTAATACAATATTTTTTATTCTTAGAAATACATCTTTACGCCCCTCTGCAGGAGCATATTTGAATGTGTTATTTGTTCTGTACATTCAGAAACTGCACTGGATTTTGGCTCAGGGACAAAGCGAAGCAACTTTGTCCGGTACGTGAGTTCCTGTAGGAGTTTTCCCCTTTGCTCTGAGGTGCACCTGAAATGCATTTTCATTCTTATCGATTCAGTTGGCTTGTCTAATAACAAGTGAACTTACATACGGTATACACATAAACATAATATGTATGACTGATTATCGTTAATAGATTATCGGAGAGTCATAAACATTGTAGTAATAAATAAAATTCTTTGTAGTTTAAGCAACTTAGGCTTGAAATAGATGTAGGAAAAAAAAATTATGGCATACGCAGGCAGACGAGCAGTCGGTCCACCTAATGGGAAGTAGTCACCGACTCCCATAGACATTGGCAATGCCAGTGGTATCGACAACGCACTCGCAACGTGACGAAATTCATGCAATAAAGCGGCGTTGAACGTATAGTGTTTTCATTAGTTGTCTGTCAGTTGTAATTGAAATCTTGATTAACCACCAATGACAACTCTAGGCGTAAAACGCAATTTTATTGACGTTAGTTATTTTGCTTACATCGAGATCGCGTCGATCTCTTTCTATACTCTTTTATAAACAATAAATACCAGACAAGTTAAATTTTAACGAAACAATATGACCAACTTCAAACAGCAAATAACTATTTTATACAATGGAAACACAATTGAATTTTTAACAAAAAATATGACCGACTTTTCTCAGCGAATAACTATTTTACGCAACATAAGCAGGTAACAACGTGCTCTCACTAAAAATTGTGCTTGATTTCTGCCACGGTATCTAAATCTCAAATATGCTTTGATTGTGACTGATTGAAATTTTTGAAAATGTTTACATTAAAATACTTATTGTGCATTGTTCTTAAATTATTGATATATTCTATTGTTCACTTTGTTGTAGACCAATTCAAATAGTAAAATAATATAATAGATAGTTTAAGTAATTTGTGTAAAAGTTATTTTTAATTGATTGATAAGCATTGACACAATAGTTATAAATTTATATTACATAAATTCTCAATGAAAAAATTGTAATAAAGAATAAGACTGCCTCCGTAACCTAGTGGGCTTCCGGTTTAGAAACCGAGGTCGTGGGTTCGAATCCTGCGGGGACTCAATAAATTTTCATTGTTGTTTCCTAGTTGGTTAGGGCAATTTGGGCTGATCACCCAACTGTCTGAAAAGAAAGATGATCCATGCGTCGGATGGGCATGTAAAAAGTCGGTCCATCCACCAACCCGCATTGGACGCATTGGGCGTGGTGGGATACGATCCAAAACCCCCTAATAGAGAGGCGTGTATTAGGGGAGGCCTATGTCCAGCAGTGGACTATCATAGGCTGATGATGATGATAAAACGTTGTAAAATATATTTTTAACGTTTTATTGCGTGCCTCATTGAAATAATGAGCATACATAATAAAAGATAAAAATATAATCTTAAAAGACTGTCGCTGCAAAGTACAATGGAGTGGAAACAGCGTCCATGTTAATTAGAGTTGATGACAATTAGTTTTGTCAAACAAGAACAGGAAGTCCTTTAGATTTCACCTAATAGAATTATGTCAAGATATTTTCAACAACTTTGGATGTTTATTTCTTATTTTCCGATTCACTCTTCCTCTGGCGTGAATGTTTCAATGTGTGTGACGCAAGAAGAAAACTAGCTTTAGTAGATTTTCTTTCTTTGGAGTTAGTTTCTATTGCAAATACTGTTGCGTTCGATCCCTTGTTGTTCCGTATATTATTGTAAAATGTTTTGTCTTTGCAATGAAAAACATTATTGAAATTTTCTCATTCCAAATGTGTTCCTATTTTCACTTTTTTGTAATATATATTGAAAAATGAAGTGTATATTTAGTCACGAATATGTGCTTTAAAATATTTTCATAATGTGTTTTGTTAAAAACACTATTAATAAACTACTAAATATACGATAGTAAATTTAATTGAATCTGTATTACAAATATTTAGTTTTAAACACGACAATGAAGTTTAGCCAACTTGAGCCGGATTTTAGATTCAAGTATAACTGAAGTTGTTATCATCGCCCTACGAAGATTATGTTAATTAAAATAATCCCATAGAGATATCAAATTTTAAAATTTTAGTTCAAAGAATAAATGAGATTTAGAAGAGTTTATGAATTTTGATAAAAAGTGTAGCCTATAATACTATGATTTGATTAATTATGCCGCTGTTTAATTATATACCTAGTATTTATTCATCTTGGCAACCTCAATATCTTTGAGGTCTTTTTTTGTGTAAACCATTAATAATTATAGCTTGCTTTTCTTTTCGTAAAAAAAAACGTGTTATGCAAATTATTGAGTATCTATGACACTTTTAACTTATGATGGAATGTAGTTAAACAGAACTGGTTTAGTATAAATTTTAATGTTCTACAAAAGTAATCTTTTTATGTTATTCATCATCATCATCATCATCATCAGCCTTTAATAGTCCACTGCTGGACATAGGCCTTCCCTAAAGCACCCCTATCCATTAGGAGGTTTTATGTTATTCAGTATTTATAAAACAATAACAATTCAGGACTGCAATTTGTTATAATATTGCGTAACCTTTGTAGAAAGATTAGATTAGAAAAACACACAAAAGATAGAAACATTAGAAAAACTAGTCAGATTACATGCCGTGTAGTAAAGTAAAAATGCCATAATAATACTTTCACAAAAGTAAGACAGATCGGCGGTACAAGTGCAATTAGTTACTCGCCAATCCGCCTGATCAGCGTGAAAGTTATGAGCAACTCTTTTTAATGGACGTCAACAAGATCGGCCATCTTGGCGTTCATTACAAAGGCCTATATCCAGCAGTGGACTGCTAAAGGCTATAATGGTGATAAATAATTTTCCAAATAACAAATTTATATACTTATATAGTTATATATTAAGCGCCTTTTTGTGTATATAAATATAAAGTTAGTTACTGCAGCCACTTGTTTTCTAATATGGTTAAAAAATTAATACCTAATTATTAATTTATAACTACTTAGTTGGTACTTTTTAAGTATAACTCCAAGAATCTAAAATTTGTTAACAGTTCTATATCACAAAAACGTTTTCAACAATAGGTATTTGCTACATATTGTCATGGCTTATACATATTTTTTTCATATACTTTGAATGTTCCAACCGTATATTGCTACGTGACTAGGATAAAAATGAATACATATTAAGCTTATAGGATTGCAAGGATTGTTGTTATTTGCTAGGACTTATACTCGTACGTAAAAATCTTATTGTGCATAGAACACCCCGCATAATAAATTTTAGTATGGGATTTAAAGTAAATTTATGAAGTTATAAACTTTCTTTGTATGGCGTAAGTAATTTAAGTAACATAAAGCTATTATCAAAAAAAAAACATTAGTGTATAATTAAACAAATAACACATTAAGGTAGTAGTAAACCCAAAGAAATGCGTAGTTCTGTTGGTAATGAAACATATCACGACACGATTATCTGCTAAATATAGCTTTTTTTTACTTTTTTATGCATACATTTTTACATTTACTTAGCGAAGTCACAGGTTATGAAAAAGGACTGACCCCTCGAAATATAGTCGGCGAAAACTGGCAGAACCTGGTAGTACTGAGCACCTCTGAGCGGTAGGAAGGATGAAAAGAGCTACACGGTAAGTTCATGAAGGCTCTACATGAGCATCAGGTAGACTTTAAAGCTTCCGTAAACTGGGTACGTTTCGGTGACATCTTTGAGGAAACTGAGGGTTTGTCTATGCAATATAAAACTCGTGATAATACGAACAATTACTGCAGGCACATCCTGAATGACGGCACCTACGCACACATATCCACGTGTCGGGCGTGTCATCATCCTGGTGAGTCGCCAGACATGTGCTTTAGGTTACTCCGCGCTCTAGTACTGAGTATTTGCATTGCACAACCAAGTAGCCAGGATACTCATCAAAAGCTCGCCATTAAAACCATCTCTTGTAGCGAGGCTCCTACACTATCAGTACGCAACGAAGGCGGTTCTCGGAAACGACTACGTCTGCTTATATTGGGACGGATCTGTTATTACGGACTGACGGTCACGCTAATAAACCCGATATCGTAATGATAGATAAGATCAAATCGAAGGTGTTTTAGTGGATATACCGTCCCTATAACGCAAACATCGTTCGGCCGAAAAGAAAATAAGAGAAAATATTTAGACCTTGCTCGTGAGTTGACCGACATGTGGCGGTGGTATCCTCTGAAATAATGCCATCGTGATATTGGTCAATGGTTTGATCCCAACCGGTCTCGCGCAGCAGATGGTTGGATCTCCGACCACTTCGGCAACTTGCTCCTAGTACAAATGCAAAGGGTGGTGCAACCATACTCGGCTCAGTTCGCTCCGAGCAGCCGCCCGGAACGGACGTATCTGCGCTCCCGCATGGAAATAATACCCCAGCAAATTAGTGCTGTGCCGTCGTGCAAATCTAATAGTGTTAGTGTAGTGAGTGCTCCTAGGCAGGCTCCAGTCACGTAAGTTTTTTTATATACTTTACACGCTATTTTTACTTCATCTACTTTGCTTGCCGCAATAGGAGGCAGCTAGGTACACACCTAGCGCTCTTAAAGTGCTCACATAGTTTGGTAAGAGAGACACACCTCCCCACACAGGTGGGGGAGGACTAGATTCGTTACATACAGCCGGAGGGTTCGCCCCAAAGGCCATAAAAAGCATGGACGTCTCCCTAGAGGAATATATGGCAACGACATGCCCCGACATATTCGCGGAGATTAATATCAAGTACAAGAACTTCAAGGCACATTCAAAACGCCATGCAGCCCGCGGCCCCCGCCACCGCCATTACTGACATAGACGTGCCAAGTTATGACCCTGCACCGACATTTTGTACCTCTGACCCTGATTGTGGCCGAGAAAATATCTCCGACTCGGAATCGGAGACTTTATACATGGATATAGACCCTACTAAGGCAGACAAACGCGTCCGCGAAGAAGAAATAGACGACGAAGGTTTTGAAACCGTTGTTTCCGTAAAAGGGCAAAACGTCCCGCCGCTGCTGCAAACCGCGAAGAAGACCAGCGTTTCCTCACCGACTCCTAAAATTAGGTCGAGGCCCACTACCGAGCGGGTTGAAACCGCGAACATTTATATGGCTGAACGTAAGGCCAAAGCCCCGCCGCCAATTGTCATTCACGAAAAAGCGAGCTGGGCACAGGTGAATAAATTTATGATTAAAAATAAATATTATGACGTCAAGTCTAAGGATACGCGACTAGAATCGCGTAAACGTTAGCACGGTAGATGACTTTCGTGAACTCACACACTTTCTGGAAATAGCCGCATTCAACTTTCACATACGCCTCCCCAGAGGACCGTAAATTAGTGAAGTTGCAGTGGTAATTCCCAAAGAGGTGGATATCGAGTCCGTAAAGGCCGATATCCTATCTCAGGGATATCCCGTGAACACTGTGCGGAGGCTTCACCACCCGCGGTCAAAGGTCGTCATGGACCTTCTTATGTTAGAGTTAGACCTTACTCCCGAGGGTAAGGCTATATTTAATATTCAATCTATTTGTAGTCTATCCGGGATCAAGATAGAATCTCCCTACAAAACAGGCAATGTTGCAGTGACTTAAACTGCTAAAATTTCGCCATACCCGCGTAATTGCATTTAACCCGCGTTGCGTTAAATGTTTTGGTAAACATAGCACTCCGGAATGCCCACGGCCAAAAGATACAACAGACCCTCCGTCATGCGTTAATTGCGAAAAGAGGGTCACCGGCAGTTACAGGGCTGCGAAAACCCCAAAACCCTTGAAAGTAAATTCTCATTCCGAGAATCGTCTCAGTAAATACAAAACTAGTGCAAAAACATTGCTTTTGTTTCGGCACCGGTGCCGACCAAAAATGCCTTTTTTTTTTTACCGTGGGGAATGCTACGCATACCCGTCCTCGCGGGGGCAAAGACGGGCTTGTCGGACTCGCACCGACTAAAACCACCACGTTGTTCCTTCCGAGGCCTTTAGGTGGGGTCACAGGAACGTTTTGCACTCATCTGCAACCCCACGGCGCTGGCCGCAAGCAGCTCCCATCTCGGCCATACGGCCATCTGTCTTCCCTCTGGGCGCGTCGGAACTAGCGCGCCCTTCGTCTCGGCCCTGTAGTTGGGTAACAGACTCCCCGAGTCTGTTGCTCAGGGGCCATGGGAGCTTCAGGAGTTCCCTGACCACGCAAGGACCAAACTCCCAGCCCCCAGCGGCGGCCCGGATGTTAAGCTCCGCTGCAGCTCCATTTCGGCCGTAGAAGGAGAAGAGATCGACGAATCCATGCCGAATGTCCCTCCTCCCACGGCTCCTCCACACCGCATCAGCGGTACGGCCGCTGAGTCGCGGAGGATAGGGAGAGCGGCCTCACGGAATACCGACACCTCTCTTCCCCGCGACTCACTTGGTTGCGAGAGACAGGAACGGGCACACCTACCTCCTGCAACCCGTCCTCGCACTCCTCCTTAGGCGCATCCAAAGCGGGCTTGTTCAGCCCGCTTGGAGCAGCTCTCCTCCACGGCCGGCCTTACACCTCAGGCCGGCCAGGTTCCTCTTAGCTTCCCGCGGCTGACCCAAGCGCAGGTACTGAGCCCCACCGCTCGACAAAGCGGGAACCTGTTCGGGGCGACCAAAATGCCTGTTAAGCCCCTGGTAATTAAAACTAATAATCCAACCCAAACAGGTGCGGCCGCATTGCAAACAAATTACCTGAAGCAGGCAGGTAGCGTGAAATCGTTGCACCTGCAAAACAATGGCGCTCCCGACAACGACCTATTGTCTCATGGCGGTACCCAGTAATGACACTCAATTAGAGGATAATATTAAACTGGCCCTTTTAGTATTGCAACAAATAGATATCGTAGAATTAGGCGTATTTTGCGACAAGCTCCGCGCCGCCAAAGACGGCATCCAAAGAATGAACGCACTATCACAGCATGTGCGCCTCTTACAGGCCATGGGTAATCTAAAAATTAAATAAACGCAACAGACACAAGGCCGTAGGTTTCCGTAAATAAAGATGGCAATTCCTCGCGTAGGTAGGGCCAAACCGCATTCACTAGTCGTTTCTTGCTATAACGCAAACGGTTTTAGAGATCAGAAGGCAGAAATCACTAAATTCATACAAGATTATAATATAGACATATTTTTGGTACAAGAGACTCATCTTAAACCAGCAACACGCGATCCCAAGATAAGCGGATACAATATTAGACACGATAGGCTGTTAGCCCCTATGGGCGTACTCTAATCTATTATAAAAGATCCCTGCACATAACATCATAGAAGTGCCATTACTCACAAATTTAGAAGCTTCGGCGTGCATGATCGCACTTATCGGCCATAAGCCGCTTGTACTTGCCTCAGTGTATCTCTGCCGCTAAAAACTATAGTTAGAATCGACCTTGAGCTGCTTTCGGCCCTAGGTCCATCAATATTACCGCTGGCGACTTTAATTGCAAAACACGCGACTGGAACGACAGCAGAAACAACTCAAATGGCCATATATTGCAGGGGTCTCTGAGGAGGTACTCAACATTATAATAGCCCCTGAGACCCCAACTAGATATCCATCAGATAGTAGAGGGTCGCCTAGCACCCTAGACCTATTTATTCTGGGAAGGTGTCTCACTCCGATGTCGTATCTATAGAGACACTACACGAGTTAGATTCTGACCACAGGCCGGTTTATGTAAATTGGGCCAAGACGCCGGTTCGGTCCCTATGACTAAAACCGTAGTGGATTGGCAACGCCTTGAGGCTAAACTCAAGGCAATGAACCCCAGAATTGTGAAAACATCCCAGATATAGCTTGTAATTTAGATCAGGCAAACGATGCCATTAACAACATAAAGTCACACATCTCATCGGCCATTGAAGAGTCCGAAAGAAGGTGGAAAGTCACGGCCGACGGAACTTTGGCCTGCCTTTCGACATTGATGTCTAATAAGAGACAAAAACGCCGCGCAACGAGCGTATGATCGATATCGGTCCGAAAACAAACCGAGCCTTATTTAGGTATTTACAACTTCAGGTTAGAGAACGCATAAAGACGCACCGTGAAACTTCGTGGCAAAACTTTACGGAAGAATTGAGCTATCGATGTTGCCTACTGGCAATTGGCCTGAAATCTAAAGTTAGGTTCACGCGATTCAATTCCGCCGCTATCCTGTCCTAACGGTGGCTTATTAGCCTTCGATGATTTTGAAAAAGCCGAATGCTTAGCGGAACACTAGAGTTGTACAAGCAGCCATCTCGCGTACACACCGACACTATTCATCTTGCGGAGGTGGACCGTGAAACGGCCGTAGGGCAGTTTTACCACCAGAAGGCGAACGCTTAAAACTTGTGACCCCGGAGGAGGTCAAAGATATTATTAAGGGTCTTAAACCCCGATCGGCACCTGGCTCCAGACCGTATTAGTAATTGGAC
This sequence comes from Lamproptera curius, assembly GCA_029286875.1. Classification (NCBI taxonomy): domain Eukaryota; kingdom Metazoa; phylum Arthropoda; class Insecta; order Lepidoptera; family Papilionidae; genus Lamproptera; species Lamproptera curius. The sequence goes on from JAGSMT010000069.1 coordinate 1,127,146, forward strand.
ATAAACTTTACCAGGCCCGATTATTTGTCTACTAGCGAGCATTTTCAATGTACTTCAGCCACTTGTTCCTTTCTGATCGAATGGAAGGAGGCCATTGTTACCGGCATACCAAAGCGCGTAAGCTTTCACTAAACCAACGACAAGTTATCGTCCTATCAGTCTCCTCAACTGCATGGGGAAATTGTATGAACGCATAATTTTGTCGAGGTTAAAGGGATTACGTTTTCTCCAATGGCCTCCTACCAGACGAAGCAATTCGGTTCCGTCCTGAACACTCCTGCTCCGACCAGGTTTATCGCCTCACAGAATACATTCTGACGGGCTTAAACAGAACAAAGTCAGGCCTTAGATCCCATTACACGGGGCTGTTCCTATTCGATGTCGCAAAGGTATTCGATAAAGTCTGGCACAACGGCTTACTCTACAAGTTATACTCTTTCAATGTGCCTTACAGGCTTGTGCACATCATACAAGCCTACCTTTCGAATCGCTCTTTTCGATATCGAGTAGAAGGCACCCTGTCAACTAGACGCTCCCTGCTAGCGGGCGTGCCTATAAGGCTCCGTTCTTTCTCCTGTTATTCACGCTATAACTAGCGATATTCCAAAGTTCTAATGTTAACCTTGCGCTTTTCGCAGACGACACCGCCCTCTATTACCCTCTTCTCACCATCCTTTATCACCAGCAAACTCCAATGTGCAATCAATAGCCTAGAGCGATTGGTTTCGCAAATGGAGGATTGATGTGAATCCCGGAAAAAGTGTAGCAATATACTTTAATCGGTCTTCTGTCAGATCTGACCTCACTCGTCCTACTACACGTCCGTTCCAAAAACCGCACTAATGCTCGATGTAGACAAACATCGGCAATTGAACCCTCTACGGCAAACCGATCCCCTGGAGAAGAAAGCCAAATATTTAGGTGTTACTTTCGACTGTAACATGAGTTTCAAAAAGCCACGTCAAAGAGGTTAGGAGAAAAGCGCTTATGTCTCTGCATCGTCTCTATTATCTTACCAACACAAATAGTAAAATGCCTCTTAACTACAAACTTTTATTATATAAAGCTTGCATACGGCCGATAATGACATATGCTTGCCAATCTTTTGCCCATATATCCTCCACCACTTAAATCAACTACAGGTGGTACAAATAAATTTTACGACGTGCCACTGGAGCGGAGTCTTATCAAAAGAAATGTCGACTTACACAGCGATTGCAAGATGCCGACATTAGCGCTCATTTTAAATACATTGTTAAAAATTCTATGAAAGAATAGAAATGCAAAATAACCCTCTGATGGTAAGGCTGCAAACTATCAAGCAGACCCAGATGCCTCTTGTAGGAAACGTCGTCCCCGTAATATACTCTTAGACCCAGATGAAGAAGGGGCTTAGGGAATTCTGGACCCTTCAAGGGTCCCGCCACACGATACTCATACACACAAGTAGGGATAACAACACACACTTTTAGGTCTACCTCGCTCAAGAGCACGGCGAGACCAAACACCGCGTACACGAGATACACCGCGTTCCAGGGCGGTTCTCACCGCCCCAGCAATCGATTAAACAGTCGACGAACATCGGCGCCTCGGTCCGTATACCGAGCGTCGATGATCCTGAGCGACTTCTTCAAAATCAACCCACGCATCCCAAATGCTGTGGCCATTCTTTAAAGTTTTGGTCACCAAGTTCGAGGGATCTCGCAATCTCTCCGAACTCAGTAATAGATGAAGCTTCACACAGACACAGGTCTAGAAGCATAACTTCGAATACATAAGACATAAGACCATACTCGGCACGTATCTTGCTAAGATTCCTCTCTTTGGGGCCCTGACTCACGGTTGTCTGTGCTTATGCCACGAATAAACCTCTTCTTTCCTTCAGAGAGAAGTGAGAACCATGGAAATATTAATAATAAAGCCTCTTTATTTCCAATGAAATTATATTAAAAATACTTTTTTTTTATAACGTCAGTTTTATTTTTATCTTAATATATATAAATCTCGTGTCACGATGTTTGTCCGCGATGGACTCCTAAACTACTTAACCGATTCTAAAATATAGTTGCCCACCATGGGCAGTTTCATGTAACTTAAAAGATAGAAAGGCTTACACATTTATAATCGCAATATTGTTTTAGTACAATTTATTTTCTATTTTTATTTAATGCAAAATATTACAAAATGATTGTGACAGTTGGCAATAACTATTGATTGAGTTGTGTGTCAATAAATGGCGCTGTTTAAAACTTTCAACTTTTTGTTGTTAATAGAAGAATTCTGACTAAAAAAGTCATCATCATCAGCCTTTGATAGTCCACTGCTGGACATAGGCCTCCCCTAATACAACCCTATCCATTAGGGGGTTTTGGACCGTATCACACCACGCTGGTCCAATGCGTGTTGGTGGGTGGACCGACTTTTTACATGCCCATCCGACGCATGGTTCATCTTACTTTTCAGACGATTGGGTGATCGGCCCAAATTCCCCTAACCAACTAGGAAACAACAATGAAAATTTGTTGAGTCCCCCGCGGGATTCAAACCCACGACCTCCGGGTTCTTAAGCACACGCCTATACCACCAGGCTACGGAGGCAGTAAAAAAAAAGGTAATTGCTAAAAAATTATTAATTTTGGTCAGTTAATTTTATAATAATTTTATCTATTGTTAAAACAAAAATGCAATTTAATAACGCCGTTATTTTATACCAGGCCATCAAAAAAAAAAAGTAATGATTAAAATAGCTTCCTAACATGCGCCAACAACATAAAATGTAAAAATTAGAAATGAATTTTACAGAGCAAAATTAATAAAAGTGATGTTGTATCCTATACAAAGGAAATATTTTTATGACATATTCAAGCGCGGATACGATTGAAGGTACTGTATATTCGTTATTTCATACGATAGTTGGTTCCTTACGCTTGCGACGAATGTAATCAACTTTTGTTCTTTGGTTTTAATAACCATGTAACTAAAACATTAATATTATGCTTTTGGTGGTAGTGCTCCATATCCATACAAATTATAACATTTTTAATAGAAAAGTAAGAATTAAAAAAGTAATAATAATTTTTAAAACTAATTCTTTTGTATAGAATTTGTACAATATCCACAGAAAGAACATTTTGATTAATCGTCTTCAGTCTGTTCACTTTAAATACCAATCTAATCAACAGCGTTATTTTTTAATGTTTCTAGGTGCAGCGGCAGCATCAACGAAGTTACTTTTTTTTTTACAAATGACATTTATCTAATAAAAAAATGGTAGTCCTCACGACTTATATTGTCTTTCCGTTTATTGTTTTAAATTGTTTATTACAACTTAAACTAAGTAAATACTAGCCGCAGCAACTGGCAGGGTCTGCTAGTAGATATATATATATATATATATATATATTTAGATATATATTTAGAATTGTCGCCTGCAATTGCTTTTTATATCATTTATCCAGGTATTTTTGACCTACTCTCCTCAATTTTTGTTTTAGGGCGTCTATAACGTTTCCTATGTAGACGCTCTATATTTTTTATTCTTTTCATTTTCAGAATACTCTTTTTCATAGCTTTCTGGCATGATAAATATACCCTAAAAATATATAAAATTGGAATTACAGGCTTAGGCGTGACAGCTCGGGACTATCGTGAGGGTCATCTGCTTCCCGCCAATTTTGCTGTCAAGCGTCATTGCAGTCTTCATCATCAGCAAGAGCCTTGATTCATTGCTGTGTTTTCTCCAACATAATATACCTGTTTTGTTGTAATGCAAAACAGCAATACTGTGTTTTTGAATGCATATTCAAAAACACAGCAATGAGATGAAGACTTGAATGGAAAGAAAATATAATTAAAAAACCATATGTATTATAATCACTCAAAATTAAAGTCAATGTCAAAATGTAAACATGAATTATTCACAAAATTATGTACTAAAGGCGTCTTAATGCCAATGGCATTGTCTACCAGTCAACCAGTTATTATATTGAAATCCATGTCTAAGATTAGTACCTTAAGATTGTAACCTTAAAATGGCACAACTGTTAAAGTAAATTTCAATAACAGTCTATATAATAATTTCAAAGTAAGGCCTTTGCAAATTAATTGTGCATTGACCACATTTACTTCAATGTGCTAAAAAACCCTAATGATTATATTAATTATTTTATAGATTATCACATAATAAATGGATATTTGTTATCAAGTTTAAAATTAACTATTTAATTTCTCCGTTGTCACTCTGTCTTTAAAGTTTCCAGCATATGTTATTAATAAAATAAAATATGCTATTTGAGTCAATTCCATTTGGGCTCATAGTTTAGCCGTTTAATATAGGTACTAATTTACAGAAGACTCAGTTTTCTAACATATTCATTGCATATTTATTCCAAATTTATAATTTGTAACTCAAGTATTTACCTCAATTGTGATATTCTCTTTTATTTTATAAAAGTTTGCTTAATTATTCAGCCAATTATGTGACCCTCCGTAATATGTGACCGCCTAATTTTAAGGCTATGTTAATTTATTATTATATTTGTTAACTGGGTCTCCAGACCATTTGTTACATTTTTATACAGAATTATAGAAATATGAAATATTTTTTAAGCTCAAATTAAAGAACAACAAATTCTAGGCAATATAAAATGCATCTTGATTTTTGCATGTTGTTTTGCATAAAAAAGTATTAAGAAGTAACAAAATGTGAGAAATCGATTGAGTTTCCAAAAGCTTAAACCACTAACAAGTATAAACTTAAAACTAGTTTTTAACGTAGATTATTAAATCCTCAAAGAAACTTGGAATCGATAAATTTTTCTATACAAAAGATTTCAGAGGTTCAGTAGACTTATTCTAGCATATTCTAGCAATTGTTAAAGCTTAATAGCTATATGTATATTTTTTCTTTGTGACTCCTTATCATAAAATGATATTATAATTTTATGTTTTTAAACTTCGACAACATTGTTTTCGACAAGCAATATCTTAATAACTTTGAAAAGCTAGGCTAAATAGGTTACATAATAAACATCATCATTGGTAAACACACATGTTATTTATTAATATTACCAAACCTTTCATTGTTAAAAACAACATTTATATTGGCACTGGGGTTCCATTTATACAAGTGTATAATGAAGCAAGTAATGGCTTAAATATTTCCAACCCCAATGGGTAGGAAAAAAATACTAGTGGATTTTCAATTAATATCTTAATTTAAGAATTGAAACTTTACTTACTTGATGAGTCCGGGTGGTAATTAATTGACGAGGCGAATTTATACGAACTTCTATTGGTATTTGTGCAGTGGCAAAAACCTAGAGCATATATTTTTAAAGTTGTTCTTCATCCGAAGTAACAACAACTCGCTCAAGTGGTTTTGCCTTCACTTACTGGACCCATTTTTTTGAAGAAAAAACACTGCCGTGTCTCAAACATCTACTTAAAATTGCTAACTAACACTATATTATCGCATATAAAGTACTTTCGTTAGTTATTTTGCATAAATAAAACTTTTTTGATTTACGGAAAAAAAATTGAACTAATTCGAAAGAATCACAAGAATGCAATGACGCTTGACAGCAAAATTGGCGGGAAGCATATACTGCCAACTTGAGGTGACATAAATTTGAAAAGATATGATGAATATTTCTACCTATTTAAGGATAAATTTATGGAATCATAAGGACTGCTTCTTCATCTTACTGCTGTGTTTTCGAATACATATAGTAAGTATAATTGACGTTACCAGCACTGTGCTTGCAAAAAATAGTAATTTACTACCAACCAGCGATCCACCCCGGTTTTGCACGGGTGCAAAGCTGATATTCGCAATATCTTCGAAAGCCACAGTTAAATGTACTAAGCAATGAACAATCAAAGCTTAATGATGTCTTACTTTAGCAATGTATTATTAATTGATTAAAAAAGTCTACAAAGGTATTTGAAATTCTTAATTTTTTTGTTTTTATTGAAAGTACCATGGCAACGCCTAACCTACAGTTGGAAATACAATGAACTGAGTCATAATTCTGTGATTTATATTTAAAAAAGATATCACTTTTTACATCCGAAATGATTACCTGTAAACCGAAATTAACAACAAAACTAAACCATATAGGTCTAGTTTTGAACGTAGCTACAAGGTCAAATTTATACACAAACTTGCTACAATCCATTCATCTAAATTATTTTAGAACAAAATACTTTTAGTGCCAAAAATTTCAATACGATGTACTGCCGTCTTGTGGTTTTGGTAACAACTAAATTTTTAAGTGACGTAAAGTAAGTTTACGCATTTATAAATAAAGTCTCCGTCCATATCTGTTTATAAACTTCTTTCGATTGATAAAAAATTGCAATAACACGTTACTTTATAGAAAATTGTTACTTCATATTGCTGACAAATAAGGAACCTATAAGCAGAGCAAATATCAGAAAGAAGTATACTCCTTTTTAGGTGGCTAATCCCTTAATGCCCGATTGTAAATTGTCCGTTGTAACTAAATTCTCTAAGGTGACTCTTTCTGTTAGTACTGTTGAACAGTGACGTTGATAGAAGTGAAAAAAAATCATTATATAATTTTTATTATTTTATAATTTTTTAAAAATTCATAGAATAATAATGGCCTCATACTACCCTTTTCAAAATAAGTGTTACATGTTTTTCTTTGTGAAATGTGCCAAAAGTCCCTTGAGATTTTTAGTACATAACTATTTGAAGAATATTCACTCTGTCACAAATACAAGGGTGTCCCAGAAGTCACGCACTTCCTTTAGGGATCGGAAAAGGACATTATTCTGAGACGAAAGTCCTTAGCCATTTTTCAATCAGACGCATAGATAATTAATTATTAATTAATGAAAGTGACCAATCAGGAGCGCTTACAGAAGAATAAAAAGTTGAGGCTCTGGGTGGTGTGACTGAATTTTATTTTCATTTGGAAAATTGAGAACCTTTAAATAAAAAATTTAGTAGCGAAGGTCAGTTAGAGGCTCTGGGCGGATGTGAATAAATTTTATTTTTATTTGGGAAATTGAGGCACTTTACTGATTTGGTTAAAAATGAGTAGTGAGTATCAGTTAGAGGCTCTAAGGCGCCGTGGCTGAATTTGGATTTTTATTTAAAATAATTAGACAAATTTTGATTAAAAATAAGTAGCAAGGGTCAAGCAGAGTCACTTAGCGGCCATGGTTGAATTTTGATTTTTATTTATAATAATAAGACAAATTTTTATTAAAAAATAAGTAGTAAGGGTCAGTTTAAGGCAACAAATGGAATATGTCCATTCAATCGAGTAAATGCTCAAAGTGTTGTCCGTTTTCTTGAAGACAGAGCTGGCATCGCTTGAGAAGATTTTTCGACAGTTTCAAGCGTTTCGGAGTGACTGTTGTCTGAGCCGCATGAATTGTGGACGTCTCCATTTGGTTCTGGGGCTCATCGAAGTAGACCATTTCAAATTTCCCAAAGAAGTCCAGTGGCGTCAAGTCAGGTGATCTCGGGCCACCTCGTGGTCCGTTTCTTCCAACCAACACTGAGGGTAAACTCGTTGAGAAATCTCGCACTGTTCCAGCATAGTGACTCGGTGCTCCATCATGCCTGAACCATGTGGCTGCTCATTTACTCACCAAGTAGTCGAGGAAGTTCGTCACGCAGGAATGTTAGGTATTGTGCCTTGTAATAAGGAGAATTCATGGTTTGTTGTAGGAAACTAGGAACTAGGTCGTAAGTGGTGAATTGAGTTAAGAATATTAAGGACGACGAGGACGACGAGGACGACGAGGACGACGTACAATCTATGGAAAAGCAAATGATTCCATTAAAATACAAAATCATATCGTAAAACAGGCTCATGTTTATGAATCATAAAAGCTCTAATTAATTTCTAAAAGATTCAATTCAAACTCCCTAACACTCAAGGATTTTCGTTATTCAAATCTTAACTTACGTCCATTGTTTCGGTAATTCGTAAAGAATTACGTGGTCGCGATGATTCCACCCAAACATTAATCTTCCATTTTTTGAAGTTACTGGTCCACGTCTGTGCGGATTTTCTTCTGCATACCAATGGCTATTATGCTGATTGAAACACCCTCCCGAGTAAAGAGTGATTCATCAGTCCACAATATCCCCGTAAAAATTTGGATCCGCATCGTTAGAGTCAGAATAAACTGACAGAAGTCCATTCGCAAGCGATAATCTGTGTCTTCTAACTTTTGCACTTTTCTTTTGTGGTAAGGTGCATCTTCTCAGCGCGAATAATACGATTGACTGTGGAGCGTGGAAGTAATCTACGTTCAACCCGTCTCGTACTCTTACTGGGATCTGCAGGATAGCAGCGAGAACGCGCTCTTCAATGCGAACGTTCCGAACGTCACGAGGTCGACCGACTCGCTCGACGTTGCTGGGCATCAAATGCCGGATTCGCGACAACGATGAATCGCACGGAGGATGACGTTTTATCCGGATAGCTGTCACGATTCGAAATCTCTCTCGATAAACGTGTCAGCCAATACAGCATTGCGATTAACTCGCCAGAGAATAAGCATCTCGGTATAATCGAGAAGAAAACTATTATAAAGTTGTTCGTTGACAGAAAATTCAGAAACTGACGACAACGAAAACAGTAAGCCAAGAGAAGGGAAGAAACAAATGAAATCGCAAAACAAAGCGTAACCATGATAAATCAACTGACGGAACTCTCTCGTTCGTCTGAGTCCATCGGTATTTAGTTTCATCAATAAAACAAAATAAAAATTCAGTAACAGCCGCCCAGTGCTCTTCACTGGTGCCTCTAACTGACCTTCGCTACTAAATTTTTATTAAAAATTGCCTCAATTTTCCAAATAAAAATAAAATTCAGTACACACCCAGAGCCTCAACTGTTTATTCTTCTGTGCGCGCTCCTGATTGGTCACTTTCATCAATTAATAATTAATTATCTATGGTCTGATTAAAAATGGTTAGGACTTTTCGTCTCAGAATAATTTTCTTTCCGATCCCTACAAGGAAGTGCGTGACTTCTGGGACACCCTGTATAACAAACACAAAATAAAAAACGAGGGTACCATAAATATTTACTAGCTTTCAATAATAGTTATAATTTTTGTAAAATAACTTACGACTTTAAGTCATATTCTACAGCGTAAATCTGCAAATTGCTCATTATGAACATAAAGTTTTAGTCAAATATAAAATTGTGGTATAATAAATTTAAGAATGACAATCTAACATTAATGATAAGATAAAGTAAGAAGAGTAATAACGATATTATCTTAATGCAATAACACGAGCGTTCTGCTGAAAACTTCAGGATTAAATAGCAAATTTGACCAGCAGTATTAAATTATGCATGCCAAGTGCTGTGTCAGATATGAATACGAAACCTAAAGCGATGAAAATAAAATTTTTATGTTAGTTTAAAGTAGAGATTGTTCTGATGTGTACGTTTGGGCTATATCAAAAATAGTACAAACGTTGGCTTCAGACGGTTAAAATGCAAATTTAAAAAAATTGTTTTGTTTCCAATTAATACAATTTTACTATACTTAGACGTCTTTAGCTCGTCATACTCACTTTAACAGTTACTTCTTTAAAAGTACGTATGAGGCAAAAATGGTTATTTCCTGGTTAGCTATAACAATTTGGGCCGATCACCTAGTTGTCTAAGAAATAAGATGATCTATGCTTTGGCATGTAAAAAGTGATGGGGTACGGTCCAAAAACATACAATACATTTTGATAAAATTATTAATTTTTCACGTTATATACAGTAAAAACTTGTACCTGTTTAAAGCGATATTATAATAGTAAAATATTTATTTCTTATTTGTTGAACGTACGATAAAAATTAATTTAAAATTTTTCCACAACAATTTTAAAAGATATTATCGCTAATAGAAAGGATCCGGTATCTAAAAACAACCTCGTCCGTTAAATTAATTTAATTAAATCGGACCCCTGAGGAAGACGCTTATCGTAGCACTTATGGCTATATTCTCTCTGATATTATTCAAAAGTGATGACGTTCTTTTTTCGGACTCTTACACGGAATATGCTAATAAAAACGGTTTGTTATCTAATTATTGCCATTTGTATGTATTACTATCAAAAATATAATGTTTGTGAGCAACTGCAATTGCTCAAAAGGGAATTAAAGTGTAATACCAAAGTATTAATTTAAGGCCAGATTCGTCACCATTTGGAAGAGTTTGAATCGTAATGCATTTTATTTATTTTAATCAAATCATCTTTTCTTGTGCCTGTTCGAGCCATATTAATGAATAGTAAGTTTACGCTACGAAGACATTGCGTTGACATTCAATCTCTTATTGATAAATGCATATCTTTTTTTAATTATGATATTTTAACGTACTAATCAAAAAATTTTATGATTTGTCTGATATTATTTTAAAAAATTAAACTTAAACTATTTATACAAATAAATTTGAAACTTCCTAAATAAATAGTGGCCAAATGGATATTTATGAATAAAATAGCTTATGCACACTTACATCGCCCACTTTGAAGTTTTGAAATTAAACCATCTGAAAACATTTCAATTGTAAAAGTTTGTCAAAAATTCTCTGGAGTACCTCTTTCTGCTTGTGTTGAATCAGGTTATAACGTACTTTTCAATTTATTTAAGATTCGGTTTTATAAAAAAAACTGTTCTTTAACTTCTAGGTTGTATTTTAAAAAGTAAAGGTAGAAGTAAATAAACTATATATAACCGTTATATATACAATTTAATACATCTTTTAGATACAGTTGACGACTATTTTTAACAAAATTTAATTTGATTGAATTTTTTATCCTAAGAACGAGTGATGGAAATTTTGTTTACCTTTTACCTAATAAGTATGCTTAATGTCGGGGGATGAAACCATAAATTTTCTTAACCGTTTTGGGTACTATCCTTGCTCCCTTGTGATATTATTTTTTTATGAATATCATAAATAGATATTTATCTAATGAAGTGGGATGTGCTGTGCTTTCATTTGCTTAAAACATACTTACATTAAGCTGTGAAAATGTGCGAAACTCTTGTAGAACTTCATTGTAGAGAGTAAACTGATTTGATTTAGTTGTAATATTTTTTAAGAATATTAAGTAATTCCAATCCATGAGTTTAAATTTTATAATATTCAGTTTTATGGATTTTATCGCGTTTAATTACTTTACAATAATTTAAAACTATACCTGACGACTTGAACGCGATAAAATTCACAAAAACTATGTTAACTGTATTATTATGAAAATGTTAACTGTATGTAGTATTTGCGTAAGTAACAGAGAGTACTAAATATGTTTTGACAATTTATCGCAGATAAGTAAAAATTATATCGCGAAAATTGTTTTCTTAAACATGAACACTGGTTATATCAACAGGTGAATATATACGTCGTCGTCGCCGTCGTTTTATCCAATCGAATTCCACCGCTGAGCAGAGGCCTCTCCTATAAGATCCATGATCCTCTGCCACCTGCTGCCACCTACTTTTTGCACATGTGCACAGGTCGTTATTACATCTAATAGGGGGTCGTCCAACACTGCAATAGCCAGTACAAGGCTGCCACTCCACCTTTCTTTCAAAACGGTAAATATAAATATTCACTAAACCAAATAATTATTAAAAGTTTCTTATAATATTTTTTTTGCAATTGCAGTTGCGCGACACTCAAGAAATTAACCTGTTGGTTATTGAGAAGAAATGCAGCGCAGGTTGCCACAAAACCGTAAGCCACCCCGAGACATAAGATGTTTATTTATTTATTTATTTATTTATGCTTCTTGCAATATTAAGTACAAAGGCGGACTTAATGCCTTAGAGCATTTTCTCCCAGCCAACCTTAGGGTGTTTCAGAGTGATCAACAGTGGGTGCACATGAATTATAAAGGAAAATAACGATTACCAATATTATACATAAAATATATATGTATATATATAAATAATAATAATACATATTATATGTTAATAATAAATACGTAAATAATATAAAGTAATAATGTATATATAAATATTATATAAATACTAATAAATATATACTTATATCGTTTTTTATAGAGATATAGTTCTGCCGTCTCCATCCAAGAGATTTTTGTACCTTTCTTTAAACTGATGAAGTTCCTAGCCATCCTGATCTCTAACGGTGCGCATTCCCACAGAAGAATAGATTGAATAAAGAAAGTTTAAAGAAAATCAAAACGATTGAATGACAAAACAAAAGATTGTGTGTCGAACGAGCTCTTTTTTGTAGCATCACTAAGAGGTTGAAAATGAGAGATAAATATGTTGGGGTCGAAGAAGAGAAAATAGTTGGGTGAGGCCAAGCGATCGTCGTTGACGGTGTCCAGCCAATGCAGTTCTGAACGATGTGACGATACCGGATCGTATTTTCGACGATTGAATATGAATCAATGCAGTTTTTGAAGCCGGTCAAGTTTATTGGTTGATCTGCATTCAGGTCTAAATAGCACACGTCACCAGGTCAATTTGGGAAAAATTAAGGATTGCACAGGCGTAATTTGTACGGAAAAGTTTTTAAATCTGTAGGGCGCTAAGGATTTTGTTACCCTTGAGACACCCCAGCTACTTGATCTTTCCAACTTGGTGCTGTTCACAATCAGCCCTAAGTTCTTCTGCCCTTTATGTATGGGACAATGTTCAAATTTAAATGGTCAAGTTAAGATGTTCGTCTTGTTTGGTCGTTATACAGCTGCGGTGCCCTGCTGCAACTGGAAGACTTGAGCCTTTTGCGCTATTAGTTTGCGACAGAAATAGGCATCGTGGTAGTATTTTCCGACGATCTCTTTAAAATCATCAAAATGAAACATTTTTCTTATTATATGGTTGTAAGTATTGCAATAATAATAAGGTCGTTTTGCAAAATATCTTATCTAAGCTTAGAGAGAGATTATGAAACATCTCTCCAAAAACGGAATATAACGGTTTCCTGTTAAATTTCACTTCAGCCCGGAAAGCAAACTTTTTCGACGTTTTCCATATTTGACGTTGTACTGCTAAAAGTACATTTTGGGCATTTAATTATTCATCAATCTCATTTAATAAAATTTCTGGGAAAATACTCATCCTTAAGAACAAACTAAAAGCTTTTCTTGGAACAGATGACTGCAAATCATTTCATTTTGTTAATGTACATATTATTGTGTAAATACCGGACACGAAAAAACCCGTTTATTACACTTTCCAAGGGACCGACCCTGCATACGACACCTTCTGGTTAACACTGTAACACTATTTCTGCTAAATTGGGTAATAATTTCTTTTTGGGTGGCATTTAATGAAATTAGTGAAAAAAATAATTTTGAATAGTGTGAATATTTTTTAAATTTATTAACTTTGGTGTAAATTACTTTGTTTACCGTAAATGGCTTAAATGCCCTTTGCAATTTTTTTAAAATGTTTAAAATTAAATGGTCATGAGATGATCGAGGTAGAACGTGTTAATTTGTTTCCTTATTTTTTTTTCATAAAAAGTGCCATTTTTTCTAAAATAAGGTAAGATGACACCCACTTTACCCTGACCAAATCTTCAATTTCGGGTTTAAATTCTTTGCACCCCAAAATTATTCCTGAAATTAGCAACAACTCTTTCCTTGTTAGAATTTAATTCAAAAACTCTAAAATCATTAACCTCAGTTTTAAAAAAACAACCCGTATAAAAAATTATTTCAATAGGATTTTCCATCTCCATAGCTTGTGAAATGTTTTCCAGAGGTACAACGGATCTGCGACTAAGGTATTTACGTGAACAGAAAATTCAACAGGTGCTCGGTGACAACAAATTCCAATTCCACGTGGTCACAACGAAATATTCATTTTAAAGGGACCTTTAAAACATTTAAACCCCAAGTTTGGATTATCCTTTATTAAGTAAAATCTCTGGGTGGTAGTGGCTCGACGGATTGTAGTCTCTTCTTGGACATGAACCGAAAAAACCAGTGAATGGGGTCCAAAAATTGGGCGATGCAGACCCAAAGAAATCTGCAATTTGCGAATTTTTAAAAAATCATTTGTTAATTTAATAAAAACGCAAAGGGAAACCGTTTTACCAATTCCCAAATGAAATTAAAGGTATCCCTAATTTGAATAGAGGACGGTTGGTGAGCCACCTGCGTGGGATCAAAATTTTAAAAATTAAACTAAAGATATAAAAACTATAAACAAGGCCTTCGCCAATCTGCCAAATGACCCTGTTCAAAATTTAAAAAATGGTTGCAAATTTTTAAATAAAATATTGAAGTAATTCCAAAACCAAGTCTTTAAGACATTCCTTAGTCGGTGAAATAATCGAATGATATTTAGAATAAACGGCTTTCACCATTTCACTCAGTTCAATTTCATTCCTTGATTCAAAACCTGGGGTACACTACGGATCCTTCATTGCGGCTTTAAAACATTTCCTCATTAAGCGTATTGCCTGTCTATCCTTTTTGAATTGAACCTTCATTCTTCTAGAAACTGACACAGGTAACATTTAAATTTTTTCTTTTCCAGAAAAAGATAATTTTAAACTATTTTATTCTCTTTTGAGACTTCCTGAAAATTCTCATCAGACGTTTGTTTTTATTATCTTACCTCCTTTGGGCCTAGAGGTCGATTATTGAATAATTAATTTTTAAAATTTTTTAATTTTTTAAATAATGATATATGATATTTTTGAAATTAAAGAAGGTTACTCCAAAAAATCACAACCTTGTGCGATTAAAATAAAGGCCAAACCATAAAGAAACTCAAATATATTTACTAATTGTAAATTTGATCTTAAATAGCAATATTTGGTTTGGATAACCCCAATAACATTTAAAAAATCAATCAGGCAATTCAAAACCCATTTAAATTTATGTGTAATTTACAAAAAGGTTTTCTTTTGTTTTTTTATGCGCATTAAACATTTTAACGAATTTTCATTAAATTTACTTTATAGATTTGGTTTTTAAAATGCAGCGGCGAAATCCGTATGTTACTTGGGCAAGCTGTCCCCTTGCTTATTTTGCAAAATGGTTACTACGGTTTGAAGTTGGTCATATTTTTGCTAGTTCCATTTCCATAGTTCCATTTTTAATAATTTTGTATTATAGTTTAAAGTTTCAATTGAAAAAAGGCAATAGATTTTTGTAGTTGGTTTTTGAATTAAATTAATTTATAAATGCAGGGAAAAACTCTGTTTGTCTGTCCTCTTTGTCTAAACCCAATAATTTAGTAAAATTTGGAACATACTGTTAAAATTTCGAAAGGAAAAATCTAAATTGTGACAAAAGGTGAAATCGGTGAATTTCCTGGGCGGCCCGGCAAGGTGCCCCGCTCAAAAAAGTTTCAAAAGGGAGTGCCCTGTTTGATCCGGCACCCCTAAACGACGTCCTGTCCCCCAGGAGAAAAGGCCCGAAAGGCAAAGGGTCACTCCGGGGTCAAAAACTGTCATTGTGCCCCCCCGGCACATTGAAATGGAAAAGAACCTGTTGGTTTTTAGTGGGTATACCGGCCGCTCACTCTTGGTCCGGCCCCATATATCCCTGCTCCCTCACTCTGGCGGCGGGAAATCCTAAATTTTTCCAACCATTAAAAAAAGGGGATGAAATTTTTTAGAAATCAGTCCTCGTTGAGTAAAACCTAAAGTCTTTTGTTTGATAGGCAACAATACTAACACCTTATTTGTTTTAACTAACAGAATATTTTAATACAACCCGGACATTTCTCCTATTCCCCGCAAAGAAGTCCGGGTTAACGGTTTTAATAATAAATACAATAATCATGGTTGCATAAATTTACATTTTTGTGGGAATTATCTGAAATAAACAACCATTTTAATTACTCAAGTACAATATTTTTTTGGGCGGGTTGGTTGATTAAATTTGAACAAATTTTTTTCCTCAAGTATAAAACATTTTACTTAAAAATTTAATAAATAATTTTGTTATTAGTAAGCAACGATGGGCGTGGCTTGAGATTGCGACGATGTCAAAACAGTTATATAAATCAGATATGAATCAGAAATACGCTGCATGTAATAGGTCATTTTTTGTTGTTAAAAAGTTTACTTGTTTTCTTAAAATTATTATTTCACTGTTTTCAGAATCAAATGTATTATTTTATAGGTAATGCTCTAAACAGTAGAAAATGAATTTAAGTTGTAAAGAAAGAAAATGTCTCTCAGTGTGTGGTTCGTGTAAAGTTATTATAACATGTAAGCTTATACATTTCTAATCATCGAGTGTGGTGGTTTTTAAACTCATTCTTTTAAACTAAAACAAAGGTTTTTGACTGTATTTAAGCATTAATTTAATTTAATACTAAGTAAAACAGGATCATATTTATTGGTTCCAACTTAAATGCATTTATGAATTTAAAAAATCCATTAAAACTGTATTTTTATTTTTAAGTTAAGTTTCATTGTTTATGTAAATGATTTAACTTAGAATAAGAATATAAATATGGAGTCCTTATAAAGCAGGCAGATTTCTGAAGGTAAAGCTTCACCTTGACTTTCACCCTACTAACTTTAAAATATAAGAGCTGATCAATATATTAAAAATGTCCCAGACATTTTTTTGTGCTATTTAACAAAAAGGTTCTTGATTGATACTATCATCAGAAATTAACTTATAAAACTTTTTTCAGTTACTAACGTAAGTTGTAAGCATAACATTCACACTGTTTTAAAAATGAACGAAGGCGGACTTAAAATAAGGTTGAAATAAACGTAGTGATCAAATATGACTTGCTACAGCGCAGCAAACACTTGTTATTCTACCTGCCTTTTATCGGTTCCGATCCATTTGGTATTAAGAGTTAAAACTCGTTCATTTTAAGCTTTCAGATTATTAGTTTAAATTTTATCGATACCTAAATGAATTGGGTTGCACATGCGTCAAATTGTTTTCTTTTACAAGCCGCTAAATACTACTCATCATTTAACTTAACCATCAAGTGAAATAAGAATCTGAAAAATCCTGACGAAATTGCAACTAGTATATTTCTTACGTAGGAGAAACAGGAGCGATCAATGGACCCACGTGATGGAATATAGCTGCAACAAAACATTGGAGACCAAATAAGTCGACATTAAACCTCGCTGAATGATTAACACAAAAGGAATAATCCTTTTGTATTGCACCATTTTTTCAGAGAAGTTCCGTCTCGACTCTTCTTCGTCTGCCATTTTTATAAGTCTCGGTGTTAGCGGAATAGAGATTGTCTTTAAACCTAAAATATATATATACCGCAAATTATGCGGTGTATTTTTTAATATATTTACCTTATTTGCTTGTCTCAACAAAGATTTTGATAAATCTTTATTATATGGTTAGTAGTTTCAAGAGATATTTTTTTTCCTTTTATATAAAATTAGTATTTAAAAAATAAAATAAAACTTCTTCAAACAATATGCAAATAAAGTTATGTAAAAAGCGACTGTAGGGTTGTAGTGCTTTAGGAATTTTAATTAGGTATTTTGGTAAAAATAAATTTTGTTAAACTTATAAGACATTTAAACCGAGACGAAAAGCGTGTGGCAGTTTCATTTAAAAAGGACGTTGTTATCCACTTATATTCCAAATGATTGCCTACTTTAAAATGGTGTTTAAAACACTGATTTACTGAATAGTATTTAATAAGTTAGTCTACAAAGTCACAATATACCTAAATCATGAGTCGTTAGGTATTTTTTGGGCCTGAAGCATACAGAATGAGGTCAATGTTGTCAGTTTCAGTCTTAGCTATAGTACATGGTTACAGATGCGAATGTTATCTGTTACTCTGAGGTGTTCCATCGGTTCCATATGTTAATATAGGATATAATATAATAATGATTTTTGTTAAGGTATAATGCCATAATAAAACTATCCCTACATATCTTTTATTATTTTTTGTGTAAAAGCTATTTGAATTCTTCTCAAAGCCTCAAACTCTCAAATCTGAGGTTTACGCACTGTTTCTAATAGAAGATTTTTTTAAATTTGATGTCCAGTGTCGTTTAATGCAATGCGTTTACAAAGTATTAAATTAGTTTTCTGATGAATTTATTGATTTTCCTTAACTTTTTAACTAGTTTTACTAGAACTGAGGGAGGTTCCTGAGTCATACCAGGATCAATTGTACTTAAGTTATTATTATAGGAGGACTAAGGAAAAGCTGCTGATTTTCCCAAATTTGTGTATAGACTTGGGTCTTAAAACCATTGAACTTTTTCCAATTTAAGTTTCATGAGCCTCATTTGTTTCGGTCTCAGCAAGGGTGAGATAAGGCCTCCTCACATCCCCACGATCAAACCATATTTACTTGTAATTAGCTGTTTATTCAAATCCCGATTTTTATTGATAACTGCAAAGTTTTCATTATCGTCTCTCCCAACAATTGCACACCCAAACCGCGCCTTTAACCCTGGAGGCAAATGGAGCTGTTCTCAACCTGGCCGGCTTGTTACGGGTCATCAAGATGAGTTAATTAATAAAATAAAGAACCGAACAAGAAGTGCAATTAAAAGGGAAAGGAAAACAAATTTGTTTTTTAATTTGAATACAAAGTTAAGACTTATAACCTGCGCAGTGAAGCGGACGACACAACTAGCAGTTCTTTATAACACTACCTGACTCCAAATTAATATTTACTCAAGGTAAAAACCCATTTTACACAAATGAACCTTTCAGTTAATTTAAAAGCTTATATTTTATGCAAATACGATCCCAAAAGTTGCTTTTCCTCGATAAAGATGGTTTATGACATTCAATATTTTTGCTTTTTTGTTATTTTATCAACCAATTTTTATATTAATTTTGTGTTATATAAGCATGGGTAAAAAGGCTATTTTAAAAAAAAATAGTTTTAAAATATCATTTTTTTACCATGCATTCATTAATTTTGATTGATTGATAATTATTGCATATTGCATTTTTCATTAGAAAAACTATTTAAAATGGAAAGAAGAAATGTTTCAAATGAGTTGGTATGATAAAAATAAGAAAAATACCGACTAACAGTACAGAACCAACACGGGACCAAAGGAAAGACCGTTTTCATCTTTTCATTTCAAAAAATAATCTATAAAATGTTTTTTAACCTTTATGTGGTAACACTATATTACTTAAATAGGTTTAAAACATGCCTGATTGAATTTAAAAAAATTAAAATTTAAGCGCTATTCTTAGAATAAGATTTATACCATTAAAGACCAGTTTAATAAGGATATTACGGTTTTGGCATCGTTTGAAATTCAATAAAACAAAGGCTGTTTGGTTCCGTATTTTTTTTATTTCAAATATTATTACACTACTTATAATTTTATTATTATTGTTGTTATTAAATTATTAAAAAGATAATTTAAAAAATGAACAAAATCAGAGCCCAGACGGCACGATGAACGT
This sequence comes from Lamproptera curius, assembly GCA_029286875.1. Taxonomy (NCBI): domain Eukaryota; kingdom Metazoa; phylum Arthropoda; class Insecta; order Lepidoptera; family Papilionidae; genus Lamproptera; species Lamproptera curius. The sequence continues at coordinate 1,146,530 of JAGSMT010000069.1, forward strand.
ATAAAAAATGGGCCCGAACGGGTACCTCCTTCTTGAGAAGTCAGCATAGTCAGGTTTCTTATTTGGAAAAACAGTTCCATGCTGTTTTAGATATATTCTTTTGTTTTTTAAAGGGGATTGCAGCGATCCAAGGATTTAATTAAAAATATTGGACAACCGTAAACGATTTGGATGATCGTTGGGTGGAACTACTTTTCCATGTTTTATATAGCAATAAAAAAAATTTGTCACTTTTGCTTGTCCAATTAATTGTCATCTAGAAATAGAGTGCAAAGAAAAAAAATATTAAAAAATTTTATTTAAAGTAAATTTTAAATGGTCATAAACCCCAAATTGTAGAATTTTTTCGACTTTGATTTGACCAATGTTCAGGTAGATAATAGCTAATTTTGTCCCGTTTCTTTAAATAATTTTTGAATGAGTAGTATTTAATAAATGTTAAAAATTAAGAAAATTACGGAAAAAAATCACAAATATTGGATTAAATTAATCCAAAGCCTAATTGAAGTCATAAAATTAAATTGTACTACTTGGCTACAAAAAAGACTGGCTGGATATATGTTAGTTTTATTTTATTTTTAAGAATATCCCAAAAAGTATTTTAAAAAATTTTTAAAATACAATCAGGATATTTAACCCTCATTTAATAAAGATTGTAAGTTTCTAAAAGTTAATAAATTTAAAATCCTCATTCTATTTAAACAAAACTTGTAAAAATTTATGACATTAATATCTAAAGATATTAGATTAAAATGCGGTGGGTGGAAAATATGATTGTTTTTGTCTTATTTGCCAGAATGGTTTGTATTTCAAGTCGGTATTTTATTTTGTTTTTTACTCCTGTTGCCATTTAAAATACTTAAAAAATTTTCACCTAAAAAAGGTTCCAATATCGAAGTTCTTCCCGTGAACTCCGTTAACTTTTCAGGATACAAAATGAAACCGTCAGGAATTTAAAACTTAAAAAAGCATAATTTAAAATATTTATGTTCTTTGATGTACTTATTTGGTAAAAGGGGCAAGGTGTTTTTCTAAAAGAAAAATAAATAAAACTGAACATGTCTTAAGAAAAACATTTAAATGGGGAACCCACGAGACCCCACAACAGCCGAGTGATGCAAAAAACCAAAACAAACACCATCAAGATGCCCTTTTATCCAAGGGGTTCGTTCTGGATGGCTTACAAGGTTACCCGCTATTTTCAGATCCGTTTTTACACGATCGGCAACAATAAACCGAGACTTTTTTCTCTTAAACCCTGAAAATATAGTTTTGGGCTAAGATAAGTCCACAAGTTTGATGGCATTGCCTCCTCAATGAATCAAAAGTTGGTCTTTGGACCGATTTCCCATTCGACGTATGTCCAAATTAAATCAGCCCTTTGTTTCGAACCACCCACAAAAAAACTAAGATTTACAAAATAATTTTCCAATTCAAACCTCCGGTTTGTAAAGTTTTTAAAGCCATGGCCACATAATAGGGTTCCAAATTTTGGATAATTATTGATAATTAAATCATCATCATCGCCTTTATTAGTCCACTGTGGACATAGGCCCCAACCACTGGGGTTTTGGACCGAAGCCCTTTGGTCCAATGCGGGGTTTCCAAGACCGCCACATGAATCCAAGCATGGATTCTTACTTTTCAGACAAGGGGATCGGCCAAATTGTCCTAACCAACTAGGAATCAAAAGAAAATTTGTTCGGTCCCCAGGATTCAACCCACGACCTCCGTTTCAAAGCAAACGTTATACCACTAGGCTACAGGCGTGATATAAAATAATAACCAAAACATAATAAATAAAAGCCCTAATTTTAAAGAAAACAAATTATTATCTTTTAAAAAGTGTTAAAGCTAAGGACAATTTAAATTTAAATTTATTTTTACGTTTAAAGTTTAAACTAAGTAATTAACAGATTTTTAACAATTTAAAGTGACATAAAAAACCCATTGTTTTTTTCTTTTTGTCCAACAGCTGAGCAAAGGTCTGCTAATTTTCCAGGGTGCGCCATCGCAAAATATCGGCCAAAATACAGAAGGTGTTTAAATATACTCCCTCCCATGGCCTACCACGGTCGGCGCCCTACTGATGTCCAGTGGGAAGCTTGTTTGCCCATCGATTGGATCATACTCATAACTTAAGGATCCCATTTTGTCGGCCTTTTCCCACGTCGGTTGTTTAAATATGGGAACGCAACCCTGACATTCCAATTTTGACTCGGACAAACCATTGCTAATCTTTGACATTCCAAAAAAGAAAACACATGTCTTTTGCCCTTCTTTCCCAATTATAATTTTGGGCTGTTAGTCGTTAGTTGGGCTTTGTTCTTTCATTTTGTCCACCTCCTTTGCTGTGATCAGGTCTTGAGCTTTTATCGAGCTTTGTTGGGACGAGGAAGGGCGTTCTTTAAAGGCGTTGGGTCTTCTTTTTGACAATAAAGCCTTTTGTTTGCCAACCAAAACCATATTTTTAAAACTGAACAGTCTAATGGTTCAAACATAGAGCCTGGTGGTTGACAGGACGGCCCGGGGGTGGAGTTAAAAATAACAGCAAAATTAACCGGCAATATACAACTTATTATAAAAAGCTAGCAAAACTATAAAAAAGACCATTATCACAAGCCAACATTAAAAACATCCATTAAACCGGTTCAAACCTTAATTTATGGTATCAATTTCTGGGTTATTTGTTTTAAAACGTCCTTTCACCAATAAAAACATCACACGGTTAATTTTTTATTTCAAAAAAATAAAAAAAAAGTATAAAATTTTTATTATCATTTCTTTGTCTTTTTTTGTTTATTTCTTTCATTTTAATAACTTTTAATAATAAAGTTTTATCCCAAAATTTTTAAACACATTAAATATTAAAAGACGAAATGACCATTATCTTCCTCCATTGTGGTCTCTCTTCTGAACATGAATGTTCTTAAAATTATAAAAAAACAAAATGCAGAAAAAGTTTTCCCAACGTAACGTTGGTATAAGTTTATCAAAATGTGCTGTCTACACTTTCTGAAAAATAAGTAATTTTATAAATTGATATTATTAAAAGTTAAAGATGCGTAATAAATTATCTACAGTTAATTTTCTAAATACCGACGTTTTACATATACAAATTGTCATTATATTTAATGCCGATATTACGGTCCCAAAACGTAAAGTTTTAACTGTAAAGATTTGTTTTGCGTCACTTTTTAGAAGGATCGCCCTAAATTATATTGGCCAAATTCTGGAAAGTTTTGTTACAGATTACTTAAATAATTTATCTGAATCGAAAATGCTTGAAGTTGTTTTCACTATGATATTAGTTACAAAATTTTTACTAATATTTTTAAAATATCTATTAATTTCTTCTAGTCTAATCCGACTCGGCCCAATCCAGAATACAACTGGCAGGAGATATTTAGCACAAATGTACGCAATCACGGTCCCCCTTTCCTTCCTTTTCCGATGGGACGGATAACGACACGACCAAAGAGATCAGGGCAGACCGAATTTTAAATCCCACCCAGGATCATCTTACTTTAATCGGGTAACAGGCCCATTGCCTAACCAACTAGCAAACAAAAAAAAACTTTGATTCCCGCAGGATAAATTTTTGGGATTAGGATCTTCGTGTTGAGTTAATTATTTTTAAAATGTATCTGTAACTTCTTTATTATTTTAAATTTAAGTTATAAAAGTGGCTATTTACTTTCTATTGTTTCAAGGTTTTAAAACCGAAGCAGTTTTTTCGATAATCTTCATTAAACTCGCTTTAAAGTTCTATAAAAAACATGTTTATAATTAATTAGTTACTGATAAAAATTCATTATTATCACTTACATTTCTATTTTGGACATCATTAAAAGGTAGGCGATTGATAAGGAATCGAGAAAATAATATGAAAGTTTTAAATTTTTATTTTATAAATAACAAGATAATTTTAGGTCCCAGTTAAAAAAGGGTGACAAATATCATCTTTTAAAGAATAGTTTGTATTAAGTTATATTTTGTAAACTTGTAATTTATATGTATGTATTATAAATATATATTAGAAGGAGAAGGGAAAACTTTGAAGTCGGTCAAATATCTAATTAAATTTAGATATCAAATATAAAACACCCCAATTTGAAGGTTTTAAGGAAGTCTTATCGAACTTGAAAAAAGTAATTAGTAAATTTTGGATTGAACGAATCGGGAAAAGACCTTTTTAAGGGAACTTTAACCAAAAGGATCAATTATATTCTATTTCAAATTAAATTAAAAATTTATATAAATATTGGCTAAAACTGAATTCACCGTTAATTGATCTTGTTGTAAGGATCTAAAAAATGTTAAGAGTGAAGGATAATTTAACGATTTAGAAAATTTGTGATATTTGCGTTATTGCCTTTAAAATAATTGTGGAACAATGAAAGAAAACTTTTTTATATTAAAAACATTTAAACCAATGTTTCCTTAACTATCCAATTCAAATCGTCAATTTATCATCGGCCGATGTATCCCAAAGCGTAATTTGCATGAGAGAATATTGGTTTTCTGTGGATCACTTTTCGAATGAAATGTGGGACCACTACAGTAGACGTTTCGTGCAACGTAGGCATGACAGGTGGAAGCACTGGTTAATACTTTGTCTTCGACTTGGCAATTGCGTTACCCGTCGGTTGCCCAAATTTCTTTTTTGGTTGATTCTAAAAGTTGTTTTACCTAACTGGAGAGTTTAAGCAGGGTAATTATCCCTTCAGTCTTCTATAATTTTCCATTCAAGCTTCCGGATCCGATTTCAACCAACCGGCTTGGAAGCCGGAGGGTGGGTGTCAAATTAATTTAAACCCTATTTGGGGATCAGATGAGACGGGCAACGGAATTGGCCAAGTTTTAATTTCCGAAAAATCAAGGTGTAAAAACGACCATTTCCCGTGGAAGTTTAAAATGACTTTCCCAAAGTTGACAAACCTTGATCCCCGATGTGCTCAATTGCGCGTTCAGCCGAATGCGAAATGTGAACCACACCTTTGCAACCACAACGTAGTCAAAGAAGGCTTTTATCGAAACCTTGACCTTGGAATGGATCCCCTCGAAGGAGGTTAATCGGGTTCAATATTCTTTGCCCTCTTAGACTTTGCCAAACCCAAGAATGTGCAGCGACCCTTCCCGGGAGTTCCGGGTGCTGGGTCGCTGTTGGTCATCCGGTTTACATCGAAAGGGTTAGTTTGTAAATCAAATTAATATTTTTTTTTGAATATTAGTCTTATATTTGTTTTAATTAAAAAAAAATATTAAACGAGATAATTTTAATAAAATTGATAATGAAATTGAAAATGATTACAGCAAAATTACCCGGAAAATTTTCTTTAAAAAACACACAAATAAGAGCTCGTAGTTATGTTTTGTGGTTTCCTTTAATTAAACTTTAGTTTAGTAGTTAACACAGGGTGAACATTCTAATTTTAATTTTTTACGCATTCACAACTATAATAGATGAGATTTAAAAAGTGCTTTTTAAATTTAAAATATATATAAAAAGGTATATTTATATCGTTGTAATCTTATTTTTTGCTATAAAACTTGTTTGTTGTCAAAAGAATTGTGGTGATTTATCTGTACAATTATTAATTGGAAAGGAAAAAGAAAGGTTATTTTTTTTTTGGGTGAAAAATTCTTTCACTTCTTAACTTTTTACGCCATGAAAATTCATTTTAAATAATCTAAAAATAGGGCACCCGGGATGGACAAATGGTTTAAAAAATAAAGAAAATGTTTTTAAATCAAATCACAAAAGGAGGAGTGACCTAAGAAGAACCGCTTTTTTTTTCATCGAGAGTTCTTCCTTTTTAATATAATCAAATTTGTCATTACATTTTTGCTCCTTTTGGATAAAAAATTAAAAAATAATTTAATAAATGAAGTTCTAAATATTTTAACTTTGTCGTTTTTTTACTATTCGTATTAAATGTTATGTATAGAATTAAAATACACAAAGTCGTATAATTTGTCATTAGATTTACCTCATTAATTGTGGGATATTGGGTCCCTCCTAATATTGAAGAATACTTTTAAAAAACCGATTTATTTTCATTAAAAGATGTAACTTTTATTTATTGAAAATGAAATGTTGAGACCAATCTCATCTTTTATCCAAATTTAAATAGGAAATTTTTTGGGTTTATAGTTTTTTTTTATTATGAGATTGGGTTTTAAACCTTCCTTTATTAACTTTATTTTTATTAATAGATAAGTTAATTTAGGTCTGGAAACTTAGGATTTTAGTTAAAGAAGATCCGTGAACATTTTTTTCAACAGGAAATATGCCCAAAAGTTGGTAAAAGGTTTCAAACTATTCCTAGTAAAACAATATTTTAAAAACGTACATTTCTATGCATTGTTTTAAATTTGAAAATATTTAGGATTCAAAAAGGAAGAAAGATATTTTACATGATAAAAAATTTGTAATGAATTTCGTGTTAATTATAAATTTATATATCAATTGTAATGATCTTACCAACCTTTCATGCTTGGGTCAAATATATGATGATCGTTAGAATGTTTTTTTTGTTTTCCTAATCCTAAAAAAATTATTTAAAATATTAAGCACCTTTAAAAAAAATTAAAGGGTTATTATTACGACCAAATTTTCGTTTTTTAAACCTGGATAAAAAAAAAAAAAAATACACTAGTTTTTATTTTTGGGAAAGAAATTAAGTAAATTGCTGTATTGTTTTTAAATTTATAAAAATTTTAAAAAAATACCATTTATTGTTTTATTTTAATATGATTCAATAGTTTTTATACCATTTTAAAAGTTTACTATATACATGATTACAGATGCAGAATGTTATCTGTTACTCTGAGTGTTCCATCGGTTCCCAATGTTAATGTAGTTATAATATAATAATGATTTTTGTTAGGTATAATGCCATAGCAAACATCCTACATATCTTTTATTATTTTTTGTGTAAAGCTATTTGAATTCTTCTCAAAGCCTCAAACCTCAAATCTGAGGTTTACGCACTGTTTCTAATAGAAGATTTTTTTAAATTTGATGTCCAGTGTCGTTTAATGCAATGCGTTTACAAAGTATTAAATTAGTTTTCTGATGAATTTATTGATTTTCCTTAACTTTTTAACTAGTTTCTACTATGAACTGAGTGGGAGGTTCCTGAGTCATCACTCAGTCAGATCAATTGTACTTAAGTTATTATTATAGGCAGTGACTAAGGAATGCATGTCATGCATTTTCCCAACCAGTTCTGTGTATAGACTTTGGGTCTTAGAACTTTCTATTAGAACTTTTTTCCAGAGATTTAATAGTTTCATGAGCCTCATTTAGTTTCGGTCTCAGCACAGAGGTGAGACTGAAGGCCTCCTCATACTTATCCTGCACTGATCAAACCCTATTTACTATTAATTCAGCTAGTTCCTTATTCAAATCGCGATTTTTATTGATAATCTGCAAAGTTTCCCTTTCATTATCGTCTCTCTCCCTTAACAATTGCACACACTGAATCCTTGCGCCTTTAATTCCTGGAGCGCTAAATGGAGCTGTTCCTCAACCTGGCGCGCCTTGGTGTTACGGGTCATCAAGATGAGTTAATTAATAAAAATAAACGTAACCAGGAACAATGAAGTGCAATTAAAAGGAAAGGAAAACAAATTTGTTTTAATTTGAATACAAAGTTAACGACTTTACTAACCTGCGCAGTGATAGCTGGACGACACAACTAGCACTGTATATCGTATATAACACTACCTGACTCACAATTAATATGATTACTCAAGGTAAATAACCCACTTTTACACAAATGAACCTTCAGTTAGTACTTAAAAGCTTATATTTTATGCAAATACGATCCCAAAAGTTGCTTTTCGCTCGATAAAGATGGTTTATCAGACATTCAATATTTTTGCTATTTGTTGTTACTTATCAACCAATTTTATATATCAACTCTGTTAGTGCTATATAAACATGGGTAAAAGGCTATTTTAAAAGGAAAATAGTTTTAATAATATCATTTCTTATTTACCATGCATTCATTAATATTTGATTGATTGATAATTATTGCATATTGCATTATTGCTATTAGAATAAACTAGTTTAAAATGCAAGCAGTGAAAATGTTTACCAAATCGAGTTGGTATCGATAAAAATAAGAAAAAATATGACCGACTAACAGTACAGAACCATATTACATGCGGGTACCAAAGCGAAAGTTGCACCGTATTTCATCTTCTTCATTTCAAAAAATATAATCTATAAAATGTTTTTTTAACCTTTATGTGAGCTAACACTATATTACCTTAAATGAAGGTTTAAACATGCCTGATTGCAATTTAAAAAGTAATTAAAATGGTTAATGTGCGCTATACTTAGAATATAGATTTATGCACTCGTGGGCTTTATTAAAGACCAGTTTAATAAGGACAATTACAGTTTTGGCATCGTTTGAAATTCAATCGGAAATTCAAAGGTAGTGCTGTTTGGTTCCGTTTTTTTTTTATTTCTCAAATATCTATTACACTACTTATAATGAAATTATTAAAAAGATAATTTAAAAAGAATGAACAAAATCAGAGCCCTAGGAGCTGAGCGACGATGTAACGTGTATAAAAGAAAATGGCGCTCCGAACGGAGTACCTCCTTCTTTGAGAAGTCAGTCGAAGTATAAGTCAGTGTTACCTGCTTATATTGCGTAAAACAGTTCCATGCTGTTTTAAGTAGGTCATATTCTTTTGTTAAATTTTTAATTAGGGATTGCAGCAGATCCAAGGATTTAATTAAAAATATTGCCGACAACCGTAAACGATTTGGATGATCGTGTGTCTGTGAGAACGTACTTTACCTATGTTTTATATAGCAATAATAATGCAAATTTGTCACTTTTGCTTGTCCAATTAACTTGTCATCATATTGAAATAGGTGCAAAGAAAAAATATATAAAAAGTTAATTTAAAGTTAATTTCATAAATGAGTCATATCAAATCCACTAATTTACGAATTTTTCGACTTTGATTTGACCAATGTTCAGGTAGGTAATAGCTGCAATTTTGTCCCGTTTTTTTAAATAATTTTGTAATGAGTAGTATATTAATAAATGTTAAAGAAATTAAGAAAATTACGGTACAAAAAATCACAACATCATGTGATTAAATTACATATGCTGCCAAAGTCGTAATTGACAGTCATAAAGTATGCATTGCATAATTGTACTACTTGAATTGGTCCACAATAAAGACTGAAAAGCATAGATATATGCTTTTGCAGTCTTTATTTATGTTTTAAGAATAACCTACAATAAGTACTTGAATGTAAATATTTTTAAAAATAGCAATCAGGCATATTTAAACCTCATTTAAGATAATAGATTGTAAATTTACATAAAAGTTAATGCATTTAAAATCCCTGATTCTATGTACATAAAACTTTTACACAACTATTTGATGACATTAATATCTCAAAGATATTAGAGATGTAAAATGCGGTGGTGGAAATAGTATGATTGTTTCTTGTCTTATATTGCGCAGAATGGGCTTGTACTGTTCGAAGTCGGTCATTTTATTTTGTTAAATTTTTACTCCTGTTGCTCATTTTAAAATACTTAAAACTTTGTCACGCTAAGCAAAAGTTTGTTCCAATATCGACGTTCTCTCCGTGAACTCCATTAACTTTTCAGTGATACTAAAATAAGAAATCGTCAGAAGAATTTAACAACTTAAATAAAGCTTAATTTAAAATGACTTTTATGTTCTAGTCAATATGTATTTATTTGGATAAAAGGGGCAATGGTGCTGTTGTTTCTAAAAGTAAAAATGATAACAACAACTGAACATGTCTTATACGAAAAAACATTGAAATGGTGGAACTCACGTGACCCCGACATCAGCTGAGTCGATGCATAACAACACTCGACACACAAACACCATCACAGATACACAATACTTTTCAATTATCTCACACGAGGAGAGTTCCGTTCCAGGTAACGGCTGACAAGAATCCTCTCCCGCTATATTTCAGATCCGTCTTTTATACACAATCTCGGACAGAAATAACGTCAATACCGAGACTTATTTACTCTAAGTACCCCCTTTAGAAATAGTATTTTGACTGTAGATTAGTCCACAAATTTGATAGCATTGACCTCTTCTAATTCATTCAAAACTTGGTCTTTGGACCGACTACCTAGATCTGACGTATGTCCTTACACATTTAAGGTAATTGGGTGATGAGCCCATTTGCTCGAACCACCCACAAGAAAACAACGATTTCACAAAATTATTTTCCCGATTTATTTAAACCTCCGGTATGTAAAGCTATTTTAAAGCCACAAGGCCACATAATATTGCGGTTCCAAAGTTTGTGATAATTATTGATAATACAAATAATATCTTAAAACATAATAAATAAAAAGCCTCCTAAATTGTAAAGAAAAAAATTGATTATCTTTAAAAAGTGTGTAAGCTAAGGACAATTTACTATTAATTGTTATTTTTTTGCGTTTAAAGTTTATATACTAAGTAATTAACAGACTTTTAAAAATTTAAAAGTGACATGAACAGAAACCTATTGTTTTTTTCTTTATTGTCCAACTGCTGAGCAAAGGTCTCCGCTAATTTATCCCATGGTGTGCCATCTAGTGAATGATCTGGGGACTCAATACATAAGGTGTTTAAATCATCCCGGCCACCTCCTACGTGGCCTACTACGAAGTCGGCGCCCTACTGATGCCCAGTGGGAAGCTATGTTTGCCCATCGATTAGGATAGATACTCATAACTTGGCCAGCGAGATCCCATTTTAGTCTGGCGGCTTTTCTGCCTACGTCGGTTGTTTAAGTATGGAAACGCAACTTTACATTACTGATTTCTGACTCGTTGACAAACCATTGACTAATCGTTGACTATCTGGCTCAAATAAACGTACTAATCGACATAGTCTATTTGCTGCCCTTCTACTTCAATTTTAATTTTTGGGCTGTTAGTAATTAGTTGGGTCTTTGTTCTATTCATTTGAAGTCCAGCCTCAAGACTTGCTGTGATCAGGTCTTGTAGCTTTTTATCGAGCTTTGTTGGTGGCGTAGCAAAGAGGACAATATCGTTGGCGAAGCGCAAGTTGGAAGTCTTCTTTCTCTGACAATAATGCCTTTAGTTGCCAAAGACTACAGAAATCCATATTTTGCTAAAATTGAACGGTCTAATGGTTCATACATAGAGCCTGGTGGTTGACAGACAGACGGCCAGGCGGTGAAGTCTAAAAATATTCGTCCATAAATTAACACAGGCAATAAACAACCTTATTATAAAGTTACTAGCAAAAGGCATATAAAAAAGACCATTATCACAGAGCCAACATTAAAACATCCATTTAACGCGTTCATTTTAACTCTTAATTTACTGGTATCGTAATTTCATGCCGTGGTTATTTGCTTTAAAAACGTCACGTTCAGCCACATAAAAACATCACACGTATAATTTTATTTCAAATTAAATAACTAAAAATAAATGTATAACCATATTCATTATTATTTCTTTATCGATTGTTGTGTTGCAGTTTTATTTCTTTCATTTTAGTAATCATTGTACAATAATAAAGTCTTTAACCTAATACTTTTTTAAACACATTAAATATTAGAAAGACGAAATGAGCATTATCTTCCTCCATTGTAGGTCTCTCTTGCTGAACATGAATGTTCTATGTAGAAAATTATAAAGAAAACAAAAATACAGACCATAATGTCTTTAGCCCAATTAGTGAAAGCTTGGTATAAGATTATCAGAAATGTGCTGTCTACACTTTCTCTGAAAATATAAGTAATTAAAAAAAATTGTCAGATAAATGACAACCATTAAAAGTTTTATAAATTGATATTATAAAAAGTTACAAGATGTCAGTAATAAATTATCGTACAGAAATTAATTTGCTAAATACCTAAGACGTTTTATATATATTCTAAATTATCTACTATTTTCAATGCCAGACATTACGGTCCCAAAACGTAAAGTTTTAACTATAAAGATTTGTTTTACGTCACTTTATTATTAAGGATCGCCCCTAAATGTATACTTGGCTTCAAATTACTGGACAAGTTTGTTGTTACAGATTACTTTAATAATTTATCTGAATCGAAAATGCTGTGAAGTTGTTTTCTTACTATGATATTACGTTACAACAAAATTTTACTTATATTTATAAAATATTAATATTAATATCCTTTTAGTCTAATCCGACTACGGCGGCCAATCCGTGTTAGAGATCAGTCAACTGCGCAGGAGATATTATAGTACACAAATGTACACGCAATCACAGGTGCACTCCCTATTCCTTCACTCTCATATTCCGATGGGACGGATAATCGACACGACCAGAGAGAAATCAGGCGCAGTACCGAATTTTTAACATGCCCACCCCAGGCATCATCTTACTTTAATCGGGTAATCAGGCCGCATTGCCCTAACCAACTAGCAAACAACAATAAAAAAACTGTTGATTCCCCGCAGGATAAATTTTTGGGATTCAGGATCTTTCGTGCTGTACGGTTAATTTATTTATTAAAATGTATCTGTAACTTCTGTTATTATTTTAAATGTTAAGTTATAAAAGTACACGGCCCGACTTTACTTTCTATTGTTTCAAGGATTTATAACCGAAGCAGTTTTTCAGATAATCTACTGCTTACCTTAAACTCGAACTTCTAAGTTCTATAAATCAAACAGTCGTTATTATAGACTTAATTAGTTACTGGATATATAACATTACATTATTATCACTTACATTTCTATTTTAGGACATCACTTTGCCATAATATTCACTGTCATTTAATATGATAGAAGCGATTGATAATAATTGGACCTGATCGTAGAAAATAATATGAAAGTTTTAAATGTATTTATTTATATATCAACAAGATAATTCTTAGAGTCCAGTTACAAACAGAAGGTGATCGAATATATCATCTAATATTTTAAATGATATAGTTTGTATGTATGTCTATATTTTGTCATTACGTGTGTAATTTATATGATATATATTTATCATAGAATAAATATCAGAAAGGAGACGGGACCAACTTTGGAAGTCGGTCAAATATCTAATGAAATTCATAGATATCAAATACATAAAACTAGCCCTAACTGAAGGTTTAAAGGAAGTCTTATCGTAACTTGAAACAAAATAATTAGTAACATTTATAATTGGATTGAACGAATCGGGCCATAAAAGACCTTTTTAAGTGAACTTTAACCAAAAAGGATCTTAATTATATTCTATTTCAAATTATAATTGCGAAAATTTATATAAATATTGGCTAAAAACTGAAGTTCGCCGTTAATTGAATTGCTTCGTTGCTTAAGGATCTAAAAATTTTAATGACAGTCGTAAAGGATATGATATACACGATTGTAGATACAATTTGTGATATTTGCGTTTATTGCCTTAAATAATTGTATGGAACAACCGAGTTAAGAGATAACGCTTTTATATCAAAACACATTTATGCTTGCAATGTACAAGCCTTAACTATAAAGCCAATTCATTTAATCGTCATTATTATCATCGGCCTGCATGTATCCATATTAGCTTGCTAATTCGGTGGACTATGTAGAGAATATTGGTTTTCTGTGAGATCACTTCTTTTCGAATGAAATGTGTGGACCAGCTCCACAGTGAGTATCGTTTCGTGAAACGTACGGCATGACAGGTAGGAAGCACTGGTTAATGACTTTTGTCTTCAGACTCTGCGCAATTGGCAAAGTTACCCATCCGTTGCCCAGCCAAGCCTTTTTTTTTGGCCTGATTCTAAAAGTTGTTTTTACCTAACTGAAGAGTTTGCCAGCATGGGGGCTAATTATACTTACCAGTCTTCTGTATAATTTTCTATTCTTAAGCTGTCCAAAAGCCATCGTGATTTACAACCAGGCTGGCTTCTGGAAGTCTTCAGAGGAGTGGCGTGTCAATGTTGCTCTGAAATCCTCATTTTTGGGGTCAGATCGAGATGACTGGGCAACGTGGAATTCGCCGTAGAAGTTTTCAATTTCCGAAAAATCAACGGTGTAGAAAAACGTACCACTCCTTGCGTGGTAGTAAGCTTCGTCAGATGACTTCTGCCAAGAGATTGGACAAACACTCTTGATCCCTGATTCTGCTCAATTGCGCGTTCTAGCCGAATGCTAAATATGAACGGCACCCTCGACACATCCACAACGTAGTCAGAGAAGAGCTTCATTTATCAGAAACCTTACGCCACCTTGGAATGGATGGCCTCCCTCTCGAAAGTGAAGAAGGTGGGCTAATACAAGGGTTACAATATTCTTTGCCTCTCTTTGGACTTTGCAGCAACAGAATGTGCAGCTGACCTTCCGAGTCCCAGGTGCTCATCTAGCCGTTGCGTGCATCCGTTTTACGTCACCAAGGTTAGTTTAGTAAATCAAATTAATCATATTTTCATTTTTACGTATATATTAGTTTTATATTTGTTTTAATTTAAAAATTCATATTAAACTGATTCGATAATTTTAATAAAATTCGATAATGAAATTGAAAAATATTACAGCTAACAATTACCTCGGAAAATTTCATAATAACTACAAACTTTTTACACAAATAAGAGCTCGTGTAGTTAGCAAGCTTTCGTGGTTTCCTTAATTAAATCCTTAGTTTAGTAGTTACACACAGCGGTGAACATTGGCCTAATTGCTTCTTATAATTTTTACTGCATTCTACAACTCATAATAGATGAGATTTAAAAAAGTGCTTTTTTAAATTTAAAATATAGTTTAACAAGGTATATTTAGTTTTGTTGTCAAAAGTAACTTGTGGTGATTTATCTGTATTAATTATTTATTGGAAAAGGAAAAGGAAATTGAGTATTTATTTGTTTAAATAGGGTGAAAATTCTTTCACTTCTAAAAATAACTTTTACGCCATGAAAATTAATTTTAAATAATCTAAAAATACGGACGGCACCGTGGACGGACACCTAGTAGCAAATAATATGAAAATATTTTAATATTAGCATCACAAATAGAGGCAGGAGGTACACAATAAGAAGAACTGCTTTTTATTTTTTAAAAGAGAGTTCTTACCTTACATTTAACATAATCTATTAAATTTGTCATTTACATCTTTTGTTCCTGTTTGTTATAACAAAATTAAAATAATTTAATAGACATAAAGTTCTAATATCTTTTAACCTTTGTCGTTTCTTTACTACTCGTATTAAATGTATAGAATTAAATACACTATGAAGTCGTATAATTTGTCATTAGATGTTACTCTCATTAATTGTAGTGGGATATTGGGGTCCTCACATAATATTGAAGTAACACTTTCTACAAAACCGATTTATTTTCATTAATACCGATGTAACTTTTATAGGTTAATAATGACTATGATAATGTTGAGAACAATGCTACTTCTTTATCTAAATTAAAAATTGGAAACTTCTCTGGAGTTTATACGGCTTTGCCGTTTTTTATTATGAGACTGTGTTTAAACCTCTCCTTTATTAAATTACTTCTTTGTTACATAGATAAGTTAATTTAGGTCTGGAAAATTACTGTTTTTAGTAAAAGCAAGATCCGTGAACTAGTTTTTTCAACAGGAAAAATGCTTAGAAAGTTGGTAAAAGGTTTAACTGTATCAAACTATTCCTAGTAAATACATTTCAAAACGTACATTTGCTATGCATTCATTGTTCGGAAATTTGATAAAATATTTAGTGATTCGTAAAAGTGAAGAACAGTATTTCTTACATGATAGAAATTTGATAATGTGATGTTCGTGTTAATAATAATTCTGATATATCGTAATTGTAATGATCTTGCCATACCTATCATCGCTTGGGTCAAATATATGACCTATCAAGTTAGAATGCTTCTGTTCTTCCGAATCCGTAAGAAATTATGATTATTCGAAATTATCATAGCACCTTTAAACAAGAACAGTTAAAGTGTTATTATTAGCGACCTAAATTTTTCGTAATTCTTGAAACTACGTGATAAAAAAACAAAATATATCACGTAGTTCTTATTTACGAGGAAAGACAATATAAGAAATAAATATGCGGTACTGTGATTTGTATTACATATGTAATAATATAAAATCACCATTTAGCTGTTTTGTTATTAACATATGAGTTCTAAATGGACGACTTTTTTATATTATGGATGCCTAAAAAGAAAATAAGTTAAATACCATCTAAACATCTCTTTAAATAGCTTTTGTTGTTTTTGTTTTAAAGACATTTTTTAAGGGCCATAGAATTGCATGTTAATAATAGTTTATTAGAAATGTTATGCAAAACATGTAGAAAGGCGACTTAATGGTAACCGCACTTGTATATGTTTTATGTCTACTAGACTATTAGTACCTTCCTACATTCGGGTTGCACAAAGATTATCAAATAATTACGGAGTTGTCGAAAAACAAACGTGCTTTAGGTATAATAATTAATCCATATTGTTAACCTAAACGTGCAACTTCGAGATGTATGTCTGTCAAATACTCAACTTTAAAATAAAAATCAACCTTGTTACTTAAAAATATAAAGGGTTCTAGGTTTTACCCATGAAAAACTCCTATGCCCTAGACCTATGAGATTTACCAAATAACGTAGTTGCGCTTTTCCATCGGTATAACCAAAACCGGTTATACCGATGAAAAATCGCCACTACGTTATTACATGGTGTTTAATAATCCGAAATAGTTCAAATAAAATAAAAAATACTTGATGCCGGCAATCAATCAACCAACACATAGATTTTTTTTACATTAAATTGTACTTTAGGTTTCGAGACACAGAAAAAAAATAATAGGCCTTAAACAATCTAAGTTCATCTGTTTGCATTTTCACAAAATGTTAAGTGAGAAGTAAAAAAATTATTTAAAAATTTAACCCGTCGCCTCGCAGCTTCTGTTGCCTTTGTTTTAAATTTAATTATAAGATCATTTTGAATGCTGAAATTTCATTCGTTAATATATAATTTCAAGGCTCCTTTTCCATGTTACTTTTTTATTGTTATTCCACACTGTCGGTAACGAGAACTGTAGTGTCCACTCAACCATATTGCAAGTGCAATTCAATTGCTGCGGTCCAATTTACAAACGGTGCTTACAAACCTGAACGTGATTGTTCCGCCATTGAGGAAATTCTAAAACTGAATTAGAAGTTCCCTTTGTTATAGCTTTTTGAAGATTTCCCAGTATTAAGTATTCATTAATTAAGATTTGATAATATAAATTTAGATGATTTCGTGCAAGTCAAGTAATAAGCAACAATTTGATAGCGAAAGTAATTGAAATTATCGGCTTTAATAACATAACAATTTTAGTTGAAATAACATAACAAATAGAACGTTCACCATGGTGCGCGAGATTCTGTATGACGTTTGTAAAACTCGTTTTTTAAAAATATGGCATAAGGTAGAGCAGTTAAAATGAACGTTGGCAGTTGTAGCACACGCTATCGCTAAGACCAGTTTTTGGATCACTCAAATAAAAGGATCTGTCTGTACGTGGGCTACTTTTTTGGCCCAATTTAGCGTTAAGCTGGAGAGAAAATATAAAATAACATGGAATAATTGAAAAACTTTAGGCACTGGTGGGTCCCAAGTATTTCCTCATATAATCCCAATGCATATTGAATGTCAAACTCAAAGTCAAAATTATCACCATGCACGTGCGGCAACCACGCTCTGGCCCAGATTTAAGTAACTACTAATAACACTATTTAATGACATAGTCTACTTTATCCAGCAAAATTAACCATAAATTTGGCTATGACCAAATTTATGCACAATAGGTAACACGTTTTTGAAAATGAAACGGTTTGAGCGATCTTGTCATCATTATTATTAACCAGGATTGAAACAGCAACGTAACCGATGTATGGCTGCTGGTGTATGTCCAAGGAAAGAAAAAACCGTTTTGTGGAAGGCGATGGTGACAGTTTTCAGGTATGGTAAAACATCACTGAAACAATAACGTAGTGTTATTGCAATGTTTTAAAATTAATTTAAATAAGATTAAAATTTTTAACTTACCACGTTTATAAAAGACACAAACAAAATCCAGTAGAGCTATTGTTTGAACTCATTTCTATGACGCCTAACACAGCCGCATTTAGTTTCGCAATAATCTTCTTCCCTTCTTACTATACTCCTTTCATGCCTTCCTTGTTTCCTTTTAATTTTCCTCATCTTGCAAGAAAGGAGGGTAAAGTACCTTCTGGAGCTAGGTCGCTAGCACGCCATGTCGAAACAATTGCACTTCAGAGTTCCTACGCAGCGCATCACTAGATTTCTAAAGTCACGCACGAAGCACAACGTCGTTCTAATAGTATTAAGATTACCGAACCCCAACCACATCAACGAAGACGCTGCAGCGTCCGCATAGAGATGTATTTATCCTTCCTTTTTTGATTCCAATCCGGCTTCATAATCACGTTGTCCGAAGCGGATTACTTACATGGATCCTTCGAACTGTATCCTCCTTCTGATCTTAAACTGATATATTAGTGGATAGGATCTACCATATCACCGTCACTGGAGCTAGATTGATCCAATCCAATTTGGCTGACAGAAGCTTTGAGTGACCACAGCGCCCGCGCATTCAGCTTATCTGATGTTCTAAAATGGTTACTTAAATCGGTTTGCTTTTTACAGAGAGCACGATAAAACAAGAACTGATAAAATTAGAAAAACTTAACAAATGCTTTGTTGATAGTAGCAGAAAGAGAGAATGTTAAAGTAAGATTTCCCCTTACCACAAGAATCTATTTCTGTAAGGAAATAAATATTACACAAATTAAAAATTTAAACAGGTTATAATGACAGCCGATATAATTGAAAATATTAGCAACTTTATTTTTATAAAATTGAATTTTTAAGCTTCTAATGTTTGATTAAATCTTTAAAAATTTTGTCTATACAAAATTTTAAACGCCTAAAGTTTTAAAAGGATTGTTTGTAATTATTTTTATAATTTTATTATTTCTATTTAGTACATTTAGTTGTACAAGTAAATTTTTCAACTGACGAACAATTAAGATAACAAACAAAAAAACACAATTTAAATAAAGTGCAGTTACATCTAGACTTTTTTATAGGAAAGCATGTACACAAGCACTATTGTAGTTAAATACTTTCAGCTTTATACTGATTAGTGATAAGCTTTTAAAACTTTTTATAGTATTACAGGGCAGTTTCAGACTCAAAACATACTAATGCTTTAATGAAGCAAAAGGTTTTGCATACCTTTTGAAATTTTTTCATAGCCGACAATTTGGGTTAATTGTTCTTACCTGCTTAATGGTTATTGAAATCCTTCATGATCTCATGTTCTATTGTAATATTTGTACCTCTTAAAAACTTAATAAGACATATTTTTTACCGGAAAACATAGATTCTACTATTATACTATATGGAGTAGAGAAAACCAAATTTTAGCACGTCTAAGACATAAATATAGACCATACATAATTTAATCTGACACGCTTTAAAACGGCGGCAGTTTGCGTCACGTCCAAGTCGTCATGTTATTAGACGAGGGCTCCCTTTATTGGCTACTGTATATAAAATCCTTTCTTTTAGTTACAAAAAATGTTCAATTTTTTTATGCTGTTTTGAAGACTGCTAGATTTAACAAAATTAGTACTATCATATTTTTTGACTAAAGTACATAGTTATGTTTTTTAATTTATAACTTTTATAAATTTGCCTTTTTTCTCTTGTACCATCGCAAAAATGAAAAAAAATACGACGTAAGCTTTGTGATAAATAAAGTAATATTTGTGAGTCAAGCGACGTCTGACTTTCACAGGCACAGAGGCTTTATAATGTGAAAGCTTTGACCTAACGCCAGAGTTTTCAACCTGGTTACCTTTTTGAAGATAAAAAAAAGGATTAAATAAATTTCAAGAATTAAATAATTAGTTGACAGAAATGCTTGTCTGGAGAGATTTAAGATAAATCCTCAGGTACAATATACATAATAAAAAATGAAATAATAAAATTAGTTATTCTTCTAACTTGTTAATATTTAAAAATACACTTTTATTATATTTTGTGAATTTATTCTTTAATTTGATTTGTATTGTACCATAATATGTTACTTTTACAATAGATTAATCTAAAATAAACAGTTATTTAAGTTTTTTTTGTATTTTAGATCGACTCAGTACTACTCAGCCATAGTTTTTAACAGTTCGGAAGTAAGTTATTATAAGTGGTGCCGTTTTTACGTTTAATATGCAAGAATTGAGAGGTTATCAAGAAACTGTTGCAAAATTTTAAAACTATTACAATGTGTCCTGTTGCACAAACATAAAAACATTACAACAACATAACTACATAAAAAACGAAAGAGATAACTTTAAAACTATTCATTTCATCAAAATATCTATAGAAACATGTTTTATTTACACAGAATGAATATTTATTTAATAATGTCTTTGTAATGTATATGACGAAGACATCGTCCTATTTTTATCTTCAGTTAATAAACTTTGCCTCATGCTCATCGGGCTGGGTATGAATATGTCAAAGACCAAGGCAATGACAAATTATAATGAAATAAAACATATGTGGAACTGGATCGCATACTCCAAAGAATAAATATATCTGGTTCAAATCATCTCCTTTCATAAGAGGCAGAGAAAAAAAGACATCTCTTGCCGCATAGACATCGCCTGGAGGAGTTTTTGGTCCATGAAAGAGCTTATGAAAGGTAGTCTTCCCATGAAGTTTTAACTGAGACTTATGGATGTATGCATTCTTCCCGTTCTAATTTATGGTTCACAAAGTTGGTCCTTGACCAATAAGCAGAAGTCCTCTATAGCGATTACCCAAAGAGCTATGGAACGTAGTATGCTAGGCATCAAGTTCACAGACCATATTAGCAATGTCACGATCCGCTCAATAACAAAATTTGCAGACGTGAGTCAAAAAGTTGCAGCACTTAAATGGGACTAGGCTGGCCACTTCTGCCGCATTCTGATTCTCTCTGAACTAAAACATGCACCTTTTGGACCCCCAAAAATAAAAGACGGCGTGGCCGGCCTAGGCGAAGATGGCGGGACGAACTGGACAAATTTGAGAAGGACTGGATTTCCATGACTAGCAAAAGAGACGAATGGTCACAGCGAAGAGAGGCTTTTTCCCAGCAGTGGGACACAAATGGCTAAAGAAAAAAACAACTTTTATGTGAAACTAAACTGTATTATCTTAAAAATAGGGTCAATAGGAAGCTAATATCCACCATTTACAAAAATAATGAACTAAATTGGGCCTCTAGGACAGGAGCAAAGAGGTAACAGGTATTTAAAAAAATATTCTGGGAAGTGGGTCAAAAGGGATATAAAGTAAAATAGTATAAAGCAGGGTCGCACTTCTTACGTTATATACTCGTACATATGTAAGTACAACAGTTTTGTTCGTTTCTAAATGTAAGCTTTGCACTTGGGGGATTTGCGTATAAAATGGTTACAATCCCTTTAAGACTGACAAACGGCTCCTAAGAAAACACGAGAAGAATCATAATTTAAAGATGTACACTTATTTGTAGCTTTTATAATAAAAACACTTAGTGTTATAATATGCTACTAATTAACGTTTAGCTCATAAAATGTTTATTATATTAATATATTTTTTTTGTTTTAGAAGAACTAGTAATAAAAGCCAATCTATTAACATGTCAAATAAAAAATGTAATTTTGTTTTTTGGTCCATGTATGATTTTTTATTAATCTTCGAATGCTGTATTAATTTCTTAATTTTATACTAAATTCTGTACTATAAAGCGTATAAAATATACGAAATGTAAAATATATGTACTCAACAATATATTGGTTGATATTTAAAATTTATTATAAAAGGATAATCTATTATTTAGTCTTGTAATGTACTCTAGTCGTTAGTAAGCTTAAAAAAGTATAATTAAAAAGCTAAAAATGTTGCCAAAGTAAAAAATGGAAATTTCTATTTATAACACATTCATATCCAAGTACCATTTTATACCCGTAACTTTTCCATTTTATGGAAATTGATAACACTGTAGCATTATTGAATATAAAATATATAAATAATAGTTTCTTAAATAAAAAAAAGATATTTAAGTATGTATATAATATGTAAATTTTATTTATTTGTCCACATTACCTTCAAGGTTATTGTGATTGTTAGAACTGTTTTAAAATAATATAAGTAAAATAAAAAGGATAACCTGCTCTGTATTTTTTAGGATATAGAAATACGGAAGGTGTAAATGCAATAAAAATCTTACAACCGCACCACAGTAAAATCAATGACAAAAATATTTGTATAATACATAAAGCAAAACATCACATCACATCATCAGCCTTTGATGAGTCCACTGCTGGACATAGGCCTCCCTAATAAACCCTTTCTATGAGGGTTGGACCGTATCCCACCACGCTGGTCAATGCGGGTTGGTGGGTGCAACATAAACATATGAATGCTAAATAAAGCTGCAAAAATAACTTACAGAACTTTGAAGAATATTATCGCTTACGAGTAGAGATACTATCCTAAAATTCCGACATAGTTTAATGTTTAATGTCAAAGCGTTGCTTTGCGAATGCGTTGAAAATGTGAAATCCAGGGTATATTTTAATAATTTATGAATATTGGTAGGTCAAAAAATTGTGACCATTTGCAGTTTTCAAAGTCACTATACAGACTAAGTTAAAATTCATTTTTATGTCATCACTTTTTTTACTAAGGCAAAAAGGAACTAGTGTCCGAAGATCTTGGTTTTCATTTTAATGATAATAAGATGACAAGCTACCCCAACCATTCTTACTAACTGATTTCTATAACAAAAAACAACCCTTATGTATTTAAACAGAACGAGTGTAAAGAGCATTCCTGTGAACACATTTTACTAGAGCTTTAAATAAAAAAATATAAAAATACATAAAAATTTTGTAAACCAAATGTAATTCTAACAAAACCTCTTAACGTAAGTTTGTTCTCATGTAGCAATTCCATTCAAGCTTCTCTGCTTTTAATTATTAAGCTCTCGCTATAAAGCTTCCACCACATTGTTTCAATGGCGCGATGTTGCACAAAGAAGTAATTATGACATTGCAGGCACTTTGAAAAAGTTATTTAAATATTCCTTTTTGAATAAAATATAAATAAAATATGTATAAATTGTATAATTTTGACGAATTAACTAGGATACCTAAGAGCAGGCTTATTTTCAAACTCCCTTTATGAGCTTCGGCTCGCTTCTATCGAGAAAACTACAAAAGAAAATAGAAAAGTAATATAATATCCAAAGATTTGTAAGAAACGAGATGTAATCCGTTAAATGTCCTTTAATTCGATAATGTGTGATATTTGCGTAAACAAAACAATTAATTATAGATACGATCAAGTTCAAATAAAATTGAGAATTGATAAAAGAACGCGTGATTTATACTCAGTATTGTAAGGTTATTTTAAACCAAATTTGGAACAACTATTCAGTAAAGTAATTGATGTATTAAAAAAAGGATCAATTTTTTACGTACTCATAAAATGTTTATGCTTGGTATGAATAGTTGCATTGTTAACTTTTTTTGTCTTTAAAGCTTTAGTGCGATGTTATGGCTAATTTATTCATGGTGTCAACATGAAGGTATACTTTTTACAAGGGACTGTCTGAAGGAGTACAACCGGGATGCCTATTTCTGCCGCAAATCAGTATTGAGTAAAGACTACTTCTTCCGGTTTAAAGGACACCGTAGCAAGCATAATTTCTGGCTAAACGAGATGTAAGGCACACAGTTAAAAAAAATAAACATTTAAAGTTTAAATAATGTTTAGTGATAAATGAAAAGAGTACATATTAATTATATTTTTTAAAAAAATATATACCTACACGAATAACTAACTGTAAGGGTTTTCGACATAACTGTTATAGATGAGAGGAGACTCATTTTATTCTAAAATAGACATAAAAGAAACATTTTATAGTATATTTTACGGATATGTCTCATAATTGTGAGAGGGGCCCGATCTAGAAATTTCACTCCCAATTACATCGGAAATCCGTTTGTATACCAACCAAGCCAACTTTACTAATACAAAGTTTAAAACAAGTTATTTCTGTGTATATCGTTACAATTATTTTGTTCACTCGACCGGAAAAAAAAACTGGTTAATTGTTTTTAAGGTTTTATTAAAAGTTTCAAAAATATGTAATAATATTTCATAATCTGAATTAGAAATTAATCATAAACTTTTGTTTCAGTTCTTTAAAGCAAAGTGTAGAACATTAAAAATTAAATTTAATAAAAGTTATTCTGCATTCTGTTCACGTCATGAAGTCATGATAACCTAATAAAATACTAAGCCGAATTCCTCACAGGAGAAATATAAATGTTACTAAATATAATGGCACTTTTTTATTTTTATTAAATTTCTTTAATATTAAGAATGGATTATATTAGATATTCAAATACCTATTTGGTCTAGTTTACGGCAGGCTTCATTTTAGAACTATTATAAGTTATACTACTAGAAACGTAAATTCTTAAATCGGAACTAGTGTCAAATGATAGGACCATAAAGAGTGCGTCACGTGCTAGCATTGTTGTATAAAAATACTAATTGCCTGAAAAACCCTATTAAATTTAGGGGTTATCTTTAGCTTTTTAATTGTCCAACTCTTTATGACCACTATTTTGATTAATTCAAGTGTGAAGTGTGAGAACAATTGCGAAGCACGTGCCATAAATAAAAATTTTAAAATTAATAGTTAATAAAGTCTTTAGCTTTAAAAAAAAATATTCTAATAATTATAGTTTATAACATTATAATTTCTGTTTCCATCCACGTCTATGATATCCACGCAACATTCACAATGTTGCGTGTGTTTGATCTAAGGATCAAATTTTATGTGACTTTAAGCACAAAGCATTTATTGTATTGTAGAATATAGCAAGAAGGAGTAGTGGATTTAAATGTGTTTTAATTTTATTAAGTTGTAATTAAACTATGACAATACAAAATATTTATTACATTATTTTATATTTTTGACTCCTAGTAATAGTTAAACATTGTTTAATAAATTATTTATTTAATCATACTCATAGAAATTCTGCTATAAAAATTACTTTTATTGTCTACAAGTATTATTATTTATTAAAGAGAAAACTTTTACCTTATATCTTATTATTGTCAGTTATAAAATACTCAAAAAAGCAGGTCCTTATGAACTAGTAGTCCTTTATCACTTTTATTATGTACTGGTGAAATCATAACTCTTAAATTATATAATATTCCGGTGGTTCTGAGAGAACCAATTTTGACTAAGGCGGCCGATCTATTCTAGAGATCAGACTATGCAGATGATGTGATATTACACAAGTGTACGCGTAAACACAGGTGAACTCTTATTTCACTCTCATAGTTTGATGGGAAGAGAACCTGACACGACTAGAGTGAGAAAAGGCGCAGCATCGAGGTTTTTAAATGCCCACTCGACACATGGATCGACGTAATGTACAGCAAATCTTGTAATTGGCTTACATTGCCCTAACCAGTCAGGAAACTATCTAAATGAAATTATAAATCTAAACTTCTAGGTTTATTTTCATAACATTTAGTTTATTTTGTAGCCAGCGGTTTCAATATTAAATTCCTCCATAATGAACAGTAAACAGATCAAAATGCATGATAAAATATGCAATTACTGCAACTTGTTCGGTAGTTTCAAAATTATGTATATTGGACGTATGGAAGCAAATTTGTGGTAAATAAATTATGGACATAAATTATGCTTTTGAATATATTCCTATCTTTAAAATAAGTGATTATTTAGTGTATTTTTTGTCATAAATAGTGACCGATAGTAGTGATTCAGTTGGCAGCTTTAAACAAACAACAATTTACAGCATATAACTTTAACGAATATTTCTCTGTTAATTATTTTTTCTTACAGCGGTAGAAAATCTTTCACGGGACTTTCAATAATTCATCTGACTAAATAACTAAGAATCTGATTATAATATTTGTTTGATTTTAACTTACTAATGAAATCATTCATTCAACAATTTCATGTCATTAGTACATACATACATTGTCCCATTAAAAAGACTTACTTATTCTTCGCAGTCTAGTTTCTGTAAGAATTAAATTTAGTTTGTTCCTTGTATTTATGTCATGCATCACAATGTCTTAGGAAATTATGCCTAATTTTTTCAAATGTGTATTGAGACTATCGGTCATTATTTTTATTACTATGAACAAGTTTCTTAATGATTCTTTGGGGCCCAGGTTATAGACTGCACGAATTGCACGTTTTTGGAGGACAAAGATCGTATTAGTATCAGCCGCATTTCCCCTCAGTAGAATGCCATAAGACATAATGCTATGAAAATAGCTGAAATACACTAAACGAGCTGTCTCCACATCAGCTAATAATCTAATTCTTTTCACTACGTAAGGTGCAGAGCTAAGTTTACTTGCTAGCCTAATAATATGGGGCCCCCATTGTAGTTTTGCATCTATAGTTATTCCTAGAAATACAGTTGATTAAACTACATCTAACGCCTCCCCATCATTAATCACTTCAAATTTACCATGCTTCACATTAGAGTCATGAATTTAATACATTTGTTTTCCTTTGGTTTAATAGGAAGTTTTAACACTAAACCAATTCACTACTCTAGAGAGAGTATTATTTACATCGTCATTATTGACGTATGTCGTTTAATTTAAAAATAAATGAGGTATCATCTGAAAATGATACTATCTCTATGATATTTATCACACGTGGTAAGTCATTTATATAAATAAGGAAGAAAAAGGCCCAAGTATTGGATCCTTGTGGAACCCCATATTTACAGGAACTCTGGGAGATCTTTTCCATTCGTCAACCCTCTGAATTCGATGGCTCAGACAGAAGATAGAAGGTTGAGTGCAGTATTCTTATACCATAGTGACGTAATTTCCTGACCAGGGTCTCATGGTGTCACAATCAAAAGCCTTTTGAGATCACGAAAATGCCTTAGCATCCTGTGATGCTTCCCAAGCCTCAAAAATAGCTTTTGCTAGCCTGATGTCTGCGTCAGTTGATGAGCGACCCTAGTGAATCCATACTGCTTGTTATTTAAAAGACAACTACGATTGAAATGTTTTACCAATTGGTTTAGTAAGAGTTTTTCAAATAATTCACTAAAGTGAGTAGATAATATAGATAGTTTAAAGTAATAAGGGTCCGTATACTGATTTAAATATCGAAATAATTTTTGCTATGCTTCGTTAGGTCAGGAAATTCGCCCCTTCTGATTTGAATATTGCTGCTAGGTGAGGTGATATCACATCGATAATTGAACAGAAGTTGCAATAATAACTAAAAATAACTTCGGTTCTGTACGTAAATACGAACACTGTTAATATAAACATAATAATAAACGCCTTAAACACTATGACACAACAATACTTTTTCCGTAATGAGATTGGACTCAATATAGATTAGTACATTGTCATCTAAGTATTGCCGATGTTAAAATCAGAGGTACGATATTTTATTGAATAGGACTTGAGTTTCGTGCACTCATCATAACAAAGTGGAAGCCGAATGACAAACAGAGGCGTCGAGGTGCCTACAACCTTGATACCTACAACTACAACTGGCCGACACTGGTAAAGAGCAGAAAAGACGGGCAATACGATATCTTTGCACAGTGTGCATCTAGCTCTCGGATCGACCGGACAAGCCCGCTCGATCCTCCTGCTACCTCGCCGTCCGCTTGGCCCACCGTGTACGCCCTCCCCGACGCCTACAAGTGGCAGAAAAAAGAAGACGCCGAGTTCGCCGTGCCATGCAGTGACTGTGCAGTGCTAGTGTGTGCCGGTGTAAAGTGTCGACGCGTTGGGCGTACGCGCCTGAGCGCAAAAAGCTGTTGAGCCGTCCGGTCTGGTGGTCGCTCCGATTTTGCCATGTAATTCAATTTCCGCTTTACAGCGTCCGCATGTCCTTCTGTTGAGATGTAGGGACCCTTTAGATTTAGTTTTCAATTAAGCCACGTCACATCGTGATTTTAATTAATTACACGCACACCACTCACGTGGTTGTTATTAGAGTCAAATTTTAACGTCGCTTGCGCACTAGGCAGCGTGAGGTTCATTCACCTAGCGCTCCTAAGCGCTGGAGTTTTCTAAATACGTCAGGTTTACTCCCTGCTCACTGGGGCGGGAGGTGGGACACAACCTCCGGCTTCACCGGGGTGCTTGCACGACTAAACGTTCAAATCCATTAACAAAGTAAAATGGATTCGTCACCCCTCAGTGACCTGGGCCTCGACTTCGAGGACCTGAAGAATCGTCCGCCGGCGGACACGGTACGTCTATCCGAGGCCCTCACCGCGCAAGGGGCCAAATACTATAAGCGCACACCATGCTCAGCGCGAGCATACACCCGCGTCGGAAAAGTGTCAACCATCCATTCGGACACCCTATCCGCTCACATCACCAATAACTCCGACTCCGAAATGGAGCTGGATCAATCCCGTCCGGTCACCGAGGACCGAAGACGCAGGAGGGTTCCTGCCGGTTGGTTCGCGCAAAGAAGCGCAAGAGCAGGGCCTCCCCTGCTGCATCCGCAACCCCGCCACCTAGGGCGCCAGGCGTCGGCGGAAGTGCTATCGGCCCTAGGCCATCAACATCGGCCAGGCCAAAAGCCGCCTCACGGCAACCCATTCGAGCCGCCTCACGGCCAGCAACATCGGCCTCATCAACGGACCACCTGCTGCTCACAGCAAACACCATCCGCTGCTTCACAGCAACCTCCGGCTGCCTCTCAGCCACCATCAATCCCACCTAGGGATGAAACCTCCGCCGATCTATATTCGGTCAAGGAGAAATGGCAGAACTACGGTCCGCGCTGTCCAATAAATATAAATTCACAGCAGCCGACTCGAGCCAGGGCATTAATGCAACTGGAAAACAGTGACGCACACCGTCAAGTTACGTCGTATCTTTTAAGAACGACTATTATTACACACATACGCGCTCCCGGAAGAGCGCGTACGTGAACAGTCGTCAAGGACTGCCGAAGAGATCCCGAGGACATCTATAATTTCATTAAGGACAAAACATCCCAATTTACTCGGCCTTCCCTAACCATCCCAAAACTAAAAAAGCCTTTTAATGTGGTCCTTCTGACCTTAGAACTCCACCGAGGGCAAAGTGTACGATCTACACCACATATGCGACATAATCGCGTCACATTCCACGCCACCTCAATGGCCTCCTGCGCAGTGTCATAACTGCCAAATGTACGGGCACTCGGCCGTAACTGTCACACACGCCCTCGCTGCGTCAAATGCTATGTGACCATGGCACTCCTGGTTGCCCTGGACCGAAATAGGAAAGTACTCACCACGTACGAACCGCCGGCATGCGTTAACTGCCAAAGCGCTGGCCACCGCCAATTATCTGGCGCTTGCGGCACCCAAGCGCAAACCACCAGCACCCATCCGTCCAGGCGCCAGGTGCCTCCCTCCCTTCCTTCCCGCCTCCGACCCTATTCCGCGTGGCAAAACCACAACAAGCGCTCCGCGCAGCGCCTCAAATGCCGCGTGGCAACAATAACACGCAGGTGGCGCCGAGCGCCCGCGTGGATGCCGCAGCCAAACCAAGCGCTCCGCGTGCGCCCACGCTTGCAGCCATAGCAATGGCAGCAACGGAAACGATAGCCGGACAGATTGACTTCGCAGAGCTCGATCGTCTTACCGCAGAATTCGACGCCGTCGTCGGAAATTTCGGAGCCCGTCTTGCCATACTTCGTAAGTATAGGCAATTAGTCGACTTAATTACGGGACGTTAATGAATAGTACGCCCATACTAAATAATAGAAACGGCCCGGGCCGTCTAAAGCCACGCGCAGTTAACATTTCATTTTCAACGCAAACGGTCTCGCGGATAAAAGACCGAAATCTAGTTTATCTACGCAAAACGACGTCGACATTCTACTGGTGCGGGAGACGTTCCTAAAGCCGGAAGAGGAGATCGAAATAGCTAACTATAATATCATTGAAATGATCGGGCCGGCGCTTCACGCGGCACGCTCATTATATAAAATCCTCACTGTGTAGCAATCGACAGCCGTCGACGCTAACGCCGCCAAGAAGCCTCGGTCTGTGGGTTAGCCATGACAGGACACACCAATCACACAGCCTCGTCTACTTACCATGTAGAAGCTCTTCCGAGATAACTTCCGTCATTCTGGCAGGTGACTTAAGTAAGCACACCGATGGAACAGTTACACAATCAACTCGCGAGGTGCAGCACTAGATGCACTATCTGAACTACTAACTTCAGTATCGTTGCTCCAGCTTGAACTCGCACTACCGCCACGGTGAGGCCACAGATCGGATATAGCGATAGTTGCCCTCCTTAAAAATGTCAATCTCACTTTTAGAGTATAGGGTCATAGAAGATCTAACCTCCGATCATCGCCCAGTCATCCTCAAACTAGGACCACCTGACTCCCAAAACATCCAAACCAAAACGATAATTGACTGGCGCAAACTGAAATGTATCAGCTAAAGCACTTGCTCACCGCACCTAGATGCCATTCCTAAAGTCCTGCTCAGTGCTATATGACGCGAATCTCGCTGCTCATCCGCTCACAAGACATGTCAAAGTGTTGTCGAGGCCTCCTCAAGCAAGTCCAGGTGGAGAAAGCCCCCTGGGCCTTGCCAAAACGACGATAGGACCTCTTGCGAACCGATAGGAGCTGCGATTCGTGCCTGATTGGTATCAACCGAACGGAACCGGAGACAGTTGCGCGCCCTGAACATCAGTCCAAGACGCGCATAGCCGAATCAGGAACGGTCGGTGGGATACAGATCTAAGCAACATGCACCCATCCCTCAAAGCCTTCTGCAACTTCCCAAAACCTAAAGGGCGGAATCGGAACCCGCCAGCACGCGGCGGACGAGCAGTCGGGCCACCTGATGGAAAGTGTCACGACACCCATGAGACATTGGCAATACCACTGGTATCGCAACGCGCTGCCTACCGTGAGACATAGGTGTTAATCTCGTTGCCAGTAAATACGCTGGCTACGGTGCCCTTCAAACCGGAACACAGCAGTGTTTTACACTACTACTTCGCAGCAGAAATAACACCGGTGGTACCCACGACGGTCTCCTGTAAACAGGGACTACCACCCGGTAAACAGGGGACCTACCACCGGTAGAACAGGGGACCTACCACCACCTCCGATGCCGCCTTTGTCCACCTAACCTTCCTGATGCTCCTCTAGCGTTTCTCGATGAAGAAAAAGCCGAATGTCAGCTACGAGCCTCGAGGGCAATTGCACGCCAAGCACTCAACCGATCGACGCCGCTCACAGCCAAACGGTGAAGCGAAGTCAGCGAGTTGACTCAACTTCCTCCTCGCGATGTAACTTCACCGGTGACCGGAGCGAAGTCAAGTCGATTATCAAAAATCTCAAACCTCGAAGCCCCGGGCACCGACGGAATAAACAACCGCGTCATAAATCCTACCGGAACATATAATTAATATCCTAGTCCTAATTTATAACGCAGCTCTTTCCAAGGGTATTTTCCCAAACACTTGGAAGGACCTGAATTATAAAGTTCCTCAAACCCGGCAAACCACCGCACTTCCCAGTTCTTATCGTCCCATTACCTCTAAAGGGTTTCGGAAAAATATGAACGACTTGTCGAGCCGCTTAGTAGATTTTTATGAAATCTAAGGGCTCCCCTACCCCTATTCAATTCGGCTTTCAGGCCAAACACTCTGCACTCACAAATTCACCCATCACGGAAAATTAAAGGCAACAATACGAGGCCATCACACGGAGCGCTTTCCTCGACGTGGCGAGGCGTTCGATAAAGTATAGGCACGAGGGCTTATATACAAGTTATATAAGCTCGGCATGCCAGATCGTCTCGTACTCATCATACGAGACTTCCTCAGGAATCGAACGTTCCGATACCGCGTAGAGGAACCAAATCACTACCTCGACCGGTCCGTGCCGGCGTACCTAAGGCTCCGTGATTGGACCAATCCCTTTCACTTTATACTAACGACATCCCACAACCCGTCTTGTAGACACCGCCCTATTCGCAGACGACCTGCATATACTCAACCAGTAGATGTCCTATCCTAGTTAGTCAAAGACTCCAATCCGCAGCCAATATCCTGGGGAATGGTTCCGGAAATGGAGAATAAAATAAATCCTTCAAAAGCGGGGCCATTTGTTCGCGACAGAGATCCGTGCCTTCCTTCCAATATCCGACTCCTGATTGCCTATCCTGGTCAAACAGACCAAATACCTCGGGTAATCTTAGACAAATCCTTGACATTTGGCCGAACATAGCACGCGGGTCAAAACAGAGACCTACGTCTTGGGTCGACTATTTCCACTAATAAATCCTAGAAACCAAGTTATCTCTGCCAATAAGGTTTTGTTATATAAGACAGTCATACGTCAATTTAACATATGCCAGTCCGTCTTTGCAAATGCAAAGCAATCCATTGACAGCTTCAAGTCTGCAAACAGATTCATGCGCAGGGCACTGGTGCGCGTATTACCTGCGCAACGTTGACCTCACCTGGATCTGGTGCCCACTATCAAACAATACCTAAAACAAGCGTCTATCCGATATTTCGACTCGGCTTCGCCTCCCAAACGATCTAGTTCGGAGCGCCGCCGCTTCGAACCAACAATTTCACTCGCAAAACGACGTCCATCGAGAGCGCGAAACGCGATAACGGATCCGGACGATGAGACTACAATCGTGCAAGCTGTTTAAACTCACCACGCAACCACTTCCTCGCCGTCGAGGACATACTGATACACCGTACAGCAGATATCGGCACGTACCGGGCCGATGCTCACCAATCAGATGGGCGGTAAATACCTTCCACTAATAAGTCCTAAAAGCAAATTATCGAGCCGAGTTCGGCCACCGGCGCCCTCGATAAATTTGCTAACGGGTATGAGCATGGACCTGACCAGCGGCTGATCGGCCGGGCTCGGCTCCTCTTGGGCACCCTCGATCAAGCCGCTTACGGGATAAAGTGGCAGCCGAGCCGAGGTCCCCCTCAGGGTCCCTCGGAGCTAAGCCACAGAATAGAGGTGAAGTCTGTGCACACAAAGTTGCACAGCCCTCGAACCCGCCAGGTTGTAGCGTTAACTCCACCACCGTGGTCATCCGTAAAAAAAAAAAAATATCTTTGCAGAAGTGGGAAAAATCAGGTAAAAAAATTTTGCGTAAGATCAACTTAATTAATATTTAATTTCAATAAAGTCTTAATATTTAATTTAGATTATTTTAAATGGATTTTTAAATTACAAAAGTTCACAGTACGTTCCTGCTTAATAAACGCCCCTGCAATTTACAGTTAGCTAACAAAGTTGTTACCTTTAAAATGCAATAATCTGCTAAATAAGCTAGTTATTTGGCAAACAACACTCAGCTAATGTTTTACTATATTATTTATATCAATAACGTCAACTTGGCTTACATTATTATAACGACATAGTTTGTATTTTTGTAACTCTTTTATATAGGAGAGTGTGAATGAAATTACCTTTGTTATATATTTGTTGAGAAATTTGTTTCGGAGACACAGTTGATAGATACTGATTTCCCCGTATTTTCCCCAATTAACTAGCAGTATGTATTTATCGCAGCCCACTGTGAGAAACACTTGTGACTTAAGTTATAATTAACTGTTAAAGACCGTGTTTTGACAGTTGCCTAAATAATTTTTGGATAAGGAGTCAAAGGGGTAGGAATTATTTTTACACAAAGCTGGAAGTCTATTTATAGCGTAAACGTCTATTGATATTTCTCCCTTTTTCCCCCTACCCTTTGGAAAGACTAAGTTTTCTTTGAATAGAAAATTAAAACAACGCGTCAATGATGCTCTCTTAACCAACAGTAAACTCATATTAGATTCATGAGACAGCTGACTACCTTAACTTTGTTGTAGCACTGAAATGTAATAACTTAGTGTACTTTTCAAGGATCATGCCTACATTTTTTTCTAACACATTTGTTTATTTATTTAAGTTCGTATGTATATATAATTAGACACTGGAATGACATATTTAAAAAGAGGTAAGGAAGCTGTCATGGTAATTAAAAAACTGAAACTTTTAATAACTCCAGCGTTGGCGCAAAGGTCTTAACATATTAAGTCTTTGTATCGCTGTGGCAAGAGCGTCTCTTGACTTTAAATATTACTAACCTTTTATAGAGCTTGTTTCATATTTAAAGTGCTTTAGAAAGTAAGGATCGGAAAATTCTCTTTTCTTATTAATGCTATAATCAAACAAACATGTTTATTGTCATTCGATGTAGTAATATTTAAATATAATATTAATTTAAGAGTAGTAATATGATTGCCAATTGAATATTAGCAAGTAAAATTTTAAACAAAAGAAAGTATGACCGACTTCAAACAATATACATACTACCATTTAGTGTAAAATAAGCAGATAGGGTGGTGCCTCGTAATTGCCCCACGATGTCTTCCGATGTGTTTTACATCTATGATATCTTTTAAGATCTTCATTTAATCAAAATGTCGCATATGATATGTTTGATACACATACATACGCTCCGAAAAGAGTGCCTCCATTTTTTGGGATGTCAGTCAAAAACGCCTTCACAGGTTCGGGATAAGATGTTACTAACATGTGAAAGTAACTCATACGGACACATATTTTTTTTTGGTATGTGATCTTTTTAGCACACCGTCATGGGATGTGATAGTTTTGGACGATGCTCATCATAAAACTTAACTTTCTATATAACGTCAATAAAAGTCAATGAACTTCCTATAATAAAAGCGGACCAGTATAATTATTACAAAGGTAATTAAAAACATTCCATTGGGAATCAATGCTTTATGGTGTTAATTTAGATTTGTAATTGTAAATTTTACAACAAATTATACGAACTTATGGATTTATACATACCAAAGAAAGTAGTTAGATCAAATCGATATCCGCCTTAGGATACTTCTCCTTTAATTAAGATATTACGCAATAATTACAAATACCATTCAAAGTATAAAACCTATGGTAACCTAGGAGATTATGAAACATTCTCTTGTTTACGTGCAAGAGCAAAAGAGATGTAAAGAGAGTGTTATAGAAATTACACCATGAATTTAGAAAGAAATATCGCACTAAATCCAAAATAATTTTGGTCTTTTGTAAAAAGTGGTAAAATTGCCCAAAACATACCAAGCAATTTGTATTTGAACGGAACGCAATTGTAATAAACTACGTACTTATTCTGACACAACTGGTCTATCTCAATCTCAAAATTTTGTTAATTTGCACACCATATACTTCGAAAAGAAGGAAATATCCTCAATTTTTAAAGCTTTGTATGTTAAGAAGTCTGTGGGATCTGACTTAATATATCCTCTATTTACAAGAAATCCTAAAAATTAGTTCAGCCGCTATTCTTACTCTTCATTCGATCTATATCTGAAGTAGTGGTTCTAAAGATCTCAAACGAAGAGCACATTACACAATATTTAAAAAGGTAAGCTGATAAAATAGGGAGTTATCTTCCAATATCAAATTTAGTTTGTTGGTTTAAAAAGTTTTTAAGAAGATTGTACTAAACAAATATATTTTTCTATTTCTCTTTTAGTGACTGCACAACATGGGTTTTGAAAAAAATCGACAGTATCTAATCTAGTGCTTTCACATAACTATATAACTAAGAACATGGATAATGACTTTGCAAGTGATTGCATTGCACTGATTACAGCAAGTGCTTTGATAGAATAGACCATACAATTCTGTTGCAGTGAAGAATGAAGTTGGCAATACAGGCATACATGGTGATCTGAGTTGGTTTGCTGCATTATTTGAGAAAACAGATCGCAGGGATATCTATTCCCTCTGGTGCGCCTCAAGGATCCCTTCTGGTACTGTTTACTATTTTTATTAATGACGTGGAAGAGCTAAAAGTTGTCAAAGTTTATGATACATATATTACAGTTTCACTGCAGTCAGATTTAACGAGATTTGAGTCATTCTGCGATAGGAATGAACTTAACTTAACCGTAGAAAAGGGTTTTTTCATAACAAATACAAGAAAAAATTACTTTATTAAAGGCACATACCTTCTAAAAGGTACGGCTATTGATCGAGTATTTGAGGCTCGTGTATTTTCGGTTCATTCGGTTTTATTATACGCAGCTCGTCAGTTTTCAGTGAAGTAAAAACTATAAAGAATCTTTATTGCTCTTATGTCAGACCTATACTTGAATATCTTCTCAGTTTGAGCCCTAAAACCAGACATAGTTTCAAGCATCGAAGATATCCAAAAAAGGTTTAAGATATCTCGATTGGAAGTTACATATCAAATCATTAGACTATAACGATAGATGCAACGTTACATTTTTGTTCCATTACATGTGCGGAGAAATATCAAGGATGTTGCTTTTATTTTCAATATATTAAAGGATCTATTATTAAAGGATCCATTACCTCGGCTGAAATGTTATCGAAATTACTTTGATTAACCAAGAAAACGTAAAATCCTTTTGCAATTCAAAACTCTACTAACTATGGATGTAATACTTTGTAATAAGAACAGCAAAATTAATTAACTTATAAGGATATTGATCCATTTCATACTCCAACCAAGTCGCTAGAACAGTTCTTATTAAAAATTACTTTAATAGTCTTAGTCAATAATTAAGTAAGTGTTTGTTAGCTAAAATATAGCTAGCGTGACTTTTTTTTCCACCGTGTTAATAAGATTATACCATATTTGAAAACTTGTAATTGGCTTCTTAATGTAATACATACAAATTATAATAATAAGATTGTTAGTTGTAAGTTTTCCAAATAAAATAAAAATATTGTATTATAAATAAAAGATACAATATAATATGTGCTATATCGTTTTCGTGACTACAACATAAGTAGATTTGCTATAAGATAAAATAAAAGATAATCGCTGCTTGTAAAATAACTACACTGCATATAACGCAATTTTTCTACAATCCTTTTTGAAGAAATGTCAAACGCAATATATTGTCAATATTGCTAAGCGACCTTAACACGTTTGTTTGCTAAGAGTATACATAAAGGTTGCAAGTGTTCTGAGCACTCGAGTGAAATATTTCCTTCTACTGCTGAGACTTAGCTCGCAACAAGTACCGAAATAATCGAACTGAATTGTTTTCTAAGTGAAAGTTTACTTGTGCAGTTGTGTTGTTTTAATAATAATACACACCAGTATTATTTCCGGTGTTACATATAAGTTTGAGTGTGTGTGAGATATAGTCTAGCTATAATAATTGAAAGTAAATTAACATAGAGTGACATATTTAGTATATTTAAGTTTAAAAATAAGTTATGTAATGTGTTGTGTATCTAATTAATCTAAAAACCGATTTATGCATTGAAATATATTCCTAAGCCATATGAATATTTCATCATACTCAGAGCTCCTAAAAAACTCACAAATTAATGTAACTTGGAGTGTGAAATTTTGCTTAATTCAGCGAGAACTTCATGGAAACAAATTTAAATTTACAGCCAGGTACAACATCCCACTTAATAACAAAGTGCATTAAACTCAAATAAGAATCATATATTTCTGTGTTCTGGAAAGATTATTCAACTAAACGTGTTATGTGAAATCCACAAAAATATTATTTGTAACTAGAATTCTTTGAAATGTTAAGTAGCATGAATAATAGAACTTTTTTGAAAAACAGACTTGTTTATAAACTCGCAGCACCTGTGTAAAACTGTTTAAATTTGGCATGTATTAAAACTGTTTCTATCCTACAGATCCTCAGCGGTAAAAACTATAAATAATTATGCGGGAAATATGCGTACATGTTCTTATTCCATCATATAAGACATGTAAGACAACGTGTTCCTCGTAGCTGGAGGAGTCTCACCAAGGAGCTAAGGAGGTTTTGGTCTGACAAAGTAACTTTTTAGAAATATACTTAGTACAATAAATAGCAACAGAAAATACTTTTTAATATCCTAATATTTATACTTATTAAATTTTGGTTTCATAAGCGTGAATATACTGAACAATTTG
This sequence comes from Lamproptera curius, assembly GCA_029286875.1. NCBI lineage: Eukaryota > Metazoa > Arthropoda > Insecta > Lepidoptera > Papilionidae > Lamproptera > Lamproptera curius. The sequence goes on from JAGSMT010000069.1 coordinate 1,184,595, forward strand.
TATCTCTAATTAATCTAAAAACCGAAAGTTTGATACTGATAAAATTTGCTCTTCAGGCATAAATAGAACTTTATGTTATAAATTTTTCATGATAGCGAAAGAAGTCAAAACACGCAAAGATAAAGAAAAAAATTGTATGAATAATTAATAAAGAAACATTAATAGTATGATAAATATAAATTTTATACTTTCGGAACTATAAATCATTGACTTCACTTGATACACGTTTATATTTTGAATTATTCATATGTAGATAAATACATGAATAATCGAAAATCACGATTCATTTCAACAATTTTCAGGTGTTTTTTTTTAATTTAAAATTACAATGTTCGTATAAAAATTAAATATTTGAACTGTGTTATTTAGCCAATGTCTATGAAATTGGTTGACTTTTCTTGTTAGACAAATTTATTTATATTAGTTAGCCAATCTGCTTTTCTACCAGTTCTGAAGTTATTTAAAATATATTCCTATAGATCCACACATTTAAGAAAAATATGTATTATTTCGTACTTGTATAAATAAAAAGGGTTTGGCTCAGAAACCCACGTAAATTTAAAAAAGAAAGCTACTGAAACCGCAATCGATTTAGATTAATGTGTGTGCTGTATGGAACTCTGAACGTCAAGCAGTGTGAACAAAAATATCACTTCTCATTGCAAATTTAGAAAAATGTTACTAATAATAAATAGTAGCATACCTTGTGTTAAAAACACATGTAATATAAAATAAAGTAGTAATAAGACATTAAAATTGTTCATTGCTGATTATGATAAAATACGCTATGATTTTTATTGTTAGCTTAAATAATTAAATAAAGGCACATAAAAAGAAATGAATTTATTCTTATCAAAATGTGGATGATCATTTCCTTGTAGTGTAGTATAAAAAGAACCTCATGTTCTAGTTCTTGTTGCTCCGCGGCTTAAAATTTGTTAATTTCCTAGAAACATTCTTGTTTAGGTAGTGTTTGATGTTAGTGGTACAAGGTGTATCTATGCTTAAATTATTTGCTTAAAATACGGTTAATAAATTTATAAATGTTTAAAAAATATGTTACCAATACGAATTGGTAGTAAATGTTAACTTATAACACCTATTTGTGGAAAGAGGATTTTATTTTAGGCCATTCTAAAGAAATTATAGATTTCCAAGAGACACGATTTTCATATCTCCGTAATGATACCTGGCTGCAGTATCTCCAAAAGATAATTAAACGAACTGCACATTTTGCGTTTACACTAGCATGCTATTAATAAGCTCCACACATTATCCCTCTGATAATGTATTTATATCGCCTCGCCGCTTAAAATCCTCTATAATGACTCCTGTGAGACCACATACTGGTAGATCTATTTTATTCGTGTCATAAAATACATTAAATCCTGCATAGTCAGTCTGAACTTTAAGTTTTGGATGTAAAAGTACGTTACTTGTATTTTCATGTACATGGAAAATCGTTTTCCATGATTTTTGATATCTGAAGTACTTAAAATAGTAATAATAATCTGTAATATATGTTGGTATACTAAGTAGATGCTAGGAGCACATAATCTAGGTAACATATGTATATAAATAAATTTATATTGTCACTCTAAATTACTATTTAAATCTTATTAATGTAAGTTAATATAAAATAAGCTCGTTATGTTAGAGCCGTTAATTTAAAACATATAAACAGCACTTCTTACAAAATTATCATTTAAAAACACAACTACATCTAAAATCTAAAGATAATGTGGTAAAAGGTATAACATGAAAACTTTAGCCAAATTTAAGACATTTGCTAGCTATGTTGGTATTAACTTTTTGTCATATATACATAACGGTTACTATCACCAATACCTAGCCTATATAGTGGTTCATATCAGAAATTTTATCCTTCCATTTATATTTATTTAACATTTCTGGCATAGTATACTGGTTAAATGCTTTTTGACTATTTATTAGCCTTCAAATAATAGTTTTCGTTTTCGTTTCGCCTCCGTGGTCTATCGGTATTGGCCCTTGCTTTAAAAACCGGATGTCGTGGGTTGAAATCCCGCGGGATACAACTATTTGTTAGCGTTGTTTTCTGGTTGGTAAGGACAATTTGGGCCGATCATCCAGTTGTCTGAAAAGTAAGATGATCCATGCATCAAATCCCACCACGCTGGTCCAATGCAGGTTGGTGGGTGGACCGACTTTTTATATGCCCATCCGACGCATGATCTTTTATTTATTAAGAAATTTAAAATTTTTATGTATTTACATTAAAATTTAATCCATTAACATTTTACCCTATTGGAATTAAACATATTTTGTACATTTACATAACTCGATGGAGATTGGTTTTCTTGCATTAACAGGGTCAATTAAAGACAAACTTAATTATTTTACTCATGTAATTAAAATACATAACATTTTTAAGAAATATAACTAAAAATGCTTCTGTAAAGCATAAAAAATACGGATGCGTTTTTACCGCCCCTGCATCATACCATATTTTAACTTTAAATATTAAAACATTATTTGTGGAGGACTCGCAACATTGTTTCTGTTTTATACAAACTACAAAAAGAAGTAATTGTGGCATGGCACGGGCCTTTGGAATGGTAAGGACATATTTTAACAACAAACTTCTTAATTTTCTTCTATCTGCACAATGTCTTTCTACTTTTTCACTGAAAGCGTAAATTATAGCGCTAATATACACTGTTTAAGAAGAAATAAAGTAGCGTAAAAAGTAGCATATTCCATTCTTATTCACGAGTGGAAGCTGCGGCTAGTGCATTATATTTACGAACTGTAACATCTTTTGTTATGTATGGGACATAGCTACGTCTAAGGTACCGTTTCACGACCCTCAAAGATGGTAGATGGTCCTGGGGGCACAGCCCATCGCATTCCGTCTATATCCTTCATGGAATACATGTCCTTGTTTCAATATTTAATTCCATTGCAAAATAAAACTCCAACTTATAAATAAATCTATTTTTTTTAAATAACATTTACAAGTACCCCGTATAACACCTAGTTTAGTTAGCTGGCTCTTACCTCAGCTGTTGGTGTCGCTAAGATAATAAGTCAAGAAATTTATGTTGAAGACTCAAAGGCACTTCATTCGAAAACATCATTTCTTTCCACTACTATAAGAATGAATATAATTATGAATTCAAGTCCACATAGAGCCATTCATTTCTCTTCACAGAGCTTTTAGTTAAATCTAAGTCTATGTGTTCGTGGATTTAATGCGTAGATAAGTAGGTGTGACATAAATAATTTTCAATAATTGAAGAAGAAAAATACCTTCGTGAAGTACTAAGTTTCATGAAACAAAAATTTTAATCATAAAATAAAAAAATAGTAACGTTTATCATTTCACAGAACAACGTAAATATGAAAAAATAATCTGAAAAGGTAACACTATTCCACACACCGTGACATAGCAGTCAGCTCTTTGAATACATTATTATTTAAATATGCCGGTGCTTCTATGTTACTATAAAATTAATCATTAAAGATTTACAATTCTTTTTGGGACCATATTTTTTTATTTTTAGCATAATTATGTTAGTTAGGATTTAATACGTCAGCTTTTCTGATTTTTTTTAATTATATGTAAAATAGCAACTTCTTAATCTATAACCTATAGCGATGATTATTTAAAGTATAGTACAGTTAGTAAGAAAAGTTTTTTAGTAGAGATATGAACAGAATAGCTAAACATTAGCTCTAAGAATCTTCTTAACTAAATTCACTTTAAGACTCATTTAAATTTCTTGTTTCCGTAAGTTAGCATAAGTCTACTCCATTTAAATTTTTATAAGAAGCCATTAATGTAGTCAAAATGAAATTACTATGATATATTGCATTTTTAATATACTTAATTTTGTTATTAACAAGCCTTGAAAACAAAATAAGAATTTTAAAAATACCTCATACAATAAATAAACTACGTAAACATTGATATGTCTTAAAATACCAAATTTAATAAAAATTTAAATTGTTATATCCAGTCATAACACCAACACCTCCACGTATTTAAAATTTCTAACTGATGTAAAATGATGATTGGCTTTTTAACATATTTTTACTTTATAAATATACAATCAAGGTATTAGGATGTTTTTAACATATATATTATCTTTATTGTGGAATGTACTGAATTCCACAACAAAGGAAGCGTATCCAGCGGAAGCGTAGAAGGCAGTTAAGTAAAATGGTCGTACCATATTAACCATACAAAGTCAAAGTCAAAGTCAAATATCTTTCTTCAATATGGAAGCATTACACTTTCTTATTGATTGTCAAATAATCTACCACCGGTTCGGAAATGGAAAGCCTCTGACCCGAGAAAAACCGGCGTAAGAAACTCAGTGGGACTTTTTTTTTTCCTTTTTCTTCAATAAATTTTACAAAACTTTTACAATAAACCTTACATTTTACTAATTTGAAATAGCCTGGAGCGAACAGTTCATTACCAGGGTGTGTTATCTATCAAGTAGTTATTACAAAAATAATATCCTTTAACACGCAAACGTTCCTTTACAACTTTTAAAATTTATTTACAATTTATTTACAATGGTTAGTTCCTAAGACATAACTTTTTAATTTATTGTTTTATAATGATTTTAACTAAGGAATTTGTAATATTAGTAAGATTAATAAGAAATATGCACTTAGGTGCAACATTAGGTGCAAGCTATTAATAAGGACCACATATTGTACTTCCTTTAAATTCATTCTCACAGCTGCGAATATGCGATATTAATTCCTGTGCGACCACAGATTGGTTCGTTCTATTTTATTCGTGACATAAAATGAGCTTAAATCGTAGTAAGTCCGTTCAAATATTTTAGAATTGTAAATTTATGATACAAATTTGGAAGGGACGAATTCTTTACAGATTTTTTGTTTACTTTCTGTTTTACATGATATAAATCACCTTATTTTTAATTTTACTTCTTTAGTTAGTACATCGCCACCAAATTTGAAAATAAATTTTCCGTCATTAGATTCGGCATAATACTTTTTTAATAGAAATTTCACCATTTATTTAGCTTAGTTTCAAATCATCAGCAATCTAAAACATAAAAATTCATGACATAATTAAATAAAAATGGAAAAAAAAATTAGGAAATAAAAAATTATATCTCTACTCGCCGAAGCTTTTTAGAGTGAAAAATTTCTTTGAAGGTTTTAATTATTTCTAGATTCGTTGCTTGACAGAATTTAATGCAAAAGTCTGTTGTGACATTTTTGTAGCTATTTAAACCAACGTTAAAGTGATAATTGTTCATATTGAAACTCATAACTTACATTACTTAAATTAGTAATTAAAGTAATGTTTACAAATAAAATTTTAAATAAACGATAAAAGTAAAAGAAAAAATTGCAGTAAAATTCTATTAAATTAAAATTAAACTAAATAAATGGCTCTTTAAAATTTCCTTTTTGGAGCAATAGATATCAAGGTCTTTTTTTTGTTTTAGTATTACCTTGAAACTAAGTTTAATTAATATTTTTTCAAGACAATTGGAGATGTTGTTTTGTCAGGAGATAGAATTTGCTATAGTTAGAAAATTCCCGCTTTCAGCGGAATGGGGTGTAATTTAGCACTATCTTCAAAACGCCTTTTGATTTTTTGTGATGTCTTATATTTTCTAGAAATATTAAATATATAAAAATTATATTTTCAATAAGACTTGTAATCGCTTTTTTTCTCGAGTATTGATCCACGTACGAAAAAATCAAAATTTTATGATAAATTTTACCAGCTATCTTGTTTGTTTAAAATTTCTTTCTTTAAAAACTATCTGGCGTTAAATGACCATACTCAAATTTTATTGTTAAGTTATACTTAAGAAACGCACTGCCGTTTTTAGCTCGTATTTACAAGAGCTGTCTTAAAAGAGCTTACAATTAAAATAAGCCTCAACCATCACAATGATTTCTGTTAGCGTATTTAAAATTTCTAAGATATTCATACTATTGTTATGCGTTTATTAAAAATTATTGGATTATTTATTGCCATTAATAAGCACAAACTTTCTATGAGTGATCATTAGCAATTGTCTATTATCATTAAGTCAGGATTTACATATTAACCGAAGGAGACTGTGATTTTAAACTATTTTTTTATTCAATAACTCGGAAACTAAAAGGCATACCCAACGAAATATCATGAATTGTTTATATAACTAACATCATATTATTACCATGAATGTGTTCTAGTATTCTTCTCAGGTCTAAATTCCTAAAGATACATCAATCTCTGTTTGCGATAAACGGGTATATTAATATACACGTTATTCTGATATGAAATATTTATTTCATGTAAAGTCCTTGTTAAGTTTCCTAGACGCAAAAAAGTAAAAATAACAGTCTAAAGCAATCGCAAAATATTCAAGACATTTCGATTCTTAGAAACATTTTAAAAATAACAATGTCTTCAATTAAAAGTTTAAATCGCAATGGAAAGTCGCGTTTCGACTGAAAATGTAAAGTTTCTGTTTTAAGATGATAAACTTTAAAAGGTCCTTTCATTTAAAAAATGTGTGTAGTTATGTATACGTAGAAGTTATATTTCTTTGATGCAAAAATCTTTTCAAAAATTATACCTTTCTGCCTTATTCTAAGTTTGTAAAAAACGACTCAATATTCTAATAATAATATATTCTATATTTAATAACCTTATAATATTGTATATTTTATGTCCAAAAGAGTATATAAAATGTACAATATCATAAGTACACTTACTGCTAATTGTATATTTTACATTTAACTTATTTCGAGAATGTAAGAAAAATATCATGTATTTAAAAAAAAAAAAAAATTTTACGGCTGAGTTTCATACGCTGGTTCTTCTCAGGTCTTCCGCTAGAGGCTTCCGCTTCCAAACCGGTGGTAGTTTATTTGAAAATAAATAAGAAAGTGTGATGCTTCTATATTGAATAAAGGTATTTGACTTTGTTAAGGCAATTAACAAATATAAATATTGACATTTGATTAGATGTCACTATAAACATCAAAAAAGCTAAGCTAGGACAAAAACACGGAGAAAATGAACTAAGAATCTCTGATAGTAGCTGACTACAAATGATAAATATCATAAATTAAACCATAATGAGATATGCAACATTCATGACCCTTTTAGGAGAGTAAAGTTCAAGCGTCCATTTGATCTCTGACTAACTATGGATATTAGAATGGTTAAGAGATATAGGACTCGCGAATTTCAAACGTTTGAAATGATTACGTCATTTGACAGTTAGGCTTTTGAATGAAATCAGATAATACCTGAAGCTAAATACTGTCATAGTCTGAATAATACTACTAAAATCAGAACAGAATACATTAATATTGTATGTCATCGCCAAAATGCACTAGGTTAGTCTGGATTTGCTTACTCTTCGCCCTGGTAGGCCACACTTAGACAGGTCGCATTCTCGGAGCGTCCCCCTGGTAGGTCATGTTATTAGAGTAGTCTAGGAGTTAAATAGGTGGTACCTATTTAAGTCTGTTTGAGCCTGACACCCTATTTCAATATACGCCTAATGCCTATATGCTTGAAATATTGTCCTAACTTTCACCGTGTCCTAGGCGTCAGCGTTATTTCACGTCATCAGTTACAATAACTGGTAACGCGATATGAAACGCAATAAACGTTTCGTGTCAAATTTAAAGTAGTTATTTTTGTAAACACGTTTTTCGGGCGAACTCGGCCGTCGTCGTCTTCGTTCGTCAGTTGAAGGAGCGTACGCGCTATATTTCTTTCGCATCTTGCCTACCGATGGGTGAGAGAGATGCCAGATCGAGACTTGCGGAGTAAGCGAGAGCCGACTAAATGCGTTACTCGCTGTGAGTGAAGCATTTCGTTTTCATAGGTATGACTAATACACATAGATACCACATTCGAGTGATACCTGTTGGCAAATTTTTTCTTGCGATTCCGGAAAAGCAGTTATTTAAATCAAAAGTAAAATAAAACAATTTTTTTTAAGTAGCTGAACAAACAAAGTAACTGAACGGTGTATATAAGAGTAAAAGATAGATAAAAAAAAATCGTTCAAAAGTGTAAACACCACAAAACTGAAAATAAACAGTAAATATTAATCATCGTCATTGTAACAATAAAACATAATTTTAAATACGCCATAAGTAATATTTTTATTAAAATCATAGTTTCGTAGTAAACAACAATTAAATCAATTATTAAATCTCTAATATATTTTTAGTTAAATTGTTTTTTTTTTATCCTTGAAGTTATGCTTCCAGACTCATGTCTATAGTAAGCTTCATCTAACACAGAGTTCGCGAGAAGCTCCCGTCCCCACGAACTAGATGGCCCACATTTTTGCTAAAAATGAAGGCCACACGTACAGAAGGTACGTGAGTTAGGCATTAGTTTATGTCTCCTAAGGATCGTCGACGATCGGTTTACGGACCGGGACGCCGACGGTCTGGCGACTGTATTAATCGATTGCTGGGGGCGGTGAGAACCGCCCTGGAACGCGGGTGTATCTAGTATACGCGTGTGTGTGTGTCGCTGTGCTCGTAAGCGAGGGCGAACTACAGGTGAGTGTGTGCTATCCCTACTTGTGTGGTGTGTAAGGTTGGATGTCGGGACCCCCGTTGGGTCCGGAGTCTCGGCGACCCCTTCCTCGTCCGGGTCGAGAAGAACGTTTCGCGGTCTACGCTTTTGACTAGACGCGTTTGGATCGGCCGTATACGTTGCTGCTTTTACCAGCAGAGGGTTGCTGTGGTTGACTACTTTATCTATGTGTTTTCGAGTTAACTTTTTAAAGTGCTCGCGGAGTGTCGGCAATTTGCAGTCACTGTGTAAGTCTACATTTCGTTGGTACCACTGCGCCCCAGTGGCGCGGCGGATGAATTTGTTTTGAACTACTTGTAGTTGCTTTAGGAGTGTGGAGGATGCGTGAGCGAAAGTTTGGCATGCATAAGCCATGATTGGTCGTATGCATACCTTGTACAATAAAAGTTTATATTTGAGCGACATTTTACTGTTAGAATTCGTTAGGTGATAGAGTCTGGTCGAAACGAACAAAGCCTTTCTCCTAACGTCCTGAATATGACTTTTGAACGACATGTTGCAGTCGAAGGTCACGCCTAGGTATTTGGCCTTCCTTTCCCATGGGATCGGTTGGCCGTAAAGTTTTAGTTGCCCTAGTGTCTGGTGTCGGCCAGCGCGTGGCCTTATCCTGACGCCTGGGTTGAGGACCGGGGGTATCGTGTAATCACGACGTAATCTAGACCGATGAAAGTGTATTGCTACACTTTTATCGGGATTGACGTCGATTCTCCATTTACGAAACCAATCGCCTAAACAATTGATCGCGTTTTGGAGCTTTTTAAAGATATAGTTTGGTCTAAGCGACGAACAATAGAGAGCGGTGTCATCGGCGAAAAGTGCCAGATTGACATCATCGGGCTTTGGAATATCGCTCGTGTAGAGCGCGAATAATAAAGGTGATAGGACCGATCCTTGAGGGACGCCCGCTTGGAGCGGACGGCTCGTGGACAGGGTGCCCTCGACTCGATATCGAAAAGAGCGATTCGACAAGTAGGCTTGGATGATGTGAACCAGCCTGTCCGGCACTTTGAGAGTGTACAGCTTGTAAATCAAGCCGTTGTGCCAGACTTTGTCAAATGCTTTTGCGACATCGAAGAAGACGGCCCCTGTGATACATGGGGTTTGGATTGATGAAGACCGTTCAGAATGAATTCCGTCAGGCGATAGATTTGGTCGGGACACGAGTGCTTCGGACGAAAACCGAATTGCTCGTCTGGGATGAGGTTATTGGAGAAGGCGTGGTCTTTCAACCGGAAGAGAATTATGCGTTCATATAGTTTGCCCAAGCAATTGAGCAAGCTAATTGGACGATAACTCGTGGGTAGGTTAGAAGGTTTGTTCGGCTTTGGAATACCAATGACGATGGCTTCTTTCCAGGCATCAGGAAAGTACATGTCGATAGTAAAATGTTGAAAATGTTGACCAACACACAGACAATAGGGCCTGGCAAGTATTTTAACGTTCTATTTGAGATACGGTCTGGGCCTGGTGCCGACCGGGGTTTAAGACCCTTAATAATTTCGCGGACCTCCTCCGGGGTCACTGGCTTTAAAATATCGCCCTCTGGTGATAATTCAGCCCTAAGTTCGACTAGACGGTCCACCTCCGATAGGTGAGCCTCGTCGGCGTGTGCGCGAGATGGCGTACATTGCTCTTCTAGCGTATCGGCTAAGCATTCGGCCTTTTCGAAGTCATCGAAAGCTAATAAGCCCCCGGTTGGCTTTGATAATGGCGGCATGGCGTCACGGGGTTCCGATTTCATACGTCGAGCCAACTGCCAATAGGCAGTGTGCGATGGCACTAAGTCTTCCGTCAGACCTAACCATGAGCCTTTGCGATGTAACTCTATCCTATCTCTGACCTCTAGCTGAAGTTGCCTAAAGCGAAATCGGTTTGACTCAGACGGATAGCGATAAAACGCCCGCTTGAGTGAATTTTTCTCTCTTATCAGGCATCGAATACTGAATGGCAAGCCAAAGTTGCGGTTACCCGAAACCTTGACTGTCCTTTCGGAGTCGTCGATGGCTGATGAGATATGCGTTGTGATGCTGTCGATGGCAATAAACGCTTTGTCTACACTATCAATAACCTCCGGTAGGTTAGCGCAACTTTGGGGGTCCATAGTCTTGAGTTTGCGTTCAAGACAATGCCAATTGGTTACGGTTTTGGTCATGGGACCGCACCGCGCCTTGGCCCAATTTGAATAAGACCGGAGTGGTCAGGAGTCTAACTCACAGAGTGCCTCTATCGATACGACATCAAGCGAGACGTCTCTAACTAATAGCAGGTCTATAGTGCTAGGAGCGCCTATGCCTGAGTCTGAGTATCTAGTTGGGGTTCCGGGAGCTATTATATTTATGTTGAGTGGCTCCTCGAGTTCCAGCAATTTATTGCCATTTGTGTTTGGCGTAATGCAATTCCAGTCGGGATGTTTGCTATTTAAGTCGCCTGCGATAATGGTTGATGGACCTAGGCCGAGAAGCAACTCTAGGTCGGATCTAAGTAACTTCTTAGATGGGGACAGGTACACGGAAACAAGTACAAGCGGCCTATGGCCGGTGAGTGCGATCTGACATGCCGTCCCCTCTAAGTTAGTTAATGTAGGTGTTTCTAATGGTGCGATATGGAGTGACCTTTTGTAGTATATAAGTGTACCACCCAGCGGTCCTGACAACCTATCGTTTCTAATAATGTTATAGCCACTGATTCTAGGATTGGCTATTGACGGTTTTAAAAAGGTCTCTTGCACTAGAAATATGTCTATACTATAATCCTGCAAGTATTTGGCGATTTCGGATCGCTGCTTCTTAGGTCGTTCGCGTTAAAGTACGATACGACTAGGGAGCGCGGTTTTATCCTACGTATGCTGTTAGCCATCTTAATTCGGTTAACTTACTTACTTGTGTCTGTTTCAGTTTTATGGGTTTTTGAATTTACTGAGCGCGTCTAAGATTTCGCCGTGAGCGAACAAGACTTTGAGTTTCTCCATGGGGCCGGTTGCTAGGTGCATTTTATAGTCCAAATCGTACAATTTGGACATACTAACTGCTTGAGCGAATTCAAAGTATTTTGCGAATACTTCGTCGGGCGGCGGTCTAACGTAATTACCGGGCCCTTTGTGTGATGCGTTTAGCGAGACGGGCTCAGGTAGAGACGCGGGTACGGCGGGCGCGGGCGCAGGTGCGGATTTATTGCACGTAATTGTGGGGCCCACCTGGTCGGTTCCCTTGCTATTTATTGCCCGGCGATCTGAGGGATGGCGGCGGCTTTCTTAATTAAAACGGGCTTTGTCCAAGCACTAACTGCCGGCGCAGGTGCAGGAATAAAGCTTGGCTTTGTGGCCGCGGAATTCACGGAACGCGCGGCAGATGGCCGCGTTTGTCTTTTGGGTGCTCTAGCGCAACCCCTATAACTTGCCGGATGACCTACGTTTTCGCAATTTGCGCACGCGGGCGGCTCGATAGAGTCCTTTGGTCGTGGGCACTCCGGAGTGCTTGCTGACCGGCGCACTTTACGCAACGCGCGCAGCGTAGCAATTACGCGTAGTGTGCCGAAATGTTGGCAGTTATGACACTGCGCAACTAGCCCTGTCTTGCGGGAGTTTCGACCCGCAGGCCGATCAATTTACAAATTGATTTAATATTGAATATGGATTTTCCTCGGGGAAAAATCTAACTCAACCATAAGAAGGTCCATTTCAAATTTGAACCTAGGATGGTGCATACGGCACACCTATGGACAGGGTAACCCTGTTTTTGAGGTCCGCGTTGACCTCGTCTAAATCGAGTTCTTTGGGAACTCCCCTAACAACTACTCTAAGGAGGCGGTCCTCCGGCAACGCGAAAGTATGAAAAGCGATTTTATTTTCGCGAAGGTGTTTAGTAAGGTCACGAAAATCGTCCGAGGTCTCAACGTTGACCCGGATGCCTATGCGTGTATTAGCCGACCTAAACTTGGTGATTTTGGCTTTCGATAGCCAAGTGTGCCCCTTGTCGTGAATCACGACTGGGGGTGGAGCCTTGGCCTTACGTTCAGCCATGAAAACCTCCGAGGTGTCGGGGTGGCTTGCGGCTCGGCCGCTGGCTTTTTCGCCGGTGTCGCGGTTGGGGACGGGCGCGGTGAATTTACGCGACTCGCGGGGTCGCTCTCTACTGCAGGGCGTTTCTTGCCCTTCTTACGAGAACGGACGGTAGTGAAACCGTCCGAGTCCCTATCGGCCTCGTTGTCAGCGTCCATAGCGGCGCTCATAGGAGCGGTCGCAGGTTCGACTTCCATTTCCGCGGGCTTTGGTTCGTCTTCAGCGTCTGACTGCGCTGACAGGTAATTGCACGGGGCAGGCGTTACGACCGGGCTACGGTCCCGGGTAGGTGTCGCTGAGGGCGACGACGCGGTCATTTTTTCGGTCCAGCTGGCGAACCGGCGCACGCGGCTTTGCCGTCGAATAAGCGTCGACGAAAACCGGCATGGAGTCTTGCCCAACCATCGGGGTCGTTTTCGCGGAAGTACGCGTCGATGTCGTCACGATATAGGGCGGGATCATAGTTTTCCATGATGTTTATATCTAACCTAGTCCTCCCCACCTGAGTGGGGAGGTGTGTGCCTAATAGAACAACAGGTGTATGCGCTTTAGGAGCGCTAGGTGTGTACCTAGCTGCCACCTAATGCAGCAAGCACAAGTTAATTTAACAAGCTAAATGCCACGTGAGCTTATTGTGTGGTGTATGTATCTACTTACAGAAAGCCGGAACCTGCCTGCGAGCACTCACTACACTACACTATATTAAACACTGACGCGGCGACACTGTCACGCCAACTAACTCTGAAGCGCGTATGCGATATTGTCGGAGCCGCGGAGCGCATCGAGAGGTCCGTACCGCGCGGAAGCTCGGAACGGACTGTAGTTAAATTGTCGTCTGTAACTTGTCTTATGTCTTATGTATTCGAAGTTATGCTTCTAGACCTGTGTCTGTGTGAAGCTTCATCTATTACTGAGTTCGGAGGATTGCGAGATCCCTCGAACTTGGTGACCAAAACATTAAAGAAGTGGCCACACGCATTTAGGATGCGTGGGTTGATTTTGAAGAAGTCGCTTAAGGATCATCGACGCTCGGTATACGGACCGAGGCGGCGACGTTCGGTCGACTGTTTAATCGATTGCCGGGGGCGGTGAGAACCGCCCTGGAACGCGGGTGTATCTCGTGTACGCGGTGTGTTGGTCTCGCCGTGCTCTTGAGCGAGGTAGACCTAAAAGTGTGTGTGTGTTATCCCTACTTGTGTGTGTAGTATCGTGTGGCGGGACCCTTGGAGAGTCCAGAATTCCTAAGCCCCCTTCTTCATCTGGGTCTAAGAGTATATTACGGGGACGTCTTTTCCTACTAGAGGCATCTGGGTCTGCGTGATAATTTGCAGCGCTTACCATCAGAGGGTTCTTTGCTTTTCTATTCTTTCAAAGAATTTTTGATAGTGTTTTTAAATGAGCGCGTAATGTCGGCATCTTGCAATCGCTGTGCAAGTCGACATTTCTTTGATAAGCTCTGCTCAGTACTCGTCGTAAAATTTATTTCGCACCACCTGTAGTTGATTTAAGTGGTGGGAGGATATATGGGCAAAGATTGGCAAGCATATGTCATTATCGACCGTATGCAAGCTTTATATAATAAAAGTTTGTAATTAAGAGGCATTTTGCCATTTTGTTGGTAAGATAGTAGAGACGATGCGAGACATAAGCGGCTTTTCTCCTAACATCTTTGACGTGGCTTTTGAAACTGCATGTTACTGTCGAAAGTAACACCTAAATATTTGGCTTTTCTTCCAGGGATCAGTTTGCCGTAAGGTTCAATTGCCCGAGTGTTTGTCTACATCGAGCATTATGAGCGGTTTTTGAACGGACGTGTGGTAGGACGAGTGAGGTCAGCTCTGACAGAAGACCGATTAAAGTATATTGCTAAACTTTTTTCGGGATTCACATCAATCCTCCATTTGCGAAACCAATCGCCTAGGCTATTGATTGCACATTGGAGTTTACTGGTTATAAGGGATGGTGAGGAAGAGGAGTAATAGAGGGCGTGTCGTCCTGGGAAAAGCGCAAGGTTAACATTACAGCTTTTGGGAATATTGCTAGTGTATAGCGTGAATAACAGAGAAGAAAAAACGGAGCCTTGTGGCACGCCCGCTAGCAGAGAGCGTCTGGTTGAGAAGGTGCCTTCTACTCGATATCAAAATGAGCGATTCGAAAGGTAGGCTTGTATGATGTGCACAAGTCTGTCAGGCACATTCAAAGAGTATAACTTGTAGAGTAAGCCGTTGTGCCAGACTTTATCGAATGCCTTCGCGACATCGAATAGAACAGCCCCCGTGTAATGGGATCTAAGGCCTGACTTTGTTTTGTTTAGGCCCGTCAGAATGTATTCTGTGAGGCGATAAACCTGGTCGGAACAGGAGTGTTCAGGACGGAACCCGAATTGTTCGTCTGGTAGGAGGCCATTGGCGAAAACGTAATCCTTTAACCTCAACAAGATTATGCGTTCATACAATTTCTCCTTATAGTTGAGGAGACAGATTGGATGATAACTCGTCGGTTGGTTTAGTGGCTTACGCGGCTTTGGTATGCCGGTAACAATGGCCTCCTTCCATTCGTCAGGAAAGGAACAAGTGGCTAGAAGTACATTGAAAATGCTCCTAGTAGACAAATAATCGGGCCTAGTAAAAGTTTTAATGTCTTATTACTGATACTGTCTGGGCCAGGTGCCGATCGGGCTTAAGACCCTTAATAATATCTTGACCTCCTCCGGGGTCACTAGTTTTAAGCATTTGCCTCTGGTGGTAAGACCGCCCTACGACCGATTTCACGGTCCACCTCCGCAAGAACAAACGTGTCGGTGTGTACGCGAGATGGCGTGCATTGTAACTCTAGTGTGTCCGCTAAGCATTCGGCTTTTTCAAAATCATCGAAGGCTAATAAGCCACCGTTAGGACGGGATAACGGCGGAATTGAATCGCGTGAAACTAACTTCAGTTTTCGGCCAATTGCCAGTAGGCAACATGCAATGGCTCTAATTCTTCCGTTAGGTTTTGCCACGAAGTTTCGCGGTGCGTCTTAATGCGTTCTCTAACCTGAAGCTGTAAATACCTAAATAATGCTCGGTTTGTTTCGGACCGATAGCGATCGTACGCTCGTTGCGCGGCATTTTTGTCTCTTACTAGACATCGAATGTCGAGCAGGCCAAAGTTCCGGTCGGCCGTGACTTTCACCGTTATTTTGGACTCTTCAATGGCCGATGAGATGTGTGACTTTATGTTGTTAATGGCATCGTTTGCCTGATCTAGGTTACAAACTACATCTGGGATGTTTTCACAATTCTGGGGTTCATTGCCTTGAGTTTAGCCTCAAGGCGATGCTAATCTACTACGGTTTTAGTCATAGGGACTTAACCCGCTCTTGGCCCAATTTACATAAAACCGACCTGTGGTCAGAATCTAATTCGTGTAGTGTCTCTATTGATACGACATCGAGTGAGACACCCTTTAGAATAAATAGATCTAGGTGCTAGGCGACCTCTACGTCTGATGGATATCTAGTTGGGGTCTCGGGGCTATTATATTAATGTTGAGTACCTCCTCGAGACCCTGCAATATTGTGCCATTTGAGTTGTTTCTGCTGTCGTTCCAGTCGCGGTGTTTGCAATTAAAATCGCCAGCGAGTAATATTGATGGACCTAGGCCGAGAAGCAGCTCAAGGTCTGATTGTAACATAGTTTTTAGCGGCGAGAGATACACTGAGGCAAGTACAAGCGGCTTATGGCCGGTAAGTGCGATCATGCACGCCGAAGCTTCTAAATTTGTGAGTAATGGCACTTCTATTGATGTTATGTGCAGGGATTTTTTATACTAGATTAGAGTACCGCCCATTGGTCGTCTGTAATACGTTTTATGTACATAATATAATGAGAACTTTAACTATATTATCTTAAATGAGCTTTGTTTAAATGCCTACTTGCAATTTTGAAAATGTTTATAACAAAATGCTTATTGTTGGTTATTCTTAAAACATAGATATTAGCTCTCGCGGACTTTAATGTCTTATTTTTCTTAGTTTCTTAAATATCTATTGAACTTCTTATGACAAGATTTTTAAAATAATTTGGACCAAATTTCAGCTAATACCTATAATTTTAAAATAAATGAAAAAAATTGGACCACTTAAAGCGGAGTAACGAGGTAACATATAAATATAAAAAAATATTTTCTTTACTTTTTTTGGGAAGTCAGTCCAAAAATAATAAACGTACCTCACTAAAGACATAATATTTTTTAATAAAACGAAAAACATCAGATATTATTTTAAGCTTTGTTATCAATATTTATTTTCCCAAATCAGCTAAGAACCGGTGTTACGATATTCCATCCCCAAAGGGTATTACGGGGCGTAAATAATAGAAAATTGCTATTTCTTAACAACAGCTCAAATTAATTGTAAAATCTGTCTTGGTCTGCTAGTTTAATATTTAAAAAAAAGAATTTACTATTTTTCACTGTCGTAGCTGAGAGCACCTGAGGTTAACATTTAACAACTCCGTTATGAATAACCTATTAACAAGTGCGCAGAATGCAGAAGCAAGACGATTAACTTGATAAAATAAAGCTAAGCGATGGAACAGCCTACACTACGTCCCATGACGTACGATAGATGTGGCAACTAAGAAACTACTCATCGTTTATGTCGCCGAGGTTGCCCTATACTGTCACAAGTTTCAGCGTACGTGCATGAGAAAGAAGACCATTTAGCGGCGGCCACTAGCCACTAATCATCCGTTGTGCACGAGATGGTGTTGGCAGCAGCGAAGCCAGTTATGTACTGAGATCAGAGTTTCTGTACCTTTTCATTGACGTCATGGCACATCTAAGCATCTTATTTAAATTATAATAACGAAAATCTATTTTAATTTGGACTCCATGTATAAAGCGTTGTGTTTATTCAATTGTCCATGAGATACAAAAATAAGGCATAGACAATTAAATTAACACCACGTTTTACATTCTTTTCGGTAGATCGTCAATAATTAATTGCAATTTTGATTATTAATTTACCAAAATGAACGGCAATTAGTCGATGATTAGTCTAATTATTTATCATTAATATTTAAAATTGGTCGCTTGTACTATTACTAATAAAATTTAAGAAAGACTGTGAAAACAATAACGCAAATGTATTTTAAAAAAATACAAATTTTAACAAACTTAAGTTTGATTTAAATTTTTTAACTTTTAATTTTATAAGGTCAAAACCCTAAGATATTTGTTGCTGAGCAAATAAACTATCTATTGGCTTCGTGACATTCGTAGAAAAGTTTTTATCTTTTTTTTTATTTGAGAGATACAATGTGAACAGTAAGAAGTACTCTTAAAACTAAAAATACAATCAAAACGTTTTCAGGTGCTCTAATTTTAAGACTTCGAAGTGGGCGGTGTGAGTGTTAAAAAAATATATATTCATAAATATCCATTCGTTTCATATATATCCATTCACTTTTACCTTAGGAAGTTTAAATTTTTATACTCATATCAGAAAAGTGATTAAATTCATATGTTAAAATAATTTAATTAATAACAGATATGGATTTATCGATAAGAGATTAATTATTAACGCAATGTCTTTGTTGTGTACAATAACTATAATCAATATGTGAATTAAATAATCAATATGACTCAAAAAGTCATTAGTTATATAGTAGTTAGTATAATCAATATGACTCAAAAAGTCAAAAGTAATTAGTCAGTCTTAACTAATATATGAGATGTAACATTACGTAAGATATAATTCAAATAAGTCATAATGTACGATCATTACAATTCAAACCGTTCCAAATATTATTGAATTTGGCCTTTAAATGATACTTTGCTATTACACTTTTATTCCCTTCTGGTGCATAGCCATCAGAAATATCATTTTCGACAGTAATAAATACAAACGGAAACAATTAGATAACTAACGTTTTAAAAAGGAGCATAATTCGTATAAGAGTTCGAAAAAAGACCATCATCATGATTGAATATTATTCAAAAGAATATAGCCACAAGCTGACACGATAGGCGTCTTCCCTCAGGGAGCCCGATTTAATTAAATTAAATTAACGGACGAGGTTGCTTTTAGATACCAGAGCTCTCTATTAGGGATAATATCTTTTAAAATCATTTTCGAATATTTTTATATTTATATTTTTATACGTACATTCGACAAATAAAAATATAAATGTTTTATCATTATAATATATATTGTAATATATACTATAAGCAGCAACAATTTTCTATTATGTATAAGGTGTAAAATGAATAAATTTATCAAAATTCGTCTATGACTATTGATAAGTCAGACGAAAGCCATTTGGCTTGGATGTATCTTATCATCGTAATCAACCTGTGTAAGTCCACTGCTGGACATAGGCCTCCACTGATGCGCGCCTTTTCTATTAGAAGGTTTGTGGACCGTATTCCACCACGCTGGTCTAATGCGGTTTGGTGGGTGGACCGACTTTTACCATGCCCATCCGATGCATGGATGATCTTACTTTTTAGAAAATTAGGTGATCGGTTCAAACTGTCCTAACCGACCAGAAAACAACGATGACAGATAGTTGTTTCCCTACGGGGTTCGAATCCTACACCCAGTGGGTCTAGTGGTATTAGCATTTGCTTTATAAACCGGAGGCGGTTCTGATAATCTATTCGTTATATATTTAATGTTTATTATATACGTAATACTTTATTTATTGTTATAAATGTCTGTTCTAGCCGGACGAAAGAAAAACTTAAAATAACTGCATAATAACAACGTTGTAGTAGGTGTAGGTGCACCCCCTATTCCTTCACTAATATAGGACTAAAGATAACCGACTCGATCGAAGAGAGATCAGGCGCAGGACTGACGTTTTACATACCCATCTGATGCATGGCTCATCTTACTTTACGGATTAGGTGATCAGCCCGTATTGCCAAAGCCAATGCCAACCTTGTACCGAACCGTACTAACAAAAAGAAGCCTCTTTAGAGAATTTAGTTATAAGGGGATATTTGCATCAGTGGTAAAGTGATCTGGATAACTGCCTTTGTAACCTAGTAACTGCCTCCGGAGCCTAGTGGTAAAGGTGTATGCTTTAGAAACCGAAGGTCGTGGGTTCAAATCTTGCTGGGGCTTTTTTATGGCATACAGAGGCACACGAGCCGTCGGGCTACCTGATGGGAAGTGTTCTCCAACGCCCGTAGACTTTGGCAATACAAGTGGTATCGCCAACGCGCTGCCTACCGTGAGCGTAGGGCGTTAAACCTCGTTTACCCAGTAAATATGCTAGCTACGGTGCCCTTCAATCAGAATATAGCAGTGTTTTCACACTACTGCTTTGCGGCAGAAATGGGCACCGCGGTGGTACCTACCTAGACGGTCTCCTGTAAAAAGGGGACCTAAAACCGGTGAAAGGGACCTACCGCTGGTACAACAAATTAATTGCTTTGATTAAGGATTCCTTATTACTCAGAATATTTAAAGTTAAAATTTTCTATGAAATAACATTAAAATGCAATGAAGTTAATGAAGGAATTAATGAGGGAAGAAATTATTGAAGGAAATGTCATTTGCATTGGTATAGAAGTTAATAGACAGATATAAACCGGTGTCTTCATTCATAAGCGTTCCATTAGGAGGTTTTGGACCGTAACCCACCACGCTGATCCAATGCGGGACTTTTTACATACCCATCCAACGCATCGGCCCAATTTGCCCTAACCAACTAGGAAACAACAAAGATAATCGTGTCGTGTTATTTTTATAACTTAAAAAACAACGATTTTATGTAGACTTTTAAACCTTGTTGCGGTACTCGTTTAACGCTATGTTGTTTGTTAATTAAATTATTTACTTAAGTTATTTACGCGATACAATAAACGTTACTTTTTTAATAAAGGATCCTGTTTTAACTTTACTTTTTATTACCACAGTCTACTGAGTGTGGTAATTAAAAGAAACACAGGAGGATATTCTTTTTATAATCATATATTTACTTTAAATCCAATAGTAAAATTTATTATCTTGGGCAAATTTTCCGTTCCGTGCATAATAAGATCTTTATTTACGTATTAGGATAAGTCCTAGCAAATGGCGACAATACTTGCAATCCTATAAGCGTATTCATTTTTATCCTAGTCAAGTAGCAATATATGGTTGGAACATACAAAGCATATGAAAAAGAATTTGTATAAGCCAATGCAATAAATTGCAAATACTTGGTGTTAAAAATATTTTCATGATATAAAACTGTTAACAAATTTTTGATTTTCGGAGTAAAAGTAACAAAGTACTAACTTAGTGGTTATTAACTAGTTATTGTATATATCGGCGCAACATTCAAGCTACAATATTTAAAAAAAAGACCTATTTCGAGAAATTTAAAGCAGATACGATGGAATCAACAATTCATAATAAGAATTTGTTTTGAGGAATTTCTTCATTAGTGACGTGTAAGGACACGTCGTCAGGACCTATAGATACGGCTGCTTTATATAAAATCTCTCTAATAAGTGGTTACGCAGTCTGATGAATATATGAAGCTTTTCCTATTTTGACGATTTCCCTTAAGACCTTCATCGAACATTCTAGAAGCAAACAAGAATAACGTGTGCAACGCGCATGTAACGCCTTATAAAAATACGTATAAGGAGACTGTTACTCCGATAAATACTTTTTCAACGATAATATAAAACAAGCAGTAACTAATTTTATGTATTTATATATACAATAAGGCGCTTACACAATCCATCGCATACATCCGTATAAGTATAAAAAATTACTGTTTGGAAAATTATTTAACATCATCACCATATACACCCTTAAGCAGTCCACTGATAGACATAAGCCCTTTTTAATAAACTCTTGTTCTATAAAATATAAGTATAAAATCTTGTTGGCATCCATTAAAAAGAGTTGCTCATAATTGCCACGCTGATCAAGCGGATTGTTAAGAAACTAATTGCACTTGCACTGCGCATCTGTCTTACTCTCGGATGATTGAAATGAGTACTATGCCAATATTACTTCATCACACAACATATTATCTGAATAGTTTGGTTTGTACAAATGTTATGCACAATTATAACAATGTGAAATCCTTTGATAGATAAATTGCTGTTTTAAATTTATGATATTTTTAAATACCAAATATTAGTCACTGGTAACTTTTATAGAACTTTAAAATGTATACAAAATCAGTTCTGTTTGAAAACATGCAACAATAAGCTTTGAGTGTTATATATACTTCATATTTTGCATAACACGCCTTTTCTTTTTACAACTAACCTTTGTTTATAATTAAACATCGACCTAAATATTCAAATCATAGTATTATACACTAAGCCTTTTTTCAAAATGTCGCAATAAACTAAAATTTTAACAATTGATATATGTATAGGATTATTTTAATTACATAATCTTCATTGGGCGATCATATCGACTTCATTTGTACTTTAAACTAAAATCCGGCTTAAGTTGAGTAAGCTCCATTAAAGTTTTATAAAATTAATTTTCATCGTTCCAATTTAATTCAATTTATTATGGTACATTTAGGTTTATCCATAATAATACGAATATTTTTTACCACATTTAAACATAACATGAATAATATCATGAGGAAACATTCACTACATAAAAAAAAAATTCAAACTTGTTACATCCACATTTAAATATAAGAAAATTCCATAAACATACTTCATTCATAAGTAACTATATGTAATAAAAAGCACCGGGACATCAAAAAGGCACGGAAAACACGTTTATACTTTTGAAATGAGCCAAAATTTTTTATATAAATAAACCGATAGTAAGAGCGAATAGTTCGCTTGAAGAAAGTGAAACCCCGTAAGTCGGCTTGTGGCTCTGAGATATGGGGTCAGGACGTAATCCTGATTCTTCAGTAATTAGCCTATCAACGATGTTCTTCGAAACAGAAGACAACTAACTATTTTGACATAACTGATTTGGGGCAGAAGTAGGCATCGCGGTTACTTTCACAGTAGAATACTTCAAGGCCAGACATTTTCAACTGAACGACAAAATAAAAAAACTAAATGGACTGTCTCTACAACGTTCACAGTTTAATTTCATTTTCTGTATGTTCTGGAGAGCTAAATTTACCCTCGTTTTAGAATATATATTACAAAAAAGTGGAAGCAAGAGCACAATCGGAACCTAAGATATTTTTCTATTATTTTCAATACAATATTATTATACATCTAACGATTATAAAAGGAGCGACAAGGATTCGAACACAACAGTTTTTGCACTAAATACTTAAAGAAATTAAAAGAATATATACTGAAGCAATTTTTCTTCTTGCGTCACAAAAAACGATGCAATCACGGTAAAGTAAGAAAGCATCTAAAGTTGTTAAAAATATCTTGACGTAGTTCGATTAGGTGAAATCTAAAGGACTTCCTGTTCTTGTTTAACATAGCTTATTGTTATCAATAGTGTCAAATTAATTAAACATGACGCTAATTCCATTCCATGTATTTTGCAGCGACAGTCTTTTCTGTTATCACTACATAGTATAAAACAAAGCCGCTGTATCTGTCCCTATAAAAAGATATAAGCATACATAGGATATGTATGCATAAATCTTTCAAACTACGCAACGGATTACGATGCGGTTTTTTAATAGATAGAGTGATTGAGGAGGTTGGTTTATATGTATAACACATGCTTAATATTGTATGTGTGTATATTCTATCCGCATAGCTCCCGTGGGAAGCAGGGGCGGGTTGCTAATATTTTTATATTTTATTGTGTATTTTTATCATTTTATTAAGCGTTCGTTACGTTAAAATGTGTTTTAGAACGTTTACCAAAAATTATGAAATGAGAGTGTTTATATTGATAATTTAAATGAACATCGACTATACAACAACAGATTACTTGCGTCGTATTTGCGTTTTTTAAAAAAAATATTATTTGGTTTATTTAAAAGCAGAAAAGGTAATATGATATTGGCAAAATTACCCAATGTAAAACCGAATAAAAATTTAATAAAAACTGAATTGAAATCATCAAAGAGTTAATATATTTTTTTCATTTCTCGTGTCTACTTTCTTCTATTGCTGATTACAATGTCTTATATGCCCTTAATTTTCCTTCTATTAATTTATTTAATAGAAGCCAAAATAGGAAGCTCCACTGCTAAAACTAAAAACGTTGGTGGTAAAACGTATCATTCTTATATTAAATAAGAAATTTAACAATAAAGAATGTTTTGGTAATATCTAAATATTGATAGTTTAGTTTAGTTAGTTATACTAATTGCTGATTAAATTCTTCATTACATAGTTTAGACCAATATATCCAAATTATAATTCTCTACATGTCTTGCCTGCACCTGTTTGTCAGTCTTTAAGCGATTGGGGTAATCCCAAATCCTAGTAATATACAGCGCTTTTTATTGTTATAAAAATCTGCTTTATGTAAAACTTTTCCTCAAACGAAAAAGGAGAAATATTTTATTTTAGTACAAAAAAAATCGATCAAAAAGGATGTCGTAACGGATGTTTTAAAAAATTACCAACATTAAACCTAAAAGAGTACGAAGATGAAAATTATAATACTTTATTATCTTACCTATATTTATTCAGCAAAGTTAGACTCGGAATTGCCGTAAACAAAGTAGCCTATGGCCATGGTGCGGCGCTTTACATCGAGCGTTTTTACTGATGAATTGCCTCCAAGATTACAAACATTGCATGTCAGATGACTATTAAGAACACTATACGTACTATATTATATATTGCCATAAATGAGTTTTTTAAATATATTTCTACCGTCGTTTGTTTAAACTGAAATAAAATTTATATATTAATTAATTATACTACAATGCTTATGATTCTCCGTTAATACGTCAGCAACATTCAGTCAAAAGTACGCGCGGAGTGTATAGGTAATTTCAAAAACGCCAGGAAAATTATTTATAATGTAAATTCTCTTGTTTTTAGACATCCCGACTTTATTGAAGCCCGCTGCATGCGATAAAGCATCGATAAGAATGAAAATACACTTTAGGTGTACCTCAAAGGAGAAAACTCCTACGGGAACTAACTTTTCAGACTAAGTTGCATCCCTTTGCCCCGGAGCCAAAATTCAGTGCAGTTTCTGAATGTAAAGTACAAAAAACACATTTTATTATGCTATTGAAGGAAGGCATAAAGATGCTCTTCCGAGAATAAAAGTTCTTGGAACTTTAAATTTTCTAGCAAACCGATCCAGAAGAGATAAAAGTAATATTATATCATTTGAGTTTAAAAACGTGAGAGAACCCGCTGTAGACAAATCACAAGCTTGATGTTAGGGCTTCAAAACCAGAACACAGATACATTTTAATTTCTTTCAATAAAGTTGGTATGATTTAGTCTATAAATAAATAAAATAAAAAAATAATACCGTATTTTAAAAATTAATTAGTATTATGAAGTTTTTTAATAGAATTTTCTCGTCTGGCTGAAAGGAAAATTTATAACATTAAATAAAATATTACGTATATACGACCAATAATGCAGTAAATATAATAAACAATAAATATATAGATACGTCTTAGCAAGACGACCGTCTGGTCTTCTCTCGGCAGGGGAGACCCGAGGCCGAGGGTTAGGTTGAAAGGGAGAGAAACCGGCGGACGATTCGAGTGGTGTGGAGTATTATTATTATTGTTTATATTTTTCATGCATTCTTTTAATGCTTAGTCACTCAGAGTTTTGCTTTAAACAAACATGAATGCTTATAACACAGTAGTAGTATAGTTTAGATACTAGACAACTTTTCTTTTAAATTATCTATGATATGAAACCCCAAATGTTCTCTTTTGCATACCAAAATACCTTTTAAAATGTTATGTCAGAAGGTTTTTATTTGTTCTTCGTATTAAAATGAAATTTATTGAAATACAAGGTTCATAAGAGTTGAACAAATTTTAAGGGATGTGTACTTGAAACTCGCTTGTTTGAGTTGTTTGTCACCCTTACGTACGAAACCTTTCCAGTTCTAAATTTAATTGTGTAAAATTTGTTTCTGACGACTCAGAAATTTGAATAAGCGTTAACAATTTTATTATTTTTGTTTTAGTTGTAAAATAAAATTTTCTCTGTTTTTGATATGCAGCTTATTAGTGTTACTGGTTGCCTTTATTTGTATTTATCTCATGAGGAGCATATTTTGTTATGTTATTGGGTTAGATATTATGAATCCGCTAACCTTTTTGTGAAAATAAGAAATTCCATGAGCCAAGTGGGAATTTAGAAAAGCTGCCGAAAAATATGAAGCATGGACCGAACCTTAAAATGATTGTTACGGGTAAGAACATCCTGAGTAGATCCATAAAATAAATCTACAAAAAAATGTCATTCCATAAAATATATTTTTTATGGAATGACATTTTTTTGTTGACTTAACGATTGTAACAAAAGCCGTTCATAAGTCTGATTAACTACTTTTATAACAGAATTAAATATATATATATATATGGCAATTACTTTGTCTTTTTGACCGTCTTCTCAAAAGAAAGAGGTACTCAATTTGAAGAATAATTTTTAATAGGTTTTTAATTTACATAACCTTCTGAATAATGAGCTCTACTCTTGGCGCTCCGATTTTGACCATTTATGTGGTACCATTTTTTAAAATAATTTTTGTAATTACTAGCATGATAGATATTTAATAAATAAAAAGAAATATAACCCGTGAAAAATCACAACCTTTTGCGATTAAATTGCAAAAATCGGGTACATACTTTATACTGTTTAAAGACAAACATATTTCTTTGGTAAATTTTTTCTTGTGTGTATAAATTATAACTACAATTTGTGGTGTTATTAAGTATTAATAAACTTCAGCAACGGAGGCGATCGTAAATTGTAAAATATTTAGTTATAGTTTTAGTTGCACACGTTACACACAGATGTGATTAAGGCATGGCACAGGCCTTAAAACACACATATTTTTAATAAAACTAACTTAGTTGTATCCGCTCAACGTCTTTTTACTCTGTTTTACGGAAAGGGTAAATGATAGTGCTAATCTGCACTTAAACGTAAAAATGGAAGTAAGTTACTCTTCTTGCACCAGTAATGCCATTGACATTAAGTACTCCTTTGCGGACTTTAGCCATCTTTCATAACGATTTGAAAACGTTTAAAATGCTTAATGAATAAACATTATCAGTGATTGCTTTGAGTACACTTATAATATTCATCCTACGATACGGAATTTATAAGGACAACGGAAGAATAGATGTTGCATAACGTATTTATTTGTTGTTTTCATAAAAGTCCATATTACATTTCGTTCACACATAGTTTCAAATATGTGTGTGGTTGCAAATGTCCTTTTTTAGTGGTATATCAGTGGTGGTGTCGCTAGAGTTCTAAAAAAGTTAGCAAGGGTGAGAGGCTGGTAGGATTAGCTTATCCTATATTAACATAAATCAGTGTAATAAATTCATTACAAATATCATCCGACATAGAAATTCCAAGCATAGCGTGATCCTTAGAACCTTGAGCTACGGGAAATTTTTGATTAGTCCTTTAGTAAGAGGCCGGGATTCCGCCCCGTAGGCCATCACAAGGAGCACGCATTGGTTAAAGACTTTCGTCTTTGGATCCTGCGGTATCGAAGACGTAAGAATGTGATTCAGCTTCCTAAATGCTGCCCAGCCTAATTGACAAATAATATAGCCTTCCCTCTCAAAGTTGGTAACTTCAATTTATGTCAACTCCAAGAGTTGTGACATCGTCGTAAATAGGCCTCGGGCGATCGTTTATGTTAAACAAGACTTTGGTCTTGTCTAAATTAATCCCGAAATAGATAAGTCGGGAATTTGAAACTGCAATATCTCCTGCGTGCACTCCAATGGCTCGGCCAAAATAACAATATTGTCGGCGAGCTGGAGTAGCATAAGATACATAAGAGAACGCAGCACTATGCAGACCTATCAACACCTACACGTATCGATAATCGACCTGAGATCGCTGAAGAGTCAAAAGTGTTGTCACAGTCTACAAAGGCAAGGCAGAGGCTAATTTTATTCATATTCAAGTGATTTTGTATAACTTGCATTACGCTGAAGATATGGTCTATGATGCTAAATCCTCTGCGAAACTAAGCCAGCTCCGGTGGCTCGAATCAATCAAGCTTTGGTGAGGTGATTTGTCATGACTGTCGAAAACACCTTGTATATGTAGCTCAAAAGTGAGAACGGTCAGTAATTTTTCAGTTGGGTATTGTCTCCTTTCTTCAAGAACAGAACAACCTTTATTCAATCCACTCTTTGGGAGAAATGCCCTGTTGAAGGATGGAGCCGAATATCTTATGTTACTCGCTTAGGTCAGCGTTTCTGCTTTGAGTAGTTCCATCATAATTTCTTACCATTTTAAGCTGCTTAAGAGTTTAGTCTACTAACCTTTTCAAATACGACGTTAAAAAGCTCACCACAGACATGCCGAGTCAGACTAGCACGTGAATCGTTAACCTAGTAAACAGGTTGAGTCATCGTCATTGTGCTAAGGATTAGCTCGTTGAAGTGGCAGTGAGCTGAGCATGTCCGATAGAACAGATGGCCGATGGGCTAATGAGGTTCTAGAGTGGAGGCGAAGTTTAGGAATACTGAGTGATAGTCAACCCCCGACCAGATGAGATGCTGATCTCTATGTAGTAAGTGGTTCAACTTGGAGACGAGAACCCAGGCAGTAGGCTGTTGATGATGATGATGATGATAATCATATAAGTATAATAGCTTTTATAATTTCTGCGCAAATAAAGCATAACATCATTATGCAACAGAATTGTGGCGCCTTGCGTTGCGTTTAATACGGTCAGGGCGTATTACTTACTATCAGGTAAAATCCTTTTTATTGTTGGTGCTTCATATAATAAAAAAGTACCATATATTTTTGAACACGTGTAATAATAATGACTCATTACGGACGGCCACCAGTTTGGCAAAAAAAAATCGCTTTATCTCGCTAGATTAAAGTTTTGCCTTTTTTAACGCTAATTTATTTAAACTTAGTATGTACGTGCCTAATAATTCTTAGGTCAATAAAAAATATTGATTCATCAACACCTATATTTAAATTTTCTTTACTAACAATTTATGGTAATAACTCGAATAATTTTGAACACCAATTATTCAATTTATTATCTTACTCCTTCCTACTCTAATTCTAAAATGAATTGTTTTTACTTTGCAGTTAAAATCAAATATAAGACATTGAACGTATATTATCGGTTAAAAATATAATATAATTAATAATTAAGGAAACTGCACAATAATTTCTTCTTCCTTCTACTGTTTGCAATGTTATTTGTTCATTATATAAATAATTTAAACAAGCTATTAATAACTAGTTTGTAGTATTAAGGCAAATGAATTTAAATATTAGTAGTTGTAATAAACGATTTCTACCTATGATACGGAAACAAAATTTTATCGTCATCAGTTGGACATTAGCCTTCCCTAGATCGGATCTATGTCTATTCTCATCCAGCCCACACCAACCATTTAGCGAATGTCGTCTCTCCATCTTGCAGCAGGGTTCTATACTACGTTCCGGTGTGGGTTGTCAGATCTCCATCCGCGCGTCCCAGGTTGCGGATAGGCACGCCCCAGATATGGGGTACCGGCTTCAACCGGCGCGGACAGAAGCGACAGGGTGCTGCGTCTCTGCTCCGTTAAAGGGTGGAGATGTGGCGAGGAGCAGTTGCTCCCCAGGTGAGCCTGTCGTGAGTGGGCCTCAAACCCTCGCTCCCGGTACCCCTCTTTGTTAGAGGCAACACGGGATGCGAGCCAGTCTCTGCCATGCGTGCGAGGCCTCGCCGATCGTGATGTATGAAAGAGCAAAGGTATGAATGTGTGTGTGTGGGGATTGGGGCAAAGGGTAAAGTGCGAGATGTATGAATGGAGTCACCGAGGAGGGACGGTGTGATTCGTTCGGTGTATTGCACTCGGCTTTGCCGAACACCGGGCGATCTCGGCCTGTCGTGGGTGTCGTGGATCACGTCTCGCGGCACTGCGGCGGTGCTGAGGTCCTGCCTTCGTTAGCCGCACCGCGAGACAACCTCTCTAAAAACCGTTGATCTCGGCATTGTGGTACGTGGCGTCGGGTACTCGCAAGAGCGGCTGGAACGTTACACCAGCCATTGGCAGCCCATCTGGGAACTTCCCGCCCAGGCGTATTTAGGAGTTACCGGTGCTACATGGTCCCTGGCCCGGTGGACTTCCATTACCTAATATTCGTGGGATTTATTATGGACATTAAATCAAACAAAAAACAAGGGAGCAAAATCGACGATGCGTAACGATGACAGCGCTGACAACGGACAACGATAGCCTATCGGAAGGACGTAATGAAAAGAGCGCGGACCAGGTGGAGCCGGCTCTCTGATGGTAAAAGGCGCTAGGGTATGCCCTAAATTTTATCAAGCGCACAAGGAGGATACGGCTGGCACTCCAAAGTGAGTGTTCTGGCGAGGAGGACCAGCCAGCGCAAAAGGTGGTGGCGGCGGAAGAAGGGCGACCTGCTTCTCCCTTCAAAGAGATGAACGCGGCGTTTCCGAAAACAATAAACCACAACTGCTTCGAGATCGCGGTCGAGCAGCGACAGCCAGCAGGACTTTACCATTGATCTAGGTCCTGCTGTCAAAACGAGAAGGCTCAAGGCGGCAGGCGTGCGGAAGGACCGCACGCTCGAAGAGAATGAGGCCGCTCGGAGGAGAGAGAGGCCGTAGATGAGGATGCCTTAACGGCGGAGGATGCAAAGGAGATGCGCTCAGAAATCCAGGCATCATCTCCCAGGATTTGCCAAAGTCCGGCAACCTTAAGGGCACTACGTCCGTGCCCTTAAAAGTGCTCCTCCGCCGTAAAATGACGGTGGATGTTGATAGCCGCTCCACCCAGTCAGCTGAAATAAAGAAATATGCAGCTGACAAAAAGCTCTTGTACCAGAGGTGGAAGCGCTAGAAGAAGGAAGTGCGGCGTCTGCGGCCTCTCGAGTAGAGAACCGGCAGTTGAGAGGCTGCTGCGAGCCGATGTCCACGTTGAGGGATTGCCTGCGGTTTGGAACAAATCACAGAGGCGCCTCATCGTGGACATGGTGAGCAATGTTCAGGCCCACCGCGATGATATAACCGGACAGCCTCCTGCCGGAGGAAGCACTTCGTCACCGCTGGCCACCGATAAAGGGTGGCCCCAACGTTTGCGGCAGTGGTGAAGCCAGC
Organism: Lamproptera curius; assembly: GCA_029286875.1. Taxonomy (NCBI): domain Eukaryota; kingdom Metazoa; phylum Arthropoda; class Insecta; order Lepidoptera; family Papilionidae; genus Lamproptera; species Lamproptera curius. The sequence continues at coordinate 1,215,467 of JAGSMT010000069.1, forward strand.
TGCTGCCCCTGCTATCCTCGCCCTGCTGTCCCTGCCGCCCCTGCTGCCCCACTGCAGTGCGCGCCGGTTACCGCAGCGGCAAAAGGACCGAGACCTGAAGGATGGGCCCCCTGCAAGGCTTCCCAAAAGGAAGGCTAAAAGGGGAAGAAGGAAGCCCTCAGACCAGCCCAGGCCAGGGTTCGACCAGCGCCACGCAAACGGCAGCAACGAGCGGCACCAGGGCAGTCCACGAGATGGGTGGACGCTGGTGGCGCGCCCCGCTGCCAAACCAGGCGCTGGTCCAAAATGTTTACACCGGCAGGAGGTGCGGAACAGGCCCCTAGCTCGTCGGCTGTAGTGATCAAGCTGCAGCCGGGCGCAGCATGAAAGAAAGGTCATGTAGCACATCCTCCAAGATGCCAAAAGAAATGCAAACTGGAGGATATCGGCATCGATGGCCTCCGTTTCCTCAATGCGGCAACGAGGGCCCGAATCTCCAGGTTCCGGAGAACCCGCCAGCGGAGAAGGCCAACCAATTGGCTGAAAGCTTCGCCAATTGGTTGGCCCAGAAATAACTACAATATCCAGGCGAAAGTGCGCGAGATCTTCGCATCTCGGGCCTGGATGATTCAGTGGAAAAGACGGAGGTGGCTGAGGCGGTAGCGCAAAAGGCAGCTGCCGGTGACCTCCGTAAAGGTCGGAGAAATCCGCCGGGACCGGTCCGGTCTCGGTGGTAGTGAGTGAAACTGCCCTATTGCGCCACCAAGAAAATAATTGGTGGTGGGCGCCTCCCTAATCGGGTGGTGCTCGGTGCAATCAAACTGCTTGCGGCGCGTCCGATGCGCTGCTTCCGGTGCCTAGAAATAGGGCCATGGCGGAGCAGTGTCATGCGAGGCGTCGACCGCAGCGGTGCCTACCGCTGGCCAGCTGGGACCGCAGAGCAGAGGCTGCGAGCCGCCGCCGCATCCTGTGCGCCGCGGCTAACAAACCGGCTAGCCACAAGTTGGGAGTGCGCCTGCCAGCAAACCCGATAGGAGGCGGCGGAACAAAGGTGGGCCTGGGCTTGGAAGCCAGGTGCCCAAGCCCAGCGCTTCAACTGAGGGACTCAAATGGCCATCAATAAAGATGGCCACGCTGAGCATCCTGCAGACAAATCTGAACCACTGCGCCAGAGCTCAGGATCTGTTGTTTTCGAAACATGGCGCAGTGGTCGATTCAGAGTGGCCGTAGTGTCGGAACCGTAATACGTTCCCCGGCAATAACTGGGCCGGGGACACCCCGCACTGCGGCAGTGGTCTGTGGCACTGCTGCGGGGTCCCCTCAACCGAGGATGTGAAGAAAGGTCAGGCTTTGTCAGCGCTCTGTTGGTAGAAATTGTTGTCGTTTCAGCGTACTTTTCTCCAGCAGATCTCTCGCCAGACTTCGAGGCTACCTAGACCGACTGGGTCACTGATCCGTTCTTACGGACCCTTCCTGTGTGCTGGTCATGAGGGATCTCAACGCCAAATCACCGGCAGGGTTCACCTGCGGCAGACGCACGAGGAAGGACACTGGAGGGTGGAGGTCGGGCTGTCGGTCTAAACAGGGGTTCGGTAAACACGTGTGTACAGGCCCAGGGCGGAGTCGATCGTTGATGTATCGTTCGCTAGCCGCCTGGCTCGCCGAGGCTACTGAGGAGCTGGAAGGTGGTGACGGGCGTCGAGGACCTGTCGGATCATCGTTACATCCGATTCAGGGTCTCGCCTCCTAACACCTATGCCGGCCTGACCGGACCGGACGGCAGCCCAGGTGGCGCTACTCGAGCCTGGACCGAGAGCTGCTGAAGGCAGGCGCATATGGTGCAGTCGTGGGTTTCTGCGCCCAATATTGTCGATGTGGAGGGAGGCAATGGCTCCGGGACGCAATGTCGCAGGTGTGCGACGCGTCGATGTCCCAGGCCAAACGTCTCGCTCCTAAACGCCGGGTGTACTGGTGGAATCCGAAATCGCCGCGATGCGCAGAGGTGCATCGTGGCACGGCCTCAGTACACCCGCTGTCGAGATGACGACGCGCGAGGGACCCGCGCCTTGAGGCCGGTGCTCGCCTCTTTCAGCGCAAAGGACGGCTCTCAAAGTGGGAATAGCCGAGGGCGATCGCCGCGGCTAGAGGAGTTGTTGGCGGCGCTGAGACGGTGATCCGTGGGGCGGCCCTACAAAATGGTGATGAATAGAGCTTCGTCGCTTTCCCACTCACCGAGATCTGGCGCCGCAGTTGGTTGCGGCTATCGCCGAGCTTTATTCCCACAGCGAGGAGGGCACGGCACCTTCGATGGTCCCCAAATGCACGGATGAGGTCGACCCAGTTCCGGAAGCGCCGAAGTCACCGGAGAGTTCGGTGCGGCCCTTCTTAAAATGAAAGGAAAACCCGCCCCGGGTCCCGATGGCATTCTGGGACGCGCGCTGGCGCTAGCCTAGGGGACGCCCTGGAGCCCAGAGTGAGGGCGATATTTTCTGCCTGTCTGGCTCAAGCACCTTATACCACAGAGGTGGAATACAGGCAGACTCGTCCTCATCAAAAGGAGGGGCGTCCTGCGGACTCGCCCTCCGCCTACAGGCCGATCGTGCTGTTGGACGATGTGGGAAAACTCTTTGAGAGAATCGTGGCGGCCCGCATCGTCCAGCACCTGGAGCACGTCGGTCCAAATCTGGCGGAGTGGCGGTATGGCTTCCGCAAGGCAGTCGACCGTCCACGCGGTGCTGCAGGTCAGGTCCTGACGCAGGATGCGTGTCCCGGGGTGAGTGTTTTGGCGGTGTCCTCGACATCGCCAGCGCATTCAACACCCTGCCCTGGGCCTCGCATAAAGGCGCTCCCGATACCACGGGGTGCCTCCCTACCTGCAAGGGTGATCAGGGCTACCTGTCGCATCGACGTGTCGAGTTCCCGATGCCGAGATGGGCTCCGGACCATCGGTGTCGTGTGGAGTTCCCAGGGGTCGGTGTTGGGACCGTTTCTGTGGAACGTTGGTTTTGACTGGGTGCTACGTGGCGGCAATATCGAGGGTGTCGACGTCACTTGTTCGCGGACGACACCCTCGTCACCGCCCGTGCCCAATCTTTCCTGGGCTGCGATTCTCGCCACTGCCAGCTTCGCTCAAGTAATTGGGCGCATCCGGCGCTAGGACTAGGGTGGCGCTCGAAAATCCGAGGCCCTTTGCTTCTATGGGCCTCGGACGCGCCACCTGCGGACGCCCACATAATCATTTGCGGCGTCCGCGTCGACGTCAAGCCGACAATGAAATATCTCCGGCCTGGTCCTAGACCGCCGATGGAAGTTTTGCGCCATTTTGAGCGCCTCGCGCCTAAAGTGGCGGAGCAGCGGCGCTCTCGGCAGACTGCTCCCCAACACTGGAGGACCCAGCGCTGCTGTCGCCGCCTGTACGCTGGGTCGTCAGGTCCATGGTCTGTGCGGGGCACCCGTGTGAGGCCGACACCCTCCAAAGGAGGTACGGCAATACTGAGGAGACCCAGAGGTGTTGGCGATCCGGGCCGTACGGGGCTGCCGGACCACCTCCGGCGAGGCGGCGTGCCTGTTGGCTGGCTCCTTGCCCTGGGACCTGAGACAGAAATCCTCGCGTCACTCTTCTTCTGGCGCGAGGCGAGGTCTCGAGGCTACGCCACCGGAAGAATAAGGGGCGCAGGACGGGTGCGCTCCCTTGCAATACAGGAGTGGGAGCTGCGGCTGGGCACCCCACGCCGGCCGTCAAACTATAAACCATACGCCCCGTTCTAAAGTGGTGGCTAAAAGAAGGACACGGCTCCCTAACATTCCGTGCGACGCAGGTTCTCTCAGGACACGGCTGTTTCGGGAGGTACCTGTGCCGCGTGCCGTAAGGGAGCCTACGAAGAGTGCCACCACTGTGGCGTATGTGCCGAAGACGGCCCACTACGCGCTGGAAGGTGCCCAGCCTGGGTCGAGACAACGCCGAGAGCTGCGTAGTGTCGTGGGGCGACCTTTCGCTTCCTTCCGTAGTGCGCAGGGATGCTAGAGAGCGAAAGGTCGTGGGGCGCCGTCCTTGCTTTCTGCGAGGACTGATGTATGGCCCGAAGGAGGCCGCGAGAAAGGGACAGGAGGCCGTGAGCGCCCTGGCTATCCGCAGAAGAGGCCAGGGCGCCGAAGGGTGGCGTACGCGCGCAACCTTCCCCTGACACTTCTCTGGGCGGCCGGCGAGGGTGCCCGCCGCCCAGAGAAGGGCTCAAGAGGAGACGCCGTGCTGTTTGTTCCGGCACGGCGCCCTAAAGCGTCGTTCAGGGTCCAACACACCCGAGAGAAGAGGCCCGAAGGGCCACGTCGCGCCAGGGTCGCCGAACTGTGATCATTGCCCGCGGCCCCGCTGCAGACGCACGAGAAAAGAACAACCGTTGGTTTTAGTGGGTATACCGGCCGCCTCCATCTTGGTCGGGGGCCCCATATCCCTGCCCCCTCACTCTGACGGCGGGAATCCGTAAGCTGGATTTTCCAACGGAAAAAAAAAAAAAGGGTTCTATACTACGTTAGCCGAGCCCCGGTTTCCACTCAAGAAATTTCCAACTTCAGCGGTCGTCAGTTGTATTTCTTACGTGACCGTCCCATTGCCACATCAGCTTACGAATCCGGTGGCCTATATAGGTGGTGGCTATATTATTGGAATCGAAAAATTATGTTAATAATTATACTTCTCAAGTTTATACTTATTATGCAAATAATATTAAATAACTTTGTTAACCTGCGATAGAAACATTAACATATCGTGTGATAATTTGACTAAATGTTACACACGATTACGAAAATGCAATAGTGTTCTTCAAAGTAACAAACGTATACTATTTTATTGATTAAAGAAGATATTTTTATGCAGTATTGGGCTTTACAACAATAATAATAATTGTGTAGAGTCAATAAATACGGTAAAAGGTATTAACATTTTTATTATCAATTTTGTTATTCTTTTAGTTTTGTTTAGGAGTTAGTTCCCGAGCAGGGTTCTTGGTGGAAAAGGTGGGGCATCAAATAACAGAGCTCTCCGGTAACATTTATCAGACCTTATTGATCTCATAAGGGTAAGCATTTCTATAATGAAGTAATTTTTATTTTTGCGTTATTTTGTTTCTAATAACCGATTCAAAAACAATGGATTCCAGATTTTATTACTACGGGAAGTTGATAAGAACCATACGAGACAACTTACAAGCCACTTGTCGCCCTCCGTTTCACTAGGAATTACTTCGGGGCTGCGTTGTCTGTCATGACTTGTCACGTAACGACACGTCTCGACACGTTGATTAACCATTATGTTTTTTGAGAAAAGGATTATTGATATTTTCATCAATTTTTACGCAAATTCATAGCAAGCTAGTTTTTAAAAGATACCGTGTGGTTTTAATATTATGATCCCATTTAGTTCATTTTAAGAAATTCTACAACTTAGCTGAGTTACTTTGAGGCCAGATGTCAGACACGTATACAACCTTTACAAACTTCAACGAGTTCTCAACTATTTAATGCCAGACCCGAAGTTTATGTCTTTTGGTGGCATCACCGTTCATTATCGTAAACGTCCACTTATTTACGGAAAGAGCCCTACGTACAGCAGTGGACCGTAAAAAGCTGATAACGATGACAATTATGACGATGATGTTAGAATGGTTTTAGAATTTATTAATCGATTTATATTAAACGAATTCCCAAAAAAGGAGGTGCTTCATTCAGAGAGCTCCTTTCTTTTTTTTAATGACGTCACTGCTGACATTTGGCCCATCTTTTTAAAATAATTTTGTTGTTAGTAGTTTAGAAGAATTAAAGAAATTATGACAATTTCGGCGTCAAAAATCAAAACCTCGTGCGATTACACTGCAAAAGCTGCCTCAAGAGATAGACTTAAACCATATCTGACAAAATGTACTTCTTTAAACAGAGCATATATTTCCGTGTTAAAAAAAACCCACAATAGCTATTTTAATATAAAACATTGTCAAAAAATAGCAATAGGAAAGTTGAAGCATTAAAAAAATCAATCGATGTGCATAAAACATGTAATACATGACAATTTGATCACATTGCCCCCTGTCACCGACTTTGCGCAAAATGGTAATATACTGTTTGAAGTCGGTCATGTTTTTTTTGTTACATCTTCACTCGTATTCAATTAACAAATTACATAACTTTCTTCTGTTTTAATAATACGATATTAATGGATCAAAATTAGTACTAATTACATCATTTAATTTTATAAAAGTCAAAACAATTAGACTAATTTAAAATAAAACGTAGCTTAACGTAATATAAACGAATTATTAACATTCATAATTGTATTGAATGAATTGGAGCATCATGGACCTTGTTGAGTGGACTTCACCTGACAAAGTCGTCAGAACTTTTCCATTGCAAAATTTTTATTGCGTGAATTAAATTAATGACCTGCGAACGTCTGTGGGCCGCATCTAATTAGTAGAATTTGTGACTTTACACAAATCTAATATCGCTTCGAATAGTTCAGTATACGTATGCATGTGCTTTTTAAAAACATATTTATTCAGAAACAGGTCTATTGTTGACGTTTAATATGATATCACATACTTATTTAAATGAATTTTGATAATACTTTTTTAATGAAAACTTCAAAACAAGGCATTAATATTAGTTTGAATAAAAGTTAATTATCCAGAAATTCAGACATATTAAATATTCCCCAGCCAAAAACCCACTTCTAAGGCTTTTGAGTTGAGGGTTATATAATAAAGAAACAAGAACTTGCTTGTATGTGAGCTCTCGCGATTTCTCTAATTAAATCCTGACGGTCAAGTTTCCAGGGTGTTACCACCAGAGGAAAGATATACGTCATTTCTCCTGTAACTTTTAAAGGTACACTAAAAGGCTCAGCCGTTCATGTTTATATATTTTTTGTTAAATAACTACACAATAAAATACCATTACAACATTTAAATGTAATTTTTAAGTATAAATAAATTACAAAATTTTATTATGAGAACAAAGTTTCGAGTAAAAATAAAAATCTAAAAATTAACCCTTGTTACAATTTATGGTGAAAGTAGTAAATGGTAAGAGTGTTCTTTTTGTTGTGTATCTGTTCAACATTAAACGTATAAAATTTAGTACTTTTCGTTAAATTGCCTAGAGACTAATATTACTTTATATTCTATCTTTATATATATCAATTCTGTAGAATTCAAAAAAATATGCCACGAAAGCCATCAACGGGCGCGAATCATTTAAAACGCATAAGTTTATTTCAATGTCATCAAAATTGTAAATCTTTAAATTTCCATGTGGCATTAAGGTTAAGAACGGTTTTAGGTTTTTAATAACGCTACCTAAATTAGTCGTGTCCTAATAAGTTATTGGAAATCAAATTAAGCCTTGTACGACAGTTGCAAACATATCAGTGACAGCTTGCCCCGGAATATGGCAACTTTACATTGTGCTATATCACTAACAAAGTTTTAATTGAATGCTGTACACAAATAAACAAAATTTGCCGGGTTCGCTATATCATACACTTTTCATAAAAATAAGGTGTAATTTCGCGTGTAGTAATAAAACCACAGTTTTAACCGACTTTCAAAAAGAAGTACGTATTTAATTTACAGTGCATGTTTAATTTGATGTTTGTTTTCGATAAGGCGTTTATAGATATTTCAAAAAGATAAATATATATATATATATATATATATATATATATATATATATATATATATATATATATATATATATAATATATATATAATCATATATATAGTAATATATGTAAAACGTGATTATATATAAAGGAACAAACGTCATAATATCTTTTCACTTTTTGAAATTTTAAGTATCGTTCAATAAATGTAAGTGTTCTATATAATAATACTATTATATTTTAAATCCATTAGAAACTGTATTTAGGTCAATACTTATAGTTTTTATATATGGGCAACAATTCTTTCTCCCTTTTTTTCGCTCCATATCTTGGTGCACCTGCTTCGTTTATTCTGTACAACCCAATGTTTGACTGGTAGAGTAAGCTTTTGTGCATTAAGTCCGCCATCGTCCTAAATTGTGCAGAAAGTTTTAATTCTACAATAAATATCCATTTCAGCAGTTTATGACGAACCTTAATTTTGATATAATGTAACCTAATTTTTATTTATCTAAGGACCCAAAGCATCGTATCGGAACGGTTTAAATTTTAATGGTGTTGAAACGTTACCAAAGGCCAATACCGATTTCGTAGCTCAGCGGTATTGGCCCTTGTTTTATTAACCGGTCCGAATCCACGGTGATTTTTTTATTATCTTTTTTCTGATTGGATATGACAATTTTGCCGATCACCCGATTGTGTGAAAAGGAAGATGATCAATTCAGCAGATAGGCATATAAAAGACAGGCCACCCACCAACATCCATTGTACCAGTTAGTGGGATACGGTTCAAAACCTCCTTATGGATAATGCGTGCATTAAGGAGGCCTATGTTCAACAGAGGACTAACACACGATAGTGATGATGAGAAACACTGAGATCAATTAAAAACAAAGTATTAATAAATTAATACTTAAGTTATTCATATATTCAACAAGTAAACAAACACACTTACATTAGACTAAATAAAATTATAATCTTTGAATACATACGCCCAATCTTTTACAAAATGTTTAACTAACAACAGGCAAGAGAGGCAGACACAAGTTCTAAATCGTAAGTACATTAACAGTATTTAAATATACACGTATTTCAAAATTAAACAAATTTCATGACATGAGAATTGTGTTATCTTAAAATATCCTTCGATCTGTTGTAATATAAAGTAAAAGTCTTATTCATAAACCAAAATTTTATTCATATCAAACCAAAATTTTATTCATATAAGGATTGTACGAATCTATCTATAAGATGAATGAACGAATAATCTAAATGCTGTACAAATTTTTATTTCGCAATTCATTTATAAGCCCTATTCCTTATTGAAATTCCGCTCTCAATATATTTTGAACTAAAACTGTTTTTCGGCTAAAAAAATTATTTTGCTTTTTCAAAATGTTTAGCAAATGTGACCACTTTGAACAACCTAGCCTCAAAATTATTGTACCCTTAAATATTTTGAAACTTTTTTAAACAATTGTATGCTTAAGGATTGTTTTAAGGATTGGATGTTGAGTATTGAATGCTTTAATCTTAGGCGCATGTTAGTTATTTATAATTACATTTTGGCATATTATTTATCGAAGCAAGTTAATGATGAATTGATATAATAAAGTTAATAATTATGTAAATCTCTTGTCTACATTTTAATAGGAAGCATTGTTAAAGTACTTAGAATAAGTTTTAAAACTTTATTCAAACAAAGCCTATGCCGGATCTGAATGGAGACAACGTTCTGCAAAGAATATAAAAGGTACTGGTCCTATAATATGTATTATGAATTTTAATAAAAAAATATGACCGACTTCAAACAGCGTATAACTATTTCGAGCAGCATTAACAGGTAACAACGTGCTCTTTCCACGAAACTGCTATATTTTTCTAATTTTTGTGAGTTATTCTCCGAACATAGATATATGCTCTTGTGGACTTTATTGTAGTTGGTCTACAAGTAGTAAATCTAGCCAGAGTTTTGCAATTTACCGGTCGAGGTTGTGAATTTTGTCACCGTAATTTTATTCATATTTCTGAATATTTATGAAACTATTAATTACAAAATTTTACAAGAACAAATGATAAAAGCAATATTTAATTTAGCATTATTCATTAATACATCCCAAAACTCAAAATAGCTCTGTAAATTTTTTTTACGATAAAATAGTTTTAAAAATAGTTGAATATTAAATAGTGACTTTAACAATTAAAATAGTTATTTTATCATATTAGCCTTGTAATGCCCCAATATTAAACTAGTTTAAAAAACTATATAGCTGATACAAAAAAAGCCTATTCCACAATAACTTGATTTTTTTTATTGCAACGTTTTTTTTATAATTAAAACGCCCATGATGATACCGTTACTAATGAAAATTATCCATAATAGTAAATCTATTTTTTACTTTACGGAATATTACCGTCTTCGCTCTTAAATATACACTTGTACTTTATAAGCATAAACTGTATTTGCCAGTTATAATATATAAGCTGGCACCATGTAAGATCTAAAGTACTGTAGAAATATAAAATGTACTTGTTCGATTAAATTGTTACATACATGTCGTATTAAATTCAGCCATTAATGATGCATTTTAATTAAAGGCAACCAGCAAAATAAGTCATATTTACTTAACCCCATTTATTGTATAAGGCGTTTGAAAGTTGCTTTAGTTTGTAAATATAATAAAAGATTTATAACAACAAACGTAATTGTTACAGTTACAGTTACACGTATAGAATTGTTTCTATTTGTTAAAAATATTGTTGTCATTTGATCAATTTTTTTTTAAATCGCGTACATTTCAATCGTCTTATATCCGTTATTTTTGGAAAAAGTGAACGAGACAACTATGGGATGAAACTGTCCGTCCACTTGACTAATGATGGTGAAACGCGCAGATAGGAATCGGAAATAACGATTCTTACATACGCTTTTTTAAAGTGAATAAACCCTACAGGAAATAGGATTTCGCGTACGCAAATGTATACGGACTGTTTACATTTTCTTTATAAATGACAGCATTTATTTTGAGTTATAACGTGGGTATTTCAGTTAGCTTTGCTTCCTAAAAATTTAGTTAATATAAAAGCATATATAATAAAATCTAGCTCAATTTTTTTATTAGTCTTTGTGAAGCACTGTCAGTGTAGTATGTGATGTTTTTTTTTATATTATAAACACTCACAATTTATGTTATTATGTTTGCAGTAAACCTCTGTCTCCGAAGCCTAGTGGTAAGTGCGCGTCCTAATGGAGAAGGGGTGCAGTAGGGGAGACCTATGTCCAGCAGTGGACTAACACAGGCTGATGATGATGATGTTTGCAATATAAATTACACAATTCAATTACCAGCTATTTTTTCAAATGAGATTCAAAGGTTTCTAGTCCCCTTAGTTATCCCCATGGGCCCCTATAGTTAGTCCTATCTTGTTGCACATCCGTTGCGACACGCACAGCGATCGTATACAATATTCCTTTTAGCAAACATATAGCCGATAAATAAGTTTTTTTATTTATTTTACTGTATGTTAGGCCAATATGTGCCGATTATGAAAAGGTCTGTTAAATAACATGACCTAGCGGCGGGTAGCCACGTAAAGACGACCGTTGACCATCGTTGCAAGACGAAACCATACTTGATTTTTACGTCGAAATAATTCCTCATTAATTTGTGTGTTGTGTTCGGGATTCCATTCAATGGACGTTAAAATATAAAGACGAGTTTCTTCTAGCTAAAAACCCCGCGGGAAAGACGACATTTTTGATTTGAATGACGCCGTTGCACATCAAGCCGTACGGGGTAAGGAAGGAGTAGCAAATTAACCAGCGTGTAGTAAAAAGCTGTACACTTTGGGGTCACGTAAGACTGTGGGCTCTTTGCTTCACTGTCGGATAATAATGGTATCGGGAGATTTTTGTTATGATATATGTTAACATTTAATAACATTACTTTAAGAATTTATTACGATTTAATTGGTTTTAAATTTTTGATTGATGTATGGATATAAATGATTTAACTTACCTTATTGGATAAAAAATATACATATTCCTTTATTTTACATCCCTTGTGTAAAATACTCTAAAAGATATTAATAGAATTGTTTTTTTTTTTATTTTAATTTTCCAATTTTAACTGTATTCTTAATTTCACAATTTTTTAAATCACTACAGTAATATTCAAGCACCATATCACTGAATATTTCTGCCAATGCGGTAGACGTTTGAAACTCAATTTGTACTGCTAAGAGAACTTGAAAGTTTGAAATGAGAGATGAACTCTCTCTGTAGTATGCTCTGTTTAATGTTATATTACAAAGCAACTATATACATTGTTAACCATCGCGTTGTTTCATAGATAAAGATGTTTAACCGAAGGAAAAATTTTTACTTTCTATATTTGTAAAGATTTAACTTTAAATAAAACCAGTCATTATTATTGCATTGTTTTTCTATACTTTCAAATAATAATTTGATTCCTATTAAAACAATACTATTTTTCATCTAAATGTTTTCCAAATAATAACAGTGAAATTAGCTGTTACTGTGTAAATTGGATTAAGGTAAAGTCTTTCTAGTCTAGTTCAATGGGTGTGACGACCCCACTTGACGGAGGATCTCCCTTACAGTGGGAGCCAGACAGTTCTGCAGTACAAAGGCAATTCGTCAATTGCCAATCTGCCTGCTCATCGTGGCAATGATGAGCAACAACAAGATCGGCCCTCTTGGCGTTATTAAAAAAAGGTCTATGTCCATCAGTGGACTGCTAAAGGCTGTTTACAACGATGCTGCTGATAATGATGATCATGAAAGTATTGTACGATTTAAAAACATCAAAACCACTATAAAAAGCTTGTTTATTATAAGCATTAGACAAATAGAGTAATAACGCCGACGAACTATAGCCAAAGCGCAGCGAGCAGTTGCTGTTCTACTTCATGTATTAAGATGTACCGACGAAATAGACGTCCATTTGATTTAAATTGTCATTGAAGTTCAATATCCCTCTTATATCCATAAATTACACCACGTATTGGAAGATATATATAGTTGATCACAAACATATAAGACCAATTAGTCAGCAGCGTATGCCTTAAAACATTCCAATCATTATATCAGATTTCATATAACATGAACTCTCACCAAATGCCGTGGTTCACACCAAGGGCTGAAAGTTTGTAAAGTTTGTGTGATAGTGAAATTTAAACGTATATAATAGTGAATTTGGCGAATAAAACGTAGATATTATGTAAGAATCAATTAAACAAGTAAAAAAAATACGGGTTTCAGGTAATGTGTGTGACAGCATTGGCCTTCATAAATATTTATTTGAAAGGATTATTAACGGCTACACATTTATGACGCCTCGATGAATTATAAGAAGATTGGAATTCATTCCTTCTAAACGAAAATATAAAGCGCATAGACAAACATGTCTAGCATCTGTTGATAAGCAATAGACCTGTCACTGTACAAAAGGTTGTTTGTAATGCCTCGTTTAGTGCGAAAAATGTACGGTGTCATCATACAATATAATCCATAGCAACAAAGTGGTTTTATACGGATAGCTTTGTTATTCAATGAATTTATCAGATGTCCAGAACATGCATCAGATGCATGAATTGTCATGAATTGTCACCAAGATGTCAATGACTGAGCGGTAATCAACTTATATCAATGCTGTACTTATGCTGGTAGTTCGTGGCTATAGGTGTGTAGGTTAAAATGTTGCAATTATTTATGCCACTTCATTGCTAGGAAAAGATAAAATTTATGAAACAGTGTAACTATTATTTATATCATTTACGACTTTTAATTTTTTTTTACGTTTATTAGATATTAAAACTGAACCCGGGTTTAAGTTGAAAATAGGCACAAAAAAAATTGATAAAAGAAGACCTACAACCTAAACAGAGGAAATAGTAGTAACATTTAGTAAAATAAACATTATTAATAAAAGAACAATAATAGTCACTAGTAAGCAGCAAAAAATGCGCAAAATTTAAACCTTAAAATCATCTATTATGTGACTTTCGGACATGAATTTTAAATACTTTGGCCTGAAATATATTTATTGAATGAGGTCAGAGTTTTAGTGTTGAATAAAACAGTATTATTTAGTTTGGTATAGGTAATGCTGTTGTTATCTATTAGACGCATTCGTCAGCGATATAAGCTGATTATACATGTAAAGGTCTCTTTACAGTTGTCAGATAGGAATACTCAGACTGAACAGATGTATGCGTAAAAGAGCCTTTTTAGCTTTGCACTGTGGTTGGCTTTGATTTATAATCTGACAATGCAATGTCGCACTGTCCTGCTTGTTTGCTATGTTGCTTCAGTCACGGATAATAATGATACTCTCGAGTTAATCAAAGATTGAAAGTGTCCAATCTTGAGTAGTTCAAACCATTTCGAGCAAAACTCCAAGTGCACAAGAGTATACACAAACAGAGCCTCTTTCTGCCTTTACTGTTGGGTTTGATCTGAAATAACTATGATCTCAAGGATCCGCGTATCGACTTTACATTGCCAACTGACGTATGGATCATTTTAGTTCACGGGCAATCGGATTCACCACTTTCTCAACCGACTGAGAAATCAAAATCGAAATCTGTTAGTCCTTTGCAGGATTCAAACACTAAAATCTGATTTCTAAAGCAATAACCCAACGGAACAAAGATTTGAATCCACTGGGACGCATAGGAATGTCCTTGATATTTCTCAAAGTATCTGTTATCAAAAATAATTAATTATTTCAATATCGTATCCTAATCTTCAACATTTTGAACTATCAACGCTTTATAAGAAGTTTAAAATAGGATAACGATTCAACTTTCTGAAAGTCCGATTCATTGATGTAAATTCAAAATCTTAATTCTTATAAATGGTTCTCGAACATAAATTAATAAACATATTATAAAATTTTGCAAACGAAAACATAAATTTGACATGACATTTTTGTTAGGAGCAGCATTAAATAATTTTTATTACTACTACTTCAAAATATAAAAGTTTTTGTATCTCAAAAGGACTTACCATATTCTTTTTAACTTGTATTAAGTTTTGTATTAATTAAAACATTTTTATGTAGCAAAAGAACCGGAATAAGTTCTAAACATACATTAGTAGATGGTCAGTCGCATGACTCTATAGGTAAATAATTGATTGAGAGTTTTGCAAAGCCATCTTCATAATTCTGTGTGCTTAAAACATTGACATATAAATAGGTTCCATTATTAAAGTATTGAGTACCCAAGATCGTTTCCTATTTCTATTGTGACAAAGCTTGCTGCAAGTACTAAAACAATTGAACTGAATTGTTTTCTGAGTGCAAAGCAATCTGTGTGTTCCTGTTAACAGCCAGTACTTGGAGCGTAAACGTGTCTGTTTCTATATTCTTGAAATTCTATAATAACATGAGTAACAACTATATTGGCCACGTTTAATACTTCGATTTATATTTGAATATTTTGAGACATAATTTTATGTACTTTCTGAACAATTTTTTATAATTATTTAAAAATTGATAACAGTAATTAAATTTTTTTATGTGACCAGCCTAAAAACTTTTTGTGTTTTTTTATATGCATGAATATTTCACAGAGGGTATTGTTGCAGATTAATATTAATATTAAGAACAGAATGAAAAAGTCCAAATTTTTCGTAATAATATAAAATGCAGAAATATTATATATGCATTGTTTCAAAACATTTTTTATATATAGGACGTATTCAATTACGATCGTATGTGTTTTTTTCATATAAATATATATGTTACGCCCTTGGTCCACCCCTAGTGCTTTGATTTTGATTATTATTTTTATAAATGGCTGTCTTATTTTTTTTTATAATTTTATTATAGGTAGTAAAATTTATATTTAAGTAATTACAAAAAATTACAACATCACGGCATTAAATAACAAAAGCCTGGCTCAACCTTAAGAGATAGCTTTTTACTGTGCTCTATATAGAGACAATTATGTAATTGTACTTCTTAAATTTGTGTATCAAATAGCATATCTATGTTTAAGCCACAATAGAAATTAACAACAAACATTGTTGTAATTAAATTCATTGTAATTTAATGCTAATTTAAGTGTTACAGTGTTAGTTGACATAAAATTTAATGCATTTAAAAAAATATTCTATATTCATAAAATTTGTCATAGACGACATTTTAATTATAATAGTACCTTTAAATGAATTAGAGATTTAAAATGGGGAAGAAATCGCTTGGCAGTTTCGTGTGGCGAGCACGTTTTTACAAATTATTATAAATCAGTTGAAATATATAAAAAGCGTATTATAGTTTGCAGTAAGATGCAAATCAAACAATAAAATAAAAAGTTTTCCTTAAAAACAACAGGTTGCAGGTCAAAAGAGTTTACATCAATCACATCGGTACAGAATTTTGAAATTTAGAACGCAAAATGCACTCAATATGATGACATATTAGATTTGGTAAAAACGAAAATCTATTTAAATATTTTACGGCCGTTGATCAACTGAAATCAACTAACTTAGGATGTAACAAAGTCTTGGATAGGGATTTTAACTTGAAATGAAAAAATCTACTAAGATTCCAAATTTGTTTACTGTAAATATTATTGAAATCAGTAATGATGCTAAAGATTTGAATTATGTCTAATAAAATAAAAATTGTTTTACTCGAATGACAATCATCTTTATTATATTAATAATTAAGTAATTACTAATAATGAATACATTATTAAGTACTTCAATGGTACGTTTTATTAAGTATGTTTATAAAACGTACCAAAGAAGTTATTCTTTTATGTTTAAATATAGCATTTTTATATTTTATTGTGTTTAATCTTACTAATGTATTACGTATAGATATATACACAAGAAAGCATTCGTATTTATTTTCTAATATAAATCGCAGACTTTTTAGATTATGCGTATTATTTTGTAAAATTATCAGTAAATTTGTATTTATTATTATTTACACATAAGTAGGGTAAGTTTTGCTTTTGCCATTGCGTTTATTTAGGAGGAAGGTTTCTAATAAAACGAAGGTTAATGAAATGTAAGTTAAAAGTTTTATTATACTGAACTCACTCAGTGTCAATAACTATTTTAATGCCCTATTCAAGGAATACTATTTAAAAGACTTATAAACTTTGTACTGCATAGGAAAAGTTTCTACCAACATCAAAGTTTTCTAAGTAAACGTTAACTTTTTAGTGATACTAAAGTAAGATACCGTCAGAAATTTAACGACGCAAATAAGCTTTGTTAACAGTACATTTTGAATATTATTTTTAAAACATTCATTTCTAAAATAAAATAACTTTGGATGATAGTCTAAATAAGGTTTTTCCAAAAACAAAATTATACTTGAATTCGCAGTATGTTATTATTTATCAATCACGATTACATAAAGTACAGAAAAATTTGTTTCGTTATTTGTCTACATTCATTTATATAAAGAAAATAATGGATGCGATGTCGCTCACTTCCTTTATGGTATGCTAAATGGTTGGTGGCAACAGTAGGTCCAAAGATAATTAATAGAACTGCATATTGCATTAATAAAAGGAAGCTGTTCATAGCCACATTATTTCTTGAAAAATAACTACCTCATTGATTACTAACCGCCTTAATGGATTTGGTAGATTAATTTACTTGGGCTTCGTGTTATTTTTAGAGGATCAACTTAAATAATAAAAAATGTTAATGAGCTTTACCGTCAACAATAATCGACTGTATTTAACCTTTATAAAACTTTTATAATTATGTTGTTGTTTATTCAATAAGTAAAATAAACATACGTTACAGATAACAATAAAGCTAAAGATAATGACCATTATAATAGGTAATTTGTAAAATACATCTGTGTATGGTCATATTTATGGAGCCTATTTAAATCTATCATTGTTAAGAAACGCAGTGAAAATATATTACTCTTATACTGTTAATAAATTTAAAATTAAATTGTATCATAAATTTAAAACCATTGCCTTGGGAATTTTAACCAATTTAAGTATATTTAAGTGCAGGCACCTAGTTAAAATTATTTATATAATCATAATAATAATAAGAATTTTCATTACATAGATTTCTGGAATAATAACACAACATAATCTAGTCCCAAACTAAGATACCAAGTACCAATTTTGTTGTTCAGGTCAGGGGAATGTAATTCTGGCGTGGATCACATTTCATCGAAGGTAATTTATGCAAACGCTATGCTATTGATCGAACGTGACATAACAATGAGGTAGCTCACTTAATGAGTCGGATGAAATATTCGGTGACAAAAGGTTCATTTGATCATATTTTCTATTGTGTTTTGTACTCTATATTATGTAATTTTAAACTCATTAAAAACAAACATATCATGTGGTTAAGAGCACAAGTTTTACTCTTTGGTTGTATTTGTAGACGTGTTTCGCTATTATTCGCGTTTATTTACCTAACATGTGTCAAAGATCTGAAATAGCCATTACATTATGTATAAAAATTACATAGAGTTAATTTTTTCTCACAAATAATGCTGCTACCAAGTCGTTCTCAAGATTAAAAGTTAAGGAATTAAAGTAAGTTCCAAATAGAATTTTCAAGAAAAAAAAAATTAAATGTAGATATTAATTCATTGGTATCGTGGTACGTTTCCAATACAATGTTTTTCAAGAATTCTCTTTCTAAATCAAACGCCAGGCACTAAGCTTCAGTGATTTTTCTTAGTAAGTAAGAAAAATTTATGAATCATAATTTATGAACTCATTCCTTTGAAATATGTTTCAGTGTCTAGTTACGTAAGCACTTTCATAAACAAATTTACCGATGAGAACGGTATCCGTATAAATACATCCTTTGTACGATATTAGCGCCCTCCTACAAAAAGTTATGAGCTTCTTCAAAGGTATGATAAAACCGCTTTATTAAATGACGGTCGCCATAGATACGGGTAACTTTATAGTAGTAACCGCTGTCGTAAATTGCCACTTAATTCCGCTTCTCCTTAAATATATCGCTTTTCTGTATGTACCTGCGAAAGAAATAAATAATTTCTCGACGAAATCACGGTCTCTTTACACGTAAATTAAGTTTTGTATGATAGCCTTGCGTACAGGCATACTGAATATTTTGATAATTGTAAACTAACCCTTCATGGCGTAAATAATAATAAACACTTTCACTATATCGATGAAGTGCGCTTCACCATACAAAACATTATATGGGATTTTAATATTCTTAATAATGCGGTAGACCTTTATTTTGAAAGAACATTTGGTGAAACTCATCTAAGCTATTAGCAGCGAAAGCGAGAATCACGTTTTTAATATGTGTAATAATATCCACACCTGATCAGTGTTTCCACAAATAGAAAGTGCGTTTGCTTTAAAGAAGCGTCAAAAACTTAAGCACGTATATTACGTACGTACATCGCCAGCCAACAAGAAGGCGACCCCAAGGTAATCATAGCAAAATTTTATTTTTAAATGAGAGTACCGTTATATACAAAAGAGGTTGAAATATGGTATAAAATCCTTGAGGATAGCGCGAACGGTAAAAACATCAGTCTTTTTCTTTAATATTTCGAAGTTGAGATACTGTTACAATAAAACTAAGGTTATTTTTGACCGACTTCCTAGTGGAAGGAGGTGCTCAATTGGGAGCTTATGTATTTTTTTATATATGTTATCTCCTCTCCTAGAGCTCCAATATTGTTTTTTCTTTTTATTATTACAGGTTTAAAATGTCATTAGGTACCATTTATTTATAAATAAATTTGTAATTAGTAGCTTTATAGATGTATAAGAAATTATGAAAATTACAGCGTTCGAAGTCAAAACCTCGTGCTATTAAATTGCAGACAGTTTTTTTTGACCGTTGGACAAATCCAGCTTACAGTTTTCCCGCCGCCAGAGTGAGGGGGCAGTGGCAGTGGGGCTCCCCACTCCATTTTGGCCCCACTGAAAACCAACGGTTGCTCCTTACTCATGTCGCTGTAGCCGGGCCGCGAGTCCTGTTAACAGTCTTCAGTGACCCTGGCGTGACGTGACCCTCGCGGGCCTCTTCTCTCCGGTCGTGTTGGGACACCCGATTCGTCACTTTAGGTACCTCGCCGAAGCAAACAGCACGGTACCCCTTCTTGAGCCCTTTTCTCTTCGCCCAGGGGCTCAGTGTTAAGGGGGAAGGTTGCGCGTGTACGCTACTCTTCGGCGCCCTAACCTTCTTCTGCGAATAACCAGGTCGTTATTGGCCTCGATGTCCCTTTCCGCAGCTTTCTTCCGAGTCATCAGGATGGCGCCCGACGACCTTTCACTCGTTAATGTCCTGATCACTACAGCAGGAATACTTTGTTTGTTATATTGTTAATAACTAAAACTAATTCAGCAAAATGGTTAAAATAAGTGACTTTGATCACTGCAGGTAGTGCAGTTCTGCGGTACGATTTCATATCATAAGGCGGCGATTGGACTTGGATTGTGGCTTTTCACGCTGCATTTCTTATGGATAGAAAATATAGCTTAAAAATGTTTTTTATAAAATATTTTTTGTAAAATTAATAAAACAAAATTTTAATATTACACTTTAATAATATATTGGAATAAACAATAAAGAAAAAATTCTAATATCATCGCTCTGATTAGAAGTACTAAAATAATTCCAAGCTTAAATTAACTTCAGCTTAAAAAAATAATAGTTAGCAAAGTAAATGTCAATCGTTTCATACACAGTGACTAGAAAAAGTAAAAGACATAACAACGGAGTGGAAAGTGTCCGTCCACTTGACTTATGATAGTGAATCGCGCAGATAGGATTTGGAAGGAACGATGCTTGCATATGATTTCTTTTTACAAAAGTAATACAGTAACAAAGCACACAGGATAATAACTTCCATTGGCAGCTTATTGATATTTCTCTCATAAAATATAGGCTGTATTGCCTCGTCGTATCTATTTTGGAATGGAACCTTAATTTATTCGCTAAGGTTAACCAGCACTGCGGCTACTACTTTTTTAAACCTTTGCCAGAAAAGATAGATTATTATGTATGTGTTTTTCTTTCGTTACTAGTTACATAGTTTAATACCAAAGCTAATAATACACAAAATATATCATGTATGTCTGTACATTTTTTTTAACTACAAACGAAGGATGAACAGTTGGGCTAGTTGATGGAATGTGGACAGCGGAGCCCATTTACATCAGCATTTTTAACATTACATTAACATCTCATTTAATATTTCAGAAGCATATAACAGAAAGTTAGTAAAATTAGGATCTTCGTTTATTATTAAAAAATATGATTCAATTTGAGAAAAGACAATGGGTTGTGTGTGGCTAGTATTTTCATACATAATAAACACATATACTGCACCATGGTATGCAGTAAATTAACATTTTTGGTCAGTGAAAATGAAGCCTGAAATAAAAAGCAACCATATTTAATTACAGTACATTAAATGTTGGTACTTAGTATAAGAGGTATTGTGGCTGATCATTCCAATTGTCCTAGCAAATTATGTAAGTGTATGTTTCATATTTAAATATTTTAAGTGTTATATTTTATATAAAATATACACATATAAGTAATGGTGACTAGCTTAGATGAATCTTACGTCGCTAAGGATGTCAAACCTGTTAAAATGCACTGCTTGAATTAGGGATATTTTGTTGTTAGTTTTATTCACAAGGGGAAATTCAACAAATAAATATGCCCGAATCTTAACAGCGTTTACCTATTTTACGCAATATAAGCAGTGCTCTGTGCGCAGTTTAACGTGCTATCCGTACAAAATCGTTTCTGCGTTTTCTGCCAACGCATTTTAAGTCTCTTATAACTTTTAAAGTATTCATTTTATCAAAACGTCGCCTATGATACGTTTTATGTGCATAGAAGACCTTTTTAATTCAATAACTTTTATGTGGAATAAAAGTATCTCATCTTAAATAAGCTTTGAGTGTGCTTGATTGCAATTTTTAAAAATATTTACAATAGAATGCTGATAGTGCGTTATTTTTAAAATGGCATTGGCAGCGTGTGTATTTTAATCGCATGGGTTGTTATCTTTGCTACCGTATTTTCTTAATATCATAATTATCTTTAAAACTACTGACACATCATTTTACTGCTTGGATTAGCCGATACCTATTTTTTTAAGAATAACCCACAATAAGCTTTTTAATGTTACCAATTTTAAAAATAGCAATGAGGCATTCTCAAAGCTCATTTAAAGTAATATACTGTAAATCTATATTAAAGTTAATACATTTCAAAAATTCTTCTTTTTATGTGCAAAAAACGTGTTAAACACGTCATTTTTCTTAAATCAAAACGCGTCGCCATTTCGTAATAAGAGCACTTCTAACCTGCTTAAATTGTTGCTGTTTGAAATCGGTCATATTTTTTTGTTAAAATTTTCAATGAGAGATTGCAGTAGGACCACAAGGATTTAATTAAGAAAACTGCTGACAACCGTAAATGATTTGGATTATCGTGTGTGCTACGAGGACGTAATCTACCTTTAACTTTTATAGCAATATTAAACATTATTAAATAAAATTACTTTACGGATTTTATCGCGTTTATTTTACATTTAAAATTCCTGACGTTTCGAACACTTTCCAGCGGCCGTGGTCACGAGGCAGACTGAGATATCATGCGTCTTGTTGCCAGTGCTGAAGCGGGGTTTCCAGATCTTAATTTTAATTAATTATTTTTAGTCTGTACTCCGACCTATGCAAAATGAACTGGTTTTATCTTTACAGCCAGCAGTGGTATTATGCTTGGGTTTAAATTTTAATTTATTAATTATGGGGTCCCAAGCAGGTGGTAGAACCCAACTATCTTCTCTATTGAAATTTGGATGTTTTCTAATCTCAATAGCCTCACGGATCATCCTTGGTAGGAATCGGTGTTCTTTAGCGAGGATTTGTGGTCGATCAAATCTGATGTAATGGTTTGGGTGATTTAAAGTATGGTCACTTTTGCCGACTTGTTGGGTCTTTTATGTTTAATGTCAGCTATATGTTCCTTCACGCGGGTTCTTATTGCTCGCTTTGTTTGTCCAATATAAGAGAGGCCGCAGCC
The DNA here is from genome assembly GCA_029286875.1 of Lamproptera curius. Classification (NCBI taxonomy): domain Eukaryota; kingdom Metazoa; phylum Arthropoda; class Insecta; order Lepidoptera; family Papilionidae; genus Lamproptera; species Lamproptera curius. The sequence continues at coordinate 1,238,161 of JAGSMT010000069.1, forward strand.
ACAATCTACCTTGTACACTTCTGCATCTTGTAGAGGAATATTGCACAACTATCTTGTAATCGTATTAAGTTACTATGCAAAAAGTAAGTAAAAATAAATATTTTTTGATTGCAGTTCATTATTTATTTGTTTAAGTATTAAATTTAAATGTAAAGATAAATTTTAAAGGAAACATGAATGACAAAGAGAATATCAGTTAATTACTTAGAAAGTATAAGTCGAAAGAGTTTTAATAGTAAAAGCGTATTAATAACAATCGCAAAGAAATTTAAATACATCGAGTTCAATATACACTTATTATAAAGATATTAATTTTTAGTATGAACGGAAAATCCAATTTGAAATTTTACGGCTGTTGCAAACATATTTCTAACACCTGTTCCAAAATCAAGAAATTTGAGAAGTAACAAAGTTTTGAATAGAATTTGTACCTTAAAGAAAATTTTATGAGATTGGATTATTGTTTGCGATATTATGAACTGGATCATAACGTTAAAGACTAACAAAACCCCCTAACGGTGTATTAGGGGAGACCTATGTCCAGCAGTGGACTATCACAGGCTGACTATGATGATGATTAATAATAACTTAACAACTTAATTATGGTAATGTTATTTATTGTCTTGATACTTGTTTTATAATAGTAAATAGGGACTTTAGTTACGTTCTACGCAAGCTGTATCAACAACTATGAAAAAATGCAGTGGTGGAAAAAGTGTGACAGTTTCTTGCTGAGGGCACTTTGTCTTATATTGCGTAAAATGGTTTAACACTGTTAAAGGTCGGTCATAATTTTTTTGTTAAAATTTTAGTTGTGTTGATCATTTTAAGTAATTCTATTTAAAAGGCTTAAAAACTTTGGCGCACTAAGCAAACTTTTGTTCCAATATCGAAGTTCCCTCCGTGAACGTAAACTTTTTAGTGATGCTAAAGTAAGAAACCGTCACGAATTTAACAAAGTAAATAAAGCTTTTAAATGTGTATTTATTTAAAAAAAAGTGACAATATTGTTTCCGTTGTTATTTATTGGATATATAGTAGGGTATAAGTCAACAAATTTTATGGCGTTGACTTCGTCTAATAAATTTAAAATTTTATCTTTGGACCGACTTCCTAGATCTGACGCGTGTCCTTACAAATTTAAGGCAATCGGTGCATTTGCCTTAACCGACAACAAGAAAACGAGGATTTCCCAAAATATGTTTTTCGCCTAATTTGAACCTCTGGTTTGTAAAAAGGCAACGAAATATTGCGGTTCAAAACTTAGATTGTGATAATTATTAATAACACAAATAATAACCCACCAAAAAGATATAAAACCTCTTAATTTATAAACAAATTAAATTTTAGTTATCAGTAAAAAGGGTGTTTGCTAAGGGCTAGGTGTTCGAATCATCCCGCCCAACTCTGCGTCCTTCTGGTGTCCAGTGGGTAGCTATAATTGCCCATCAATCAGGATGCATGTTCATAACGTGGCCATCCCAACCACATTTTAATCTGGCGGTTTTTCTGCCCACGTTCGTCTGGGAACGCAAGTCGACATTCCTAATTCCTGACTCGTTGACAAACCTGGAACTACTGAACTACAGTCAGCGACCACATTTGAGCTCCGTAAGTCAAGACGGGGAGAATACACATGATGACAAGTGCTCGCTTTAGAGAAATTGAAAGATTATTTTATCTAGTTCTTCCAAGTGTTTTGGATTCTGCAACTAATTTTATTTTTCTTGCCTATTTTCGTAGGAGACTATTTGGCCCAAAAAAAACATATTCATCGGCATATTGTATCTACTTCAATCTTACTTTTTGTGCTGTTAATTATTATCTGGGTCTTTGTTCTATTCATTTGAAGTGGAACCTCAAGACAACTAGAAGACAATATCGTCGGCGAAGCGCAAGTTGGTAAGTTTTTCTCCGACAATTTTGCCATTTGTTTGCCAATGGACTACAAAAATCCATATGAACTAACTACTAACAATTCATTACATACAGCCTTGTAGCTGAAAGACAGACGATTAGACGGGGGAGTCTAAAGAATCATCATCATCATCATCATCATCATCAGCCTGTGTTAGTCCACTGCTGGACATAGGCCTCCCCTAATCATGCCACCGCTTCCGATCCCCGGCCACTCTCATCCAGCCCACACGCCACTTTGCGAATGTCATCACTCCATCTTGCCGCAGGGCGTCCCTACACTACGTTTGCCGAGCCTCGGTCTCCACTCCAGAACTTTTCGACTCCAGCGGTCGTCAGTTCTGCGGCTTATATGACCGGCCCTGCCGCTTAGCTTACTAATCCGGTGGGCTATGTCGGTGATTTTGGTTCTCTGTCGGATCACATCATTTCTGATACGGTCCTTCAGAGATACCGAGCATAGCCCTCTCCATAGCTCGCTGAGCGACTTTAAATTTAGGACCAGTCGAGACCGTGGTGTCCAAGTCTCGGCACCGTAGGTCAAAACGGGTAGGACGCACTGATCGAAGACTTTCGATTTGAGGCTTTGTGGGATGGGTGACGAGAAAACTCGACGAAGCTTATGAAAAGCTGCCCAGCCAGCCGAATCCTTCTGTTGGCCTCCCCTCAAAGTTGTTTTTACCTAGGTTGGAGCGTTTGCCCTAGGTAAACGTACTCCGAAACAACTTCGAGGGAGGTGCTGTCAATGTGATCGGTCCCGGATCAACGTGCTCGTAAAAATTGACCTTGGTTTTACCCAAGTTCATCCGGAGACCGACGCGTGCAGAAGACTCAGCCAGGCTTTGCACCATTTTTCGCAGGTCTATAGCGGTCTCAGCCATGATGACGATATCGTCCGCAAGTCGCAGATGTGAGATGTACTCAACGTTCACATGTATGCCGTGTCCTTCCCAGTTGAGCGTCCTGAACATGTCCTCAAGCGCGGCGGAGAACACTCGGAGACATGACGTCTCTTGTCTCACACCGCGGTGCAGGGGATAGGCTCAGTCTGCCCACTTTAGACTACGACAGACATAGTGGCGGCGTTATACAAACATCTCAGCATCTCGATATATCGCCAATCAATTTGGCACCGCTGCAAGGACTCGAGGAAAGACCAGGTCTCGGTGGAGTCAAAAGTCTTCTCATAGTCCACAAATGCCATGCACAGGGGCTGGTTATACTCATGTGTCTTCTGTAACCTGCCTCACTGTGTGGATGTGGTCTATGGTGCTGTAACCCTCCGAAACCCGGCCTGTTCTCGAGGCTGCGCTTCGTCGAGTTTTCGTGTAAGACGATTCGAGATGACCTAGTTCTTCAAAGGGTTTTATCACCTTTTGAAGAACACATACATACATACATCATCAGCCTGTTTTAGTCCACTGCTGGACATAGGCCTCCCTAATACACCCTATCCATTAGGGGTTTTGGCCCGATCCCACCACGCTGGTCCAATGCGGGTTAGTGGGTGGACGCCTTTTACATGCCCATCCGACGCATGGATCATCTTACTTTTCCGACAATTGGGTGATGGGCCCAAATTGTCCTAACCAACTAGGAAACAACAATGAAAATTTGTTGAGTCCCGCAGGATTCGAACCACGACCTCCGGTTTCTAAAGCACACGCCCATACCACTAGGCTATGGAGGCAGTTACTTTGAAGAACAATACGACCAAACCCCTATGCCATGCCTCAGGTGTTCTCCGGAGAGAAGGGTAGAGTTAAATAGACGGCGAGTCTTTTCAGCACCGGTTTACCGGCGGCCTTCAGAAGCTCTGTCGTGACTCCGTCCTCTCCCGGGCTTTTCCATTTTAAATTTGCTCAAGAGCCCCTCGATTTCGTCTAGTCCGATTTCTGGAAGATCCTCCGACACATGGCGGGTAAGAGTGGCTCGAGAATCCTCTCATCTGGCTCCGGGTGCTAAATGCGACGCATATAACTGGCTGTAATAGCTTTCAACCTCCGAGAGAACCTCTGGTCTAGAAGCGACGACTTCTCCGTTCTCTTTGGTCAACTTCGTTAGATGAGCTTCTTCCAAGCTGTTGTACGAGGTCTTTGGACCCCGGTTTTGTTCAATAGCTCTATGTATTGAGAGCGTATTGGGTGACGGAGGTCGACCTTACCAGCTTGGAGATGGTCTTGTTAAGAACCCGCTGTTCTAACGAAGTGACGGTTGGATCATTTCGTCGCTTTGCCATGAGATCCAGTGTTTCCCGAAAGTTTCGACTTTTGCCTGTACGTCGCAGACCGCAGAGTTTGCACCCTCGTCCCGAAGAATTTCTACCACTCGATCGAGTTCCCCGTCAACGTCCACGTCGATTGTATTTTCCAAGGCAGCAAATCGATTTTCCAGATTGGTCTGAAATGTACCAGGATCAATGATAGGCTGGAGCAGATTAGGCGGAGCGTAGAACTTCATCAATCGGGACTGTTCAAGCTTCAAATCTATATTCAGGGTGCCTCTCAGAAGTCGGTGATCACTTCCGGTCTTGAACCTTTGATCCCTGAGACATCCCTGAATATGCGCTTTTGTCCGATATAATGAAGTCTATCTCATTTTGGTCATAGTATCGGGCTCTGCCACGTCCATTTCCTATGGGGCTGTTTCTTAAAGAACGAGTTCATTAAGAACAGCCCTCTCGCTCGAGGAAATTGACGAGCATTTGGCCCCTATGATTTCTGCTCCCATAACCATATGATCCCAGCATCGATTCGCTGCAGCCTGTACTCCTACTTTGGCGTTGAAATCCAGACGACGTTGAAGTGAGCCTTAGTAGGTGTTATGTAAGAGCTCTTGAAATGTCCTCGTACATATCTTCGACATCATCATCCGGTACGTCGACGTTGGTGCGTACCTTGGATAATTTTCAGGCTGTATCTATTGGTCAAGCTTTATCACAAGGTACGCAACCTCGCCGACACACTGGATACTTCAATTACATTATCAATGAGGGATTTATTGACAAGGAACCCGACTCGCCCCTGGATAGATTTTTCCCTGCCTGAGTACAGAAGATGGCGATTCTAGGGTTGAGTATCCTCGCCCTCTCTACGGACTTCACTCAATCCCAAAACGTGCCATCTTTGCACCTCAGTTCCTCTTCCAGTTGGGCCAAATGAGAATCTAGCCAGCGTGCGTCCGTTGTATGTTGCAATGGTCAGTTGGTTTTGGCGTACCGTACTCCGGGATTCTTAGTCACCCCCGCCTGCCGTTACCGTGGCGCCCGCCTTGGCCAGGAATAGCAAGGCTACCGGGAACTGGGGGCCGGGGCGTTTTCGTCTAACCATTAGGGGTTTGGACCGTATCCCCACGCTGGTCAATGCGGGTTGGTGGGTGGTTCGCCAGAGCCTCGTTTGTTGTTTGGCAGGGTGCACCACGTGCAGGTGAGGTTAGCTTGGGTTCCGAAGATGTTGTTAGGATCCCTTACACCCCAAAATAACAATTCTAAAGAATAACAGTGCATAAATTAACACGGTCAATAAACCAACTTATTACAAAAGTTACTAGCAAAAAGCATATGACATTATTACAGAGCCAACATAAAACAGTCATTGAACGCGTTCATTTTAACTCTTAATTTAGTGGTATCGTAATTTCATGCCGTGCTAATTTGTTTAAAATATTATTTATTGTTTACAGAATTACGTGAAATGTATTATAATAATTATTATCAATTCTATATCGATTGTTGTGTTTCAATATTGTATTATTTCTAACATTTTAGTTATCATTCTTTAATAATGAAGATCCTAATATTCTTTTTAAAAAGATTAAATGTTGAAACGACAAAACAATAATTATCTTCATCTATTTTCGGTCTGCTCGACAAAAACATAAAATTAGCAAAAAAACACACGCAAAAAACCGCCTTTAGCCCGGATTCCGGTAAATCAGTAAATGTTTAGAATGATTGTTCAGCAGTGTGACGACATTTACACTGAAAATATGAATAATAAAAAATTATAACTTTTCCGCTTAAATTTGCGATAAACTGACTATCGTTACCGGCAGTTTAAGAGGTATTAGGTATCGCTAAACGTTTTAACATTCAGTAGTATATGCAATAAATAATTGTACAGAAACTATTTTACAAAATAATAATAATATAATACGTTTGACATCTATTGTAAATGGGCTTTTTTATGTAATGGCGACCATTTCGGTCCTTAAAGTAAAGTTTCAACTATAAATATTTGTTTTACGTCGTTTTATTGTAAAGGATCGGCCCTAAATGGACTTTTTTTTTGGTTCAAATTACTGGACAAGTTTTGGTCGTTTTCACTATAATTTTTCCAGTCATGTCAACATAAACGGTATATTTATATTTTTATTTGTTTGTTTTTAAAAGGCTTATAGACTGACCCAATTTAAAAATATGTTTTACTGCTAGAAAGTTATATTATTCTTGGGTTACATAGGCTACTACAACCAGAGGAAAATTCATTCTAAATAGTCTAAAAACAACATGAACAGAGCCGTAGACCGACTGACAGTTGTAAATATTTAAAATTTTAGTTATCAAAACTAAAATAATAATGTAACATTGGGTACAAGAGAGAGCAAATTGCGAAATTGATCATTTCTATTGTATAGTAGTTTCTAGGGCTACTTTAAGAGTTTATATAACCAAATGAAAGCGGATATATCTCTCCGTAGTCAAATAGAGTCTGAAGGCTAGTACTATATTGGTAATTTTAATATTTTTTTTTAATGCAAACATTATTCTAGATACTTTACATTATATGAGCGATTTAACCGTAAGTTTTCAATTTCAAATGATGCCTGATGGTAAAATTCAGAACCGGCGAATTGAATATTTAATATCGGTGTTTATAAAAAAAAGATGTGATAGTAGACTATTATGGGCATTAATTTTGTTTTCTTAATATTAAACCGTCTACCTAAATTATACCAAAAAAAAAACAGAATTTATTAAATATAAGCTAGACGCGGGTTAGTTATTATAACGATTTGAGTCTTGTGTAAAAACAAAATTTGAACATTACTTCTACGAAATAGTAACAATCCGGCATGAAAATTAAGGTAGTCCAGTCATTGCAGTAAGTTCACCTCGGAATTCGTGTTACTAAGCTGTAAGTTTGTAAATACATGTATATTGACACCCTTAAAGTTGTCTGAATACCTACATATGGTAGGGTGTACGCAACTATTAAATTTCAAGGTCAAAGGTCACAATTTTTTTGCGCTTTTTTTGGAAATAACTGATTTCCTATGGATTTTTGCTACTTGTATTTATTATCAGTATTTCAGGTCATCAGTATTCGGGCCCAATTTCTTGCATCCGCATCACGAACCACAACGACTCTTGCAGTTAAAGAAAATTGTATATAGCAAATCTTCTGGAGCAGGTGGTAAAATTGTCATGATAGGCTCCAGAAAATCGTTTCGCATTGCCCAACCGCATACCTGGGGTTCCTAATTATGTTCTAACCAAGTCTGAACTTGATAATATACACGATTGAAATGTTGATGAGCAGCTGCACTTGTTGGTGGAATATTTGAAAGTTGCACAGGTTTATTAAGTTTTGTAAACTTGACGTAATGCATATAACGAAGATAATCAAGACTTTTCACAGATTTCGGAGCATTATGGACTGCCAATAAGGTTTGACTTTCACTCTCTAATAATCTCTTGGCCGAACAATTTTCTTATGTACAATTGTATTATATATAAATAATTAAATTATATTAAATATGATATAAGTTTTTCTCTTAATTATTTTACAATTTTAGTAAACGGTGATCAGTATTATTGAATAGATATAGATTTAATGCATAAAGAAAATGATAAAATATAATATTATTATATTATAATTAATAAAAACTGATAAATATTTATAAGCATTGATTTATCGATAGCTCATCAACTATATATGGCGCGTTTTCGACAGGAGGCACCGGTTGACCTGAAGTGATGCGGTGAGCGCGCAGGTGAGAGCGAGCTCCGCCCTCTATCCCGAAAATGGTTCACCGTATAAAAAAAAAATTAAGCAACATTTGTTGACAATTTTGTATTCTATAATACTAATAATAAGTTTAAATAGCAAAAAACCCACACTACCTATAAAATGTTGAATAATTTATATACCTACATATGAAATATGTATGCAGGTTACTTATTAAAGATACAGCCATACATATTAAACAAACTGAATTATTGTAGAAATTGAATTCTTAAAACAATGTTAAGAAGAAGGCGTTTCAATATACAAAATTTAAGCACACTTATTAAATTCTTTGTGTTAAACGCAAAAACAAAAAAACACGGCAAAAGCTTTATAACGAATGAAGTAATATTTGTAAGTCAAGAGACGCTCGACTTTTGCAGGAACAAAGACTTAATACGTTAAGAGGTTTTAGCTGACGCTGGAGTCATTAAAACGGTTTGTTTTTTAATATACCATTCTCTCATTTTAAAATTGTAGCTAGAATAAAAAGATATTTATAATAAATGGTCTACAATACCTGAAATACAACTCGGGTAAGTCATTATTTAGCTAATTTTGGGAAAGCCTATAAATTTTAAATATTTAATTCAAACGAAATTAAATCGCAAGTGTAAGTAGATATTTTTAAGTTAAATTAAGTTAAAATTTAATAAAGTAGATAGGCACAAAGCTTTCATAACGTTTAGCAATGTATTAAAATATTTAAAGACTCGTTTTAAAATAACATAACTATTGCACGCCTCATTAAATCATCACTTTCATCACTGACTTTAAGGCATATTTTAATAATGTTTTGTAGGTAGAGTAAACAGCCAATATTGTACAAAAAAACGCTATTCCACTTGAATGTTATATAATTTTGTGACTTTATATAGTTCATTTGATTATTAAATAAAAAAAAAAACAAAAAAACGAACTACAAATAAAAGTGTGTGTGAAAGTAAAGAAGTGTGACATTGCAAATTCTAATAATTAACCCTGAGAAATTGTGTTTTATTCTAAAGCGTTATTTTATAATAACGACAATATTTTTAAAATTTATGTGTTCTGCTTTTATTTATAGCAACCATAACATTTTTAATCAAGTTTGCAATATCGTTGAGAAAATATGAAGCAATATTGTTATGCGCGCCATGATTAAATATGAAAATAACTTTGTTGCTTTTAAAAAAATAACGGTGTATAACTGAAATAAAAAAACATACACACATTCTGGCGTAAAGCTATTCCATAATACAACTATCTTTCTTATAACCCACTTGACCCCAATTTGGAAAACATCGTGTCGTTTTTCTTTGTCCTAAAATCTCTAGTGTTATAAAATAGTTAAAAACTTAGAAGCCTGCAGCTATCTCTGAAATGCTTTGTTGTGGACCTACTTCTCCCCTTTGGTCTAGGGTCGTCCACGAAGGGTTGGTTCTGAAGGTCGAAATTTCCAGGACGAAAACGTTGAAACCAAAATCACATGGTGATTTTTTTGCAGCACTAGTGCCCTATAAATCAATAATCCAGGAGCAGTTTCTGCACCACAAGTGCCACGGTAGAGCTCGTACTCGTAAGTATATCGATAATTCATGGTTTCTATTGTGCGCTTATAAGCCACGCTATAAAAAATTGAGATAAAAACAAATGAATTAATGTTTTTAAAATTTAAATCATATATCAGCAAAATTAATTGATAAATTAAAACATGTAACTTTATTGCATTTTGATTTGAAAAATCTCCTCTATGGTGATCATAGTGGTCAGTACGAGGCACCTCGAAGAATTAAGGGATTAAAATTATATTTTAATATATATATTATTGCATAAATTCTGACTACCCAAAAACAAGACCCTGGAAGCGTTCAAACACCCTTAATATAACTTAAAAAAAATGTAAAGTTGATGGAAGGGTTTCAATTTTTTGTATCAGATCAACAACAATTTTGTGACAGATCATAAAAGTGTTTTTTTGAAAAAATTACACCAGTCTCATATCGTATTACGAAAATACTTTTCAACATTAGGAAACGACAACTTTAGAAAGGAAAATATATTCCTAAGATAAGCATTTTAGTTAAAGGTTATGTGTTTTCGAATGCTCTAGCTCGGCTTTGAATTGATTTGTTTAAAATATTATTGCAGGCTCAGATAATAAAAGAAATATTTTTTATTTTCTTTTCTTATTCACGTTTATTGTTGATTACACATATGTGTTCCATTTTAAATTGAGACGAGAGAGAGAAAAATAAACAAATTAGAAAAATACTGCGAACTATTTTGTAGAGTTTAGCAATCGTTTGCCATATGGGAAAAAAAAATATGTTCTTATCTTACAACTTATTTTTTAGTCACTGAATTAAAGTAAATATATTTTGTTTCTAATTATTTAAGTTAAACCGACATCAAAAAACCATTTACCTTCATATTATAATAAAATTTTAATTGCAAAAATAAATACAAATAACAAATTTTAGTAGCGTAAACGTCCCTGTGGAGTCAGTTTAAATAAATATGAATACTTTTTCTATTTTTATAACTCTTCACCTGTTCGAGGATATTCTTATAGATTAATAGTAGACCTTTGAGGGCCGACGTTATAAAATAAAGCACAATAAATATTTTAATTTTCCTCAAACGAACGTAAAAAAAATAAGCTTTTTTTTTAAATTTAGAAATAAATATCAGACAGTAATAAACAAATACTATACTATACTATAATAGAAACGGTAGAATATCAGTCACCACCGTCAGCAAAGCGCCATAAATTGGATTATAACACAAATAAATAGGTTTATAGAAAATGGGACCAATGGGAAGCTAATATCTATGACTTGTTAAAAGACAAAATAAAATCGGAGCTGTAGGAGCAGAGCAACGAGGTAACATAAATAAAAGAAGATCATACGCTCCGAATTGAGTACCTCCTACTTTTAGGAAATCAGTCAAGAACTAACAAAAGAATACTAAACAAATAAAATTGTATTTTTCTTTAAACTTAAGTACGATCTAGCAATAATTACAAATACTTTATGTAAATGAAATATTTCTTTCCATTGAAAAATAGGCTATGGGTTTGGAATATTTAGACAAATAAAGTTAACTAACAAATAAATTTAAAAATTGTTGCGAATATAGTTGAAAAACATTTATTTAATAATTAAAAAAAGTTTATAGAAAATGATGACAGCAGCAACTTTTCTTCAGCATTTATTTTATACGTATTAATTGTTAGTAATAACGTATACGATATTTTGAAGAAATACTCTTTAAAAGACTGAAAAACTTTCTTGATGCAGAAACAAACATTCTACCAATATCGAAGTTTTCACAGAGAGCGTTACCTTTTCCTTGATACTAAAGTAAGATACGAGAAATTTAGCGAAGCAAATATAGCTTTATTTAATATAAATTTTAATTGATGTTCTTAGAAATAGAGTGGCTTTAAATTTACTCAATTAAATTGATAGTTAAGTCATTATATGTGTACTTTTTTATAAGAAGTATTCTTATTCATCTTAAGTATGGTATCAACTTCTTTCAAAACTTGCATATAGTTAAAAGTTTCGAAAGTTTTGCTGCGGCGTCTTGCAGAGTATTACTATAATAACATACAAGGCTAAAAAATTAAATATTTCGTATTAATACAAACAGAGTTAAATTATAAATACTAGTTTTAAATACAAAACTATTACACTTGTTTAATAATTATAACAACCATAAATACAAGGAATATAGTTGCTACACACATTTTCTTTGTTTGGTTGTCCTTGTTTCTTTGACAATTGTACCTGAGATATTTTATTCAGGCTTAATATTTATAAATGCATCTGTGTTCCTAATATTTAAACCTTTAAGAATAGCCCTATTTGGAAAAAAGCATTATATATATTTTTATCGAGATAATAGGAAATAAAAGAAGAATTTGTAATTTGTAGTTACAATAACTTCATAAACAAAAATAATTATTTGATAAAACAGTGCAGTTACTTTTTATACTTTTTAAAATTTCTTAGTGAATTTCTATAAAATGCTTGGAAATTACTGCAAACACTAATAGAAGCTTGAAACAAAGCTAAGAGAGACGATCTTTGTTTTCATTTGTTTTTATTTTCTTCTTAGTTAGGTTTATTACTTTGAACCTCACTGACTCAGCATCTTTTAACACGGAAAAAATTGGGAAATTATTTAATTTTTACCCAAGAAATGAGGGGAGACATATTTCAGTTATAATATATTTTAGGGATATACGATACATTAACATTTTTTAATTTGTAAAATAAATTTTACATAGACTTACATTGTATTAATATTATTTTACTTCACAAATACCTTATATATTGAAATAGGAACAAATAGGGTAATATTTATTTATTATCCAAACTAATATTATATTTCTGAAATATGGAAATGTGTCTGTCTGTCTGTCCGTCCTTATTTACTGTCTTAATCACTTAACTGATTTTTATGAAAGGACACAGGCTATTAATTATTGCAATATAAGTGGTTGAAAGGGTTGATCTTTGCCATTATAGGCACATAAACTAAAACACCTTATTTATAATTATTTCTATTGCTTGCGAATATTATACATTATTAAATAAAATTACTTTACGGATTTTATCGCGTTTATTTTTACACATTATTGAATCGACGTTGAAAGTATTATCAAAGGTTTAAATTTCGCAATTGCACCTGAAAAATCCCGTATGAGCAAATTGTATGTAGTGTGGAGGATTGTTTGTTCAAAAATCAATTGCAAAAGGAAGATTTGGAGGCTATCCGACAAGATATTTCGTCAATGTTGCGTCGAAGCAAAGTGCGAAACCTAATCTTCCTAAGGATGAACTTATTGCACTTAACAACTTACGCAAACAACAAAGAACTAACAATTCTCCGAGCAGACAAAGGTAATTCTACGGTGATCATGGACACGTCAGATTATAATTCTAAATTAGAACAACTGTTATCGGATGAAACCACTTATAGGAAGGTCAAACGACCCTACTACTAAAACGCTCAAATTAACTAGCGATCTTTTAAAAGCACTCGAAAACTTAATCTTGACGTAAATTGATAATACCTTCATGTCCCAAGCCCCAAAATTGTATGGGTTGCCTAAAATACACAAATTGAATGCTCCATTGCGCCCTATTGTTAGCCAAATTGACTCACCACTTATAAATTGGCTCAACATTTAGTAAAAATCCTCTCACCACTCAGAGGACAAACAAGCGCGTTTACAAAGGATTCATACCATTTTGTTGAGGAGTAAAACATCTACATCTTGCTGACAATGAAACTATGGTTAGTTTTGATGTTCAATCTTTGTTTACATCTATACCTATAGAAGATTGCATCAATATTGTAACAAGAAAGTTGGAGGAAAATAACATCTCAATAGAATATGCATTTTACTAAAACATTGCCTAACATCTGGCTACTTATTATGGAAAGATGAGTTCTACATGCAGATGGATGGTGTAGCGATGGGTTGCCTCGGTGTCTCCCATTGTTGCTGACATTTTATGGAAGACTTTGAGGAGAAGGCCCCTCACTGCTCCCATTCATCCAAGATTTTATAAGCGCTATGTGGATGATACATTTACCATCTTACCATATGATAAAATTAATGCATTTTTAAACCACCTTAACTCCATTAATTCTAAAATACAGTTTACTATGGAGTTAGAAAATAATAATTCTTTAGCTTTTCTTGATGTTTTAATTATTCGCAATCCTAATAACACCTTGAGCCATACTGTGTATAGGAAACCAACCCATACAAATAAATATTTAAATGGCAATTCACACCACCATCCATCCCAGTTAGCTACCGTGGGCAAATCTTTGTTTCAGAGAGCACGAGGGATCTGTGATGATGAACACCTGGCGGCTGAGCTACACCATGTTAAGCAAGTACTGCGAGACAACAAGCTCGCTGCGCCACGTCAGCGTCACGGTGACCGAGTGAAGGCAGCCACAGTGGAGCGAGTACCTGCTGTTCTACCTTTTGTGAGAGGCGTAACTGACCAAGATTGGCTACATTTTGAGGCGGGCTTCAATCAAAACTTATTTCAAGCCGCTGAAGAAGATTGGTCAATTCTACCACCTGTCAAGTGCAATATTCCTCTACAAGACCAGGAGTGTACAAAGCTGGGATTGTGACTGCGGCCCTCTTACATTGGACAAACAAAGCGAGCAATAAGAACCTCGTGAAGGAACATATAGCTGACATTAAACATAGAAGACCCAACAAGTCGGCGTGTGTGACCATACATTAAATCACCCAAACCATTACATCAGATTTGATCGACCACAAATCCTCGCTAAAGAACACCGATTCCTACCAAGGATGATCCGTGAGGCTATTGAGATTAAAAAACATCCAAATTTCAATAGAGAAGATGGTTGGGTTTTACCACCTGCTTGGGATCCCATAATTAATAAATTAAAATTTAAACCCAAGCATAATACCACTGCTGGCTGTAAAGATAAAATCAGTTCTTTTTGCATAGGTCGGAGTACAGATTAAAATAATTAATAAAATTAAAAATTAAGATCTGAAACCCCGCTTCAACACTGGCAACAAGACGCATGACATCTCAGTCTACCCGTGACCACGGCCGCTGGAAAGTGTTCGAAACGTCGGGAATTAAAATGTAAAATAAACGCGATAAAATCCGTAAAGTAATTTTATTTAATAACACCTTATTTATATTATACTATACAGTATATTTTATTACACCTCTCATCTCCAATTCCACGCGGATGAAATCGTGGGTTAAAACATAAATAATTCCTCGTTGCACCGCTACTGATGAAAATATTTATATTTATTTTTGTGATTGGCAGTTAACGTCTGTAATTTGATGAATGCAGTTGTAATTAATTTTAAAAAGTACATTTTACAAGGTATAATAAAATCTTAAAGAAATCTATGTTAGCATTGTAGCTAAGCTTATAGGGGACTCACTTCATTGAGAACTTCAAAACTGATGTAAGTACAACAAAACCTATTACCAAAGCTGTAATTTTAGTTAAATGTTATTTACTTAAGTACGATTTCAGTAAAATGGTTAAAGTATCTCGTTGTTAAGCTGCCTTTCTTTCACTTGTGTGACGTATATTTTTTTAGTTAATAAATACAGTAATTATTTTAAGTTATTTAATAAATATCTTGAAATCAATGTAACAAATATCAAAAACTACCACGACGTTGCTTTCTTGCGTTTACAGTTGAATTACGTTTACGGTAAAATTTATGATCCCGTAAAAGGAATAGCTTTTCTTATAAAATATTTTTTAAAGTAGGATTTTATAAACGCACTCAATAAATAATGGAAATACATGTAAAGATAAAAATAATGTGCCTCAGAAACATATTACAACTGGACTGTGCTTTCTCATTAAATTTTTAATCGCCTCTTTGGGATATATGCTCTTTACTCTGAACAGCTTCGTCACCCCTCGTTAATAATTCCTTTATTACGCTGCAATCACCAGGTAAAATCTGCGATCTTTCAGTAGCCGTTTTTTAAAAAAAAAGGTGTGTTTACAAAAACAAAAATTGATAATTTTATTTAAATTTCGAGCATTTTTCTTTTATTAGTTTGTCGTAGTAAAACGTTAGTAAAATTATATTTTTATATGTATTTAACATTAGCTTTTAAGATTGATGTGATTGTTAAAACTGGTAAATATGTATAATTATAGCAATATTAGTAAGATGAAAAGCATATTCAGTATTTCAGATCTAGATAAAAAAATCTAACAATATCACACCACATACGAATCAATAAAAGAAATATTTGTTTAGCCCAAAAACCAAAACGTATGCATAGTACAAAAAAATACTCAAAATGAATTACAAAAATATCGGTGAAAATTTCACCTTACTTGATAAATTGAGGAACTCCCCTTAAGCTCCGAATTTGCTTAATGTCAAAGCGTTGTTTGTTAAAATTGCGAATTCCACAGGATATTTAATTAAGTATCAAGATTGTTAAGGTGAAAGGATTGTATGAAGTTTTGAGATGAACGGGGAGCTTAAGAAGTTCAGTTTTTCCTACTACTATTTACTAACATAGACAAATAAAAGCATCTTGTTTCTTTAAGCTTCTGTTATTGGAATTTCAGACTATTCGCCATGCGATGTACATGGTCACTAAACACACCTAGTTAGCATTCAACTTAATCTCACTATTAATATAAGTTAATGTCTGATTTTATAAACTAAAAACAATTTTTACAAAACCAGTTCTATGGAAAAAGGAACTCGTGTCCGGAGGTCTCGGTGTTCCTTTTAATTATAGTGGATATACAAGCAGATACTATAACTCAACCATCTTTGCTGTTAAATTTGACATATTAACAGAATTTCACAATTTAACACAACTAGTATGTATTCAAAAGAAGGACGTGAGTGAAGCATTTCCTATGAACAATGCAACAACTTACAGCTTTATACAAAAATCTGCAACGACACGTGAAAATTTTGGAATCCTAAAATAATTCTAACAAAAACTCTTAACATGAGTGTTTTTATGTTGCAGTTCCATTCATGCTTCTTTACTTTTAATTATAAAGCGCTTGCTGTAAAGCTCTCACCACATTGTTTCAGTTGCGCGATGTTACACAAAGAAGTAATTATAGCATTCCTCTTTGAATAAAAGCAAGTAGTACAAGTTCGTCGGAATGACAAGGATAGCAAAGAGCAGGCTTATTTTCTTAATTACCGCATGAGCTTCGACTCGATTTTATAGAGAAAACAACAGAATGAAATAGAAAAATATCATGCAGAACTAAAGTTATTTTGGTAATACTTATCTTAAAAAAATATTGAGTGAAACCCATTTAACTTTTAACAATACCTTTGGTTAAGAAAGCAAATGATGCTAATGTTTCAACTGACAGGTTTTACGTAATGGTGATTAGTAATCGTAGCTATCTGTGGACAAGCTCAAAGGTAACTAACCGTCTTAAGGTATAATAAATAAATAATACATACAGGTATATTTGTTTAAACGTTTTGACGTTTTCGTGATTGTTTTACACAAATATAATATAGCTTTAATGAACGTAAAATACGGGAATAAGTAAAATAACAAGTCAGTGTATATGCAGCACATGTGCGTAATAAATAAATAATGTTCTTTGCGGTTGTTAAAAAATAAATGTTATTTTTATCAGAATTTCTAAGAATCAAGTGTTGAAATAAATTTATTAAAAGTATTATTACTTCTTCAAGGACTAGGCCGAGGTAATTCATCGTCGGCTTGACGTCGACGCAGACGCCTGCAAACGATTATGAGGGCGTCAGCAGTAGCGCGTTCCGAGGCCCATGAAGTACAGGGTCTCGGATTTTTCGAGCACATAGGCCTGCCTAATACAACCCTATCCATTCGGAGGGTTTGGACTGTATCCACCACGCTGGTCCAATGTGGGTTGTTGGGTGGTCCGACTTTATTACATGCCTCTCCAACGCATCATCAGATCATCTTACTTTTCAGACAATTGTGTGATCGGCTCAAATTGTCCTAACCAACTAAGAAACAACAATGAAAATTTGTTAAGGTAATACTTATATTTGCGAAAGACTTACTTTAATAGTTTTCTACGTAAGTTTGATAGGTAAGACGTAAAATATAATTTCAAACCAATTTTTGATTATTGACGTAAATTTTACATTTTACAAGACAAAGAAATTGAAATTGTAAAAACTCTTCACTACGAGAAATGTCCTCAAGGTCTGTTGAAATATGCTGTATAGTGTAATATAAATGACAAGTTCTTAATATATGTGCATATCAGTAGAAACAAAGTTTTATGGCTTTTGCTTCAATGCTGCCGTATTTCCATATTGACTTTTTGAAGTAATTAATAGCCTATGTCCTTTTTTGGAATATATTCTAAGTAATTTCATCGAAATCAGTGTTATGATTTATACAGTAAAGATGGACAGGCAGAGTAACATTCGCATTTATAATATTAGTATGGATTGTTCATGTATTTCTGAGGTAATTAACCGCTTCTACCGCGTGTTTTAATAAGTGTTGGAAGCTACTCGTAGTTAGAACATCATTGATACTCTAATTAGCCCGTCACGCTTGATTTTTACAGTCTAAAACATTGTTAATATATTTTTTAAGAATAAATTTTTAAGCTACTGCAAACCTACAAAAACTATTTTAATGTACACTATGTAGAAAATACAAAGTTAATTTAAAACAGCGCCATCAATTTACGGAAAAATAACAATTTCTATGTGACACTAAAAAGTTTATGGCAGAAATCGTATGAAAGATGTATTTTGTTACTAATTTACATTGCAAACTGCAGTTCAGACAAGGTGCTTTAAAAATAACAAAAAAAAGTTGTCAAGATTCAAATAATAAATACCTTATTATTTATTAAATCCACTGTTTTACGGATTTATCGAGTAAGTTAAATTTATTTATTTACGACGTTTCGGACTCTTTCCAGCATCCGTGATCACGGGCACACTATAAGTACATGTCTGACATATACGCGGAAAATCCGTAAAATTGTAGATTCGATATGTATAATAATTGCGTAAATAAAAGAAATAATTTCCTTACTGTTTTTTAAAATTTGTCAGGTTTTTTATTAAAGTTTTATTGACGTATTCCCATACGAGCATAGTTAATGTGACAGATTTTTCCTTAAAATAAATAATTTTATAATTTAAGGTTACCATAAAGTTGTTCTACATTCTGTTCACGTCATGAAGTCATGATAACCCAATAAATTTCAAAGCCGAATTACTCACGGGAGAAATATAAACCTTAGTTACTTTTTAAGAATTTTTATTCCGCGTCTTCAAAATTAAGAACTGTATTTTATCTTTCTATCGTAACACATAAGGCATTAAATAAAATAGTTATATTTATTATTAAATCACCTTCAACCATCAAGTCTACCCCGTGACCACAGCCGCTGGAAAGTGTTCGAAACGTCAGGGAATTTAAAATGTAAAATAAACGCGATAAAATCCGTAAAGTAATTTTATTTAATAATGTATAATATTCTGCAAGCAATAGAAATAATTATAGTTATATTTAAATAATACAGTGGGAACAAAGCGATGATGGGACAAATTTAATGTTTTTATTTTAATTAATCGAAAATTTTCATTACGGATAAAGTTATTCTTCTCAATAGTGCGGCTTGTATAAAAAAATATTCATCTTTAAAAATAAGTTCAGATTTTTTTTTACTGTTGGGAATATCTAGCTTACGGATTCCTTACCGGCAGAGCTTGGCGATCTGTGGGGCTTCCCGGGCCAAGATGGAGCGGCCGGTATACCCACAAAAAAACAACGGTTGCCCCTTTCTCGTGTCGCTTTAGCCGAAGCCGCGGGTATTCATAACAACCGCGGTGAGAAGTGATCCTCGCGGGCCTCTTCTCTCTGGGTGTGTTGGGACACCCGGACCGTCACTTTCTTCGGCGCCCTGACCTTTTTCTGCTGATAGCCCTCTTTCCGTGGCTTCTTTCCGGGCCATCACATTCTCGCAGAATGAAAGACCATGCAAGGACCACTCCACACGATCTTTCACTCTCTAACATCCTGCGCACCACAGCAGGATGCGGATGGACGTGCCCCACGACGCTACGCAGCTTTTCGCGTTGCTCAACCCAGGCTGGGCACTCCTCCGGCACGTGCTGGCCATCTCCTCCGCACAAACGCTGCAGTGTTGGTACTCCGCACAGGTATCTTCCAAAACAGCCGTGTCCTGAGAGAACTTGCGTCGCGCGGATTGTGAGGGAGCCGTGTCCTCTTTCCAGCTACCACTTTAATACGGGACGTCTGGCCTTCACGGATCGACGGCCGGCACTGGGGTGCTCTAGCCGCAGCTCCCAATCTTGAATAGCAAGGGAGCGCCATTCGTCTCTGCGCCCCTTCTTTCATCTGGAGCTGGCATGCAGCTCCGAGACCTCGCTTTCTCAAGCAGAAAACCAGTGATGCGAGGATTTCTACAACAAGGTCCCAAGACAAGTAGTCAGCCAACAGTCACGCCGCCTCATCGGATATAGTCCGGTAGCCCTGTACGGGCCGGATCATCAACACCCTTTTCGTTCTTGTTAGTACCGAACTACTCTCCTTTTGGAGAGTGTCAGCCCATACTGGTGCCTCGTGCAGGACCATGGACCTGACGACGCCATCGTACAGGTGGCGACAGGAGCTGCTGGGTTTTCCAGTAATATATAAAGATTTTTTTTTGAAGAAATACGGCACGTTATTACATTACCTGAAGTTAAAAAAATTATCAAAATTTTATCGGGCGGGCGGGAAGAGCGGGTCAACAAGGTTACACCTAAATATTTATATATAACTGCTCTCATTGCTTTGCTCTTGTAAAAAAAGTTTAATACATTAAAATACGAACAAGGTAGCTCTCGTTTTTTTTGAGCGTGAGCTATGCTCACGACATGTATACAATAATTTTTAAATACCTCTAGAATAAAAGGTATCGCAATCGCATTTCACAACTGAAACATCTTCACCCCGTACATGAATTTTTGAAATAACGTGTATGTTTTAATTATCAGTAATAATTAAATAAATAATATGTACAAGAATTGCCTTCAATTAATAATTTTTACTGCCTCCGTAGCTTAATGGTGAGCGTGTGCTTTAAAAACTAGAGGTCGTGGGTTCGAATCCTGCGAAGACTCAACAAAATTTTCATTGTTGTTTTCTAGTTGGTTAGGGCAAATTGGGCCGATTACCCAATTGTCTGAAAACTAAGATGATCCATGCGTTGGCTGGGCATGTAAAATGTCGGTCCACCCACCAACCCGAATTGGACCAGCGTTGTGGGATACGGTCCAAAAATCCACTAATGGATAGGGGAGACCTATGCCCAGCAGTGGATTATCATAGTATGATGATGATGATATTGATAAATAATTTTTACATTTATGAAAACAGTTACGTTAGATCTCACGCAAATACTTAATCAAGGTGTAAGTTTTAATTCAGTGATAGCTTTTTGATTTAACGTACAAGTACTTAAAATATACTTGTAAATCCTTATAAGAGGTCTAAATAATATTTTTTGACAAGAAAGTCCTTATGTCAAGAAATACATATACGAAATGCCCAATAGATTCCAAGACGTTTAATAAATTATAATTGTAATTTTGTCCACTATTTCAATGGATAAAACACTAATTAAAGAATACTAATTCATTTTATCTAACAACTAATTTTTAAGAGAAGAAAACATTAAGACATATTTTATTATTTTTTATTCATGGGCAAAAACTGTCACAATGTATCATGACGATAAAATATTTATTATAATATGTAATAATTAGTAATTTCAAATATTGGATTTTGTTTGCATTGATTTCGTATTTTATACAGGTCCAAAATAGCCAATTTTATGTTTGTAGTGCTCTTAAATAATATTAAACAAATGAAATTTTAACAAGAAAATATGTACGACTTCTAATAGTATATAACCATTTTGCGCAATATAAGACGGCGACAAAGTGCCCTCTACAAGAAATTGCCCAGTGATTTCAGCCACTGCATTTTTAATCTCTAGTATCTTTAAAATTTCATTACAACGCTATCTATGACATGTTTTATGTACGAAGAATAATTATGTTTTTAAATGCATTAGTGTTTGTGTAATCTTACACTATATTACCTTCAATTTGCCTAATTTTTAACAATGTTTTGCATAAAAGTGGTTATTAGGGATTATTCTTAAAACATAGATAGACATGCTCTCACGGCTTTTCGTATTATAAACCATTTTGAAAAGTATAATTATGTAAACCTACTTTAAGTCTATCTTGTACAGTTTCGGCACCGTTTGCAATTAAATCGTACGAGGTTTTGATTTTTGGCGCCGTAGATTGAATCCATCTATACCGGCTCATTATCAACCCATCTCAATCCTTCCTTTTCTTTCCAAGGTGCTTGAGTCCTTTGTTCTGAAGCAGTTTTCCAACTTTGTGCTGTAAAACAAATTACTTATACTTAGCCCATTTCAGTCTGGTTTTCGGCTAGGTCACAGCACCACTACCGCTCTTCTTAAAGTGACTGGCGACATTCAAGCTGCCATGGAAAATACCAAAATGACATTCTTGGTATTATTAGACTTTTCTAATGCTTTTATTGCCGTCAGTCATGACATCCTTATAGCTATGGTCTCTCATTTAAAGGTTTCTGATAAAGCACTGGTCTGGTTTTCATCTTATCTTCGGGGTGTTTACAGTCTGTTAATGCTAATGAAGTTTTCTCAAATTGGCTTAATCTGGCTGGTGGCGTTTCTCAAGGCGGTATTCTCTCTCCAATCTTATTTTCTATATTTATTAATTTGATTACTACTGAACTTCGATGTTCGTACCATTTTACGCCGATGATCTACAACTGTACTTTGAGGACACTGCTGACAGGAACACAGAAATAATTCACAAAGTGAATGATGATTTGGATGCCATTAAAGTATGGTCATTAAAGTTTAGCCTTACCGTCAATCCAAAAAAGTGCCAGGCGATGATTGCTAGGAGCAATCGCATTTTAAGTAAGTTAGACACAACAAAACTTCCATCAATAATATTCGACGGTAAGGCCATTCCTTTTAGTGATAGTATGAAAAACCTTGCACTGGCAATTAATTCTACGCTCAGTTGGAAACATCAAGTTGCACTTGTTTCTCAGAGAGTCACAAGTGTACTGAGATCCCTCTGTCGCTTAAAAAACTTGCTTCCAATGTCAACAAAATGTCTTCTTCTGTGTTCCGTACATCGTACCGACTTCATTCATAAATCTTTTTCAATT
The DNA here is from genome assembly GCA_029286875.1 of Lamproptera curius. Taxonomy (NCBI): domain Eukaryota; kingdom Metazoa; phylum Arthropoda; class Insecta; order Lepidoptera; family Papilionidae; genus Lamproptera; species Lamproptera curius. Next base: position 1,260,893 of record JAGSMT010000069.1, read on the forward strand.
TAATCTATACTTCTGTCCACTGACGATGACTGATTACCAAAGGTACGCATTCCGATGCGCTACCTTTGGAAATCAAAATGGCTAACAACATCATCGAGAATTTAAGAAAAAAATGCGTAAATATTTATTGCAAAAAGAATTGGCAAAGCAACTGACACTCTGACATATGTATATGTATGTGTTTAAATATATATCTTCTTATGTTTAAGTATAGATATTTATGGTTCCATTATTAGAAAATGTATTTATTAATTACACTTTTATTTAATATCTAACTTTACACATAGATTTGGATTATCTATTTTCTTATTTTAAGTGCACGAACGCTGCCAGATAATGCGTAAAGCATTAAGTCCGCCTATGTATATTTTAATGTGCATAAAGAATATATAAATAAATGAGTTAAAATTTAATTACTAATATTGAAGCTATATTTAAACAAAAAAAGAAAATATTATATGCTCCGAATTGAGTACCTTCTACTTTTGGGAAGTCAGCCAAATACATATTTATCAATAGAATCACTTAACCTTACGCTTTTAGTTTAAACAATCAAAGAGTTGAATTAAATGAAATGAAAACGTATTAAAATTCTAAAACAGTGTTATGATGTGACCCAATGTGTGATACTAGATCGTAATAACTTAGCTTTTGACAGCAACAATGTAAAGTTAATATACCCATCGTGTCTCCTATTACAACGTATTCATATAGAGAATACACTATGTTAAAGACATAAGCAAAAAACGTTAATTTAAGCACAAGAGTTCGTTTAAAATTAATAGGTTTTGTAATCAACTTCAAAATCAACTGTATGATTTGAGAAAATATCTGACAAAAACAAAATCACGTACTTTATTACAGGTTGTCTATTTAAAACTCATACATTTATTTAATTAAGTTAATCAAAATCTTGAATTTAGTATTATGTACGTCCGGTAATAATGATAATGTATCCCATTTTCTTAATAGTAAATTATCTTGTTTAGACTAATACTAGAACCTTAATTAACAAAGTGAGCCTTTGTTATGGTCGCGATCCAATTAGTCTTATGTATATGCGTATATATGCCTTTAAACAATATTATAATACATTGTTATTGTTACATAAACATTTATTGTTTAATTAATTGAAATATAAAACACACTGTCAAGATATAAAAAAAAATGTAAGTCTTTTTACGCATAAGCGTAACATTTTAACAAAACATGAAAGAGAACTTATTAATGTTTGGTACATTACCCATGATAAACGGCGATAGCCATCGCACTGTCACGGCACCTTATGAATAAACAAAAATGTACTGGCAGCCGAGCACCAGCGGTTTTATAAAACATCTGAATGTAACCAGCCGAAAAAATTTCGGCAGATACAAGTAAAACAAATAAACCCATAGATATTCATATACCTATGTAGTACCCCTTGCGACAGGCTTCCAAAGACTACTGGTAAATACTACTTGTAAATGAAAAATTGCACCTTACTAGTCTAAGATCCCGATATAAAACGACGTTCACTGAGATGTTTATTTCATGAAACGTATTTTATATTTAATTTAATATGTCAATAAATAAATTGCATACGGGCAAATTTTAGTCCAGGGTATTTTTAATTAATAATTTAAAGAAAAATTTAAACATTCCACCGGTGTGATTATTAGATAAACTGTATACCAATCGAAAGTATGCAAACGTAAATGCTACCTCGAAATTGAAACTCACTGGCTTGTTTTATGAAGCTAATTCATAACAAAACTGACGAAAAACGCTGCCTCGGCCTCACAGCTATAGATCTTCATACAAGTAAAATAGAGTCGTAAGTCATTTTTTTTTATTTCATCTACAAAACTGAATACATCTCTACACATACATATAAAATTAATATTACTTAAATAATTAAAAGAGTATTCTACTAGACGTAGACACAACATGCAATTACAAGAAGGGTTTGTCAAAGTAGGTTAATCATATAACCGTACATTAGCTTAAGTCTATTTTTACAACTTTCAAGATACAAATAAATCATATCTTGTGGAGGTCAGAGAACTATCAAAAATATCTACACTACTACGGATAGCATTAGTAGATGCGCACATACGACAGAAAGGAAAGTTTTTTTCATGAACAGTTTTACACAAAGGAAGTTTAAATGTATTACGATTTTGAAGACGACTGCCAGCGCGTGGTATAGAAAAGTCAAGCTTCTGTAAAATGTCAGGTAAGTCTATATGATTGTGAATAATTTAAAAAAAATATCTCATGGTAGGCAGCGCATTGGCGATACCACTGGTATTGCTAATGTCTATGGACGTCGGTGACCACTTCCCATCAGGTGGCTTGATTGCTCGTCTGCCTGCGTATGCCATAAAAAATATATTGGATAATAAGCGTAAATAACCTTTACTTCCTCCGTAGCCTAATGGTATGGGTATGTGCTTTAGAAACCAGAGGTCGTGGGTTCGAATCCTGCGGGGACTCATCAAGTTTTCATTGTTGTTTCCTTGTTGGTTAAGGCAAATCGGGCCGATCACCTAATTGTCTGAAAAGTAAGATGATCCATGCGTCGGATGGGCATGTAAAAAGTCGGTCCACCCACCAACCCGCATTGGACCAGCGTGGTGGGATACGGTCCAAAACCCTCTTACGGATAGGGCTGTATTAGGGGAGGCCTATGTCCAGCAGTAGACTATCACAGGCTGATGATGATGATGAACCTTTACTTATAATTAGTATTTAACTGAAAGGATTCGACCACAATTGGTGTCTTTATGCCATTATGTTAATTAACTTAATCTTAGAATGGAACCGATAGCAAGTTCATTAAACTTGTACCTCAAATCCGGCTTATGATGACTAAAATTAATTATTTTGGAATTATAACTTTACTACTATATTCTCAATTAAACCTTGTATCAACTATATCTAGTATCTATTGTAAATAATAAGTGGTTTTCCTGTAAAAGTAATTAACGTAAATGAGTTTTTTTAAAATATATGTCTAAAATAAACAACTGCTGGCGATGGACTCAAAGACTGTTTGACTATGTCAATGTTAGAACATATTTTTTTAGAATACGAAGGCAGACGATCAGTTGGCCCACCTGATGGACATTGTTCGCCAACTCCCATTGCCATCAGAAATATCAGGGGTATCAACTACGCGCTGCCTATAGTGAGATATAGGATGTTACCTCTAGCTTACTCCAGGAAATTCGCTGGCTACGTTGCCTTTTAAACCGGAACAAGAAAGTGTTTTTACACTACCACTTTGCGGCAAAATTAGACACCGTGTTGGTACCGCCGCAGACGGCCCCCCGTGAAAAGGGGCCTAATACCTCTAGAAATATTACAAACCCTAACCTGCATGCTGTACCGCATGAAACCCATACTAGTTTATAGTTAAACTTAACCCCTTGTTTTACCGTTAGGAAAAGCATACCCGTCCTTGTAAGGGCAAATCTAATAATCTAGTAATCTGCGAAATAAACTAGTTATTGTAATATGTATACATAAAATATATAAACAACGCATGAAATATATAACCCTAAAAATGCATTTTGTTTGTTTTAAACGTAAAAGCAGAAACGACTCACTAAGATAGAAATTTATAACCCTCAAACCAGTAAATAAGCCGTTAAATTTTGATTAAAGAGCGACTTACGTAAATTCCTAGAAAAGATTTTTTTTTTCCATCTATGAAGTAGTCGTAAAGGAATTTTATAATTTACGCAACCATATTTTTTCTAGAAGAGACGAAACGTCACATCGAAATGTTTATTTTTAATATTTAATATAATAATTATGTTAATCTAATATCAAAAACTGATTACAGCCTTACGAAGCATGTCTTAATAGGAAACCAACGAATTAGTTATATTTCATAATTGGATTGAATGAATTGGAGTTTGAAGGACCTTTTTAAGTGGACTTCACTCGTCAAAGTGCTTAAAACTGTTCCTTTTCAAATTTTAATTGCGTAAATTTATTTAATTATTCACGAAACTCTGTCGACCGCAATTAATTTTAAAAATTGTTAGCTGAAGACTTTTTTGATATTCTAAATATAACAGCAATAGGTTGTTACATAGAATAGCACAACATACTCAATAGATAACAACATCGTCAGAAATCATTAGTTTTTTGTAAACTTCAAAAACAAAAGTTAATGTTATATTCATAGTTTTTGTACACTTTCTTCTTACTTTCTTCCAATTCATTTTTTCGGTTAACTGAAAGTTAAAATTCGGTTAAATTAAAATTTTAATTAGTAATTTTTACAGATTTCCCTAAAGTAAAGGAGAGGAAGAGGAGAAAGGAGATACGCAAATCTGAGCGCATTTTTTTTTAAATAATGTTACCTCATTGCTTCGCTCTTAATGCTCTGAATTGGTTATTTCATTTTTTAAAATAATAGATATTAGCTGTATAGTAGTCCCATTTTTTAAATTGATCTGTGATTAATAGTTTAAAAGATATTTGAGAAGTAAAAAAATACGGCACCAAAAATCACAACCTCGTGCGATTAAATTGCAAACGCTACCAAAACCGTCGACGATGGACTTAAAGTATTTTTTAAATAATTATACTTCTTAAAATGGTCTATAGTAAAGTCTACGCATACATATACCTGCATTTTAAAAATAACCTACAATAGCCATTTTAACGTGAAACATTGTTAAAGATACGATTTTATTTTTGGGTACTTGATTAAAGTGAATATAAATTAAAATTGCAAAATAATCTTCATTTGTCATATATTCAAACATTCAATCACCGTTTCTTCAAGTGTATTTCTGCATGAGAGATTTTTTTATAAACATGCAAAAAAGCATTTCGTGTCTGCGGTTTCTGTAATTAAATCCTAGCGGTTTAGGTTTTAGGGCGATTGCCACTAGCTGTATTTCAGCTAGGCCGCAAACTTTATTTCCATTCCAACTTTTTAAAGTTTAACTTAAAACATTAAGCTTTTCATCATTTAAGGGGATGATACATATTTGTTCTTACAACATGACGTTTCGAAATCTTTACAGAATAAATTAACATCAAAAACTAAACCGACAACTTCCAATATAACACTTGAAAAGTCTTTAACCGTTTAAAAAAAATAATGTTATAAATCTTTTAAAAAAATAGATACTAATCTATACTTTCTACAAAGTTATTTTAGAATTGAATTTAGCTGTGTACAAAGAAAATTAACAACGTACTTTATTGGCCAATTTTTATTTATGGTAATCATAAAATAAATATTATTACGGAACAAACACCGTAACATAAACTGTAAAGGAAATTTTGTTATTTAATCAGTCAAAGTTAAGCATACTTATTATGTAAAAGATAAACAAAATTCCCTTTACGCGCTGTCGAAATATAACGTTCAATAGCAATTATTTTTTATAATATTAAGTTTTTTATAGCTTTGTAGATGGTAAAGTGTAGGATTGTAGATAAATAAGTAGATAAATAAATAAATGATCATTTCGGAACGATAACACAATTCCGGCTAGTCCCAAAGTATGTAAAGCTTGTAGCTTTGCATACTTTGTAATACTATGTATTAATCAGTCATCTAGTTGATGACTGATTAATACATAGACTTACCTTCTTTTTTCTAAATAAAACGTAGTGTACAGATATTACGTATTATATAGTAGTATTTGATTCCACACCCTCTTGCAAAATTGTCAGCGTCACTAACCGCTACGACAAGTGGGTCTTCTGCTCAGTACCGACAATGCTTCATTATTGGTATACTTAATTTACTGCTCAGAGTTCCTATCTAGCCATGACTTTTAAAAAGGTACGTAGATGATTCAAATAATAAAAAATTGTAATGATTCATACGCCGGAAGGCCATCGAATCGGACCCGATTTTCTCAACCACCTTTTGGCATTTGTTACACAGCAGGTATAGTAACTAGGCTTCTTATGTGATTAAATAGTATTAGATTTCCTATAGAGAACAAGCAACACTGCTAAATTTTTCTGTAATCACTACATAGTAAAAACCAAGTCACTTTCTTTGTCCCTATATCCCTATGTATGCTTAAATCTTTAAAACTACGTTACAAATTTGATGCGGTTTTTTTTTCATTGATAGAATTAAAGAGAAAGGTTTATTTATATAATTCATGGATAATATTGTAGAGAAACATTGATAAATTTAAATACTTTTCATAGATTTTACATATATCAATACTGCACCCGTGCGAAGCTGAGGCGGTTGCTGGTCGTTTTCAAAATAATGTCAAATACAATGTATCGTCAGTTACCAAGCGAATTTAAACCGGTTAGCTTGCTTAACATATCGATGCACTTGAGTGAATTAATTTCTTCTGCTCCTGAGACTGCGCTCACAACAATTACCGAAACGACCGAACTGAACTGTTTTCTAAGTGCAAATCAACTTGTGCGATTGTGTTAACGAAAAGTACTTTCAATAACGTGTCTATTCCTCTTGTCTAGAAGTTCTTGAACTAAATAATAGTACATACATCTGTATTACTTTAGATGTTACTTGATATTTGAGTGCTTTGAGACAAAGTGTAGCTATAATAATTGAAAGTATGTTAACCTTGAGCGACCTATTTAGTATATTTGAATTGAAAAATTAGTAGCTTACCTCACTACATCTTGAGTATGTGTTACTATTGAGTAATGAGAAAAATAGGTCTAAAACCCAAGGTTTACCACATTTAAGTACGAAGATAATGAAGTTCAAAATTATTTATGTATCTTATATTTTCCGAAAACCGAAATTTTTATGCTTTATTTTTAAAGCATAAAAATTTCTATTTTAAGTCATATGAATATTTCATTGTACTTAGAACATCTAAACAACAATTTTACTCACAAATAAATGACACTCAAAGTATGAAATTTTGCTTAATTCAGCAAGAACTTCATGAAAACCAAGTTAAATTTACAGAAAGGCAGAACATCCCATTTAATTACACCGAGCATTAAACTCGAATACGAATTATATATTTCTGTGTTCGAGAGAGATTATTTAAATAAACGAGTGATATGAAGTCTAGGTAACTTAGATGTAATTAATGTGAATAATTAATTAATAAAAATTAATAGTGTAACAATTATAACATTGACACTTTTAAAACTCTAATTCTTTGAAAATATAGTATATTTGTTATGTTAAAATCGTAAATTTACTTAGATCTACAATTATAATCAAAATTCTTTAAGTTCAATAGAGAAATATACGAAAAATTGACAATAGGTTTTGACGCATGTCTGCTTTTATAACACTTTTGCACTCGAGTGTCTCTTTAGTTTCATTAAGGAGAAACAAAACATTATTTATATTGTTCCCGCTTCATAAATTCTGTGAAGCGAAATGGCACTAATAGTAATGGTACCTTTTATAGCATATCATTACCAGCATATAAAATCGTAATAAAACATTCAAACTGTTTATCGAGAATTATGATAAGGTAGGCTGTAATTTGGTTATGGCAATTTGGGCTAATCACCGAATTGTCTGAAAAGTAAGATGACCCATGCGTCAGATGGGCATGTAAAAAGTCGGTCCACCCACCAACCCACATTGAACCAGCGTGGTGAGATACGGTCCAAAAACCTTCTAATGGAGAAGGCCTGCTAATACAGGCTGAAGATAATCTATGTAGGCAGTAATTTTTAAAGTTGGTTAAAATAATTTAAATAAGTCAACATAACAATAAGCTCTTCGTCTTGAAATATGTTCATATCTTAGATACATTCCCGATCGGATCTCTGATTTCTATTACATGTATTATGTAAGTGTTGTGTGTGTGTCAATTTGTTGTTCAACTATGTGAAATAAATATTTAAATGTATTATGTTATAAATATGTATTGGTAGTAAATGTCAACTTACCAGCTACTTTGGGGAAAGGGGTTTTATTTCATTACGTTATATAGAAACAAATAAACTAAATAAAATTTGTCGTATGTCTACAGTATCTAACTCGTAACGATTACTAACTGCTGTATCTCTGAAAGATAATTAAACAAATTGCACATTTTGCGTTTATACTAGCATGCTATTAATAATATCAACACATTATCCCTCTGATAAATACCGCCTCGACGCTGAATTTCCTCGATAATGAGTCCTGTGAGACCACATATTGGTAGATCTATTTTATTTGAGCCATAACATACATATAATGCATAATCAGTCTGAATTTTAAGTTTTTTATGTAATGTTAAATGTATTTTAGTGTACAAGGAAACCGTTTACCAGGATTTTTGATATGTGAAGTACTGAAAATATTATTTTTAATCTGTATATATTTTGGCATTAGTGTGTAGATACTAGGAGCACAACAAATACGTAGCTTATGTATATAAAGAAATTTATATTGATACTTTTATGTATATCAATTAACTTGAGTAGTTCGAAAAAATGGCTATTTATTAAGACTTTTGCCTCGCCTTAAAATAACAGTTTCGTTTTAATATTTAAATACAGTGGTGATAATTTTATAACGAGTTTTCATGTATACTACTACTATGCTACTATATATATAACACATAAAACATGAATAACCTAGAAATGATTGTACCGCCACCTGTGCGCATTATACGAAAATCATAATCATGGCACGCTTTTTCTATAGCCATTGTACTTTAGAAAATTTATCTTACTTGTCCTTAGTACAATATTTGAGCACTACAGAAACGACATAACTTAAAATTTTAATGTAATGGACTATGAAACTTTGAACAGAATGCTTGTATTTCTCTTTACTGATACCATCTTCATAGCTTAACTATATTTGTCAAGTAAGATGCTTTTATTTTACAATAACAACTACAAGGATTTGCTTAATAATTTAGTTGTTAATTAAATTATATTTTTAATCAACAACAGCATTTTATTTAAAATTAAACATATTTTGCACATTTCGTGAACTACATAAAAATTAGTAAAACTCGACGACGATTGGTAATTATAGTTCAAGCTTTTTTATAAAATAAAACTAACGCGTGCGTTTTAACGCCATCGTATTAAACCATATTTTTTCTTTAAATATAAAACATTCTTTGTTGAGGACTCGCTGCATTGTTTTAGTTCCACACAAATTACACAAAGAGGTAATTGTGGCGTGGCACGTGCCTTTGAAACAGTAAGCACATATATTTTGAAACTAACTTCGTTGTATCTGCACAAAGTCTTTTTTTACGGAAAACGTACATATTTATAATCTTCACTAAAATGTAAAGGAAGAAGCGCAAATAAATAATGTGTGCCGTTGCAATGCAGTTACATCTCCATTATGTATGAGATAGCCCTGACTAAAATGCGGCATTAGCGCCATCGAAGTTAGTAGACAGTCCCAGGCGCACAGCCCATCGTAATGAATCGCAATCAAGATGGACTAGGGTACATAAAGATGAAAAAAAAACATGCTGAATAAGTAACACTATTCTTGACGCCGAGACCCAACAGCCCTAAAATTTATTAATTAAAAGTGCCGGTGCACTAACTATAAAATTGTTCATTAAGAACTTAGTATGAATTTTGAGACTTTTTTTTATATTTGGCATAATTACGTTAATTGGGGTCTAATTCATAAGTTTTTCTGAATTTATTATTCATATCAAGTATATGGAAAATAGCAATTTCTTATTTTTAAACTATTTCGGTGATTACTTAAAGTACAGTCAAGTTATTAATAAACGATTTTTAGTAAAGTGTGATTTAGGATAGTTTGTTATGCAGTTATTAAAAACTGCTATTGTGGAAGAATTAAGTTTTTTACTAAGCTAATGCGGTCCCTATGTCTCCGAGGCGACAATTGTGTTTGATAAAACTTATAAATAAGTTAAAATATCGAAGCGCTAGGAACGAAGCTGCGAGGTAACCTATATGTACAAAGAAAAACATACGTTTCGAATTGAGTACCTCCCTCTTTTGGTAAGTCGGTCAATAGCTATCTCCATATTAGTCGTACAATAGCTTATCTCAGTTCATCATACAAATTTTTTATTTATTCTTAGTTTTAGTAGATTTAAATATGGCATTTGTAATAAAAGTAAAATAATAAACAAAATGCATACTTTGCGATTACACGAGGTGCAAGCTATCAATAAGGTCCACATATTATGGTTCCTATAAATTCCTTCTCGCCGCTGGAAATTTTCGATAACAAATCCTGTGAAACCACAGATTGGTTCGTTCAATTTTATTCGTGACATAAAATAAGCTTAAATCGTAGTAAGTCCGTTTAAATATTGCGGAATACTGTATGCATGATAGAAATTTAGGAGGAACGTATTCTTTATAGATTTTTATGGTTTTTTTTTAAACTTATAGTTTAAGCATACTTTTATTGCCTTTTTTAAGATATTGGACATAATATAAAACACCTGAATAAAAATGTTTGTTTTTTTTTTTAATCTTTTACCAAAATCAATTCATTTGCCATCAATAGATTTTAGCATATGATTTATTTTTCGCACTTCGTTTAGCTCGGTATCAAAACGTCTATATTCTTAAACACTAATTTTACCTGTAAATAATAACATTACCGTTATAATATATTGTAATAGAATTGTCAAATAAACATTTATTATTCAAGCAATGACTACTTATAGTACAAAATAATATCTTAATTCGCCAAAGCTTCTCCAAGTTACAAAATTTCATTAAAAGTTTTAATTAATTCTAGATTCGTTGCTTGATAGCATTTAATATAAAAGTCAGTTGTGACATTTTTCTTGCTATTTCAATAAACGAAATTAAAGTTTGTAATAATTGTTATTTTTAAACATTTTAGAAATTAATAAAAAAGTCAAATTTTATTTGTATGAATTATAATCTACCACTTATATAAGTAACTTTAACTCAGATTAAAAAGTTGAGCAACGTAAAGAAATAAATGCAGTTAAATTAATGCTTAAAATTTGCCAAAAATTGCCACTTATCAAAAAAAATTAAGCCTAATGAAAAAAAATGTTTTTTTAAAATTTAATATTACCTTAACTACAGTACAACATCTCTCCAGCGGCGAAACACTACCGTGTTCGTTGTTTAATATACAGTTGTACTTCATAATTATAAACATTATTTGCCAGTTATAATATATACACTGACACTACGTGAGACTTAAAAGTAATGTAGGAATATAAAATGTACGTAAAAATATAAATATACGTTAAACATTAGTAAAGGACATATCATGTCAAGTGTAATTTTTTATTTTTTTTTATCATCTAAACCATTGTTAATAGTTACTAATATGAGTTATTTGCATATTTCATAATCATTAGAACTCACAATGGTTCATTTCAAATTTTGTGCTTTTTTAGTTTAATTACTTTTGTATAATAAAAACAACATTAGAAGAGTTTTTTGCATAGTAGCAATTATCAGATATGTTATGAATGCATTGTTTTGTATTTTAAAAAATGTGTTAATCAAAAAAGTTAATAAAGAATTTTTTGTCTAAATTTGTGATATTAACTATTAAACCTTTTCATAAATGGTTGATTAAACTATTCAGACGACTGTAAGGTAAATATATTTTATAACAGTAAGACATTTCTTTAACCGTCCTACGACACGCATACGATGTATAATGACTACGTCGCAGATTTCAACTGGTAATTGGAGCGTTATGTACAAATTATAAATGACACAAAGCTTTTCATAGTTTAAAATTAAACGAACAACGCTTAGTCCAGTCGTGACCTGTAGCATCGAAACGTACAACATAATCATCTGCCGATTCTGTGGAGAATTAAAACTAACGTTTTTCAAATAAAAAATGCTTTTTTATTTTAAACTTTGCACTACCCTGGCATGTATTACCATAGCTATTTCAATTATATTTTTGAAATTACACTATAATCTCTGTTTGTTATACAACAAACTGATTATATTTTTTATTATTCATGTAAAACAATGAGTTACCAAATTTATCGCAGCAACAAAAATACTTTTAGTATTATTACTTTACAAGCTTACGTTTACTTATTCTTTCTTTACTTATTTTCAACACTGTTTCTATTCATTTTATTGAATTATTATTTATATAACATTTTAGGTGCGTTAGGTGGTTAATTATATTTTATGCCCTTAAAACTTGCAACTTTTTTTTACTCACAACACAGTCTAATAAATGATTATTTAAAATTATTTGTTGGTTGATTCATATCAAAATAGTAATGTTGTAACTTGCACTTTATGTTTTGATGAAAAATCAATAATTTTATATTATTATATATGTACTGCAGGAAGTTGATAAAAGTTTTTTTTTTTTCAAATATTAAATTTTATTTAGGGAACTGTGTCCTTCATTTCAATTTTATTTTAAATTAAGCAACAGTACGCTGAATATTTCTGCGCAATGCCGTTAGCGTTTGAAACTCAATTTGAAGTGGTAAGAGAACTTCTTGGGACTCTCACATCACTCCCCGTTTGCGGGCGTCTTGCTGGCCTCCCATTGGGGTCTCACCCGACGGACTGCACGCACAAGGGGAGTGATGGGAGTGAACTCAAGAGGCCAATCACACCTTTAACGGAATTCACCATCAACATCACACCAAGACCGAGCAAGAAGACCGGTCTCATTCCAGTCGTGGATCGGCCTCTTGCCTTGAGGAACATTTTTACGCGGGATCCACCGATACCTTTACCACATATAAGGGGAACACTAACCGCATCAACCGCAACAAGCACCCACTCTGACGAGGAGGCGACAGCCAGCAAAGTTACGCCCAAGGCGCGAACTAGCCTCAGGACATATGAGCATCTCCTAGGGGATAGCTCGACCCCTAAACCGAGGTGTACGAAGTCTAGGCGCCGCCATACTCCTCCGGAAAGAGAAGAGGACAAAAGACCTAAATACTTGGACTACGCTGAATTTGACCTGTTGATGCAGCTACAACAGGCAACATTCAACAACAGGGTTTATTTCCAACCGCCAAGGTCACTGGCCACTACATCGCCGGAAAACACACCGGACCACTTTTCAACTCGCCATTACGAAGCGCTACCACCATATAACGCCACCAACACCAATGATACCACCTAGAAAGTCCCCATCGCTGACTTACGAAACCACAGCGAGTAAGAAAACAGGCATGGCAGAAAAACCGTAAAACAAATCGGAGACAATAGTTGCCCAACCCCAACTAATTGTCGAACCGATCCCAACAGAGACACCGATTTAAACTTTAAGAAGTACTACGATTGTCGCTCTAGAAAATATCTCCGACTCGGAATCGGAGAACATACTCATGGATATAGACCCGACTAAGGCAGACAAACGCGTCCGCGAAGATATACACGACGAGGTTTCGAAACCGTTGTTTCCCGTAAAGGGCAAAAACGCCCCGCCGCCACTGTAAACCGCGAAGAAGACTGCGCTTCCCTCACCAACTCCGAAAATCAGGTCGAGGCCTACTACCGAGCGGGTTCAAACCGCGAACATTTATATGGTCTGAACGTAAAGCCATGAAGCCCCGCCTGCCGATTGTCATTCACGAAAAAGCGAGCTGGGCACAAGTAAACAAATTTATGAATAAAAATAAGTACTGACGTCAAGTCTAAGGATACGCGACTAGGGATCCGCGTAAACGTCAGCACAGTAGATGACTCCGTGAACTCACGCACTTTCTGCGGAATAGCCGCATTCAATTTCACACATACGCCCTCCCGGAGGAACCGTAACTACGTGAGTTGCACGTGGTATCCTAAAGAGGTGGATATCGAATCCGTAAAGGCCGATATCCTATCTCAGGGATATCCGTGAACACTGTGCGGAGGCTTCACCACCCACGGTCAAAGGTCGTCATGGACCTTCTTATGTTAGAATTAGACCTTACTCCGAGGGTAAGCTATATTCAATATTCAAACTATTTGTAGTCTATCCGGATCAAGATAGAATCTCCTACAAGACAGGCATCGTTGCGCAGTGTTACAACTGCCAAAATTTCCGCCATACCGCGTAATTGCTCATGTGAACCCGCGTTGCGTCAAATGTTCTCGGTAAACATAGCACTCCGGAGTACCCACGGCCAAAGATACAACAGACCCTCCGTCATGCGTTAATTGCGAAAAAGAGGGTCACCCGGCAGTTACAGGGGCTGCGAAAAGCCCCAAAACCTTTGAAGTTAACTCTCATTCCGAGAATCGTCTTAGTAAATACAAAACGAGTGCAAAAACACTTGCTTTTGTTTCGGCACCGGTGCCGACCAAAAATGCCTGGGTTAAGCCCGAGTAATTAAAATTAATAATCCATCCCAAACAGATGCGGCCGCACTAAAAACAAACTACCTGAAGCGCAGACAGGCAGCGGGCAAATCGTTGCACCTGCAAAAACAATGGCGTTACCGATAACGACGCCTATTGTCTCACAGGCGGTGTCCAGTAATGACACTCAATTAGAGGATAACATTAACTGGCCCTATTAGTATTGCAACAAATAGATATCGTAGAATTAGGCGTATTTTGCGACAGCTCCGCGCCGCCAAAGACGCATCCAAAGAATGAACGCTCTATCACAGCATGTGCGCCTCTTACAGGCCATGGGCAATCTAAAATTAAATAAACGCAACAGACACAAGGCCGTAGGTTTCGTAAATAAAGATGGCAATTCCTCGCGTAGAGTAGGGCCAAACCACATTCACTAGTCGTTTCTTGCTATAATGCAAACGGTTTTAGAGATCAGAAGGCAGAAATCACTAAATTCATACAAGATTATAATATAGACATATTTTTGGTACAAGAGACTCATCTTAAACCAGCAACACGCGATCCCAAGATAAGCGGATACAATATTATTAGACACGATAGGCTGTTAGCCCCAATGGGCGGTACTCTAATCTATTATAAAAGATCCCTGCACATAACATCAATAGAAGTGCCATTACTCACAAATTTAGAAGCTTCGGCGTGCATGATCGCACTTACCGGCCATAAGCCGCTTGTACTTGCCTCAGTGTATCTCTCGCCACTAAAAACTATGTTAAAATCAGACCTTGAGCTGCTTCTCGGCCTAGGTCCATCAATATTACTCGCTGGTGATTTTAATTGCAAACACCGCGACTGGAACGACAGCAGAAACAACTCAAATGGCACAATATTGCAGGGTCTCGAGGAGGTACTCAACATTAATATAATAGCCCCCGAGACCCCAACTAGATATCCATCAGACAGTAGAGGGTCGCCTAGCACCCTAGATCTATTTATTCTAAAGGGTGTCTCACTCGATGTCGTATCAATAGAGACACTACACGAATTAGATTCTGACCACAGGCCGGTTTTATGTAAATTGGGCCAAGACGCCGGTTCGGTCCCTATGACTAAAACCGTAGTAGATTGGCATCGCCTTGAGGCTAAACTCAAGGCAATGAACCCCAGAATTGTGAAAACATCCCAGATGTAGTTTGTAACCTAGATCAGGCAAACGATGCCATTAACAACATAAAGTCACACATCTCATCGGCCATTGAAGAGTCCGAAAGAACGGTGAAAGTCACTGGCCGACTGGAACTTTACTGCCTTCGACATTCGATGTCTGATAAGAGACAAAAATGCCGCGCAACGAGCGTACGATCGCTATCGGTCCGAAACAAACCGAGCATGTATTTAGGTATTTACAGCTTCAGGTTAGAGAACGCATTAAGACGCACCGCGAAACTTCGTGGCAAAACCTAACGGAAGAATTAGAGCCATCGCATGTTGCCTGCTGGCAATTAGCCCGAAAACTAAAGTTAGGTTCCGCGATTCAATTCCGCCGTTATCCCGTCCTAACGGTGAGCTTATTAGCTCGATGATTTCGAAAAGCCGAATGCTTAGCGGACACACTAGAGTTACAATGCACGCCATCTCGCGTACACTACACGTTTCATCTTGCGGAGGTGGACCGTGAAATCGGCCGTAGGGCGGTCTTACCACCAGAGGGCGAACGCTTAAAACTAGTGACCCCGGAGGAGGTCAAAGATATTATTAGGGTCTTAAGCCTGATCGGCACCTGGCCCAGACCGTATCAGTAATAAGACATTAAAACTTTTACCAGGCCCGATTATTTGTCTACTAGCGAGCATTTTCAATGTACTTCTAGCCACTTGTTCCTTCCTGACGAATGGAAGGAGGCCATTGTACCGGCATACCAAAGCGCGTAAGCCACTAAACCAACCGACAAGTTATCGTCCAATCAGTCTCCTCAACTGCATGGGTAAATTGTTTGAACGCATAATCTTATCGAGGTTAAAGGATTACGTTTTCCAATGGCCTCCACCAGACGAACAATTCAGTTCCGTCCTGAACACTCCTGCTCCGACCAGGTTTATCGCCTCACAGAATACATTCTGACGGGCCTAAACAAAACAAAGTCAGGCCTTAGATCCCATTACACGGGGCTGTTCTATTCGATGTCGCGAAGGCATTCGATAAAGTCTGGCACAACGGCTTACTCTACAAGTTATACTCTTTGAATGTCCTGACAGACTTGTGCACATCATACAGCTCTACCTTTCGAATCGCTGTTTTCAATATCGAGTAGAAGGCTCCTCTCAACCAGACGCTCCCTGCTAGCGGGCGTGCCACAGGGCTCCGTTCTTTCTCCTCTGTTATTCACGCTATACACTAGCGATATTCCTAAAAGCTCTAATGTTAACCTTGCGCTTTTCGCAGACGACACCGCCCTCTATTACTCCTCTTCCTCACCATCCCTTATCACCAGTAAACTCCAATGTGCAATCAATAGCCTAGGCGATTGGTTTCGCAAATGGAGGATTGATGTGAATCCCGAAAAAAGTGTAGCAATATACTTTAATCGGTCTTCTGTCAGAGCTGACCTCACTCGTCCTACCACACGTCCGTTCCAAAAAACCGCACATAATGCTCGATGTAGACAAACACTCGGGCAATTGAACCTTTACGGCAAACCGATCCCCTGGGAGAAGAAAGCCAAATATTTAGGTGTTACTTTCGACAGTAACATGAGCTTCAAAAGCCACGTCAAAGATGTTAGGAGAAAAGCCGCTTATGTCTCGCATCGTCTCTACTATCTTACCAACAAAATAGCAAATGCCTCTTAATTACAAACTTTTATTATATAAAGCTTGCATACGGCCGATAATGACATATGCTTGCCAATCTTTTGCACATATATCCTCCCACCACTTAAATCAACTACAGGTGGTGCAAAATAAATTTTTACGACGAGCTACTGGAGCAGAGCCTTATCAAAGAAATGTCGACTTGCACAGCGATTGCAAGATGCCGACATTACTCGCTCATTTAAAACACTATCAAAAAATTCTTTGAAAGAATAGAAACGCAAAAGAACCCTCTGATGGTAAGCGCTGCAAATTATCACGCAGACCCAGATGCCTCTAGTAGGAAACGACGTCCCCGTAATATACTCTTAGACCCAGATGAAGAAGGGGGCTTAGGAATTCTGACTCCAAGGGTCCCGCCACACGATACACACACACAAGTAGGGATAAACACATTTTAGGTCTACCTCGCTCAAGAGCACGGCGAGACCAACACACCGCGTACACGAGATACACCTGTGTTCCAGGGCGGTTCTCACCGCCCCCAGCAATCGATTAAACAGTCGACCGAACGTCGGCGCCTCGGTCCGTATACCGAGCGTCGATGATCCTTAAGCGACTTCTTCAAAATCAACCCACGCATCCTAAATGCGTGTGGCCACTTCTTTAAAGTTTTGGTCACCAAGTTTGAGAGATCTCGCAATCCTCCGAACTCAGTAATAGATGAAGCTCACACAGACACAGGTCTAGAAGCATAACTGAATACATAAGACATAGATTGTCGCAGAAGCCTTACCAGACTGTACAATGCACTTCGCACAATTGAAGGAACTAATAGGAGACAACCCAAGTGCCAGGCCATTTTGAAGCGGGATTAGATTCTTGCCACGGAGCGCAGACGAATATAGGATCATCCAACGCTATCTCGTTAATAAGTCTGAGAAAAACCCAGCAATCCAATGGTACGCCTACACACCTGCACAAGAACTTCCAACCAAAATTTCAATAAGGGGGCTACCATCAACGACCGCACCAGGACAAATCATAGAGGCCCTAGAAAGACGATCCCAGCAACATATGCGGCTTATTCCACCTCTGAGGAATAGGCCGACACATGTCACACTATATACAACTGGAGCATGTGGAGCACAGCGAGCAGCAAAGCTAGCAAAGCTGTATAAGCTAGATGAACTATTTCATATGCCTGGAATAACAGTTGAAGGATGGAGGGGCAAGAAGGGGTCTTCACAATGCCACCGATGTCAGGCGTTCGGTCATGCATCGGCGCATTATCACAAACCAATCAAATGCGTCCGATGCGCCGGTGAGCATCCAGTATCAGACTGCACACAACCACTAGGGGTGCCAACTGTGGACGACCTCATCACGCCAACGATCGCACATGCCTACAATACTTCAAGGAGGCACGTAAAAGAGGTATTACGTTGTCAATACTTCTGCCTAGACGCAGAAGAAATATTGCCGACGTAGATGGTTGGACTGTAGTCGGCAAAACAAAAACAAAATCGAATCAAGACGACTTAAAAGAGCATCAAGAGATGCAACCATCAACAACAGCTTCGAGACCGCAACACCGTCCAACAGAACAGTCGGAGGACTTCACCACCGCTGCTACTGAGGACGAAAGTTCAACCAGAAATAAAAAGAAGAGGAGAATGAGAAAGAAACGGGCAGTCCAGCCCGAAATTGAGTCCCATTATGCGACATTGCAACCGTCGGCTAACCCGCCGCGCAGCAACATCGTACGGCCCAGGAAGTTCCAAAGAACCAATTTCTGCAAAGTTGCATACAGTAAATTATTTTTTGAAAAATAACGTCATAAAGAAGTTTCACTTCTTACGAGTGTACGCTAGTACCCGCACACATTTTTTTATGAGAAAAGTAAACAACGTTAAAGATATCAATAAAGTTAAAGATAATATGTATTTGAAAAATACATCTGTGTATGGCATACTTATCAAATCTATACAATGTAATCATTATTTAGAAGCGCAGTGATAAATTAATATTCCTTATACTGTCCGTAAATTTTATATTAAATACTATCTTCGTTGTTTAAACTCATTATAATGTGGAATATATAACCAATTTATGTGTAAACAACGTATATTTAAGTTCATGCACCGTAATATATAATAAATAATAATAAAATTATTTATGTGCTGCGATTACGAAGTAAAAAAAAACTACAAGACTTAACGAATTAAGCATCTTAATGTTTGCATATTGTTGTCATACAAATGCAACATCATCATAGAATTTAATAAGTTAATATTAAAAACCAGTTAAGGGGGATTTATTTCTGACGTTGATTACATTTCATCGAAGGTAATTGATGCAAACGCTATGATTTTGATTAGATGTGACGTAACAATGAGGTAGCTCACTCAATTAGTTAGATTAAATACACGTATTCCGCTGACAAAAGGATAATTTAATCGCATTTTCTGTTGTTATTCATTCCCTGCAAAGTATTTCATTCCCTCTTTAGTTAAAATTGCAGACGTTAAACTGTGCTATTGATCTGCAACAGATATAAAATATTGTCAACAGTTTTGTCACGTTAATTATATCACTTACTCGTATTTTGTATTCTTTAGTTATAGTAAAAGCATAAAAATGAATGTAATTCAAAAATAACGATTTGAAAACTTGATCATATGTACTTTATAAATTAATTTATAAAAAGGTCTATTATTTTGTAACGTTGCTATAAAATCCTTCTAAAACAGGGTTTAGGAAACAAAATAAACTCGACTATGTATTGATAATGCGCGTAAGTTTACTTAAGATTTTTTCAAGAACTAAAATATTTTCTTTAATTATTCATTGGTATCGAAAATTATGTTTAATGATTCTCTTTTTGAAACGAGCGCTAGGCATAAAGCCTCAATGCCTTTGTAAGTAAGAAAAACAAATAATGCGATCAGAGCCCTAGCGGAGCCTATTAACGAAATTTTAATTAGTATCCTTGATTAATGTAATAACCCCTTTAAGATATATTTCAATGCATATTTACGTAAAGACTTTCACAAACAACTCCACCGATAATGACGGTATCCGTTTTAATACATCCTTTGTAACGAGCAAAACCCACGTAACGTACTAGTACGATATGAGCACTTTCAACAAAAGGTTATAAGCTATAATATATATATATATAAAAAACTGCTGTATTAAATGACGGTTGCCACATATACGGGTAACATTATTGTAGTAACCGATCTCGAAAATTGCCATTTAATTCCGCTTCTCCTTAAAAATATCGTTCTGTGTGTACCTGTGAATAACATGAATAGTCTCTTAGTGGAATCACGGTCTCTTCACCAAAAAGTAAGATATATCGCATTCAGGCATACTGACCTTTTTCAATAAATGACAGTACTACTATGTTTAGCAGAAGTTAACAATGAAAGTTAATTGAAAGGATTAAATTCAGCTGTCTTTAATGCCACGTTAATAATATTTCGAAAACTTTTTTCCTTGCAATATAATATTGTGATTACCAAACAGTTTCACAACTTTTTCGATTTAGAAAAATAACTAAAGTACGCCATAACAACAAACTTGTCCAGTAATCAGTATCAATTAAAAGCCGATCATTCATATTAAACAGACGTAAAAGCAAATTTATACTATTTACCACTTTCTATACAGCGACTTATTTATAAGGGTTACATGAATATGTAATTTATTTTTCATAATAGCAATATAAGTATGCATAAATTTGAAAGTTATAAAAGTGTATAAATAAGCATTATAGGGACTCATAATATGAGTTTTTGTGTTCACCGCTCAGTTATCACTGGATATGGCAACATAAATGATTGTAGAATCATTTTAAATTCGATATTTATTTTTTTAATAACCTTGGGCATATATGGCCCCCCGAAAATCGAGGTGGAAATCATAATTAATCTATAATAAGTTTACAAAAACATTTGTTTTTAAAAAAATGATGTTCTATTTATTTAAAATTTAAATATTTAAAATAAATAGAACATGAATTTTGGCAAGCAGGTTTTTGAAAGTTTCTATCAGTTAATGTACAAGTTTAGATCTTATAAGTAAAAATTAATTGCGGAGACGTTAGTTTGACTCCAATAATGAATTGAGAAATTCACAAATATGCTATTGTTAATAGTCCCTGCGCGAGAAAATGTTAATTAACTTAATCTCTAAAGGACAACGCTTGCGAGATCATTTAAACTTGGAGCAGAAAGCCGGCTTACGTTAAGTAAACTCGAACATTTTGGAACATGTAATTAATAAGCAGGGGAAAATATTAACTTTGTTTGAGTCAGAATAGTATTTATTTTTTCATGTTTTTAAATATTTGTAACCAGCACTTAATTAAGAAAATATTTATAAAATAAATCGTATAGTTCTTTTTTTAGTAGCTTTTTTAGCGATTTTCTTAGTTGACATGTTCCATAATAGAGTCCATCCAGACTCACCTACAACGCACAAAGTTAATATCGTTTCTTTGAGTTAATTTAATAAGATCTATACCGAATCTTATTTTCCTAAACTATAGCTGTAGCAATTATACTAATGGGCCGCTATCGTAAATCATGAAGCAAGATGTCCCGCCGAAGATATGATGCAACAATCAACGAGATCTAAACTATTTCATGCGAGACTCGAAGTTGATATCTTTTGGTAGCGCCATCTTTCGTTATTGTAAATAGATTTCGTTAAGTGGACCAAGGTACTTTTAAAATAAAATATTTCGTTATATGTCTTGTTGTGTAGAGAAAATAACAATGATAAGACACTGATAAAATTGTAAATAAATATACTTAAATCTTGCAACATATAGCACCTTCTAATGGAAGCTTTGTTATTTTTTTGTTTTTATAATTCTAATAGTACTTTTTGTTGCTTAGGCGGATACCATACCTAATAATATTATACATCAGTACAATAAAACTTAATATTATGATACATATCTTTATAAAGCATTTATATTAGAGATAACGTACTGCATATGAATATACTAAATGTTATTATAGTGTATATTGATATAATAGTGCCTATTCAAAGAAAAGCAGCCATTTCGCAAACATAAAGATATGGGCGTAATCTTAAAGATGGCGTTATTTGGCGGTGGAACTAAACAGATGTAATTACGTTCTGGTTTCTTTAAAGTTTTAAATTTATTTATGTAAGTTCCAGGGTTTATGTAGCTCCAGTATATAATGAATTTAAAACAAAAATGGCAAAGAGCTATCATCTGCTTGCTAGCTTCTAAGTCAGAGCTACATAGAAAAACATTTTCTAGTTTTAGAATAACTTTATTTATCTGCGCCACTCTTATTAATCGTAAAGTATCGTTAGAAACATATTAATGGTTATTATATAATAACATTAAAGAAATACTAAAAAACTAAGCGAGTTGGTTAGGAATTTTTGTTAACATTTGGATAAATTACAGCTTCCTCAAAAGACATAAACATGTATCTATAGTTAGTTAGCTAGTAATATATTCACTGTCAATTGATTTAAATATATCATAGTTTTTTTCTATTAACTTTCTTAATCCTTTCTCGCTTTTAAATCGGGGGGCGTTAAACTGCCTCCGTAGCCTAGTGGCATGGGCGTGAGCTTTGGAAACCGGAGGTCATGGGTTTGAATCCTACGGGCCGATCACCCAATTGTCTGAAAAGTAAGGTGATCCATGCCTTGGATGGGCATGTAAAAAGTCGGTCCACCCACCAACCCGCATTGGACCAGTGTGGTGGGATACGGTCAAAAAACTCCCTAATGGATGGGAGTGTATTAGGGGAGGCCTATGTCCAGCAGTGGACTATCAGAGGCTGATGATGATGATAATGTACTTTTTCCCTGGGAATTAAGTAGATTATGTATATGAAATTCTATTCCTATAAAATTCCTATATATAAAATTTAATTAGGTTAGTTTTTTATAATTTTGTGATAAGTTGTTTAATAAATATTTAAGAAACAAAAAATGACAACAACAAAAATCACAATCTCGTGCGATTTAATTATATACGCTGCCAAAATCGTAAGAGATAGACATAAAATACTTTTGTAAAGAGAGCACGTTGTTACCTGCTTTCGCGTAAAATAGTTAAATACACTGTTCTTCTAACAGTTCAGTCACCTTTTTAGTTAAAGTTTCACTTGTTTTTAATTTGACTGCAATTAAATATAACTTAATCGTGTCTCTTATGCAAAAACATTACAAAAATGGAATATTATATTAATTTAATTTCAATGTCTATATAATTTATTCTTTTGTTTAAGCGAATACAGCAGATCACGACCGCAGGAATTTTTTAAAACGACGGGAATTAAAAATGTTAAGTAAACGCGATAAAATCCGTAAAAAGTCCTTTAATTTAATAATTTTTTAACTGGAATTCTGCATGCTTCGAAGTTTTTGTAACAGACTGATAAATATTAAATACGTGTCTTAAAATTAAACGAGATCGTAACAAATATAATTGGAATTTAAAAGACCGTGTTGAGTGGACTTCACCCGTCAAAGTCCTTAAAATTGTTCCATTTCAAATTATAATAGCGTAAATTTAATTAATTACGCAATTCTTTAAAGACCACCTGTAATTCAAAGTCATTCGATGTCTAAAGCAAATTAAAATTAAATAGCAAATTTTTTAAATTTATGATTGGATAAATTTTAAACGTTATCGGGTATTTTGTTGTAAAAGTTCATACGCATGTATTAATACGTATTAAAGATTTAGTTACTCTTCGCAGTATGTTTGCTGCAACAATTATTGTATATAGAGTATTTATGTGATGGGGAATATAAAACCATAAAAAATTATTTTTGTTTTTCTGCACATATTAAATTTTAAATATGTATTGAGAACTAACAGACATTATTGAAATTTGGGTGACAAATCTCTAATTGATTGTTGTATCCTTTAACGTATTCGGCATTTTTTTACACAACTCAACTGTAACCTGTGGCGTGTCCTTTTGAAATTATTGCCGTGGGTCCGAATGCAGCGGGGATTTAACAATTTTCCATTGTCGTTTCCAAGCTGGTTATGGTAATAAAGGCAGATTGTCTGTGATGTACGATGATCCTTACGTCACATGTTAAATTTCGATCCTACGCTCGATGTTTATTCACCCCATCGGACTATGAGATTAAAGGAATAAGAAGTGCACTTGTGTTTCTGCGTACATTAGTGCACTATGATATCTCTAATGCAATTGGTTAATCTCTAATTTATGCAGATCAGGGGGACATTATTTTTAATTTTTAAAAGTCTACCTGTATTTACAACTGGAAATAAACAATGGGTTGAGCTAGATTTATGAATACTATCGGTTCTTTCAAAATTACATTTTAATAAATTTAAATAAATTATCAAACTTGATATTAGTTATATAAATGTTTGCAACATTTGATATGTCATATATCAAATACCATCATCATCATCATCATCATCATTATAATCAGCCTCTATCAGCCTGACGGCCTGAAAGGCCTTTTAAATGAACTCCAAGACGGCCGATCCCCTGCTACTCGCTGCCAACTTGAACCGGCTACTGCACGAAGATCGCCATCCCACCTGGTCGGGGGTTGACCAACACTCCATTACCCATCGGCCATCCGTTCTTCGGACCACGTGACCGGCCCACAGCCACTTCAACGAGCTAATCCTTTGAGCTATGTCGGTAACTTTCGTTCTTTGTCGGATATATTCATTACGAATCTTATCCGACAGAAAGACTGCAAGAATAGCGCGTTCCATAGCACGTTGAGCTACGGCAAACTTGTGGACCAGTCCCATAGTCAGGAGGGGAGTACGCATTGGTTTAAGACTTTTGTCTTTAAACTCTGTGGTATTGGCGACGTAAGAATGTGGTGTCGCTTCCTGAATGCTGCCCAGCCCAACTGAATCCTCTTATCGGCTTCCCTCTCGAAGCTGTATCTTCCCAACTGCAATATGTGCCCGAGGTAGACATATTCATCGACAACTTCGAGAGTAAAACCATCGACATTGACCGGACTCGGGATAACGTGTTCATTGAACACGACTTTCGTCTTGTCTAAGTTAATCCTTAGTCCGATACGTCGGGACGATTCATTTAAGCCGTTGCTACATTTCCTGCAAGCACTCCAATGACTCGGCCAATATGACGATATCGTCAGCGAAACGGAGGTGTGAAAGGTACTCGCCGTTAATGTTTATGTCACGTCCAGTCCAGTCTAGGGTCTTGAAGACGTCTTCCAATGCATTAGTGAATTGTTTTGGGGATATTACATCTCCCTGTCTCACTCCTCGATGCAATGGGATCGGTCGCGTTTGACCCCCCGGAATCAGAACGGACATAAACGCAGCGCTATACAGACCTTTCAACACCTCGACGTATCGATAATCGACCTGAGATCGTTGAAGAGCTTCCAGAACAGCCCAGGTATCTACAAAGTCAAAAGAATTCTCATAGTACACAAAGGCAAGGCACAGCGGCTGATTGTACTCGTAGGTCTTTTGTACAACTTGCCTTATGGCGAAGATGTGGTCTATGGTGCTATTTCCTCTGCGAAACCCAGCCTGCTCCGGTAGCTGGAATTCATCAAGCTTGTTGGTGAGGCGATTTGTCATGACTCTCGAGAACAGCTTGTATATGTGGCTTAAAAGTGAGATCAGACGTTAATTTTTAAGCAGGGTATTGTTACCCTTCTTAAAAAACAGAACGACCTCACTTTCAAGCCACGCCTTGGGAGAATTACCCTGTTGAAGAACGAAGTCGAATAACTTCCGTAACTCACCTAAAACGGGGTTACCCCCTGCTTCAAGGAGCTCGGTAGTAACTCCATCCTTTCCAGGAGCTCTTTCCCAAATGAGCTGCTTAAGAGCCAGTCTAACCTCATCAATGCTGACTGTAGGAAGCTCACCGGAGAGATGCCGAGTCAGACTGACACGTGGATCGTTACCCGGTAATCAGGTTGAGGAGCCTGTGACGCGTACAATTTGCCATAGTAATTCTCAATCTCAGATAAGATCTCCGACTTAAGAGAAACAATCAAGCCAGAACAGTTCCTAAGCTTCGACAGATGGCTTCTCCCGAGCTTCTCCACAAAAACCTTCGATCCCTTATTCTGCTCAATCGCTTCAGTTACTCTTTGCGTATTTGAGCAGCGAAGGTCTCGGCGTATCAATTTGCAGATCCGCTTCGAAAGAAGTTTCACATCTGTCGAAGTGGTGTCCTCATAGTTTTGACGTTCCTCTATAAGACTAAGCGTCTCATCGGAGAGTTTGAATTTCCTGCCAGTACGCTTACTCCTTGCAAAACCCTTTACCCACATCACGTATGCATTCCACTACGGCATCGAGTGCCTCGTCAACTGCCATTGTGGTTTCCGATGTGTTAAGGGTATCGAATCGGTTTTTTAATCCCAGTTGGAATTTTTTAGAGGCCATCACGTTTTGTCGGAAGTCAGGTCGATGAGTAGACTTCATCAGGCGGGCCCGTTCTGGCTGGAAATCCATATTCACGGTGCCTCTCAACAATCAGTGATCACTACTGGTTTTAAACCTATTGATCACAGAGACATCCGTGAATATGTGTTTCCAGTCCGTCATGATGAAATCTATCTCGTTCCTTGTCACAGTATCAGACTTTGCCATGTCCATTTCCTTTGGGACTTCTTCTTAAAGTATGAATTCATTAAGAAGAGCCCTTCTTTTTCCAGGAAATTGATAGCTATTTGTCCCCTGCGTCTGACTACCGTGAGGGCCTAAACAGATCCGATGCCAGTTCGTACATCCCACTTTGGCATTTAAACTCTATAATAACATTATAGTTGGCGTTAGGTGGACAAGGCCCGGAGACATCCTCGTATTGGCCTTCACTTCGTCGTCAGAGTGTTCTAAACTGCAGCATACACTTGTATCACTTTTGAGGGTATACCTCTTAGTGAGCCTAAGGCTACAAGGTACGCCACCCTAATCGACACACTCGAGACTGCGATTATGTTGTGATGGCAAGGTTGCGGTGACCCTCCTGCTTCGGACTTCGCACAACCCTAGAACGTGCCATCAATTTACCCAGTTCCACCTCTAGCTCGGCCAGGTGTTCGCTAAGTCATAGCGTTCCTCCGTTAGGGTACGTAGCCAGGTCAAGTTTTTGGAGCGATCTGTAGCCCGGGATTTAGCACCCTTGGCCAGCCTTCACCATGGCCGCTATCACAGGTGGCCAAGAATCAGTGGGACTACTGGGAACCAGAGGCCGTTGCCTTTCGTTGACGTCCATAAAAGAATTGCTTCATATGCCACGCTGAGCAGGCGGATTTGGCAAAAGACTGATTGCATTTCACTGCGGATCACTTACTACCAAAGTAGGCAGCTCCGCAGTCAAGTGTCGGTGGGGTCATCACATCCCTACGTCACCAAACCGTATCAGATAATATCACGCAGCACTTATTATTTAAACATTTTTAATGCGGTGTTAGCAGTTTCGACATTTAATATTCATATAAAAAAAAAATTGAATAGGACCACATGATTTATCTTAAATATTTCATCTTTCGAAAAGTGTCCAAAACTATTATTCCATAAACATTATAATTAAAATTTGAACATGATAATTTCATATCATTATTCAGTTCCTCTTCTGATGTTGACAACTACTTTCTATTAGAAGTATTAAGAGTTTTTCAAGCAATTGATTTTTCCTTTGAAAGAGATTTCTTTGTCTTGTAAAATCAATTCCTTGGCAAATTAATTAGCCTATCTCAATTTAAATAGGTCACTGTATTCAATTAAGCCTTTTGTTAGTAATATATAATATAAATATTACGAATTGCAAAAAATTCTTTAAATAAATAGACGTTTATAAGTAAAAGTAAACTTTAAAGTAAAGTAGTAAGTAAAAGCATAAATTTAAATATTTTATATTTTTTTGATTTTACAGGTCAATATAAACTAAAAAACAGTCAATGCAAAATGATTAATATATAGCGAACAAAAAAGTATAATTTCCTATAGTGCATAGCATTCCAGCGGCATTTATCTAGAATGATATTTTTATTAATAAACCTTTTTTAAATTAATTTGGTGCATTTTAAGCAAACAATCAGAGCATTTATTTATTTTTTGAAATTACTAAGAGAAAAAGTTTAACAAAAGTTCAGGTGAAACTTAATATTATATCACTGAGTGTTTCTAAGCAATACTGTTAACAGTAGAAACTTTATTTCAAGAGGTTACAGAGCATCAAAGTTTATAATGAGAACTGAACTTTCTCTTTACTAAAGAGCGTTAGAAGTTATTGTAGAACACAAGTAGAACGGAAGCGTAACTCCTCGTTTTGTATGAGTAAGCTATACTATATGAGGCGAAAGATGTATTACACCTTTCGCCACATATTGTAGCTAATATTATTATTATTATTATTGCTGATATAAATTTTAATTTATATGTATATTCATAAATTGTCAAGTGCCTATAGGCTTTACGTTGTTTAACGTTAAGATTTTGTTTGAAACGATAACTATCAGTATATAAGTATGGGGATTTTTAAGTTATTTGTTTGCTCTTTTTTTATTATTCTTTATTCAGGTAATCAAAAGCTTATAATTAAAACACAATAAACAATAAAGAGTATGTACAAGTAGAAAAGCCAAAAAGATTACCACATTTTCAAATGTTATCACACAATAAATTTAGTTTTAAATAATAATAATAAAAAAATACCAATAGAGAAGCGTATAAATGAAGTAAAACACTTCACCATTACACTTGTATAAATTAAATCAACAGCACTTAATTTACACAATTTATATACAAGTACAGAAAAAACACCTCCCAACTTAAGGCTTTGCACCACACCAAGGTTGACTGAGATATAATGCCTATTATATGGCATTAAGACCGCCATTGTGCTTGTTGAGCAAAAGTAGTAGTATTTCATTTATTTATTAAATAAAATCAGATATTAGTTTACATGCTTTTTTAACTTAAAGTGTGAAAGTTACTAAACCGTATGAAATTAAATATTAATAGACTATGGATTGGGAACTTTTACCCCGTGTTAATAATTAACTAGCTCATCTACCCAACTTTGTCTGCGTTGCATTCATGTTTTTCTCTGCACGAAAACATTTTAGTTATATTCTTCTCCTATTGACTATAACATTATACTACATTTAGATAAACTGGCTGCATTTATTATCAATGGCAGATAAAACAATACTTAATAATGTATATAGTATCTTTCTGGTATCTGGCGTAAGCAAATAATTGAATTATATTTATTACACCCTTTGCTTAAAAACTTCCCTGAATAAAAGTTTTATATATTGTTAACATTTTTCATTTTTAAGATATTTAGTACTATACTACTAAATGAGGCGACAAGGTGACCTAAATATGATGTCATTGTAAATAAATAATTCAATTTTAAACGTTAACAGGCAAGGTGTCGTAAATTGCATTCGTAGGTTGACTCGTACACTATTAATTAAATAAATGTAATTGTATATCTAAATTCAAATTCAAATATCTTTATTCAATATAGAAGTTTACACTCTTCTTATTGATTGTCAAACACACTACCACCGGTTCGGAAAAGGACACCTCAGACCTAAGAAGAACTGGAAAGAAACTCAGTAGTATTTTTTATGTCATCTTTTAAAAATAACAAAGAATTTGATTATTCGGCATTACATATTATGCAATTTTGAAACAGGACCTGGAGCGAGCATTCCATTACTAGGCTGTAGTTACATTTAAAAATTCATTAATATCGTAATAAGTTCTTAACACATAAACGTTCCTTGACTACGTTTTTAAATTTATTAAATTCTGAACGTTTACTGGGATTTTGTTGTAAAAACGTATACATTGTCCATAAAGACTTACTTATTCTTTGCAGTCTAGTTGCTGGAAGAATTAAATTATGTTTGTTCCTTGTATCTATAGTTATGTGATCACAATGTCTTAGAAAATCATCTCTATTTTTTTGCACATACATTAAATTTTCAAATATGTATTGAGAACTTTTTATTTATTAATTAAAAGCATTATTTATTATCATAGCTAAAGTTGATATTTTTGATATATGATAATAAATAGCTATGATAATAAATTTTTCCACCTCTGTCTAGCGGTATAAGCCCTTATTTTTTAAATCGGAGGTCGTGGGTTCGAATCCGGCGGGGAATCAACTTTCTGTTATCGTTGTTTTCTAGTTGGTTAGGACAATTTGGGCCGATCACCCAATTGTCTGAAAAGTAACAAGTTCCATGCGTCTGATGGGCATGTAAAATACGGTTGATCCACCAACACGCATTGGGGCAGCGTGGTGGAATAAGGGCCAAAAAACTCCCTAATGGAGAAGGCGTCTACTAGGGAAGGCCTATGTGCAACAGCGGAATAATACAGGCTGGTGATGGTGATGACTTTATTTTCTTATTTTAAATCTCAATTGCAAGTTTCTAATTCATTGGGCTTTGTATATCTCTCTCTACTCTATTAATAATTTTTGGTAGCTCATAATTTTTCAATCTAATTAATATTCTTTTTATATCAATACGTCTTAACAATTAACCAATTGTAATTTTTATGTATGAAAGGAAGATAAAAAAGAAATTAAATGGATTTCCAATTACAAAGAACGTATTTTCTGAGTGAAAGTTAGGTAAGAAATTTGTTGCTAACTTTTTAACAACTTTTAGTACAATGCTAAATTAGTAAAAACCCGACTGATGAAAATAACAACAAATATATTTTTAAAGTCGCGCGTAAGGTATTTTTCTATATATTTTTTAATTATGCTGATAACTATAGATCTAGTAATACTCGGTTTATTTTACTTAATGTATTATTCTCATATCCATTGTTCTTTTGTTTGGTAGAATCTCATAGGAAATATGGATCAAAATCAAGTGACAGTATGACACTTTTAGAATAAAAAAAATTGTTAAATTTGCAATATGTGGAACCATATGTGACCACTGTAGGACATAGCCTTAGCATTTTTGTGCGCACAAATGATCTCAAACTTTTTAAGCAAATCTATGCGAGGAATTTTGCTACTATTTAATATTTAAATATGGTTTCTCCTACTCGGTCACATGTTACAGTATTTGGCGTTTAAATTTAAACATTTACTGTGTATATGTATTTAATAGCTGATATTTATTTTTAACGAACAGAACATTTATTGTTTTTTTTTATTTTCTGTCATAAAAATTAGTTTTAAAACTTCACTTATACAACCTCTATGTCAGTCAAGATAAAGTTACGCTCAATGCATAGAAAAAAATCAATCATGTGAAAGTTTTTGTGCAAATATCACTATATATTACGCTTACCGCTTTCTTGTGATGTTATATATTTTTGAAAGTCATAAATAATTATTAATCAAATTAAGTAAGGTGTACTTTACTCAAAGAGCAGAGGAAGATGGTAATAGCCTGGGGCTTTGATAAGGGGTATGGGTATCCCACAAGGACACGATTCTTTGGCCTTTTCTTTTCCTCGTATATACCCCATATAATTAACAATAACAATGCGGACGATTCCTCTTTGATTTTTAAAGTGAGATGCAATGAAGATAGTACTCTATCTAAAGTTTTGTTTGATTCAGTGTAAATAATTGACTACTAAACAAAAAAAGACGAAAAGCAAAATGTCCTCATTTACAACTATCGTTAGATGGGAAAGCGCCTTGTCGATTCTTCTATATTTCTTGTCATAACAGTAGATGCCAAATTACAGTAAGGCCCCCATATGTACTGACAAATGAACTCAGCTTCGCGGAATATGCTGTAAACAAATATTATTACCAGGGTAGGAAAACACGGCCGGTATTGATACAATATTCATCTTTAAAAAAAAGACTTATCACCTGGGCCTTACAGAATCACTTCGAGAGTTGTTTACTCAAATTTAAATAATGACAGTTAGTTCTCAATGATTTTTTGTAAATTTAATATTTGTGCAGAAGAACAAAAATTATTTTTTGAGGTATTGTAATACACATCGTATAAATACTACGAACTAGCATAGACTAAACCTTCCAGCGACTAGCCCCTAAAAATATCTTTATCTTTTATGGGACAATGTATTCGCTTTGACAACAAAATCCCAAGAAACAAAAACAAAACAAGAGAAACGATTAATAAATTTTAAAAAGGTGTCCAGAAACGTTAATCAATACACGCTTTAGTCGAGTCCTTAATATTAATTTTAAGGGCTCAAACTTTCAGCGAAAAAAAAAACTCGCAAAAAACAAAACACCCTGAAAACGCTGTATTTGTTTAATAACGTTAGAAACATTTAATAAGATGTAAAAACAAATATTTTGTCCCATGTGAAGAATCCGTTTCTATAGGAATTTAAATAACGATTGTTCCTGGTTTTATGAATACATAATGCGAGTTGTCATAAAATCAGTGAAAAAAGTAGTTTGGAAAAGATTTATTGTTTATTGATTATTTGATTAAGTAAAAGTCCATTTTTGAATTTCAGTGAACCGCTCTATTTTAGATTTGTAACTCCGGTAGTAACTCCGCGGTGCCTATATCTGCCGTAAATTAGTATTGTATAAACTGTAAACTGTCTTTCGGTTTGAAGGGCAAGGGGATAACACCAGTATCGCTTAGCCCCAGGTTCTGCACGTCTCGTCGCCTTGACCATAAAAAAATTCTAATTATTTTAGGGCAGCAAGAGAGCAGGTTACAGATGGCGGAAATGGCAGTGCATTAGAAACAAACGGAGTTTTTTTTCAGTCGTGTTCACGTATTAGAAAGCCATAAGAAAGTTAATTGTATATATTTTTAAGTCCATATAAATATAATATGGAATAATTAAATGCCGCTGTGGTAAATTTATTCGTTGTTATTTAGCGTCTATCGTTAGATCGGAAAACAAAGTACTCGCAAGGAATTTTAACGCTTTCATATCTAAAACATTTTCGTTGATTTACATCGTGACTCATAAATTTAACATTTTTTTGTAAATAAATATTAAATTAGTAACATACGTAGCTTATTACTGAAATATTATGTTTACCATCAACACCATTTTTTAGTATGACACCTCTTTTAAATGTTTTTAATCGACATAAAATGTAGTAAATAATTTTTATACTCAATGTATTTCGTCTGCATCAAATACGTTACCCGAACGCCTTTATCAGATGCTGAGTGACACACAACATTACTAGTTCCTCATAACGCTGTCCCCATTACCAGTTAAAGTAATATAAAATTATAATTATTTCGCCACTGTTTATCAAATTATTAATTAAAAATAATTTAAACACAAATAACTTTTATAAAAGGGCACCGAAATAATAAAGTTGAATATATATTTCATAACATTAACAAAAAAGATGACATAGTTACGAAACAAAAATATATCAACTTTTTACATTGGAAATTGCTTTACTCATTACGCCATTGTACCGCTGTGTTGGAAGCATTTCCTGAATTTAAATATTACTTACGATAGAGCTTGTCAATCTTACCAATTTTTTCTTGTAAAAGATGCGTAAATGATAAAAATCGGCTAATCCTCTGTTCTCAAGATCCTGATAATGATTATAACAAACACAAAACTAAATTTGTTCTATTTTGTTTTTGTTTGACTTTTAGAAAATCTTTATGTAAAAATACATACGCATAAATAACGAATCTATGTCTTAGCCTAGCTAACCTACTATAAATATTACTCAGAAAAACTTCTGTCATATTAAAACACATCTATTTATATTTGACGTTTTTCTCGTATTTATCAGTCATTTAGTTTTCATAGTACGAGCTTCCTTAGTTTGGGACTATTTGTCTCTTTTTTTATTTTGTTAAGGCATATTGTGTATATAACACCTGTGACTATTATTATAAAATTTTATACATGTTTCATTGCATTTATGCTCGCGGTTTTTTTTTTTATTTATTGAATTATTTACATTTCTTCTTGAAAATTGTCAGGAAGAAATGCACATTAAATGACATATTTATGGTGTTTAAAAATACTGGAAGCAATATAGTTATAGTATGCAAAAATAACTAGAAAGCCAAGAAACAAAAGACCTCGTATGACCTATACAGAAACAATACCCTATGTGGTGTAGTCTAGAAAATTAAAAGATTGATAAAATAAAAGCAGCCAAATCGAAAGTATTATTAATGAAAGGAAAATCATTAACTTTGCAAATAATTGAATGGTCATGTCTTATCTCCATTAAAGGGCTAACTTGGAGTTGGAGTTAATGCAAAAAATGTTACATAACATGTTATACATTTAAGGATCTTATTTATATATTGCCTGCGAAATGTCTTTAGCTGAGCGACATTGCAATAAAGACAATATAACTCGTAGCCATGGGTTATATTTTTTATATCGGTTCCAAGTCTTATTTGGCACTAGTATACAGCTATATAATGAATAATGCATGACTTCTAAGTCGATTTCTACTTCGGCGGCTGATCTATATTAGAAATCAGCCAGCTGCGCAGGAGATATTATAGTGCACAAGTGTACGAAAAACTATGGTTCGATGGAATGGAAGACCGACACGACCGAAGCGAGGTCCGGCGCCAACTTTTTACATGCCCATCCAACGCATGGATCATCTTAATTTACAGGCAATTAAGTGACCAGCCCGCGATGCACTAACCCATTAGGAAACGACTTAAAAACAGGATTCGAACCCACGACCTCCGGTTTCGAAAGCACACGCCCATACCACTAGGCTACGGAGGCAGCTAATTGTTCATGCTTTAAAAATATCGTGATTAGTGATTTCAAAAACAAGATATCCCATTATACATAGATTAAAAATATGTATAGCCTGAAAACGCTAGTAACGCCACCTGTGCGAATTTACGATAACCGTGGCACGCTTCCTCCTTCGGGTATTGTACTCTACATAATTTATGTCGCTTGTTCTTTGTATGTATGATACGGAGCACAATACGCATTACTTACACGAAATTACTTGAAATTTTAATGTAATTGACTTTGAAACTTTAAACAGAATGCATTTATTTGTCTCTAAATTATTTGGTTTAATTACCTTTCTTTCAAAAACGTAATATTGTTATTTATACGGAGGATACGTAGATATATATATAGATATACGGAGGCAGTCCTCCTGCGTTGTTGGCTGAACTCTAATATAGATCGGCCGCCGTAGTCGTAATCGACTAGAGAACATTATTATTATTATTGTTTTGTGTATTTTGTAGGTGCATATAAAAAAAGTTTGTTTATTTAGCTGTAAAAAATTAAACGTGTTTTTAATACAATGAGACGTGAAAAAGGTTCGTAAACTACATTAAATATTAGTTAAACACGATGAAGATTGGTTTTGTTGCATTAATAGTTAAATATAAATAAATTAAAACTCGCTGAATTGTTTTATTTGCTCACAACTTACACAAATGTAACTGAGACATGGCACAGGCCTTCAAAACACAAATATTTTATTAAAACTAACTTTGTGTCTGCATCTCTTTTTACCCTTTTTTGAAAAAAGAGGACTACGAGGGCCACGTAACGTCGAGGTCGCCGAAGACTATTAACAGTACCCGCGGCCCGGGCTACAGCGAGGTCGTTTTTAGTCGGTATACCGGCCGCTCCATCTTGGCTGAGAAGCCCCACATATCCCTGCTGTCCTCTTCCTTCGGCGACGAGTAATCCGTAAGCTGGATTTCAAAAAATAATCATCAAAATATAAACTTCGGGTCTGGCATTACATAGTTTAGAACTCGTTGAAAGTTTATAGGTGTGCATACTATTCGCATGACATCTGGCTTTAAAGTAACTCAAGATGTAGAATTACTTAAAATTAACTAAATGAGATTATAATATTAAAACTACGCAGTCGTTTTTTAAATTTAAACCTCAATTATGGTAATGTAGCGTAAGTTTACATAAAATTGATGTATATAAAAAAAAATCAATTGATGTGCATAAAATATGTATTCATGATTTATGCACATCAATTGAATCACCCGTTGATCACTTTTCCCTCTGCACATTGTCACCGGCTTATATTGCGCAAAATGGTTATATACTGTTTGAAGTCGGTCGTATTTTTTTGTTACAATTTCCCTTGTATTCAATTAACAATTTACATCACTACCTGCTTTTCAAGTATCGTAATACGTATCGATAAAAGTACTAATTACATCATTTCAATTTTATAAAAGTCGTAAAAATTTAATACCGTTAATACCGTCAGTCATGAAATCCTTCTCACCACCCTGACTTATTTAATATTCTCTGAAGAAGTACTTGAATGGTTCTATTCATATCTTAGAGTTCGCCAACAATCGGTCAATGTTGACGAATCATCGTCACGTTGGATGGATATCGGATCTAGTGCTCCTCAAGGCGGTATTCTTTTCCCACTTCTGTTTTCTACAATAATTAATTTTCTGGTCCAAGATCTTCAATGTGCGTATCATCTTCATGCCGATGACTTGCAACGTACGCTCAAGAATCTGCTGACAAACTTTCCGAAGCTATCCTTAAGATAAACAATGACTTATATTCTATTAAGTTGTAGTGTAGCAGGTTTGGGTTGACTGATAACCCCCCAAGTGTCAAGCAAAATTGGTTGGGAGTGGACGCACTTTAAGCAAACTGGACACGACATCACTTCCTAAAATAACATTTAACAACAGCCATATTCCACTCAGACTTGATGTTAAAAATCTGGGCTAGTTTATTTACTCTTCGATGAGCTGGAACACTGAAAATGCCAGTGTTGGAAGAAAGTGACAAACGTTTTGCGATGTCTTTAAAACTTTATGACCATTCAGACGAAAGTCATGCTGGTGCAGTCCTTAATCTTCCCGCTCATTGACTATGGTGACGTGAAAGTAGGACTACTTTGAACTGAATGAAGATCACTTAACAAACTCGACAGACTTCTGAATAACTGCATTCGATTCGTTTTCAATTTACGCAAGTATGACCACATTTCTGCATACCGTACTTAACTTCAGTGGCTACCGATTCGTCAGCGTGGCTCTTTACGAGCCATGACCACTCTTTATTCCTTCCTAACTTCTCCTATCACGCCGCCATATATATATTCTTATTTCTCGTATCTATGTGTCTGTAACAAAAATCTTAGATTGATATATAATCGTCAACTTCAATGTCCCGTTCACCGTTCTGACTTAATTCTCTCTACATTAAGTCAGAAAAACAAAATATCCAAATTTCAATAGAGAAGATGGTTGGCTTCTACCACCTGCTTGAAACCCCATAATTAATAAATTCAAATTTAAACCCAAGCATAATACCACTGCCGGCTATAATAATAAAATCAGTTCATTTTGCATTTCATCATTTGTCGTTTTATTTATTAATTTCTATTTCTTATTATATAAATTCTGTACAGTTGAAAAAAATGTCACGAAAGCCATTAACCAGGGCGCATTATTAAAAAGGTTAAAGCTTATTTCTATTAATTTAAAATTCTTACTTTTTAAATAACTATGTTTAAGGTGAAAAAATGTGTCATGTTTTCAATTACTAAGTACCTAAAAATATTCGTGAAATTAGATATTGGAAATCAAACTGTGCTTTTTACGACCGTTGTAAACATATTAATGATACCTGGCGCCGGAATTCGGCAACTTTATATAGTGCTATTTTACTAACAAAGTTTTAATTGAACGCTGGTACACAAATGAACATAATTTGGCGGGTTCGCTATATCATACACTTTTAATAAAAATAACGTGTAGTTCCGCGGAAAAATAATGAAATTACAGTTTTAACCAACTTTCCAAAAGAAAGTACGTATTTTAATTACAGTGCATGTTTCATTTGATTCTTTGTTTAGCGATAAGGAATTTATAGATATTTAAAAAACATTACGTCGCGTTGAAAATCATAACTTTGTGCTTCTTGTTCTGAGCCCTGCCCCTGCCGGGATCGGGAGGCGCATAAATGCATTTCAAATACCTTATTAAATACCTTAACCGCGCACCTAGCCTTTATTGTATCAGCATTTAAAACAATATATTTTCATCATCAGCAGCCTGTGATTATCCACTGCTGGACATAGGCCTCCCCTAATACACCCCTATCCATTAGGGGGAATTGGATCGTATCCCACACGCTGGTCCAGTGCACGCGCGCAGTGCGGGTTGGTGCGTGGATCGACTTTTTACATGCCCATCCAACGCATGCATGCAAACAATATATAAGAAAAAAATAATTAAAATTAAAATATTATTTCAATAAAAATTCTGATAAGTATTAAAAAATTTTATAAGCAAATGAACTGTGGTGCTCGTCTTAAATTGATGTTGTGAGTATTGCTGACGGAGGAAAATTATGATGCTAAAATATGTATCATATATAAGAAGAAATTGTCTATGCGTATTGTGAGTTTCAGCTAATCGAAATGCTAACAATAATAATAATCTATTATAATGTAATAATAATAATCTAACAAATATAATAATAATCCCAGAACTAACAAATACAAGATAGCTATAGTTCTAAATCGTAACTATATTAACAGTATTTAAATATACATGTAATTCAAAATTAAACAAATGTCGCAACATGAGAATTATGTTATCTTAAAATATCCTTCGATCTGTTGTAATATAAAATAAAAGTCGTGTTCATAAACCAAAATTTCATGCATATAAGAAGTGTAGATTATGTAGATTTATAAATTAAAGGCTATATAATGTATAATTTTTTATTTCGCAATTCATAACATTATTATTAATTACATAAAATTATGTAATTATAATTCATTACATAAAATTATACTTACTTACTTCCTCTTCGTAGTGAAAAGTGTTGTTGAAATACTGCGATCAATTTATTTTGAACTAAAGCTGTCTTTCGGCTGAAAAAATATTTTGGTTTTCCAAAATTTTTAACGAATAAAAGCAAATGTGGTTACATTTGCTTTAAACAACCTAGCCAATAATTATTGTCCCCTTAAATATTATGAAATTTTTTCAAACAATTCTGTGCTTAAGGATTTTTTTTATGAATATTGAATGCTTTCACCTTCGGCGCATGTTAGTTATATATAATAACATTTTGGCACATCATTTATCAAAGCAAGTTAATGATGAATTGATGTGATAATGTTATAAACCAGATTTATCTCTTGTCTACATTTTTATTAGGAAACATTGTTAAAGTACTCAGAATACTTTAAAAACTTTACTCAAAAAAAGCCGGCTCTGCGTAGAGACAATGTTCTGCAAAGAGTATAAAAGCTACTGGCCCTATTACATTTATTATGCAATGCCGCAAATGCTAATAGAATCGAAAATAATTTAATATACTGTTATCCAAAAGAATATAATTTTAATCAATAAATACGACCTACTTCAAACAGTGTTCAAACTATTTCGAGCAAAAAGGTAAAAGGTAACGTGTTCTCTCCACTGAACTGCTACATTTTTCTGATTATT
Source organism: Lamproptera curius (assembly GCA_029286875.1). NCBI lineage: Eukaryota > Metazoa > Arthropoda > Insecta > Lepidoptera > Papilionidae > Lamproptera > Lamproptera curius. The sequence continues at coordinate 1,300,357 of JAGSMT010000069.1, forward strand.
GTGGTTTAATCTCTAATCATAAATATATGCTCTCGCGGACTTTATTGTAGACCAATTCAAGAAGTATATCTATGTAAAACATAGTTTGAATCTCTTTAGGTTGAGCCAGTTTTTGCAATTTATCGATCGAGGTTGTGAACTTTGTCGCCGTAATTTTATTAATATCCCCTAATATCTTATAAACTATTACTAACAAAATTTTTAAAACAAATATTAAAGGCAATATTAAAAAGCAATATTCATTAATACATCCCAAAGCATAAAATGGCTGTGATAATTTTTTTAAGTATATTTAACCTCTAATAGTTATTTTATCAAATTAACCTTGTAATTGCCAAACATTAAACTAGTTTAAAAGAACTGTATAGCTGGTACATAAAAAGCCTATTTCGCTATAATGTTATAATTGAACTTCAAAAAAACTTAAGTTTTTTTTTATCAAACCTTTCTTTTTAGTAACTAAAACGCCCATGATGATACATCCACTAATGAGAATTATCAATAATAGTTAATCTATTTTAACTTTTGCAGAATATCTCACCTGTAATAAAACAAGACCATTAATTCGAGGTACAAGAAACACGAAGGTGGAAAATTACATCTTGGAAATGTAAATTTAGTTTTAAGGATCTTACCCCAGCTTGAAGCGGATTATGAAACATCTCTAACGACGTAATATTGCCGTCTTCGCTCCTAAATATACACTTGAACTTCATAAGCATAAACTTTATTTGCCACCACGTAAGATCTAAAGTACTGTAGGAATATAAAATATACGTAATATTCGATTAAATTGTAAAATACATACCGTATTAAATTCAACCATTAATGCCGCATGGTGTGGAGGTGGAGGCGGTGGGAGGTCCCTGTTTACAGGAGACCGTCTGGAGTGAATACCACCGCGGTGCCTATTTCTGCCGCGAAGCAGTAGTGTGGAAACACTGCTGCGTTCCGGTTTGAAGGACACCGTAGCCAGCAGTATTACTGGGTAAACAAGACTTAACACCCTATGTCTCACGGTAGGCAGCGCGTCGGCGATACCACTGGTATTGTCAACGTCTGGGGTGTCGGGACCACTTCCCATCAGGTGGCCCGACTGCTCGTCAGCCTCGCGTATGCCATAAAAAAAATTTCGACTGAAGACAAACAACAAAATCAGTCTAATTTACTTAACACCATTTATTGTATTACGTGGCATTTGAAAGTTGCTATAGTTTGTAAATATGATAATAGATTTATAATAACACTAGTAGACCCTGTAGCGTTGTGCATAGGATTATTATTTTACATTGTAAAAACATTTAATGGCTTAAGACAAACGGAAAGAGATATCTTGACCATATTTTATTAGATAAATGTCTTTGTAAAAAGCATTACCTTCGATGATGGTACTTGACTGAATTTATGAAAAATAAAATAGTGGTTACGCTGACGATGGTACCAAGTTTTCGGCCAATTGATTTAACCAATCTCTGATGACGGCGAATGGTAGATCCATTAATCAACCAGAAGGAGGATGCAGTAAGGACAATGTAGTCCGGCTCGGACAACGTGGTTATGAAGGTGGATTGGAAATAATAATTTGTGGCGTATTAAATTGTATGTAATAAGATAGAATATTTAATTACAGTACATTTAACATCTTCTACCCCACAATCTACGAATTGAAATCGAGTTTGGAGCAGCATTTATGGCAAGTCTGACCGTTATGTCGGCTAAGTTTCTCTTAGCTTCTGATCTTTTTCACTATAGCAGGGTGAAAACCTATCGGGGTATCATTATTGGTCACGAGGGTTCAATGAAAAAAAAAATTGTTCCGCTGAGCTTCTCACGCCCGTTCTTCAAAGGTGAAAGTAGATTGTTGACGATCAATCAGAAAGTGTAAATGTATTATGTATAGTTGATTTTCTCTTTAACCAAAAAGTCAAATAATAACCTTAAAGCTATGAATGTTTTAATTTAGCTCTGGAGATTTAATTTTATCATTCTTACGTTCAGTTTTATGAATGTCATTTTAAAAATGATGTATTTAAAATCCATTAAGATGATATTAAATTTTGTAGTTATTTATGTTCTCTTTAAGTTTATCAAATATGTATTTGAATAATGCAATTTTAAATAGACATAAATGTATGTTAAACGATTTCAAGACTTATGTCCATCTATTTTAATCACTATTCTGACCAAAACCGTTTTTTTTGCTTTACAGTTTAAATTGTTAAACACACCCCTACTAATATAATTATGCATTAAAAAAACATTTTATGCTCTTAAAACTTGCACCTATTTTTTCTAACAACATTCTTTGTCAAAATTTAATTATTTCAAACAAATTTTTGATTAATTTATGGATAAAATAGAAATGTTTTAACTACCTTAGAGAATAAAAAATATTTTTTCCTTACTTTACATTTCTTGTGAGAAATACTCTAGAATGATATTAATACAATTTTTATTTTTATTTAAATATTAATTAACTGTATCCTAATTCACAGATTTTAAATCACTACGTAATATTTAAGCACCCTATCACTGAATATTTGAGCAATCTGGTTAGACGTGTAAACCAATTTATTCTGCTAAGAGAACTTGAAAGTTTGAAATGAAGATAAACTCTCTGTAGTATGTTCCGTTTAATTATATTACAGCAACTATATATATTGTAACCATCGCGTTGTTAATCGTGATCAGATATTAACCAAAATAGTGTTACTATTTGTATAGATTTAATTTTAAATAAAACCGGTTATTATTATTGCATTATTTTTCTATACTTTTAAATTATTACTTTAATTGCTATTAAAATAATAATATTTTTAAAAACATATATATAATATCAGAAAAATATTTTCTTATGATATGTTTATTCTATGTTTTGCAAGTAACAACTGCAAAATTACTGTTACGTGAAATTGGATTGATGTCTTCTGTCTGTTCAATAGCTTTGATGATTCCCAACCACCCAGTTGAGGCTGGATTTACAGTGACGAGAAGTTTCACTGTGCAATTGCCAATCAACCTACGGGTAACTTTATTGTAGTAACCGCTCTCGTAAATTGCCACATTTTTCCGCTTCTGTTGAAATCCTTTTCTGTATGTACCTGCGAATGAAATTAATAATTTCATGATGGAAGCACGGTCTTCACTCGTAAATTAAGTTTTGTAAGTTAGCCCCTACAGGCCTGCTTAACATTTTTTATAATTGTAAACAAACCCTTCATGGCGTAAATATTAATTAACACTTTCTTTGTATAGATGAAGTGCGCTTCACCATGCATAACCTTATCAAATGGGATTTTAATATCTTTTAATCTGGTAAAACCTTTATTTTGAATAGAAATTTTATAAAACTGTCTAGTTGTTATATCTTATATCTTCATTGCTCTAAGCAGCAAATCAGTTTTAATTTGTAATATTAACCACATATGATCAGTGTTAACGCATGTGGGAAGTGCGTGTGCTTTAATGTAGCGTCAAAAGCTTAAGCATGTGTACATGAATTAGATTATAATTTAATTAATATTGATTATCATCAGGGGTGGTATACAAAAGAGGTTCAAGTATAGTAGAAAAGCCACTTTGAATACGAGATACTGTAACAAAAAAATGAAAGGATTACGCCAAGCGGGTTATTTTTGACCGACTTCCTATTTTAAGGAGGTATAAGTACTCGGTGCTATTCTCCCAGAGCTCCGATTATATCATTCTTTTTTAAATTATATGTTTTAGCAGCCATTTGTCCGATTTTTTAAAATAAACTTGTAATAAGTATTTTAATACATATTTAAGAAAATTACGACGTCAAAAGTCACAATCTCATGCGAAAAAATTGCTAACGCTTAATCAACCTTATGAGATAGACTTAAACTATGTTTTATATAATTGTACCGCTTGAGTTAGCCTACAATAAAATCCGCAAGAGAAAATATCTATGTTTTAAAAATAACCAACAAAAAGTTTATTGTTTATTTAAATTTTTGAAAAAAGTGATCGGGGACATTGAAAGCTCATTTAAACAAATATAGTTTAAGTTTATATATAAGATAATACATACTCATTTTCTGTGGATAAAACGTGTGATACATGTTATTTCGATGAAATAATGTAATAAGGTATCATATTTTTATATTTTATATTTGCAACTTTTAATTTAACTCCAACATAAACACCATATTTACATTAGAGCGAAAATTTTACTTGGCTATGCTTTGAAGGGCGTAGCAGGTAGTGCAGTCCTACGGTACCATTTCATATCTTAAGGTGGGACTGGACTTGGATTGTGTCGTTTTACGCTGCATTTCTTATGTATCGAAAATATAGCTCAAAGTAGAGAAGGTAGTATTGTGCTGCAAAAAAAAATATTTAAATTTATAATGAGCGGTATTAGGTCATGCTTAGTGAACAACAGCTCTAGTCCCTATTGCTGACAAGGCTATCTAGATTAGCAATACTCAAACAATTGAATTGAATTGCTTTGGAACTGCATTTCGAAACAAGGCAACTAAAGAATTATTTGAAATCAAGAATGCATACAAAATTGAAAGCTTGCATCGAAATTGAAAAATAAATATATTTTATTACTATTAAATATTTGAACAACTAGTATATTTTAATAAGCAATTGATTTATTATAAGTAGTTTTGCTTGTATATACTGTTGTATTGATTAACAATATTTGAAAGCATAAGACTAATATATGGACTAAAATAAAGAAAAGTTGCTTATGTCATTCCTATGATTAGAAGTACTTAAAATATCTCCAAGTATCTTTAACCTTGTTTAAAAAACCGACACCAAATTCGATAACAATTGTTTTATATGCAGTGTCTAGAAAAAGTAAAAGGCGCGACAATGGAATGGAAACTGTCCGTCCACTTGACTAATGATAGTGAAACGCGCAGATAGGATTTGGAAGTAACGATGATTGCATATAATTTATAATTTTTTACAACTGTACTAGATAGAATAAACTTGACAGGATATAGGATTTCGATAAAACAAATTTTACAGAATTGCTTACTTCATCATCATCATCATCATCATCAGCCTTTGATAGTCCACTGCTGAACATAAGCCTCCCTAACATCCTATCCATTGGGGGTTTTGACCGTATCTCCACCACGCTGGTCCAATGGGGTAGGTGGTGACTGCCTTTAAGCCCATCCGACGATGGATCATTTACTTTTCAGACAATTGGGTATCGGCCCTAAAACTAGTCCTTAACAACTGGAAACAAACAACGAAAATTAAGTTGAGTCCCGCAGATTCGAACCTCAGATTCCGGTTTCTAGAGCAAGCCATTTACCACTAGGCTCGAGGAGTAAAATGCTACCAGAAGTAAGCAATACTGTTTTGACAGCGAATAAGAAGGAAGTATTTACTTAACAATATCAGGAGAATTTTGTTTTAATTAAAATCGTTTTATAAATATTATTTTTACTTGCATAAATAATAGAGCAGTTGTTTTAGTATAAACGGTTATCCACCATTCCAGTAGTTGATTTTTCATTTAAGGCCTGGCATCAAAGATACCTTGATAACAACTTGATTACAGCGTTAAGGACATTTCCATAAAATATAGGCTTTTGCCTTGTTGATCTATTTGGAGGAAACCAAATTTATTACATGGTAACATAGCACTGGTACATGGACTACTTTATTTTAAGTTCTGCCAAAAAGATTGATTTTTATGCATGTGTTATTCTTTGTTACTGTTACAAGTTAACACAAGCAAAATTATAACAAATCATGTTCAAATGGTCTCGTACATTTTTTAAATTACATGCGAAGGCAGATGAGCAGTCAGGCCAGCTGATGGAAAATGGTCACCAACGCTCATTAACATCGGCATTTTTTAACATAACATTAAGGTCCAATTTAATATTACAGAAGAATATATCAGAAGTGAAAGAAATTAGGATTTCGTTTATCATTAAAAAAAATTATGATTCAAGTTGAAAAAAGACAATGAGTTGTGTGTAGTCAGTATTTTAGCACATTATAAGCACTACGCATAGTTTAAACTTACATTGTGATAAACACTTATTAATTTAGTGGTACTTAGTACAAGAGGTATTTTGGCTGATTACGCTGGCTTCATTCCAAATTTCCTAGCAAATTATGTAAGCGTATGTTTCCTATGTAAATATTTTAAATGTTACATCTTTTATTAAATATATAATAAAAGTAGTATATTAATAAATAACATGTTATCTTTTATTAAATATATACATAAATGTAATGGTGTATAGCTTAGACGAGTCTAACGTCGCTGTGGTTGTCAAACCTGTTAAAATGCACTGCTTGACGTAGGAATTTTTTGTTGTTAGTTTTACAAGTGAAAATTTAACAAACAAATATTACCAAACCTTAACAGCGTATAACTATTTTACGCAATATAAGCATTGCTTATAGTACGGAGAGCAAGTTATTCTGCGCACACGCGCAGAATAACTTGCTCTCCGTACAAAATTGCTTCCTGATTTCTGCGACCGCATTTTAAATCTGTAATAAGGTATAGTCATCAAATTTCGCACCCTGCCCTAATTCCGTACCCCTAAGTATCCTTAAAACTACTGATGTAACCTATTATCGACAGACGGAACTAATTAACTGAGCACGTGATTTAGCCATTTTAAAATTTTAATAACGAAGTAACTGGTGTGTAGAAAAAAATTAAGAAATAGCAAAAGGTGAGTTTTTTGTCCCAAGGTCTTTACGGTAACTCGTAATACTATGGGTGGTTGACAATTTAAGGAACGATTCAATCTGAAAATAGGTTAATTATCAAGGATGCAAATAGATTATTTAAAATTTAGGTTATGTTTTGCTATATTTTTCTACAAAATGTTTGATGGTTACAAGTCAAGCTGCTTCATTTTATACGGCCCCGGGTACAATATTAGGAACTAATGTGAATGTTTTCATATGGGGTTATAATCGATTGTCCTTGAGTGATTTTAAGTTATTTTCTCTTAAAAATGCCAAATAAAAGGCTCGAATGCTATGATAAAATATGTGAATGCGGTCAGAAAAAAAGAGATGGTGTACAAAAAAGCAATAATGCAATTCAAAATGCCGAAATCGACCATAAAGGATTACGTGAACAAAAAAACCAATTCACTGCTGAAGATCTTGTGAAAGGAAGAATGAGATGGAAATCAGTGTTACTGGAACATCTGGAAAAGTGTTAGTTTTATATTGTTTAGAAATGGAGAAAAGTCACTACGGGATCTAAAAAGAACAGCATTCCAGTTGGCGATAAAATACGAAATACGATAGAAATACGAAAAATTTGGCGTAAACTAAATGGCTGCGTTTATTTTTAAAAAGACACAGTAACAGCTATATGAACTGTTTCTTTACTGAGACCGTAACTTAAGACTAGTCCCAAATATTGAACCTTCAACCTCCAGGTGTGGATTCGAAATGCTTGTCACAAGATCTCCTCATCAGAAACAAATAGAAGAAGCAGAATAAAAGAAAAAATAAAAGATGTATAAGACAGCACAAAACCAAAAAACCACAAGAAAAGAAAAACTGATGGTGGAGATAAAGGCAAAGCAGCTACAAAAACGCATCTACCATAAACCAGTCAGACGATGATGAGCCCCCTCTTGTATTAACAGACGTTGAAGACAGCTCTAACAATGATGCGACTTGCCCTTTATGTGAGAAAAAGTTTTTTGAAAATCAAGGCAAGGATAATTTTATACGGTGCACTAAATGTATCTGGTGTCATGGAGATTGTGCAGAAGGAGGAGAAAATCCTAGGTTGATTTGTTCTAAATGCTTAGAAAATTAACATTTATTGTTAATAGCTACTGACTAAATGATATAAGACACTAATATTTTATAGCATTTATCCATAGGATTGATCCTAATATCGCACGCTGGCTGCGATATTAAAAATATTACTTTTTTATCATTTTTGAATTTTAATTTAAACTAGTTTCGTTCGGAAACGCGTTTAAATTTATTTTTTGATTAATAGATAAATAATACAATAAGAGGTGTATTATTTGCACACATAAAATTATTTTTTTTATTAAAAAGGACTAAAAATGTAAATGTAAGTGGGGTGTAGTATTTGGCGACTACACCTTATTGATTTCGGCAAAATGTCACCTATGATACGTTTTATTTACATATAATAACAAACCGACTTAGACCAAAAGCAAGCTAATATCTATGATTAATCTATTCATTATGCCCCGAATTGAGAATTATATATTCCATACTATATACCATATAATCCAATAAAAAAATATTAACAATAGGGGAACTTCGAAGTAATTTTAACTAGTTAAAGGCATTAAAAAGTATTTCAAAAAAACTTATCAATAGGTTTTGGAAATATATTTATAAATTTATTAATAATTGAGTCGCAAACAGAAAATAAAAACCTATGTTTTTTTTTTATTTACGACTGGATGGAGGAGAAACTCTCGTATTCAATCTATCTTTTTGACAGACTTACAAAAACAAGGATATACTAAATTTGGAGCGCACGTCTTTTTTTTTAAATATTTTAGCTTGTTTTTCCGCTCCTAGTGGTCCGATTTCGTTCATTTTCTTTTCAAATGATAGGTATTGCCTTTTTTGGTCCTATTTTTTTTATTTTGTGGGCAGTTGCTTAGCAGATTTTTTTATTGCAAACGCAGGCAGACGAGCAATCGGAGCCACCTGATGGAAAGTGGTCACCGACGCCCATAAACATTGGCAATACTGATATTACCTACGCGCTGCCTACCGTGAGACATAGGATCTTAAATCTCGTTTACCCAGTAAATACGCTGGCTACGGTGCCCTTCAAACCGGAACATAGTAGTGTATTCACACTATATCTTTGCGGTTGAAATAGGCACCGCGGTGGTACCCACCCACTCCTGTGAACAGGGGACCTACCACCGGTAGATATTAAGATATTGAGAAAATTACGGCACCAAAAATAACAACCACGTGCGATTAAATTACAAATGCTGCCAAAACCGTAAAAGATAGACTTATAGTATTTGTTTATAAGTATACTACCTAAATCGGTTTATAATAAAGTCTGCAATACTTGAAGTCAAGATGCTGTAACAATAAAACTGAAAGGTTTTCGCCAAGCGGGTTGTTTTTGACCGAGTTCCCTCAAAAAAAAAAGGTACTCAATTCGGAGCGTATGCATTTTTCTAAAATATGTTACCTCGTTGCTCCTCTTCTAAAGCCTCATTTGGTCCCATTTTTCTAAAATTAATTTTTAATAAGTATTTTAATGGATGTTTAAGAAATTAAAAAAATTACGTCGTTAAAAGTCACAACCTCGCGTGATAAGTATTGGTAACGCTGGCTCAACCTTATGAGATAGACTTAAAGTATGTTTTACATAGTTTTCCTGCTTTGAATTAGCCTATAATAAATTTCGCGGAGCATATACCTTTGTTTTAAGAAAAACCCACAATAAGCTTATTAATGTAAACATTTCTAAAAATAGCAATAAGGCATATTCAAAGCTCATTTAAAGAAATATAGTGTAAATTTATATAAAAGTTAATACATTTAAAAAACTTTATTTTATGTGTCATAAAACGTGTTATGCATGTCATTTTGATTAAAAGCTATTCAACCTTAAGAGATATTAGAGATTTAAAATGCGGTGGCAGAAAACGCGTCGCAATTTCGTACAAAGTGCACCTGTTACCTGCTTAAATTGCGTAAAATGGTTATACGCTATTTGAAATAGGTCATATTTTTTGTTAAAATTTTTATCAGTGATTGCAGCAGGACCACAAGGATTAAATGAAGAAAACTACTGACAACCGTTAACGATTTGGATTTGGTGTATTTTTCTTTTATTTCTTGTTAAAAATTTACGGATGTTTTCACTAACTTTAATATAATTCTCAAACATACAGCGTCTATAGTAATTTAAATATGCACTCTTGAATATTCAAAAATGCTTGCATAATTTTTTGAGTTAATTACATAAATGAAATATTAAAACTATACGTAATCTATAATCACTTTAGTTATTAATATAAATTTTCATTCGTTTTTTTTTAAAATCGAGAGTTATTTTACATGAAGTGTACGTCTTTAAAATATCAAAGATTAAAATCGAGGTGGCAGCGTCGTTAGTAAGCATAATGTTTTTTGCTTATTGCACAGGTGAACTAACCTTGAGAAAGAGTGACATGAACAGAAATCCACCTTTGTTTACTTTTATTGCCCCATTCCGGCCACTTAATACAAAAGATGCTCAAATAATCCCGCCCACCTCATACATGGCCTACAACGACGTCGGCGCCCTTCTGGTGTCGATTTTGTAGCTATGTTCTCCCATCAATCAGGATGCATACTCAAAACGTGGCCTGCGCAATCCCATTTTAGGCTGGCGGTTTTTCTGCCCACGTCGGTAATGTAAGTCTGGGAACGCAACTCTACATTCTTAATTACTAACTCGTTGGCAAACCTTAATTTTGGACTTCTGAACTTCAGTCAGCGACCACCTTAAAGCTCCGTAAGACAAGTCAAGATGGGCAGAATAAACATGTCGACAAGCCTTCGCTTTAAAGAAATTGAAAGATCACTCTTCAAGAACTCTCTTATCTAGCTCTGCCAAGCCTTTGGATTCTGCGAATAATTTCCTCTTCTTGCCTATTTTCGAAGGAGACTATCTGGCCCAAATAAACGTACTCATCGGAATAGTGCATTTGCTTCCAGTCTACTTCAATCTGACTAATAGTGCTGTTAGTCATTAGCTGGGTCTTTGTTCTATTCATATGAAGTCTAACCTCAAGGCTTGCTGTGCTAAGAATTTATTCTAATATTTCCTTAAAATGATTAAAAATTGAAAAAACAAAACGATAATAATTTTGCCTCCATTGTCGGTCCTTCTTGCTGGGAAAACATAAAATTAGCAAAAAAAAATACACGCAAAGAAACGGCTTTTGCCCAATTTTCGGTAAATAAGTAAATGCTTTGAATAACTGACGACATTCACCCTGAAAATATGAGTAATATTTGAATAATATATGGGCTAAATGATCGTACAGAAACTATTTTGATACTAATGGTACACTTACTAATACCTAAGGCGTTTGACACCTATTGTAAACGGTCTATTTTATGTAATAGCGAACATTTCGGTCCTAAAAGGTAAAGTTTCTACTATAAATATTTTTTTTTTATGTATGAAGAATCGGCCCAAAATGGTTTTTTTTTTATTCGGTTCTAATTACTGGACAAGTTTACTATTTGTTTGATAAATGAATTAAGTTTCATCGTGTATAATTATACATATGAATCAGTATATTTATATTTTGATTTGTTTGTTTTTATTAGGCTTACAAACCACTGACCAGATTTAAAAATATTTTAACCACTTGAAAGCTATATTATATATAGTTTTCAAGTGGTATTATATATTTATTCTTGAAAAAATTAGTTCTAAATAGTCTAAAAACAACACGAAAAGAGCCGTAGACCAACTGAGAGTTACAAATCTACTAAAACTTTATTTATCGAAACATAAATAATAATGTAACATTGTTGACAAGAGATAGCAAAATGCGGAATTGACCGTATCTATTAAACAGTTTCTACGGCTACTTTAAAATCTTAAAAAGTTTATATAAGCCAATGAAAGCGGACATAGTATCTCTCCGTAGTTGGATAGAGTCAGAATGCTAGTTCTATATTAGTACAGTTAATGCAAACATTATTATGGATACTTTAGATTATATGAGCGGTTTAACCGTAAGTTTTCTATTTGAAATGCTGCCTGACGATAGAATTCAGAACCGGTGAATTGAATATTTTATATCGGTTTATAAATTTAGAGCGATTTAATTAAAAAAGATGTAATAGTAGTACGTCTATAGGCATAAATTTTGTTTTCTTAAAATTACACCACCATGCAAATTACATTATACCAAAAAAAAAAAAGCTAAGTTTATTAAATATAAACTAGGCTTGGTTTAGTTATTATTACGATTTGAGTCTTGTGTAAAAACAATATTTGAACTTTACTTCTATGAGATAGTAAAATCCGGCCTGAGACTTATGGTGTAAAAACTACAGCTTTACAATAAAGGAACACACGCAAACCTTGTATTTAGCGTCAAAGTGAATAATTTAATTTCTTGACGCGTTTAAGGTGATTATGAGAAAGTAATTTGCTAAACTTGGACTATTGCAGGCTGATGATGATGATGATGAATTTGCTAAACATCGTAAAGAAAAAAAGAAGTGAAAGAGATGTAATAAAGGATATACGAGGTATACTCCAAAACATTGAAAGCCAAAAAATCATATTGTTCTAATACCGTGATTGGCACAGCTAATTAAAAAATATTAATTTATAAATTAAATAAAATCATGTCTATTTACCACTTTGTGAATCATTTTATGTAATGGTAAAGTTTAGAAGATAAAAATTGAACATTTGAAGATACTGATGACCTGCAAAGATAGCCAAAGATGGCCTTGGCAATCAAGGCTGAATTTTAATTTGCCCCTATGACGCATGGATCACTTATTACTTCAGGATATTAAAGTAGATTAAGATTAGAAACAAATGAAAACAAAGTAACCATAGCCATGCGGTTGACATCTTAGTAAGAACTTAAAATTTATATTATCACTTCATTAGTACTATTTTTATTCCGGATGTAATTTGACTCAACTATAGCAATTTTTTTGTAATTCCCTTCACATTCTCAAACAATGATGTGTACCTCATAAGTTACTTTCCATTTTCTTGTATTTATAATCTAAGATACATTTTCTAGACACATCAATTTATTATTTTTCAAAAAAGGGGAATTCTATCCTTTTGCCAAAACGATTTAAAAAAAAGTAGTCTTTACGCTGAAATCCAACTACCTACATGATCTCGATTTTATATGTATATTAGTTATATATACATATATAATACGTATACAGGTTACTTATTAAAGACGCAAACACATATATTATAGAAGCAGTAACATTATTGAAATGAAATTAAATTCTAAAAAAACCTAAAGACCAACTACTCACAGGCGTTTTTATATACAAAATTCAAGAAATGACTCCCTCTTTTTTAATTCTTTGTGTTATAAGTCAAATAAAAAACACGGCAAAAGCTTTACAACAAATGATGTAATATTTGTAAGTCGAGAGACGCTCGACTTTTGCAAGAACAAAGACTTAATACGTTAAGAGGGTTTAGAGCTGACGCTGGAGTCAATAAATTGGTTTCTTTTATATACCATTCGCTCATTTTAAAATTGTGGCTAAAATAAAAAGATATTTTTAATAACTAGCCTACTAAAATGCAACTTGGGCAAGTGATTTAGATAGCTAACTTTGGGTAAGGCTATAATTTTAAAAACTTCTATCAAACTTAAATTAAATCGCAAGTCTAAGTAGTTATTTAAAGTTTTATTAAGTAAAAAATTAATACTGTAGATAAGCACAAATCTTTCGTAACATTTAACAATGTAATAAAATATATTAAAATTACATACCTATTGCAAGCCTCATTAAATCACCACTTTCATCACTATTAAAAATTCATTTCAGTATGTTTAAATAGATAAAAAACTTTGTTTAATTTTTTGTATTAATGTAAATAAAAGTATATAACTAATTACGATATTGTAAGTCAGAAAGTTTATGAACAAGCTATTAACCTGAAAGGTTTGCATTATTAAAGTATTTTTATATTCCACAATTTTGAATATTGTATTAAATAAAAAATATTTAATCATAAATTTAATTAACTGATGATTTAATAGCTAATTGAAGTATACTCTAAGCTTCAATTTAATTAAAACAATGTGAGTTATAGTGTTATTTTAGGTTTAAATTAATTTTAAATTAATTAACTTCATCGTAAGAATGAGATGTCAGTCTTTTATATATGCTGAATCGTTTCAGTCTAATTATAATTAATCTATTTTAATCTTATTGCAACCTATGAAATGAACTGTTTATCACTTAATATCAGTTCAGAATTAACTATGAGCTTAATATTGTTATCTGAAATTATAGGTACCAGAATGGTAAAAAACTTAGCTTCTATCTATTGAAATGTTTAATTCTAAAATCTCAATAATTTGCTACGTATATGTTATGTGATGAAATAAAAACTATTCTTTAGTTATCGAGTGTTATTTTTGGCTATGCAAATAAATTTTGTAAATTGTCGACATCGTCGAACACTTGCCGATGTGTATGTCTCGGTTAATGTCAGATATGTTTCTTACGGTTCTAATTGCTGACTTGTTTCGTCCAATTATAAATGGACTCACAATTATTGTAATCTGTACTCGTAGATGAATATTGACTGACACGTGGTGATTAAATCTTTAGTGGCTTGAAATAATTGATAACTTCATTAAATTGTGCAATTCTTATCATTAGCGGCTGTCACAAGAGGAACAGTCAGGTACTCACTCCTACTTGAAATTTGCATGCCTTCACTCGTCAATGCTCTAACAGCCTCCACTAAGTGTCATCTTGGCTAAGTGCACGGTGTTCTAATGGAAGATTTAGAAGAAAAGTGAACAAAATCATTAATGGTCTATGGGATGATTGTTATCGTGCACACGATGCGTACACTACAACTAAAACCCAGGTGGTACTCAATGTCACGTAGAATCAGACTCGATATGTATGTTTTCAGTCGGTTCTACATAATAGTAACCTGTTTGTCTTCAATATAAAGAGTGGCACAATTAACTAAATTAACTATGTAACCTCCTGTCCATTTTGATAAAATGCACTTGACAGGTGGTGGAATTGCATCTTTAGTGGCTTGAAATAAATCTTGATGAACCCTCAAGAATAGGGTAGCCAATCTTATCAGTATACTAGTCAAATTGTAAACAGCTAAGTATGCTCCACTGTGGAACCTTCACTAGTATCATGTCGACAGATCCATACACCTCAAGTGCTCCTTGACCATAGAAAGTCGTCCAGGAGTTGATTCTAAACATGGAAATTTAAACGAAAACTTGAAACAAACAGCACATGTTGATTTTACGCAGACAGTGTGTTGCACACAAAACAAACCCAGAGAGTACCTGCACATGCCACCTAGAATTCGTACTCGTATATATTGATATTTATGTTTCATGGCGAAATAAATAACATGTTTCTGTACTGTTTTCAAAATTTAAACTGTATCAGCAAAATTAATTCTAAATTAAAACATGTAACTTATTCCATTTTGATTTTAAAATTTAGGGTGATCATAGTCCGAGGACTCGAAGATTATGATTAAATTATATTATAATATATAAATTACGTAAAACAATTACTATAAACCAACAGTTTATCATTGATACAAATTAAATAAAAAAAATTTGACTACCCAAAAAACTGGAGGATTAAACACTCATTTAAACTTAGTAAAATATGAGTTGATGGACATCGGTTTAATATTTTGTTTAGATTAATATTTGTGATAGTTCATAAAGTGTTTTTTAAAAAAAAATATTAACAGTCTATATGTTTTAAGAAAATACTTTTCAACATTAGGGTAAGGACAATTTAAAATGAAATATATTTTAGATTAAACATTTTAGTAAGGTTTGAGAAAATCTATGTGTTTTTGAACGCTCTAGCTCGGCTTTGAATTGATTTGTTTATAATATTATTGCAGGTTCAGATAATAAAGGAAATATTTTTTGAAGTTATACTTTAGCGCGTTATGAAAATGATGAGTAGTAAATTTTACGATTTGTATGGCACAAAATTAATCGTTTAAATATAATATGGTGAAAATGTAATAAGGTCCATATTAATAGTATAATGTGTTGATTTTTAGTAGTGATAATGGAATTGTTTTTTATTTATGATAGTTGTTGATAATGTGCTCTATGAGTTAGGATATGTCTCGTTCTTGAGTATATATTTTAGTATTAATAATATATTTTAGTATTATTTAAATTTATATTAAAATATAATTAAATATATTATATAAAGTTTATATAATATTTGTAATGATGTTTATTCAACTTGATATAATGGTAATATTTTTATTCATTTAATATATCAACATTGTGATTTATACTATGTAATATGAAATTTTAGATAAGCCATTCACTCACACATAATCAAAGCTTTGATTTATAGTACCGCTAGTACAATGTACGCCTAACATCTCTTAGGGAATTTACATTTGTAAGCAATATCAGATTAGGCGCTGAACTACCATTTGTTATATGATATTAATCAAAGTGCAGTTTGTGAATCCATAAATTTTAATCGAATTATTCATGATATAGTTCTTTGTAACATCTATCATTTTAATCTTCTTAATTATTTTTGATTGATATTACATTACTATTTGTGAATAATGGTGAAAAAATTGTGCTATATACTTTTTCAATGCTCCAATCATGAATTGAAGGTTAATCTATCCGTAGCGATTATTTATTGATATAAATTAAAAATACTTTTATTTAATATAATTAACATTAAATATTATAAATTATTAATGTTAAATATTTATTATTGGTTATTTAATATTCACAAAATAAATGAAATAAATTTAATAAAACATTTTAATAAAAAGTTTGTGATAAAAATTTAAATTGAACATCAAATTATAATATTAATTTTAATATTGGTATTAAATTGAATAAATAATAAATATTTATAAAAATAACTAAATAAATTTAATGAAAACTTTTTGATAAAAATGATAACTGAAGTTCCGATTCAGATATTACGGAAAGATACTATGGAAGTGGACATCATTTAATTAAAATACAATTGGAATAATAAGACAATTTAATAAATAATAAATCATTTATTTATAGTAATTTTCAAATTTAAACTGAACTTTGTTGATTATCCTTTCCAATCCTTCTATTATTTTATTGTAATTAATTATTTGCATGCAATTAAAAACAATTTTTTAATGATGCCAAAGAAGTATAACTTCTCACGCGCGTACATAAGTACACGCACCCATTTTTTTTATTTACTTTCCTTATTCACGTTTATTATTGATTACACTTATATTTTATAACTGGTTGCGCGGGCGCGTGGTCACTCAAGTTTCGTCAGCCAATTATGATTGGACCAACTAGCTCGAGAGACGGCGACATGGTAGATCGTATTAAAGGACCAGAAGCGAGGCTGCGATTCGAAGGACCATTTGCGTAATCCGGCTCGGATAATGTGGTTATGAAGAAATGATAAATACTTTGTCTAATGGCGGCACTGCTGCAGGCGTCTTCGGAGATGCGGTAGGGGTTCGCGGTAAACTTATAACTATTAGAACGGAGCGTTGGCCATTTGCGTCGCGTGACTTTAAAGTATGATGCACTGCGTTGGAACTCCCGAAGGCAATTGTCGACAGCGGCGGCGCTAGCGGCCGACCGCGTCACCAAGTATTCTCCTTTTACCCTCCTTTCTTCCCGAAAGGAGGAAAAATTAAAGGAAAAGGAGGGCAGGCGAAAGGAACGGTATAGTAAGAAAGGGAAGGAAGATTATTGCGTAACCAATTTGTGGCTGTGTTAGGCGACATAGAAATGCGCGTGAACAATAACTCTTCACCTATTCGAGGATATTCTTATAGATTGATGCTAGCTTTGAGAGCCAACGTTATAAAATAGAGCACGATAAATATATAAATTTTTCTCAAACTTTATCTGATAAACACTTCAATTTTAAATAGACATCAATCGTGTCATATATAAATAAAATAGTTTCTCTTGGAGCCGAAAATTACGAAAAAATTTTAACTATTTACTAAAACAGTCGCATTCCCATGCCCGGTCAATAACGATTAAAACGCGCCATTACATTACAACACGATGTTTCATCATCATCATCAGCCTGTGCTAGTCCACTGTTGGACATAAGGGGTTGAGTCGTATCCTACCACCATGGTTTCCACCATATTGGTGGCGTACGGTCCAAAACACTTTCTACGTGCCAATCCGACGCATGGATCATCTTACTTTTTAGGCTTTTATCTTACGTTTTTGGGTGATCGGCCCAAACTGTCCTAGCCAACCAGAAAATAACGATATCACAAAGTTGTTTCGCGGCATTCGAACCCACGACCTCCGGTTTATAATGCAAGGGCCAATACCGCTAGACCACAAAGGTTAAATAAAATTGTTAAACAATGTTGTTGAACAATGTAAAATAAAATTAAACAATTTAAATTTTAAACCTTACTTAATGCTGGTATTATCGAAATCTGTCAGCAGTTTTTAGCACTCTTAGCATCCTTTGACTTATCAAACACCGTAGATTTTTATTTTTTACATTAAATTTAATTTTGGGCAATGTGACACAAAAAAATAATAATAAAATAAGAAATCTCAATTACGAAGCTTGAACGAACAATATCATTTGAATTTTAACAAAGGGTTGAGTTAGAAGTAAGGAATATCCTGAAATTAATAATAACTACTAGAATTCTAACTGAATAATATTTAATAAATATTAGAATGTAAAATGATTTCCCTAAATAAATAAAACATGTTCATTTCAAAGGTTTGCCCGTCAACTCGCAGTTACGGTTTTGTGAATTGATTTTTATAATAAGGTTATTTTCGATACAAATATTATTTGTTTTTATATTATTTTCAGGGTCCTATTAAATTTTTCTTTTTTTTCAGTTCGTAACGAGAGCTGTAGTGTCCACTCAACCATATTGCAAGTGCAATTCAATCGCTGCGGTCCAATTTACAATCGGTGCTTACAAACGTGAACGTGATTGACGTAAGTTTCCGATATTGTGGAAATTCTAAAACTGTATTAGAAGTTCCCTTTGTTACAGCTTTTTGGGGATTTGCTATTAATGTGTGTTCAAATTAAGTTGGGATGAGATGAATGCTAATAACTTCGTTTAAGTATAGTTTTAAGGAAAATTTGATAGTGAAAGTAAATGAAATTACCGGCTTTAAAATATAACATTTTTAAAGTGAAATAAAAAAAAATATATACATAATGGTACGCGATGCGCTGTGTAATTTTAATAAATCTTTTTTACAGAGATAAAATTCTAGTGTTTATCCACTATTGACACAGCAGTAATATTTATGTAGTATATTTTGTAAACAGTGTCGTTGGACTGTTACCGTTTCTAAAAATATTGGCGGAGTAGTTAAAATAACATACAGAAGTATCGCATTTATATTCTCGTATTTATATGCAAGTTAAAAGAGTTTTGTTTGTTTCCAAATGTAAGCTTCAGGGATTTGCGTATAAAATTGTCACAACCCCTTTAAGACTGACAAATGGCTTCTAAGAAAACATGAGGAGAAGGATTATAATTAAAAGATGAAGACTTATTTATAGCTTTTGTAAAAAACGACCAGTGATATTATATGGTGCAAATTAAAGTTTAGCAATAATTTTGTTTATTTTTATAAATTGGTTTTTTAGAACAATTATAAATTTTTTTAGAAACATTTATTAGTTAATATATTTATACACTGAACAAAGTAAGTTTTTGAAAATTATACTTTAAAGATTTTTTTTTGAAAGATTTCTGCTCTAAATAAAGAACAAATTTAAAAGAATAATATTGTGCTGATTACATTAAGAAAATTAAAAAAAAGGATAAAAGCACTAAAATATTTCGTTTTCTTAAATATATCTTAAATTCTGTGCGTTCATAAATTAGAACTTAAAAGTACTCAACTATATATTGGGTAATATTTAAAATTTATTATAAAACGATAAACTATTATTTAGTTTTGCAATGTACTCTAGTTTAGCGTAAGAAATAAAATATAAAAGTTAAAAATGTTGCCTGCGTAAAACATGGAAATTTCTATTCATAATACATTCATATTCAAGTGCCACTTTATACCCGTAACTTTTCCATTTTATGGAAATTGATAATACTGTACCGTCATTGAATATGAAAATCCTAACATAACAGTTTATACCTGAATTTAAATATTCAAGGTTGCTTATAAAAAATATATATCATTATAATAAAGATTCTTATGTTTGACCGTAGACTTGCGACTTGCTAAGATATTAGTAATTGTGGATTACCCTTCGTAAGTTTGACAATATCGTCTTATTCATTTTATTCTTGATCTAAATATATTGATATTTATATATTTATAATATCAATGATCTAAATATATTGATATTTATATATTTATAATATCAATATATTTAGATCAAGAATGAAATTAACAAGATAATATTTTAAACCCAAGGTAATCGTCGTCACGAACACTTCAACCAAAAGACGTTTACTGCTAGCACTCAAATATCGGTTTTCCCTTTCTTACTGTTTCCTGCGACCTTTACATTTGAGTTCTTTATGTCATTACTGGCAACCGAAACACCAACTAGTAAAAAAATTACCTTAGTATTAGCCGCACTAGACGTAAAGATATTACGAAGCTTTTAGTCCTACTATCATTTTAACCAGCTATGCAACATAACTGTCTACAACTCCAAAGGTGGGTTCTCCAGTTAAGTGTCAATCTAAAAAAAAATCCTAAATTTTTACCTATTACTTTTCCGGAATTCTATTTCGTTGCTTACATTGCTTTTGTTCTTAATTAAAAATTGGTGTTAGCCAATCAAGCAGCAACAGCTTCGGTAATTCGTCATATTCCATCTCCATCTGCGCATGAGGTAGTGCACCCTTTTACGGCCTTCAAGACGTCAGATTATCCCGAATTTTTCACCTATGAAAGCTAGGCAAGCTTTCTTGAAGGAAGAAAACTCTTAAACTCCTTATCTTTAGGAATGAGCGGAAGCGCATTATATGCTATAAATTAAAATTAAGTTTGACATAAATTAGACAATGCGATAATGGCTTTTAATTTATTTAGGATATTTTATTTATTCAGTAGTACTTTTTAAAAACAGTAGTTACGTTTATCTTTTAAATAATACAGTTTTTTATGGATTAAATCACTTTGCAAACCCATCCGAGGGTCCATGATTCCGGAAAGAAAGACTTGGGAAGCCGTATTTTTACTGAAATTTTGACTTTGATGACAAAGCAGTTGGATAAAAATGTAAGGTAGCCTATTACTATCCACTACGGTTGGCCCGGTGTATTCCTTAAAAAGTAGCAAGTAATTAAGGAGCGCCAGGTTTGACTCTAGCTTCCACCTATTGTGGGAAGAAAAAGTGTCTTTTACTTAACATACATATTCTACAAGGAACAAAATCATGGAACAAGCGACTCACTGCCAAGCCGTCAAGTAATTCAGCTTACTAGTTCATACGAAGAATATAGAACCCTTTTCGGAACTGGTGGAACTAAATCGTAACGGAAGTAAACCATTAAACTTGTTCTGAGACTTTTTGTGGTTCGGTTATATAATACTAAAAAATATAATATAATTTATTAACAGACAAATTATAGGAAATACTTATATTTGTGAAAGACTTACTTAAATGGTTTTCTACGTAGTTTGATAGGTAAGACGTAAATTACAGTTTACAATAAATATTATAAATATAAATATCAGAACAGCCCAATCTGTTGTTGAAGTTAGTGCCGTTCGTACTTCGGTAGCGCCAAGACGGAGCTCAGATTCCATACTCACATCTGTTCTTTTAAACGTAACCATTAGAAAGTACAATAAATTACAACAAATATAGAAACAAAAAAAATGTTCACAACAAAATTAATCGTAACTTAGAATTAACATCAAAAGAAAACTTGTTTTTTTGTGATGACTAAGTCTGAAGACTTACTATTTCATCATCAAAGACCAAATACTATCATATATTTGCAAAGAATTATCGGTATTACTGTTATAATTAAATTGTATAAGGTTAGTACAACGTTTTTTATCTATGAGTATTTTTTAATTATTTATTTAACTTTCTGCCCAAACACAAGTATGCAAAGATGAGCTTAATGCCTTAGGCATTATCTCCCAGCTTACCTTAGGGTGGTTAGGATAAACTAAGGTAGGTGCACTGTAAACAAAAATCATAATAATTTATAGGGTATAATTAAATGCAAAATCTGAAAGAAACGTATGTTAGCATTAACCTTATCAACAATTTCAAAACTAATGTAAGTACAAGAAAAACTATGACCAGAGCTGTATTTTTAGTCGAATTGTAATTGTTTAAGTAACATTTCATTAAAATAGTTCAAGTATCTCATTTTTAACATACAGATATAGAATGAAAAGCTGACTTTATTTCACTTTATTAATGTTCAGGCAGCGATTAAATTCAAATGTGTGACGGTATGATCTTTGGTTATATATTTCTTCATTTCATAAATAAAATAAATATCTTCAAAACAACGTAACACGTATCAAAAACCACCACGACTTTGCTTCCTTGCGTTCACAGATAAATTGGGTTTATGGTTAAAGTTATGATTCCGAAAAAGGAATAGTTTTTCTTATAAAACATTTGTTTAAAGTAGAAGTTTAGAAACGCACTCATGAAATAATGTAAATATATGCAACGAGAAGATAAAGTTGTGCTTCAGGAAACATATTACAACTGGACTGTGCTTTCTCATTAAATTTTAAGCCGCCTCTTTGGGATACATATTTACTCTAAACAGCTTCGTCAGCCCTCGTTGATAATTCCCATATTACGCTCAAATTACCAGGTGAATTCTGCGATAATCTACATATTTAATCTGTATGATAAATACCTATGTGTGCTTTCATTAATTATCAATTAATCAACCATCCTTGCTATTTAATTTGACATATTAACAGAATTTTACAATTTAAACAACTCGTATGTATTCAAAAGGAGGACGTGACTGAAGCATTTTCTATGAACAATGCAACAAGGTTCAGCTTTATACAAAAATCTGCAACGATACAAGATAAAATTTTGGAAACCTAAAATAATTGTAACATAAACTCTTAACATGTGTGTTTTTATGTTGCAATTCCATTCACGCATCTTTGCTTTTAATTATAAAGCTCTCGCTGTAAAGCTCTCACCACATTGTTTCAGTTGCGCGATGTTACACAAAGAAGTAATTATAGCATTGCAGGCAATTTTGAAAAAGTTATTTAAATATTCTCTTTGTACAACGAGTTACAAGTTCGTCGGATTAACAAGAATAGTTAAGAGCAGGCTTATTTCCATAATTGCCGCATGAGCTTCAGCTCAATTCCATCGGGAAAAATATCAAGCAATACAAAGGTTATTTCGGTCCTACTTATTTAAAAAAAAGTTAAGTAAAACCCAAATAACCTTAAATAAAGAAAGCGTGAGATGCTAATGTTTCACCTGCCAGATTTTACGTAGGGGAGATTAATCATAGCTGTCGGTAGAGAAGCTCAATGGTAACTAACCATCTTAAGGTATAATAACTAAATAATACATACAAGGATATTAGTTTAAATATTTTTAACTATTTCATAATTCTTTTAAACAGAAGATAATAACAATAATATAATAATAATAAAATGCTTTATTAGTACAAATTAAATGAGTTTTACAAAAGAATCGGTCAGACATACAGGGGTTTTTTATTTATTTCCACAATAGTATCAGCTGGTACTTAAATAGGCTTAACCTGTGCTAAAGTACCAGCAACCTTCCAATTGACAATTGTTTTATTGAAATAACAAAAGACTGTTACACCGAATAGTTTGTATCTACCATGACATATTTTGGACGTCTTAGAAAAAAATTATATATTTAAAAAATTACATATTTGTGTACGTGAGTGGATCTACGTGTGTTTTATTCCTTTATAGAGTTCCATGAAGAAGATCTTTTGTTTCTTGATATGTCTGTTTTAAAAGTCAGTTTTAAACTATCTCTTTTCAAACATGTTCATTTTTGTGGTGTATTTTTAGTATCTTATTAATTTTGTTGTATATAAAACATCCTAGATGGTAATAGAAATTGTAACTGAATCGAGTTTTACATTTTAAGTCCAAGGTATTCTGAATATTCGTTTGTCAGTTCGTTATGAAGCATCTTGTATAGTCGTAGAGCCGTCAGAGTGTTGCTGCAAAGCAACTTGAAGCGCAAACATTTGACGCACAGTCAAATCTTCACATTCTTTGTAGAGATCTTTTGTTGGGAATCGAAAAGATTTTTTCATTATTACATTTAGTACTGCTCTCTGTGCTCTCTCTAATTTAATTATTTGAATCTTTGCACCCCATACTAGAATGCAGTAGCCAAGTATCGATTGACACAAGGCAAAGTAAATCATTTTGAGTATATTACGCTCTGCGATGTTTCTTAAGTATTTGAATACATACATTAGTTTTCTTGCCCTATTTGTAAGAATTTGAATGTGAGATTTAAAGTTAAGATACTCATCTAGAGTAATACCTAAATATGTTATAATAGAAACATTTTCTATATAAGGGCAGTCACATACATATGGATTTCCAAAAGCGTGATTATAAACAGGTATATTCAATGATCTTGCGTCACTACGATGTTTTCTTTGGAGACTAAACATTAGATGTTTGGTTTTTTCGATATTGAGCGAAAATTTGTTTTGAGACAACCATTTGTAAATTATGTCAAAACCTGATTCCGCGATCTTAAAGGTGTTTTCCCAATTGTCTGAAGAAAATACTAATGCCGTATCATCTACAGAGGCAACGAGTGAACCATCTCATCATCATCATCATTATCATCAGCCCCTGACAGTCCACTGCTGGACATAGGCCTCCTCTAATACACCGCTATTCCTTAGGAGGTTTGGACCGTATACCACCATGCTGGTCCAATGCAGGTTGGTGGGTTGACCGACTTTTTACATGCCCATCCGACGCATGGATCATCTTACTTTTCAGACAATTCAATGATCGGCCTAAATTGCCATAACCAACAAGGTAACAACAATGAAAATTTTTTGAGTCCCCGCAGGATTCTAACCCACGACCTCCAGTTTCAAAAACATACGCCCATACCACTAGGCAACGTAGGCAGTGAACCATCTGCCAGATTTATATCACACATCTCATTTATATATATGGAAAACAATGTGGGTCCAATAATGCTTCCTTCGGGAAATCCCTGCTCTATGATAAGTTCATTGCTGACTTGATCATTTATAATTACTCTCTGAGTGCGATTTGTAAGGTAACTTTAAAATAGATTCAACTGGGTTTCTCTTATAACGATTTTCTCTAATTCTTCCACTAATTTAGAAATCGACACAGTATCGGCTTTGGCCAAATCAAGAAAAATTACTAAACACTTTTTTCCTTTATCTAAAGCTTCTACAATATAATTCGTAAGATTATGAATTGCATCACAGGTCGACTTTTTCTTTCGAAAACCAAATTGTCTATCAGAAAGGATGTTACTTCTTTTGTAGGTGGTCTTTCATAATCTTTTCGAAAATCTTGGATTTAGAGGGGAATATTGAAATTAGTCTATAATTATTGTTCATACTTTTATAGCCAGATTTATTTATTGGATGTATGAGTGCCTTTTCGATAAGTCGGGGAATACACCCGTTTTTATGCACAAATTTACTAAAAAGGTTAGTGGTGGCGCGATAGTCATTTGATTACTTCGATGGCATTTCATCTCAAGCTATTAGCTTAGATGTAATGCCATCGACGCCAATTGCACAGTCAGTACGTAGCGAATCTATCATATGTTTTACTTTCTCCTCATCGGTATCTAGCAACACAAACGAGTCTGCTATAGATGGTTTTACATTTTTGTTATTAGACAATACATTCACTCTGTTTGAGATACCTTCTCCAAAGCTAATAAAGTAATGGTTAATTTCATTTAGCGATTTTATGGGATCTTCATTTGTTTTTAATAATTCAGCTGCAGAAGATGTTATTTTGGTCCTGTCGCATGCTTCCTTTATAACATTCCATAATTTTTGGACTAGATTTGGCTTTCATTACTTCTTCCTACTCGTACTGCATTTTCAGTTTCTTCAATAAATTGTTGCAAAAGTTTCGATATCGCCTATATGAAATTTTAAGATTTCATCTTGATGTTTCATTTTCTTGTACATTCTATCTCGAACTCTCATACATTTTAAGATACCTGGTGTAATCCAAGGTTTTATTATTCTCATTTGATGTGGAACGACGTTAATTTTGGAACTTATCTTTAGAATAGATGTAGCTTCAATGGTAGTGGAAATAAGTAAAACAATAAATCAATGTATGTGCAGGATATATGCAGAACTAATATATATAATGTTCTAAAAATCTCTCAAAAATCATTTAGTGAAATATTAAATGTGTAAAAAGGATTATTATATTTATCATTAATAGTGGCATTAAAAACGTAATTTTCTCTCTTCACAAGCTTAGTTGAGACGTTATAGCTCATTTGTTCACCATGTCAACATGCAGATAGTATTTTTAGAATGCACCGTTTGTAAACACCTTCGGATTTAATAGGTTTGAGGTGTAACATACCATTTCTACAGTTAGTGTGCCGATTTGCGGCGTTTTAAGCTGCTTTCCTTAAGGTATTGCGTTTTACTAACCGTCAGGTGAACGTCCTGTCATCACATTGCTATAACAAAAAAAAAAATTAATTCATAAGGCATCTTTATTCATGGGATATTAAATTTGATTTAGATTATTTATTTTTATGAAAAAATATACTACATTTTAATTACAGATGAATTATAGGAATTAATTATGTTTGCGAAAGACTTACAGTAATGGTTTTGCACGTAAATTTGATAGATGTAACGTAAAATATAGGTTACAATAAATATAAATTGTAATATATATAAGAATAGCCCAATCTAGAAATTAGCCTCCTCATTGCTTTGAAAGTCGTTATAAAGCCAACCAAGCTAACTTTACTAATACAAAGTTTATAACAAGCTATTTAATAGAGTTTCCTGGACACTTTCTATGCGTATTCATATTAGTTTTTAATTATTGACAATAAATTTTACATTTTATTGACAATTATGAATTGTAAATTTTTCAATTAAAAGAAATTGAAATTGTAAAACTAATTATCATGAGAAATGTCCGCAAGGTCTGTGGAAATATGCTGTATAGTATAACATAAATGAGGAGTTCATATTATATGTGCCTATCATAAGAAACAAAGTTTTATGGCTTTGCTTTACGTATTTTTTTCCATATTTTTATAGCTTACGCAGGCAGACGAGCATTCGGGCCACCTGATGGGAAGGGTCACCGACACCCAAAGACATTAGGCAATACCAGCGCTACCGCTAACGCGCTGCCTACCGTGAGACATAGGATGTTAAGTCTCGTTTACCCAGTAAATACGCTTGCTACGGTGCCCTTCAAACCGGAACACAGCAGTGTTTTCACACTACTGCTTCGCGGCAGAAATAGGCACCGCGGTGGTACCCACCCAGATGGTCTCCTGTACCACCGACGATACTGACTTTTATCACCTATTTTAACCCTTTTGCCCACTTTTATCACAACAATTAAAGAAAAGACGACAGACAGATAGAATAACTTTCACATTTACAATATTAGTATGGATTGTTCATGTATTTAATCGCTTTTACTGCGTGTTTAAAAAAATATGTATTAATGCAAACCCATAAATACTTTAATGTATACATTGTAGAGAATGCAAAAGTTTAAAGTTAATTTTAAGCAGCGATGTAAATTTACGAATCAAAAGTAATAAAAAAAAATCTGTATGTTTTGACAATAAACTAAGATTATTTCTATGAGACACTGAAAAGGTCATGGAAGTATTCGAAAGAAAGTTGCATTTTATTTTAAATTTTGAAACTACCGCTTTTTTGAAATAACAAAAAAATAGTAGTCAAGATTGAAAAAACTGGTCATGTTTTTTATTAAAGTTCTATTTGTGTTTGATAAAAATGAATTTGATAGATTTTTGATTCGAACTCTGGTAACATGATAATAAAAATCAGGTACAATAAAAGTTGTTCTAAATTCTGTTCACGCCACGAAGTCATGATAACCCAATAAATTACAAAACTGAATTGCTCACGGGAGTAATATAAACCATAGTTAGTTTTATAAGAATTTTTTAATCCACTTCTTCAAAATTAAATACTGTATTTTATCTTTGCTCGTAACACATTAGGCATTAAATAAAGTAGCTATAGTTAAATGATACAGTGGGAACAAAAACGATGAGGGGACAAATTTCATGTATAGATTTAAACTTTTACTAACCGAAAATATTCATAAGGGATAAAGTTTTATTTCTCAATAAGGGCGTTTAAATTTAAAATATTTATCCTTAATCACATGTTAAGATTACCTCACACTTTTTACTTATATATTACTTAAGGTTAAGATAAATCGAGTATACAAAGGCAAATTTAATAATAACTTATTTTTCTTATAATTTTCTCTAAAACAAAGCAGAAGGTAAGAAAGTATAAAACGGTGAAAATTTTTAACCTAGCTGGTTAAAAATTTATTTGAGTTTGAGAGTAAACAAACTCTCACCTTAGGAGTGCAATACGTATAGTTTCCGCAATTATGTTTCAGACATAAATTTAAAAAAATATTTTCGGAACTGTACAGGCATAACAAAAAAAACGTTTAATTCTACACCAAAAGGACGAAAAGGAACCAAAAGATAGTAAACAGGTTTTAAAAAAATAATTTTATAGCATCGTTAAAACTAAATGTAATGCTTTCTGAACTTACTTGCTAGTCATTATCGTTAAATTGTGATGAAATAACACAATCGTACTTTTGTTCTGGATAAGAGAAAAACGTAAAAAAAGCTCGATGAAACATGTGTTTACGTTTAATACTTACGTATATCGCATTTATTTAGGTAGGAGTTAGGAAGAAATAGGGATTAAAACTTTACCAGCGGTGTTATATTTACAATAATAAACAAGTTAAATTAAATAAAAAAACGGACCTCCTTCAAACGGTGTGTAACTTTTTATATTTTGACATCACTACTCGAAAGAAAACGTATTTATAAAAAAAGCCACCCCGTAGCCTATTAGTACCGGCCCTTTCGTAGCAAACCGGCGGTTATGGATTTGAATCTTACGGGAAAACAAATTTATTTTCTGATGGCTAGGTCAATTTGGGCCGATCTCTCAACCGTCTGAAAAGTAAGATGATCCATGCGTCCAATGGCTATGTAAGATATGGGTGCCGGTTGTAATTTCAATCTTTATAATTTATAGGTTGTCAGTGCCTTTTAATTAATTGAGAAGCCATTCATGGGATGCAGTTAATACTTTGGATTGTGGATACAGTCAGTTAATTTTTTTTTCTTTTGCATATGCAGGCAGACGAGCAGTCGGGGCCACCTAATGGAAAGTGGTCACCGACGCCCATAGACATTACGGCTACAGGTATAAGCAACGTGAGACAAAGGATGTTGAGTCTCGTATACCCAGTAAATATGCTGGCTACGATGCCCTCCAAACCGGAACACAGTAGTGTTTTCACACTACAGCTTTGCGGTAGAAATAGGCGCCGCGGTGGTACCCACCCAGACGGTCCCTTGTAAAAAGGGGACCTACCACCGGTAAGTAAATTTGAGTAAAACTTGTTATTTAGGTGAATCTGAATAAAACTTAAAGTTTCATAATAACTTTAAAATTCGCTATGAGAAATAAATATTTAACAAAAAACGGCAACATATGGCCAAAATTACCTACGGTTAAAAAATTATTAAAATTTGATCTCTAAGAACGGGTCAACAAGATAACACCTATATATTCATATTTTTGTGTTATCATTACTGTGTTCTTGTATATAAGGGTAAATACAATAAAATACGAACAAAGTAGCTCTTGTCTGCTCATCTAGCTCACGTTATTTTTAAAAAAAAAATTAAATACCTCTAGAATTGAAAAAAAAACAATTTTAAATACTATTAAAACATCATCGCTCCGTACATGAATTTCAGATATAACGCGTAAGTTTTAAATAAATGTATACTGTTGTGTATAACGAAATTGCCTACAATTAATAATTTTTACATTTATCAAAACAGTTAAATACATAACTAAGGTGTAAGCTTTCATTTTGTGGTAGCTTTTTTAATTTGACGGAATACCTTTATAATCGGACTGTTATCATAATTTACAAGTATACTCAAAAATATACTTGTAAATTCTTATAGCAGTAAATAAATATGACCCACTTCTAAAAGTATATACGGCTATAACGTGCCCTCTGCAAGGAACTGCCCCGAGATTTCCGCCACTGCATTTTAAATCTCTAGTATCTTTTAAGGTATTCATTTTATTAAAATGTCATGTATGACATGTTTTATGCACATAGAATAATGATTTTTTTAAATGCATTTACTTTTGTGTTATATTACACAGTATAACCTCAATGAGATGATCCTATGATAATTTTATTTAAATATAAACATGCTCTCGCAGACTTAATTATAAACCATTTTAAGAAGTGTAGTTATTTTAACTAAGTCTATCTTATACAGTTTCAGCAGCGTTTGCAATTTAATCGCAAGAGGTTGTGATTGTTGGTGCCTTAGATAAAACTATACAATAAATAAATAGGATCACATGACAGCTAATACCTATCATTTAAAAAAAGAATGAACAAAATCGGAGTCCTAGGAGCGAAGCAACGAGGTAACATTAAAAATTTATGTATGTAGTACGCTCCGAATTGAGTCCCTTCTACTTATGGGTAGTCTCGGTCATACATGTTTACCAAGAGAATCACTTAACCTTACGCTTTCAGCTAAAACACTCAAAGAATTGAGGAGAAACAAATGAAAACCTGTTAAAGTTTTAACATAGTGTTATGATGTCACCCATTGTGTCATACTAAATCGTATGCACTACAGAACTAAGCTTTTGAAAGGAAAAAAATAAAGGTATTATGCCCATCGTGTCTTATATTATAACGTTTTCATATAGAGAAAAAATCATGTTATAGACACAAGCAACAAACGTTGATTTAAGCACAAGAGTCCATTTAATCCGGGAATTTAAAACCAAAAATTAATCTTGAAAAAATAAATAGGTTTTAATCAACTTCAAAATGAAGTGTTTGATAAGAGAAAACATTAGCCAAAAACAAAATCAGGTACCTTGTTACAGGTTGTCTATTCAAAAATCACGCATTTATTTAAATATTTCAATAAGTAAATCAAAATCTTAATTTAAGTTATTTATACGTCCGTTAATAACAATAATGTATCCCGTTTTCTTAATACTAAATTAACTTGTTTAGACTAATAATAGAACCTTAATTAACAAAGTGAGCCTTTGTTATGTCCGCGATCCAATTGATCTTATGCATATGCGCCTGTACGAACAGAATTTATTAATGTTTGGCTCATTACCTATTATAAACAAATTAAAAGGAGCATAGAGCTGACATCGTTCCAGATCCTGACTGTCAAATTAAATTAACAATTAAATTTATATAACTAATCACAAAACTCTGTAGAACGCAATTAATTTTAAAATTGTTAGCTGAAGATATTTTGATATTCTAAAGTTATTAGCAAATGGGCACTTACATAGAAAAGGATAACATACTCAACAGATAACAACATCGTCAGAAATAATTAGTTTTATATAAACTTCACAAACAAAAGTTAATGTTATATTATTCAAAGTTCTTGTACACTTTCTTCTTACTTTTTTCTCGGATCGAGTTTCACATTTTTGGCTAAGGATAAACAAAAATTTTAAATAGTCTCTTTTTGACAAACTTCCTAAAAGAAGGAGGTACGCAATTCTGAGCCCATGTTTTTTTAAATATTATTGTTACCTCGCTGCTTTGCTCTTAGTGCTCCGATTTGGTTTATTCTTTAAGCCAAAAAGGTAATCGCTATATCCTTTACATCAAAATATACCATATTATAAGCATTCATCATCATCAGCCTGTGTAAGTCCACTGCTGCATCCAGCCTACACCGGCCACTTTGCCAATGTCGTCACTCCATCTTGCCTTAGGGCGTCCTACGCTACATCAAAATAGACCACACCTATAGTAAAACCGTTTAGAGATATCCTGAAAGGTTGGCTAAGTAGCCTTTGTAATTATCCTAATGTACTAAAAACGTAACAAGATATCCAGAGTATTATCATCATCATCAGCCTGTGATAGTCCACTGCTGGACAAAGGCCTCCCCTAATACACCCCTATCAATTAGGGAGTTTTGGACCGTATCCAACCACGCTGGTTGTTGGGTGGACCAACTTTTAACATGCCCATCCGACGCATGGATCATCTTACTTTTCAGACAATTGGTGATCGGCTCTATTGCCTAACCGACCAGGAAACAGCTACGAAAATTTATCGAGTCCCCGCAGGATTCGAACCCACGACCTCCGGTTTTTAAAACACTCGCCTGTACCACTAGGCTACGGAGGCAGTTGGTAACAATACTTTTTTTCTAATTTTAAGATTTTTATTGCTATGTAGATCGCAAAGGGTACATTTTTTTGTGCATAAACAAATAATTGATCATTTCAGAACGATAACACAATACCGTCGTCCCAAAGTATGCAAAGCTTTTACTTTGCAACTAGAAGACTGATAAATACATAGACTTACCTTCCTTTTCTAAATAAAGCGTATTATACAGATACTTATTATATGGTAGGAATCGAATCCACACGCTTTGGCACAATTGTTAGCGTGAGTGGTTAATATTAATTTATGTAGAATTTACTGTACGAAAACTTTTGAAATTTTCTAAGTTACCCACACCACCTGCTAGCTAAATATCAATACTGCATGGACTGTTAATATCTAAACACTTACAACTACCAATTGTCAATACAACATCTTCGGAGGATAATGCTGCAAAAATAGATTGAGTAACTTGGCGTGGCAAAACATGAGTAACTCTTTTTAATAGATGGCAACAAAGATCAGTCTTAAAGCGTCTAGCCCTATGTCTAACAGTGGACTGCTAGAGGCTGTTTATGATGATGATGAAACTTAAGTTTTTTTTTAAATATTAAAATTAGAAAACATTAGTGTTAATACGAATAGATGAATTGTCACCAAGATATCAAATTAAAACAACATACAAACAACGCCATTTCATTACTATGAGTTATTTTGTTTATATTTATTCGAATTCGAAGTCAGGAATTGAGTATCGTGTTTCAGTATAGTGTTGTAAAAGGAAAGATAAAATATAACATTTAATGATTTTTAAAAGATTTAAAAAAGCTTTCAAGAAACTTTTACGTATTGATTTTAATAATATTAGTTTTAATAATAGTATAAATATTATTTAATATACGCACACTGATAATGAGCTGCTCGCTCTAGGTTTTCATATATACGCTAGATAAGAACGTGTAATAATTATATTAAAATTTGTATGTGATAATGTATGTAAGAGTCGTTTATTTTTTATAACGTGAAGGTTTCCCAAGGGAGTATTTCAAAGATTGTTTTGTCAAACGATATTTCAGGTATCTTGTTTGTTTTACTTCTGCCTTTAAATAAGCTCTCAAATGCTGTAATTTTGCTTATTAAATAAAAAAAACTGAAGTGCAAGGCTGTACGTATGAATTTCTATATTTTTTTGCATTCAAATTTCTCTTGAATTTAAATAGTGAACTTTTTGCAGAACTCCTACCATAATGTTTCTGAAGCGCTATGTTGCACAAGGGTAAAATTGTATGTGTCTTTTGCAAAAATGTTAGTATATTTTAAAAGGCATTTGTTTTAGATGAAGAATGTTTCTGGTAAAACTGTAAAAAGTATACCATATATTTAATATTAACGTTCAAAAGAAGTAACTATAGCACAAAATTTAAGCAAGCGGTCTGTGTTACAAATTGTTGCAATTTTATCATTATTTTTTATAATTTAAATCGTGATAAGTATAAAACAAATCAAAATGAAGTGCCAAATACATTATCTACTCACTTTTATTTGGTGAATTACGAATTATACCTAGGTAGGCTAGGTACTCATGTTACATTATAATCGCTGCTTGTAAAATAACTACACTGCATATACCCTTTTTATACTGCTCAATTTTTCTAAAATTATTTTTAAAACAATGTCAAACGCAATACACAACGCAACAATGTCAAACGCATAATAATATCTACATCTGTACTACTTCGGGTGTTACTTGGTATTCAAGTGTTTTGAGACAAAGTGTAGCTATAATAATTGCAAGTATGTTAACCTAGACCGATCTATTTGGTATATTTGAATTGAAATATTAGTAGCTTACCTAATTATGTTTCGATATAAAATCAAAAAAATATATAAAATCCAAGGGTCACCACATTTAAGTACGAAAATAATGAAGTTCAAAATTATTTATGTTTGTATCACTTATTAATCTGAAAATTGAAATTTTTATGCTTCAAAAATATATTTCTAAGCCATACGAATAATTCTTCATAATAAGAACACCTAAATAACAAGTTTACTCACAAATTAATGTCACTCAAAGTGTGAAATTTTGCTTAATTCAGCGAGAACTTCATGGAAACCAATTTAAATTTACAGCCAGGTAGAACATCCCATTTAATTACACCGAGCATTAAACGCGAACACGAATAATACATTTCTATATTCAACAGAGTTTACTCAAATAAACGTATTATATGAAGTCAAGGTAACTGTTATATGTACGAAGAGATCTTTGAGTTTTAAGGTATAAATAACCCGTTTTTTTTGTAAATACTGATTTGTTTGTAAACACGCAACTTCTTGTTAAAAAATTAATTAAACTTCAAGTGTATAAAACTGTTTCAAACGAATAATCTCAAGCATTATCTAAAAAAAATATTATTAATCGGGAAATTGGCATAAATATTTTTACGAACTGCCTCGCTAGCCTAGTGGTATAGGCGTGTGCTTTAGAATCCGGAGGTCGTGGGTTCGAATCCTGCAGGGACTCACAAATTTTTCATTCTTGTTTCCCTAGTTGGTTAGGCAATTTGAGGCTGATTTGTCTGAAAAGTAAGATGATCCATGCGTCGGATGGGCATGTAAAGTCGGTCCACCCACCAACCCGCATTGGACCAGCGTGGTGGGTATGGTCCAAAACCCCTAATGGATAGGTGTATTAGGGGAGCCTATGTCCAGCAGTGGACTATCAAAGGCTGATGATGAAATTTTACTCATTTGTCAAACCGTTTATACCTTGGAGCCTTAAATATGTAAGTTAAAAAGTTATTCGCAGCTAAGTTAGCCTTCCTTAGGAGGTAAGGAGGTTTTGGTCTGGCCAAGTAACTTTTTACAAATAAAATACGTATCAAATGTAGCGAAATAAACATACTTTTTAATATTATTAGATATTGGTGCTTATCATATTTGGGTTAAAGTTTGATACTGATAACAAGTTTCTCTTCTGGCGTATATAGAACTTTTAATATAATTTCACATGAATGCACTAGAAGTAAAAAAAAGCTATGATAGAAAGAAAAAATGTATGAATAATTATAAAGAAAAGTTAATAGTGTGACAATTATAAAAATGACACTTTTGGAACTCTGATTCTTTGAAAATGTAGTATATTTGTTTTGTCAAAATCGTAAATTTACGTAGATCTACATTTATAATCGAAAATACTTTAAGTTGAATAGAAGAAATATACGAATAATAGAAAATAGTTTTCGACGCATGAATGCTTTTATAACACTTTTACATTCGAGCGTCTCTTTAGTTTCATTAAGGAGAAACAAAACATTATTTATGGTAATGGTAGCGTTTATAGCATATCATTACCAACATATAAAACATTAAGAATAATTTGGTTATGGCAATTTGGGCTAATCACCGAATTGACTAAAAAGTAAGATGATCCTTGCGTCCCGCATTGGACCGGCGTGGTGATACGGTAAAAACCCTCTAATGAAAAAGGCGTGCATTAGGGGAGGCCTATGTCCAGCAGGGGGCTAACACAGGCTGAGAATGATGTATGTAGGCTGTAATTTTAATGTTAGTTAATAAAATTTAACCAAGTCAACGTAGCAATAAGCTCTTCTTCTTGAAATATGTTTATATCTACGATACATTTCTGTTCTGATCTAAATGTATGTAAATATTTAGATTTGTTGTTCTAACTATGTAAAATAAATATTTATATAAATAATATTATTAATATATATTTGTAGTTAATGTTAACTTACCAGCTACTTTGGGGAAGGGGGTTTTATTTTATATCGTTATATAGAAACAAATAAATTAATATTAAGATTTGTCGTTTGTCAGCAATCCCTAAATCGTAATGATTCCTAACTGCAGTATCTCTGAAAGATAATTAAACGAATTGCACATCTTGTGTATACACTAACATGCTATTAGTAAGCTCCACACATTATCCCTCTGATAAATACCGCCTCGACGCTGAATATCCTCGATAATGAATATTGTGCGACCACATATTGGTAGATGTATTTTATTTGAGCCATTACATACATAAAATGCCGAATGCATAGTCAGTCTGAATTTTAAGTTTTTGATGTGAACGTGCGTTGCATGTATTTTAGTGTATAAGGAAACAGTTTTTCAGGATCATGATATCTTAAGTACTCAAAATATTATTTTTAATCTATATATATGTTTGCACTAGTTTGTAGATGCTAGGAGCACAACAATTACGTAGCCTATGAATATTATATTATTATATCAATAAATTTATATTAATACTTATATGTATGTCAATTAATTTGTATTTCGAAAAAATGGCTATTTATTAAGACTTTTGGCTCGCCTTAAAATAACAGTTTTGTTTTAATATTTAAATACAGTGGTGAGAATTTTGTAACAAGTTTTATATATATATATATATATATATATATATATATATTTATATATATATATGTATATAAAACACATAAAACATGAATCGCATTATACGTAAATCATGGCACGCTTTTTTCTTTGGCCATTGTACTTAAAAAAATGTATCTTACTTGTCCTTGGTACTATATTTGAGAACTATGCAAACGACATACTTTAAAGTTTTAATAACAGAATGCTTGTATTTCTCTCTAAATAATTTGATACCATCTTCATAGCTTAACTTTACTTGTCAAGTAAAACACTTTTATATTGTGATAACAATAGTTGTGTCAAATCTTAGTGCAACTAATAGAATTTGCTTTGTAATTTAGTTGTTCAATAAATTTACTTTTTAATCAACAACAGCATTTTAATTAAAAATGAACATATTTTACACATTTTGTGCACAACATAAAAATTTGTTAAACTCGACGACGATTGGTATTTATAGTTCAAACATTTAAAAAAAAATTAATGGGAGGACTATAAACGAGTGCGTTTTAACGCCATCACATTAAACCATATTTTAACTTTAAATATGAAACATTCGTTGTGGAGGACTCGCGTACATTGTTTTAGTTCCACGCAAATTACACAAAGAGGTAATTGTGGCGCGGCACGGGCCTTTGAAACAGTAAGCACATATTTTTTTAAACTAACTTCGTTGTATGTGCACAACGTCTTTTTATACGGAAAACACAACAATATTTATAATCTTCACTAAAATGTAAAAGAAGGAAATAAGCAGCGCAAAAAGTAACGTGTTCCGTTGCTGTACAGGAGTGGGAACTGCGGCTAGTGCACTGTAGGTACGCTCTGTTACATCTCCATTATACATGAGATAGCCTTGACTTAAATGCCGCATCAGCACCATCGAAGTTAGTAGACAGTCCCAAGGGCACAGCCCATCTTACTCAATCGTAATCCATCATCTAGGGTACATAAAGATGAAAGAAAATGCTGAATTAGTAACAGTATTCTGGACGCCGTGACCCAACAGCCCTAAAATTAATTTATTAAAAGTGCCGGTGCTTGTATTTAACTATAAAATTGTTCATTAAGAATTTATTATGATATTTGAGACTTTTTTATTTTTGGCATACTTACGTTAATTAGGGTTAAATACATAAGCTTTTCTGAATTTATTATTCATATCATGGAATATATGGAAAATAGCACCTTCTTATTTTTAAACTATTTCGATGATTACTTTAAGTACAGTCCAGTTTGTAACAAACGATTTTTAGTAGTAATACTCGTGTTAGCGGAATAGCTAAACTGCTCTAAGGATGTTCTTAACTAAATTCTCTACAATACTCGTTCAAATGCCTTGCCTCCTTAAGTTAACATAAGACTAGTGCATTTAAATTTATGGAACTGAAATAGACGAAATACCAATTTTAATAGGGGAAAATCCTTATTAAAATTGGTATAAAGCACATTGTCATTTTATTTTAATTTAATTTTAGTAAAAATTTTCCTCCTTCTTTTGGAGTGTCGGTTAAAAAAGAAATGATCTTTTATCCTATGTCAAAAGCAGTTAAGGAACATGACCGTACCATATTAGTCGTACAATATCTTAT
This sequence comes from Lamproptera curius, assembly GCA_029286875.1. Classification (NCBI taxonomy): domain Eukaryota; kingdom Metazoa; phylum Arthropoda; class Insecta; order Lepidoptera; family Papilionidae; genus Lamproptera; species Lamproptera curius. The sequence goes on from JAGSMT010000069.1 coordinate 1,338,584, forward strand.
CTCAGTTCATCATACTTTTTAAAATAAGCTTAAATTGTAGTAAGTCCGTCCAAATATTTCGGAATACTGTATGCATGATAGAATTTTGGGAGGGACGTATTCTTTATAGATTTTTTATTGCTTTTTTTAATACTTATGTGTTTAAGTTTAAGCATACTTTATTGCATTTTTAAGATATTGAACAAAATATAAAACACCTGAATATTTTTTTTTTTGTTTTCAAATCAGTTCATTTGCCTTTAATAAATTTAAGCATAACATATTCGTACTTTATTTAGCTCGGTATCAAAACGTCTATATTCTAAAACAGTAATTTAACCTGTAAAGAATAACATTAGAGTTATATAGTATTAGAAATATCAAATAAACATTTATTATTCAAGCAAAGACTACTTGCAGTACAAAATTATATCTTTATTCACCAAAGCTTCTCCGAGTCACAAAATTTCATTAAAAGTTTTAACTAATTCTAGATTCGTTGCTTGATAGATATTAAGACAAAAGTTGGTTGTGCTATTTTTCTTGCTATTTACATAAACGAAGTTAAAGTATGTAATAATTGTTAATATTGAAACATTTTAGAAATATTTTGTAATAACAAGGTTTTAATAACTTTTGAAAATTTACAAACCGTAATTATATTGTATCGTTCCGACAGTTTTCGACTTCGTTCGAAACTATATGTTAAATATAATTAAACTGGCATTGTATTTAAAAATGAAATATATTAGCTTAAAAGTAAATTGTCAGAGTTTACTTGCGTAGATGTATTACAAAAAGTTTTGATGTTAATAATGAACGAATTATAGTATTATAACAAAATATAACTTGTAAATATTTACGACCATTATTGCAATTTTTAATAAGCTTACTTTATAGCAAATTCTATCTAAGCTTAGTTAAAATGTTATTGACCAAATCAATTCAATAAAATTCTGTTTGCATTTTTACGCAAACATAAAAACCCAAATTGAACTGAATGAAACATTTTCTTCGTTGATTGAAGCGTTATTCAGTTTTCTATACGAGATATTTCTTTCACATCTGTATGTTCATTTGCACACATAGATTTACCACACGATGAACTTGTTATATTTTTTTACCTAATCAATGGACGTCGAGACGTCTTTTGTATATTCACAAAATGATTTGTATCTGAATTTTTAAACGCAATATTTCCAATTCACACAGAAAATAGACTAGGGATGTATCATATCAATCTTCCAAAATGAAATTGTCGTTATGTTCCGATTTTAAAGTGCAGCATAACTTTACCCTTACCAAATAAAGCAGAATTCACTAACAAGAGTGATAAAAAATTTTGTTTACGTAAATTTTATAAGAAAAAATAATCGAGTGGGGCATGAGAAATATTGAAAGCCTAAAAGCCAGATGTCTCATGTCTATATTTTTATAGCTGCATATCGCTTCTTCTGTATAGAATTGAACGTAAATAAATATAACAAAACAATTTGCTGACACAACACAAATATTTTTTATGCCTGTAGCTTTTTGATTTTGTATGCAAATATAAATAAACGCTAAAATAATATGAAAAGTACAAATGGTACGTTTTCCAAAGTTGTCAGTGGTAATTTATTTGTTTTATAAACTGCAATATATGACATTGACATGGTTGTTGTTTTCGTTTGCACAGATTAAAAAGATAATAGTTTTCTCAATTTTACTGCTTTTATTGCAGGGATTTGATTAAACTTCATTTTCTTTTTTATTTTCTTTTCATTTAAGATTTATCAAATAACCTTAGTATATCAATCGTGTAATATTTTATAGCTATATAATATACCACTTATTTAAGTAAAGTTTACTCAGATTAAAAAGCAATGTAGCAAGTAAATGCCGCTAAATTAAGATGCTTTAAAACTGCCAAAAATTAGCACTTTTCAAAAAAAACTAAGGCCAAAGAAATCAAGCTCTGATTTTTTTAAATTTAATATTACCTTGAGTACAGTACCACATCTCTCCAGCGGTAAAATATTACCGTCTTCGTTGTTTAATATACAATTGTACTTCAAAAGCATAAACTTTATTTGCTAGTTATAATATATACGCTGATACTACGTGAGACTTAAAGTACTGTATGAATATAAAATATACGTAATGTCATAAGTAAAGGACATATCATGTCAAGTGCACTTTTTTATCTTTATTTTAATCATCTAAACCTAATAATAATATTAATAATTACTAATATGTGTTATTTTCATATTTCGTAATCATTAGAACTCACAATCTTTCCCTTCAAATTTTATACTTTTTTAGTTTGATTACCTGTTATACACAAGTATAAAATCAACAATAGAAGAGTTTCTTGCATAGTAGCAATTATCTTATGAGATTATATATTATGAATGCCTCGATTTGTATTATAAAAAATGTCGAAAAAAGTTACGAAAGAATTTTTTGTGTGAACTTCTGATTTTAACAATTAAAAGTTTTCACAATTGTTTGATTATTGATTAGATTGCATTAAAACTAACGGTTTTTTTTAATGAAAAATCCTTTTCACTTTTAAAATTTTGCACTATTATAATATTTATCAACATAGCTCTATCAATTATATTTAAGAAATTTAACTATAATCACTGTTTGTTATGCAACAAACCGATAATAAAATGCAAGAAATATTGTGGTTGTGTCATGATGATTATATTTCAATAATTCATTAAAAAAAATGAGTTACTATTATTACTTTACAAGCATACGTTTATGTATTCTTTCTTTACTTAATTTCAACACTATTTCTATTTATTTTATTATAATTTTTTTTAACATTATAGGTGCGTTCCATTTTTATTTGTGTGGTTTATTATATGTTGTGCCCTTAAAACTTGCAACTTTTTTTACTAACAACGCTGTCTAAAAAATGATTATTTAAAATAATTTGTTGGTTGATTCATATTAAAATAGCAATGTTTTAATTTGCTCTTCATGTTTTGATGAAAAATTAATATTTTGTTATTATTATATATGTACTGCAGGAAGTTGATAAAAGTTTTTTTTTTTCAAATATTAAATTGACTGAGAAAGAAACTGAGTCCTTTATTTCAATTTTATTTTAAATTAAGCAACGATACGCTGAATATTTATGCGCAATGCCGTAAACGTTTGAAACTTAATTTGAAGTGGTAAGAGAACTTCAAAGTTTGAAATGAGATATGAATACTGTGTAAAATGGTCCGTTTAATATTATATTACAAAGTAACTAATATACATTGTTCACCATTGAGTGTGGCAGATAGTGGTTAACTAAAGAAAAATCCTCACTTTTTATATTTGTAAAGATAAAAGTTTAAAATAAATTAAACTTAATAATCTTCAGTCAAAAAATAATATATATTTTTATTTGGTCACTAAATCATAATTTAAGTGCTATTAAAACATTAATCATTTAAAAAGCGTTCACGACTTTTCTTTGTCTCATATATTGTTTTTATGAAGGAAATGTTTATGTTGTGTATATGTGATGTAACACTATCACTAATCAACAAAAATCTATAAAAATGTCATAATTCACAGCACAGGTGCTACATTAAAATCTCTTATGAGACTCTCACACGTGAATTTGACATGCTTTGGCCTGTAGCAAATTTAATGAATGAGGTCAGAGTTTCAGTGTTGAATGTAACAGTATTATTCAGTTCGGCATAAGAGTACACGCTGGTCGTCGGATTGACATTACTGTTACTATTTAGATTTTACAGTTATATACCTTTACATAACTGAGTCCCAAGGAATACACTTCAGACTGATCAGATAGTATGCCATCAATGTAGTCAATTTCACTTTTGACTATAACATTGTTTTGTAATTGTTTCTGCCATAACAGTGTCTCAAAATACAATATATTAATAGAAGTACGTAAAGAAAGAAGGTTATTATTATTTACATTTTTTTGTATATTGTGTTCGTAACGTATAATAATAACGTCCTCGGAACTAATTACGACTATAGCGTCCGATCTTAGACCGAGTTCAATTATCTACACCGGAGAAATCACAATGCACAAGTGTAAACAGACACAGGTATACCACCCCCCGCATACACTGTTTGGGTTTGAACTAATAAATAACACGACCATACATCAGGTGCAGTATCTTCTTTATTAATCTCATCTGACTCATGGATCATCTTACATCACAGGCAGTCCAGTGATCTACCATATTTTCTAACCACCCTAGACGGACGGACCGAAACGTCGGAATAAATATATTTAATTAACCGAAAAATCCAGTAAATTAATGGATTTATATGTACGTTTCTGTTGAGAGTTCAGGTACTTTAGGTATGTGAACATGTCTGTTTCTGTATTATTGAAATTCTAAAATAATATAAGTAACAACTGCATCAGCAACGTTTTATGCGTCATAATACGTTTTAGTATTTTATTGCAAAGTATTAATTATAATACTTATTTCTTGTATATTTTATAAATAATTTCAGTGTAGGCAATTTCATTCATTTTATTAAAACCAGCCTAAAGAGAGTTTTGTAGTATTATTATTATGCGTGAAATATTTTGTGACAAATAAAATAAACTGTAAATGCCTATACATTTTTGGAAAAAGTTTTAATAGTGAAAAAAAATGCTAGAGAATAGATTTGGGTATTAATTCTAATATTCTCACTAAGATTTTGAAAGAAGGGTTTTTCTTTGCAGATTATTGTTATTATAAAGAAGAATATGAATATACTTCTACTTTTCCTAATATAGTAAAATGCATAAATAATATGCATGCGTGGTTTTCAAGTATTTAATAATGTTATGTTCACAATGTAATGATATAAATTTTACATGAAAAATTATTATTTTTGTTACTAAATGTTACTTTAATAGTATTATTATAATAAAACAAATCAAGCACTTAATTAAAAAAGTCTCCTTATAAGTTAGTGAAAAGACTTTAATTATTTCTATTATTGCGCTGAATATTATACATTATTAAATAAAATTACTTTGATCGGGTTATTTTACATTTCTAAATTCCCTAATTCATTTTAATGTCTACCCGTGATACGGCCTTTGCATGGAAATGTGTTCGAATCGTCAGAATTTGAAGAGACTTTACATCGATAACGTTAAAAATTTAGAAATAATATAGTTAAGAACTCACTTTATGATTGTATGCTAAAGTTGGTACGAACGAAAATCCATTTGAACATTTAACGGCTGTTTATAACATATTCCTAACACCTGGTTCCGAAATTAACTAACTTAGGATGTAACAAAGTTTTGGATAAAGTTTGTAACTTAAAATGAAGAAAATTTAGAATGATTCCAAAATTGCTTACTCTAAATATTATTAAAATCAATAATGATGCTAATTAGATAAGAATAAAATCTAAAAATTTTCGATTCAGGTATATTGTTTGTTTTTGGCGCGTTTAATTCTGTAATCATTCATTATGTTAAAAACAAAAATGATTTTTAGCTAAATAGATATATATATATAGTAAACTGCTTACTAATACTTAATAGATTTTTAAGAATTTTTACATTTTAGTACGTTTTATTATGTATGTATTATTAAACGTAGCAAAAAGATATACTGCAATATTAAAATAATGCTTTTAAGATTTTATTGTGGTAGCTATTAGTTATTTTACTATTTTTACTACAGACTTTTGAGATCATTTTGTAAAATTATCGGTAAATATGCAATTATTGTCATTTATTTTAAATTGTAATTTTAGTTTTTACCCCAGCGTACATGTTTAAAAGCAGCTTTTTAGCTTAATAAAAAGTAAATAAAAAAAACTCAAAATTATTGTGCTATACTTAATCAATGCCGATAATATTATTGATTCAAGAAATACTATTTAAAAGACTGATAAACTTTGGTAGTGCAGAGGAAAAGTTTCTACGGATATCTAATTTTTCTGTTCAACGATAAATTTTCAGTGATACTAATTCAGCAGGAACTTAATGACGCAAATAGGCCTTATTTAAAATCAAATTTTAATAGTATTTTAAAAATAATAATATCTTTAAAATTCATATACAACGACCACTAGTGCGTTAAAAATTTTATTTGGTAAATCGTTTAAAATTCTTAAAGTAATATAATTTTGGTCATCAGTGTTAATCAGAATTATTTTGAAAGTCTTTAATTTATTGTCTTTTATGCCATCTTGTCTGTCTGAAGTCAATCCTTAAATTCCCAGTGATTGATTCACAATAACAGAAAGTACAGCAAAATTTGTTTCATTATTGGTCTGCATTCATTCATATCATTTGAAATAGTAACGCAATGTCTCTTATTGCCAGCTGGTTTGCGGCAACAGTATTTCCGGAAGATAATTAATAGCACTGCATACTTTGCATTTAGACAAACAAGCGGCTCATAGTCGCATTTTCTTTTTAAATATTTCACGCCTGATTGTCATAACGACATATATGGGACTACAAATTGGACTTATTTTATTTCATTTATGCAATTTCTTTAGATTTCTTTAAGTCAGTTTTAATTTTAAATTTTAATAAATATTTAACGTAGTAGGGCTCTTTTGAGGAAGGATATCCAAGCCGGATACCGAATAGTGATTCTGTTGGGTATTTATTTTGAAAAATGTATAGAAAACAACAATTTCTTAATATTACCTTTTACGTACAATTTAAACATATAAAAAAGCCTCATTTGAAGTAGTTAGAAATCCTATGATCATATTCAACCAATCATAGCGCTATCGTACGTTAATTTTAATGAAATGAATAAGTGTTACAAATATATAAAAAGTATAATATTCATAATTAACCAACGGCAACTTCTGTAAATAAAAACTAGATTATCTGCATATTTGGGTTACAGATATTTTTTAAAAAAGTCCTGCCTCTGAAAGTCTTTCTATAAACACTGCTACACAGTGCAGACAGATACAATTTATTAATATTGGGAATTGATTGGCTGTTTAGGCCCTTCAGAAGCAGCTTTTGTCTAGCTTTTCTATTTGTATTATCCCAAAATAACTGGTTTTATATTTTGGATCCAATAAAGTAACCAGGAAATATTTTGGATCGTCATCAAGATGTTGAAAACGTTGCTCTATTTTAGTTTTCAAAGACATCAAAATATGCAATAAATTCAGTACTTTTCGTGCAGAAAATGAAGAAATATTTTGAAGGTACCTCATGAAAGTAAACACGTGTAGTATGACTTCGGAAATGCATGACAAACCTAAGCTGGTAATTTTATTATTTACTCTAAAAGGTTAAGAAGGTTGATACATTGCTCCATTGAATTCCACTGATGAGGAGTCAAGTTCCTTAACTTATCTTGGTCAGCAATATATAAATAAACAGCAGGATTCGTGTAATAAACGCTCCTGTAAATACTGTTGGCGATCCTACGTGTACTGACATTTTGCACTTCAGCTCCTTTTGCGATCCACTACTATACTATACATATTAAACAAAAAAAACTTATCTTTTCAGCAAAATAGGCGGGTGCATGTGTTCTGCATACGAAATAGTTCCGTACTTGCTGACCAAATAAACTAGTTTCTTGCCTAGAACATCGCCCACGCGAACCTACAATAGGTAACAGGTTGAAACCTGCACTACTCGCCCGCTGTCAAACTAAAATGTAGGTTTCATTTAGCCGGCTGAATATTCGGCGGCCGGGTACCCGGCCGGATATTCGGCCAGTGACGAGGCCGACTATCCGGTATCCGGTATCCGGCCAATCATCTATTCGTTGCATCACTAGGTAGAATTCATTAAGGCTCTCACTTTTATGTTCAAAATTCGCAAATATCAAGTAAGCCTTTCCATCATCTTTCCTGGTGCGGTTTGTGTAGCTCTATCTCGTCTCTCTCGGGTATAGTCTGTTACAAAGGATTTATTTCTATATTGTAACTATTATTCCACTTCTGGCTTGCGACGTAACCTTTTAACATACACGAAATGGCTTGTACCTTTTTAAAGATTTAGAAATGGAATGGCTCCGTATTAGGAGCGCTTACCTTTGAGAATAAGGACCTATAGAGTCTAACCGTCTTCGTGATCTAGCGGTATTAGACTTGCTTTATAAACAAGAGATCGTGAGTTTTAATTCTGCAGGGAAGAAAACTTTGTGTTAACGTTGTTTTCAGGTTGGTTAGGACAATTTGGGCCGATCACTCAATTGTCTGAAAAGTAAGATGATCCATGCGTCGGATGGGCGTGTAAAAGTCGGTCCACCCATCAATCCGCATTAAACCAGCGTAGTGGGATGCAGTTGAAAAACTCCCTAATGGAGAAACAATACATTAAGGGAGGCCTATGTCCTAACACAGGCTGATTATGATGACGGTCTGATAAATATTACGGGAGAGCTCTATTATATGACGTCCTACCTTTTCCTTTGTATTTTTTGCTCCACGAAGTGCTAAAGCACAAAATTTATGTTCTTTATAATTAAAAATGTAAAAAGTCTATTATTATGTAACTCTGCTATAAAATCCTTCAAAAAATGGTTTAGGAAACAAAATAAAGTCCACCATGTAGTAATAACGCAAGTAACTCTACGTCAGAATTTTTCAAGAACCATAATATTTAATTTTAATAATTCATTGGTATTGAAAATAATGTTTTAATATAATTTATTAATGAGACTCTTTTTAAAACGAGCGCAGAGCATAAAGCCTCAACGCCTTACCTTTGAGCTTAATAACGAAATTTTAATTAGTATTCTTGATTTATGTAATAACCCCTTTGAAATTTGTTTTAAAGAATATTGACGATAAGACTTTCTCAGACATACCCACCGGTGAGAACGGTATCCGTTTTAATACATCTTTTGTAACGAGTCAGACCCACGTACCGCATAACTACGATATTAGCGCCCTCCAACAAAAAGTTAAGAGCTTCTTCAAAGGTATGATAAAACCGTTTTATTAAATGACGGTCGCCACATATTCGGGTAACTTTATTGTAGCAACTGCTCTCGCAAATTCCGCTTCTCCTTAAAATATCGTTATGTATGTACCTGCAAATAACATATATAATATCTTGATAGAATCACGGTTTCTTCACACAAAAAAAATTGTATGATAGCGTCGCATACAGGCATACTGACCTTTTTCTTAATATTTTGTTTTTTTTTTTATGGCATACGCAGGCAGACGAGCAGTCGGGCCACCTGATGGCAACTGGTCACCGACACCCATAGTCGTTGACAATGCCAGTGGTATCGCCGACGCGCTGCCTACCGTGAGACATAGGGTGTTAAGTCTTGTTTACCCAGTAAATACGCTAGCTACGGTGCCCTTCAAACCAGAACGCAGCAGTGCTTTCACACACAGAAATAGGCACCGCGGTGGTACCCACCCAGACGGTCTCCTGTAAACAGGGGACCTACCACCGGTGGTATGTGGTAAAGTCCCCTTTTACAGGTGGCCGTCAGCAAACAATGTTTAGCACAAGTTAACAATAAAAGTTAACTGAAAAAATTTAATTCAACTGTTTTCAATGCCATGTTATTGATATTTCCAAAACATTACACATTTTTTATTGTAATTTAATATATTGTGGTTAGCTAACAGTTCCTCAACTTTTACGATGTAGAATTATAAGTGAAGTACGCCATAACAACAAAACTTGTCCAGCAATCAGTATCAATTAAAAGACAACCTTTTAAGTAGTTTAAAAGCAACTCTTTATAGTTGTATTTCCTTGGTCTTCAGTAATCTATTTTATATACAATGATTTATTTACATGAATATGTAAAGCTTTTTTTTTCAAAATAGTAATATAAATATGTATAAATTTAAAAGTTATAAATATGTATAAATAAGCATTACAGGGACTTATAATTTAAGTTCTTGTGTTCACCGCTCAATTGTTACTGAATATGGCAGCATAAATTATTGTAGAAAATGAAATAGAATCATTTATAATTTAATATGTTTTTCTTTAATAACCTCTGGCATATATGGCCCCGAAAATCAATAGCCTTTTAAGATGTATATAAATAGAAACGAAAAACCGTTTCGGAACACAGTATTTGTGGTGGAAATAATAATTATTACCATAATAAGTTTACAAAAACATTTATTTTGAAAAAAAATAATTTTCTAAATATTTAAAATTACATATTTTAGAAGGGTTTTAAAGTTTCTCAGTTCAATCAGTTTATGTACAACTTGGGATCTTATAAGTAAATACTAATTGCGGAAACGTTAGTTTAACTCCAATAATGAATTAAGAAATTCAGAAATATGCTTTATTGTTAATAGTCCCAGCGCGAGAAAATGTTAATTAACTTAATCTCTAAAGGACGTCCCTTGTGAGATCATTTAAACTTGTGGCTGAAAGCCGGCTTACGTTAAGTAAACTCAAACATTTTGGAACATATAATTAATAAGCAGGGGAAAATATTAACTTTGTTTAAGTCAGTATAGTATTTATTTTATATATGATATTAAATATTTATAACCAGCACTTAATTAAGAAAATATTTATAAAATAAATCGTATAGTTCTTTTTTAGAAGCTTTTTTAGTTAACATTTTTCATAATAGAGTACATCAAGACTCACCTAAAAAGCACAAAGTTAACATCGTTACTTTATTAACATCTATTCCGAAACTTATTTGCCTAAACTATAACTGTAACAATTATACTAATGGGCTGCTATCGTAAATCATGAAGCAAGATGTCCCACCGAAGATATGATGCAACATTCAACGATTTCTAAACTATTTAATCCGAGACCCGAAGTTGATATCTTTTGGTAGCGCCATCGTTTCGTTATTGTAAACATTCCCTAGATTTCGTTAAGTGCACCAAGGTACTTTTAAAATAAAATGTTTCATTATATGTTTCGTTGTTAAGAAAGAAAATACAATGATATTTTAAAGACAATGATAAAATTGTAAATAAATATATTTAAATCTTGCAAAATATGGCACCTTCCAATATAAGCTTTCTTATTTTTTTTTGTTTCCATAACTCTAGTAATATTTTCTGTTGCTTAGGCGGACACCATGCGTAATTTATAATACATGAATAATTACTTTTGTATTTGAGATATCGTACTTCATATGAATTAACGAGTTGCTTTTATAGTGTATAATGGTGGCACTATTTAAAGAAAAACACCCATTTCGCAATTATAATGAAATGAGCGTGATCTTATAGATTGCGTTATTTGGCGGCGGAACTAAACAGATATATTTACGTTATGGCCTCGTTAAGGTTTAAAATTAAGTTTTATTTATGTAAATTCTAAGGCTTATGTTGCTCTAGTATATAATGAATTAAAAACCAAAAATATTATCACAGGGCATATCTGATTGTTAGCTTTTAAGTCTAAGTTACTTGGAATAACATTTACTAGTTTTGAAACAACTTTACTTATTTGCCCCATTATTATTAGTCGTATGGTAACGTTACAAACATTAGAAAGTTGGTCAAGAATTAAAGTTAACATTTGGACAAATTACAGTTACATGTTATGTCTCAAATTTCATAAATATCATGTCATTTATTTGGTTATTTAGCAATATTTTCACTGTCGACTGATATAAATAAAACGTAGTTTTTTTTATTAACTTTCTCAATCCTTTCTCTGTTACACTTGGTTTTAAAATTGGAGGTCGTGGATTTTTAAAACTTCGTTATTGTTGTTTCCTTGTTGGTTGTGGCAGAATTTGCTGATCACTAATATGTCTAAAAAAATAAAAAACATGCGCCAAATGCGCATGTAGAAAGTTACCCCCAGTTGTCGTAATCATATTTGGCATTCGTTATACTTAATAAATACGTTACGGACGTCCGTCCTATCAAATATCACATAATCAACCTTGTTAGTCCACTGCTGGACATAGGCCTCCCTAATACACCTTATATCCATTGGGGAGGTGGACGTATCCCACCACGCTGGTCCAATGCGGGTTGGTCGATGAACCGACTTTTTACATGCCCATCCGACGCATGGATCATCATATCTTTCAGACAATTGGGTGATCGGGCCAACTTGCCCTAACCAACTAGGAAACAACAATGAAAATCAGTTAAGTCCCCGCAGTATTCGAACCCACGACCTCCGGTTTCTAAAGCACACGCCCATACCACTAGGCTACGAAGGCAGTTTCAAATATACTGACAATTAATTCAGCTATTGAACTAATTGTATATGTTTGGTCGTCAAGGTCAGACGTCTGCGTTTAAACTATTATTCAAGTAAATCTGGATTAAAAATAAAACAGGGGACTAAAACGAAACCGATACCTGATATCGAGAATACCTTGGAAAATATTAAGGATAAGAAAGCGTTTTTTTAATAACTACTAGTAAGTCCACAGCTTTACCCGTGTTTTATGTAGATATTCAAATGGATTTTTTTCGAGTACCATAATCTTCTTAATTTCTAGGGAAAAAAGTAGATTATGTTAATTAAATTCCAGCAGTAAAAGAATATTTAAAACCAATTTAATAGTTTTGAAGCCTATTTAAACAAACAAGCGATCAAATCTATCCTTTTTATAAAATTGGTATTGATTAAAAGTAAATTGAATAATATATACCTTTTATAATTGAGTATAAATATTGGTCACAAAAATAAATAAAATTTTAGTGTCTGTTTATCTAATAGTTCTGCTAATCTCTGGAATAAGTGGTCCCATTTTGAAGGGACTTTTATTAAAGATATCTGTTGTAAATGGGAGTAGCTTTGGCTACTTTTTCCTTCACAAATAAAACTAACAGAATAATTACTATATTACTACGCAGGCGAAGTCGCACGCAGCTAGTATTTAAATAAATATAAAATTGTACCATAAAACCATTGTTAATATGTTGAATAATTATACATTATAAAACGTAGAAGTCTAGTCTGGTTAACTTACGCCAGATTTTAGCCACAAGTTTAAATGATCTCGCTAGCGGTGTCCCGCGGAGCTTAAGATAATTAACATTTTCCCCCATGGAGACTACTAATAATGAAGCATATTTCTAAAATCCTCGACTCATTTCTCGCTGAAGTTATAACTTTTTTCAAATTAATGATACATGATTATTTTATAAAACATAGGAAAGCTTTTCCTAAATGATTAAGCAGATGCTTATAAAGCGTATAAACTCTAAAATTACATATGACACTGTGAAACCTTTTAAACCCCTTACTGAGACCGTGATAAAGGTTTGTGAGATTAATGATAAATGCACTGAATGAAAGTAAAATGATAATAGTATACATAAAGACTTTTAAATATATTTAAACACATTTGCGTGTGTCTTACGTACTTAACCTCATATCAAGATTTCCTTGTACGTTAAGAAAATTATAATTTTTTTGAGAAGAAACTGATCACGTATTCATTCTCCAATCATATGTTAACTTTTTGCAATAAATAGTTACTGTCATTGTTGATACTTCACATACATATAATATTAATTTTTATGAATCGCATTTAGGCACATTCAAAGATTATTTAAGATATTACAGTTAAAGTTCACATAAAAGTAATTGTATTAAATATTCTTCATTCTATGTAACTAAAACGTGTAATTTTGATGATATATCTCAAAAGTTATCAGCGGTGGTATAATGCGGTGGCAAAACGCGGCGCAGCTTCATACGGAGAGTACGGTGTACGGAGTACCAGCGTATATTGCGTAAAATAGTTATACGCTGTTAGAAGTTAGTCATATTTATTGTTAAAATTTCATTGGTTTTTAATTTTATAGTAGTTAAATTAGCTTAATCATGTATTTTTGAAGAAACATTACGAAATTGGATATTAATATTAATTTTATTTAAATGTAGTCTAGATAATTAATTCTTTTGTTTAAGTGAATAGAGCAGATCACGGCCACTGATAAGTTTTTAAAACATCGGGGATTAAAAATGTAAAATAAACGCAATTAAATCCGTAAAAAGTCATTTTTTTTATAATTTTGTGTCTTCAATTTTGCAAACTTCAAAGTCCTTGTAACTGTCAAATAGATATTTAATACGTGTCTTAACATAAAACGAATTTATTACAAATATAATTGAAATTTAAAAGACCGTGTTGAGTGGGCTCCACCCGCCGAAGTCCTTAAAATTGTTCTATTTCAAAAAATAATAGCGTAAATTTAATTAATTACGCAATTCTTTAAATACCACCTATAATTCAAAATAATTCGATGTTGAAAGCAAATTAATTATCTGTTCGAATTATTTCATTTACTGGGGTAAAAAAAATGTAAAAATAGTTTATGTTATACGGTGAAGAAAAAGATATATATATATATATACTCAATGTTGATATTTCATAGGACTAAAACAAATATTTGTTTTTATTTTATAATTTAAAATAGACTAAATTGGAACTTACTGTCTTTGAGAAAATTTAACTATTTTGATAATTGAAAAGTGGAATGGACATAAAAGGTACTTTTATGTCCACTTTTTTAACAAGTACTTGGCCACCGCTATCAGATTTTGTTACAAAATCCCTGGACAAAAATCTTTAGTTCTACGAATTTAAAAACTTATCCATCATATGCATTTTCTTTTAACACAAACCTGTATAAAACTTTAACTATTCAGATGATGAAAGAGAATGAATGTTATAAAAAAAAACAAGATGTAAAAGCAGTTTTTTAAGTCTCGGCTTGGCATATATGTTTAGACATTTTTTTTCCTAATGATTTCGTGCTCTACGGTTAAACCTTTAAACATACCGGGTGTGGGGTTGCCCGTTGCCACAAGCGTGTCTCCCCACCGAGTGAGGTCGCTGAAGGTTGCCTTCTGGTGAGCCCATGGTGCCCCTCGGCTTAGGCCATCACTTTATGGTTCCCCTTAGTATATTGAATCGAGCACTGCCCAGGTTCGGCTCGATTCAGACGCTTTCTTAAGGATAACACTATACATCTTGAATAACTCTAACTAACATTATTACCACGTCTTAACGAGGAGCTTGGAGCGCAGGAAAGTCCAGAAACGGTCATATCTAATGTGGTGTTAAGCTAGAGTGTCTTATAGCAAAGGGTATGTATGTTTGACCTCACTGGTGGGGCCGATGTCAATTATGTGTGACTACTGCATGGGTGTTGCAATCTATTTTGCCTTGAAGGCGTTAACTAAATTCGTATAATTAACTGAGATATTACTGCTAACACTGAGCCTGGCCATCGCGTTACCTGCCGCAGCGAATCCGGTCGCGGCATAATTGCAGTCGTCTATATCAAATATATCTAACTTCACAAAAAGTAATGCATTTTGCTCTGGCCAGCAAATGCTACGGCTAGCAAGCTGAGCTTTTGAGGCGGCAGCGGGCCACCGTACACTCGGAGTCGGTTCCGGAGCTGTGTGTTGCTACGCAGGGCGGATTAGTCATGCGTTGCAAGGACATTGATTGCAAGATGTCTTAGAATAGGCGATGTAGTTGGCCGTGTGGCAGGGATTACGACAGTTAACGCACGCCGGGGGTTCAAAAATGGCATGAACTTCTTTGTTCTTGGTTCTGGGGCAATCATTAGTCCCGTGATCCCCGAGGCATTGAGGGTGGACGAAACAGCTACGAAAAGCGTGACCATGTAACTGGCAGTTGTGACTGTACCCAAGGAGTTTGTTGGATTGTGGCAACTATTTTTAGTTAAACTAATTATAATTAGTTTAACTAATAGTAATCGTTATTTAAATTGTTGTTAGTTATACAAATGTTTGCAATATTTGATGTGTTACACATTGCATATCGTATCAGATTATATCACGCAGCACTTATTTTAAACATTTTAATGTGGTAAATACAGTATTGACATTAAAAATTTATTTGAAAAAAATTAAATAGGTCAACGCGATTTGAACGTCGGAAGATAAAATAAATAAGAATTTTATTTTCCTAAAAGACTATGAAAATTTTTATTTTAAGAACATAGCAATTACAATTTTAACATGATATTTTCATATCATTATTTAGTTCTGTTTCTAATTGTGACGACCACTTTCTATTAAAAGTATTAAGAATTTTTCAAGCAAGCTATTTTTTCTTTGAAAGTGGATTCTTTATCTTGTAAAATCGATTCCTCGGCAAATTAAATAGCCTATCGTAATTTAAATAGGTCACTGTATTCAATTAAGTCTATTGTTAGTAATGTATAATATTAATAATACAAATTGGTACAAACTATTTAAATAAATACAATTTTATAAGTAAAGTAACTTTGGAGGTAAAAGCATAAACTAAACTATTGAATATTTTTATACTTTTACGGGTAGGCATTGGTAAATTATTAATAAATAGCAAACAAAAGTGAATACTTTAGTACAATGAATAGCGCTTTATAATATATATTAAAAATAAATATTTTTTTTAATTTATCTGGTGAATTAAAAGGATCCAATCGAAGCATTTATTTATTTTTGAAAATACAAAGAGAAAAAGTTGTGGTCAAACTTAATATTATATCACTGAGTGCATCTAAGCAATGCCGTTAACAGTAGAAACTTTATTTCAAGAGGTTACAGAGCATCAAAGTTTATAATGAGAGCTGAACTTTCTCTTTACTAAAGAGCGTTTGAAGTTATTGTCGAACACAAGTAGAGCGGAACCGTTACTCCTCGTTTTGTACGAGTAAGCTATACAATATGTGAAGATGTATTGTATCTTTACCCACATTTTGAAGCTGATGTTATAATCGTAATTGCTGGTGTCATTTTCATTTATATGGATATTCATAAATTGTCCAGTGCCTATAGGCTTTATGTGGTTTAACGCTATGATTTTGTTTGAAAGGATAATTATCAGTATATAAGTATTATACAAGTACGTGGATTTTGTAACATATTTGTTTGTTATCAAATATTTTTTGTTCATATTCTTTTCTTTGCGCCTCCCAACTTTAGACTTTGCACCACACCAAGGTTTACTGCGATATAATGCCTATATTATAAACCGCTTTCGTGCATTGTAATTTTTGAGCGAAAGTAGTAGTATTTTATTTATTTGATAAATAAAATAAGATTTTAGTTTACATGCTTCTTTAACTTAAAGTGTGGAAGTTACTGAACAGCAAGAAATCAAATATTATGAGACTATGGATTGGGTACTTTAACCCCGTGTTAATATTAAACAAGTTGACCCACCCAAGTTTGTCTGCGTCGCATAGAGGTTTTTCTCTGCACGAAAACATTTTCGTTGATTTCTTCTCCTATTGACTATAACATTATACTACATATAAATAAAGTAGCTGCAGCTAGTATCAATGACAGATAAAACATTACTTAAAAATGTATATAGTATCTGGCGTAAGCAAATAAATGATATATATTTACACCCTTTGCTTAAAAACTTCCCTAAATAATAGTATTTTTATATTTTCCTTGTCAACATTTTTCATTTTTAAGATATTTAGTACTAAACTACTAAATAAGGCGACTACGTGACCTAAATATTATGTGATTGTAATTAAGCATTCGTAGATAGACATTTACGGTTATATTTAGACTTATAATTGATGATTGCTAAGGAATAAACTGGTGGTGTAAAGAAAAAGAGAAAAGAATCATTTGTATTAAATTCATTCTATTAGACATATACTTCAAAATCACATTTGTTTATACAAATAATAATATAATATTAACAGTATCTAAGCACTTATCTATTTAAGAAGCAAATACTTTTCGCCGTATAAGGATTGCGCTATTCCACTAAAACATTACTAAGTAATACGAAGTAACCTTGTTATGAATTCTCAAAGTTTGGACAAAAAAGATATTAATTAAAATAATTAAAGAAATCAATCGCCTTTTTGATAATGCTTGAAGAGCTTCTGGTCAATGAAGACTTTAATGAGAGGTAACTTACCACTGTTCTTAAAGCGCAAACTCATTGGTATGTGTACTTGGAATCCCAACCTTGGCACAAACCTGGTCACCAACCGAAATCCAGAGATCTCGGCCTCAAAGTTTGCTTAAAGAGCAATGGAACGTAGCATTCTCGGCAAAAAGAGCAGAACCGAATAAAGGAATACCACTACCTCCATGACTGGTATTGTGGATGGGGAAAAGCTGCCAAAAGCTGAATTGGGATTGGCATTTTGAGGCCGGAAATCACAAGAAAAGATGGGCCAAGGGTCGTAACGGTGTGAGAGGAGGGCAAAAGGCGTCGAGGGTCGGCCTTGGGGGGAGAGACGACCCAAGCGCACCAAAATAACTGGGACGCTGGACAGAAACAGAGATGAATGGAAAAAGGAAGGGGAGACCTTTGCCCAACTATGGGACACGAAAGGTTAAAAAATAAATAAATTAATTAATTTTATCTCAGTAAGGTACTTTACACATTTGTTTTTAAATTCTTTTATAAGCCCTCTCGTCAGTGCGAAGCATTATTGAAACTTCGTGATCAATTTATTTTGACCTAGAACCTTTTTTGGGTGGTACTCTTAAAATACTTTTTATTCCGATTTTTGAAATTGATGAATTTTTTGTATTTAATATTTAAAATTGATATTGTTAATATTTTACAAAAGTTTTCAGTAATTAAGTTCATTGGAATTCTCTCATTGTTTACGGTCGTGTTAGGACATAAAATCAAAAAAATTGTTACAATTTTAATAAAGGCGCATTTTCAATTTTATTCCATCATCAGCCTGTGATGTTCACTGCTTGAACCAAACCCCTTCACCCCTATCCAAGGAAAGGGGACAGTCCCACCACGCTTTGATCCAATGCGAGTTGGTGGGTGGACCGATTCTTTAGGCCCATCCGGAATGGACCTTTTAGACAATTGGGGATCGGCCCCTTGCCCTTAACCAACCGAAAACAAAAAAATTTGGACTCCCCGCAGGATTCGGAACCCAGGCCCAGTTTCGGCACCGCCCTACCCTGGGCCAAAAGGTTTTATTTGAAATGCAACCTAATGTAATAACCAAAAAACCAATTTATTTTGATTGGTGGTTTTAAAAAAAATGTCAAGTTTACGTCGTAAGGTGATAGTGGTTTCATTTGCACAATGTTGCTTTTTTTCATGTATATTAAAAAATATAAACATCATCAGTTAAGTGCAAGCGGTTCGGTCCCCGGGACAATAAGTTTGCAATTAAATTTTAAAGTAGATTTTACAAAATATTAGATAAATAAAAGTTTTTTAACTCATTAAATGATAAATTAGTTTTTGGTTTTAGCGACTACTTTTGTTAATTTTTCCACCTGCGTGTTCAAAGTGGTTGGCCCTTTAATAAACCAGAGGTTGGGGTTCCGAATCCCCAGGGAAACCTTCTGTTATTGTTTTTTCTTGGTTAAAACAATTTCAACCTAATTGTCCTGTAAATTAAAATGATCCATGCGTTTGGGTAAACGTAAAAAGTCGGACCCTTGGACCATCGGATGGATACGGTCCAAAAAACCCTCCTAATGGATGGTGTACCCAAGGGCCCAAGTCCAACAATGAACAGGCTTGATTAAATTCCATTATCAGATTGTGTTATCATGTAAAAACTCATTTACGTTATAGCCATTATAACCTTTACTACAAAAACGTCTCAACGGACACAATTTTAATTTTATTAAAGTTCATTTTTTTATGATTTTTGAGATTTCGTTGTTAAAGCGCATAAAAGATTTAGATATTTTTTACCGGCTAGTTGCTGGAAGAATTAGTCTATGCTTGTTCCTAGTAAAAATTTAGTTAATACAATTATGGTAACGTTTCATATCACCGGCGTCCTATATTATGTTTGTATTTGTTTGTTTATAGATTTAATTTTATTGTAAAAGATGACAAAGAAATGTTCCGCTGAGTTTCGTTCGTCGGTTCGTCTCAGGTCAAAGGCGTTCTTTTTCCAACCGGCTGAAGCGTTTTGACACTCCGTATGTTAGTGTATCTCTCCTATGTGTAAATAAAGATATTAGATTTTGAATTTATTAAAATATGGTTTGTTCAAAGTTAAGTGAAGCTGCAATAACGTGCAAATATCGTTTAAAATATCATTTTGGAGAGTGCATTACATAAATATTAGAACTCCATTGGGTGGAGTAATTAAACCTACTGAATTAAATGTTTTGCTCAGTACGAATAATTTGTTCAAGAACTATTAAGTAAAAAGTCGATACATTGTTTGACAAAATAAGGTAAGTCATCCTTTTCCTTATTCAATTTGGAAAAAAATATAATTTAATAATTTGAAAAATTTTGAAAGAAAAGAGTACTGTAAAAATACAAGAAAAGAGGACCTTGTTAATTTAAATCAAAATTTTATCATTTTTTCCCAGCTCAATTATTTTATAAAACAATGTGTAGGTATCAAGTGTTTAATCATATCTATCAATATTTTTTCTATGAATAAAATACCTTCTATTTTAGTATTTTATTCCAAAAATAAAATAGTTCGCAATATATAAATAAATACAGACATTTAATGTGTACTTAAGCCTATAAAGTTAGTGTATTTTAATTATAAATAAAATAGTTATAATTATATTATGAAAAAGAATTATTTATAATGAATAATAAAAAAAATATTAATGACTCTTACATGCATTTATGGTCTTCTCTGTCTTGCAGTATTGGTTTGCTTAGTTTTAATTTTCGAAATAATTTGCACCAAGCAGGTGGTAGTACCGAACCATCTTCTCTATTGAAATAAGAATGTTTTTTAATTTCAATATTATAAAAATTTTTTTTGTTAACATTTTGAATAAAACTTAAAACTTACTTCTTTGAATTTAGGTTATTGATAAATATACGAAATCGTAAGCTTAACTAGTTCATCTTTAGTGAGTGCCAAATTGTTCCTTGTTTTTAAACTGTAATTCTTTTACTGAGCTTTATACCCTGAGAGAAATACCCTGAGGAGAGGTGATTGAATTTTGTTTATCTTTTACCTAATAAATATGCTTAAAGTCCGAAAATAAAACCCTAAATTTTCATTACCGCTTTAGGCACCGTCTCTGTTCCCTTGTGATATCAGTTTTTTTTTATGAATATCATAAGTAAATATTGATCTAATGAAGTGGGCCGTAGGTACTCTGCTTTAATATGCTTCTCATAAACTTTAATTAAGCTATGAAAAACTCACTAACTTCATTAAGAATAATATTTTTTCGTAAGTCCAATCCAAAAGTAAAATTTATATCCAAAAATTGTTTGCTTAAGTATACCAGTGTCCATGATAATATACGTCGTCGTTATCGTTTTAATCAAACCTTACGGGCATAGGCCTATTCCATAAGTCACCAAAACACGTCCCATGTCACCTGCTTCAACGGTTTCCGCACATTTGCCAGGTCGTCATCCATCATCGGGGGCCGCCTAACCCCGATCCAATAAAGGCTGCTACTGAGAACCTTTCTTAAACTGTAAAATAAATATAACCTTAAAAATAATTCTTAAAAAATTCTTTTCCAATTATTTTTTATTGATTAAAATAAGCCAGGCAAGATTAAAGAAAAGCAGGTAAGGTTTACAAAAACAATTTGCCACCCTGAGACATGTTATATCCGGGCCGGTGACTTTCAAACCGGAAAGACAAAAAGGGATTATGGCCTGGTTTAGCAAAAATAGGATCGTGGAGTTTTTGCTAATCGGTCCCTTGTTAAAACTATCAAAATTAAAGTAAGGTTCGTTTAAACCGTTATTCTAATTAATAATAAAGGTGTTTTTACAAAGCAGTGTTAATAAAGTAGAGAATTACATCTTAGAAATGTAAATTTAGTTTAAAGTATTTTATCTAAGCTTAAAGGGTTATTATAAAACATCTCTCCAACAAAGAAATATTACTACTTGCTGTTAAATTTAATTTGTATCTTTATAACTACAGTAATTGTGGAAATACCACTTGTAATTAGAAAAGAAACCATCTTAATTAATTTTGAGTAAGAAATTTTTCCCAAATAGTTTCTAGTTATATAAAAGTTTTTATTCCTACAATTTTAAAAATGAACCTCCAAAAATACAATGCATCCCTTTTAAACTGAACTTTATATAGTCAATGGTATTTTTTTATGGTTGGAATTAAAGTATGTTTATAAAATATTAGCATTAAATTTGGAATTTTCAAGCGATCGCTATGGAAAAATGAATTATAAGGAATTCTCAAACTGTATTCTTACAAAATAAGTAAAGTAAATAATTATATATATATATAAAACCATATGACAATAGTTCTTTTAATTACCAGTTTTATAGTTAAAAAAAAAATTAAGCTTTAAAAAATGTGACGTTTTGCCGCTGGAGGAAATGTTTCCATAATCCCCTTTAACTCAAGGCCAAAACTAAATTTACATTTCCAAAATGTAATTTTCTACATTCGAATTTTCGCAACCTCGTATTAACGGTCTTGTTTAATTACAGGTGAGATATTCTGCCAAAATAATAATAGAATTACTGTCATTAATACTTCTCATTAGTGAATTAAACATTGGCGTTTTAATTTCAATTTAAATTTTTCCAATCTTCGTTCTAAGACTTTTGTTATCGGACCTTATATAATATCATTATACCTTGGTTAGTCATCTGGACATTGGGCCTTCCTAAAACCTCCTTTTCTTATTAGGGGGTTTTAAGACCGTATCCCACGACACTGTTGCAATTGGGTTAGGGAGGACCGTTTTTTTTCCCATCCGACGCCCCATATTGTCCTAACCAACCGAAAAACAACAGAAAAAGTAAGGGTCCCCACACGATTTGAAACCCTGACCTACGGCTTTAAAAACAAAGCCATACCACGGCTACGGGGCTGGCCTTATATAGTTTTAAAGCTAAATAGTTTATTAAACTAGAATAATGTTTTAGAGAATTGTTGTCGGAAATAAAACTACTAAGAATGATTTTAAAAGCACTCAATTATTTAAAAAAAACATTTAACCTGACCATTTCCCAAAGCGTTGGCCTATTCCCTTTTCCGGAATGGACCGTTTTCATTATTATTTTTGTTTAATAAGTAGCTCCAGTCACGTAGTCTTTTTTATCATTTGTATACTCTATTGTTAAGACATTTTAGAAAGCTTGGAAATTAAATAAATTTAGTATCTATTATACTATAACCTACAGTTAGTGAAAATTTTATTTATTACCGCAAATTACGATAAAATGTTTGTGATTTTTAATATAATTTATGTGTTTTATTATATAGTGAAACACCAAGGTTTATAATTACGATGATTCAAACTCCTTATATACTGTCCTAAAAATAAGTACGAGTAGACAAACTGATACTTGACCAATCGGTTAAAGGTTTTTGTCCTTTGCTATTTAATAAAAAACCCCTACGTGGCCCTAGTTTGACCCGTTTTTATAAAACGGAGGTCATGGGTTCGAAATTCGAAATAACTTGCTGTTATCTTGTTTTCGGTTGGTTAGGACAAGTTAAAACCGCTCCCAATTGGTCTGTAAATAATTATGATCCGTGCTTCGGATGCGCAATTAAGGCTGGTGAGATGGTTCAAAACCCCAAATGAACAAAGCCTGCTTTAGAGGAAGCCTATGTCCAGCTATGGACTAACACAAGCTAATGATGATGATGATTTATTATAATACTATGTAATGTCAATATAGAAAAAGATATCTGCTGAATATAACTTGTACAAAGCAAATCAAAACAAAGTACACTCCTACTTGATTTGATCAATGTATATTTATGATATTCATAAAAAAATATATATCAAGAGGGAACAAGCACCGTACCAAAAGTGGAAAAGAAAATTTATTGTTTTATCTCTTGACGTTAAGCATACTTATTAGGCAAAGGATAAACAAAATTTGCTTCGGTCGCTCACGGAATATAAAGTTCAATAAAATTTTATTTTATTAACTCATCACATTATGGGAAAATTTGGCGAAAAAATCCCGTGAAAAACATTTTATTAATCTTCTTGCGTATAATTTAATAACATGCAAATAAAAATATAAGCTTTTGTACTTTCATTTTCTTTCTTGAACATAAATCGTTTAGTGATAATTATGGACCATCATTAAAAATATTAAATTTCATTCGATCTATAGAGTAATCGTATCGAGTTACTAATGTGAGAATAATCGCATCGTTTATTGTCACATTAGTTATTTGCAGGACCGTTATACCGTTTTTAAAAACCGTTATAAAAAATTTATTTGCAGGACCCTTAAAAATTTTCTTATCAATCATGTACATAATTCTCCGCTACGGCAGATGCCTGCCGGTATCTTGAGGCCAATTACATACAGTTTATTTGATAAAACAGATTATTTTTGCAATAACTTGTTTAATATTGGCCTTGAAGTGCTGAAATATTTTTAGATAGAACGGAGTCAAGTTTAAGTCATTAATTGCACTATTTGCACTCCCTGCACTCTTTGCATAACGGTATCTGCGTAATAAACCGGCATATACTTTGTTATTATAAAGTTTTAAAATTATTCTAAATACGTTAACGATGCTCCTCGTCAAAAAGTAATTAAAAAAATATTAAAACAGTTACATTTTTATATCACTGAATCATTCATTTTAATGTTTCACTACATGATGAATTTTTCAGTTTAACTGCTGTTTTTACTTAAGGCTGTAATCTTATAATAGAACGTTATGTTATGTATTTGCTAACATAAAACCAAGAGAATCTGATTAGACTTATAATTAAATTCAAAAGTTAAAAATAGTTAATATCAAATAAACGTTTAAGAACAAGGTTAGAAAAAATTTCAATATATTAATTGGAAAGTTAATGAGTGGAGACTGAGGCTTAGCAAAAGTAGTGTAGGATGACCAGCGGCAAGCTGGAGTGACGACATTTGCAAAGTGGCCGGTGTGGGCTGGATGAGCCGAAGATCGGAAGCGGTGGCTTGCATTAGGGGAGGCCTGTGTCAGTTCTCCGCTGGACATAGGTCTCCTCTAATACACTTATAATATGACTCAAATTATATATCAACATTCAAAATATCTAGCTTCATTATTTAAAAAAAATTCTGATATGTAGCGTTCAGGGGCTATTTTTCTTTTAAATACGTTGCACATCAGGTATTTTGCAGGGCTTGGGTACGCAATATGTATAACTCAAAATGTTTTGTCTTCGCGGATGATCTTAAACTAGCGAAACTTATTACGAGCAATGTTGATGCGAAACACCTCGAAGCCGATGTAGAAAGAATCATAACCCTTCCAAATGTTCATGGAAAACGTGTTCTTGTACAGTAAATAAACCTAGTATTTATTAAACAATCTCTGTCTCCAAAAGGTAAAATCTATTCGAAACTTAGGAATTACAATTGAAGAAAAATTAAAATTAAAGACAATACTGATTTTATTTGAGTTTTGCGTTTATTGTCATATTTTAAGTGCATTGTACTTACGATCTCTCACGATAGCTTTAGTAGTTTGAACTGCTCATGTTGAATTGAAACTCACTATCGGATCGAACATAAACTACATGGCTTAATTTTTCTTTACAAACTTATTAACGGATCTATGAATGCTTCAGAGTTATTATTTCAAATATTGATAAAAGTTCCGTGTAGTTTACAGCGTTTTCGTGGTTCTTTATAAAAACACAAGTCATATAGAACAAATATTGGCTATCATTGTCTAATACCCAGAATTAGTAGATTGTACAATGAGTTTCTAAATAAGGAAGAAAGAATGACTTTTTCAATAATAAATTAAGAAATTTTAAAGCAAAAAAGCTTTATTTTTTTTCGCTTTTCAAACCAGATCTTGATATCTATTGCTAAAACTGAAAAGAGCCAATTTTAGTATTTTTTTAGTTTCTTAATTTTATTGCATTTATTAACTTAAATTTGTCAACTTTTTTTATCTTTCTAAACTTCGCTTTAGTAAGAAATTAATTATAATACTCGTACTTATTTTTTTTTTAATTGCCAAAAGTGTTTTAATATGAGCAATTATTACTTTAACTCCGTTGATTTAAATAGCTACAAAATGTCACAACTGACATTTATATTTAAATGCTATTAAGCAACAAATCTAGAATTAATTAAAACTATTAATGAAATTTTGTCACTTTGCGAAGCTTCGGCGAATTAAGGTTAATTTGCATGTGATAGCTTTCCATTGATTTAAATGTTTTTTCCATCAAAATCTAAACATTTTAATTAATTATATTATAAATGTTATGTTCATATAATTAGATAATTTTCTATTAATAATATTTGACCTTTGACATAACTTTGAGTTTTGATAATTAATATAATTTTTGCGGATTTTATCGCGTTAATTTTGTAGTATAATTATTTAAAATTATATCCAATATTCTGAACGCTCCCCAGGGCTCATAGCCACAGAACCGACTAAGACGTTGGGCTTTAAATAATAGTGTTAATTCGGCAACCTTCAATTTTAAACATAATTGTATTTAAAATTGATCTAAACCTCAGGTAAAATTTTAAATGATTGTGTAATTAAACGCGATAAAATCCATAAAAATTGTATAAATTATCTTGTATAGTATTTGCATTAGCAACAAGTTCAATTACTTAAAGTTAAATGAATTGTAATTTTTTCATGCCAAAATCAATTGACGCAAATCAATTTGCAACATTGATTTATAATTTAATCCAGGTCAAAATTTATATCCAGGTGTTTTATAAAATGAACAATTTAAAAAATATGTAAGAAACTTATGCGCAAAACATACATGTATAATTTTATGTTTAAGATAATTCGGAAAATGGCTAAGTTAAGGAGTTTAGACAGAAAATAAAATAAAATCTACAAAGAATTCGTCCCTCCCAAATTTCTATCATGCATATAGTATTCTGAAATATCTTAACGGATCTACTACGATTTAAGCTGTCACGAATAAAATACAACGTACCGATCTATGCTCCCACAGGATTTGTTATCGCAGATTCCCAGCTGCGAGAAGGAACTCATAGTAAGCATAATATGTAGACGTTATTAATAGCTTGCACCTAGTGTAACTGCAAAGAGTGCACTCTTGTTAATTATCTTGTTTAAATACCAAATTTTATATTTAAAACTAGTCTTGATTAAGAAGAAATCAAAAAAGGGTATCATGGTTTGAGAAATCAAGATAAACCATTGTGCGGCTAATTTGTTTTCGATAATATGTTTTCTTTAATGCTTTCTACATAGAAGTTAGAGAACATCATTTTCATTGTAGAATACTATATGTATTATATATTTCAGCAGTGGACTGCTAAAGCCTGTATACTATGATGATGATCATATGTGAAATACGTATTTAAATATGGATGGTTTTTTTTTACCAAGCAAAAAATGTTTGATGTAAAGCCAATTATTATGTTTGTTTGTTAAGGCTAGAATAATAACATGTTAAATTAAAAAAAAAAGTCTTCGTCTTGTGTTTCAAGACCATAAACATATAAAAATACCATAATCATTCTTGTGTCTATTAATATTGATTGATTATTGAAACTGACTGTAGTTTGGTCAAACTTGATCAATAGGATTTTTACAAACTCAATTCAAAGTCGCAGTATTGTTTTATTGCGAATTATTTTTCTATTATTATTTGATACAAACTGTTAGCTTTAAAACGATTGTGACAGATGACGATGTCTGTGTTAGGTTATGTGTGTCAATAGATGGCGCTGTTTTAAAACCTAAAAACCTTTCGTTGATATTTCTTAACATGCCTATAAAATCCAAAAAATTAGGAATGGATTATAAAAGTGCAATATGAAATAAAAGTGATGTAAAAGAAATATTTTGATGATATATATATGACGATGTTGAGCAAGATTATAAGTATCGTAAATATTGTTATTTATTATTTCATCGATAGTTTACTTTGCGCTAGCAACGCAATATTCAACTTTATACCCATATTTTATATAAAACTAAAATAATTAAAATTAAAATTACAGTAACTCTCGATCTTTTCAACCAATACAATCGATTTTTATACCAGTCTTTTTGACCGACTTGAAAAGAAGAAAGTACTCAACTTGGACCGTATGTGTTTTTATATATATACAAGCAGACCCTGCCACGCGTTGCTGCGGATAGGTTTTTTCTTGACTTATTTTACATTGTAATAAACAATTTAAGGGCTTATGATAAACGGAAAGAAAATATCCGTCATGATGACCACCATGTTTTATTAGATACATGTCATTTGTAAAAAAACAGTGAACTCGATGATGCTACCGTTATACCTGAATACAATGAAAAATAGCAGTGTTATTAAAATATTGTAAAAATCGATCAAAATATTTCCTCTGTTTGCAAAAATCTAAACTAAAGAGTTCGTTTTAAAAATTATTATTGTTTATTTAATTCTTACTTTTCTAATAAAAATGTTATAATTTGAATGGATATAGAGCGCTACCACCAAAAACACAATTATAATGATTTAGTTGCACGGTTATTAAAAAACAAAGAACAAAAGTTGATTACATTTGTCGCAAGTGTAAGGAAACGAATATCGTATGAAATAATAAATAACGAATATATAGTACCTTCAATCGTATCCGCCGTTGAATATGTCCTAAAATATCACCTTCATTAATTTTGCACTGTAAAATTAGTTTCTAATTTTACATTTTATGTTGTGCGCATGTTAGGCGCTACTATTATTATATTATTCATTTTTTTTTTAATTTATGGCCTGGTATAAAATAATGGCGTTATGAATTACGTGATTGTTTTTGTTTTTAACAATAGATAAAATCTAATATAAAATTAACAGACCGAAATCAGTTAATTTTTGGTAATTATTTTTATTGTACCAATTCTACTATTATCAACGAAAAGTTTATAATTTAAAACCGCGCCATCTATTGACAGACACATCGCACTCAATAGATATCGCCAACTGCACAATAGTTTTGTAGCAAACATTTTGCATTAAATAATAATAGAAAATAAATTGTTATTGCGATAAACAAAACATTATTGCGATTATAAATTAAGATGTAAGCTATTCTATCTTTTAAGTTGGATTAAACTGCAATGGTGGCAACTATATTTTAAAATCGATTAAGTCTTTTAGGAATCCATCCCGGACAAACATCGTGACACGAGATTTATAAATACTAAGATATATGTTACCTCTTTGCTTCGCTCCTAGTGCTCCGATTTTGTTCATTCTTTTTTCAAATGATAGATATTAGCTTCTCATTGGTCCCATTTTTTAAAATGATTTCTTGAAAAATAGTTAAATAATATTTATTTAACTATTTTTTATGAAACAAAAAAAATACGGCACCAAACATCACAACAAATCAAATTACCAACGCTGCCAAACCGTAAAAGATAGGCACTATGTTAATTGGTCTATAAAAGAGTCCGCAGGAGCATATGTCTATGTTTTAAGAATAACGTACAATAAGCATTTTAATGTAAACATTTAAAAATTATAATCATGCACAAATAAAGCTTACTTAAGATAATTTACTTTGAATTCTCATAAAAGTTATTGCACTGCAAAAAATACTTCATTCTACTTACATAGATGATATTTTGAAAAAATAAATACCTTAAAAGTTATTAGAGATTTAAAATGCGGTGGCAGAAAAACGGTGCAATTACGTACGGAGAGCAAGTTGTTATCTGCTTATATTGCGTAAAATAGTTATACGCTGTTAGAAGTCGGTCATATATTTTGTTGAAATTTCACTTGCTTTTTAATTGTATTCAAGCATAAAGTTAATATTCAAGTTCACTATTTTTTACACATGACATTAACTTTTCGTTTCTCTTAAGCCCTTAAACTATTTATCACAATATAAAACAACGAAAACTTAGCCGTAGCAAATTGTGGCAGGGTCCGCTAATCTTAATATATATAAATTTCGAGTTACGATGTCTGTCCGCGATATTATTTCATACGAGAGTTGTTTCCTTATGCTTGCGACGAAAGTAATCAACTTTTGTTCTTTGTTTTTTAATAAGCATGTAACTAAAACATTAAAATTAGGCATTTGGTGGTAGTGCTCCGTATCAATACAAATTAGTTTGGAAAATTGATTGGTACTTTAATTACTTTATTAAAGTTACTATTAGGCTTATCTTTAATAAATAACATTTTAATAAAAAAGTAAGAATTAAAACATTTAATAAATTAATAATTAAAATTAACTCTTTTGTATAGAATTATGCACGATATCAACAGAAGGAAGATTTTGATTAATCTTTTTCATTCTGTCCACTTTATATACTAATCGAATCGATTGTAGTAATGGTAGAATCATCGATCAATGTTTTTTTTACAAATGACATTTATGTAATAAAAAATGGTGGTTCTCATGACTTATATTTTCTTTCCGTTTATCTTAAGCTCTTAAATTGTTTATTAAAATCTAAAATAAGTAAACCCTAGCCGCAGCAACCCGTGTCAGGGTCCGCTAGTGTTTTATAAAGCACCATCGCGTACTTGGAACCGTTGGGACCGCTTTAATTTCTAAAAGTTTTTAATTAATCGTATAAACATCATCCAATAAATTTATTTTCACCTTTTTAAACATGTGATTATTTATTTAGTTTATTGTATTGAGTATTTTTAAAATACTTATATTGCTTAAATTTGCGAGGCTGCATGCTAACAAAAAATAATTAATTCGGCTTAATTATTAAATATGAATGGACTAGACTTATGATAACTTAAGTAAGCAAGAATTTTAAATAAGTCTTATAGTGACTTTATTTGATAAGTCCCTAACAGCTTATGTTTAGCTATTCCATTAATATCACTATTGAGAACATTTGTTGCCAACTGAAGTATACTTTAGGTAATAATGGCTATGGCTTAAAAAAAATAGGTGTTGTCTTATTATTTATATAGTTCAAACAATAATTCAGAAAAACTAACGTATGAAATTGTAAAATGTTAAGAAAACCTTATAAAATTGAGGCGTTTTATAAGGTTTTCTTACAGCAGTATTATAAGTTCTCAATGAATAATTTGATAGTCATTTGGAAGGACTGGCGCTTTAAAATAATAATGTTTAAGACTGCTGCGTCACGGTGTCAATAATAATTCCTTATTCAGTATTTTTTCATCTTACTTTGTACTTCGAATTGCACTATAGCATATTTTCTTAGCGACATCAGCTGAGATAACAGCCTGCGAATATGCAGGCCGCAGTATAATTTCACTGTATTACCAAGAAATACAGTTGAACCTATAGGGCCAAGCGCTTGTCTTTCAGAAAATAGGAATCCTGAATTACGTAGTTTTATGTTTAACACTAAAGGATTAATATATGACTAATGTTCTGTTTTTTGAGAGTTTATTTACATTATTAAGTACATAATTGCGCCCCACTTGTAATATTAAAAAAGTATTTTAAACTTTATATTATTAAGGGAAAAACACAGTAAAGATCCCTACCCACTATATCTACTGAAGCCTGGGAAATATCTTGTCATTCACCCTCTAAATCCTATGGCTCAAGCATGATGTTAGTAGGCCAATTTCAAAATTGGCATAAGCATGTAGAGGCCTATACCTAGCATCGGGTAAAATCAGGCTGTAGATGATGAAAATGAGGCCAAGTTCAGGCCAGAATCTCCCTCACAATCGCCTTAATTATATTTAAAGCAGTAACTGGTATATTTTATCCAATATTTGTTACTTATTTATGAGTGAAATGACATGTATATAAAAATAATAATAATATTGGAGGACATACCAATACAAAATCATGATCTTATGCAGGCCATTAAAACCACTTTTTTGTATAGTAGAAATATTTTATTAATGTAATTAACAAACTTTTCCCCGACCAGCTTCCGCAGCCTGTCCTAGCCCTTTTCACCAACTAAACGGCATAGGTACTTACTAAAATAAATGAGATGAGGCAGCCGTGTCTTTTATCAGGCCACTACTTTAGAACTTGACGGGGTACCCAGAATTTATTAAAAAAAAGGTTTTTTTGTAAACGGGAACTTTAATTAACTTTACAATAGGAACAAATAAAACAATAAGTGACAAGTACCCCAGATTAAGAATTGAGCTGAATTGCGATGAGCTATGCCCCTGAGACTATCTACCAACTCCGATGGTGCTGATGTGGTATCTTAGTCAGAGCTATACGATTTACCAATGCGTAACTACGGCTACTATGCCTCCGTAGCCTAATGATAAAGGCGTATGCTTTAGAAACCGAAGTCGTGGGTTCGAATCTTGCTGGGACTCAACAAATTTCATTGTTGTTTCCTGGGCATTTGGGCATTTGGGTCGATCACCCAATTGTCTGAAAAGTAAGATGATCCTTATTTCTTCTTTTACATTTTAGTGATGATTAGCACTATCATTAGCGTTATCCGAAAAAAAAATTAAAAGACAATGTGCAAATACAACGAAGAACCAAGAAATATATGTGCTTACTGTTTCAAAGACCCGTGCCATGCCACCATTATTTCTTAGTGTAATTTGTGTGCAACTAAAACAATGTAGCGAGCCCTCCACAAAAAATATTCTAATATTTAAAGTTAAAATATGGTTTAATGCAGCGGCATTAAAACGCATTTTTATTTAAAAGTCGGTGGAGGCAGGTGGCGCAGGATCGTACTTCTTGGCGGCTCATGGAGAGGCCTATGTCCAGCAGTGGACTTTCGTAGGCCGATATGATGATGATGATAATGATGGTGGATATTATAGGAATATATATGAAAATAATAGGAATTTCAAGAAGAAAATTCACAAAAATCGTCATAATTGTTCCTATAAATATATAACGTACTTAAAAGAAAATAATTTTACTTGACAAATAAAGTAAAGATTTAAAGATGGTACAAAATAATTTAGAGAAAATGAAAGCATTCTGTCCAAAGTTTCAAAGCCCATTTCATTAAAATTTCAAGTTATCACGTATGCGTATTGTGCTCTGTATGTTACATACCAAGAACAAGTGACAAAAAATTGTGTACAGTACAATACCCAAAGGAGTAAGCGTGCCACGGTTTTCATATAATTTGCACAGGTGGCGTTACTAGCGCTTCCAGCCTATTCATATTTTAAATCAAAATAAAATAGATCTTGCTTTTTAACTCACTGATTACGATCTTTTTGAAGCTTTGAGGTCTACTTACTCGAAATTGGGTATAAGCTAAGTAGAGATCAGCTAAGAATGGCTTTACGAAATTCCACCCCCAAGGGGATTGTAGGGGTGTAATGTTAAAGTTTTAAAGTTTGAAGCATAACAAAATCTTAGCCACAACATGATCTGCTAGTATTTTATATATTAATTATAATTGATGTATATTTTATATGTAGGTATACATTTGTGTTTATCACAAGAAATGCTACAATTAACATTAGTGCCATATTGTATTGCTGAAACTATGAAGCGGGATATATATAAAGAGTCGCTTGAATGCAAAAGTGTTATATAAGCAAGCATCAAAAACTTTTTTCGATTGGCATTAAAATTTTTACCGGGCCCGATTATTTGCCTACTAGCGAGCATTATCAATGTATTTCTAGCAACCTGTTCCTTCCCTGACGAATGGAAGGAGCCCATTGTTACCGGCATTCCAAAGCCGCGTAAGCCACTAAACCAACCGACAAGTTATCGTCCAATCAACCTCCTCAACTGTACGGGGAAATTGTATGAACGCATAATCTTGTCAAGGTTAAAGGATTACGTTTTCTCCAATGGCCTCCTACCAGACGAACAATTCGGGTTCCGTCCTAAACACTCCTGTTCCGACCAGGTTTATCGCCTCACAGAATACATTCTGACGGGCCTAAACAAAACAAAGTCAGGCCTTAGATCCCATTACCCGGGGGCTGTTCTATTCGATGTCGCAAAGGCATTTACTCTACAAGTTGTACTCTTTCAATGTGCCTGACAGGCTTGTGCACATCATACAAGCCTACCTTTCGAATCGCTCTTTTCGATATCGAGTAGAAGGCACCCTCTCAACCAGACGCACCCTGCTAGCAGGCGTGCCACAAGGCTGCGTTCTTTCTCCTCTGTTGTTCACGCTATACACTAGCGATATTCCCAAAAGCTCTAATGTTAACCTTGCGCTTTTCGCAGACGACACCGCCCTCTATTACTCCTTTTCCTCATCATCCCTTATCACCAGTAAACTCCAATGTGCAACAAATAGCCTAGGCGATTGGTTTCGCAAATGAAGGATTGATGTGAATCCCGAAAAAAGTGTAGCAAAATACTTTAATCGGTCTTCTGTCAGAGCTGACCTCACTCGTCCTACCACACGTCCGTTCCAAAAAACCACACACAATGCTCGATGCAGGCAAATACTTGGGCAATTGAACCTCTACAGCAAACCGATCCCGTGGGAGAAGAAAGCCAAATATTTAGGTGTTACTTTCGACGGTAACATGAGTTTCAAAAGCCACGTCAAAGAGGCTAGAAGAAAAGCCGCTTATGTCTCGCATCGTCTCTTCTATCTTATTAACACAAATAGCAAAATGCCTCTTAATTACAAATTTTTATTCTATAAAGCTTGCATACGGCCGATAATGGCATATGCTTGCCAATCTTTTTCCCATATATCCTCCCACCACTTAAATCAACTACAGGTGGTACAAAACAAATTCTTACGACGTGCCACTGGAGCAGAGTCTTATCAAATAAATGTCGACTTGCACAGCGATTGCAAGATGCCGACATTACACGCGACAGTCGATCAAACATCGGCGCCTCGGTCCGTATACCGAACGTCGATGATCCTTATGCGACTTCTTCAAAATCAGCCCACACATCAAAAATGCGTGTGGCCATTTCTTTAAAGTTTTGATCACCAAGTTCGAGGGATCTGGCAGTCCTCCGAACTCAGTAATAGATGAAGCTTCACACAGACACAGGTCTAGAAGCATAACTTCGAATACATAAGACATAAGAAATTTTTTCGAATTATTAATCTACATTCATTTATCCACTTAAAAATATTTTTGAATATAAATATAGATCTAAGTGTTTTTACAAATTTGACACAATTAATATACTATATTTTCAAAGAACCAGAAATTTAAAACTTTTTTATTCATCACACTATTAATTTTTCTTAATTACTTACTCTTTTTATCTAAGCTTATTTTGCTTTATATTACATTCATGTAAAATTCCTAACTAAAATCTATTTTTGCCTGAAGAGGAACTTGTTATCAGTATCAAACTTTTCTCGTATATTCACGCCAATGACACCCTAATACGATAAGCTTATTAAAATAAAGATTATTAAAAAACAGGCAGTCCTCGTACTTACGGCATGTTAGATTCTCGAAATACGCGACGTAAATCAAAACAACGTAAGATTAGACATATATTTTCATGTTTACATGTAAAATTCAAGGATAAGGTTCCACACGCATTCAAAATAATAAAAAAATGTCATTTATAACAAGGGATACTTTATTATAGTTAGTTCTTAAAATAATTATATATGTACTTATGAAATAGCTAGTTATTTTTGGCATTTGTGTATTATTAATTTTAGTAATAGTTATAAAACTTTAAAATTTATTAAAAATATGTAATAAGAAAAAACAAATTAAACTTTTGGTTTAAAGAAACTATCGATTCTTTAGAGTTACTTATAGAAGAATATATTTCTTGTGGCTCGCTTGCTTCTTGATGAATGATTTCTTACGATGTTTGAGTATGTTGCCCTTTTATAAGTAACTACGTATTGCTATTAGTTTCCAAATATCAAAATCGTCTTCAGCTAACATTTATTTAAAAATTTTAAGGACTTTGACGATCAAAGTCTACTCAAAAAGCTCCTTGAAACTCCAATTCATTCAATCCAATTATAAAATGTAACTAATTCGTTGGTTTCCTATTAAGACACGTTTTCCAATACCGTAATCAGATTTTGATATTTAGATTAACACAATAATTATATCAAACATTAAAAAAATAAACATTTACGTTGTCACGTTTCGTTTCTTCTAGAAAAAATATGATCACGTAAATTCTTAAAATCCTTTATTACTACTAGAAATGATATAAGTGGTTTGAGGGTTACAAAGTTCTTTCTTAGTGAGTCGTTTCTGCTTTTACGTTTTAAACCAAACAAAATGCATTTTTAGGGTTACATATATTATGTGTTGGTTATATATTTTATGTATATAAGATCCTTTTCTGTAATTATTAACCGAGATACTAGTCGCCAACAATTTTATTTCTAATTCTCTCGGAAAACATTTGTTATTTACTATTAATTTAAGTGAGCAGTGAATCGGGGATTTCAGAAATATGCTTCATTATTAATAGTCCCAGTGCGGGAAATTTTAATTAAGTTGATCTCTAAAGGACGCCGCTAGCAGGATCATTGAAACTAGTGGCTAAAATCCGGCTTAAGATAACTAGACTGGAATATAATAAAATATGTAATAGTGTTAAATAATATGGCTGTATATAAAGTTAATTGAAGTTGAAATTATATAATTAATTAAACATATAATTCGCTGCTACTGAAATAGTGAATGAATATACTTTCTGTGAGTTATAATTTAAGCTTTAAAAAGGTCTTGTAGTGACATTTTAAAGGTAGATAAAAATATATGCAACTATCTGTAACCGTTGTTGCCTTTTAAAAACATAAATCAATAACGTTTTCTGTAAATTTTGCAATACGCATTCATTAATGATACAATGTGCAATTTTTTTTATTATATTTATATCTTATTATCTTTCCTTTCAGTGTTAAATACATATGTTTGCAATAATGACAGGGCACAACATACATCAGTAGAACAACTATAAAAATTTAATTTTCTATATATATAAAAGTAAATTATACTTAAGTACATCTTTATACATAGCATAAAAGAAATTTTTACAAAATTGTACGTCCTTATTTGGTTGACCAAAAAATTTATGACATATATTTAACTAGTAAAAATATACTACAGTAACAATTTATTGTAAACAATTAAAAAGTATATTATGCCTAAGGGTAACGTTGTCAAAGACTCTTTGGATCGTCTTCCTGTGTCACAAAATGTTAGTTTATAATATTCAACATGTTCTTTGCAATGCGATAATTTTACGATATATAATTACTTTTTGTACATAACATAACACATACACACACAACAAATTATAATATTTATATAATATACTTAAATAACGTAAAACGCGTTCATCACGCAAACATTCAGCGAAATGTACGGGATATGTACAACCCGCTTATACCCGAGCAAAGTCAAACTCTGCAATTTGATTTCGGTAATGAAAACAGAGACTGTACTTATTATTTGATGTTAGTACCATATAACATGTTATTGTTAACCAATAAAAGTAAAATCGTTTAGTCTGCATCACTATAACCATTGGAAAGTGTTAAAAAGATCGAGAATAAAAAAATTAAATAAACGCGATAAAATCCGTTACAAGTCTTTTTAGTCAATGATGTATATTATGGTATTTCTGTAAAGAAAATAATTAATATTGTATATTTATACAAAATAAATAATTTTTTGAGTTTCTTTCACCGGTTCTTTCTATTTCAGTAACTTACTATCTCAAATCAGTGGAAGCGTTATTGATAATTAATAAGCAAGAATAAACCCCTTAATAGAGAAGCGTGCATTGCAGGAGGCCTATGACCAGCAGTGGACTAATACAGGCTAATGATATATGTATGTAAGCAAGAATAATACTACTTGCATAATTAATTTACGTCTTAATTTAATTAATCTTAAGGACAGGAATTTTTTCGATCTTTATTTGTAAAGCACTTTTAAAATGAAACAATATGACGAATGCTCTACAAAAGGAAAGTAATATTTAAAGTCAAGAGACTCTCCCCACAGCGACGCAAAGACTTAATATGTTAAGAGCTTGGCGCCAGTGGTTATTAATATTTTCTGTTTTTTTAATCATATTTTGCTTCTGTGTCTCTTTTAAAATTTCATTAAACGCCTCTGTGCGTCATCCAGCTCTCGTTACGATCGATGCCCATTTCTTCGTGTCCATGAAACTCAAGTAATCCACTCAATCAAATTTGGTTCCTTTGGCTTACACATCAGTAATACCTAAATTCCTGGATTTCAGGAAATGTCCAAGTTTGCATACTAATAATTATATATATATAGAATGTAGGTAGTAAAATTACATAAGTGTTACTGCATTCGGTGCAAGTCACTTCTAGTGTGTATTACGCGCGTCATTCAGCTTAAATTCATTTGATAGTGATGCTAAAGGTTTTCGAGTCAGATCTCATTACGGAAAAAATATTGTTTTGTGATCATAGAGTTCATAGGCTGCCCTTATGTTAATTTACATAGTGTAAATGTAATTACTTATAAAACCAAAGTAATTTTCAGTTATCATTGCAACTATTTATTATGAGTTAGGAAAGGATTGTTCACTTAAGACATAAAAAAGCCCATTTAGGCAATCACTATTAGACTTACTAGAAAACACTTAATAGATACTAGATGTTATAATTTAAGGGAGATTCGATTAGTAAAGTTTCAATTTCAAAACAATTAATTTTAGTTATCATAAGCCGGATTTGGGCTACAAGTTTAAATGATCTATCAGTTACCTGTTAAGAGCAAGTTATTTAAAATAATACCATGGAGATACCAATTGTGGACCTAATATTTTAGTTAAATACGTATTTAGAGTGTAGGTTTTATTCACACATTATATTATAGATTTTTTTGTTCTCTGTATAAAAAAATCAGTATCCATCTCAGCAACCTCATTATGATAGAAAATTAAGTCTTGATTTTGTGAACAAAAGAAAGAGCGTGATAAAAATTGTACTGTTGTTAAATAAAACTTATGATATATAAATTGTTTGTTAAAAACCTGTTAAAAAATTATGGGTACTATTAAAAATAAGTTATAATATTTAACTTCCAACAAAATAATACATTTGAACTTACTATTTTTTTCTAATTGTACTTAATAATGATAAAGGTAAAGAAATGCGTATAAGATACTCGTAATTTATTTTATTAAAGAATTTCCGCATTAGAGAACAAATAACGTTCTTGTTGGTGTGGTTGTGCTTGATAACCGGAATAGACTAAATTTGGATGTTCACCCATGTTTGAATGGTCCACATTTGAGGTAAAACGAAAAAGTTTTTCTGCATAAAGTAAAAGAGTAATATAAATTGGTCGCAGTTAATTAAATTATACAGCATGATAGAGACCAAAAGGTTATTAATCGCTGTCCAAGCGCATTTTGCGGGGACTTTGTTATAAGGACGAAAACCTCGTAAAACTCCAGAATATTAGTAGAAATAATTCTAGTTCTAATAGCCTACTTCCATTCAAACTATCTTTTCTAATCTTCTTGTCGCTAAGACAGAAGTTTTTTTTATTGCCAACGAAGGCAGACGTGCAGTGGGCGAGCTGATGGAAAGTGGTCTCCTACGCCCATGGACATCAGCATTACTAGGGGTATCATCAATGCGCTGACCGCGTCAAAAATACGATGATAAGTCTTGTTTAACCTGTAAATACGCTGGCTACAGTGCTCTTCAAACCAAAACACTGTAGTATTTTACACACTACTGCTTTTCAGTAGGAATACGTCAAGGTGGTGTTATGATCAACATGTCACCTACATGTTGTTACAGTTTACTAAACATGGACTCCTGCTAGCACCGAAAGGAACAAAGTGAAATGAGCGACCAGTGCGTATTACAGCTGTTCGGTTAGAAAGTTTCTTTATACTGCCCTACTGCTTTGTTCATTACATGACTGGAGATCCGCAAATTTAATTTTTCTAGCCAGTAACAGCCAGGATCAGGCAAAGGTTTCTATGTAGGAACAATCGTTATGTTGTATTAAAGCTTTCACACAATTAGCGACATTTAAGGGTATTTTATTCTAAATTAAAACTAAATTCGGATGTTCTACACTGAAAACAAAGTTCTTAGTTGATGCCTGTCGCAAGCTGTAGTAGGTAGGACACAGGTAGGTATATAAAGATCTATGTTCTTTTGTTTCTTTTTGAATTTGCTTAAATCTTTTGTACTCGTTACACTCGGTCGCCAGTGATCTCTGTTTATTCATAATATTATTTCATAAGATGTCGTGACATTTTAAAGACTGTTGCACTTATTCACAGGATTCGGAACGATTTTAGCTCTATTCTCTTTGTAATATGTTTATAATAAATAGGTAATTTTTACTCTACTGAAATAGGCCATGGTGGTTCAATAAATATCGTAAAAGATATCTGAAATTTTAAATGCGGGGGAAGAAATCACGGGGCAATTCTGCTTTATTGGTCGCTTGTATTGCGTAAAATGATTTAATTATACTTCTAGTTTCAAAAGATAGAAAGCATAGGGATACTAACAATAATGTGTTTTTAATATAAATATTTTAATTAAATTACGTTTTCAAGTAAAGACAAAAATCTACGTTTCCATAAGGGTAGACGATTTAATTTATCGAAATTCCTAAAGAATTCCTAGGTGTATTTTTATATTGAACGTTACTTTCAACCATTTTAATCGATAAAACAGTTATTATTTTTCTGCAGGATTTGAACTGACCTCCAGTTTGTAAAGCAAGAGCCAGTACCGCTATGCTACGGAGGCGGCTTTTTTTAGCGCATATATTTTTTGACCGACTGCCCAAAACAAGGTGGTACTCAATTCGGAGCGTCTTGTGTATATCTTTCTTGTTTCTTAATTAAGTTACCTTGTTGCTCCGCTCCTAGTGCTCCGACTTTGATAATATTTTTTATTTGCCGGTAGCTGTCACGTTGCCTCATTTTTAAAATTATTTTATTCTGAGTAGATTCATAGATATTTACAAAATAACGAAAATTAGAGCGTCAAAAATCACAACCTCGTGCGATTAAATTGCAAACGCTGGCTCAACCTCAAAATATAGACTTAAAATGTATTTCACATAATTGTATTTCTATAACTGGTCTACAACAAAGTTGCAACAACATATGTCCATGGTTGTAAAGTAACCACCTATAACTATTTTTATGTTAACATTTACAAAAAATACGATAAGTCAAATTAAAAGCGCATTTAAAGTAATACAGTGTTATTCCACGTAAGAGTTAAATAAAATTATTAAAAAATATAATAAGTTGATATCGTAATATTATATTAGTATATATATTTTTAAATTATAAAATTTGTTTTAGAATTAGTACTTTGTTTATTTTTGTATACTAAATTTGTGTAAATTTTTTCCTTTTCTTTTTTTGTGCACCTATCTTGTTACTCAAAAGTACACAAAGGTTGGCTGTTAGTTATTGTCTAAGGCATTAAGCCCGCCTGTGCGCATATAATTTTGTGCAAAAAATAAAATAAAAGTTAAGGTATTTAAAAAAAATCATCATTTTATGTCTATACATGACATTTTGATAAATTAAAAACCCAAAACATATCACAAATTTAAAATATGGCAGCAGTATTCGCCGGGCACTTTCATGCAGAGAGCACGTGTTACGTGGTAAGCTTAGGTTGCGAAAAAGTAGTGCGTTCAGTGTTCGATATCGTTCTTATTTTTTTGTTAAAATTTTACTTGTTTATTAACATTAACTTTATTTTTTTATACATAACACCGCTGGTAATGTTTTAATCCATATGTATACATCTTATTTAACCCATGTGATATACGTCAGAATTAATAATAAACACACGTTTCATGCAGCATTTTTTTGAAATTTATTTCTTTTACTGATTTTTAAAAGACTATTGTGCTTTTTTATAGTAAATTTTTACATAACATAATTTAACGATCATGACTAGCATGTAAGTTCAGAAAGCATTAGAGTAATTAAGTTTTAACGACGCTTAGAAGCTTCTTTATTTAAAACATTTTTACCAACTTTTACTTCTTTTTTGTTTTTTTGGTAAATAGCATCAATTTTTTTTTAAATAAAATTACAAAAAGGTTTTTTTAATCTTCAACTTATGTCTTAAAATTGCGGTTTAAATATTAATGATAATTGTCAGGCTGTGAATTGGTATTGCATTACTAATGTGAGGGTTTGTTTGCTCGTAAAATTCTAAATAAAATTCTTAACATGGCAGCTTTGACCGTTTTTGATGATATAAAGAATAACTACTGATAGATTAAGAAAAAAGTCATCGAAAATAATTATTATTATTGAATTTGGATTAAGATACTCGGCTTTAACTCAACTGCAGTAAAATATGATACACAAAAAGGTTAAGGTAATCTTAATATGTGTTTAAAGTAATTTTTTTTATGCAAAACGCACTATTTAGAGGTAAACCTTTATCCGTTATCATCGTTTTTGTTTCCATTTTATTATTGAAATATAACTATATTATTCTATGCCTTTTATGTTCCAAATAAAGATAGAATACAGATCTTTATTTTAAAGAAGTAGAATTAAATTTTCTAAAAAATAATTAAGGTCCATTTTTCTCCTGTAAGCAATTCGGCTTTTGTAATTTATTTTGTAAGGCTTTCGGGATATCATTTTAACGTTACATTTTATGTTTTGTTTCAGAGATAAATTTGTCACATGTTATTTTTCTCGAAAACGTATAAAACTTAAACTAAAATATCCAACTTTAACACCTCATAGTGTATTTGTTATTTAGATTTTGTCCGAACGGAAGCTCGATTTGCAACGTAAATTAATACAAAAGGTATCTTTCAAAATATTGCCTTCAGATTTCCGCCATAGTGTCTACAAGACACTAAAAGGCCTACGGCGGAAATTGTTTAAAATGAATTAATGTTTGTTTTAAATTAATTATTGTCACAATGTACAGATTGTTTTGCTTTATTTGTTTCGTAAACGTACGCCTATGCTTAAAATTAAATTTCAAAATATTGCACTTTCCTACAATGTGTACATTAAAAAGGTTAATGTTGGTTGGTTTTTAACACAAAAATTTATACTATTCTTAACCTTATAGACCAATACAAGACGTATGATTTAGTAAAACCATTCTTAAAGTACGTATATTCACTTGTTGTCCAAGTAAATGTCGTAAGTGGTAAAATTATAAATGATGTTCTAAGTAGCTTTCAACACTTACTTGAACACGTGGTATGAGCGATTAATAACGCGCGAGAAACACAAGAACAATGAAATTTAAATTACTAGTATCAGTGGCATACCTATGTAAATACTACATTTACTTTAATGTGAATATTGTTTCATGTAATATAATCAGCGAATATATATTTAGAATATTTTAAAATTCTTTAAACTAAACAATGTACAATCGATTATTAACAACGAAATGTGCAATTTATCATAATTAGTCCATAAGGTATATTTTTTACATTCAATATTTACGTTTATCACAATATTTGAAAATATGTTTCATATTGAAAATCATAAAAGATATTAGGCTTAGAAGAACTACAATTGTTAGTACGCTATTTCGTTATGCATTGCATAAGATTAATTTATAATTCGAGTCATAGGTTTTCTTTAGCATTCAAGAAAATTTTGGAAACATTTCCAAGTCGAGCTTTTTTTCTCTGTATAGTGCACACAAAAATTTGCAATAAATGTACTCAGAGAGTAAATAAAGAGAGAGTAAATAAGAAAATATATTAAATGACTTGTTCTAGACTTTATATTAGTTGGCTTGGTTGGCGTAATAACGGACTTCTGAAGTAATTAGGAGGCAAATTTCTAAATCGGGTTATTATCACTATTATAAGGCATACCCGTAAAATAGTATAAAATGTATTCTATACGTCTATTATAAAATAAATTGTGTCTCGTCTTAACTTTCAAAGTTTATTTAGAACCCATTACAGTAAATCTTTAGCAATTATATTAATACTTTATAATTTGTCTGTAATTTAATTCATTGTTACATATATGTTTTCATAAATAAAATACACGTTTTTATCAGTATTTAATTTTTTTCTTAAATATCTGAATTTTTATTCAGTTCTATGCCTAACTTATGTTTTCTAAGCTCGGCAAAGGTTGACTGGCAGGCAACGCGCCATGCATTAATTCCTCCTTTGTAACATATATTTATATACGTAAAGTGTACAACAATTTAGGTAAACTTACTACCTTTATGTTTACACGATAAATATACTTGCCATAATGTCCCAATACATGTTATTAAGAAAGAAAATAAAGTTAGCAAAGCAACTATTTATACCAATAAAGGTTAAAACACCTTTTTACGTAAAAATTATTAATTGACATCAATGCATTTATTCGTTGATTAAATGGTTTAAAATAACCACAAATAACATATAATGCACCTGAATGTTTTTTTATTTATTCCCACTTCAATTAAAACTATCCCTTTTCTATTATTAATTCTTTTCTTTTCGCAAATGCTACACAATGTAAAAAATTAAATTATAGACTATATCGCGTTTATTTTCAAATTGTTAGTTTATTTACAATTTGATTATAAAAATGTAATAAACGCGAATAAATCCATAAAAACAAACAAATAAGCAAATATTAAAAATATTTAAACAAATGTTATGCCTACAGTATAATAAGTAAATAGAACATACAAGCAGGCCTTAAAACGATTAGTTACCTTTGAGTTTGCCCATGATTACTAAGCTCAACCATTACGTAAAATATGTTAGGTAAAACATTAGCATTAGCATTTCTTGCTTTATTTACCTGAGGTTAAATGGATATTACTTAACTCTTATAAAATTATTAGGGC
The DNA here is from genome assembly GCA_029286875.1 of Lamproptera curius. Lineage (NCBI taxonomy): Eukaryota > Metazoa > Arthropoda > Insecta > Lepidoptera > Papilionidae > Lamproptera > Lamproptera curius. The sequence continues at coordinate 1,383,053 of JAGSMT010000069.1, forward strand.
CTGTTGGACTTTTCGGAACACGGAGACATTATTTTTGTAATTTTCTCTATGGAGATGAGTTAAAACTCATGTAGCAATTATGAAAATAAGCCTGCTATTAGCTATCCTTGTTAATCCGGCGAAATTAAAACGTGTTTTTATTCAAAGAGGAATATTTAAATAACTTTTTCAAAATTGCCGGCAGTGCCATAATTACTTCTTTGTGTAACATCGCGCAACTGAAACAATGCGGTGAGAGCTTTACAGTCTGAGCTTTATATTTAAAAGCAAAGAAAGAATTGCAAAGAATTGCAATTTATAAACATACAAATGTTAATAGTTTTAGTTAAAATTATTGTTGGTTTCAAAAATTTTACATACTTTTAGAGATTTTTGTTTAATAGAGTACATTGTTCCATTGTTCATAGAAATGCATTTTAAATACTGCTTCTGCTTGAATACATAAGACTTTTTATTTATAATTTTTATGAATAATTAATCTCATTAACATTAAAATGAAAACAAATACGTCGTGAGACTAGTTCCTTTTTCCTTGGTGAAATATTGTAAAATTTATAAAGCTTACAAAATCTAGCAATAAATTAAATTAACAATGACACTAGTAGGTAAGGGCAGTTTGGGCCAATCACCTAATTTTCTGAAAAGTAACATAATCCATGCGTCAGATGGGCATGTAGAAAGTCGGCCCACCCAACAACCGGCATTGAACCAGCGTGGTGGGATACGGTCCAGAAACCCTCAATGGAGAAGGCGTGTTTAGGTGGGGCCTATGTCCAGCAGTGGACATACACAGTGCGTACTATAATACGTTTGCTAAGCTCGGTCTCTCACTCCAGAACCAGACTCCAGCGGTTGTGGGTTATATGACCGGCCCACTGCCACTTCAGCTTACAAAGCCGGTGGGCTACATCGGGACTCTGGTTCTCTAATGGATCATATCGTCAACACCGTTGGTCATAACGGGTGAGGACGCAGACTTTCGATTTGAGGCACTGTGGGATGGGCAACGAGAAAACTCAACGAAGTAATGAAATGTGCGCGGCCCAGCTGATCTTTCTGGGCCTCCCTCAAAGTTGTTTCTACCTAGTTCGTGCGTTTGCCTTGGTAAACGAACCCGAGACCACTTCGAGGGAGTTGCCATCAATTGATCGGTCCTGGATCAACGTGCCAGTTGAATATGACCATGTTTTTCCCAAGTTCATCCGGAGACCGATGCGTTCAGAAGACTCAAACCAGGCTTTGCACCATTTTTTTTATTCATTGCAGGTCCTTTGCGATCTCAGCCACGATGACGATATCGTCCGCAAATCACAGATGTGAGATGTATTCGCTGTTTACATTTATGCGTGTCCTTCCCTGTTGAGCGTCCTGAATATATCATCCTGCGCGTCGAAAACCTTCAAATATTATTAAAATATCTTGTGGAATTCGCACTCAACAACCAACGCTTTGTCATCAACATTAAACTATTATTATATATGTTTTCTATTTCTACCTCGTAAGGGATTTTTTTCTCAAATTTCTGTAATTTATTTTCGTATCTTTTTATACCATGTATATGGTATGTATAGGTATGTCTATGTTGTGGTTGTAAGAAAACATCAGAGCGCTCTCGCAGCGGTCCCGTCCACACGTGTTCGCCGCAGTCTCCAGAGCTCGCCGCGCAGTCTTTATTGTCCGCTTCCGTGAAATCGTCACGCCTGCGCCATCTGCGTTTTACGAGTGCACCTGCGCTCATAGGAGCCTTTTGTCGCACCGCTGACGTGATCGCGGTTGCGATTTATTGCACTACCTCAAGCGATCGGCTTGTGCACGGCTGTGTTATGCAACTCGTTTGCCTTTTTTTTTTTTTTTTTGCCGTTGAAAAATCCAGCTTACGGATTCCCGCCGCCAAAGTGAGGGGGCAGCAGGGATAGTGGGCCCCCGGACCAAGATGGAGCGGCCGGTATACCCACTCAAAACCAACGGTTGTTCCTTTCTCCTGTCGCTTTAGCGGGGCCGCGGGCACTGATTACAGTCATCGGCTACCCTGGCGCGACGTGGCCCTCTCGGGCTTCTTCTCACCGGGGTGTTGGGACACCGAGAACCGCTTTAGGCGCCGTGCCGGAACAAACAGCACGGCGCCCCTCTGAGTTCCTTTCTTCTGGGCGGCGGCACCCTCTGCCGGCCGCCCAGGGGCTCAGTGTCAGGGGGAAGGTTCGCGCGTACGCCACCTTCGGCGCCCTGGCCTTCTTCTGCGGATAGCCAGGGCGCTCACGGCCTCCCTGTCCCTTTCCGCGGCCTCCTTCCGGGCCATCACGTCCTCGCAAAAGCAAGGACGGCGCCCCACGACCTTTCGTCTTCAGCATCCTGCGTACTACAGCAGGAAGCGAAAGGTCGTGCCCACGACACTACGCAGCTCCGGCGTTGCTCGACCCAGGCTGGGCACCTTCCAGCGCGTGTTGGGCCTGCTCTTCGGCACATACGCCACAGTGGTGGCATCTTCTGTAGGCTCCTCCGGCCACGCGGCACAGGTACCTCCCGAAACAGCCGTGTCCCGAGAGAACCTGCGTCGCGCGGAATGTTAGGAGCCGTGTCCCTTTCTAGCCACCACTTTAAAACGGGGCGTATGGTTTCATGGTTTGACGGCCGGCGCTGGGGTGCTCCAGCCGCAGCTCCCACTCCTGTATTGCAAGGAGCGCACCATCTCTGCGCCCCTTATCTCTTCCGGGCTGGCGAAGCCCCGAGACCTCGCCCCTCGCGCCAGAAGAAGAGTGACGCGAGGATTTCTGCATCCAGGTCCCAGGGCAAGGAGCCAGCCAACAGGCACGCGCCTCGCCGGAGATGGTCCGGTAGCCCCGTACGGCCCGGATCGCCAACACCCTCTGGGTTCTCTTTAATACCGCAGTACTCTCCTTTTGGAGGGTGTCGGCCCACACGGGTGCCCCGTACAGGACCATGGACCTAACTACCCCGGCGTACAGGCGGCGACAGGAGCTGCTGGGTCCTCCGGTATTGGGGAGCAGTCTGCCGAGAGCTGCCGCTGCTCTCGCCACTCTAGGCGCGAGGCGCTCAAAATGGGCGCAAAACTTCCATCGGCGGTCTAGGACTAGGCCGAGATATTTCATGGTCGGCTTGACGTCGACGCGGACGCCGCAAACGATGATATGGGCGTCCGCAGGTGGCGCGTTCCGAGGCCCGTAAAAGTAAAGGGCCTCGGATTTTTCGAGCGCCACCTCTAGTCCTAGCCGCCGGATGCGCCCAATCACTTGAGCGACCCCGGCAGTGGCGAGAATCGCAGCCCTGCGAAAATTGGTGCCACGGGCGGTGACGAGGGTGTCGTCCGCGTAGCAAGTGACGTCGACACCCTCGATATTGCCGCCACGTAGCACCCAATCAAAACCTACGTTCCACAGAAGCGGTCCCAACACCGACCCCTGTGGAACTCCACACGACACCTCGATGGTCCGGAGCCCATCTCGGCACGGGAACTCGACACGTCGATGCGACAGGTAGGCCCCGATCACCCTTTGGGTAGGGAGGCACCCCGTGGTATCGGAGCGCCTTTATGCAGGCCCAGGGAGGGTGTTGAATGCGTTGGCGATGTCGAGTGACACCGCCAAACACCTCACCCTGGGACACCGCATCCTGCGTCAGGGACCTGACCGCAGCACCGCGTGGACGGTCGACCGGCCCTTGCGGAATCCATACTGCCACTCCGCCAGATTTGGACCGACGTGCTCCAGGTGCTGGACGATGCGGGCCGCCACGATTCTCTCAAAGAGTTTTCCCACATCGTCCAACAGCACGATCGGCCTGCAGGCGGAGGGCGAGTCCGCCGGACGCCCCTCCTTTTGGATGAGGACGAGTCTGCCTGTCTTCCACCTCTGTGGTATTAAGGCTTGAGCCAGACAGGCAGAGAACATCGTCCTCACTCTGGGCTCCAGGGCGTCCCCTAGGGCCAGCGCCAGCGCGCGTCCCGGAATGCCATCGGGACCCGGGGCGGTGCGTTTGCCCCTCATTTTAAGAAGGGCTGCACCGAACTCTCCCGGGCTGACTTCTGGCGCTTCCGGGACTGGGTCGACCTCATCCGTGCCATTTGGGACCATCGAAGGTGCCGTGTGCTCCTGCTGTAGGGGCGATTGCAACTTGTTTGCCTAACCTAACTGTGTTCGACAAACAAGTTGTCCGAGCCGCTTGTTGCAAGCGCAATTCTTGTTTCTTAGGGTTAATTATCTTGTTTCTGGCCGAACCAGTTGTTTTCACAACTACACCTAGGCCACGTGAACGTTTTAATATTCTGTTTCTTGTTGGCCGGGCGCGCCCTACCCGTCAGGTGCCCAGGCGAGGTTTCTACGCCGGCGGACCCCTCTTTGGTAACGACGCGGCTGTTCAACTGGGGTACTTGCCAAGGATTCTGCCAGCCTATCGCTTGGCGAGTTGTTTTAAATAATTGTGGGTTCGAACCTTGTTACAAAAATTCCTACGTACTTTGGGGAAAAATAACGCCCCCCTGAACCCGTGCGAGAAAACCCGCAATGCCGGTCCCAACTGGAGGACCGACGGTGTAACGGTCAAACGTCCTAAGATTTATTAAACGGTTGTACAAAACTCGCTAATGATTGTGGGAGTTGGCAATTTAAACCTTTTCTTGTTAATTGACTCTTAAACGCATAATGGATGAGAAAGTCGTGGTCCACCGTACTTCACCGGCATCGACCAATGGTGATACGGCCGGCAAACCCTATAATGGAGGATAGAATTGTTGAGGCCTATGTCAGTAGTGACTATCAGGTGATGCATTGTATATTTAATTAGATAACCTTTCCGTTGTAATTGTTTATGAACTCTAAACAAAACAAATTAAATTAACAATACAAAGCATATGCTGTGCATAATTCGATTTCAATAGAATCATAACATATTATATGTCGCAGGTTTTACCGATAATTAGAGCGTAATACGAATTATTAACGAGGGTGACGAAGCTGAGAGCTATCCCGTGAGGATTTAAATTTAATGAAAGCATATGTCAGTGTAATTTTTCGAAGATAAAAAATCATTTTTTATAAGTAAAAATGTGTTAGTAAAATGATTTCAAATAATACATTAATAATTGGTTTTTAACGTGCCTAAACCTTAAACGGAATTTATAAATGTAAAGAAAGATGAAATATCATTGATTAATGAAGTAGCTTTTAAGATATATTTATTTATAAGAAAAATTATAGCAAAAGATATAATATTACAATTAAAATACATGATCGTGACTAGAAACTGATTAAATGGATGGAAATAATTAGAATAGAACAGCAAAAAAAGTGTGTTTAAGAATGACGTACTTGAACCATTTTAATGAATGTATAAAATATAAATTTCAGCCTGCATATAGGCTGTTAAAGGATTACATGGATGAAGGAATGAAATCATGGATGCAGGAAAGAGTGGTAAACGTCGAAATTAAATATATATAATAACGTCGCAATTTTAAAGTTTATATGATAATAATGCGTATAAAAGTATATGCATTATATGCTTTTCTCAGTAGTTGTGCACTCACATTTTGAAGTTATCGATGAAATCAGCCCGTCTGAGCGGCTGTGCTAACGGAACGATTACTTCTAGATTTTTCATATGACTATACTCTGTAATTAGTACCGTTGATATTTAATTACTGCAATCTGCACATTACTAGCATTCCTTAAGGTTTATTTAATCAATCATAAAAAGAGTAGTAAAAATATTTTATCAGTAGTGGAGCTACGAGGATACATTTAAGTTAATATGATAAAAAATATACGTTTATATTTGAATACACGAGGTATTTTAAAAAGTAAATTAAAAGTAATACAGTTTAACTCATAATTAATAATATTCAATAAATTACGTGGGCTGCAGCTAGAGGTTGCAAAAAAGCAGTTAATACTCAAATTATTTATTATTTTAATAAAATATTACATTTAGATTTATAACTAAAGAGGTACTTCGAAGTGTGAATATAAAATGCCATGCTAAAAGAATTTCGACATTGGGTAAACTGTACCGAAAATGCTGACTCGTTGCCTCGTGCCACAACTCTGATGTCGAATGGCGTTGCAACGATGCAGATATCATAGATTAAGGTTCCGTAACAAATATAGAAATAACATGCATGGGGCTTAATAAAATAAACAAGTCAGAATATTTCAGACAACAAGTGAAATTTTAACAAAAAAATGTGACTGACTTCTCATATCGACAAAAGCATATAACTGTTTTATGCAATATAGGCAGATAACAAACATGCTCTCCTCACGAAATTACGTCGCATTTCTTGCCATCGCTGATAACTTTCAAGGTATTTAGCTCATCAATATGTTGTTTTATGTACATAGATTTTGGCAGCGTTTGTAATTTAATCAAACGAGGTTGATTTTTGGTGCCGTAATTTTTTTTATTTTTTAAATATGTCATAATTTTTTATAAAAAAAATATTTCAAAAAATGCGAACTATATGAAGCTAATATCTATCATTTAAAAAAAGAATGAACAAAATTGGAACACTAGGAGCGGAGCAACGAATAAAAAACAACACTTTGAAATCAAAAAAATAGTTATCTTAGTTTTTGTTATTCTATATACTATGACTCAATAACAATCTATCCTTGTATATCTATACAATAGATTATGACTCAATAATAATCTATCCGTTATTTTGCCTTGCCAACTAGATCAGTCAGTAAGGTCTAAAGCAATAAACCTAACTACGAAGAAAATTAAAATAAATAAAAACAAAGATCCTGATCTCTTAGTTTTGTTCCAGCGTCAATTAGAGTTTGCAGTAATTTCCAAGTATTTTATTCAAATTATGTTAGTTTAGAAATTTCATAAAACTCGTAACTTCACAGTTTTATAACATAAATTATTATCTTTTTTGAAGTTGTTGTGACGTTATTCTAAAGGATGTGAGCTTGTTTCAATCTTATTGCTTAAGTCTCTTGAAATATTATTGCCTTTTAGTAAGTGAAAGTAGTGTTACCAGTGAAATTTGAAACATGGCGCTGGAAAGAAGGTATAATTAGATAAAGAAGTAATTAAACAACCATAATAGAAAAAAAAGGTATAAGAATAATACCTATATTATACGTCATTATGACTATTTTAATCAATAAGCAAGTGTACTAGTTATATATTAGATATTAGAAAAAATATTTCAAGCATTATATGCTATATATACTAATACTGTGCAAGATACTGCAGCAAAAATTTCGAAACTTTTAACTACATGCGAGTTTTGAACGGAGTTGATAAATTACTTAAGATGAATAAGAATACTTTTTATAAAATACTCGATGATAATAAAAAAGTTGTAGTGAAACTTCTACAACTTTTATAAGTAGTGACGAAAATTTTTGCTCATATATGTAAATAAATAAAATTGGAATGCCTGTTTATAATCTTATAATAACCATTTTTACTAAAATATTATGATATGCAACTAATACATATAAAAGAACAACATTTTTGTTGGCTAGCCTCTGAAACGCCTGGTCCGATTTTGTCAGGACTTTCGCCAGAAGCTAATGTAAGTGTAATGAAAAAAAGAGTAACCAACGCAATTTTATATATTACCATACGGACGAAGTCACGGGCAACAGTTAGTACATGAAAATATTTGGTCTTTACTTATAAAATAGTTTCCTTCAGTCTTTGCCATTACAAATATAAAACACGTTTTCCTTTGCTGCAAATTCTAAGTAAAATTAATTTTGTTGCGATCATGTCTTTTATACCGATATTTTCGTTATAATTGAAAATTTTGTTTTATTTTGAGGCCTTTGTCTAACAGTAAACATCTTTGAGCTGAGGTGTTCCTGACGTTAATGACCTTTGGGTTTAAAAAGTATTAAAGTAGAAATTAATATATGCTATATATATAATATATATATATATATATATATGTAATACTATATATATAGATTTATTCAAAGTATAAATCAACTTAAGAAAACCAAGTCCACTGTCAAATATAAAAATATACCTTGAATATTAAAATTTAGGAATAAACTGTTATGTTTGGGATTTTCATATTCAATGACGCTACAGTGTTATCAATTTCCATAAAATGGAAAAGTTACGGGAATAAAATGGCACTTGAATATGAATGTTTTGAACAGAAATTTCCACGTTTTACGTAGGCAGCATTTTTAACTTTTTGTTTTTACTTCTTTAAGCTTATTAACGAACAGCTAGAGTACATTGCAAGATTGAATAATAGATTATCTTTTTATAATAAATTTTAAATACCACCCAATAAATAATATAACGTTTTGTAGTACAGAATTTAGTAAAAAATTCAAAGAAAAATAAATAAACTTCCTAAAAATAAAGCTTTCGAAAATTTTAAAAACTCGTACACGGAGCAAAACCATTCCACTTTTCTTTTTTTTTTTTTGGAAAAACACAATTTTAGTATATTTTTTTTCTTTTTTCGCCAGAATCGCAGGGTAATTTAAATATAACATTTACAAAAAATTAGATTCAGTATTAAATCTAAAAAAATATTTGTTATACAATTTCATCTTCTTAAAAGTCAAAGCTAAACTTAGAGATTGTCGATAGATGTAAAAAATTTAATAATCGTAAGAAGGAGAAGCTGTTATTATTTGTCCGGAATTGCTATTAAAAGCCTAATAGCATGTCAATGAAAGATATATTAATCTACCATTTACCTTCCCACCCCTCCGTCTTGGCAACAGCATGCTCCGAAGTAGACTCCAAGCGCACAGCGGCCCACCACCGCCTCAAATAGCCAGCATGCTAGCCACGGCAATGGCCAAAATTGTATGTCATTTCTAAAATCTCTAGATCTCTTTGATCTAGATAAATGAAGATGAATTTAATCATGCAGATGTATTTGCAGCCGCCACCGGCGTGACTATGGCCAGGTTCTCAGTTCTTGTGAAATACATGAATTCAATTAAGGCGTAATAGATTGCGACACCCAAGCAGTAGCAAAACACAGCCTACACTTAGAGTGTAGGACAACACGCTCATTTATGACATCGGCACCACCGGTTAGGTTGAACTTACACACCCTTTGCTATATGACACTGTAGCTTGACGCGTCTTTGCGACTTGAAAAGGCCCAATAAAATAATATAGCTGTCTGTAATAAAATAACTGAATAGTTTAGTAATTAATTGCTTATTTATTTTATCAAATATCCCTTCCTTCATTTATTATCGTTTTCTGTATATAAATAAGAACTAACTGCGGAGGTCGTGGGTTCAAATCCTGCGGGGACTCAACGAATTTTCGTTGTTGTTTCCTCAGTGATTAGACAAGTTTTAGACCGATCACTTTTGTGTCTGAAGTAAGACGATCCATGAGTCGGATGGGCCGTAAAGTCGGTCCCATCCACAACTGCGATTGAACCACATGGTGATTCGGTCCAAAACCCCTTAATGAATAGGGGAGTATTAGAGGGAGGCCTATGTCGAGCAATGGACACATGATGATGAATCATAAAAAAATAGTTATTTTTATGTTACAAAGAGGTTTTCTCCAATTTAATTTTTTAATATCTTTTTTTAATCTAATAATTTTAAATTAATACTTTAAAACTGATAACGGTAGCGACAGAACACTATTATACTATAAATATAAGCACTGAAGCAGATATTTACTAAACAGCTCTAAAAATCCATTTTATTACGAAATTAAATAGTAAAGTTTTAAGATAAAATTAACAACACTGTAGGCAACAATATTACATAGCTATCAAAAGTTAAACCTTGAAATTTGAACAAAGAAATATGACTGACTTCGAAATCAAACAAAGTATAACTATGTATCGCAATATAACCGGAGAGCCACGTGCTTTTTGCACGAAAATACCCTGCGATTTATGCCCCCACATTTTAAATCTCTGATATGTTTCAAGGTATTAATTTTATCAAAATGTTTTCTACGTTACGTCTTATGAACAAAGAATAAAGACTTACACTGTATTTATTTATGTTTGTATATATTTTGAACATGACCAATTATTATTAACATTCTAGTTATTCTTAACATGACCAAATCAAGAATTATAATTACGTAGGACATAATTTATGTCTATCTCTTAAGTTTTAGCCAGCGATTGCAAGTTTATAGCACGAGATTGTGACATTTGAAGCCTAAGCGTTTTTATAATTTCTATAAAATTTTTATAACAACATTGTTTTGAGAAAAGGAGGGGCAGACACTAGGTATTATATATTTTTAATATATTAAAAAAAATACCTTCTTGTCGGGCAAAAATACATATGTGAAATTATTTTAGAAAATCCATGTATTATAACCGACAGGACACATTGTAACAGTTTATAACTCAAAGGAAATTAATATTTTGATGCAGTTTCTTGATAACCTCTGAATTATTTCATATTAAATTTAATAAAATTTAGGTAAAAAAACCTTTTTAAAACCAGCTTTTATTTAAATGCGTTAAAAATAAAAAATAAACTTTGACACTAAAACTTTTAATTTTAATTTAAATTTTAATAAATCAAAGAGGAATGACTTTCCAGTCCCAGCGTTACCCGTTATCAACAATCTTAGACGTTCACCGCTTTGATTATTTAGCTGTTCTGAAATACTCCTAGTTATGAATAAAAATGCATCCATTTGTTCAACATTCATTGCTCTTCCAGCATTAAGAAATTCGTCATCAGTCATGTGTTGTTCTGGCATTTCTAACTCTTCTTCAATATTTTCCTGTTGGGCTTCTTGAGTCAAGATTTCAAAAGCGTGAATTTGATTAAAAGCGTTTTCCAGCTGTCTATCATGCTCTCTAAATATCTCCAAACGATTGTCAGCTGCGCGTAGATCTGATTCTCTTGCCAGAAACGCTTCTCTGACTGTATCATAGTCAACCATTAATTCGCTCTCATTTAAATACGGAACATATTGAAGAAGCAAGCTATAGTAATAGTTTTCTAGATCACTAGCAGCCACAAAATACGCTAAGCCTATTACAGCAGGAATATTCCTGATTGCCATTTTACTATTATCGATTAGTCGCTGCCTAGTTTGTCTTTCTGATTCGTTTATATCTTTATTCTTCGGGTACCTGGTTTGATTTCTTATAGTAAGGTTCAAAGAACATTGCAAATTCCAGAAGGCACATTTTATGAAAATCGTAATTTGGACGCTCTGTAGGCCGATTTTCGTAGCGTGCAAATATATTGGTGCAGTATCCGGTAGCTGAACCATTTGAATTAAATTTAAGGACTCTGTACCTCTGTTCGGGTTTCCTTGTATTCAAAAAGGTACATTTTCTCAAACTAACCCTATAATGCAAATGACCAAGACGAAAAACAAATTCGCACGCAGACACTTGCCTTTCTTTTAAGATGCGCATACAAACCCTAAACAATTTACGAGATTTATCGGTTTCCTCTCGTTAAATATCGTATTGCTTGCGCTACGCTGCTATCTAGTTGAGTAGGAAACATATTTGGCTATATAAATTGCTATTGCCTCATTTGTACCGCATGGCTGTATGTCCATGTTAGCATACCAGATTTTTAGGATAGTTGGGTTATAATTATTAACCCATCCGTCTTTTGGTTTTCGCTTCAGAATGCAGATTCTGCCTCCATTACGAATAAATTCATCTGATGATAGAGATACTAAATGAGTTTCAGCGCATTCTTTTCGTGGAAATCCAAACCTACATGTTAATGTTTCTTAATTGTTTTTGTAGCAGGTATGCGTGTGTTTATGTAACTGATGCCTTTTTACTAGTTCATGCAAATCAGACGTCTCAGGTGGTAGGTCACAACTGCATGCCTGATTTAGTTGATGCAGCCCCTCTTCCATATCAAAGGATGCGTGCCCTTCCACCCAAACCACCATGTGAATTTCAATTCTCCACCAATAGTCTTTTATAGGACCATTTAATACTTCATGATTGTTTGACATGAACTTCATCAGAGTATGAAATCGGTACATAAAATGTCTGCTTACAACAACGGGATACTGTTTAATCAACCGCTGTATAGCTGTTATGTCCAAATCTTGCGGATTATCTGTTGGTCTTCCATTGGCAATAAGGAGAGCTTTACGCATATCCAACCAGTTTAAATCATTACAACTTAATGTTAAAAAGTAAGTTGGTGGTCCTAGACATCGAGTTTGAGCCAACAGTTCGTTCAATACAGTGCGCCAAATTGCAGTTGAGCCTCTTAGGTTTTTAAGGTAAAGATGGATGTCTTCGACTTTACCATCTTGGCCTTCGACTTTTTTACAACAAGCAGAATTTGTAGATTTTACTCTATGGTACTAGAACATCGATAGAGCGTAAAACAAATAGTCATTACGTTGAAACCTAGAATCGTTCTAGAATTTTATATTGAAAATAGTCTTGTGATAGTCTAGTCCAGTTAATAAATAATATTTTTCCTGTAAGGTAGCAGAAAGAACCATGCAAATTCCTCTGCTTTCTTCTCATGAGCGACATTTATAATATCACCTGTGGTTTTTCTAGTAATTTTATTAATATTATTTGACACATCTAATACCTGTTCTTCCGAAGGCTGTGTGCTGTCAATAAGAGACATAACTGATGTATGAACGGGAATGGTTTCAGTTTGACAGTTTATTTCATTACGAGATTGAGATACAGTATTTAAGGACATGATTAAATTTTGATGCTCTTGTCTAATTGGAGATATAATTTGGTTTGATTGTTGAAAATTAAGATCCGTTATAATATTTTCAATGCCTGTCAAACTGTCTATCGTACAAATATCTATGTAATTGAGGGTATACTCAACGTAACCTGAACCAGTGGCTCGTTTGCAAACTTGTACAAGATCGTCTAGAGAACCACATTCAATTATACATGCTTTGCCATGCGTTATTGAGGCTTTGGAATCTTTAGGGCCACACGCATAGGAGTCAGTAAATTATATTTATTGTTGTAGATCTTACCCCAGTTTCCAGGCAATTAGAATTCTGCTTTGTGGCTTTTGAAACATTGTTAAAGCTTCTTTTAAGGTTAAACCAAACTTTGATAGTTTACTGAACTCCAAAAAACTCGACTAAATCAGATCCTCCAAAATTTAAAAAGAACCCAAACATCATAAACTGTCCCTTTGACTCTAAAGTGGAGTTTTATAAATAGCCGTCGCATCAAGAGGTTGAGATTATCTTGATAGCTGTCTGATTTAGCATAAATGCCACCCTCAAAATTTGTATTAAGTATGTTGTTGGTCCATAAATGGGAAAGAGTATGTCTTGTAATGTTTGCCGAAACCATAGCACACATTGGAGGTCTGTATGGTTTGCATTGCTTGTTTGGATTTCAAGGCTCGAGAATACGCATTGAATCCTAATCATGGTTAAGCATCATTAATTGGTTATTTTCGCCTTATCGGACAAAGATTCAAAATTCTTGATTATTTCAAGCATTTACATCACCATAACGAGGGTAACTCGTATTAGACTTTTGTAATATTTTGCCTGTTATCTTTATAACGTCGATATAGGGATTTTAACGAGCCACCCCAAACTTTAAGCACGTTGGGGATATGTTAATCCCGAAATATTTTAAATTTTTTGTTCTGTAAAAATGCCTATCCTAACAGTAGATCTAGGAAAATGTTAGGCAGTTTTCATAAATTCAAAATGTCTTGTGAAATAATAAATGCCCCAAACCCATATTGCCCAAATGACCATCATAAACAATTTTAAAAATGGTATAATTAAAACCTTAAGTTGGTTGTTGGCCTTATCAAGTTTTCGCTGCCACTGAGTGTTTTTTTTGTTCTGATCCGCCTTTTTGCTTAATCGTTGGCTTTCTCTCTCACTTTCTTGGCAAGTTTTTGTTGCCGTTTTTTTTTTTCTAGTAAATTTATCTCAGCCTTCTTTCTTTGTTTGAGTTTAATTTTCCCATATTGTTCCACGATATCGAAATATCCTCCCCTTCCAGAGCTTTTGAGGAAGAGCTAATATAAACAGGGTTCGCCCGGGCCCGAGATGGTCCGTTCACACTCTGTTACCCCTGATGCCACCGCCCCGGCCGGCCTCATTTGACTTAGATTTTAAACACCGCCCTTATTTATTTAGAACTTTCTTTCCTGACCAAACCGGTTCCGGGTTTAATTTTGGGTTTCTTCCCCAGAAGGTTGAAGACCAATGCTGTTACGCCTATCCCGCAAAAGAATATACCATTTCATTTAACCCTAACTAAACCAACATGATATTAAATGCATCTAACAAAACATGCAATAGTACTCATACATTCTAATACAATCATAATACACACAAATATGTACATATGTACAATGCATTTCAATACCCGTAAAACAAAAATACTTGTCGAGAGTTATTCTCAGCAGGTCCTACTTTGATGTATTATAGGCACGAATAAAAGAAAATTATCCGCCATTTTGGTGTTCCGCCAGGATTTGAAATAACGTTTACAGTCCATCATTTGTCATGTAAGTGCAACAAAATTTCAACCAACTGCTTAAAATATTGTTTCTTCGTGTGACGTCACATTTTTTTCGAGTTACCTCACTAGCCCAATTTGATAACCAAATTGAGGGAATCATTTAAAAAATTGGTACCATTTGGGGTATGGCCATGTTGGATTAAAATGATCACACTGTTAATCATGCATTGTCATCCGAAGAAGCTCACCAAATTTCAGCCCAATCGGTTGAGGGCAAGTGCCTTAAAATTGAGTTGTAAAATTTCACCTAAACAAACATTCTGCAAGTTATATAAAACCTTGTAAAAATGGCACCACTTGTAATAACTTAGTTTCGAAATGTTCAAAACATCTAAGCCGGATCGACCAAAAATAGAAAAACAAGGTTAAATATAAATAAAAAAAACTTACATAACTATTCTTTTAATTTAATCGATCTTTAATAATATATAAAGGGTGCTGGCATGTTTATGATTTTTTTAAATAGTATTATGGTATTATTCAGATCATATCAGAGAAGAAATTCCAAAATGTAAATAATAGAATATTTCTTGAATTTTGACAAGTAAGAAAAATAACCTTGATTATTTCAATGAAATTGAATTACTTAATTTTACCGTTTTTGACGTGATTTTTTTGACGAAGTTTTTTTAAGTATATGCATTATTTTATGATGAACTTTATTGTTTTTTACCAACGGTTTTCGTTTAAGTCTCCCCAGAAAATGATTTCTACTAAGTAATTGTTTAATTTTTCAAAAAGGTTTAAAGCTCTGGCGTTAGCTCAAAGCTCTTAGCGTATTAAGTCTTTGTGCCTGTGAAAGTCGGCGTCCTTGACCCAAAATATTCTTCATTCATTACAAAGCTTTGTCGATTTTTCAATTCCGGATGCCAAAAAAAAAGGGTTCGTACCAGTTTCTTCTTGTTAAAAAAAAAAACGTAATTTAAAAATAGTAATAATAATAACTAAACAAATTTAAAAATTAATCTTTTAAAGTCTTTACAAAATTATATCAAAAAATAAAAAAAAATGGGAAAATAATCGTCATTTGGTAGAGGAACTGCTTCTACCCAGATCACGTTGCTTTGACAATCATGATACGTCACATCATCATCACCATCATCAGCTTGTGTTAGTCTAATCTACGTACGCCTTCTCCATTAGGGAGTTTTGGACCGTCCCAAAACGCGGTCCAATGCGGTTGCTGGTGGACCAACTTTTCAATGCCCTAATGAAGATCATTTTATTAGAATTGGGTGATTGGTCCAAATTTTCCTAACCAACCTGTAAACAACGATAACACAACGTTGTATATCCCCGGGTTCAAATGCAAACCTCCGGTTTAAAAAAACCAATAGCGCTGATCACTGAGGGGTGTTTATTAGTTCGATTTCCCAAAAAAATAATAATGTTTATTTTTAAAGTTTTCCCAAACCAAGTTTCTTTTACGATCATTTTTGACTTTAATTTAATTTTTAATATTTTTGTCAGGGCCCCTCGGCGTGTTTTTTTTTTTTTAATGTGACAACTGTAGTGTCCATAACCATACGTGCAATTCAACAACTGCGGTCCAATTTACATTCGGTCCTTACAAACGTGAACGTGATTATTCCGCTATTGAAAATTTCGTTTAGAACTATTTTAATACTTTAAAGATTTGATAATAATTTTGTTTGAATGGACTGTTTGTAACTCCTGGTTTGCAGACATTTAGGATTATTTATATAAGTGTTTTTTTCCCGGAGTAATCTTTTTCTTTTTTCTTTTTTATAAATTAAAGTATTTAATTTATTTAGTTTCATTAAAACTTTGCTTGGTTCGTTGAAAACTTATTTAGAACCAACTTAATATTTTAGAAAGAGAAAACAAATCACTTAATTACACATGGGATGACTTAAAAATAAATTTTTATAAATTTTTAGATAAAAAAGACAAAGAAATTATAAATTAAGTTGATTTAGAAATTAAAATACAATTTTTTTTAATTATTTAAATAAGGATTTTTTGAGTAGAAACCAATTAAAAATTACAAACGCTGATTACTAAATGATTTTAATGGTTCAAAAAATACAATACGACATTTTTAAAGCAAATTAAGCCAATTCATCGGTATCCTTTGCACAAAAATTGTAATTTAAAGTGTTATATTAGAACGATTACTGTAAATAAATCTAAGAAGTGAGAAAGTTATTATAGTCATATCGTAGTTAAAAATCACTTTCTTTAAATTCTTTTCTGTCAGTAGCTTTGGAAATGTTTAATAACTATAAAAAATGCAATGCTGAAAATCCTAATCATATCCGGAAAATTTCTAACGTTAACTTACAATTCTCCACATATTTTTCCATCTTCTATTAATACACAATAAATTTATTGTATACTAGCTGCTGCGCGTGACTTCTATTATTTTAAAGAATTTCCTTCAAGTTATTAGTAATTATCTTTACGGTGACAAAGGGAGGTACGAATTTTTCGGAATTCAAAAGGGTTTAATAGACGTTTATATTTTTCCTTTTTTTGACATTCGGTCAAAAAGTAGTTTGTTTCAGAATTTGATAATAAAATGAAAATTGCATGGCAGACCCAAAATTTACTACTGCTTCTTTTTTTATAATAGTAATAAATAAAACATATTAATTTGTAGCTTTCAAAAATAAAATTAAGTGAATTCACAGCTACTTTATTTGTAAAAACATAATATAACATTTATTTTAAATAAAGCTATATTTACTTTGCTTAATTTCTTTTCATCTCACTTTAGTATCAAGGAAGTGAATTAACATTTCTTAAAAAACTTCGATATTGGTGAAACTTTGCTCCGGGAAAGCCAGTCTTCTTAAAATATTTTTAATAATGTATATAATTGTAAAAAATTTAATTGCAATCAATATGTACAGCTGAATAAAACTTGCTTCTTCCGTCATTTTCTTTTTAACTTTTTTTAATTACTAGATAAAGATTTTCCAACAATATTCCTAAAAACTTTTAAATTTATATTTGACCTTAATTGTCGCTTTATCTCAACCCTACAGACTATTTATATTATTTATTCATAGATACATTTTGCGACAAAGATTTCGAAAGAAAATTTCATTTACAAAAACAACATGTAACTATTACTAGATATTATCTATGGTCTTGATGTACTCAAGTCCATACAATATAATTTTATTTATATTGTATTCTATCGTTAAATCACTTGTTTAAGATCTTTATTATTCAAATTATATATTATAAAACTTATAAATACAATAGCAACTTCCGTGATATAAAAAACATAAATCTAAAAACCTATTTCGCTGTTACATGAAGAAAAGCTTAGGCAGTCACCGCTCCTCTCGATTCGCATCTGTTTTACCATCATTAGTCAGATAGCAAGACAGTTTCCATTCTATAGTTCCCTTCAACTTTTTTCCGCTTAGCAAAAAATCTTTTTTCTTTGTTTTAAATCAATGTTAAAATGTTTGGACAAAAATATGGACGAATAAAACAAAGTTTTCCTCTTCTTAGTAACTGGATAGAATCACTTTACATATTATCGAATCTATAAACAAAAATACATAGCAAATTTATATTTTTATATAAATAAATGAATATTTTAATAAAGTTAGAACTTTTTACTATCTTTCTAAGCTTTTTTCCAACTGTTAGAAGAAATCCAGTTCACATATGACTGAAAAATGAAACATTCCAAACCTAAATCAATAAATTTCGCTATGGAAAGTAACCTAGCGGTTTATACACAGTCTTATAGTAAAAAATGTTTGCCGGAAAAATTCCAAGAAATTTCCTGTTTTCAAAATGTACAAAAAATAACCATCGGTCTTATCATCCTTGTCCGAATGAACATAAATAGTTAATCGTTTTATGAAAATCTTTTTATCTGAGAAAACAACAACAAAATTATGGTGGTCCTTGATATTCCCACCATTAAAAATTCCTATTTTCTATTCAAAAATAACTATCGGTCTCATCATCCTTGTCCGGAATAAACTTTTTAGTTTTTTAGAAAATCAAACCGTGTGGTTCCTGATATTCCACAATTTTAAGGATTTCATGAAACAAATTTTTTTATATTTAACTGAACCCCCGCCTTCGCCGGGTGTAATACCGATGTCTGTAAAATATATGAAAAATTTTTTTACTAGCTTCCTCTACAATATTATGGTATAACCTTCTTCAGTCACTTTGTCTATAAAAACACATTTCCGTATTTTGAAAGATTTAACATTCATGGGGATAAAGGAAGGAAAAAGACAATTATACTTGAAGTGATACAACAATTAAAAACCCAAAGAACAGAATTAGAACTTTATTTCTTTTAAATAATTATTTTTTTGTAGAATCAGAAAAAAAGAAATTGGGGAAATTTGGAAATTTCAAGACCATTGTTAATTTAAAAATCAAATACCTAATTACCTACAAAAAGCGTTTTACTTTAACTTTAGCTCTAATCTTTATGACAATTGCTTGGTGTTTTCTAAAATAGAAAGGTATTAAACCACTAAAAATCTCTGGTAAAACAACTTTTCCCTATATTCAATAGATAATTCAGATCATTATCAAGTCAAATTTTTTCTTCACGTAAATTAAAGTTTTTAAAAGGGAAACCACGGTGAATAAAAGTATCTACGCGAAATTGTAACATTGGGAGGGAAGTAACAAGTGAATTCTCATGACAAATATTGTTGTTTAATTTCTTTGTTTATAAAATTACGATAGTTTTTACCATAACAATTATCCCATGGTATGAATAAAATAAAAACGCTAAAATTTAAGCATCTTTTTCAATAATAAATCAAATTTCTATGACATTAATATATGTTTTTCTTTAATTATTATTTGTTTGTTTCAATTTTAATTTGCTTTGTCGTAATAAATGCACTCTACTTTTCTTTTCCGATGCGCGAATTTGAAGTTGTCCGACGTCTTAACCAATATATCTTGGAGCTTTTAATAAAGAAAAGGAATGTTTTTAATGGGCTCTATGAAATAAAAAATTGCCTTTTGGTACCTTCTTTTCAATTCAAATTTTGAAATAGTAAAACGTTTTATTTAATGTCATTCCTACTTGGTTGTCTAAGGCTCTGCCCGTGTTATTTTTATATTTTTATATATATATATCCTGGGTTGGGGATAATATGACATAAGTAATGGAAAATTTCAAATCGGTTTAAAATTTTCCCCCTTTCAAAACAAACAATGAAGTCTTTCCTTTTTTTAATTTGTTGCAAATAAACCACCTAAGTTATTTTTCACAACAAAAAAAGGTAAGATTTTAACGATATTTAAAATACCGCTTAATTACATTATAAAATAATTTACTTTGCAAAGGCAAAAGCCAAAATTTAAAACTTTTAGGTTCGTAACCATTTAAAACATTTAAAGGAAACCATTATTTTTATACTGTGTGTCATTAAACTAAGGTTTAATTAAAAAACCAGAAAACTCAAATTAACGTTCTTATTTACAAAAAAGTTTGTAAATATTATGATATTTGCAAAGGTAACTATTGCCGTATTATTGAAACAGTATATTTTTTTTTCTATTTTAATCAATATAATGAAGATTAATAAATACTAACAAAATATACAAAATTGTTTTATTAAATTAATTTGCTTTATTTACAGGGCTTGTATATTGCAAATGTAAATATGGATTAAAATTTAAACGTCATCCCTTAAGTCAGTTATTGCTTATAATTTTTTAGCGTTTGCTTGATTATCACTATACGTATCTACAATATTAATATCGTATTCTTTACGACTCTCTATCTCTTAACGCTTTTTTTCTCTTTTAGAGTATAAGATCAAAATTTAATTAACGGGATTTATTTTTTGGAATTTTAAATTAATTTCAAATGAAAATTTGAAATAGAATATAATTAAAATTTTTTTTCAAAACAAATTGAAAACTTTTCCAATCCAATTATAAATGTTCCTAATTACTTTGGTCCATATTGCGATAAGAATTCCTTTTAAAGCCTTAAATATTGTCTAATCTTTTTATGGTTACATCTTTATTTTTCACTATTTATTAGACTGATTTCCAGAGAGCAAGGGACCCAATTCGAAGTGAATCTATTTTTTAACAACTTCCTTAAAGAAGAGATACTCGGTTCATAGTGTTTGTTTTTTTTGTTTATGTTGCCCTGTTGTCTTTGTAGACCGATCTTGGTAATTCTTTTTTTAAGGTAGAGTCTGTTATGTGGTACGATTTGTTTATTTTTGAGTGATATTTTTTTTCTAAAATATTAAATTCTTCTTCAAATGCTTATTTTAGAAATTTTTCCTTTCTAAAGCTGTTAAAGAAAATTTTCTTTACACGATATGAGACGGGGGACAATATTAAAGAAAACACTATTATGATCAGTCACAAAAGTCGTAGTCGAAAATTTGATACAAAGGTTAAAAACGTTCCGCCTTTGCTTTTTTATTCAAGTCATACAAAGTATTTGAACGCCCCGCAACCTGTTTTTAGATGTTTAGTTTTGTTCGATGTTTGACTCTTAAAGATAATCTGTATGGCTGATGGAAGGAATTACTCTAAGTATTTTAAAGTAAGTCCTCAATTTAGCATTCCCTCATAATGACCACTTTGATCACCATGTAGGAGATATTTCAAATCAAAGTAGAATAAATTTTCAAATTTTTAGTTATAAATTTATTTTCTTCGTACATTTAAATTTTGAAAACAGTTTTTTCCTTATATTTTTTTATCGCAATCTTAAAATCCACCTGAAACCAAAATACCGGTTATTTAGAAGGCGAATTTGCCGTGGCGCCAGTGCTTCGGAAAAGCTTTGGGATTAATGTCAGTACGGCCGATCGCCCCGAGCCTATGGTTTGTGCGAAACCGGAGGTCGAGGTTGAATTCCCCTAATATCAACAAATTTACATTGTTGCCTTTATTAAGGCCCGATCACCCAATTGTCGGAAGGTAAGATGTTCCAGCGTCGGATGGGCATGGAAAATCTACCCCGCCCGCATTGGACCATGGCGGATCGGCTAACACCCGCAGCTATCAGGGGCTGATGATGATGGAGGGCGGGCCAAAAAAAGCGTGATAAATTTGATTTCAACGTTTTCGTTCTGGGAAAATTTGACCTTCGGACCAACCCTGATGGCTGGTTTAAAATTAAAGTCCCGATATGCAAGCTCCGGTTCTAGGATTTTTAAAATTTTCAGCCAAGTAATCAAATTGGTAATAAAGAAAAATTGTTGGGGAAAACCAAGCAATTTTGGGGTGATGGTTTTTATTTTCGGACGTTTCCCTTTCTTAAATTATTTTATAATAATAAAACATTTTTCCAAAATGTTGTGTTTCTAAACCCAATAATATTATTAATATATTAAAAACCAAACGAAAAAGTTTAAATTTTTAAATTTTACATCGTTCTGTTATGAAAGCCCAATATTTTGATTTTATGATTCACTGGGCCCACACGATAATGTTACGAATCGCAAACTTTTCCAAAAATACAAGAACCACACATCATTTTTAAAATATTTGTTAATTGTTAATTTGAATTTTAAAAATCACTTCATTTGCAAATTAAATTACTTTAGTATTTTTAAATTTTATAATTAAATTAAGTATAGATAGTTGGAAAATTAAAATGCGTTCAGGCGGAAAACACAACATAAAATTATGAATTTTACTAACCGATAAAATGGTTATTTTATAAGAAATTTAATTAGCTACTTACAATTGCGATTTTATTTTGTATGAATTCAGGTTTAAAAAATATTGCAAAATCACTTGCCACTGTAGTGTTTTTTCTGGTATTGTATGCTTTATTTATAATAAATCTTTTTATTCTAGCCACAATTATAATGAAAAAAAGGTTTTAAAAAGGAACCATTTTTAGACTCCAGCGTCAGCTCAAACCTCTTAGCGTATTAAGTCTTTGTTCCCGCAATACTCGAGCGTCTCTTGACTTTCATGGGGTTACGTAGTAGGTTAAGCAACGACAAGAAAATGATATGCATACAGCGCAAATGGTCACATCAGCGCTTTTTTCTTGATTACCTCAAAGTTATGCTCTCTATAATAGTTAACTGAAAGAATTAATTTTAACTGATTGTTTTAATGCAACATTTATGATATTTAAAAACTTCAGTCGTTAAATTTCGTTATAGTATGGTGCGCCACAGTTTTATAGCCTTATCGATTCTGATAAATTAGTAAAGTAAGCTATAACAACAAACTTGTTAAGAGATTTGAAGCAAAATATCCATTAAGGGGCGATCCTTCATATTAAACAGACGTAAAACAAGTACTTATAGTTGAAACTTTACCTTTTAGGACCGAAGTGTCTGCCATTACATAGAATAGACCATTTACAATAGGTGTCAAACGGCTGAGGTATTTAGTAAATTAGTTTTTGTACGACAATTTATTGATTACATTACTGAAATATTAAAACTTTTAGTAATATATACTTTTTAAACTTCCATTAAATAATAAAATTTATAAGCAACAGCAATTAATTTTTATTTTTAAATAACTTATATTTTCAGAGAAAAATTCTTCATGACGCTTGTGAAAAAAAGCGAAAACGAATTAGTTGATTACTTCGTTCGTTATTCGTTATCATAATTTTTTCTAATTTTTAATTGAAAAGGTTTATTAATACCTACACGATAATCGAGTTTATACATTTAAAGTTAATAAAGGAAGATAATGCTCATTTTGTCTTTCCAATATAATCTGTTTAAAAATATCAGGGTTAATTCTTTATTATTATACAATGAGTTTTTAAATGAAAGATACAAAACCGCAACACAACAATTGATATAAAAATGATAATTAATATTATAATACAGTTCAAGGTAACACTTATTTTATTTTATTTCATGATTTATAAATTAAACATAAAAAATATACTTATTTTTACGTGGCTGAATGTGACGTTTTTCAAGCAAATAACCAAGGCATGAAATTACGATACCACTAATTCATTTAGTGGTATCGTAATTTCATTAAAATGTACGTATGTAATTCAGTTAAAATGAACGCGTTCAACGGCTGTTTTAATATTGGCTCTGTATTAATGGTCTCTTTCATATGACTTTTGGTAGTAACTTTTATAATTGCTTTTTGACTGTGTTAATTTATGGACTGTTATACAGGTGGCCCATAAGTCCTTTGATATGAAAAAAAAAATTATTAAAATAATACTAATTACATTATGAATTAAATTTTTATTTACAAAAAAAGCTTAAAAAACGGGAATTATTTTTTGAAAATAACATCTTCTAAATGTAATCCGTTGCGATCACGGCACTCTTGCAAACGACGTCTAAAATTGTCGATGACTGCGCGGCAAGTCACTGCTGAAATGCTTGTCGTTTCTTTGCGGATGATTTCTTTTAGAGCCTCAATTGACCGCGGGTTTGTGTCGTATACTTTAGTGCCTAAGCCCACAAAAAAATCTATTGGGGTCCGATCCGGACTACGTGGAGGCCAGGAAA
The DNA here is from genome assembly GCA_029286875.1 of Lamproptera curius. Lineage (NCBI taxonomy): Eukaryota > Metazoa > Arthropoda > Insecta > Lepidoptera > Papilionidae > Lamproptera > Lamproptera curius. The sequence goes on from JAGSMT010000069.1 coordinate 1,406,975, forward strand.
TGTCCCTCTCTTAGAGATCACTTTGCCAGGAAAAGTTGACGGATAACGGGCAAAGCAGTGTTAGAGGTGTGAGAAGTGGCTCCATCCTGTTGAAACCACGTCCTGGCATTAAAACCTGAAAAGTTTTGCAATTCTTGTACGAAAACTCTTCGATCATAGCCAAATATCGCTCTTACGTAACAGTAACTGGCGCCTCTACCATCCTCAAAGAAATAAGGCCCTAGGATACCATGAGCTGACATAGCGCCCAAACAGTCACTTTCGGGCTATGTAAGGACTCTGATGCTTAAGTTTTGGATTGATGGGCTCCAATAGCGGCAATTTTGTTTACTAACATGCCCGTTAAGATGGAAATGAGCCTCGTTAGAGAACATTATGTTATTGAAGGAAGTTAACCGATTCAACATTTCATTCGCATAATTTTGTCTTTGAATACCGTCAGTTTCCTTTAATTCTTGAACCAACTGAATTTTGTAAGGGTGCATATGTAAATCTTTCTTCAAAATCCGTTGTAACGATGTCCTGGATACGTTTAATGCTCTGGCGCGCTTACGAGTTGACTGTGTCGATTTTCGCAAATAGACTGTGTCACTGTGTCTATGTTTTGTTCCGTACGTGACGTCCTTGGGCGACGCAATTGCGGCTTATCTAACGTCGAACAGGTCTCTTCGAACTTAGCAACCCAGTTCTTAATCGTTTGAAGAGTTGGAGTGTCGTCAAAGTTGTGTAAACCTTTGTGTTCTCGAAATTTACGCCGTGCAACGGTTGCCGAATTTGTCGTTCTTATAAAACTCGCGCACACAAAATGCACGGTCTGCTCGGTAAAACGCTCCATGGCGACTAAATTCTCAGAAACCGAAGTTTCTGAGAAATGCCGCCCTGTTCGTTTTATTCAAATTTTACTTTTCAAAGGACTTTTGGGCCACCCTGTATTTAAGACTCCGCCGTCTGACCGTCGGTCTGTCGGACACCTGGATGTATGGCTGTTAATTATAGCAAAATATGGACTACTGTTTATGTCACAGTAACAAGTAAATTGAAGGATTACGTTACCTTTAGTAAGGTAATCCTTAAAAAAATATCCTTATATGTAAGAAAATAAAATAAGTAATAAATTGCACTTACCTTACACACTTTTTGTCAATGCTAAAAATTTTATTCATCTATAAATTAACGGGTCATATATCTGTTGTTGTTTTAGTTATTATTTGTTTTATTAATAGTTCTGACAAACTAATCTCTGACACCGCAATTAATCTTTGCATAGTGGAGTTTAATATAGCTTTACAAACTGGAGGATTTAATTCTGCGGGAAAACTATTTTGTGAAATTGTGTTTTTCTGGCAAAACCCAACTGCTTTAAATGTAAAAGGACGTACGACGGATGGATATCTAGGAGGACGGTCCGATTACGGCATCAAATTTTACGAATACTCTACTATACTCCTCCTATACTCTCATCTATCCAACAAATAACAACGCTAACAACATTTTATATTTCTAAATACATTCATATTGACTACAACATTAAAGTTATTTTAAATAAAGCTTTATTTGCGTTGTTAAATTCCTGACGGTATCTTACTTTAGCATCACTGAAAAGTTAACGTTTACGGAGAGAACTTCGATATTGAAACAAAGTTTTGCTTAGCGCAGCCAAAGTTTTTAAATCTTTTAAATAGTTTTCTTGAAATGAGCCTTAGCAAAGCTTGCGTACAAAGTAGTAAAACTCCATTTTTACTTTTAATTATCGTAAATATAGAGACATAATCGTGAATATCAAGACATTAAGAAACATAATCCATATTCAGTTGTCAAGTTGTTATTAATAACTTCAACTCAACAACGAATCAGGTTTTTAATCAACCACATAAGAAGCATAAATTACCTCAAAAATATATGTTCACCATTGTGTTCAAAGTTAAATTCCAACGTAGTTGGTAGATATTGGGGATGGCCTCCAAACATGTTCTCGCTTCCTCGTAGCGCGGGGCTCAGTACCTGCGGCCTACTCAGCCGCAGAAAAGCTAAGTGTAACCTGGCCGGCCTGTAGTATAAGGCCGGCCGTAGAAGAGGCTGCTCCAAGCGGAATTGAATAAACCCGCTTTGGATACGGTTAGGAGGGTGCAGTGGTCGAGGACGATTAGTTGGCAAGCGTGCTGCAACCTCTGTCCTGAACAGCCAAGGCGGAATTGCGGGGAAGAGGAGTGTCTGCTCTACCTATCCTTTTCGACTCAGCACAGCTCATGAGGTGTGACGAAGAGCGCGTTAGTTACATTGGGCCATGGGCCAGAGACGGGGCTACCATGGCGGCTAGCTCTGGTAGGAACAAGATGAATGTTCACGCACGTTCTTGTCACTCTATCCTAAAGGTATCAAAAAGAAACAACGTGGTTTTTAAGCAATATAAGCTATATTGATTTAAATAAAAAAATATTTATTGAATATCGAGCAGTTAATGAATGATAGTGGGGTCTTACTCTTTCGTTGTGGTAAAGACTTACTTCTTACAGGCCATTAAAACAGCAGGACATTTTAGTGCAATCCGGTCTAAGATGTGAATACTGAAACTATTGGTTGAGGTTGCTCAAACCGATCTGATGACATCCATCGCTAATATGCACAGAAACATGCAGGTTTAGAGTTGTCTTCTACTGGTTTAGTAAAGTCGCGGGGAAAGAGGAGTATCGTTATTTCATAGGCTGCTGTCTATTTCTCTCTCTCTCTCGTGTTGGGAAAAACTACTTTTTGGGTTTCCCGCTGTAACTATAGATAATCTTATATAATATACGTTTACCTCACCTTTAAGACGCCAAAAATAAGCACTGTGGAGGTTTTAGTCGATAACTGACACAGTTATGTCGGTATTGTTTACAAGACACAACGATAAGAAAAACTTATCATATGTTCTTCTTAGTTAAATTCACAACGAACGCTGTATTTTAAGTTACAATTACTTTACAATTAGTATAACCGTATGTTTAATGATATATAATTTGGACGCTTCCAACCCAAAGCAAGTAGATTACATATTGTATCGTTTATTCGAATCTGTTGTATAGATATTGTAAGCGTATTAACTATTGGTACAACGAAAATTACTGGTAGTCAAATGCAAAATGAAATTGAATCAATAAATTTACATTGGCCGTGTTTAAATATCACAATTAAAAAAAAAATAGAGATATGTGTTTAATTTTATTTTCATTTATAATTAAAATAAATAACCTATTGTTTTAGTTGCTCATATAATTTGCAACAAATTTAAAAAGAAGTTATTTAAAGTTAATATTCACTAATATCAATAGATGCGAATTAATTTGTAGGTTTCCTAATTTTCATTTTAAGTTTATTTTATAAAACTGTTTTTGTATAAATAAATTTTAATTTAATTGGAAATAAATAATCATTTGCAATTGACACGATAAGATAAGCTTCTTCTTGTCTCACAGCCTCACTTTGTTTTCTCTCACACAAACATCTTTGACATTGAAATAACTGATGATTACACGTTAATTCACATATTTTGAAGGTTTGCGGAAAGCTAATAAAAATTATTTTGGATAAATGAACTGTCTGAAATATTCCGTTTTTAAAATTGTGAACAAAGTACTAAATTTTATAATTTAAAAATAGCTCATGAAATTTTCATTTCGAAAGTATATTATTAAGATCAATCTAAAACTATATATACGTATAATCATATATGTAATAATCAAGTAAACAATTGACAGTGAGAGTGGAATTCACTATATACAATATACATATACGTATAACTTATAAGAAAAGGTTGTCGTATACTGATTTTACAGGCAACCTCTTTTTATTATCAAGATATTAAAAAAAACATATGTGCGTGAGTTCTACAGATTAGTTTGAAGTGGAGGCAGAAAGATTGTGGGGCTCCTCCATGCTTTCTGAAAGCATTACGGTCCGGGAGGAATTTTTGCGTTACCCTGGCCATCCACAGTCATAGAAAGTATTATAAAATTTCATCTTTGTGCCAAACCTTTTTCGTTGACATTTGGCAACTGTGCGGTAAGAACGACGCAATAAAACTATAAAATTTTTGTTCGTTAGCTATTATTTTGTTGATTAACTTTTAAATATACTGCGTTAAATGGCGTAATTAAGTATTAGTTTCAAGGTTAGTCTTTAACGTTATAATCCATTTCAATGTACCGCAAACATTATTGCAATCTCATTAAATTTTGTTCAAGTTACAATCTCTATTCAAAAGTTTGTTACTTCTCAAGTTTTTTGATTTTGAAACAGGTGCTAGGAATATGTTTGCAACAATTTTAAACTTTCAAATTTGATTTCCCGTTCAAACCAAATCTAATATACCCTCATAATGAGTGCATGTTGAACTCGATCTATTTAAATTTCTATGCCATTGTTTATAATATGCTTTTATTTTTAAAGATCTTATTGAACTGAAATCAGTTCATTTTCTCTTTACTATTTATGTCCTTCTAAAAAGAAAAAAAACCTTTTTAAGGGATTATTTATATTTAATACTAAACAAGAGAAATGATGAAATGGTCCTTTGAAATAAATATATACATATATGTACCATATGACACTATTTACATTATTAATGCAATTATTGCTATATATGTCTATAGTCATGTTCAAGTTCAAGAGTAAATAAAACATATGTTTGCATATAAAAATACAATTATGTATGTATTTTTGCATACTAACTTAATACGATCACAAGATTTGAATTGAATGAATAATTGTTCAATCAAGAAAATTTAACAAATTTTGCTGTTAATATTGCTGCACAAAAGATGGGAAGAGCACGAGCACGAGTTACTAGGTGGCACTGTCGCAAAACGCTCTTAAAATTTGTATAAATATATTAATAACGCCTCCAAAATGCCTAAAATAAAATTAATTTGTTACTGAAATGTTAACTAAGCTAAATATAAAGAATTCATAACCCTAGAATAAAAAAAAAGATGGCGCGTAACGAAAAAATGTTACACTACATTTTTTTCTAACTCCGATAAAGAAGTTTCACTTCAAAGAAACAGAAAATGTCGTCACGTCGGCAAATTCCTCGTCGGTCACCTGTTTTTTAACATTGACATACACATCTTAAATAATAATAAATGTTTAATACTATTTACAATAAAAACTAAAGTACTGATTATAAAAATTAAATTTATTCTATACTGTTTTTCATTTCATCATTAAAAACCTTAAATTATCAACATTTCATCAGTAAATTTACCCATCAATAAGAATAGAAATGTTAATATTGAAAAATTTGCCTAATCTTTTAGGTTTTAATACATTAGTATCGCTAAACATGCAAAGAATTTTCAGAATATTTTTCACAACTTCGCCGAAGACAAAATCCGCAAGTAACTGAATGACCTGCATGTCAAAGATTATAAACGGTGATTATCAGGCAATGTTGAAATACATATAAAACAAATATTTTTTATTTTTTAGATGTGCTTCTTCGTATACACATTAAAAACAAATATTTTATTATCTTTTCAGATTTTATGAATATTAAATTTGTGCTATTAATACTTCTTGCTTTTTAACGTTATACAATTACGTACATCTACACAACAGACAAGTACTGTTGAATTTGCATAAAGCGTTTAATTAATATTCAACCTTTAAAACAATAATAAATTATTTGAATTTGGTTGATAGCTCGTGTAATTAAAGAGGATGTCCAAGCCTCCTTTTAAATAACATTTGTTTCTATGACATTGTCACTGATCTAAGAAAACCGATGTCCCTCTAGATATACATTTGCATATACATACTCATAATTCTTCTAGATTAGCACCAGAAAAATAATTCAGTTTGATTATTTTGAGTAATGCTAAAGCATTTGTCACAAAAATAAGAATATTTTTAAATCTTAAACTGTAAGAATACTTGTTATTTTCAACATGTCAGTCCTTGTATAGCTCACTAGGTGTTACCCGCGACTTCGACTCCGCATAAAAAAGAAGTGTCCGCGAGGTGAATTGAAATATACTATATAGTTATAGTAATAATGCTACAAAGTTTTATGGCTTTTGTATGGTGTATGTTGGGCAGATTTGAGTCCATATGGCCCTGCGCATGAATTGGTTTTGCATGACTTGAAGTTTGTGTTATGGGTGGGTTTTGCGTGTGAAGTCACTGGCGTAGGTCATGATGGGGCGAATGACCGTTTTGTAAAGCAACACCTTATTACGCAGCGATAGTTTACTTTTGGGATTAATCAAGGAATACAAACGACCCAGAACGATAGCTAATCTTTTCTTGATCCGCACAATGTGTAGGCCGAAGGGGAGGGATCTATCAAGTGTTACCCTGCGGTATTTTATTATACTGAAGATTATACTTTCACCTTACGTAAAATTACTAAATTACTTAGTTGTAAAAAATAAATACTCTACAGGTGAAAATCTTTTTCTTTAGTACAAAAATATAGTTCAATAACTATGATATTTGATAATTAACAATTTATAAGATAACTTTGTAATATATATTTTAACAAATCATACTACGGAGAAAGATTATCTCTCATTCATTCAATATTATTTTATACAGCTCAGTGCATTACGTATTAACTAATACATTTCAGTCTCTAATGTTTGTCTCTTTTAAGTTAATATTTTAAAAATACTAGTAACATTTTAATATCAAATATACCTACTTACCCTATTTCTTCAAGCAATGTATACTGTTTTGACTTCTTCAGCGATTCAAGCCTCGTCTTAGCGTAATAACGTTACTTATATATTTTGGAAACATAATTTAACTTTAATAATAATAAAATAAAAATATTCGCTTACATAATTTTCTACAACATTTGGAATGAAGCCAGCATAATAGGCCAAAATACCTATTATACCAAGTACCTACATTAAATGCATCGTAATTAAATATGGTTGCTTTTATTTCAAACTACATGTTCACTTATCACAAATGTAAATTTAATGCAACCATGGCGCATTATGAGCATTAATAACGTATTGATATACTAACGACACACTATGCTTTTTTTTACTCCTTTTTTTTCTACTTAAAATATATTTTTTTTAATTATAAACGAAAATCCCAATTTCATTAACTTTCTGTAATATTAAATGGGACGTTACAACCTATACCTTATGGTCGGCAGCGCGTTGGTGATACTCCCTAGAGCCGATTTCAATGGGCGTCGATGAGCACTATTCATCAGGTGACCCAACTGCTCGTTTGCTTTAGGTTTTTTTTAATTACTGACATTTGAACATAAATTTGGCCTTGATATGAAACTTTATGCTAAGGAACAAGTGAATAACACATACATATCATCTTTTCTGGCAAAAGTTAAAAAAACCTAATATCTGTAGTGCCAGCAGAGCCCTTAGGTAATAAATAAAGTTCAAGGCAATACGGCCTATATTTTATGAGAGAAATGTCCCTTAAAGCTGCTAATACTAAGTTATCCTGTATGCTTAGTACCCCGAAGCGAAGCCTTTGAATCGAGCACAGTAATGAAAATCGGACTGAACTGGAATGGGGAAGAGCCATTTATTCTAAATAACCATTCGTTTATTTTTTATATTGCCAAAATAACAGAACACATTTACATAACTTATTAACATTTTATTACACATGCTTTTATTTTAAATTTTAAACAAATATCATGTTAAACAAAATAATACGTTCTTACACCCTGTAAACGCAGTCAGTATAAGAAGTAAGTTGTCACGTTTATTTTATCTATTACTATTGTAAAATAAAAGCGTATGCAAGCATCGTTAGTTCCAATTTCTACCTGGGCGTTTCGTTACCATCAGTCAAGTGGACGGACAGTTTCCATTCGATTGTTGCGTCTTTCCGTTTTTCTAGACACTATTGGTACAAAATGATAGATATCGACTTTAGTAAGGCTCATTGTTTACATTTTATTTTGAATGAGTTGAGATTGGAATAATTTTAATATTTACTTCTAATCATACTATAGCGAACATTACATTTGAATTTTTTTATTTTTTTACTCAATGTATTATTTAAATCTGATATTTCGATACGTATTTGTAAGAAGCACGCATGTAGTTGAGACTATTCGTAATTTTTGTAAGATAAAGATATTTTTATAACAGTGACAAGCTTTTACTAAAAGCCATTCTCCTTTTAATAAATGAATACAAATCGTATCTTTAAAAAAGTGTACTAAAATTCAATAGTAAAAAATTTTTTTTTAAATACAATTTTTTACTGACTTCTCAAGAGAATTCGGAATATATATGTTACCTCTTTTCTCCACTCATAGTGCTACGATTTCGTCCATTTTTTATTTAAATTATAGGTTATAGCTGTAATTTAGTTTTTTAAAATTTTGTAATAAGTAGATTAATAGATATTTAATAAATGAGACAGTTACAGCGTTAAAATCAAAACCCTAAGAGATAGACTTAAAATACCTATTAAATATTTGTACTACTTGAATTGTACTGCAATATAGTCTGCGAGAGCATATATCTATGTTTCAAGAATAACCCACAATAAAGATTTTAATGTAAACAAATGTAATAATTGCAATCAGGCATATTAAAAACTCATTTAAGCTAATATAGTGTAAGTGTACATAAATGTTATTAAATTTAAAAAAAATGTTTGTGCGTACAGCAATTCACACACGACACTTTCATTAAATAAACATCTACAAGTAATCAGAGATTAAAATGCTCTAGTAGAAATAGTGTTATGCAATGACTTAACCTTGATGGTAAGCCAAAGGGTGTAGGTTCGATTCCCGCTACTGTTAACATATTTAGTGATAAATATAATCTAAGTTTCTTTTATGTCTTAATGTTTATATCTATATAATTTGGATATTTTTACAAAATAAAAGAAAGTCTATGTTTTTATCAGTCATCATTAGTTTCGTGAAATCATCGAAAAGCATTACTTATTTTGGTTCTAGATGATGTGTTATTCGTCCAGAAAAATTATAATTAAATGTAGCAATATGATGAATATTAAAGTAATACGCTACGTTAATATACAGTTGACCGCTGCGTAATTTTGCGCCATTGTTTCATAGCATACTAATTTTATTATTTAACAACATAAAATAATTATATACATTAAATATGTAATATTTCGTTTTAAAACAGGAATCGATATATTATCACATTATGGTTAATTTTTATAAATATAATAGTGAGAAGTTTTTTAAATTGTATTCTTACAGTACGGTCTCACATGAAGTCAGATTGTAAAGTATATTTGGGGAATAAAGTTAATGCTTATGAAGTACAAGTGTATTTATAACAGCGAAGACAGTAACATTCCGTTGTTGGAGAGATGTTGCATAATCCCCCTTTAAGCTTAGGTAAGATATTTACTAAATTTAAATTTCTAAGATGTAATTTTCCTCTTTCATATCTTTCGTAACTTTGCATAAACGACCTTATTATTATTACAATACATACAACTTAATTGAAATTACAAAATTACTATAATTTTGATGGTTTTCGAAAGGAAACGTCGAAAATGGGAGATAATACCGCGATGCCTTTTTCTGCCGCAAACTAGTAGCGTAAAACCCAATTGTCTTCCGGTTTGGAGAGCACCATAGCCAATATAACTACTGGGTAAACAAAATGTAACGTCTTTAGTCTCAGGGTGGCAAACGATTTTGAGGCGTCTTACGCTGCGTCTCCTCTCAATTACTTTTAGGTAAAAGTCTTGCTCATCGCATCTCTTAAATCAATGAAAAAATATGATTAGAAACTTTTAAAAATTATTTGGGTTGGTGTATATTTATATTTACCGTTGTGAAAGAAAGGTTCTCGAATGGCAGTCTTGTACTGGTCAACGCAGTATCGGACGACCCTCTACTAGATGGAATGACGACCTGTGCAAATGTGCAGGAAGTTGGTGGAAGCAGTAGCCACAGAATCGTGTTTTAGTGAATTTTGGGGGGAGACCAATGCTCAGCGGTGGGCTTCTACCAGCTGAAACAACGACGACGACGATGTTGCAATTTTCGTGATTTAATTTTTACTTATGCGCGATAAGTTGTCAAAAAGTATCATAAAGAGGCATTATGCTGTACATAATGTCTCTTTATATAATTCAACCTTCCACCTTATTATTTGCTTTAGGGTCGTTGATAATAACTCTAGCCAGTTCATCGGAATAAAACATAAAGTTTTACTCAATAGTAGAAGAAAGAAACATACAGTATATTTTAGTACAGAAAAAATGTTCTTTATGCAACGCAGAGAAAGTTGGGTAGGTCAGCATATTTATTATTAATACGGGGTAAAAGTATCCAATCTATAGTCTATTAATATTTAACTTCATGCGGTGCAGTAAGTTTAACACTTTAAGCCAAAGAAACATATAAACTAAAATCAGAATTAATTTTATTCATTCTTACTGCTCACAAAACACAAAGGTGGACCTCATGCCATGGAAATTATTTCACTTGGTATTTCCAAAAAATAAAAAATTCTCGGGTCATATAAGCATTGAGTAATGTAAAGGAGATAATATAAATAGTTATTAAATTTCAGTTTTGAATTAATAATACAATATGCAATAAAATTTTTGTTAAACTAATAGTTATGTTCCGTGTGTGTTTTTTTAATTTACCAGGTAAATTTAAATTATATTTATTGATCAAAATATTACTCTAGATCATAAATCATAAGAATGCTATGCACTGTCCTAAAGGATACTTTATTAATCATTTTGTATTAAGTTCCTATGAAACTATAAAAATAAATTGTGCAAACTATCATAATATTATAACTTAAATACTTACAAAGTTGCTTGAAAGTCAGTTTTACTTAAAAAGTGTACTTATTCAAAGAATTTGTCCCAATTCGAAATATTAAAATTATACATTACTTATAAAAGACTTAATTAAACACAGTGACCTATTAAAATCGATAGCCTATTTAATTTCCTGAGCAATGGATTTTATAAGACAATGAAACCTCTTCTCAAAGAAAAATCGATAGCTTGAAAAGCTCTTTACGTAAAAACCTAATACTTCTAATAGAAAGTAGTTGTCATAATCAGAAACAGATCTAGCTCGCTAGCTTGAATAATACGACAACATCAAACAAATTATAATTACAATGTACTTAAAATAAAGAATTTTAGAGTCCGTTTTCGGTAGATGATTCTTGTCGTGTGGTCCTATTTTTTTTCACATTATTCTGAATTGTCCAAAACTGTTATCACCGCAATAATTTCCTCCCAAAACGACGATATCTGATATATTAAATACTGCAATAATTTATAGAACAAGTGAAATTTTAACAAAAAACATATGACGTACTTCAAACAGTCAGAATATATATATATCATTTTGCGCAGTATACGTCGGTGACAACTTACCCTCTGCAAGAAACTACTCCACCGTTTCAGCAACTGCATTATAAGTGTCTTTTAAGGTACTATTATTATTAAAATGTTAGTATGACACGTTTTATGTGCATAGAATATGATTATTTTTCAATGTTGCTTTTATTGTAATTTACACCATATTACCTTAAATGAGGTTTTAGAATGCCTCATTGCATTTTTAAGAGCAGAGAATGTTACCTCGTTGTAACATAGATAAAAATAATACGCTCGATTTGAGTACCTCCTACTTTTGGTGAGTCGTTCAAAAATACCAAGCTTAATATGTTATGCCCTTTTACAGGGGCCGTCTGGAACGGTACTATCGTGTGCCTATTTCTTCCGCAAAAAGTTTCGACTTCACTATAATGTTCCGGTTTGGTGGGTACCGTAGCCCGCGTATTTACTGGGTAGACGAGACTTAACATCAAATGCTTCAGTAGGCAGCGCGTTGGTGATACCCTGGTATTGGCAATGACTAATGGCGTCGGTGACCAACTACTCATCAGCCTTCGTAGCCATTAAAAATTATTTAGCATGCGCACAGTTTTGAAACAACTAACAGTAGTCATTAATCCAGTTCAATCCTTTGTTTATTTCAGTCGTAATATCTTTAAACGTAAATATAAAAGATGTAATAATGTCCTCCTAGTCGAATCCGAGTACGGCGGCCGATCTACATAGATTGAAATTCAGCCGACTGTGCAGAAGACATTTCAGTGCACAAGTGTACGCGCAAACACTGGAGCATTCCTTTCCTTCACTCTTAAAGTCCTATGTGAAGGAAAACCGACACGACCGGAAGAGCTCTGTCGCAGGACCATCTCGTAATATAATGATGAATGGATCACCTTACTTTACAGACAATCAGGTGCTCAGCCCGCATCGCTCTATCCAACTAGGAAACAACAATGAAAAATGTTGAGCCCTCGATGGAGAGTAAAGGAGATATATGGTATAGTAATGTGTGAGTTTTAACACACTTTGTATGACCGCGTTAGCGAAATGCTACAAGTGTAAACGGTATAAAACCTTTACTCGCTCCGGTAATTTGTCTCAGCGTTTGGCGAACAAAGCAATTCGCTAATGCGGTCAGTACAAAATGTTTTAAAACTATCACCACATTACTTATATCCAATATATCTCCTTACCCTATACCACGACTTCAAAGACACGCCTTTATTATTAGGCTACGGAGTCAGTTGAGATACATAAAAGAATATATGTGACACCAGAACGTATACAGATTTTGTTTAAGTATTTCTATAGTGGCCAATTCTATAGCAATGATTTGTTTGTAAACACTACTCTACTTCCGAAGCTATGTACTCTTATTACTAGGTAAAAGACATATAACATTATATGCATTCATGACACTATACATAACAACAGCAATCAAAACCTTCTAGTGAAATATAGTATCACCTAGTGCCTATTTCAAACACTAAGTGTAACTATAATTATATTAGCAACTAATATAAAAAGGTAGTCTGTTTTCCAAAACAAATTGAAACTCATACCTAAAACACAAGAATTTTGTTAGTATTATTGTAAATTAAATAAAGAAAACAATGTAATAAAAACATGAGTAAGCATAATACAAAAAAGCAAAATTCATTATTTTCCTGTTCAACAGTAGGTAAATTAAACCACTTTTATCATTTTCTGTCATTTACTATTCGCGTAACATGCGGTGGCAGTAACATTCTGGAGACTTGACCACTTGGATTTAATTAGAACAACCACGAAACTCACACATGAAACAAGTTGTAAAACTGACCAAATTTCATATTCTCTTCCATAATCAAAATAGTTAAAGTTTTATACAGGTTGATGCTTAAAGAAATTGCGTATGATGCTTAAATGTTTAAAATTATTAAAACCAAATATTTTATTTAACAAAATCCATGGAGTTTTAAAATTACTCTAATATTCAGTAAGGTATTTAAATAGCTACAAGCTTTTTCAATTACAAAAATAGCTAAATTTTCTCAACGATACAAAGATCCATTTTAATTATAGAAAAATAATAATACAAATATTTGTTTTAGTCTTACACTAAATAACGTAAGAAATATTAGATTGAATATCATGTCACTATCCAATATCAACGAATATTAAACAGATATATGAAATGATTCTAACAAATATTAAATTTACATTAGACATGACACGATATTCTTTGAATTATTCGTAATTTTCTAAGAATTTCACGTAGTAATTAAATTTACGTCATTATAATTTCAAATGGAACAGTTAGAGGACTTTGACGGATGAAGTCCAATTAATAAGATCCTATAAACTCCAATTATATTTGTAATAAATTCGTTTCATGTTAAGACACGTATTAAACATCGTTCTAACTTTTATTATTATTTTGAAGTATACAGATTTTCAGACATTAAAATTAACTTTTCCTTTCGCTGTTTCTTCAAAAGATACATAAACATGATAAAGTTAATTTAATTACTATAAATATAACAGGTAAAATATATCACTTTTATTTATACTTATATGAATGTTGAATAGTCTCAATTGTTAAAGTATTTAATTATGAATGTTTGAAACTTTACCACCAATCAGATAATACATTTTAAGATATAATTGGTAAAACTATTAAAATATAGTTTTATATATTACATAATATTATTTATTAATTTAATATGGATTTAATAGTCCTCAGTTGTAATACTTAAGTGTTACTGCCAAAATAAGTAAAACAGATTTTTTAGCTACTGAAATAAAACCTCCGTAACACAAAGGGATCTAAGCTACGAAATAGATGAAATCAAGACATCGCAAAAATATGATGTCCTTGGCTCGACCTCGTCTTTACGATGCAGCTAATATGATCAGACAACACTGGTTTGTGCAAAAATTGTCATATGATTGAAGAATAAACACGTGATTCATTTTCTTGACTAATGCAATTAATAATTTTCTTAACGTGCAAGGAAATCCTGATATGAGGTTAATTCGGTATGATATACGCAAATGCGTGTTTATATATGTGATAAAGGGGCTTTATGCATACTAGCATAGAATAATAAAATTCTATACATTATAGCATTAGCTTTAATATAATGTTTAAATATACTGAGTTCATGTATAATTAATCTCATAAATCTTTTTTACAAATTCAGGGGGTTTCAAAGATTTTACAGTGTCATGTGTATTTTAAGATTTCATATTGATTATAACCTTTGTAGCACAGAATAGAGAAAATGGAAGGAAATGGAGGAGGCCTATGCCAAACAAAATAAATACATAAGCTGTAGTCAAATTAGATAGAGTATAATTAGATTTGTAATTGTTAATATTTTTCTGAATAAAGGCTGATAAATAAATAAATAATTTCAGCGAGAAATGAATCGGGGATTTCGGTAATATGCTTTATTATTAGTAATTCCCGTGGGGGAAAAACACTCCTAAGTTTTAGAATATGCATTTTTTTATATATTAAGAATAATTGTATTATTGTATAATTTTTATATTTGAATTTAATACTAACTGATGCGCGCTACTTTGTCCTAAAAGTACTTTGTCCTATTTGTTTTGTAAGAAAACGGCATCGTCTTCTTTCAAAATTTACGATAGCGGCCCATTACTATAATAGCTAGAACTATAGTTAGGGCATATAAGACTCGTAAAAGATATAAATAAAGTATCTCATAACAGCGATATTAACTTTGTGCTGGACTTTCGTACCGAACATAACAATATTTTAGTGTAAAAAAATGAACAATATTATTCAGCTACGTTGAAATTATTACAACCACCTTTTAAATAGAAGAAATAGAAATCCGTCGTTTTGTATATAATAAACTGACAATTACATCATCCATATACTTAATCTTATCATCGAAGTCGACGCCAGTCATTTTACGTGTAAAATTATTTAGGTAAGTCTGGGTGAACTAAACCGATCCTAAACCTAATAATGAAGAAAAAATCTTTTGTTATTACATTAAAGAATACTATACGATTTATACCATTTTTGTTTAATATAGTGCTGGTAACAAACATCTAAATATGTGAAAAAAAAATGCTATTCCAAATTGACAAAGGTCATTATGATTCAGTTTATTTTACTTAAGCCGGCTTTCAGCCACAAGTTTAAATGATGTCGCAAGCAACGTCCTTTTAGACATTAAGTTAATTTAAAAATTTTCGTAATTCAAAAAATATAATTGTCAAATAATTATTTCTATTGCTTGCGCGAATATTATACATTATTAAATAAAATTACTTTACGGATTTTATCGCGTTTATTTTACATTTTAAATTCCCGACGGTTCGAACACTTTCCAGCGGCCGTGGTCACGGGGTAGACTGAGATGTCATGCGTCTTCTTGCCAGTGCTGAAGCGGGGTTTCCAGATCTTAATTTTTATTAATTATTTTGTCGTGACCACGGCCGCTGGAAAGTGTTCGAAACGTCGGGAATTTAAAATGTAAAATAAACGCGATAAAATCCGTAAAGTAATTTTATTTAATAATATAATTGTCAATTCATTTTTATATCAAAACGACATAAAAATGTTCTAATTTAATTTTAAATGTATGGAAAATGACTTAATAAAAGCAAATGTTCTAGTAAACTTTATTATCAAGTAATTATTATTTCTGATATGAAAAATGTGTTCCAAAATGGTCTTTTTTTTTCTTTCTATTTTAGTATATACCTTTTAGGAGTATTGATTTTTGGGGCCATAATTTAATAAAAGACATGGCAAAATTAACTTTAAATAATATTACTTGTTGAATTAAAATACTGCCATTTCAATTTCAATAATCATTTATACAGTGTCAGCTGAACGATGAACGCAACAACTTAACGTCATAATTCCTTATAAAGCTTATTGATATAGTACATTTATTCCGGTAGTTTCTTAAGTAATAAGTTGAGTAAACTTATTTACAGAATAAACAATTTAGCCTACATTGAATACACCTATAAAATAGCAGTTTCTTTATTATTATATCACTATGATAAAGAATGAAAAAAGTTTACATATATAAATATAGGCCTTATAAATAAATCACTGTACAGAAAGTAGTTTACTGAAGACCAGTGTAAAGTTTCAACTATAAAGATTTGCTCTTACGTCGCTTTAATATGTTGGATCGGCTATAAATGGATACGGAGTTTCGAATTACTAGACAAGTTTGTTGTTACGGCGTAGTTTAGTCATTTCTCTAAATCGAAAATGTTTCGAAACTGTTGCCTGACCACAGTATTATATTACAACAAAAAAGGGTGTGAAATTTTTGAAATTTTAATAATGTTTCATTGAAGACACTTTCAGCTAACTTTTATTGTTATAGTATCTTGACTTTGAGTTATTAGAAAACGTGATTCTTGCCCTTAGAAGCAATTACGATAATAATTCTTTTGTTGCTAACAGTATAGAACAGTTTGACTAAACCGTATAGCAAAAATCATGTTTATCGCATTATAGATAATATTAAAATTCCAAATAATAAGGGCTACATATTGAAGCGCTGTTCCTCGATAAAGCGGGAGCGTTTTTTGTCTTTTACGGTACGAAGAGTTTGTTAACAAATTAAAACAAAGTTCAGTATGCTTGTATGCGAGGCTATCTTACTAATCTAGCTTTTCGTGTAAAGAGAATCCATCGAGAAATTAATTTCATTCCCAGGTACATACAGATATATATAAAGGGAAGCGGAATTATATGGCAATTTGCGAGAGCGAGTTACTACAATTTAATAAAGCAGTTTTATCATACCTTTGAAAAAGCTCATGAATTTTTGTTTTAGGGCGCTGATATAGTACATATGCATTACGTGGGCCTGACTTGTTACAAAGAGTGTATTAAAACGGATACGGAACGGAGTTTTTTGTGATAGTGCTTACGTAAGTATACGCGGAGACATATTTCAAATTACTTTTTACATATATCAAAGATACTTTTTAAAAATTTGTAAATTAAAGCTGCGCTTGAGCTCTGATCGTAGTGACTATTTTTTACTGTCAACGTCATTCGATTTAATCATTCGTGTATTAATTTTAAAATAGTTTTTTTAAGTCTAATGTAAGCGTACTCTCGTGAGCACTACACGGTGTGGTTTTTTAAATAATATTTTTTTCCTTAACCCTTTTTTCTCGAGAAGGACTTAATCACAGCGTTACATTTTACCTTTGTATAATTTCAATTATAAAGTACCTATTATTAAGTTTTCAAATTATTAATTTTAAAATTACATTGGTTTTTAATTTTATTCTTTACTAAGACTAAACAAAATAAATAAAGTAATATGAATACTTAATGTAATACAGTGTTTGATAGCTATTGCAGATCTTTGACTCATGTTAAGTAAATACAAATGTACTGTGTGCATACTTTTATATGAATATGAACTGTCTTATCTTAAATGAGCTTTGAAAATACCAGATTGCAATTTTCAAAAATGTTAACATTAACATGCTCATTTTGGGTTACACTTAAAACATAAATATATGCTATCACGGACTTTATAATAGGCCAATTGAAATAGTTAAATTATGTGAAACATTGTTTAAGTTCCATAGTTTAAGTGAGTTTACCCAGTAAACATGCTGGCTACGACGCCTATCAAACCGGAACACAATAGTGTTTTGATACTACTATGAAATAAGCTTGGTGGTACCACTCCAAAAGGTGTAAAAAGGGGACCTACCGCCTTGAATCAGCGTTAGCATTTTAAACGCGCAACGTTGTGATTTTAACGCCAAAGTTTTCTTAGTTTCTTAAATATCTATTAAACGTTTTAACACAAGATTATTTTAAAAAATTAGTCCAAATGACAGCTAATATCTATCATTTAAAAAAAATAATGAACGAAATCGGAGCACGAGAAGTGAACAATGAGGTTAAAAATAAACAAAACATAGGCTCCGAAGTTTTGAGTATCTCCTTCTTTTAGGAAGTCGGTCAAAAAGCGAAACACGTCTACAAATTGAAACTAAGTAAATTTTGTGCTTTTTAATAAAAAATAATGAGTTTAAGTTACAGTTTGCAAAACATAAAATACATTAGAAAATGTGATCAAATTAACCTTTTGTCACGCAATACGTGTATTTAATCCAAGATATTGAGTGAGCTGCCTTATAGTTATGTCACGTTCGATCAAAAGCAATACCGTTAGCATAAATTGCCGTCGATGCAATGTGATCCACGTTAGAATGAAATTCTCCTAACCTGAACAACAAAATTGGTATTTGGTATTATTTTATTAAATGCCATGGTGATGTTGCATATGTATTAAATCAATATGCAGGTATTAGGATGCTTAATTAGTAAACTCTTGTAGTGTTTTAAGCTATCTGTTCGAAGTAAAATTTTGGTTAGTGTAAATTACTGCACCAAATATAATAGTGTAAATTACTATAACATGCAATATGACAATATGCACTTATCTGTATGTGAAATCATGTAATAACCACTTTATATCTGTGTACCATTACATATCTATTTGATGTATGTCTTAAATAAAAAAATTAAAATACCTACAAACGTCCACCAATCCACTTACCTCGTATATTAATAAATAAATGATTTCAATTAGGCGCATGAACCTATATAAATTAATTTATTTAGAGTTAATTAGTTACATATATCAAATGGTAATTAATGACTTTAAGAAGCCAAAGTACTTTTTAATTTTTAGTTTTTAAATAGCACTTTTAAGGAAAATTTGCTTATTACTGCGCCTATAAATAATTATTGAATTATATAGACTCAACAAATTTGGCCATACACAGATACATTATTTTAAATACATATAAAAAAGATATTATCTTTAAGTTTATTGTTATTTTTAACGTTGGTTTTGTTTGCTTCTTTAAAAAAATGTTGGATTCTTTAACTTGTAGTTGGAAGCAAACAACGTGAACATAAACATAGTTTCGTAGAACATTAACATTTTTAATATTTATTTCTTTACTCTTTTAGATTTGCTTAGGAGTTAGTCATGTGGTTGTGAACGAACGGGAGCTATTGTTGGAGATGGTAGAACAACACGTTATAGAGCCCTCCCGTAATATCTATCAGAATCTATTGGCCCTTTCTCTTAAAGGTAAGCATTGTTAGAGTGGAGCTATTAGTTGTCATGTGTTACCACAAAGAAAAATGCGTTTCAACAAAATGTCAAAAGCTTAAGTAGTAATTTTTTCGTTATTTGAGCCAAAGTTTCCAAAGTCAATATTCAGATAAATTAGTTATAAAAGTAAGCCACACACTAGGCTAGTTTCTAGTAATTTTAGATCAAGCATCAATTTAGAGCGGATATGTTAAACTTTATCTATTAATTTGTTTGCCATTACATAAAATAGATAATTTCGAGTAGTCGAGTAATCATCATCGTCTCTAGTAAATTTATTTGTGTACCATAATTTATTTATATTGCTTACATCGCAAATATGTTTAAATTTATAATAAAAATTCAGTTCTGTGGTATTTTGTTATTGTAATGACGATTTATTATGTTAAACTAGCTTCATCCGGCGGTTTCAATCGTTAGGTGATGTAATTGGTAATTGGTCATAATAGACATCATAATAAATTACAAAATATACATTTATAAGCTTTATTGTAAGGCTCTTGTGAGTCGTAAAATAGCTTTAATTTTTACAAAAATGCTCGGTGACACAAGCTTGTGAGGTTATTAGGAGTAGTCTTGTATATTTTGTAAACAACACATCTATACCATACTTTAAAGTGCAGCATTCATTAAATTCGTTATTATTTATTCTTTACTGCTTTGAGATGGAAATTCGTCTCCAAATTTTACAATTGAGTTAGAACAAAATCTGATGTTCTATATCGCTAGTAACATATTATGATTAAAAATTTTATACATTGATTATTTAATCGATTGATGCGACGGGATGATCAGTACGTTCACCTGATATGAAGTGATACGCTTTGCTGACAAGACACTGTGCAAGACCCCACATATCTGCTCGCCGCCCTGAGATAGGATGTCACATCTCAGCTTCGCAATAATTAAGCTAGCTACGGTGTCAGTAGTGTTTATACACTGCTGATTTGCAGCAGACATAGGTACGGAAGCATTTCTTCCCTGACAGCCTCTTATAAAAAACGGTCCTAAAATAAACATTCAAAGGGACTTAAGAAGTCTGAACATATTATGTAAAGCTAATAAAATTAATCCACCAAATCAATTATGGTAGTTAGTAATTGATGAGGTGGTATTTTTTTATGAAATAAAGTTCATATATAGCTTGCTTTTGTAAATACAATATGCAATTCTAGCAAATATCTTTAGGAGATACTGTTGTCGCCAACCAGTTAGCAGTAAGCGACATCTTATCCATTATTGAATTCATCCAAATAAGGAAACAAAATTTGCTGTACTATATGTCATAGTAAATTATAAATTATTTAATGCATGAAAGACAACAAATTATTGATTTTTAAAGTAGTTCTGTTTCTAGGATAACCTTTTCTTTTATTAACCATTTTTTTTTTAATTTTAAGAACAATAAACGACTCAACAAGAAAAATTAAACGCACTATCAGTGGTTGTATATTAACTCTTAAGATATAATTGTTATAAAAATGCTATTCAAATATTGCAAAGAAAACTTATTTGCGTCGTTAAATTCCTGACAGTATCTTTAGTATCACTAAAAAGTTAACGTTTACTCAGAAAACTTAGATATTGGTAGGAACTTTTCCTCGGCACTACCAAAGTTTATAAGTCATTTTTAGTATTCCTAAAATAGTTATCGACACTGGTTAAATAATTATCGATAATGTACGTAACATTATATTAAACTTTTTATTAAACTAAAAAACTTACTGATTTTAAACTGATTTTGCATAAATGACAGTATAAATCATTTATGCAAAATAAGGCATTATTTGAAAAGTCTGAGATAAACATTTGTAAATAAATACGAATGTACTGTATTCGTTATATATTACTAAAAACAAACACAATAAAATCAAAAAGTGCAAATTTTAAACAATAATAAATAACACTTTTGGATTAAAACGTACCATTAAAATACTTAACAATATAGTAATAGTAAGTAATTTACTATTATTAGTATAACGATTTCTGTCATTCAAATCAACCAATTTTTATTTTTAACATAATAAACAATTATTAAATTAAACGCGTAAAAATTATTTATAAGTATACACTTAAATCAAAAATTATTATGATTTAATCTTTTGCAACATTATTGATTTTAATAATATTTACCGTAAACATTTTGGAATCTTAATTCATTTTCTCCATTTTAAGTTACAATCTCTACCCAAAACTTTGTTACATCCTAAGTTAGTTGATTTCGGTACCAGATGTTAGGAATATGTTATCAACAGCGGTAAAATGTTTAAACAGATTTTCGTTCATACCGAATCTACTATCATAACGGATGCATTTTTACCTCTATGCTTCAAAGCTGCTTTATGCTGAAAAAATTCTTTTATCTGCATCTCTTTGGGTACTTTTTCATTTTATTGTTTGATTTGTGTTTTATTAAAACTAAAACATTTTTTATATATTTTAACTGATTTATAACAATATGTAACAACGTGCTCGCCACACGAAACTGTCACGCTGATTTCTTCCCGCATTTTAATCTCTAATATGATTTAAAGGTATTTATTTAATAAAAATGTTGTCTATGATAAATTTTATGCACTTAGAATGAAGAATTTTTGAAATGGATTAACTTTTATATCAACTAACACTGTTGTGTGTAAACCACCTTATATAAGCATTGAGTATGCTTATGTCTCATTGCAATTTTAAAAATGTTTTTTTGTGAATTCCTGTTATAGGTTATTCTTAAAAATTGATGTTTATGCTTTTTTGTAGTCAAATCAAAAAGTACAATCGTGGAGAGCATAGTAAAAATATATATCTTAAAATTGAGCCGGCGTTTGCAATTTAATGGCACGATGTTGTTATTTTTGACGCCGTTATCACTTATAATATTTTTTTTTTATAATAAAATTATAAACGAAATGGACCACGTATTAGCTATCATTTAAGAAAAGAATAATTAAATTTTGACACTAGGGGCGGAGCAACGACGTAACATTTATTATATTTTTAATACGTCCTTCTTTTGGGGAGTCGGTCGAAAATACTTTGAAACAATGCATATATAATATTTCTGCATTTTATAATTATACTAAAAATAAGGGTATTTTAATTTTCTTCGGCATCTGCAACAAAACGCTTCTGTAAATATTCATGAAAATAATTATATATACATTAAAGAATCGTTTTTAGACCGTGCAAAAAAAAAATAATTTGTCTTTAATCAATTAATTTGTAAAAAATACAAAAAAATAATTTTAAAGTATGTAAAAACTATATCTCAAAATATCTTCTATTATATTTAAGTGTTATATTAAACACGACAAATGTAGTTGTTACTAATATTATTTTAGAATTTCAATAAATCAACAAAAAAAACTCAAAACAAGACACGTTCACGCTCCTATGTAATGACTGTTAACAGAAACGCACAGATTGTTTTGCACTCAGAAAACAATTCTGTTCAATTGTTGCAGAACTTGCTGCATGCTTTGTCACACTAGGAATAGGAAACGATTCTCTTGAGTACCTACTCAATACTTGTTTGACGCAACCTATTTGTCAATGTGCTAAGCAAACAGACATTAAGATCTCTAAGTATAAGTCACTGTAAATTGGATTTGAAACTGAGAAACAATTATTTAACAATTGAGTTATGTGACTCACGTAGTACTATTCAGTAGTTGCCTAATGGTCGAAAGTGGACCCATAACCATAGGACGTAGAAAATGTAAGTTTAACCTTTCTTAAGGGTCTTTTGCTGTAAAAAGAAATTTAGATTTAGAAACTTAATACAAGTCAGAAAGAATATATTATGTACTTTTGAGATACAATAAGTTTTACAAAGTAGTAATAAAATTATTTAATGGAGTAGTTAAGATTGGCTTAACTACTCCGTATATAAAAGGTAACGTTCTTCTATTTACACAATTTTTATGATAAGTTTTTCATAAAAAAAAAAGTAGAAATAAATAAAATCAGATATACTTATTTTTGCATTATTACACAAATAAACAGTTTTTAATCATAAAAGGTTTTGTATTCGTTTGCTAAGATATTATCGACATAGAAAAATTTCGAAGGAATGTACGCAAGAATTTCCATAGTTATTAAATTATATATCTAAACATTATTATAGTGGTTTTATTTATGATTATGAATTGATATTAAGGAATTGGGCTTTCAAAAAGTTGATTTCTAATTCTTTTTTGAATCCCTTTATAAACTTGGTTAGTTCAGAAATTTAAAAGGATAGGATAAGATATTGATTATCATAAAGGTTTTTCAAGAAAATCTCAAATATTTTTGCTTAACAAACGCTCTAAGATTTTTCAAAGACTTTCGTGATGCACCCTAGTTACCCATCCATTTGTTAGAAGACTGCTTTCACTTGTTGGTTGGTCTTGCGTTCTAGAAACCAGAGGTTATGGGTGCTATTCCTGCGAGGAACAAATAACTTTTAGATATATAAGTATAGTCGGTTAGAAAAAAGTTAGATAATCATGACTGCCTGTGAAGAAAGATGATCAACGCATCGGATGGCCATGAAAAAGTCGATACTGAGCTGATTTATGGTCGTGTTAGTTACCAGTTCCAACCCAATAGTAAAGGCAAAAAGAGGTACATTGGTATTTCTGTGTACACTTGTGCATTGTGATATCTCCTGCTAAAATGCCTGAACTCTAATGACGATCAGTCGCTGAGGACGCTTACATACGTAAATAATAATAATAATAATGTTTGAAAGCAAAATTCTAATAATAACTTCCTACAGTATACATATAATAATAAAAATGTATTAATTTTTCATCTATTAAAGTGCAAGATAAAACTTTACCATTACCATTTTTTCCTAAAACTTTTTTGTAATAATAATATTTCTGACAAAGAGTGTTGCAATTAAATTAAAATGTAATAAGTTATAAGGGCAGGAAATAAATAAAACTGTCATTTTACAATTAAATTCTAGGGCAAAAATGTTCTTTTTTCGCCACAGTAGTAATCGGAAATAAAGAAGAATTTTAGTAACAAAGTCTTAATAATCATTTTAACATATAGGTTTATATATATGTGTAAATAGAAAAACGCCGACGTCAAAGTGATGAATTGAATTTAGCACGGTGCAGCGAGAACTTGCTGTTCTACTACGTACTGATGAAATAGATAAGCGTAAAAGCAATGTTATGACTGTAGTCTCGTATATCAGTAAATAGACTACTGATGTTATATGTATAAAGTGGAGCTTAAACAGATAACACCAATTTGTCAACAGAAGCAAAGAGCTTTTAAACATGTCAACAACACAACAATCATTATATCAGACTTTATAGAGCCTACACTCTCACCAAAGGCCTTAGTTTTCCCCCAAGGGCTGAAATTTTTGTATAGTCGTTTGATAGTTGTGAAATTTAAACATTTCAAGTTAAATAACTGTGAACTTGACTGATAAAACGTTGTTTTATATATTATCTAAGAAACAATTAAGCATGCAAAAATAACAATTTTGAGGTAATCAGTGTGAAATTATTAGCTCTCATAATTTCTTTTATGAGAGGTATTTTAATGGCTTCACGTATATGTCACCGTACAGAAGATAATTTTTAATGTCTCATTCAATAGAAAGAAAAAACGGAAAAAACGGTTTCTACTTGAATTATATAATCCATAGGAACAAAGTGTGCATCTAAAGTCGTTATTCATGTATTGTCACGAAGATGTCGAGGACTGAGCAGTAATCACCTAATACCAATGCTGTACGTATGACGACAGTTCGTGGCAATGGGTTCAATTGTTGCAATATTACATTGTTGATGCCACTTTATTGCTAAAAAAAGACGACATTGATGTATACAATGTAACCATTATTTATATCATTTACGACATTTCTTTATCTCACATATAGTAGCTTTGATACCAGAACTGAAGCCGGTTGTGCGTTAAAAATAGGCACAACAATTATTTCTACTTCTACACCTAAGACGGTAAAATAAATTCCAATAAAAGATGACCTACAACTTTTAACAACGAAGTAGTAGCATCATTTAATAAAATACATATTCACAACAGAAGCATTAAATAAATCACGAGTCAGCAGCACCAAGGGCGCTACATTAAAATTTTAAATCATCTCTTATGTGACTCGCGCACGTGAATTTTATATGATTTGGCCTGAAACACGTTTATTGAATGAGGTCAAAGTTTCTGTGTTAAATATTATAGTATTATTCAATTAGGTATAAAGTACATTTTGGGATTGAGTTTACTTCAGTTACTATTTAGAATTTACTGTTACATACCTTTACTATT
Source organism: Lamproptera curius (assembly GCA_029286875.1). Lineage (NCBI taxonomy): Eukaryota > Metazoa > Arthropoda > Insecta > Lepidoptera > Papilionidae > Lamproptera > Lamproptera curius. Next base: position 1,432,747 of record JAGSMT010000069.1, read on the forward strand.
ACATGATTGGAATACGAATTTTAAATAAGGAATTTACTGAAGGAATACGCTCCAGACTAACAAGATAGTATGCGGTCAATGTATATTTCAGTTTTGACTACAACATTGTTTTGTAGTTGTATATAGTCTACTCATTATCTGACATATATAATCATATATGAGAAAAATGCACTGTCGAAACAGTGTTTCAAAATACCACTGTATTAATAAAAGTACGTGAAGAATGATAGAAAATTTTAGTAACAAAGTCTTAATTATCATTTTAACATATAGATTTAAATAAATAATATATATAACAATATAAGATGCATATAAAAATGCCGGGAATTTACACAAATATATAATAAAAAATCTTTTATGTTTAACAGAGACTTTTATCACCGCAATAATTACAAGCTATGTATAAATGGACTTCCAGACGGTTGGTCTTGGGATCCATTCTAAGTACTTTGCACTTATAAAACTAGTATAGATTAGTATAGTCACATTATAACCTTGATACCTAGTACCATCAAATCGACTGGCTGTTAATATGACTGGATTTTAAGTCGGACTGTAGCTTCTATATACCATAGGGTGCTACATACTACATACCTCGACACAACTTTTATTGTGTTTGTATGACTTAACTTACCACCAAAAGCTCCGTCTTGGTCCGGGAGCCCACATATCCCGCCACCCCTCACTTTGGCGGCGGGAATCCGTAAGCTGGATTTTTCCAACGGCAAAAAAAAAAGTAGCACTCGAAGTCGGCGAAAGATCTGTTGAGAGAAAGTACGCTGAAATGACTACAATATCTCCCAACAGAGCGCCGACGAAGCCTGGACCTTTCTTTACATTCCTCGGATGAGTGGACCCGCAGCAGTCCACAGACCACTGCCGCAGTGTCGGACAGGTCTCCGCCCATATTGCCGGGGCGAACGTTATACGGATCCGACACTACGGCCAACTGAATCGACCACTACGCCATGCTCTGAAATAACAGATCCAGAGCTCTGACACAGTGATTCAGATTTGTCTGCAGGATGCTCAGCGTGGCCATCTTTATTTGACGGCCATTCGAGTCCCTCATCCGAAGCGTTGGGCTTGGGCATCTGGCTTCAAAGCCCAGGCCTCTTTATTTTTCCGCCTGCTGTCGGGTTCGGTGGTCTGCAGGCCGCACTCCCAACTTGTGCCAGCTGGTTTATTCGCCGCGGCGCACAGGATACAGTGCAGCGCGGCCTGGCAACCTCTGCTTTATTGACCCAGCTGGCCACATCGGTAGCAAGCATTGCTGCGGTTGACGCCGATGGCACGCTCCGCTCGTGCCCGATATCAAGGCAATGGAAGCAGCGCATCGGACGCGCGCAAGCAGTTTGTCTGCTCTGCTCCTGGACGAGCACCACTCGATCAGGAGGTGCCCTACATCAATTTTTTTGTGGCTGCCACAGGGCAGCGCACCACTACTCTCGCCGAGACCCATCTGGTCGTAGCGGATTTCATCGACTTTGACGGTGGTGACTGGGCAGCTGCCTTTAGCGCTACCGCCTCAGCCACCTCCGACTTTTCTACTGAATCATCCAGGCCGGATCTTCGCATCCGCGCATTTCTCGGACCTGGATATTATAGACACTTCTGGGCCAACCAATTGGCGTAGCTTTTCTGCCAATTGGTTGGCCTTTCACCACTGGCGGCATTCGGGCCCCGTTGCTGCATAGTGGAACCGGAGGCCGCTGTACGTAGGGCTCCAGGTCAATTCTTCTTCGCCTCCGTCAGGATGCCGGAATACGAGACCCATTTTGGACAGCGTTCGGCTGTCTATGACTACACCCGACAAGCTTGGGGCCTTTAATTTCGGCATCTTTTTCTTTAAGCGACGCTGCCCCTTCGAACCAGCGTCAGGTTTGGCAGTTTTACGGCGCGTCACGAGAGTCCACCCATCCGTGGATTGATCTGGTGTCGCTGTTTTACTGCCGGGCCCTGGCCCTAGGGGACGCCCTGGAGCCCAAAGTAAGGGTGATGTTTTCGCCTATCTGGCTCAGCCTTAATACCCAGAGGTGGAAGACATGCAGACTCGTCCTCATCCAAAAGAGGGCGTCCTGCGGACTCGACCTCTGCCTATAGGCCGATCGTGCTGTTGGAAGATGTGGAAAACTCTTTGAGAGAATCGTGGCGGCCCGCATCGTCCAGCACCTGGAGCACGTCGGCTCAAATCTAGCGGAGTGGCAGTATGGTTTCTGTAAGGGCCGGTCGTCCGTCCACGCGGTGCGGCGGTCAGGTCCCAACGCAGGACGCCCGGGTTAAGGTTGTTTTGATGGTGTCACTCGACATCGCCAACGCATTAGACACCCTGCCCTGGGCCTGCATAAAGGAGGCGATCCGATACCACGGGGTGCCTCCTACCTGCAAAGGGTGATTGGGGCCTACCTATTACATCGACGTGTTTAGTTCCCGTACCGAGATGGGCTCCGGACCATCGAGTTGTCGTGGAGTTTCACAGGGCAGGTTGGGACCAGGACAGAGTTGTGGAACGTTGGTTTTGATTGGTGTACGTGGCAGCAATATCGAGGGTGTCGACATCACTTGTTACGCGGACGACACCTCGTCACCGCCCATGGCGCCAACTTCGCAGGGCTGCGATTCTCGCCACTGCCGGGGTCGTTTAAGATGGTCGTTTAACATCCGGCGGCTAGGACTAGAGGTAGCGCTAGAAAATCCGAGGCCCCGTACTTTATGAACCTCGGAACGCGCCACCTGTGGACGCCCACATTATCGTTTGCGGCGTCCGTGTCGACGTCAAACCGACGATGAAATATCTCGGCCTATTCCTAGAGTGCCGGTGGAGGTTTTGCGCCCATTTTAAGTGCCTCGCGCCAGAGTGGCGCAGCTCTTGGCAGACTGCTCCCCAACATTGTAGGACTCAGCAGCTCCTGTCGCCGCCTGTACGCCGGGGTCGTTAGGTCCATGGTCCTGTACGGGGCACCCGGGTGAGCTGACACCTCCAGAAGGAAAGTACTTCAGTACTGCGGATATCAGACCATCTCCGGCGAGGCGGCGTGCCTGTTGGCTGGCTGCCTGCCCTGGGACCTGGATGCAGAAATCCTGGCATCACTCTTTCTGGCGCGAGGAGGCGAGGTCTTGGGGCTGCAGGTCAGCTCCAGAAGAGATAAGTGGCGCAAAGAGGAATTGCGCCCCTTGCTATACAGGAATGGGAGTTGTGCTGTAGCACCCCAGCGCCGGTCGTCGAACAGTGGACGCTATACGCCCCGTGTTAAGGTGGTGGCTAGATAGAGGACACGGCTCCTAGCGTTCCGCGCGACGCAGGTTCTCTCGGGACACGGCTGTTTCGGAAGGTACCTGTGCCGCGTGGAGCCCACTGAGGAGTGCCACACTGTGGCGTATGTGCCGAAGAGACGGCCCAACACGCGCTGGAAGAGTGCCTAACCTGGGTTGAGCAACGCCGAGTGCTGCGTGTAGTGTGGGGCATCGATCTTTCGCTTCCTTTGTAGTAGTGCACATGATGTTCGAGAGCGAAAGGTCGGGCACCGTCCTGCGTACTGTGAGGACGTGATGAGGAGATGAACAGCGCCTTGGCTATCCGCAGGAGAAGGCCAGGGCGCCGAAGAGTGGCGTACGCGGCAACCTTCCTCCTGACACTTAGTCATGGGCGGCCGGCAAGAGGATGCCCACCGCCAGAGAAGGGCTCAAGAGGGAGTGCCGTACTGTTTGCTCCGGCACGGCACCTAAAGCGACGGTCCGATCTGTGATCAGCGTCCGCGGCCCCGACTACTGCGACATGAGAAAGTAACAACCACAGTTGGTTTTTTAGTAGGTATACCGGCCGCTCTATCTTGGTCCGGGGAGCCCCACATATCCCACTGGATTTTTCCAATGGCAAAAAAAGAAGCGAATAACTATCTCTACGTAAAAATTAAGTATGCTTTAGTTTTAGAACGACGGCCAACGACGGTCATTATTTGTCTACCGATGCCTCATATTTGCCACGATTGCTGTAACATACGACAAGGTTATTTATTAGCGCTAACTTCGATATAGAAAATATAGTAAAGAATGTGCTCTGCACATGCCGTAGCAGAAACGTACAACAATAGAAGGTTCATGAAACCTACGAGTCTTGTTTTATTAAATGGTGTAAACTTTAAAATAATTTTGCTAACAGAACCTAACCGAACTGCCTCCGTAGCCTAGTGGTATGGGCGTGTGCTTTAGAAACCGGAGGTCGTGGGTTCGAATCTGCGGGGACGCAACAATTTTTCATTGTTGTTTCTAGTTGGTTAGGGCAATTTGGGCCGATCACCCAATTGTCTGAAAAGTAAGATGATCCATGCGTCGGATGGGCATGTAAAGTCGGTCCACCCACCAACCCGCATTGGACCAGCGTGGTGGGATACGGTCCAAACCCCTAATGGATAGGGGTGTATTAGGGAGGCCTATGTCCAGCAGTGGACTAAAACAGGCTGATGATGTGATGTGAGTGAACAGAACCTAAAAAGTACAATAAATAAAAAAATATGTCTTTGATTTTATTATACATGCTTTTAGTTTTATATCCCACAAAGCTAACCAACTAAACAAAGCTAACTATAATATCACATGTAAACTCAAAATTAACGCTGTCATTTTGAAAAAATGGTAAACAGTCCGTAAAATAGCGTATTCAAGGATCGTTATTTCCGATTGCTATCTGCGCGTTTTACCATCATTAGTCAAGTGGAAGGACAGTTTGCACTCCATAGAATTCTCGTTAACTTTTTCCAAAGAGTATAAAATATGTAAAAATTATAAAAAATGTTCATATTTTAAATTACAAAATATGTAAATGCGTATAAAAAGCAAGCCCAAGGAAAAAAAACCTGTGATATGACCCAGCGTGAATAACGCTTATCGTAAATGTAAACGTAAGTACATTTTTTTTAAAAAAAGCTAGGGTTGTGCGTACAAGACGGCAAATGAGGGAAAAAGTCAAATGCAACGACTATATAATCTCAATATATAAGCTTCTAATAACGGTCAAGTTGCTTAAGATGGGATTTTACCATCGCCTCCATTTTGTATTTATATTCGTCCATTACATAGCTATCTGTAGTCACAATAACATTTTATGAACAAAAGTTAGCACGGACGCAAAAGTTATAAGCGAGAATATGGTAAATTGTTGACGTTCATAGGTGCTCAGTAGAGCTTAAATTAAATAAATACCTTTTGACTTTGAAGAACAGGAGAAGGTAAAAAGAATAAAACATGCTGTATCGATACATATTTCTTAAGTATTATAAAAATATATATATGGAATATTAATTGACAAATATACTGTAAAGTTGTAAAAGTTATTAAAATTTTGATGGATTTAAAAGTAATTAATTCGTTTTATGTAATAATCCTTGCGTAATGGGTTTTGTCGTTTTACATGATTATGCAAATATTTTCGATCACCAAAAACCAGGCAGTTCTTAACAAATATATTTTTTGTTTTCAAAAAGCAAGCAATGGGTTCATTAAAGCAAGTTAAGTTTCGTGTCTAATTTAGTTATAAAAAAGTCTAAAAGTAATGTATAAAGCTCATAACTTAAAATGTATAATTACATAATTTATATTTAACCACAAAATAAAATACAGCAATTTAAGCCATTTAGAAAAAAATTTAAACAGGAAACAATCGGCAAACTTTTTATTTTAATAATAGCTTGCTTCTGCTAGCAACTAACGAAGCTAAATAAAGCTTAAACAACAATCATGAAAAGACAAAAAGCAAGTAACATTTTAGCTATCGTTTGTAATTTAATTGCACAAGGCACACCTTGAGACGAATTCAGTATCTAATTTTTAAAATTAAAAGAATGCTATAATCGCCATGACACAATTACGATATATCGTCCAATTTATACACACCTCTTTAATACTAGTTATACAATTGGAATATTTTTATTAAATAAAGAAAGTAGTGCAAATTAAAAAAAAACCATTACTTCTAATGCTCCATGCAAACTGCTGATGATAATTATGTAGGTTTTGGTAATACAGGTCATGACTCTACTAAGAATAGTTTGTTAATTTTTAAAAGGCCTTCCTGAGATAAAAGCTTTTTACTGTGAAAAGCTTTGTCAGCCTTCATTTATAATTTGTACAATTTTACGCTCCAATTACACGTTGAAATCTGCGACGTAGTTATTATACAAGGTGTGCGTCGCGCGAGTATACGATAGAGGTTAAAAAATGTTGCTAGTAGAAAGTATACCTTAGAGTCATCTAAATGTTTAAATAATTATTTTTTTAAAACTTTTAAATGCCAATATTATTCATTAAGCAAATACACATATTCTCTGCCTCCGTAGCCTGGCCACATCGGAGGTCGTGGTGTCGAATACCTCGTGGAAATGATTTTTGTAATAAAAATCTGGGCCGATTATCCAATTGTCTGAAAAGTTAGATAGGTAGGTCAAAACTACAAGACGCCAGTGATTTCAAATCTATAACCAATTCACTCTTATAATGATGTTTATCTGTTGTTTTAAAGTCCGATGTCCGCAGGCTCCGCGTAGAAAACTGTTATTTCGATAAATCTGGATGAAACAGACCCTATGATTTCTTGGGTAAATGTCTACGAAAAAAGGAGCAAACACTCTATATGTAAAATTATTTTTTGTATACCACAAATTCACGCCAAAAATCTAAATAATATAATCTTTCAAAAATTTTGCAACGGATTTTGGTGCTGGTTTTTTATAGAGTGATTAAAGAGGAAGATTTATATGCATAATGAGTGCGTAATGTTGTAGAGAAACGCTGATAAATTCATATATTTTACAAATATCTTTACTGCTATTGTGATCTTTCTTTTTTAAAAATATTAAAACCAATATATACATGATTTAAAGAAAACCCTTAATATGAAAATAACATATGTTGTAACAATTAGTTGTTATAGTACAGATGATAAAAATAAAGTAAAAAAGTACACTACCATGATATATCCTTCCAAGATGTAATTTTCCACTTTCGTATCTCTTGTAACCTCGGTCTTGTTTAATCACAGGTGAGATATTCGGTCAAAGTAAAAATAGCAAATAAAGTTTCTTCAAGTTAATACAGAATCGGCTTGGTCTACAATAGAGTCTGCAAGAGCCTATATCTATGTTTAAAGAATAATCCACATTAATCTTATGACTATTTTCGTGGAGCGAGCATGTTGTTACCTCCTTATGTTGCACAAAATTATTATGCACTGTTTAAAGTCGGTCATATTTTTTTTTTTACTTTCCAACCTGTAAACAGTCTACAGTGTTGGTGATAATAAGTATTGCCAAATATAATACTTTCAACCAAGAAAAGATTCAAGTTTAGTCATTTTCTAAAGGTATAGTTAAAGAAGTACACAATTCAAAAACTGTAAGTCAACAATTAAAAGCAATATATACTTAACACTTCCTATAAGATATTTGTAATGTTAAATGTAATTTATGTGTTATAATTAGTAGTAAAATCCTGGTTTTTTACACAATAGCGATGATTAAAACGCCTTTCTTGTCGAATTAAAAGTATAATTTTGAACTAACTGTTACAATCCATCATAAGGCGCAATAAGTAGTCAAAATTATGATTCAGCTTTTAACTTGGTACTTAACCAATCGGTTAAAATATTTCTGTCTCTGACATTTATTATAATACACTCTCTATAATGTTAATATAGATAAAATCCCTCCTGAATATAACTTGTACAAAGCAAATCGAATCAAAGTACACCCCACTTGATTTGATCAATGTTTATTTATGATATTCATAAAAAAGTAATATGAAGAGAGAACAAGCACCGTACCCAAAACGGAAAAGAAAATTTATTGTTTTATCCCCCGACGTTAAGCATACTTATTAGGCAAAAGATAAACAAAATTTGCTTCTGTCGCTCACAGAAAATTAGGTTCAATAAAATTGAATTTATTAATTCATCACAGCAAACATTTTCGAAAAAATCCCGTAAATAACATTTTATTCATCTGCTTCGGTACATTTAAATAACATATAAATAAAAATACACGTTGTTCTACTTTTAGGTGTAAAAATTAAAAAGAGAACGGAATGTTTTATCGTTGTTTTCGGGTTATAATAATGATGATCCATTAATGGGACGGCCACGCAATAAATCCTTTCTTTTCTTTTTAGAAGAAGAATCTTTTTGCGACAATTATAGGACATTAGTGCTTTTAAATTAATTTAAACTTTATCTATCCACACAACGCTGATTATCACTTTGAGTACCAAAAACGAATTGTCAATCGCACTGTTAATAAACATCTTTTCAGGAACCCAGACCCTTAATATACTGTATTATTATTCATACACAGAATTCTTCTAACATAGACAATATCGTCCTAACCCTGGTCGTACCCCAGGACTATGTCAACGGTAGTCCTGGAATGCCATCTGGACCCGGGGCAGTGCTTTAACAGTGCTCAGTTTTAGGCGGACCACACTGAATTGTTCCAAGGTATCTTAAGGCACTTCCAGTTTAGTGTCACATTGTTGCAAGCCTCCGCAATTGCAGCTAAAAATTAGGGCGACAGATTCTGCTTTATTGGGCAACCCGAAGATACAGTTATACAATTTTGTAGATAGTTAGTAATTACAATTTTGTAGATTCATCTCTACGGGCCACAGTCAAGTGGCACCAGGACCTCCTCTGTAGCCGCAGCGATCGCCTGGGCTATTCACACATAAATATGTATTTTTTGGCTTCCGAAAAAGACGTACAAATTAGCCCCGACCTGTGCCTGCACCGTCTTCCTCTCAATCAGGCATACAGGTGACCGGTCCATCCAGTCACCTTTTTGCCGAACGCCTTCTTGCGTGTACGTGAACCATTGATCCGATCTGCATTCGTACACGAGTATTTACCGAGCCCATACCGGTATCCCATATGTTTAGAACCGACAGTTTGTTATTTTGACCAAGGAACGCTCCAACTCTCTTGTCTGTTTCGGGTTTTACAGTTTTTTGTGCAGAGGGCGATGCCAAATTTAAGACCAACTTAATTGTTGGCTGCAACGCACAGAAAATTAAGGGGCGTGGCGCCCAAATAATAGTAATTTGCCAGTACGACAGCAAGCGTTTACGCTTACGGTCAACCCTCTTTTTGCCCTACTTTCACGCCACGGAAACAGCGTATCAAGCGTGCTACTAGAAGCTTCTCTAGTCCAGTCACGGTTAATTTCTTTTACTTTTAAAGGAAATGATATAAAAGACCCAACGTTTTCCGATCTCTCTGGAAATGGCATTCCAAATACATATTTGTACATAAGAGGGGCGGCGGTAAAGGTTTGACAAATGAAGGAGTTGGTGAGGATAGTTTTCTCTCCAGATAGGATATTTCCGGAAAATTATTTCATTAAGAACTAAATAAACCAAACAAATGCGTTTGCCAATACAGTCATTATATCATCAAAACCATAAATGTTCAGTAATATAAGTCCCAGTCCCATTCCCAGTACGTTAATAAAGCTTCCCGTTAAAAAGTTAGAAGAAATTTTTTTTGCACAGTTACATTAAACTATCACTAAAACATTCATTTTAATGTTCCAGACAATTATCTTAAAAAAGTTCCACATATCAATTATGTTTTCTTATATGGCTAATATCCAACAACGATTTTTACTTTGCTGAATTCCGGAAAACGGTGCCTAAATTTCAATATTCAACAGAGAAACCTCTAACATAGAATTATTTGAAAAACTGAGCTCACAAAATGTTGCTTTCATACATTTAAACTCAACTTTCTGATTTTTTTTTGTTCAATATCATAAATGCACTATAAAATGTAGCAAATGTTCTTTACGTTTGCAAGTAGGTACTTATTAACGAAAGAACATCAGTGTAGCAACTTTGTTACAAACTGCTATTTAATGGCCAATAATAAACAAAATCAAAGCTGTAATCAGTTTACACGTAATGTGTATGTGTCTATATGCGAAAGATAAAAATCGTAACAATTAAATAAATTCTAAAGAACAAGCTTGGAAAAACTGCTAATTTCCAAGATATTAAGCTGCCGCTTATGGGCACTAATTGCTAATTTTCTTTTTGAACTCAAAGTCACCGATATTAGGAACCAAAACCATTATATTTGTCTTACATAAATATAAGAAAATCCACTACGCAAAAAAATTTGGGTCGAAATAAATTGTTAGCAGTATTTCAATGACTCTTATCACTAGGAAGCGGGCTTATAAACGATTTGCGAAACAAAAATGTGTGCAGCATGTAGCCTTTATTTAAAAAATCCATTCGTAGAATTCTTTTATGTAAAATGTTTCAAATGTCTTTAAAAACCGTACGAGTTTCATAGGTTTATTGAACTATGTGAATATGAAACCAGATAAATTTATATTATTAAATAACACAATCCTAATGTTGCGAAATGTGAAATTAACTTTTTAAATACTGTTAATATAGAAATGTTACTGTCTCGTCTTTTAACAATTAAACATCTTATACCTTTTTAGATAATTAGATATTCACACAGGTTATCTATACCCAACCCAGAAATATTAAAAACTAACACATTCGCTTATAAACCTCGAGCTTAGTTTAGGTATTATGTCAAATACTTATGAAGATAACGATTTATTTTGGATATATAAGTGAAGTGAGAAGCATTATTGGTATAAGAGTAAAATAGTTGATATATAAATATATAGGTGATATAGCGCAACGCAATCTAGTCTTAAGCAAAACTTGTGTGTCAATTAGTTACTTACGTTAAGTATTTTAAAAGTAATATGATCATTAATTTATAATTTTCCGCCAAAGTGTCAGAATCACCGACTTGCTTTACCGGTGGTAGGTCCAGTTTTTACAAAGGACCGTCTGTGTTTTTTCTACCGCAAAGCAGTAGTGTGAAAACAATAACGTGTTTCTGTTTGAAGGGCACCGTATTTACTGGGTAAACAAGACTTAACATCCTACGTCGCACGGTAGGCAGCGCGTTGATGATACCTGTATTGCCAATGTCTATGGGCGTTGGTGACCACTTTCCTTCGGGTCCCTGACAGCTCGTCTCGCTCGCGTATGCAATCAAAAAATACAAAACAAATAGCTATGGTCAATATAAGACATAAGCAACAATAATGTTTTAACAAAGAAACGAATATTATTTATACGACACAGACGAAGTTGCAAGGATCAACTGTTTATTAATAATCCAAGGCACGTGTGCAGCACACATTCTGTTTATTACTTCATTTCATCCGGTACTGTCGTCAAATATCACACTCTAACTATAAGATACCTCTTTGTAGTCATTTCAATCAAAATTATCAACTTCAAAGTGCGTAAAAGTATGTATAAAATTTTATCCTTAGATAATTTTTCAATATAAAACATAGCTTTTCACTTATACAAAACAATGGTTCCGCTCTCGTTATTACCTACATTAACTTAATCGCACGCTCCCTGTAGTTAATAGCAAGAGTTTAGCTACCATTATATTTTTTTATGTTTATCTACACTAATACCTAGTTATATAATATTAAATGTTAACGGAGCAATAAGCATACAAAGTTGGCTTATTATATAAGAAAACATTTTTTAATAAGGTATTAAACAACATAAAAAATCTTTAGAAGTAGTTTCAATTAAAAGCTTATTATTAATAAACGTAACCTTGCTGCAACATTTAAACTTGAAACGTTCAAAATCAAAACGTTCCGATGCTTTGGGTACCTCAAATAAATGAAAATTAGGTTGCAAGACTTAAAAATTACGCTTCATCATAGTGCTGAAATATTTTTTTATATAATAACTAGCAGACACCTGCCACGCATTGCTGCGGCTAGTATTTTTTTAAATGTAATAAACAATTTAAGGGCTTAAAATAAACGCAAAGAGAATATAGGTCATGAAGACCACCAGTTTTTATTAGATAAATGTCATTTGTAAAAAAACAGTAACCTCGATGATGCTACCGTTACACCTAAAACATTGAAAAATAACATTGGTATAAAAATCGATTGGATTGGTATTTAAAATGTTCTTTCAGTCGATATCGAGCCAAATTCTATACAAAAGAATTAGTTTTAATTTTTTTTTCTAATTCTTACTTTTGTATTAAAAATATTATGATCTGTATAAATATGGAGCACTACCAAAAAGCATAAAATAAGTGTTTTATTTGCATGGTTATTAAAAACCAAATAATAATGGTTGATTATATTCGTCGCAAGCGTAAGGAACCAACTATCTTATAAAATAACGAATATACAGTACCTTTAATCGTACCTTCGCTTGAATATATAATAAAAATATTTCCGTTTTTATACAACATCACTTTTATTAATGTTGCTCTGTAAATTTCATTTCTAAATTTTACATTTTATGTTGTTGGCACATGTTAGAAAGCTATTTTAATCATTACTTTTTTAATTGATGGCCTGGTATAAAATAACGGCGTTATGAAATAGCATTTTTGTTTTAACAATAGATAAAAATTGTTATAAAATTAACTGACCAAATTTAATTAATTTTTAACAATTATTTTTTATTGTATCAATTCTCCTATTATCAACGAAAAGTTTATCATATTAAACCGCGCCATCTATTGACACACACAACGCCATCAATAGATATCGCCAACTGTCACAATCGTTTTGTAGCAAACATTTTGCATTAAATAACAATAGAAAAATAAATTGTTATAAAACATTAATCGATTATAACATGGTGGGCAACTATATTTTAAAATCGGTTAAGAATTTTAGGAGTGTATCCCGGACAAACATATTGACACGAGATTTATACATATTAAGATTAAAACTTTCGGCGCAAAATAAAGATAGCGGGCTTAATGTCAAAAACATACTCCACCAGTCAAACAATGGGTAGTATAAAATAAATGAGGTAGTTTCACTATGAAACATAGCAAAAAAAAAGATTCATTAAATAAAATTCAGAATACAGAACAGAATCTTTAAAAATATAAAACTATAAACCTTTTAAATTATTTAAAATTATGTTTACTAGCCTATGATTAGTACTTATCGAATTTTAATGAAATATATTTTGTAAGTCATAAAATGAATTTGATTTAATTCAGTGAACTAATTAAATAAAGACAGCCCATTTTCTTTGATGAGAAACGGATTTTATGAGACAAAGAAACTTCATCTCGGAGAAAAAGTCAATTACTTGAAACCTCTTTATACAAAAAATAAATCTAATGTTTTTAGTAGAAAGTACTAATAATAATCTTTAACAGAACAACGAGCTTTTATAATTTGAAAATACAATTTCTAAATTGCGATTACATTCATTATTGGAAAATAGTTACGAGGATCCTTTGTTGATTAAAATAAATTTTCCGCCATCAAATGTATCCTTCGTTAGGCAGCAGCTGTTTTTCTTTATTGAACAAAGCGATAAGTCGAGCAGTTGTTAGTATTTTTAGCTGGTAGTTTACCTGATTGTGCACATCCAAAGATCGCTCACTGTCTTGAGCCAAATGTTACATATATTTTATCTAATATTAACAATAGCTACGATGTTTTCTAAAACAGATATTTGAATATAATATTCATTCTTATATAGAACATTAACAATTAATTATTAAAGGATACTTGTAATTTTCACTGTGCAAAAAGTTCACACTGGTATTGTTAGGTTAACTACTTAATATTTTTTACGATCTCGTTTAACCCGTTGTTTACAGGCTTATGTAATCTTTCCAAACAATGGTCATTACTTTTAACTTCAACAGTAAACAAGAAAAATGCGACTATTTTCGACGATGTCTCCGCCAGTAAAGGCTAGCAAATTATTTATAGAAGAAGTCTCGGAATTAACTCTTGATAACTCCTGTTCTCAGCGATGATCCCGATGAATAAACGCCTTGTTTTTAGTCGAAATATTCTAAAACTATAATTTAGGCAGACAAGATTCCAAATAAATGTAAACAAAATGACTTACGTTAATAAAGTCGTGTCATTTATTTCGCGGTCTTATTTATAAACAGTTACTGAGATATCAATCGCCTCGTAACAGTCCATTAATAACAACGTATGAAGCCGCTTCGTTGCTATGGGTTACTTTGTTCACATCAACCCCGAAACCAAATTGGCTTAAGATTAATATATATATTTTAAAAAGAAAATTAATACGAGGCATTGTTGTTGTTTTTTATAATTAATTATCGAAACACAAAAATAAACGTACAAAAAACAAAGTGTCTTTAAAAGTTGGAGGTGAAATAAAGTAAATTTTCCCGCTGGTGGTAACACTCTGGAAACTTGACCGCGAGAATTTAATTAGGGAAACCGCGAGAACTCAAATACGAAACGAGTTTTCGTTTGTTTATTAAATATCTAACCAAATATATAACCCAAACCCCACTTCTAAACACGATTTATTCATGTAGGAATTCATGATTAGTAAATTTAAGTTCCTACAAATAATATAGTTAGAATCCTGCGGGGACTCAACAAATTTTCATTATTGTTTCCTAGTTGGTTAGGGCAGTTTGGGCCGATTACCCAATTGTCTGAAAAGTGAGATGATCCATGCGTCGGTGGGCATGTAAAAGGTCGGTCCACCCACCAACCCGCATTGGGATACTGGTCCAAAACCCCTAATGGATAGGGGTGTATTAGAGAGGCCTATGTCCAGCAGTGGACTATCACAGGCTGATGATGATGATGATGACTAATAATATAATTCTTGTTTGTAGTTTTAATTAAAAATAGTTAAAGCAAAATTCTTTTAAATTAGTGTGCGAATTTATAATAAACGTTAACAACAGACCTAATTCTGAAAAAAAAACATGTTCTCAATGAGCACATACATATATCGTATTGTTCGAAGAAATATTCACTTTTCTAAAGCCACAAATTCTATAAATTAATTGCAGTCTAAAGACACTCGCAAGTTGTTAATTTAATTTACGCAATTAAAATTTGCAAGGAAAAAGTTCTAAGGACTTTGTCCGGTGAAGACCACTCAACAAGGTCTATGAAAATCCAATTCATTCAATCCGATTACAAATGTTAATAATTCTGTTATTTTAAAACATACTAAACGCCAATATTTTATAATATATGTCGGCGCAAGTAGTGCCAACTATTAACTTTATATTTAAACGGTGTTAACTTGCTAAAATTTAATTATTATTATTAGTCTGTATTAAGATATCAATGTTATAGACAATCGATTCTTATGTTGCATCGAAATTAAATAATTTCATCTATTTATTTGCGATTACTCTTGAACACTGTTAAAACGCGAGATGTCAAAAGTATTAAATATTGTGATGTTTAGACATTGTGAATACCTTTCTTAATTCATTTAAAGAATTAACAAATGAATTACTACTTAAAACAATTAAACATAACTCGATGCAACATCAGATATTGATTGGTTGATTGATTAAACATGTAATAAAAATAATCTAACTTTAGTATTAGTTTTAAAGATTTATTTACGGAATTGTCTGAGTAAATTAAACAAAAATAGATGTATATTGAAACCATTAATAACAGTAAATATGAAAGTGTTTGACTTCAAACACCGCCACTTTGATATAAAAAGGGCTGGATTTATTGTAAAAACACAATCGTTACACACGCCGGAGGGATCGCCCCAAAGGCCTAGAAAAACATGGACGTCTCCCTAGAGGAGTATATAGCGCATGACATGCCCCGACATTTTCGCAGAGATAAATGACAAATACAGGAACTTCAAGGCACACTTCAAACGCCATGCAGCCGCGGCCCCACGCCCGCCATTATGCACCTAGACTGCTGACTCATGACCCTGCACGGACATTATCTCACAGATTGTGGTTAGAAAATATCTCCGACTCGGAATCGGAGAACATATTCATGGATATGACCCGACTAAGGCAGACAAACGCGTCCGCGAAGATATAGACGACGACGGTTTCAAACCGTTGTTTCCCGTAAAAAGGCAAAACGCCCCGCCGCCACTGTAAACCGCGAAGAAGACCGCGCTTCTCCTCACCAACTCTGAAAATCAGGTCGAGGCCCACATCGAGCGGGTTCAAACCGCGAACATTTATATGGCTGAACGTGAAGGCCAAAGCCCCGCCGCCAATTGTCATTCACGAAAAAGCGAGCTGGGCACAAGTAAACAAATTTATGAATAAAATAAGTACTATGACGTCAAGTCTAAGGATACGCGACTAGGTATCCGCGTAAACGTCAAGCACAGTAGATGACTTCGTGAACTCACGCACTTTCTGCGGAATAGCCGCATTCACTTCACACAACGCCCTCCCGGAGGACCGTAAACTACGTGTAGTTGCACGTGGTATCCCTAAAGAGGTGGATATCGAATCCGTAAAGGCCGATATCCTATCTCAGGGATATCCCGTGAACACTGTGCGGAGGCTTCACCACCCACGGTCAAAGGTCGTCATGGACCTTCTTATGTTAGAATTAGACCTTACTCCCGAGGGTAAGGCTATTCAATATTCAAACTATTGTAGTCTATCCGGGATCAAGATAGAATCTCCACAAGACAGGCATCGTTGCGCAGTGTTACAACTGCCAAAATTTCGGCCATACCGCGCGTAATTGCCATGTGAACCCGCGTTGCGTCAAATGTTTCGGTAAACATAGCACTCCGGAGTGCCCACGGCCAAAAGATACAACAGACCCTCCGTCATGCGTTAATTGCGAAAAGAGGTCGCCCGGCAAGTTACAGGGCTGCGAAAAGCTCCAAAACCTTTGAAAGTTAATTCTCATTCCGAGAATCGTCTTAGTAAATACAAAACGAGTGCAAAAACATTGCTTTTGTTTCGGCACCGGTGCC
This sequence comes from Lamproptera curius, assembly GCA_029286875.1. Taxonomy (NCBI): domain Eukaryota; kingdom Metazoa; phylum Arthropoda; class Insecta; order Lepidoptera; family Papilionidae; genus Lamproptera; species Lamproptera curius. Next base: position 1,449,556 of record JAGSMT010000069.1, read on the forward strand.
GACCAAAATGCCTGGGTTAAGCCCCGGTAATTAAAATTAATAATCCATCCCAAACAGATGCAGCCGCATTAAAACAAACTACCTGAAGCGCAGACAGGCAGCGGGAAAATCGTTGCACCTGCAAAAACAATGGCGTTACTCGATAACGACGCCTATTGTCTCCGGGCGGTGTCCAGTAATGACACTCAATTAGAGGATAACATTAAACTGGCCCTATTAGTATTGCAACAAATAGATATCTAGAATTAGGCGTATTTTGCGATAAGCTCCGCGCCGCCAAAGACGGCATCCAAACAATGAACGCTCTATCACAGCATGTGCGCCTCTTACAGGCCATGGGCAATCTAAAATTAAATAAACGCAACAGACACAAGGCCGTAGGTTTCCGTAAATAAAGATGGCAATTCTCCGTAGGTAGGGCCAAACCGCATTCACTAGTCGTTTCTTGCTATAACGCAAACGGTTTTAGAGATCAGAAGGCGAAATCACTAAATTCACAAGATTACAATTTAGACATATTTTGGTACAAGACACTCATCTTAAACCAGCAATACGCGATCCCAAGATAAGCGGATACAATATTATTAGACACGATAGACTGTTAGCTCCCTATGGGCGGTACTTAATCTATTATAAAAGATCCTCACATAACATCAATAGATGTGCCCTTACTACAAATTTAGAAGCTTCAGCGTCATGATCGCACTTACCGCCATAAGCCACTTGTACTTGCCTCAGTGTATTCTCACCGCTAAAAACTATGTTACAATCAGACCTTGAGCTGCTTTTCGGCCTGGGTCCATCAATACTTCGCTGGCGATTTTAATTGCAAACACCGCGACTGGAACGACAGCAGAAACAACTCAAATGGCACAATATTGCAGGGTCTCGAGGAGGTACTCAACATTAATTAATAGCCCCCGAGACCCCAACTAGATATCCATCAGACAGAGAGGGTCGCCTAGCACCCTAGATCTATTTATTCTAAAGGGTGTCTCACCGATGTCGTCAATAGAGACACTACACGAATTAGATTCTGACACAGGCCGGTTTTATGTAAAGTTGGGCCAAGACGCCGGTTCGGTCCCTAGACTAAAACCGTAGTAGATTGGCATCGCCTTGAGGCTAAACTCAAGGCAATGAACCCCCAGAATTGTGAAACATCCCAGATGTAGTTTGTAACCTAGATCAGGCAAACGATGCCATTAACAACATAAAGTCACACATCTCATCGGCCATTGAAGAGTCCGAAAGAACGAGGAAAGTCACGGCCGACCGGAACTTTGGCCTGCCTTTTCGACATTCGATTTCTGATAAGAGACAAAATGCCGCGCAACGAGCGTACGATCGCTATCGGTCCGAAACAAACCGAGCATTATTTAGGTATTTACAGCTTCAGGTTGAGAACGCATTAAGACGCACCGAAACTTCGTGGCAAAACCTAACGGAAGAATTAGAGCCATCGCATGTTGCCTACTGGCAATAGCCCGAAAACCAAAGTTAGGTTCACGCGATTCAATTCCGCCGTTATCCCGTCCTAACGGTGGCTATTAGCCTTCGATGATTTCGAAAAAGCCGAATGCTTAGCGGACACACTAGAGTTACAATGCACGCCATCTCGCGTACACACCGACACGTTTCATCTTGCGGAGGTGGACCGTGAAATCGCGTAGGGCGGTCTTACCACCAGAGGGCGAACGCTTAAAACTAGTGACCCCGGAGGAGGTCAAAGATATTATTAAGGGTCTTAAGCCTGATCGGCACCTGGCTCCAGACCGTATCAGTAAAGACATTAAAACTTTTACCAGGCCCTGATTATTTGTCTACTAGCGAGCATTTTCAGTACTTTAGCCACTTGTCCCTTCCCTGACGAATGGAAGGAGGCCATTGTTACCGGCATACCAAAGCCGCGTAAGCCACTAAACCAACCGACAAGTTATCGTCCAATCAGTCTCCTCAACTGCATGGGGAAATTGTATGAACGCATAATCTTGTCGAGGTTAAAGGATTACGTTTTTTCCAATGGCCTCCTACCAGACGAACAATTCGGGTTCCGTCCTGAACACTCCTGCTCCGACCAGGTTTATCGCCTCACAGAATACATTCTGACGGGCCTAAACAAAACAAAGTCAGGCCTTAGATCCCATTACACGGGGGCTGTTCTATTCGATGTCGCGAAGGCATTCGATAAAGTCTGGCACAACGGCTTACTCTACAAGTTATACTCTTTGAATGTGCCTGACAGACTTGTGCACATCATACAAGCCTACCTTTCGAATCGCTCTTTCAATATCGAGTAGAAGGCACCTCTCAACCAGACGCTCTCTGCTAGCGGGCGTGCCACAAGGCTCCGTTCTTTCTCTTCTGTTATTCACGCTATACACTAGCGATATTCCTAAAAGCTCTTATGTTAACCTTGCACTTTTCGCAGACGACACCGCCCTCTATTACCCTCTTCCTCACCATCCCTTATCACCTAGTAAACCCAATGTGCAATCAATCAGCCCTAGAGCGATTGGTTTCGCAAATGGAGGATTGATGTAACCCGGAAAAAGTGTAGCAATATACTTTAATCGGTCTTCTGTCAGAGCTGACTCACTCGTCCTACCACACGTCCGTTCCAAAAACCGCACATAATGCTCGATGTAGACAAACACTCGGGCAATTGAACCTTTAGGCAAACCTGATCCCCTGGGAGAAGAAAGCTAAATATTTAGGTGTTACTTTCGACAGAATGAGCTTCAAAGCCACGTCAAAGATGTTAGAGAAAAGCCGCTTATGTCTCGCATCGTCTCTACTATCTTACCAAAAAAATAGCAAAATGCCTCTAATTACAAACTTTACTATATAAAGCTTGCATACGGCCGATAATGACATATGCTTGCCAATCTTTTGCACATATATCCTCCCACCACTTAAATCAACTACAGGTGGTGCAAAATAAATTTTTACGACGAGCTACTGGAGCAGAGCCTTATCAAAGAAATGTCGACTTGCACAGCGATTGCAAGATGCCGACATTACGCGCTCATTTTAAAAACACTATCAAAAAATTCTTTGAAAGAATAGAAACGCAAAAGAACCCTCTGATGGTAAGCGCTGCAAATTATCACGCAGACCCAGATGCCTCTAGTAGGAAACGACGTCCCCTGTAATATACTCTAGACCCAGATGAAGAAGGGACTTAGGAATTCTGGACTTCAAGGTCCCGCCACACGATACTACACACACAAGTAGGGATAACATTAATATATTTAGGTCTACCTCGCTTCAAGAGCACGGCGAGACCAACACACCGCGTACACGAGATACACCTGCGTTCCAGGGCGGTTCTCACCGCCCCGGCAATCGATTAAACAGTCGACTGAACGTTGCCGCCTCGGTCCGTATACCGAGCGTCGATGATCCTTAGCGACTTCTTCAAAATCAACCCACGCATCCTAAATGCGTGTGGCCACTTTTTAATGTTTTGGTCACCAGTTCGAGGGATCTCGCAATCCTCCGAACTCAGTAATAGATGAAGCTTCACACAGACACAGGTCTAGAAGCATAACTTCGAATACATAAGACATAAGACAGTAAAACACATTGTTGAGAGCTGTCGCGAGGCGGGTTATTCCTGTGAGTACCTCTAATTCCTCGTTACTATAGAACTGTGATAACTGTTTAATTATAATAATTTAAAGTGTTAGTCTATTTGTTTTATTATAGATTTCATTATAAGTTGTTAGTTTCATTGATTGCCGATGATTGACCCTATAAAGAGACAAGTGACGTCAGCCTGGCTGCGTTACTGTTTCTAAAAATCCCATTGGACCAGATGCCTGTTATATACGATTATCAATAAAAAATAAAGTTTGGAGTAAAACACTTTTCTTTTTTCGGTTGAGATATTGTTTTCTTTTTATGTATCAAAACATTTATAACTAGTACGGTAAATATAAATAAATATATATAAATTAATTGCTGTTCGTTAGTCTCGATAAAACTCGAGAACCGCTGAACCGATTTGGCTAATTTTGGTCTGGATTTATTTGTGGAATTCCAGAGAAGGTTTAAAAGTAAAATAAATTAAAAAAATCTGGAAATTGAAAAAAAAGAATCTTTCTACCTTTATTTTTATTTATGTATTTATTCTCTTTTTCCACAAAGAAACAAATGTAACAAAGGCGGCTTATAATACGTGCTGATATAAAATAATTAAATGATATCATAATTTATGATGATGATTAATAAATTATTACTGAAAAATTGACTAGATGCTGATTATGGACAGATAACTCCAAAATTTGGGACAAGGACCTTTGAGTTTTTGGCATTGGAGTATTCAGGAAGAAGGAGGAGAAAATCATTACGCCAGATAACTCGAAAATATCTATTTTTTTAAAAGAGTAGTTGATAATATAGGTACGGAAAGTATGTATCTATGATAGGAATAATCATGCGGTGTCCGATGTTATAACAACCAACTGCATTTGATTTAATGGAGATTATAGTTTCTATGATTTTTTGAGAAGAAACTGGGAGAAGGTGAAACGTGTTTATGTTGGCGCATCAAACCATTAATAAGAGAAAATGTGTCCCGTTTGATGATCAATTGAAGAAGAAGTGATAAACTGATGATTTAAATTATCTAAACTGAATGAGGTTGGAAGGTTCCATAAAAGCGACTTGCGGAAACTAATCTTTTCAAATGAATAATGAGTATACATTTTCAAGGATAAAACGTCGTTTGCTGTGTATCATCTGACAATTTGTTGTTCCCCAAATGATAAAAATAAACACAATTTCTATCTTCACTTATCAACATGAAATACCGCCTCCGGTGTCTAGCGGTATTGGCCCTTGCTTTATAAACTAGAGGTCACGGGTTCGAATCCCACGGGAAAACAGGGCGGGGATGAGGAGTGCCGTATTGGGCCTCCCATCCTCCGCGACTCGGCGAGGCCACACCGCTGATGTGGTGTGGAGAGGCCGTGGGAGTAGGAGACATTCGGATGGTGTCGTCAATCTCTTCTCCTTCTGCGGCTGAATCGGAGCTAGCGGCGGAGCTTAACATCACGGCCGGGCTGAAAGTCTCGTCCCCGCGTCAGTCGGGAACTCCTGGCACACATGGCCCCTGAGTAACAGAATCAATGAAATATTTAAATTTACTACTATCTATTATTCTAATCCCAAAATTAGTGAAAATTTTATTTGTTTACTACTAGTTACTGTATCATGTTTGTAACATTGAATATAATTTATGTGTTTTAATACGTTGTTGTTGATGTTTTCTTACATATTGACGATGATCAGAACGCCTTTTATATTACTCTAAAAATATAAATTATTTCTGTCGCTATACTATGCTATTTAAGATAATACTCTCTCCACTATGTTAATATAGAAAAAGATCGCTGCTGAACACAACTTGCTGAACAAAACAAAGTACACCCACATGATTTGATCAATGTTTATTTATGATATTCATAAAAAAAATAATATCAAGCACCGTACCCAAAACGGGAAAGAAAATTTAATGTTTTATCTACAGACGCTAAGCATACTTATTAGGTAAAAGACAAACAAAATTTGCTTTGGTCGCTCACGGAATGTAAAGTTTAATAAAATTGAATTTTATTTATTCATCACAGTAAACGTTTTAGGAAAAATCCCGTGTTTAATAATCTTCCCGTAGATGCAATAACTTGCAAAATAAAAAAAAAACATGATTTTCTGCTTTTACCTATTAAATGGGATGTTTTTTTATAACGGAAGTTTGTTGTTCCTAATTCTGCAGAGAACAACAATGCTCTACTGTTGTTTGCCGGTTAATATAATGATGATTCATTAATCGGTAGACTACGAAAAATCCTTCCTTCCCTTCATTTGAAGAAGAACCTTTTCCGAATTTTTGACTTAAGTCTTTTTACCGGTATTTCGTTGAGCTGTAAATTTTTTAACTTAAAAAGATAAATTTTGTTTATTTTTAATGTATAATAAAAACATTGGAAAATCCCCTAGGTTAAACAAATCGAAGATCCAAAACCCTTTTTTCAACCGAAAAAGGTTGTAGGTCAAAATAAATAGACCGCACAATTTTAATAACGCTTGTCACTACGAAGGGGGATAAATTAATTACGAAATAAAAATGTATACAGCATGGAGCCTTAATTTTATAAACCATTTTTTTATATATAAAATCATTTCCTTACATATGTTTTTCAAAAATACGAATTTTATTGTTTCCATTGGTTTCTTTATTGTTGTCTTTATAAATATGACTTTTTATTTTACAATACAAAACATTAATGGATAATATAAAATAACACAATCGTATATTACTTGTAATGTTTAAGAAGTAAGCACATTTCGTGACATTTAAATACTGGTGTTATAATTACGATTTAGAAATATGACTGTTGTCTTGTCTTTTCTTAATAAAACACAAGGGCGTTTGCTTTAAAAAAATATAATTTTATGCAGTATAAGTCCTTCTTCGACAATTAAATATTTCAACAAGAAAACAAACACTCTTTATGATATTTTGACAGTGAGGATAGTAAATAAGTAGGTATGTAACACAATATAGTTTCAGGTTAAGCAATGCGAGTGCGTCAAAAAGTTACTAACGTTTAATACTTCAAAAATACTATACAACATTGTTTTATTTTATCATTCTTCTACCAAATATGTGAACACGGAATCAGATGTTCTTTAAGCGACGAAGGTGAAGGTGCAAAGGTCGTAGTTCAATCTTAATCTAAGGTACGAGTACAGCATCAATACTCTTTATTATTTCATTTCATGAGGTCTTTTAATTATCGCATTCTAATTATAAGATGAGAAAAGAACTGCCTCCTTGTTTCCTAGTTGGTTAGAGCGATTTGGACCGATCACGCAACTGTCTGAAATGTAAGATGATCCATGCGTCGGATAAGGATGTAAAAAGCTGGTCCACCCATCAACCCGCATTAGAACAGCGTGGTGGGATACGGCCCAAAAAAACCCGATTACGGTCCAAAATCAATATTAGGGGAGGCCTATGTCCAACAGTGGACTAACACAGGCTGATAATGAAGTATAAGTATAAGATAATTAGGTAACATGATTTAAAATTACGTTTCATAATAAGTGATGAAATGTTTATTTATTTTATTATTAAAATTATCTGCACAGTATAGTACGATGGCGGACTTAATGCCAAAAAGAATAAAAAATATAAGAGTACACTATTCAAATTCCGATCAAATATATATCGTAGGTCTTGCAATTATTTAATTAAATTCAGTAAGCTATTTAAATAAAGACAGTCCATTTTATTCGTTGTGAAATTGATTTTACCTCATCATCATCATCATCAGCCTCTGATACTGGCAGATTTATTGACGATCAATAAGAAAGTGTAATGTTTTAACTTGCGCTTTGTTTTTGGTTTAAAATATTAATAATATTTTATTTTATTCACATCTCTTAAAAAAATACATCAAACAATATTTCTATTGCTTTTTCGTAGATTCTACTTTAAAATAAATAAAATCGTACATAGTTTAGTTATTATTATAGCATAATTTTACTATACTTTCAAATTATTATGCAATTACATTATTTATGTTTTTAAAAGCGTTAGCGTCAGATTAGCGTCTATAATTTTATTATATTATTAGTTGTGTGATTAGCAAGATATTTATATGAAGGAAGCTTATAAATATACATGATAGTACGTACGAAAGTACGAACGTGGAAATATGAACGTATCGCAAACTAATGGCTGCGCGTAAATGATACCATCGTATCAATTAGTGAACTAATGATCAGAATTCGTGAATAAAGTTATTTTTATTCCTATATTCAATTCTATATTATACCTATTTCAAATCAGCTACAACGAGGTAATATGGCCCATATTTTACAACACAAATGTCCTTTTAGCTACCAATGCGACGTTGTTATCCTGTATGCTCTGTACCCCGAGGCATTTTAATCTACCATTTTAAATCCTAATAACAGGAATGGTCAACAGCCATTTGTTGCGATTTACTATGACTTAGTTAAAAGTAAAGACAAATTCTGCAGTGATATATATATTATTTAAAAAAAAAACAAGACTGGCGTAGAAATTAAACAGTGCATGGTTTCTGTTTTAACTTTTCTGTAACATAAGCCCTGTCTCAGCACGCCTGTCACTGTGACGTAATTATATGCTGCAAATTGGTAGTTTTTACTTTTATAAAATTGCAAATTAATTGCAATAATATCGAAGAATATATTATGCTTATTTAGTTAACTTGTGTCAGAACTGTTACTGAAATATTTTTATATTTATGAAAACGTATTATTGCAGCCAAAAAAAAAGAAAAAAAAAATGTCTATAAAACAATTTAGAAAAATTGAGGAGCTTTAATTATTACGCTATAATACAATGAAGTTAACTGCATTCAATAAATGGATTAAATGTCAGTATTTATGAAATCCTTTGTTACAATTAAAAATTACTTCGACTACCAATACAAACCTTTCATGGATAAAAAAAAATGTGTCATCCCAGTTCAAAGAACCACCAGCGTCTATGATCTGCTATACTGGTGATATCGTTAGTTATTAAAATCGCGATATAACCTTTGCAGTAATTTCAATAAATCATTAAATTATACAAACCAAACAATCTTTCGTTGTCGGATCACTATGCATCCCGAAACTTGTTACTTTTTCAACACGCTCTAGTCATCTCTTTGGCAAATTCGCCATAGTGGTTAAACTCCTAACTTTTCCTGTATAGCCTAAAAGACCCAGCCGACGGGAGTGCATTGATCCTTCCTTAAAAGTGACTTTTGTGTAATTTTCCCGAGGGGCGTTAGTATTAAAGAAACATGACATCGTATTTTAACATCCATTCAATGTAGACGCAAAACACGATGAAATGAGGAACTCACCCAATACAACGCAAATAACAATTGCGACGTAAAACTCAAGTACGCTGTTGTCTTACAACGACAGTCAACGATGGTCATTATGTGCCCACTCGTCGCTTAGATCATGTTATCTACCAGGCCGTTTAATAATCAGCCCATATTGCACTAATATACGAGATAATAACAATGAAAATAGTTATTTGTCTGCTCTATGTTTGATAGAGGGATTATAGTAAACGACTGCCGCGAATGCCGCACCAGAAATGTGAATTACAAAAGGGAATTTATGAAATCTTCGAATCTCGTTTTAGAAACGATAAACTGAAAAAATTGCAGCCATAAGTAATGATAGTATTGTTTACTAAAAATACCTAAAAAAAGATATTATTGAAGAAAAAAATATCTTTGATTTTATATAGACGCTTTTACTTTTATATAAATCAAAATTAAACTAAACAAATTTAACTAAAATACCTACATTTATACTCAAAATATACGTTTGTTTACGCGAAAATTATCCTATTTCCTGTAGCGTTTTTTCACTTTAAAAAAGCGTATACGAGAATCGTTATTTCCAATTCCTATCTGCGCATTTCACCATCATTAGTCACGTTGACTGACAGTTTCCATTCCATAGTTGTCTTGTTTACTTTTTCCACACATTATGGATAGAAAACTATGGAAATCTCCATGCCTTTTTAAAAGAAAACATTGATTAAATGACAACAATAACTGTAAATAAAAAGTTAAAAAATTTGGTTAAATAAATACAATTCTATACCATTAATGTAACAGTTACGTTTGTTTTATGTTATTATAAATCTTTTATTGCGTTAATAATAATCTTTCATTACATATTAAACCATCTTCAAATGCCTTATACAACAAATGGTGTTAAGTAAATATGATTTGATTTTGTTGGTTGCCTTGGGTTGAAATGCGATAGCTGTATTTAATTCGATATGTATTTAATTTAAGCTAACACTTCCGCAACCATATTTCGTTATAATATTTCCGTATTTTAATAATATTTAATTGTTACTAAATTTAAGCGCTTTTGTTCACAATGCTTATTAGCGGTAATGTGCTTAAAACCGTTTGACTGTTACTGCCGTTTAACTCACAAATGTTTTTAAACGATCAAGATGTTTACCCGTTGATGATTTATGCTTCCTAGACATATTTTTTTTTATCGAAGGCAGTACAGTCAGCCCACCTGATGTTTTGTGGTCATCAACGCCCATAGACACCGACAAAAAATCAAGTGTATTAAATAGTACCAATGCGTTGCCTACCGTGAGACATAGGATGTTAAGACTCGATAACCCAGTAAATGCGCTGGCTACGGTGCCTTCTGAAAATAATTTAATAATAATTGCAGCGCAAGATGCCACAAGTTCACGCGCCGCGCTGAGACTTGATATGATACAATTCTTTATCGTGTATATAATATAACGGAATAATAATAATACTAACGGAATTGACTTTTCGTTATAACCCCGTGGCGGTCAAAGTCAAAGTCATCAATTAGAATGACTATAGTTTAGCTAAGCTATAGTCAGAAGTCAGAAAATAAGGTATGTTTAAAGTATGTCTTCTTGTGTTTAAATAAAAAATCCGGTTAATGCTTAAAAATGCAATGAAGTTTTTAAACAAAGAGGGGAACGAAATAAGTTACTTTATTTGAGTTTTAATCTCTTTTATGTACAGATGTGTGAAGGGCCTAAGAGATTTAATAATTTAGCATAGTTTCTCTGTGGAATTTTTGATCTTTCCTCAGAACGAAGTTTTTTAGAATCTAATAAAAGACAGAGAGGATTTTATAAATCATTAATTTGGTTATTGGATATTTTATTAATTTGGTTTACAATTTTCCCGACGTTTAAACCACAACAGAATACATGACCAAGTACAGACTGACGACGATGTTCGTCTGTCAAGGTTATTTACCCGATTACTGTCATTTTTGTGTTTATTTATTTGTCCGTACCAATACCGAACTTATGGCATCTTGAGTTCTAGCGGTAATATTATGATTAGGTTTAATTTTGTGAATAATTGGATTTAATTAGGTGGTATCACCCAACCATCTTTTCTATTAAAATTAGGATGTTTTTTTTTAATTTCAATCGCATTTCATTCTGGGTAGGAATGGGTATTATTTATCAAGGATTTGTGGTTTGCCGAATGTTATAAAATATCTGGATTGATCAAGCACATGCTCGCATAAGGCAGACCTCTTCAACCGGTGCTGCATGCAGAACTATGTGTCCCTTTCTTTTGTTCTGATGGATTGTTTTGGTTGGCCTACATAAGAGACACTACATGAACACTGACTTGTCTTCTTAGGTGCCTTGCAAGCAAGGCCCAATGCTTTATAAACCGGAGAAAGTGGGTTCGATTTCAAATAGTACCGACAATATGGGCCGATCACCCAATGGTCTGAAAAGAAAGATGATACAAGCGTCGGAAGGGCGTGTAAAACGATGGTGTTAGGATGTCAGAGCCTTTAAATGTGCTGACAATATATATATATATTGAAACATAGTTTGTAAACATTAATAGATAATTATCTGTTTTATTTATATTATAAAAAGGAAAGATTTGAATTTTTGTGTATATGTTTGGTAGGAATAAACTCAAAAACTGCAGTGTCGATTTCAAATATTCTTTTACTAATAGAAATCTGTACCTACTATATATAGTAATTTAATTGAGATTTTCTTTATTAAATATTATCAAATACCGTGATTGCGTAAGTGGCCATGGTCACGGGTTAGACTACGCCGTGACCACTGCCGCTGTAAAGTGTTCGAAACGTCGGGAATTTAAAATGTAAAATAAACGCGATACAATCCATAAAGTCATTTTATTTAATAAGCTTATATTGGTTACTTTTGACCAAAATAAAAAAAATCTAAAAGTCGTGAACGGGTCGCTAGCATGGTATATGGGAATTGAAACACATAACAATGGTTTTTCTGAGGCAAATTTAATTAAAGCAAAATGACGATAACATCTTATTGGATTGACATATTTGTGTTCGCACAATGCGCTCACACTAAACAGAATATAGAAAAAGAGAGACAATTTTAAGTCATTTATATCATAGATAAAACAGGAGTACATATGTAAATAATATAACGATAACATTCGAGTATACCGTAAAACACGTAAATAGATTTGTTAGAATGAATAGTATTGTTGTTAAAAAAAACAAATGGGAAAATAATATAGCATCTAGTAATAATAGTAAAAGTTTTTATTTGTTGCTGCGATGAATCCAGAACCTTTTTTTTTAATTAGAGGGTTAAATCATGAAACGTTAACGATATTTCGTGCAATTTATTATTGGCTAAACAATAAATATAATTGAAATAACTATTTTGAAACATATCAGAGTGTCAGATTTTTATAATTAAAAGACGTTTTGTTTTTCAAAAACCATTAGTTCTAATGCTCCACGGAATTGCTGAAGATAATTATGTAGGTTTTGCAAAAACAGGTCGCGACTGGACTGAGAATTGTTCGTTAATTTTAAAAATGTCTTCCTGAGTCACAAGCTCTTTACTCTGAATAGCTTTGTCAGCCTTCATTTATAATTTGTACATTACGCTCCAATTACCAGTTGCAATATGCGACATATTCATAATACATCGTGTACGTCTCTCCAGAATATGGTAGAGTTTTAAAAAAAAGTTTACTAGTATAAAATATACCTTAGAGTCATCTAAATATTTTAATCAATTATTTTTGAATACTTTTTATTGCTAATATCAGTTATATAGCAAATACACAATTTTTCTGCCTTCGTAGCCTGGCCTCACCGGAGGTCGTGGAAGGCTGGTGGGTGGAAATGGTTTTGTAATTAAAATCTGGGCTGATTACCCGATTGCCTGACCAATTAGATAGGCAGGTCAAAACTATAAGATGCCAGTGATTTCAAGTTTATGTATAATTCACTTATCGAATGATGTTTATCTTTGGAGTTTTGAGGTCCGATTACAAGGCTCAGCGTAGAAAATTTTTATTATATCATACATTTAACCTTAATTTCCAAACGGCTTGCTTAAATTTGTAATTTTTTGTAATATTTTAAATACTAATAATACCCAACCTAAAAAATTGTTACCTACTGATACATATTCCAAAATTAAATAGAATTTATCTCTATATAAAACCCACTTTTTACGCGTTAATCATTTATGTTTATTCCCGACGTTTCGGACATATTTCACCATCCATGATCACAGGCAGACTAAGATTGGATATAATCATAAGATGATATTACATTTTAGTCTCGATCGAAAATACCTCAAAAATGGATTTAATGTTTAGGTATAATAATCGCGTTAATCAAATAAATAATTAAAGTTTATCTATTTTAAGTAAACGGCACAGTTCACGTACCTTAGGAATAAATGCCAACAAGCTTAAGCAACACAGGATTTACGGCAAATTATACGATATATAATTATTATGTTACGCAGCGCAATTAAACCCAGAATTTACATAAACATAGTGTAATAGCAAACTCTAATGGACCCGAAACATAAAGTATCCGGAATGATTCCTCTCGTCAAATAACAACATCTATAACCACCCGGTGATCCCATAGCTTAACTTATAAAAAAGCCATTGTGACGGTGTTTTCCAATTGTTTTTACTTAAAGTTTCACGCCAAAACTGCACGATTCGATTCAGATAATAATTATGTTGTTACTTTAGTTACAGAACAATAAATAATTGTCATTCGTGGTATTACATGATTTAAACTTTTTTGGTTGTTATCATGAATTCTCACTGATTATATCAATTACAAAAATAATCAAATTAGAAATTATGGAAATAAGAAAGGTATAGAAACTTCAAGTGGAGAGTGCATTATGTTGCAAGACTTTGAAGTATTATTAATTCGAAATTTTATCAGCAATGCATAAATACCTTTATACCATTAAAAATTTTGTGCTTTATTTGAAATTAAATTTTTCACCTACACATTGGTCGATGGAACGAAATGTGTAATAAATACGTTCATTTTAAAAGCTACCTTTACTCCCTTTCCGGAAACGAGGGGATGTTTACGATAACGAAAGGTGGCGCTACCTAAACATATAAAATTCTGGTCTCACATTAATTAGCTTAGAACTCGGTGTAGGTTGCAAAATATCTATGGCATGATTTTAAAGATAACCACCTGCAAAAACTATCTCGGGAGCAGGATTTTCTTTATAAAATTCTGTATTACGTACTTAATACATAAGAAAAAAATATAAAGGTATTGAAATTACTTATTTCAATTTAGTTACATTACATTGTTAGGGATATTTAAAATTTACCGTGACATTTACAACTCTGCAACATACGAATACCTTTAAATGTAGATTTTAATTTGTTTGGTTATAATCAAATTTAGAATATAACAATAATAAAGTCATACATCTACATCTTTTCTTTAAATATGTTTTTTTTAATTTGATAAAGAATAATAGCTAATAGCGATTAAATGCTTTTAGTAATTTAGTTTTCAAAGCAAAAACTTATTTTCTCGATGCAGGAAAAACTAATTTATAGACGTTCCAGCTGTTAATATTATTCCTATAACGATATCCTGCAAATTATTCTTATTCGCATGAGAAAGCAAAAAATTATATTAAGTGCATTAATGAAATGTAACTAAAACGTACTTACTGGACTATCTGTGCTGAGACTTTTTGTCTGCGTAAACATGCTACTAATTTTAATATGTTTATGATCTGTTCATAGTTTTTTGGTAAAATACTCTTCTTCACCTTAAAATGATGATTCATTAATTCCATGAATTTACACGCAGCCGTTAATTTGTAATATGTTCGTATTCGTAACTTCTTACGAACTGTCATATCCTTAGGGGAGAAGATTATTATGTATTGGATGATAATTATGTAAAGGATTACATAATTATCATCCAGTACATAATAATCGTAGTCATTTTAAATAAATTTATAAGTATAAATAGAAATTTTAATGAGACATATTCTTTTTTTCTGTTAGCATTGATTGTAGATAATAATTTAAACAAAGCTGATTTTGTTCAAAGAAGTAATATCTGACATTATGCTGGCAAGTCGAGAGCAGAAACCGAGCATCAAATTAATGCCTAGTAAAATGTAGGGTGTCATTCGGACGAAGCAATAACAAGGCCTGCAGATATTCTCGTATGGTTCCCGTCAACTCCCCTTTCTCGGACACGTATCGAGCCCCTTCCGATGCCTATATTCCACAGCCTATAAAAAATCACATGAGTTAAATCGAATCGACACAAACGTTACAAGTAAGGTTATTTTACAAAAAAAACACTACCTACTTGTTATTGAATTATTATATGAATCTTGCGTTAAACGCCATTTTATAGCTATAGGTTACATGGTTCACATATTTATGTTTGTCAAGCTATGGTACAGCAGTCATTAAAATAAATCAAAACGTAGAAAGTCACTTTTAAAGGGAAGTGACCAGAAAAGCAAAGCAATGGTGTAAAAATTCTACTGTTCTCTGGTTTGATGAGCCACCGTAACTAAATTTATACTCGGTAAAAGAGAACAAGCGGAAATAAATCAGATAATTTAAAAATTAAAAAAAAAATCTTTACTTTCCAACATGCCCGTTTCTGTAAGAAGTAAAAACTACAAGCCATTTTTCTTTATTGGTTATAAAAATCAAATTGACGTTTAAACATAATCTCTCCGATAAATTCTAGAATACATTTGCTACTAAACCGAATTAGTCAACAAACGGGCCGTTCACAAACGGCACAGTTAAAGACAAAACAAATTGCTGCAATAAAACTAGGCACTTACCTTAAAGTCTAAGTAGTCGGACAATAATTGTAAGTCTTCCCGCCAACTTTCACGGAGCGGCTTGTGTGGCTCTATCTCGTCTCTCTCGGGTACAACCCGCAACAAAGGATTTATATGTATAATGTAACTATTATTCGCCCACTCCTGGCTTACGACGTAACCTTTTAACATAAAACGGGAGGGCTCCTTTACGTTTATTGTACCTTTTTAGCGATTCAAAACAATGAATTGTCCATTATAGAAACGCTTACCCTTAAGAGTGAGGACCAATATGGTCTGATGAATGTTACCGGAGGGCTCTATTATATGTCGCTCCACCTTTTCCACGAAGAACCCTCGCCTTTTGAATGCAAGAAAATGTTCTGCATGAGAACATTTTCTTGCATTCAAAACCACGATATAAGTTTGGTCGTGTGTAATATCTAAATAAATAATCACAAAATATTTTAATGTTTCTACTGTAGGTTAAAAACTAAAATAATAATAATACCAATGGGCTTGAAAAAAAATTTTTTTCGATTATTTTAATGTTACGAACAGACATTCTAATTTTATTATTGGTATAGATTTAGTAATATTTAAATTCATGGGCCAAAATGCTACATGGTAGCATGAACTAAACAATATAGCATAAAGAGGATTAAGGACTTGAAAAATATAGTGCATGATCCTAAACTTTTAGTACAGGAATATTTTCTAACCGAAATCCAGGTAGTGTTTTGTTGTATTTGCCAGTTGTTGTTTTTGTGTTTTGTGAGTTTACCATCCCAAGGTTGAGGTCCGCAGAGGGAGAGTTAATGCCAAAACATTTAATAAATGAATAAATATTGCGCCGTCATAGCACCGAATAACAAAATACCAATTTCGAGGTTCAGGTCAGGAGAATTTAATTTTGACGTGGATCATATTTCATCGAAGGTAATTTATGCCAACGCTATGCTTTTGATATTGACATAACAGTCAGGTATCTGACTCAATATCTTAGTAAACGCATTCTGTGTGAGTTGATCACAATTTCACTCCCTCCAAAGTATAATTAAGAAAGTCCTAAACAAATATTAATAATAATCGACAATAAATTTTGAAGTTATCGAAACTACTCGACTCTTGTAATATAACGCCTTAAAATTCGATTGCAAAATTGCTGTGTATTATGATAGCTAAGTTAAAAGTAATAAATAGGGCACCAGTTATGTTAAAAGTTATTACTAAGGCACTAAGCTCCCACGGCTTTTTTTAATAGATAAAATATCCGAAAATGTAATTAACTCGCGAGATTATTAACAAAATTTTAATTAGTGTGCTAGATTTATGTGGTAACCCTTTTGAAATATGTTTAAAAATATACTTACGTAAACACTTTCACAAACAACCCCACCGATGAGAACGGTATCCGTTTTAATACATCCTTTGTAACGAGTCAGACCCACGTAACGCATAAGTACGATATTAGCGGCCCCCAACAAAAGTTTATGAGCTTTTCAAAGGTATGATCAAAACCGCTTTTATTAAAATGACGGTCGCCACATATAAGGGTAACTTTGATTGTAGTAATCTGTTCTCGCAATATTGCCATATAATTCCGCTTCTCCTTAAATATATCGTTCTTCTGAATGTACTTGTGAATAAAATGAATGAATTATTGTATAGTTCTAGGTTTTTATTTGTTTCGTATTTTTGTTTGAAAAAGGTAATCCATAACACAATTCTTACTACACAGTTTTGATGAGGCTTGAAAAGTCGGAACGAGCCGCTCTCACTCACAATCTCTTCAAAAAAATAATCAGTACTAAAGAGAATATTAAATAGAGGTATACCATCTAAAAATGTTTTAAAACGATTAAATACCATCAAAATAGATACAAAAAATAAGTGAAACTTACTCCGATCTGTTTTCTTCCAACGTATGGTGCTTAATATCCACAATAATAACTAACTTGGAACCAGTCTTTGCGCCTACTCTTTAGATGAATGGTGCATACCACTGAACGAGAAATTTTCTTTGTCTTTCACCCAAAGTTTAAAACATTTATAGTCATACCAGACGTTGAAAGAAACCATTAAAAATCTCATTGTGCATAAATATATGAGTAAACTACGATATACCACAACTGCAGCCACAACAAATCATGTGATGGTTTTCAATTTTTTCTCATACTGGAGTATTTTGAATTCGGTATTCATGTAATATCTTGTTTATCTCTGCACAATTTCGCACAGATCCGAATCTCCTCTTTTTTTCTTCAGAGTTTTATTTTTTTTCATGTCTACCTATCCATTGCCCAGGTATGGTGAGGGTTGACATCATGAACCATTCTTATCTTCTTCTTTTTGCCCTCCCTCCCTTGTTTAAGTTCTCACTATATTTCTAGATGTATGTGGACAAGTACACTTTGCATCACTATTTATACGGATTCTATATCGCACAAACATGGTCTGCATATCAACAAATTTGAAAATTTTGCAATTTTCGGTATTTTACCTAAGTACATTCTGTTATAATAGGAAAACATTTGCACATAATATCTAATCTAGGAACACAAGAACAGTCTTGTTGTTTTCTCCACAATATTAATATAGAAAAAGACCGCTGCTGAATATAACTTTTACAAAGCAAACAAAACAAAGTATACTTGATTTATTCAATATTATTTTTGATATTCATAAAAAAATGAATATCAAGAGGGAACAAGCACCGTATCCAAAACGGAATAGAAAATTTATTGTTTTATCTCCCGGCGTTAAGCATACTTATTAGGTAAAAGATAAACTAAGTTTGCTTCGGTCGCTCACAGAATATAAAGTTTAATAAAATTTATTTTATTAAGTCATCACAATGAAAGTTTCATAAAAATCCCGTGTTTATTAATTTTCTTTCGCTAATGTAACAATGCGATTTTTGAATCGCTATATGATTTTTACTTTACTTAAAAAAATTTTAATGATGTTTTAAAATAAAGTAATGTGAGAGACTCGAATAAAAACTATTTTTAATTGCCCTCACTTTACTAACGGAGTTTTAGTTCTAACCTGTATATAGGAAACATTTTTACTGTTGTTTTCGGTTATTATAATGATTATTAATTGATCGATAAGACAAAGTTTCTTCTTTTTTTTATTTCAAGAAGAATCCTTTGCAGATAATTTTTATCTTTTATATATTTAAACTTTATCGATCCATAGAACGCAGATTACACCGATCTACAACAATTTTGCAAACGGGTTGCACACACCTTATTCTCGATTTGTTTTATGTCTTAAAAAAATTAAAAATTCGAATTAATAACAATACATAACAATTTGACAAAGAGATAATTTAATTAAAGATTCTAAACATCTCCTTATAATTTATTCTTACAGTATAAGTTTGAAAAACTAAATCCAATGGCCAAAATATATAGTTCTACTTTTAGTTTCATGTTTAATAGAAGTTTCTCTTATTAATCCCAAATATATTCCCCCATTTTTCTTTCGGTGTACTGGCCTTGGTCTCTAAAATTATATTGTATTTTGATAAAAGCTTATGATTAAAAGAAAGATGATTAAAAGCTCTTCCAAAAATGTAATATATTTTATATCTTTAGTTTATACATATTAAAATGTAACATGTGAATTTGTAAAGACTTTTTACTTTCGATGATGAAAAAAGTCTTAATTATGTCAGTGATAATTTGTTCATAAATTTCAGCTCTATGATTTTCTTGGAAACCATAAAGCTGAAATTGCAGGTTTAAAACGTTAACTGGATTTTTCTCCTTAGTGGTAAGTAAGTGTAGGAAAATATCAAAATCCATGACTATAAAGATTCCAGCTTTAATTTTCAACTCTGAAAGCTTTGCAAACAACTATTCAAATATTTGAAAGATTCGGATTAGGTATATATATATATAAGAGCTTTTAGTAATTGTTTAATATAACAGGAGTATTTAGTATACCTTGCAATCCAGTACAAAAGCACTCCATCTTGAAATTCCACATTAACTTTTTACTTGTTTTCTGTATATTTCATTGTATTTAATTACATTATAATACTCATAATTTTAAGTTATAAAACAAGAACAGCGCGTAAAGACCGACATTAAACAGGCGTGAAAATAAAAAGGCTATGAGTTCTTTAAATGGAAATACTGTTGTTCAGTAATTGCACTTTTTTACAAAGATTTTCTTATTTTATCAAAATATATTAGTTAAAGCTCTTGTGCAAAAATAATGTTTTTGTTGATCGGTGTTATCGCTTTGAGTTCCGAATATGAGTTGTCTATCGCACTGTTTAGTCAGGCACCCCGACCCTTAAAAGGCAGAAACAGAAGATATGATGGAAATATAAGTTTTGCGCATGTATTTAGTAGGGAAATAATTTTATACTCGTTGCATAACGTCGTCTGCATACTAAGCGAGCATAGACTTTGTGTGAATAAAATTTAAAACATATTCTCAGAAAGTTAACAATGTTTCTCGTTAAAACGTCATAAGAGAGATTCCTTAGCACAATAAAATTTTATATCACTATGTATTTATTTTAATAATCAAGAAAATGATGTTTAAAACGTCCCAAAAAGTAATTCTATATGACTAACATGCGCCGACGATCGAAGCACCGTATTTAAATTTTCCACAGAGAAAAATTAGCATAGAATTGTTTGAAAAAAAACTTTAAAACTTTTGAACGCACAAAAATGTTGAGGCTATAACGTACAAAATGGTCACATGTGCTTGCTTCATTACAAACTCAACTTTTTGGTTTTTATCTTTGTAAAATGTCATAAATGCGCTATTTATTTATTTTAGTTCAATTACATAAACAAAATAATATCAGTGTAGCAATTTTGTTAACAAACTGTAATTCAATGCTCAAGGCAAGAAAATAAAAAATCAAAAGAATATGTATGAATACGGCAACGACTAAAAAAATAGTTAAAACCAAATAAATGCTAATAAAAAAAAAATGACAAGCTCTGCTCACTTCTAATGATTCATTTTAATGACTTACGATGTGGACATAATATACACAATTTAGTAAATAAAATTTGGTATATAAAACGGTTAATGCAATACCTATTGCAGGAAGAAAATAGTTTATAAATACAAAGTTTAAATTAAATGTACACACGGATTTTTGACTTAAGTCTTTATACCGGTATTTCGTTCAGATTTGAATTTGTAACTTAAAAAGATAAATTTTGTTTATTTTCATTGTTTATTGATAGTTAACGATATAACAAACAAAAGGATTTCATAAGTTAGATAAAAACATAAGATCCCGTAGGTTAAACAAATCGGGGATTCAAAAAAAATTTTTTTAGGTCAAAATAAATTGATCGCACAATTTTAATAACGCTTGTCACTACGAAGAGGGCTTATAAATGAATTGCGAAATAAAAATGTATACCGCACGGAGCCTAAATTTTATAAATCATTACTTATACATGAAATAATTGTTCTTATATATATTTTAAAACGATATGAATTTTATTGTTTCCATTGGTTTGTTTATGAAAATGACTTTTTCTTTTACAATAGAACAGATTAATGGATATTATAAAATAACACAATCGTTATGTCGCGAAATGTGTTTTCTTTTTAAATACTTGTATATTTCAATATAAGTAATATAGTTACGATACAGAAATATGACTGCTGCCTGGTCTGTTCTTAATAGTTTTTCAGTCTAAGTCCTACTTCGACAATTTAATATTTCAACAAGAAAACAAACACACTTTATGGAACAAAGATTGCGGCATAAATTAGCCTACCCAGTAAAATTTAAAATCAACACATTCAATAACAAACATCGGGCTCAGAAATATTCTTAAATATTTATAAATATAATTATTTAAATATAGTGTTAAGTCTCGTTTACCCAGTGAATATGCTGACTATGGTGCCCTTCAAACCGGAACACAGTAGTGTTTTCACACTATTACTTTGCGGCAGAAATAGGAACCGCGGTGGTACCAACCTAGACGGTCCCCAGTAAAAAGCGGCTCTACCACCAGTAATGTAAACTGAAACTGTATTATCTTAATAAGCTTTGACTATGCCTGATTGCAATGTAAAAAAAATGTTTACCTTAAAAATACTTGTTTTTGTACTTTTACCTGTAATTTTCTTATTGTGATAACATGGGTTGTTTTTTTTATAACCTCCACGGTACATTTTATTTACACAATTTTTATTCGACTTCCGCTTTAGAAGTCGGAGTTTGTCATTCCTAATCTTGCAGAGAACAACGATGTTTACCGTTGCTTTCCGGTTATTATAATGATGATCCATTAATGAGTAAGCCAAAAAAAAAACTTTCTTTTCTTTTTTGAAGATAAATCCTTTAGCTATAATTATTGAACATCAGTTCGTAGAAAAATAATAAACTTTATCGATCCATAGAATTAACGCATTGAGTTACTAATGTGAGAATAATCGCATCGTTCAAAAAGTCCTTTGCAGGTCATAGATCCTTAAAATTGTATTATCATTCATGTACAGAATTCTTGTATGGAGCAGAAAGTATGATAGAAATATAAATTTGCGCTACGGCAGATGCATGCCGCTATCTTGAGGCCAAGAACATACGGTTTATTTGATAAAACAGATTATTTTTGCAATAACTTGTTCAATATTGTTGAAATACGTCAAGGTAATCAAAGTTTTAGTATGGAATCAAGTTTAAGTCATTAATTGTACTAAACGACATGACAGCGTTTGCCTATACAGTCATTATATCCTCCAAAACAGTTTCAAAACATGTTTAGCAATATAACTTATTAATGGCAACTTTAAATCTTTATTTTTGATTTTTATGTAGAACTCAAAAAGTAAAGTAGCATATTTATTCCCTTATACTAAATTGCTGCATTAAATATTTGTCACAAAATGACTACTTGTATTTGTAAAAAAACTTTTTATAAAACATCAAGTCATAACTATGTATTTAAAAGGTAACAGTTGTGCACGTACCTTGAACACATCGTCTATTTAATAGAGATCAATATGGGCCATATTGATCTCTATCAAATAGACGTGTAATCTTAAAGAATGTAATTTTAATGAATATTTTAAAAATATTATAGCATGTTTTTTTTACAAAGTATATTTTGTCCATAAATTAAAAACGTTACAGATGAAAATATCATAAGTTGGTATGTGCTTATACAGTAGTTGGTAAGGAATAATAATAACCGTCTTGTTATATTTAAAACTGTTTTATGAAAAAAATAGGTTTCTCGATTGTTATTTGCCCGTATAAACAGTTGTCCAATGACCAGTATACAGTCAATCAAGGGTTAAAACACATATTACTTTATTATTAAGAGAACTAAAAAAAAAAATGACGCAGCTAACTTTTTTTCGTTTTCTCAGCAACATACGTCTCGCTTTAGTTATTTTTGCCATTCCTAATATAATTTATGATTTAACTACTGTCTTGTTGACATTGTAAGTAGTTATTTAAGCAGATAGAAATCACAACGACTATTTCTAAGTATATAAAATTTATTAATTTATATATATATAGAGTTATTTTTATCTATCTAGTTCAATTGAGATATGCCTCGGGATCCGGGTAGCCGTAGCGCTGCTTGCCAAAAGTTACATAAAGTTGTAATTTTTGGTGACGTAATTTTTTATATTTCTGAATTAATTACAAACTCCTCATAACAAAATAAACTTAAATGGTATGGCATTATCTAATAAATAAAGTTTTTCAGGAACAGAGAAATAACTCATTCCGAAAGTATGTCGAAATTGTGATTTATTAAAATTTCGACGGAACTACACGTAATTTTATATTTTAACTATAATGGCTATATAATGTTACATATACTGGAAAATATTTAATTAAAACTTTGTTAGTAAAATTTATCAATATCAAGTTGTCAAATTTCAGCACCAAGTGTCTCCGATATGCCTGCAACGGTCGTAAAAGGCTTAATTTGATTCCCAATAACTAATTTATTAATTAATTGACGTATACAGTACACAAATATTTAAATTGAATTTGTTCAAAACCTTAAACGGTTTCTTACAAAGCAACATATATAAATTTTAGGGATGTCAACTCCACTTAAATTTACTGACAATTAATCCATCCTTAGGATGCAGTTTACCTTTTGGGTTGTGGAGAGCACATGCGAATCGCTCTTTGTAAAAACTGTTATTCACTTAAATTTCGATGGATTAGAAGCCGGCCCCATGATAACTTGGGGAAATGACTAGATGGAAGAAAAACTTCTTTTAGCGCGTTAAGGAAAAATTAGGAGAGTAAGTATTTACGATGCACGCAC
Organism: Lamproptera curius; assembly: GCA_029286875.1. Taxonomy (NCBI): domain Eukaryota; kingdom Metazoa; phylum Arthropoda; class Insecta; order Lepidoptera; family Papilionidae; genus Lamproptera; species Lamproptera curius. Next base: position 1,473,568 of record JAGSMT010000069.1, read on the forward strand.
AACATCACGAAAAACTGATACCCTGAACTTAGCTATAGTCAACTAATCTTTATTTTATGATGTGCTCCGCGCACAATCGTCCCGAAAAACTAACATGCTAAAGTTAACTACTGATAACAGTTTAGTTTTTTTTGTGATAAATAAATAAACATTAATTAACTACATAATGCATTATAATAAAACTTAAAATGCAAAACGTCTTTTCTTTTGCGTCGTATGCGAAAGATGTAATTATTGAAAATAATTTTGTCTTGTTACACCAAAGACGTACATCTTCTAACACATATACATAAGTACACAATTTTTAACTAAGTGACCCTTTAGAGCATATGAACTGTAAACAGAAACTTATCATTTTATGTCGAAACACGACTTTCCGATGTGACTTCAACTTTTAATTGAAAACTGTTATTTTCAAAATGTTTCTAAGTATCGAAACGTTTTGTAACTTTTCCGTTCTGTATAAAATCATTTCATAAATTATTCCGCGATTGCTTTAGAACTTTGTTTTTTACGTTTTTGTGACTGGGAAATTTAACAAGGACATGTACATATATATACTGATTTCGCATGAGTTCTGCCGTTTGTTGTACATATTTAAGGTGCATTGTTCTTACGATCTCTCACGTTAGCTTTAATAGTTTAATTACTCATGATGAATTGAAACTCACTATCAGACTGTTGTAAACTGATGGCTTAATTTTTCTTTACAAACTTATAAACGAATCTAAGGATGCTTCAGAGTTATTATTCCAAATATTGATAAAAGTTCCGTGTAGTTTACAGCGTTTTCGTGGTTCTTTATTAAAACACAAGTCATATTGAACAAATCTTGGCTATCATTGACTAATACCCATAATTAAAAGATTGTACAATTAGTTTCTAAATAAGGAAGACTAATGACTTTTTCAATGATAATTTAAGAAATTTTTAAGCAAAAAAGTTTTACTTTTTTACGCTTTCATAAACCAGACCTTGATATCTATTGCTATAAGAAAATTTTAAAAGTACCAATTTTAGTAGTTTTTACTTTTTAATTTTTTTTGCATTTATTTACTTACATTCCTCAATTTTTTTATGTTTCTAATCTTCGTTTTAGTAAGTAATTAATTATAATGCACTTACATATTTTTTTAGTTTTCAATAATTTCTAAATGTGTTTTAATATAAGCAATTATTACTTTAACTTCGTAGATTTAAATAGCTACAAAAATATCACAACTGACCTGTATATTAAATTCTATCAAGCAACGAATCTAGAATTAATTAAAACTTTTAATGAAATTTTGTCACTTCGAGAAGCTTCGGCGAATTAAGATATAATTTCGCACTGTAAGTAGTCTTTGCTCAAGCAATAAACATTTAATATTCAAATATTAAATGTTTATTTGCTATTAAAATGTATAAAACATTTGTAATTAATTATATTTTAAATATAATGTACATTATAATAGCAAATTTTTATGTTTTAAAATATTGACACTAAAATATAACATAATGAGTTATAATAAATAATATAATTTTACGGATTTTATCGTGTTTAGTTACTGTACAAATATTTAAAATTGTACCTAAAACTATACCTAATAGAAGCCGATAGGAGGATTCATTTGGGTTGGGAAGCATTTAGGAAGCTATACAACATTCTCACATCGCCAAATATTTGATATATATTGTCAACTGTCACAATCGTTTTGGAGCTAACAGTTTGTATCAAGTAATAATAGGAAAATAATTAACAATAAAACAATATTGCTACTTTGAATTGAGTTTTAAAAAATCCTATTGACCAAATTTTACCAAACTACAGACAGTGCTCATATATTATTAAAATTGATCAAGCAGTTTAGGGGTCCATCGTGGGACAAACAACGTGGCATGTGAAATATATATTTCAAGATAAGATATAAATTAGTTAAAAGATATAAATTTAAAATATCATTAAAAATATGAAAACATAATCTTTTCAATAATATACGCAAGAATAATTATGGTATTCTTATATGTTTATGGTCTCGAAACACAAGACAAAGACTTTTTTTAATTTAACATTTTATATATTCCAGTCTTAACACCAGTAACTACAGTTATTTCAAGATATGTAGCTAATAAAATATATTTTGTATTACTCTTAGTAACATATATCATGGACGATCAATATTATATTCAGTACCTCACAAACATCCTAAATAACTCAAGAAGAAAATACATGTAACGTACGTTAACATCAAAAATTTGAATTCAGACGTCTATGTAGGATTTATCGTATTTTATGGCACGAATAAAATATCTCTGCCAACATGTGGTCTCACAGGACTCATTATCAAGGATTTTCAGCGGCGAGGTGGTATTTATCAGAGGGATAATGTGTGAAGCTTATTAATAGCATGCTAGTGTAAACGCAAAATGTGCAGGTTGTTTTATTATCTTTCTGAGATACTGTAGTTAGGATTCATTGGGGAGTTAGGGACATCGTGTTACGTCTTTCTATAATATTAACGACTGCAGACAAACGACCAACCTTATTCAAATTATTTGTTTCTATATAACGTAATATAATAAAACCATCTTTTCCAAATTAGCTGGTAAGTTAAAATTTAATACCAATACACATTAATAACATGTACTTTTACATGTTTATTTTACATAGTTTAAACATCAAATCTAAGTACTTAGAGACTATTATGTAATAGAAACAAAAAAGATAATGTTATATATATGCTGGTATACATTTGTATTTATCACAAGAAATGCTTTAACTAATATTAGTGCCATATTGAACTACTGAAACTAAGAAGTGGGAACTATACAAGTAACGTTATGTTTCTAATTAAACTAAAGTCGCTTGAATGCAAAAGTGTTATATAAGTAAGCGTCGAAATCTTTTTTCGAATTATTTATCTACCTAAAAATATTTTTGAATATAAATTTAGATCTAAGTATTTTTACAAATTTGACAAAAATAAATATACTAGAATTTCAAAGAACCAGAGTTTTAAAAGTGTAATTTTTTTATACATTTTTTCTTTTACTTATCTAAGCTTATTTTTTTTTACAGTGCATTCATGTAAAATTCTTAACAAAAATCTGTTTACCTGGAAAAGTCAGTTTATTCACGCCAATATTAAAAAAAAATTGTTTTTGTTGCTGTGTGTAATACGAATTTTGGTAGTAAAAAGTAAAATGGTCAGTCCAATAACTCTTTAGATCCTCAGCGAGGCTCCCCTCACGTGTCTTAGGTATTAACGGTGTTTGATAGGTGGAAATAAAACATTTATGCCTATTTACCGCATAATCTATGTATATAAAAAAGATTCCCCACCTATATATTGACTCATCACGATATCTCTGGAACCATAAAGGTGTAGGGCGACTTGAGAATTTGTACTGAATATTCCTTTCCGCCGAGTCCGAGGTCAGCTGTTATGAACGGATTTTTTAGCAACTTCCACCCAATCAAGGGGTTAGGAGTTTGCTTAGTCATTTATACTATTTACTGATGAGGATCTGCTGGATGGAAACAGTTTGAATACACACGAAATTGAATTCATTGTTCACAGGATGTTGCGAGTTTATAAACAAATCAGTGTTTTAATAAAGTTTTGTTATTATTGCTAATTACTTTATAACTCATAGATTTCTTGTTACATCTAATAGTTTTGTTGACTTCACATAACACGTTTAATTAAATAATCTCTCTTGAACACAGGAAGGATAATTCGTATTCAAGTTTAATGCTCGTTGTTATTAAATTGGATGTTCTTCCTGTCTGTTAATTTAAATTTGTTTCCATAAGGTTCTCGCGGAATTAAGCAAAATTTCATACTTCGAGTGACATTAATTAGCGAGAAATCTTTTTTTTCTTTTTACTTGGATGTTATGCTTCCTGACTCTTGTCAGGAAGCATAACTTTGTTAAGTTTCATCTAACACAGAGTTCGCGGGAAGCTTCCGTCCTCATGAACTAGGTGGCCAACATTATTTGCTAAAAATGAGGGCCATACGTACAGAAGGTACGTGGGTTAGGCATTTGTTTATGTCTCCTAAGGATCGTCGACGATCGGTTTACGAACCGGGACGCCGACAGTCTGGCGACTGTATTACTGGGGCGGTGAGAACTCAACATCTACGCTTTTGTCGAGACGCGTTTGGATCGGCCCTATACGTTGCTGCTTTTACCTGCAGAGGGTTACTGTGGATGACTACTTTATCTATGTGTTTGCGAGTTAACTTTTTAAAGTGCTCCGCGGAGTGTTATTAAACTTGTTCTTTGGGTGTTCTAAGTACGATGAAATATTCATGTGGGTTAGAAGTATATTTTTGAACCATAAATCGATTTTTAGATTAATTGAAGATTTAAACTCGTACCATAAATATTGTGATCTTAATAATTTGCTTACTTAAATGTGGTGAGCTTCGGATTTTTACCTATTTTTCCTGATTACTCAAAAAATAAACATTTCAAGCTATTTTAGGTAAGCTACTTATTTTAAATTCAAATATACTAAATAGGTCGCTCTAAATTAACATACTTTCATTTATTATAGCCACATTATGTCTCAAAATACTGAAATATACAAAAACATCCGAAATAATACAGAGGTACATAAAGTTATTTAATTAAAATTTCTAGACTAAAGGAATAAACACGTACTTGGAAGTGCAGATTGTTAACACAACCGCACAGTTTAATTTTGCACTTAGAGAACAATTTACTTCGATTATTTCGGTACTCGTTGCGAGCTAAGTCACAGAAGTAGAAGGAAATAATTCACTCGAATGCACAGAATGCTTGTCTAACGCAACTATGTTTATTCTTAGGAAACAAGCGTATTAAGTTTTTTAGCAATATAGATATTTCTCCACAAACGATTCCATATACAGTGTACCAATTTTACAAGCAGCCATTATCTTTTATTTTATCTTACAGGAAATCTACTACTACTTAATCACATAAAAAGCCTACTGACTGTACCTACTGTGTGACAATTGCCAGAAGATGGTTGCAACAACCGGGTCCGAATTTTTAATGGCCATCTGGCGTATCAATCATCAGAATTTTTAAAATTTTTGATTTACCTACATACTTCTTTTTGAATCTTGCCTAGATTGAAGCTGTGTAAATAGCGAAAACCAATATTGAATTACCATATCTTAATCTGAGAAGTAAAAAAATAAACCAATATTTAAGCATTATACTGAGCAGAAGTTCAGAAAATAAAGATTCAGGTAACAATATTGCAAAACAAGGACAATGAATTTTCATTCTCAGAAGTTCAAGTATCAAAAAACAGCCTCAAAGTTTTTCAAAACATATAAATATTTATAATAGTTTATATGTTTAATTGCTCATCCATCTACAGTGTAACATGAGTACCTACCTAGGGATAATTCATTAGCCACCAAATAAAAGTGACCAGATTATGGATTTAGCACTTCGTTATGATTTTTATTATACTAATCACGATTAAAATTATAAAAACTTATGATAAGATTTTATTAAATTGTTGAAACCGTTTGATACACCGTTTATTTATTAGAAAAATAGATAAATATTTCTACACTACTTCTAAACTTTTGTCTTTTCAGCGTTAATATTAAATATCTGGTACTTAACACAGTTCTTTTAATGATTCACGAGCCACGTTCCTGAGTTAAAAAGAAAAGACTACTAAAATGTACTCACATTTTTGCAAAAGACTCATACAATACTACAATTGCACAGCATCGCGCTTCAGAAACAATATAGTAGAGTGCTGTAAAAAGTGTGTGTGTGTTAACATTTAAAACAATGTGATCTCTGAAACACGTCTTTAGGGAACCCTTCACATTATTTAAAATAAATGACTCGTACATGCAATTACATACTTATTTTAGTAGAATTAATACACTTGCTTAATTTGACTTAAATTAATAGCAATAGAAAAAAATCCGTTGTTTACGACAATTTTCACCAACTATTGACTGTTGTATGCAAAGCAATAGAGACGAACGTTAAATCAGCCACAAAATTAATAATAATTTAAAGAAATATTCGTTGATAAAAATTATTTTGCACATATGTACACACTGTACTATGCTGTATGTATAGCCAATTCATATCAGAAATATATATAAACAAAATAACTAATTGCAATAAAACAGCGTTGTTATTTCGTTCTTTTTTATTACTCGTCTATCACTTCATAATTGACTATCATTACTACTACATCATTCATTAATACTTATTAATACTATATGTTTCACACATTTCAATTTCATGCAATATTCAAAAAATTATACTCCCTGAAGTTTCGAAGTTTGTCAACTGTTTCCGAAAAATATCTTCTACGATGTTTTGTCAGAAATCTCAAATAATAACTTATAAGTTCATACAGCTTTAAAAAAAGTTAAAATTTAAAAAGAAAAATTGATGAAATTTATATTACGTCAAAGCGTAAAGAAAATATTGTTTATCTTTTAAGTAACAAGCATGCTTAACGTGGAGTGACAAAATAACAAATTTCATCTACCGTTTTCGCTACGGTGTACCCTTGCGATGATTTCTTTTATGATTATCAAAAATAAAATTGATCAAATGAAGTGTGTACTTTGTTAATTTTCCTTTATCATAGATAAATTCAATTTTAAAATAACTTTGTAGGAAATATATAGCAGGATATATTTTTAAAAGGTTCATAACATTATTTTTATGAACGGTTAAAGACTTTTATAGTTTTGTACTACTGAGAGTTGTCGGTATAGTCTTTAGTGTTAATTTATTTTCTGAAGTGTTCTTAATGATGTCATCCCCTCAAATTGGTTATTAACATAATGTTTTAAGGTTACGGCCTAACTGAAATACAGTAGCAACCGCCTTAAAACCTACAACAAATACAGATTATTTTATTATTTTAATTTATATTCACTTTAAACAAATGAAAAAAAATTGAAATCGTGCTTTGTATCACTGAAAACCGAAGTTTTCAAAGGCTTTTATCATCGTTGAAAAAGAAAACAGAAAAGTAATATAAATTATATTATATACAAGCGATACTTTAACAAAAAATATGACTAATCACTATTAAAGGCTTACTTGAAACCACTTAATAGATACTAAATGTTATAGTTTAAGGGAGATTAGATTAAAGTTACAATTTAAAAATAATTAATTTTAATTATCATAAGCCGAGTTTGGGCTAAAAGTTTAAAAATGAAGTTGCTATCGGTTACCTGCTAAGATCAAGTTATTTAAAATAATACCATGGAGATACCAATTATGGACCTAATATTTTAGTTAAATACGAATTGAATATTAATGTAATTGCATTTTAAAACCCCAATGGCGCTAATTGTACTAAATTCGGATAAAATTAAAGACATGCGTTCAAGATACTCGTAACTTATTTTATAAAAGAATTTCCCGTATTAGAGAACAAATAACGTTCTCATCGAACTATTTTTCACCTTCTTTTCTTATATTTAACTGTAAAGTACTATTGTGCTCTTTTATCACAATTTAACGACCATGACTAGCAAGAAAGTACAGAAAGCATTAGAGTAATTAAGTTTTAACGACGCTTTGAAGCTTTTTTATTTTAAATATTTTTACCAACTTTTATTTCTTCTTCGTCTTTTTATATGGTATGTAGCATTAAATGTTTATTTTTTACAATTACAAAAAGGTTTTTTAAATCTTTAATTTATGTCTTAAATGTAATTGCGGTTTAATTAACAGTAATAATTGTTACTCTGTGAATTAGTATTGCTGTATTAATGTGATGATTTGTTTGCTGGTAAAATTCTAAATAAAATTCTAATCATGGCGAAGATACTGGGCCTTGACTCAACTCAAGTAAAATACGATACACAAAAAGGTTAAGGTAATCTTAATATGTGTTTAATTTTTTTTTTAAGCAAAACGCACTATTAATAGGCCAACCTTTATCGGTTCTTACTGTTTCATGCCTTTTATGTTCCGAATAAAGATAAAATACAGATCTTTATTTTAAAGAAGTAGAATTAAATTTTCTTAAAAAAAGTAACAAAGGTTCATATTTCTCCTGTGAGCAAAATAACAATAACTCCTATGAACAATATAATAACAAAAGGCATCTTACAAGATATTGCCTTCAGATTTCCGCCATAGTGTCTATGAGACACTAAAAAGGTTATGGCGGAAATAGTTTAAAATGAATCATTGTTTGTTTTATATTCATTATTGTCATAATATACAAGTTTTTTGCTTTATTTTTTCCGTAAACTTACGCCTGTTCTTAAAATTAACTTGGTGAATATTAACATTGGTCCATATTGCTTCGTGTAATATAATAAGCGAATATTTACATTTAAATTAATTATATTCTTCAACTTAAAATTCTTTAAATTGATAACGTATAATCGATTATTAACAGTGAAATGTGCAATTTATTGCCATTAGGCAATTGGGTATATTTTTTCACATTTAATATTCACGATTGATACATTATTTGATATGTTTCATATTAAAAAGTTATAAAAGATCTGAGGCTTAAAAGAACTACAAGTGTTAAGTAGCTATTGTGTTATGCATTGCATAAGATTAATTTATAACTCGAGTCATAGGTTATCTTTAGCATTCAAGAAATCTTTAGAAACATTGTCAAGTCAAGCTTTTTTTATGGCATACGCCGGCAGACGAGCAGTCAGGCCACCTGATGTGAAGTGGTCACCGACGCCCATAGACATTGGCAATACCAGTGGTATCGCCAATGCGCTGCCTACCGTGGGACATAGGGTGTTAAGTCTCGTTTACCCAGTAAATACGCTGGCTACGGTGCCCTTCAAACCGGAACACAGCAGTGTTTGCACACTACTGCTTCGCGGCAGAAATAGGCACCACGGTGGTACCCACCCAGACGGTCTCCTGTAAACAGGGGACCTACCACCGGTGAAGCTTTTTTTCTCTGTCTAGTATACACAAAAATTTGCAATAAATTAATGTACTCAGAGAGTATACGAGAAAATATATTAAATAACTTGTTCTAAAATACTAGTAAAGTTGGATTTGTTGGCGTAAAAACGGACTTCGAAGTAGGAAATTAGGAGGCAAATTTATAAATCGGTTCATTTTCACTGTAAAGAGACATCCCGTAAAATATAGTATAAAAATTTCGAAACAAAAATATAGTATAAAGGACTTTTAAAGTTAGGTTTAAAAACCATTACAGTAAGTCTTTCGCAATTATAATAGTACCTTATAATTTGTCTGTAATCTAATTTATTGTTACATATATGTTTTCATAAATAAAATACACTGTTTTTTATCAGTATTTAATATTTTTTTTATGCATCTGAATTTTTTATACAGTTCTATGCCTAACTTTTTTTGTCTAAATTCGGCAAAGGTTGACTGGTAGACAATGCGCCAAGCATAAAATCCACCTTTGTAACATATATTTATACACGTAAAGTGTACAACAGTTTGAGTAAACTTACTACCTTCATGTTTACACGATAAATAAATTTGCCATAATGTCCCAATGAATGTTTTAAAGAAAGAAAATAACGTGAACAATGCAACTATTTATACTAAATATAGGTATTTTATTTTGCGTAAAAATTATTAATTAATATCAATACATTTATTAGTTCAGTAAATAGTTTAAATTAACCGCAAAGAATATATACTGCACATAAGTGTTTTTTTTTTTCAAATTGTTAGTTTATTTACAATTTGATTTTAAAAATGTAAATAAACGCGACAAAATCCATTAAAAATTATTTTATTCATAAATATATGTTATCTGTCTAAACAACTATGCAAACGTTAAAAATATTTAAACCATAATTATGCCTACGGTATAATAAGTAAATAATACATACAAGCAGACCTTATGACGGGTTACCTTTGAGTTTGCCCACAGCTGGCTTCATAGCCATCTGTGGGCAAGCTACTAGTAATCATTTACTAAGCTCAAATACTACGTAAAATCTGTCAGGTGCAACAATAGCATTTCTTGATTTATTTACCTAAGATGAAATGGGTATTACTTAACTTTTTAAGATAAGGTGACCTGCAGGATTTTACGGAACACGGAGATATTATTTTTTTATTTTCTTTTGTGATTTTCCCTATAGCATTGAGTTATTTCTCATGCAGCAATTATGAAAATAAGCCTGCTCCTAGCTATTCTTGTGAATCCAGCGAAATTGTACCTCGTGTTTTTATTCAAAGAGGAATATTTAAATAACTTTTTCAAAAGTGCCTGCAATGCCATAATTACTTCTTTCTGTAACATCGCGCAACTAAAACAATGTGGTTGGAGCTTTACAGCGTGAGCTTTATAGTTAAAAGCAAAGAAGCTTGAATGGAATTGCAATATGAAAACATACATACGTTAAGAGTTTTAGTTGGAATTATTTTTTCCAAAATTTTTAAGTATTGCATTGTGTATTGCATTTAAATTCATAGGAATGTACTTTACATACGTTCTATTTGAATATATAAGAGTTCGTTATATAAATCAGATTGCATAGATAGGCTAGCTTGTAATCTTTTTATTATTAAAATATAAACCAAGACGTCCAGGCATTAGTTTCTTAATATTTAGTAAAAAAAATGTACAGTTTATAAAATCTAGCAATAACTTAAATTAACAATGAGATAAAAAATAAATGAACTATGTCTGTTCAGTGACTATGGACATTGAAAATGGTCTAAAACTCCTATAACAAATTCTTTATAAAACACGACTCTTTTATTTTACAGTGTTAGTAAGTAGTAGTAAGGACAAACTAAAGTAACTGGTGAACTTCCCGTTCATCTTAAAATTTTGTACAATCCTGCGACCTTACCAACCATCATATATTATTAAAATATCCTGTGGAATTCGCCCTCTCAACAAGCAACGCTTTGACATTAAACATTGAGTATGTCTGAATTTGATGGTAGTTTCCCTACTTACCTTGTAAGGGAAAATTTTCTCTAAAATTTCTGTAATTTATTTTTAGTTTCTTTTTGTACCATGCATATGTTTTTCTTTTGGTAGTATACAAATATTTTTTTTATTGATTTGTCTGTGTTATGGTTATAAGATTTGTTTACATTTAAATCTTGAATAAAATGGAGCAGAGTTTACATCTTACTAATATCACTACAAAATAGTTCTAAAGAACACAATGACCTCATGAGAATAAATTAAATATAAATATTTGGAATTCTGATAAACTTATTTTTGTTTCGTTTATATAAACATACTTTTTATTTAAGAAATCAAGAAAATTTTGACTATTGAAAGGATATGGGCATTTATCGGTATTTTACAGAAGACAAATACCTATATTTTACATCTTTATGATTATTTTGATCAATAAGAAAGTGTACTACTTATAGGTAGGAGATATTTTGGTGATATAGTAATTTGGTGATAGTTTTTAAACACTTTTGTATGACCGCATTAGCGAATTGCTTTGTTCGCCAAACGCTGAGACAAATTACCGGAGCGAGTGAAAAGGTTTTATACCGTTTACACTTGTAGCAATTTAATACCTAACGCGGTCATACAAAAGTGTTTTAAAACATATCACCAAATTACTTATATCACCAATATATCTCCCTTTACCCTATGTTAGAAATTAATACTTCAATTTAAACTCATTCAGCTTGTATTAGAAGAAAATATTACATTTTTGAGCAATATAATGCTATATATACTAATACTGTGCAAGATGCTGCAGCAAAACTTTCGAAACTTTTAACTACATGTGAGTTTTGAACGGAGTTGATGACATACTTAAGATGAATAAGAATACTTTTTATAAAATACTCTAAAAGTTGTAATGAAGCTTCTACTACTTTTATAAGTGATGACGAAAATTTTCCTCATATATGCAAATAAATAAAATTGGAATGCCTGTTTATAATTTTATAATAACCATTTTTACTAAGTATATTGTGATATGTAACTGATACATAAAAAATAACAATATTTTTTCTAGCTAACCTCTAATATGGCTGGCCCAATTTGTCAGGACTTTCACCAAAAGCTAACAAGTGTAATGAACACAATGAGTAACCAACGCGACATTATAAAAAGAGTAACAGATTTTTTATATATTACCACACGGACGAAGTCACGGGCAACAGTTAGTATATAAATTATTGGGTCTTTATTTATGAAATAGAAGGTATTCAGTCTTTGCTATTGCAAATACAAAACACATTTTCCTTTGTTGCAAATTCTAAGAAAAATTAATTTTGTTGTGATCATTTCATTTATACCTTATATTAATACTTTCGTTATAATAAAGAAAAATACTTTTGTTTTTTAATTTTATTTTGAGGCCTTTGTCTAACAGTAAACGTCTTTTGGCATAGGGGTTCCTGATGATAATGACCTTTGGTTTAAAAATGTATTCAGTTAAGAAAGAAATTACTATATATTATGTATAACAATCTTTAATGACAGATTTTTTAGGAAAAGAGTCTATTAAAAATATAAAATATACCTTGAATATAAAATTTTGGAAAAACTGTTATTTTGGGATTTTTCATATTCAACGACGCTAATGTTATCAATTTCATAAAATGAAAAAGTTAGGGAATAAAATGGCATTAAATATGAAGACTTTGGAGTAATTTTAGTTTTACCTAGGAGATTTTTAAATTTTGATTTCACTAAAATAAAAATATGCCTTCTTAAAATACAATATTCGAAGATTTAAAAAAACCATACATGGAGCAAAACCATTCCACTTATGCTATTTTTTAGGAGAAACACAATTTTATATATTATTTTTTCTACTTTCGCAAAAATAGGGATAAATAAAAAACATGCAACTCGGAAATCAGCTTAATGTATATTTATAAATTAGTGGATTTTCGCTATTATAGCAACTTTCTTTTTAAATTTTTCATAACAACATTGGTTTTATATACAGCGCTGGTTAACTAAAAAATAACTGCCTCCGTAGCCTAGTGTTGAGGGTGCAAAAACCAGGTTGTGGATTGAATCTTTGGGGGACTTAAAAATTTTTATTGTTTTTTTGTCGATGACCCTTGTCTGAAAACACACAATAAACAACAATGTTACATAGCTATCAAAAGTTAAACAAGTAAAATTTAAACAAAGGTATATGACTGACTTTGAAATCAAACAGCGTATTACTATTATACCGCAATATAAGCGGATAGCCACGTGCTTTTTGAATAAAAGTGCCGCGATTTGCGATACCGCATTTCATTTCTGTGATGTATTTCATGGTATTAATTTTATTAAAATGTCGTCTATGATACGTCTTATGAACGTAGAATAAAGACTTACACTGTATTATTACCTTAAAAAAGTTTTACATATGCCCTTGCTTTTTAAGAAATTTAACATTAAGGTTCTAATTTTTCTTTTAAGTTTTAACCAGCATTTGAAGCAATCAACGGTTGGACTTTTGACGACTAAATTTGTTAATAAATAAAAAAATACCTTTATGTCACAAGTCGGTCAAAATTTAAAATTGAATAAAATCTGCTTTTTTACCAACGTTTAACCCCAGTTTTTTCCCTTTTTTTTTTTAAAAAGGAACCATGTTAAAATTGGCTAAACCTTTTTGCGAAAAATTTTAAAAAAAATTGTTTAAAAAATTCATTTCATCACAAGTTTCTCTTTTTTCTTTTCCATACTCAAAAACGTGGATGGCACCATTTTCTTCTTAAGTTATAAATCAAAAAGACATAACATACTCTAGTTAAAAATAATGGCAGTAATAACTTTATTAAATGCGGCAAAGTCTTCACAACTATAGAATATAATATGGATTTAAACAATGTTGTGCATAGATAACACAACGTTGTTTACCCGTGGGATTCGAACGCACGACCTCCGGTATATAAAGCAACGGCCAATAACGCTAGACTACGGAGGTGGTAACTGTATTATTTCTATAATACTGCTTTTATTCAAAACATGTATATTTTAAACGCTAACTCGTCAAATCACAGTTTCTTTTTGAGATTATTTTCGATTCCAAGATTTAATTTGTTTATATATTTTTGGTTTTTTGGTTTTACTTCGTTATTTATTTCAACCCGTAACGAGAACTGTAGTGTTGTCAACCATTTGCAAGTGCAATTCAATCGCTGCGGTCCAATTTACAATCGGTGCTTACAAACCTGAACGTGATTGTTCCGCTATTGAGGAAATTCTAAAACTGTATTAGAAGTTCTCTTTGTTACAGCTTTTTGAAGATTTGCTATTAATGTATATTCGAAGTAAGTAGTGTTTGTAAGCTCCTGGTTCATGCAGACAAATAGAAATATATACATATAACGTGTTTAATTAATTCTTTCATATTTTTTCTTTCCTGATAATAAAAGAATGTAATACGTATACAAAACTTTGCTCGGTTTTGTGAAAACTTATTTGAAACCAATTTAAGATTTCAGCAAGAGAAAAAAACAACTTAATTTCGCGTGGCCGATGACTTGAATAGAAATTTTTAATTTTGAATAAGAAAAAAAATAAAAAAATTACCCGCAAATTAAATTACAACTTTGTAACAATTTAATAAGTTTTTGATTTAAAATATTAAAATTAAACTAATACTAAATAACTTTCTTGGATTAAAAAATACAAAACGACATTTTCAAAGCAAATCTAAGCCAATAAATTGTTATCCTTTCTAAAAATATTGTGATTTAAAATTTAAATTAGAACGATTACTGTATATAAATCTAAGGAGGTAAGTTATTATAGTTACATATTAGGTCAATATACTATTTAACTAAGATGGATTATTCTGTAAGCTATTTGATTTATCTATCTTTTATCTTTGAGGTTTTCCTCTAATCAAAGTGTCGCTTAAGATACATTTTACGAGCATAATATATTTTAAAAATGGCCTGAACTTTTGTACTTTAAAAATCGCCTTCTTTAAATACTTTTCTGTTAGTACCTTTAGAAATAAAAAAATACAAAAGTAAAAATCCTAATCATATCCGAAAAAAATCTAATGTTAACTTATAATTCTCCACATATTTTTCAATCTTTAATTGTTATACAAAAAAGTTATTGATGGTAAAGCTTTAATTGATATACTAGCTACTGCGCGTGACTTCTATAATTATAACAGCTATTTTTATTCTATTATTGTAACTTTTATTATTTTATGTGACAAACGAGCTGAGACGGGGCTTACATCGCCGACGATTAAAAAAAGTTATAATACACTGCTTAATATTTTCGCTATTTTTGGAAAGTATATATTTGCTTTGCTAAATATCTCGGTATCTCACTTCAGTATCCAGGAACGTACGAAGTTAACGTTCTCTGTGAAAACTTCGATATTGGTAGAAAGTTTGCCTCTGCATCGAGAAAGTTTTTCAGTCTTCTAAAGAGTATTTCTTGAACATACCATATACGTCGTTATTAACAATCAATACGTATAGCTGAATAAAACTTCCAACTGACATAATTTTCTTTTTAACTTTTTTAAATACTGAATAAATGTTTTGCAACTATATTTGCAAAAAGTTTCAAGTTTTTTACTTTGACTGTCTATTTATCCCAAACCTGCAGTCTATTTATATTATTTTTCTATATGATACATTTTGCAACAAAGAATTCAAAAAGAAAATTTCGTTTACAAAAACAACTTGTGATTATTACTAGAGTGTACTCAAGTCAAGTGTTTTATTTATATTGTATTCTATGATTAAGTCACTTGTTTAAGTTAATCTTTGTTACTAAAATTTATAAATACAACAGCAACTTATCTAAAACCTATTTCGCTGTTACACGAAGAAAAGCTTAGGCAGTCACCGCTCTTCTCGATTCGCATCTGTTTTACCATCATTAGTCAGATAGAAAGACAGTTTCAATTCTATAGTTGTCTCTTTAACTTCTTTTTCCGCTTACGCATAAAACATCTTTATTACGTTTGTTTTATATCAATGTTAAGCAATGATTGTGATCAAAATAATGCATAAATACAAATAACTGTTTTCCTCTTCTACGTCATTGGATAAATCCCCTTACATATTTTAAAATTTATAAACAACAAATACATAGCAAATTTATATTTTTACCAACTTTCTACGCCTTTTTCCTCCTGTTAGAAGAAATCCAGTTCTGGCTGTGACTGAAAAACGAAACATTCTAAACCTACACCAATTTTGTTAGTATCGAACTGAAACAAAAGATGTTAAGGACAAATATTATAGTTTTGAATGTGGATTTTATAGTAGGTATTCTAAAACAACCGTGTTGAGTTGTACGAAAACAGTTTTTAAGCTTACATGTTCTTTTTGTTATTCTTTGTTAGAAAAGTTTATGTGGACCATAAAAAATATTTTCATTTATCATCATTCATCATCAGCCTGTGATAGTCTACTGCTGGACATAGGCCTCCCCTAATACACCCCTATTTATTAGAGGGTTTTTGGACCGTATCCCACCACGCTGGTCCAATGCGGGTTGGTGGGTGGTAAAAAATATATATAAACAAATACTAAAGCAGGGTTGTGTAGCTATTTTTCAAATACTACGTACTACTACGAAAACAAACAATTACGTCTTTTCTTTTTCATTTTATCATTAGAACAGATAAATCACCTAAGTTCCTGTTGACGACGAGAAAGTTTGATAGCTATTTAAAATGCCTTATAAAATAATTTATTTTACACACTTTTAGATTTTAAACTTTTATAAGTTGCAAAAGCTGATAGCTGCCTCCATA
Organism: Lamproptera curius; assembly: GCA_029286875.1. Taxonomy (NCBI): domain Eukaryota; kingdom Metazoa; phylum Arthropoda; class Insecta; order Lepidoptera; family Papilionidae; genus Lamproptera; species Lamproptera curius. The sequence continues at coordinate 1,490,256 of JAGSMT010000069.1, forward strand.
GCCTCCTTAGCCATAGTGGTATGGGCGTGTGCTTTAGAAACCGGAGGTCGTGAGTTCGAAACCTACGGGGACTCCACAAATTTTCATTGTTGTTTCCTAGTTGGTGAGGGCAATTTGGTCCGATCACCCAATTGTCTGAAAAGTAAGATGATCCATGCTGATCCATGCGTCGGATGGGCATGTAAAAAGTCGGTCCACCTACCAACCCGCATTGGACCAGCGTAGTGGGTTACGGTCCATAAACCCTCCTAATGGAAAAGAAGAGGTCTATGTCTAGCAGTGGACTTACACAGGCTGATGATGATGATGTTGTAAAATGCAGTAAAAATAATAAAAATCAATTACGCCAATGTTGACCGCTAAAAATATAAAAATAATAAGACAATTTCTTGTAAAAACATGGTATAGCATAAAAGAATTGAGGTGTAAATACAAACATTTTCAGACCCACATGTTTTTGCTTCACGGAGCGTACAAAAATTATTAGAAAGTTAAAAAAAAAATATTATACAATTAAATGTCAAAGTTACAAAATTACTTATTTATTAAATTTACATTAATTTATAGGACTAGGGTACAGGACAATGTTCATTTAAAATCATATACAAAATAACAAAACAATTAAATTACATAAAACTGAACAGTGTACATTTCTTAAAAGTCCTTATCGCAAAAAATTCAGTTAAGTTGTAATAGCACTTATCAATTAAACGTAGTCACAGTTGCTTTTTAAATTGAAATTGGTTAAGATGTATAAGTTCTTTCGGTAACTTATTGTAAATAATTGGAACCATACAAAATACGCTATTTCGCATCCGTGACGTTCTAGCTCTTCGTATGCATAATTTGGTATTATCTCGTCGGTTTCTTATAATAAAATCTGACACCCTTGTAAACAGTGACGGATTACTTCGCACAAAAACCTCTATTTCGAGAATGTATAGTGAGGCCAAAGTTAAAATATTATTTTCTTAAAATGATATCTGCAATTTCTCTTACTTTAAATCTGAAAGTGGCTCTTATACACTTTTTTGTGCTTTAAGAAGTAACTTTTATGAACAGAATTTCCCAAAAAAGTTATTCCATATCGCAGTTTTGAATCCTTTATACCGCAACATGAGCTAATAATTGCCGATAGTTTTGATAACATAAATGCTGAGCAGTTGACTTTTTTAGCTAGATTGATTAAAGGTTCTTTCCAGCATAAATTATAATCAATGTTCACACTTAGGAATTTAATTGGCTCTGTGGCGCATCTATATCTTCATCCTCATACTTGATGTTTGATTTAGAATAATCGGAAATTGGGAACCAAATAACATTGACTTTGTTTTTTCTAGGAAAAATTTTAAATTGTTACATTTCATCCATTCTATAATTGATTCAATATTGTCTTTAATTTCTGTCACCTTTTGATTTTTTTATTCAATTTTCAATGTACAATCATCAGCAAATAGAGTCAGAGGATTATTGGTAACATTAGTAATATCATTAAAATAAATTTAAAATAAAGGTGGACCCAATACACTGCCTTGAGGTACACCGCAATACGCTGTGCGTTGGCGAGACCGAAATTGTTTTTCTCTTTTACTAAAAACGTCAATTTGGGAAACTGTAGTGCAATGCTTTCTATTTCAAAGATAAGAATTAATCAAGTGTAATATATTTCCTCTAGTGTAATTTATTTATAAAGTTTTGGTAACAAAATACTATGATCGACATAATCAAAAGCCTGTGTTATATCACAATATATTGCATATATAGTTTTTTATATCTAAATTACTCATAATAACATTAAGAAATCACATACTGCCATATTCATTGTTCTATCTTTTCCTTTTTGTGCCTCTGTAAATAGTTTGTAATTTTCAAAAAATGCATACAGTTGTTTGTAAATATTTTTTTCAAATATTTTGGAAAATCGAGATGTTATTGCAATTAGTCTGTAGCTATCTATATCCAGTTTGTTTCCTTTCTTGAATATTGGTTTGATTATTGCGTATTTTAAATTATCTAGGTAAATCCCCGTACTTATACTGAGACTTAAAATGTAACTTAGATGTCCAGAAATATCCTTCGCCACACTTTAAACAATTTTTGTCTGTATAATGCTATTTGTGTTACGCAACATCATTATTATTTCAAATATGTTATGAGGCGAATATGTTTTCTGTTGTGTTACGTGCTGTGCGTAACTACTAAACTTAGGATTTAATAAAGGAAACCACAAAAACTCGCAAACAAGTAGAGTTCTCACTTGCATAAAAAGTTTATAAATATTTAAAAAAAAAAAATTGTTACCGTAGTAAACAATCAGTGTAACATGAGTTTTTTTAATTTTAATCAATATAATGATAAGAACATTTAGTACGAAATAATAAAATGCGGTAAAATTGTTTTGTTATATTGATGTGCTTCATATATATACTTTATATTATAAAAATGAATTAAAATTTAAAAAATTGTCTTTTAAGTCAGTTATTGCTTATAATTTTTACCGTTTGCATTGATTATTACAATGCGTATCTATACTATTAATTTCTATTTCTAAGGTAGCGCCTGTAATGATACCATTTATTATTGTTTAACTCTGTTTATTTCTTAAATTCTAGTCAATCTTATTGATGACTTATCGTCTTATATATTATTGTGGTTGTTTTAAAACATCGGCTCTCAAATCTTTAGCATTGACCTATAAGAGTATCGAATAAAAATAATAGGCGAAGAGTTATAAAAATAGAAAAAAGTTTTTTTTTTCTGCAATAGAATTACTTTTGTTTTATTAATATAAATGTTTTCTTTATATCAACAAAGCTCACACAATTTTTTATCATTTATATTTTTCCAACTACAAAATCGTTCTCTTAGTCTCCAATTCAAAATGAAATACATATGTGGTATCAATTATAAATTTAAAAATAACAGTAATAATAAAAAAAATTCTCTCAGCCAACAATATAACATCTCTTTTATTTAATTTTGCTCTGTAAAATCCTACAATTTACAATTTTACACGCATGTTAGGAAGCTATTATATTCATTACGTTTTTCTTATTTAATGGCCTGGTATAAAATAACGGCGTTATGAATTTGCATTTTTGTTTTTAACGATCGATAATAATTATTATAAAATTAAATGTCCAAAACTAATTAATTATAAGCAATTACTTTTTATTGTCCCAATTCTTCTATTATGAACGAAAAGTTTTTAATATTAAACAGCGCCGTCTATTGACACACACAACGCAATCAATAGATATCGCCAAGTATCACAATCGTTTTGTAGCAAACATTTTGCATAAAAAATAATAGAAAAATAAATCCCAATAAAACAATATTGCGACTATAAATAAAGATGTAAGCTATTCTATCTTTCAAGTTGGATAGAACTGCACATTGTGTGCAACTATATTTTAAATCGGTTGAGTAGTTTATAGGTCCATCGCGGACAAACATCGTGACACGTGATTTATATATATTAAGATTAAGTCCTTAAAATGGCGTTTTGTAGTACTGATCACTTTGACTACCATAGAGGAGATATTCAAAATAAATGGAATAAATTTTTAGATTTGAATTTATAAATACGTTTTGCTTGTAAATTTAATTTTTGAAAGCAGTCATTCGTTTGTTTTTTCATCATCATTTTCTTCTTTAGCGTTGCTTATTAGAGCGCAATAGAAACAATGAGATATCGTTATATTTACGAGTACAAGTTATACCGTGGCACTAGAGGTGCAGAAACGGCTCGTGGGACTGATGATTTGTACGACGCCGGCTAACTGCCTTCGTAGCCGTGTGGTAAGTACGTGTGGTTTAGAAACCGGAGGTCGTGGGTACGAATCCTACGGAGACTCAACAAATGTTCATTGTTGTTTTCTAGTTGGTTAGCGCAATTTGATCACCAAATTTTGTGAAAATGACATGTAAAAAGTCAGTCCAACCTCATTGCACCAGTGTGGTAGCATCATCATTAACAGCCCTAATCCGTCCACTGCTGGACATGGCCTTTTCAATCAACGCCAAGACGGCCGATCCTGCTACTCGCTGTCAACTTGAACCCGCTACTGCGTAAATCAGCATCCCACCTGGTGGGGGTCGACCAACGCTCCGTCTTCAAATGCCGCCTTCACTCCAGAACCTTATTGGGCCATAGGCCAGGTTCTTCTTACTATGATCGGCCCACTGCTCTTCAACGAGCTAATCCTATGCACTATGTCGGTGACCTTAGTTCTTTGAAGGATAAATTCGTTACAATTTTATCCAACAAAGAAACTCAAAGCATGGTGCGCTCCATCGCCCGTAGAGTTACGGCAAAATTGTGGACCAATACTACATGAGGCCTACAGAGGCTCACGTTTCGGCCCCGTAGGTCATCACGGGAGTACGCGGTCAAAGACTTTCGTCTTTAAATTCTGCGGTATCGGCGACGTGAGCATGTGCTTCCCTCTCGAAGCTGTATTTTCCCAGCTGCAATATGCCCAAGGTAAACATATTAATCGACAACTTTGAGAGTAACACCATCGACATTGACTGGCCTCGGGAGAACGTGTTCGTTACGAACAAAACGAAAGCCATGTTGGCTTTCGTTTTGTCCAAGTTCATCCTGAGGCCAATGCGTCGAGGATTCAATTAAACTGTGCAACATCTCCTGCAAGTCCTTCAGGTCTCGGCCAATATAACGATATCATCGGAAAAACGGAGGTGTGGAACAGATCCAGTCCAGTCTAGGGTCTCGAAGACATGATCCAAAGCATTAGTGAACAGTTTCGGGATGGAACATGCCCCTGCGCACCCTCAATGCAATGCGATTGGTCACGTTTGACCCCGGAATCAGAACACAACAACACCTCGACGTATCGATAATCGACCTGAGATCGTTGAAGAGCTTTCAGAACAGCCCAGGTTTCTACAGAGTCAAGCTGTCTCATAGTCCACAAAGCAGCACAGTAGCGATTGTACTCATAGGTCTTTTTCAACTTGCCTTGTGGTGAAGATGTGGTCTCACATCACATCACATCATCAGCCTTTGTTAGTCCACTGCTGGACATAGGCCTCCTAATACACCCCTATCCATTAGGGGTTTGGACCGTATCCCACCACGCTGGTCCAATGCGGGTTGGTGGGTGGACCGACTTTTACATGCCCATCCGACGCATGGATCATCTTACTTTTCAGACAATTGGGTGATCGGCCCAAATTGCCTAACCAACTAGGAAACAACAATGAAAATTTGTTGCGTCCCGCAGGATTCGAACCCACGACCTCCGGTTTCTAAAGCTCACACCTTACCACTAGGCTACGGAGGCAGTTTTGCAGTGGTGAAGATGTGGTCTATGCTTTTAAATCCTCTGCGAAACCTAGCCTGGTCCGGTGGCTGGAATCCGTCTAGCTTGTTAGTGGGGCGATTCTTCATGACGATCGAGAACAGGTTGTATATGTGGCTTAAAAGCGCGATCGGTCGGTAATTCTTAAAAAGAGTATTGTCTCCATTCTTGAAAACAACACAAACTCGCTTTCAAGCCACGCCTTTGGGACATGCCGAAGCAGTTTGGTCGTGATTCCATCCTTAGCAGGAGCCTTCTCTCCTTACGCTGCCTAATAGCCCGACTAACATCATCAAAGCTGACGTTAGGAAGCTCACCAGAATGATGCCGAGTAAGACTAGCACGAGGATCATTAAACCGGTAATTAGGTTGAGGAGCCTGTGACGAGAACAATTTGCGATTGAAGTCCTCTATCTCCGACAAGATCTCAGGCTTAGTAGAAACAGTCGAGCCAGAGCTGTTCTTGAGCTTCGACAGATGGTTTCTTCCGAGCTTCTGAACAAAACCTTCGACCCTCTTTTCTGCTTCAGTTATTCTCTCGTCTATAGTTATTCTATCGTATATATATCGTCTCGGCGTATAAGTTTGTGGATCAGCTCTGAAAGAATTTTCACATCTGTCGAAGTAGTCTCCTATGCTGCCGACGTTCCTCCATAAGATTGAGCGTCTCATCGGAGAGTTTGGACTTCTTGCCAGTACGCTTACTCCTACGAAACCTTTGACCCACATCCCGCATGCTGTCCACCACGATATCAAGGGTCTCGTCAACCGCGATTGTGGTTTCCGATATGTTAAGCGCATGGAATCGGTGTTTTAATTCCATTTGTAATTTTTCCGAGCCCATCACGGTTTGCCGGAAAGTAGGTCGGAGAGTAGACCTCACCAAGCGGACCCCTCTCGCTGGAAATTTACGTTCAGGGTGTCTCTCACCAGTCAGTGATCGCTTCCGGTTTTGAACCGATTGATCACAGAGACATCTCTGAATTTTGTTTCCGGTTCGTCATGATGAAGTCTATCTCGTTCCTTGTCACAGTACCAGGACTCTGCCATGTCCACTTCCTGTGAGCCTCTTCTTAAATATAAATTTATTAAGAAGAGCCCTTCCTTGTCGAGGAAGTTGACCAGCATGTGTCCCCAGTGATTTCGACTACCGACACAGTGGAGTCCTAAACACGATTCAATGCCCTGTCGTACTCCCACTTTGGCATTAAAATCCCCATAACAACATTATAGTGGGCCTTGTGGGTGTTGTGTAAGCCCCGGAGACATCCTCGTAAGTGGCTTCCACTTCGTCGTCAGGGCGTGCCAAAGTGGCGCGTACACCTGTATCACTTTGATGCACCTCTTAGTGAGTTTAAGAACAATATACGCTACCCTACTCGACACGCTCTAAACTAGCTCGACTTCACACAACCCTAAAACGTGCCACGAATCTTGCCCAGTTCCACCTAGAGCTCGGCTAGGTGTTCGCTAGGTTTTAACGTTCGTCCATTATACGTAGCCAGTTCAAGTTTTACTGGTAGCGATCCGTAACCCGGGAATTCTACGCACCCTTGTCCCACCGTTACATGGCCAGTCCCGGAATAGTGGAACTACGGGAACGAGGAATCATTGATAAAACTAAAAGGTCGCTACCAAAATTTGGCGTTTGATTTGTCCTACTGGCGCCAATACAATTAGACTTACTCAATTTTATAGATTTTGACTTACTCTATGTTTTATACTATATATCTATTTCAAATATAATAATATTAGGGGTTACTTTTACGCATTACAATTGAGTAAGACGTTTCCGTCAACCTCTTTTTAAATTTTGTAAACATAGTAGTTATATTTTTTGTTCTTACAGATTCAATTCTTTCCAAAGTTAACTTCATATTTTAGAAATGTTTTCTTATGATAATTTACCGATTTAACATTATTTTTAATGTATAACCAATCTAGTATAGGTACATCAAATCTAAGCCAACAGTTTTCGCGTAAATCATCACCAATGTTACGTGTACTCGAAATGTAATCTTATTATTTTGCAAATAACTGAATTTCAACATGAAGTTAAATGGTGTTATTTATTTATTTACACTTCTGCATAAAATAAAAATTACGCACTGAATGACTAAGGAATTTAATACTTATATATTGCAATCCGGTATAATTTTCAATCCCGCCTTATCTGACCGGAACAACGAAGCCACATGTAAAAAAAAATATGCTCCAAATTGAATACTTCCTTAAGGGATCGAGTCGATCAAAAAATAGAAAAGATTTACTTTTGAGACATAAATTGTTCGTAGGAACATATAATATCATATTATCCAACGTAAATATATTATGATACAAACAAATCATACATATATAATACACGCAATGACATTCATTTATACATACATGCTAAATAATTTCAATTATTCAGCCACTGCCGTTGTAAGTGACCTGTAAGGATTATCTCGCTGATATTAAAGTATTTATTAGAAATTCTTATATCATTTTCTATCGACCAGGCCCTATTATTATTAACCGCTTGTACTTATAAAAAAATGGGGAATATTATGGCAAAGGAATGTCCAAAAATAGATTTGTGAGTGATAATAATATACTATGATATATCAAGTAGCTACTTTGGTCCATAGTTATGACTCTATGATTCATAAGAAGTTAAAGGTCAAGTTTAAGATAAGCAGTAGATTATCAGAAACAATGCTTACTTTAAAAGCCTTAACACAATTATAAGTAAAATCAGGTAGTATACTATTATTGCACATATCATTTGTAACAATAAGAAACATTACAGATTCAGATTAAGTAATAAATTAACTTACCCGCCAGCGAGTGGTTACGTACGGAGTATAGAAACGAGAACAAAATGTTTTGCGTAGAGCGCGAATGATCACGTCAGCGTTTTCGTCTTCAAAGTTACTGAGAGCCAACTGTCTTTAATAGAACATTATTGATATTTTATAAAACTTTTGTCGCTTTTTGGGTGTAAAATAACATCATGGTAAGCAAACGATTAAGCAGTTTTTTCGATTCTGATAAATAAGTAAAGTAAGCCGTAACAACAAACTTGTCCAGTAATTTGAAGCAAAGTATCCATTTAGGGCCGATCCTTCATATTAAAGTGACGTAAAACAAATCTTTATAGCCGAAACTTTACCTTTAAGGACCGAAATATCTGCCTTACTATAAAACAGACCATTTAGATGTCAAACGTCTTAGGTATTTAGTTAATTAATTTTTGCACGACAATTTATCACTTATATTACCCAAATGTTAAAACTTTTAGTTAAAATAATTTTTAAAAAAAAAAAAGGTTGTTTATTAATCAATTCCAATATTTTGAAACGTCTAAAAACACAAAAACATTTTACATACTTAAAATTAAAAAGCACGAGTAATGACCTGAAATACCGTATATTAAGATTATAGAATCATTTTTTAAAGCCTTATTTTACCATTTAATTCTAAAAGATTTATAAAATTAAAAATTTTGTATATAATAATTTTTAATAAAGTTATTGTCAAGTTATTTACAATATTAAATTAAGGTTAAAGTTTAAATCTAATTTTAAACAATTTCGTTAAATTAACACATTAAGATAATCAATTGTTAATAAATTAAAACATGTCATGTACAAGGGCTCAAAATCGTCATAAGGATTAGAAAACAGGACGTGTTACCAACGGCTTAAAAGTGAAGTCTCCAGATCAATTCGTCAAGTACATTTTAATTCTTCAAAAGAATCCATGTTTAAAGTTCTGAAACCAAGCTCTTCATGAAAATTATGTGCCTGTAAAGTAGCGCATATGACTAAAATATTAACTTCATGTACAAAGTTCGTCTTTTCTGCTTACAAAAGAAAAAACGTGTTCAACATTTTCCTTAAGTTATAAATCAAAACATAACCCATCTGTTAAAAAGTGGCAGTAAAATCTTTATAAACTGCAGCTACAATATACTTATATGAAACAACAATTGCAAGATAACACAACGTTTTTACCGTGAGATTCGACGACGATCTCTCGGCTTATTACCAAACGCTAATACTCTAGACATAGGAGGCAAAGTTATTTCTATAATACTGTTTATTTAAAATGTTATTTAACGCTCTGTCAAATCACAGTTTCTTTGAGATTATTTTATTCCAAACAATGTATTTTTTAAGCTCTTTTGAAATGTTACTTTAGTTAATTATTACACCCTAACGAGAACTGTATGATCTATCACACCATATTTTGCGTATTAATCACAGGTTCATTACATCGGTGCTTTAGTAAACCTGAACGATTGTTCGTGTATGATGGAAATTTCAAAACTGTATTAGGAGTTCTCTTTGTTAGCGTGAAGATTTGCTATTATGTATTTGAAAAGTGTTTAAGCTTGTTCTGCAGACATGAAATATATACATATCTGTTGTAATTAATCTTCATATTTTCTTTCCTGATATAAAGAATGTAATATGTATACCAAAACTTTGCTGGTTTTGGAAACTTATGTTGAAACCACCTAAGATTTCAGTAAGAAAAAAAAATTTAATTCGCGGGATGACTTGTATTAGAAAATTTTTGATTTTAAAGAAAATAATAAAAATCTAATGACCTTTAAATTAAACTAAATTGGTAAAATTTGAATAAGTTTTGATTAAAAACATATTAAAAATTCAAAACGCTGAATACTAAATAACTTTTATGGATTATAAAATACAAAACGACATTTTCAAAGGTCTGTCAAAATTGGTTATTTTTCTAAATATGCTGATTTAAAATTTTAAATTAGAAGATTACTGTATAAATGTAAGGGAGGTAATTATTGTTAGTTGTAATATTAGGTAATATACTATTTAACAGATTGGATTATCTTAGCTTATTGATTATTATCTTAACTGAGGGTTTTAATTAAAGGTGTTAAGATAATTACATAATGTCTTTAAAATAGCAAATTATTAAGGCAAACTTGTATTAAAACGACTTTAATACTTCCGTTGGTACCCTTTTGAAATAAAAAATTACAAAGTAACCAATCATACTGAAAATCTATGTTAACTTTAACTCCGATATTTTCATCTAATAGTTATACAAAAAGTTAGATGTAGCTTTAATTGATATACAGCTACGGCGTGACTTCTATATTAAAACTATCTAGTTTCTTATTATAACTTTTATTATTTTTGTGACAACGAGGGAGATGGTAACATCCTGACGATTAAAAGTTGATAATCACTGTCAATTTTGCATTTTTGAAAAGTATATCGCTGGAAATATCTCGTATCTCACTTCAGTATCCAGGAACGTGCAAGTTAAGTTTCTTAGAAAATTGATTTGGTAGGTTTCTCAGAAAATTTTCAGTCTCTAAAGTTTTTTGAACATACCGATACTTGTTATAACAATCAATACAGTATAGCGAATAAACTTCAACGAATAATTTTTATTTTTAATAAAATGTTTAAACCATATGCAAAAATTTAATTTTTTACTTTGATTGTTATTACCCAAAATCTGCAGTTGTTTATAATATTTTCTATAATTTATCAAAGAATAAAAAGAAAATTTCATTTAGTAAAACAACTTAATTTATTAACTGATGGACTTAAGAAGGTTTATTTATAGATCTAACATAAGATCACTTGGAAAGTGCATCTTTTATAACTAAAAAAATTTCAACAGCAACTTATCTAAACCACGCGTCTGAAGGAAAGCTTTAGCAGTCCGCTCTCTCATTCGCATCTGTTTACCACTTACAGAAGAAAGACGGTTTCCATTATAGTTGTCTCTTTAACTTCTTTCGCCACGCATAAACACTTTATTACGGTTTTTTAAATTTAATCTGATTGGACAAAAATGGCAAAATACAAATAACTGTTTTCTTTCTCCATTGGAACCTTGCTTCCATTTAAAATTTAAACAAAAATCATAAATTTAATTTTTACCAACCCTTCTAATTTTTCCTTAGAAGAAATCCAGTCTGTTACTGGAAAACGAAATTTAAACTCACCAATTTTCATGGACGAACGAAACAAGGTGTTAAGGACAAAAATATTATAGGGAATTGGATTTTAGTAGGTGTTCAAAAACCGGAAGGGGAAAACAGTTTTTAAGTTTTAATTTCTTTTGTTATTCTTTTAAGAGGGGGCCCTAAAAAAATTTTTTCCCCATCATCATTCCACGTTTGGGAAGTCCAACCACATTTCATCATACCAATCATCATCATCACATCAGCCTGGCCAGTCCACTGCTGGAAAGGCCCCAAGATCCCAAAGCTTAAACTTTTGGTTGAAATTTGGCCAAACCGACCTGATAAGCATCGTCAATATGTTCAGAAACTTGCAAGTTTAGAAATGTCTATTACGCGCTTAGTAAGTCGCGGGCATAGAAGTGTATCGTCATTTCACAGGCTGCTGTCTCCAGGAATTCTTGTTTTTGCAAGGGCATGAACGGATCTTTTGTTAGCCGATGGGAAAATCTATAATAAAGCTTGTTAGTCGTTAGTTCCAATGCCACGTCCAGAAGTGGGGTGGCTGCTTCGAAAGCCAGAGCAGGTAGTGACTCCGAAAAATGCGAAAAATATACGTTTACCTCACCTCTAAGACGCCAGGAACTAGCAATGTGGAGGTTTTAGTCGATATCCAACATAGTTATGTCGGTATTTTTTACAAGACACAACAATAAGAAAAAATATCCTATGTTCTCCTTAGTTAAATTCACAACGAACTCTTTATTAAAAGTTACAGTTATTCAACAATTTGTGTAGCCGTATGTATAATAATATACAATTTGGACGCTACCAAACAAAAGCAAGTAGATTATATATTGTATCGTTTATAAAATATCACCACAACAGATTCGTATCGATTCATATTAACTATTAATACTACTAAAACTGCTTGTATTCAACAGCAAAATGAAATTAAATCAATAATTATGCATTTACTGTGTTGAAAAAGCACATTTTATGGGCAAACGCTCGAACTAGTTAGAAAGAACTTTGAAGGGGAGGCCAACAGAAGGATTCGGCTGGGCTGGGCAGCTTTTCATAAGCTAAAATCAAAAGTCTTCAATCAGTGCTACCCGTTATGACCCCAACGGTGCCGTGACTTGGACATTTTACAGTTCGGCTGGTCCACAAATTCAAAGTCGCTCAACGAGCTGTAAGAGGGCTATGCTTTCGGGTATCTCTGGGATATAGCCAACCGGATTAGTAAGCTAGGTGGCAGTGGGCCCGGTCCGCCCAAAGCCCAAAGAACGACGACCGCTGGGTGGAAAAGTTCGGGTGGAGGACCGGCTCGGCAAACGGTAGTGAGACGCCCTGTGGTAAGATGGGTGACGACATTCGCCGTAGCCGGTGTGGGCTGGATGAGAATAGCCGAAGATCAGGCGGCGACGTGGAGGGGACGCCTATGTCCAGCAGGGGACGGACCCAGACGATGATGATCCCATAATCGATTTGAAGGTGGATAGTTTTTTGTTATAGTTTTATTTATTATTACGATGCGCGCACACCGTCCCGAAAAACTAGCACGTGATATATAAATATATATTAATTAACTAGCTAATGCATTATAATAAAACTTTAAAAATTAAGTGACCCTTCAAAGCATAAGAACTGAAAACAGAAACTTAACATTTTAAGTCGAAACGCGACTATCCGTTGCGATTTCCACTTTTAATTGAAGACTTTGTTATTTTCAAAATGTTTCTAAGTATCAAAACGTTTTGTAACTTTTCCGTTCTGTATAAATTTTTTCATAAATTATTCTACGATTGCTTTACAACTTCATTTTTACGCTTTTTTTACCTTAAAAATATTTCATATCAGAATAAAATACATATTATTATGTTCATCTTAAATAGAAACCTATTTTTATGATGCCCAGAGATAAAGTTCAGAAGAAACTGTTAGGGGTCCGTTCACACAGACCGGCTCAGAGGCATTGGCCTCTTTTTCTTTTTCCCAAGACCGGTCGTATACCTTGGGGAATTGGCCGGGCGGGCCGCCAACTATTTCAATCGACCGGCTGGAAGAGATCCTGAAAGCGGGTGCGGTTGGATATGCTCCGGAGCCGGTCCGGATCGCTCGGGTCGGGTTGGATACACTACAAAAGGCGGTGGATATTCCGCCAGTCTAAGTTTTGTTTTCGGTTGTGTTAACGTGTGCTTTTCGAAACATGGTTTAGAAAACTCCGACGAAAGAAATATTTTGTTAGCAAGATTACGAAATAGAACCAAAAACGTAAGCGCAAGCGAAACAAATTGGGTAAAACATATTTGGAAAACAGACTAATCCATGGGGTTTCACACCATTTTCAGGTTGAAGAGAAGGCCTAAAATTTTATGGTATTATCGTATGGAATATTGGAATTTTGAAATTTTAGTTTGTTAAAGTACATATAACAAAAGACCTAAAATTTCGTTTGCACCATTACAGCCGAAAAGAAAGGTTAACGGAACCTTTAAGGTAAATAAAAACAATTATTTAACTAATCATGTTATTTGAATACCTCACAGCCCTCCATTTATTAAGCATTGTTTTACGTTAATGAAATGTAAAATTATTATACTAATCATTTAAATTTAACAAAACATCTAAATGATCACAAAATCAAAAAAAATTACCAGGTTTGTGTGTGTGTAATTATTATTATTATAATTTTATTTTTTTTGATTTTTATTATTTTTGTATTTGTGTTTGGTATTTACCCGTAAATGGTTAAATCGGATAGTTTTGGGAATAAGGTTTCTTTGGAACAGGTAAAGGTAAGATTGAATTAGTCGATGGCGGTGGTTTATAGACAAAGAATAATTCAAATCTGTACTATTTTCATAAGAATTAATTCAGCTTCATTAACAATTTAAACACCGCCTTTTAATTCGTGCTTGGACTTCTTTTTGGGAATGGCCACTGTATCCTGACATAGACAAAAAAAATTACGTTGCCCTTGTCACGGGGTGTAGTATTTCTTTTTTCTTCAAGATACTCTTCGAAAACCATTAAAATCTTTTGTAAACGTGGTCTCTTTTTTCCAGGAAGTCTTGGCGATTCAACTTAGAATGGTCAGAACGTTTAGGGTGATGTCGATGGTGGTGGTATTGGTTTCCCGGGCTCTGGAATCCAGATTGTTACATTAGATATTTGGTTTCCGTTCGAAAAAAATGGTATTATAAAAGAAAGTTCTTTTTCAAATTTTATCAATTTTGGAACGTGGGCACCATCGCCACTCTTGCCTTTTCGGTTATAATAGGCTTTTCTGAAATTATCTCCGGGTTTCTTCCAACCGATCCTGGCACTGCGTCACTGGAAAGAACGAAATGAAAATTAATAACATAACTCTTTTTTTTTAAGTTCGATTTGGTAACGGATCTTATATTTCTATTTTTTGTGTTTGTTTTTTTTTACAGATTCCTCATCACGGTTTGGTTTTCAAAACTTGTCATTTAATTTTCCGAATGGGAATTTCTCAGTTCATTCAATTATTTAAGGAGACAATCAGAGTAATTTTGTGATGTTTTGATGCCCATGGTTAGCAGTAGATGAAGGAAATGTGGGAAAAAGGTTTCCGTGATTTCTTTAATTTTGGAATTTTTCTAACTTTGTTTGGGCCTTTAGACGAAAAGCATTAATATACAGGCACCAGATAATAGTGGAAGCTTATACTATAATTATAAAAACTTTTTCAGTACAGTGTTAACTGGCTGTGGTCGACCGCGAAATACAGTTTTTTAATTGTTGATGTCGGATCATATGGTAAAAATAGCGACGGCGGAATTTTGGAATTCAAAATTTTGGAAAAACTCAACACCAATAAGTTAAGCCTTTAAAATAAACCTCTTACCTAGTACCCGAAACACCACATGTTTTTATAGGGGAGACATTTCCCCTTTGAGGCAATAAATATTCGGCCGTATCCAAGAACAAGCAAAACAGAATTATCAAAAAAAGTTTTAATCTGCTTTAAACGGGCAAGAAAAGTCTAGAATTGTTTGGAATGCTAACTCAAAGATTTAAATTTATCAAAAACGAATGAAAATTAATTGAATACTGTGATTTAATTATTAGCAACTACATGTTTACATAATTTTTAATAAAATCGGACGCCAGGACAAGAGAATGAATTTCACAGCAATATAAATTTATTAACAACAATAACAGACAATAATAATGAAAACCAGTTCTAATAGCGACCCAGTTCTAACCCAAGGAAAAAATTTGGGATTATTTTTCATCAAGTGGTGCTTTAGATTGGCAAGATCAAGTGGCTACGCGAGTTTCTTAAGTTATATTTAATAAAATTGTCTACTACATAAGTATATTCTAACGATCAGATACTCAAACGAGTTTTTAAAGTAAGGGCATTTAAACTCATGTTATTCCTATTTTGACTTTGAATCTAACACGTCGCAGCACGAGTTTAAAGCCCTTGCTTTAAAATTCGTTTGAGTATCTGAAATGTAAAACAATGAAAACCTTACTTACCACTTATTCCGAGACATTTGCTAATTTCCTCCCATGCATTGTCTTTCATTATCCGATCGCTATATGATGGCTTGGTTATGTCAAATAAACACTCATATTTTGACACAGTATTATTAATTTTCATCATTCATCTTTTCGTACAAGTACGCACAACTATTACGTTCAAATGTTGCTATCAAAATGGCGGTCGGCGCGGCCTGAGCAGCGCAAGCGGAGCCGGTCGGCTCCTTTATTACTTCACACGAAGCGCGTTCAGGCATTTTTAATGACAAAAGGTGCAAATGCAAAAATAAACTTTACTACAATCACTCAAAACACTGTTTCCAACGTGATAAAAATCTGCTCTCCTCTCCGAGCCGGTCTGTGTGAACGGACCCTTAGTTGTAACATGACTTAAAGTATACATATCAACAGTTAAAAAATTATTAATTATATATCAGGTTGCAAATCAGGTATTCTGCAGGGCTTAGGGCCCTTATTTTTTAAAATATTTATAAGTGACGGTACGCAAAAAGTATTACTCAAAATGTTTTGTCTTCGCCGATGATCTTAAACTAGCGAAACTTATTACAAGTAATCTTGATTCGAAACATCTAAAACCGATGTAGAAAGAATTTCTAATACCAGGCCTTGATATCTATTTCTAAAAGAAAATTTAAAAGTGCCAATTTTAGTATTTTTTTAGTTTCTTAATTTTACTGCATTTATTTACTTACGTTCCTCAACTTTTTTATCTTTCTAAACTTCGCTTTAGTAACTAATTAATTATAATGCTAATACATAAAAATTTTATTTTTCATTAATTGCTAAAAGTGTTTCAATATGAGTAATTTAAATGGTTGATTTAAATAGCAACAAAAAAATCACAACTGACCTTTATATTAAAATCCTATCAAGCAACGAATCTAGAATTAATTGAAACTTTTAATGAAATTTTGTCTCTTCGAGAAGCTTCAGCGAATTAAGATATAATTTCGCACTGTAAGTAGTCTTTGCTTGAATATTATATGTTTATTTGCTATTAAAATGTATAAAACATTTGTAATTAATTATATTGTAAATATAATGTACATTATAATAGCTAAATTTAATGTTTTAAAATATTGACGCTAAAATATAACATTGAGTTATGATAAATAATACAATTTTACGGATTTTATCGCGTTTAGTTACTGTACAATTATTTAAAATTATACCTAAAATTATAAGGATTCATTTGGGTTGGAAAGCATTTAGGAAGCTACACAACATTCTCACAATCGCCAAATATTTGATATATATTGTCAACTGTCACAATCGTTTTGGAGCTAACAGTTTGTATCAAGTAATAATAGGAAAATAATTAACAATAAAACAATATTGCTACTTTGAGTTGAGTTTTAATAAATCCTATTGACTAAGTTTGACCAAACTACAGTCGGGGCTCATATTTTATTAAAATTGATCAAGCAGTTTAGGGGTCCATCGTGGGACAAACAACGTGGCACGTAATTAATTAAATATTTAGATAAGATATAAATTAAAAATATGGAAACATAATCTTTTAATAATACACGCAAGAATAATTATGGTATTCTTATATGTTTATGGTCCTGAAACACAAGACTTTTTTTTTAATTTAACATTTTATACGCTCCAGTCTTAACCCCAGTAACTGCAGTTATTTTAAGATATGTAGCTAATAAAATATATACTGTATTTACTGATATCTCTTAGTAACTTATATCATGGACGATTAATATTATATTTAGTACCTCACAAACATCCTAAATAACTCAAGAATAATGTACATGTGACGTACGTAATCATAAAAAATTTGAATTCAGACGACTATGTAGGATTTATCGGACTTTATGGCACGAATAAAATATCTCTGCCAACATGTGGTCTCACAGGATTCATTATCCAGGATTTTCAGCGGCGAGGTGGTATTTATCATTTATTATTAATAGCAAGATATTGTAAACGCAAAATGTTCTGGTCGTTTCATTATCTCTATGAGATACTGAGTTAGGGACATCGTGTTACGTTTTTCTGTAATATTAACAACTGCAGACAAACGACCAACCTTATTCAAATTATTTGTTTCTATAAAACCATCTTTTCCAAAGCAGCTGGTAAGTTAACATTTACTACCAATAGATATTATAGATAGATAAATTTACATGTTTATTTTACATAGTTTAAACCATAAATCTAAGCACTTATATACTATTATGTAATAAAAACAAAAAGTTAATGTAATTAATGTACAATAAATGAACAAGAATTATATTTAGAGCAGAACAGGAATTTGTCTCAGATATGAACACATTTTAAGGCGAAGAGCTTATTGTTATGTGGACTGGGTTAAATTATTCTTAATGTCAATAAAAATTACAGCCTACCTTTTCATAAATTGCAATAAGCATTTGAATATCTTATTACTATTTTAAATGTTGGTATACATTTGTATTTAACACAAGAAATGCTAAATTAACATAAGTGCCATATTGCACTACTGAAACTAGGAAGCGGGAACTATATAAGTAATGTTTTGTATCTCCTTAAACTAAAGAGTCGCCTGAATGCAGTACTGTTATAAAAGTAAGCAAGCGTCAAAAGAGATTTTCGATTTATTTATCTGCATACATTTATCTACTTACAAATAATTTTGGATATAAATTTAGATTTACAAATTTGACAAAATAAATGTACTATATTTTCGAAGAACCAGAATTTTAAAAGTTTAAATTTTTATATTTATCACACTTTAAATTTTTCTTCGTTAATTATTCTCTTTATGTAAGCTTGTTTTGTCTTATTTTGCAACCATGAAAATTCCTAACAAAGATTTACTTTTGTTCGTAAAGGAACTTGTTCTCAGTATCAAACTTTGCTCAATATATTCACGCCAATGACACCCAAATACGATAAGCTCAGATATTAAAATATTAAAAAGTATGTTTCTGTTGCTATATCTAATACGAATTTCATTTGTTAAAAGTTACATGTTCAAACCAATACCTCCATAGCTCCTCAGTGAGGCTTCTCCAGCCACGACTTTCTGTCTCACATGGCTCTGAGTTATAAATAGTGTTTGACAGGTAGAATAAAAACATTTATGCCTATTTCCCGCATAATTATTTATACGATTTACTGCTGAGTATCTATTGGATAGAAACGGTTTTAATACACACGAAATTTTATTAATTTTACACAGAATGTTGCGTGTTTATAAACTAATCAGTATTTCAAAAAAGTTCAGTTATTAAGAGTTACTTTATAACTCAAAGATTTCAACTTACATCTAATAGTTTTGTTGATTTCACATAACACGTTTAATTAATTAACCTCTCTTGAACACAGGAACATATTATTCGTATTCGAGTTTAATGCTCGTTGTAATTAGGTGGGATGTTCTACCTGACTGTAAATTTAAATTGGTTTCCATGAATTTCTCGCTGAATTAAGCAAAATTTCATACTTCGCGTGATATTAATTTGTTAGTAAACTTGTTGTTTAGGTTTCTAAGTAAATGATATATTCATGTGGGTTAGAAATATATTTTTGAACCAAAAATCGGTTTTCAGATTAATAAGACATACAAACTCGTTCCATAAATAATTGTGACCTCAATTATTTGCTTACCAAAATGGGGTGAGCCTTGAATTTTTTACCTATTTATCCTGAATACTCAAAAAATAAACATTTCAACAGATATTAGGTAAGCTACTTATTTTTGAATTCTAATATACTAAATAGGTCGCTCTAGGTTAACAAACTTTCAATTATTATAGCTATACTATGTCTCAAACACTAATTTATATAAGTAACACCCGAAATAATACAGATGTAGGTAAATTACTTACTTAAAATTTCTAGACTAGAGAAGTGAACACGTGTAACGAAGCGCAGATTGTTAACACAATCGCACAGTTTAATTTTGCACTTAGAAAACAATTTACTTCGATTATTTTGGTACAGAAGGAAATAATTCAATCGAGTGCTCAGAATGCTTGTCTAATGCAACTTTAATATTTATGCTTAACAAACAAAGGTATTAAGTTTACTTAGCAATATTGGCAGTACATTGCGTTTGATATTTCCTCAATAGCAATTGTAGAAAAATTGAGTTATATACGAGTGTACCATATTTTACAAGCCGCCATTATCTTTTATTTTATCTTATAGGAAATTTACTACTATTTAATCACATAAAAACTGACTGTACCTACTGTGTGACAATTGCCAGAAGATGGTTGCGACAACCGGGTCCAAATTTTTCAATAGCCATCTGGTGTATGCAATCATCAGAATTTTTTAAATTATTGATTGAATTACACAGTTCTTTTTGAATCTTGGCTAGATTGAAGCTGTGTAAATAACGAAAACCAATATTGAGTCACCAGATCTTAGTCTGAGAAGTAAAAAAAATATACCAATATTGGAGCATTATACTGAGCAGAAGTTTAGAAAATAAAGATTCAAGGGACAATATTTACACGCGCCGCACGCGCAATATTTTTCGACTTCTTAGAATAAAAGATTATATTACGCGCGACAATGAACTTTTATTCTAAGAAGTCCAAGTATTAAAAAACAGCCTCATTGTTTTTCATAACATTTCATTTCACAAATATTTATAATAGTATAATATATATATATACCGCAATGGCTGCTAAAATGTACTCACATTTTCGCAAAAGACTCCTACAATACTACAACTGCATCCCATTGCGCTTCAGAACTTCGAATTCATTCCTGATGTGTCGTTTACGTTTAAAACTATATGATCTTTGAAATACGTCTTTGGGGAATCACATTCTTGGCAACTTATTTAAATGTTTTATAATTCAACAAATGGTTGCGAGCGATTGAAACATATTAATATTAAGAACTACATTGTGTTTTTAATAAATAACAATAATTAAGAGGAACAGGAAAAAAACCGTTGTTTACGATATTTTTTAGTAAATACATACATGGTTGTATTGCAAAGGAATGGAGACGGACATTAATTCAGCAAAAATTTTGAATATTGCAATAAAACGGCGCTGTTATTTTGGTTTTTTTATTAGTCGACTATCATTTCTTGATTGACATGTTGGTGACAGCTCACCAATTTTTATTAATGCCAGATGTTTGACACATTTCAATGTCATTCAATTTTAAAAAAAATAATATTCCCGAAATTCGAACTGTGTCAGCTGTTTTCAAAAACATTATCTTTCGACGATGTTGTGTCAGAAATCTCAAACAATAAATTCATGAAATTTGTTGTTTAGATATTAACTGAGTATTTATAAACTTTGAATCATCAAAAAAATTTTGTTAAAAATGTTATACATAATCTTATATACAAAAAAGTTTTTTCTTTGCCATCTTGCTTTAAAAAAAGTGAAAATTTTAAAAAAATTGTTGAAATTCATATTTCGACAACGCGTAAAGAAAATTTTGTTTACCTTTAACGTAACAAGTATGCTTAACATCGTCTGATAAAATGACAAATTCCCTCTACCGTTTTTGCTACGGTGTTTGTTTCCTTGTGATGATTTCTTTTATGATTAGAGGAAACAAAAATTGATCAAATGAAATGTGTACTTTGTTCATTTTCCTTGTACATAGTTAAATTATATTTTTAAATAACTTTCTAGGAAGTTCATAACATAGATATTAATTATATACATTCATAACATAAGAGTTCATAACATTATTGTAATAAACGATTAAAGACTTTTATAGTGTTGTACTATTAGGAGTTGTCGGTATAGTCATTAATTTTAATTTATTCTCTAAAGTGTAACAAATATATGTCATCCTCTTAAATTGTTTTGAGGTAAACCTTAACAAGTGGAAAGGGAAATAAAGTTTACGGCCAAGCTGAAATACAGCTAGTTCAACCGCCTTAAAACCTCTATGATTTAATTAGAGAAACCGCAGACACAAAATGAGTTTTTGCATGTTTATAAAACATCTCTAATTTTTTGAATATATGACAAATAAAGATTATTTTGTTATTGACATTTATATTGGCTTTAAACAAGTACCAAAAATTGATTTATATAAAAAAAGTTTCCTGAGGCAATAGCATCGTTAAAAACCAATGAAAAAGTAATATAAATTAAATTATATAAAAGTACAATTTTAAACAAAAAAATTGACCGAGTTCAAACAACATATAACAACAACAACAACAACAACAACGTGCACTTTGCAAGAAACTACATCGAGATTTCTGCCATTGCATTTTAAATCTCTAATATATTTTAAGGTATTCATTAAATCAAAATGTCGTGCATGACACGTTTTACGCACATACTATGAAGAATTTTAAATGCATTAAATTTCTATACAAACTTACTTATACTTACTAGGGGTAATTTACCCTTAATATGCATTGAATATGCCCCATTGCAATTTTTAACAATATTTTACATTAAAACGGTTATAGTAGGTTATTTTTAAAACAAAAATACATGTGCGCGTGGACTTTGTTATAGAACATTTTAAGAAGTACAATGATGTAAAATATACTTTGAGTCCCGGTTTTAGCAATGGTTGTAATTTTATCGCACGAAGTTGTGATTTTTGGTGCCGATTTCTTTTTCATTTTTTAACAATATTTTAAAATTATTAACAAAATGGGACTAAATGATGAGAAGCGGAGCAACGAAGTAACATTCCGCTTTAGTACAAAAAAGGTATTACAAACAACAAAATTTTACGCCTTTATGATTATTTTAATCAATATGCAAGTGTAATAGTTGAATATTAGATATTGGTACTTGAATTTAAACTCATTCAGTTTGTTTTAATAGAAAATATTTTATTTTGAGCATTGTATGCTGTGTATACTAATACTATGCAAGATGCTGCAGCAAAACTTTCGAAACATTTAACTACATGCGAGTTCTGAAAGGAGTTGATAACATACTTAAGTTGAATAAGAATACTTTTTATAAAATACTCGTAGATAAAAAAGCTGTAAAGAAGCTTCTACATTTTTATTAAATAAGTAATAACGAAAATTTTTTGCTCATGTATGCAAATAAATAAAATTTGAGTGACTGTTTATAATTTCAAAATAACAGTTTTTACTAAGTATATTGTAGTATGTAACTGATACATATAAAAAAAACAATTTTTTTGGCTACCCTCTGAAATGGCTGGTAACTTTGTCAGGACATTCATCACAAGCTAATGTAAGTGTAAAGAAAAATGACTACGGTGACTTTATAAAAATATTTTTTTTTACGGATGACTCACGTTGGTGGAGTTAACCGCTACAACCCGGCGGGTTCGAGGGCTGTGCAACTTAAAGTGTGCACAGACTTCACCTCTATTCTGTGGCTTAGCTCCGAGGGACCCCTGAAGGGGGACCTCGGCTCGGGCTGCCACTTATTTATCCCGTGAGCAGGCTTGATCGAGGGTGCCCAAGAGCCCCCCCGAACAGGTTCTCCCCCCGAACAGGTTCTCCCCCCGAACAGGTTCTCCCCCCGAACAGGTTCTCGCCCCCCCGAACAGGTTCTCGCTTTGTCGTAGCGGTGGGGCTCAGTACCTGCGGCTTGGGTCAGCCGCGGGGAAGCTAAGAGGAACCTGGCCGGCCTGAGGTGTAAGGCCGGCCGTGGAGGAGGCTGCTCCAAGCGGGCTGAACAAGCCCGCTTTGGATGCGCCTTTAGAGGGTGCGAGGGACGGGTTGCAGGAGGTAGACGTGCCGCCCTTCCTGTCCCTCGCAAACAGGGTGGAGTCGCGGGGGAAGAGGAGTGTCGGTATTCCTATCCTCCGCGACTCGGCGGGGCCGCACCGCTGATGCGGTGTGGAGGGGCCGTGGGAGGAGGGGACATTCGGCATGGTGTCGTCGATCTCTCCTCCTTCTGCGGCCGAAATGGAGCTAGCGGCGGAGCTTAACATCCGGGCCGCCGCTGGGGGCTGGGAGTATCGTCCCTGTGTGGACTGGGAACTCTTGGCTCCCATGGTCTGAGAACAGACTCGGGGAGTCTGTTACCTTACTACAGGGGCCGAGACGAAGGGCGCGCAAGTTCCGACGCGCCCAGAGGGAGGCAGATGGCCGTAAGGCCGAGATGGGGCTGCTTCGGCGGCCAGCGCCGGTGGGGTTGCAGATGGGTGCAAAACGTTCCTGTGACCCCACCCTAATGGCGTCAGGAAGGAACAACGTGGTGGTTTTAGTCGGTGCGAGTCCGACATAACCCGTCTTTGCCCCCGCGAGGACGGGTATGCGTAGCATTTTCCCCACGGAAAAAAAAGGGTGCCCAAGAGGGCCGAGCCTCGGCTCGATAGGTTACTTTAGGACTTATTAGTGAGAAGTTAATAACCGCCCTATCTGGCTGGTGAGAATCGGTCAGGTACGTGCCGATATCTGTTATACGGTGTATTCGTTTGCCCTCGACGGGGAGGACAAGATGTGTTGCGTGTTTATGAGTTAAAACGTGCTTGCATCGATCGTAATCTCATCGTCCGGATCTGTAATCGCGTTTTGCGCTCTTCGGTTAATGTCGTTTTTACCTAATACTTTTGTTGGTTCGTAAGCGGCGGCGCTCCGAACTAGTTCGTTTGGATGTTGCAAAGCCGAGTCGAAATATCGTGAAGCTGCTTGTTTTAAGTACTGTTGAATGGTTGGCAATTTCAGATCCAGGTGCAGGTCAATGTTGCGCAGGTAATACGGTGCACCAGTGGCCCTGCGCATGAATCTGTTTTGCAGGACTTGAAGTTTTTCAATGTGTGTTCGTTTTGCATGAGCAAAGACGGGACCGGCGTATGTTACATTTGGACGTATAAAATTGGTCTTGTTCAGCAACACCTTATTGCGCAGAGATAACTTGCTTTTTGGATTGCTTAATGGGAAGAGTCGACCTGGGACGTAGGCCGCTCTGTTTTTGACCCGCGTAATGTGCGGGCCGAATGTTAGGAATTTATCTAAGATTACCCCGAGGTATTTGGTCTGTTTGACCCAAGGGATAGGGCAATCTAGGAGTCGGACATTGGAAGGAAGCATGGCGTGAACGCGACGAAGACCATGCTGCGAATGGCCGCGCTTTTGGAAGGATTAATTTCTATTCTCCATTTCCGGAACCATACCCCTAGGATATTGGCCGCTGGTTGGAGTCTTTGACTAGCAAAGATTGGACATCTACTGGTTGAATATATGCAGGTATCATAAGGCGGTGTCTACAAGACGCTGCTGTGGGATATCATTAGTTTATAAAGTGAACAGGACTGGGCCTCATACGGAGCCTTGGGGTACGCCGGCACGGACCGGTCGAGGTAGTGATTTAGTTCCCTCTACGCGGTATCGGAACGTTGGATTCCTGAGGAAGTCTCGTATGATGAGTACGAGACGGTCAGGCACGCCGAGCTTATACAACTTGTGCCCTTCGTGTCATACTTTATCGAACGCCTTCACCACGTCGAGGAAAAGCGCTCCCGTGTGATGGCCTCGTATTAAGCTGGCTTTAATTTTCTCCGCGATGCGGTGAATTTGATTTGTGCATGAGTGCTTGGCTTGAAAGCTGAAATGAATGGGGGTAGAGAGCCCTTTAGATTTCATAAAATCTAATAAGCGGGCTTGGACAAGACGTCCATAGATTTTTCCAAAACCATTGAGGAGGCTAATTGGACGATAGGAACTGAGAAGTGAAGGTAGTTTGTCGGGTTTGAGGAACCCTATAACTTCAGCATCCTTCCAAGTGTTTGGGAAAATACCCTTGGAAAGAGCTGCGTTATAAATTAGGACTAGAAAGTTAATTAAACATTCCGGTAAGATTTTAATGACGCGGTTGCTTATGCCGTCGGTGCGGGGGCTTTCCGCGGTTTGAGATTTTTGATAATCGACTTGACTTCGCTTTCGGTTACCGGTGAAGTTAAATCGCGAGGAGGAAGTTGGGTCAATCAATCGACCTCGCTCTCCACCTTTTGGCGGTGAGCGGCGTCGATCGGTTGACTGCTTGGTGTGCATTGGGCCTCGAGGCTGCCGGCTAGACATTCGGCTTTTTCTTCATTGAGAAACGCTAAAGGAGCCTGCCACCGTAGCCTAGTGGTATGGGCGTGTACTTTAGAAACCGGAGGTCGTGGGTTCGAATCCTGCGGGGACGCAACAAATTTTCATTGTTGTTTCCTAGTTGGTTAGGGCAATTTGGGCCGATCACCCAATTGTCTGAAAAGTAAGATGATCCATGCGTCGGATGGGCATGTAAAAAGTCGGTCCACCCACCAATCTGCATCGAACCAGCGTGGCGGGATACGGTCCAAAAAACTCACTGATGGATGGAGGGATGTATTAGGGGAGGCCTATGTCCAGCAGTGGACCATCACAGATTGCTGATTGAACTAATAGAAAAATATTCTGGATGATAATCGTAATTGAATCGTTAAGACAAGTTTTTTCAAGTGTGGTGACAATTAATGTAATAATTGTGACTTCATTATTATAAATAATTGCTTTTATTATTTTATTTTGGTTCTAAAGTAATTTATTATTATAACTTTTGTACTGCAATATTAATTAAATAGTTATACATATATTTTCTTTTACGAAATTAACAATATTTCTCCATGCTTCTATGTCCATTAATGACCTCTTAAAAAATACAACTTTTGAGTTAAATATTTCTTTTTTTTTGTATACATCGCTCCTGTTCCCCCTTTTTTAAGTTAAATCAGCACAGTATGAGTTTTTATAATTGTACATGAAGGAACTGTTCTTCATTTTCATTTTTTTTTCAAAATGCTGACATTTAAAAAAAAAAATACATAACTTTTTACTTAGTTCCGCGTTTAAAAATATATACGATTTGAAAATAAATGTTGTACCAAAGCTTGCGTCAGTGCTACAACTACTGTGAATTTGAAACTATCTTAGTAAAAGTCAAAGCTTAACTTGGATAAAGTCGATAAATGGAACTAATTGAAGAATCGTAAGAAAGAGAAGCTATTATTATTTGTCCTAAATTTCTATTAACAGCCCAATAGACTGTAAATAAACGAGATGTTAATCTAATATTACCTGCACTTTACTCTCTCTATTTTACTCAGTCAATGTTTTTTCCGATTAGTAAGTATTCGATGCGTAATTCATCTTGCTGTCTTACTAATTATTTTTATTAATATTTCTTTTTTCATTTGTTTTTGTCTCCTGTAGTTAAATGAGGACTACCTCAAAACGATGTTTATAATACTAAAACTGTTGTATTTTTTATTAGATTGGCATTTATTACCTTATGATTCTTCTTCTAAAAAAAACAAGTTTTTGAATTTAAATACTTTACATTATTTTATAATCCTCACATCACGTAAAAATTACTGAGCCCAACCATTTGCTTGATAAAAACTAACACTTTTAGTCTAAAAAATAACAACAACATAATCACTCTCAAGCACTATTAACTTAAACTTATATCTTTAAAACTGGTAACGGTAGCCATAGCATACTATTTTGCTATTAATATAATTACTGAAGCAGTTATTTACTAAACAGCTACTTGCTACATTTTATTATGAAATTAAGTGTTAAAATTATTAAGTGAAAATGAACAACACAGTAAACAACAATTATATCTATAAAAAGTAAAACAAGTAAAATTTAAACAAAGGTATATGACTGACTTCGAAATCAAACCGCGTTTAACTATTAACCGCAATATAAGCCTGTAATAGTCCACTGCTGGACATAGGCCTCCCCTAACACACCCCTATCCATTAGGGAGTTTTGGACCGTATCCCACTACGCTGGTCCAATGCGGGTTGATGGGTGGACCGACTTTTTACATGCCCATCCGACGCATGGATCATCTTACTTTTCAGACAATTGATCAGCCCAAAGTTCCCTAACCAACTAGGAAACAGCAATGAAAATTTGTTGAGTCCCCACAGGATTCGAACCCACGACCTCCGGTTTCTAAAGCACATGCCCATACCACTAGGCTACAGAGGCAGTTAAAATTAGGTAATATAAAAAAAATACCTTCATGTCAGAAATCGGTTAAATATTTATAACTTGCACTAGAAAATCTAAGTGACATAACCGAAAGGACACATTATAACAGTTTATAACTTAAAACTTATAACGAAATTATATTTGGCTTCAGTTCCTTAATAACCTCTGAATTATTTATTTAAATTTTAACAATTTAGAAGAATAACTTTTATTATTTAAAAGTAATTTTACGAGATTTTTGTGGCGTGGTTTTTTGTTATGTATATATACTTTTTTTTTAATGTGGGACTTAATTGTTTTTCACCAACGGCTTTATCTTAAGCCTCTCCAGAAAATAGTTTCTGTCAAGTAATTGTTTAATTTTTCAAAAAGGAACCATGTTTAAAGCTCTGGCGTGAGCTCAAAGCTCTTAGCGTATTAAGTCTTTGTGCCTGTAAAAGTCGGGCGTCACTTGACTCACAAATATTACTTCATTCATCACAAAGCTTTCGTCGTATTTTTTCATGTTCGCAATGCGACAAGAGAAAACGCAGATTGCACCATTTTCTTCGTAAGGAATAAATAAAAAAACATTACTCTGTACTCTAGTTAAAAAATAATGGTAGTAATAATTTTATTGAATGCAGCAAAGTCTTCACAACAGTATAACAATAAAATATAGATTTAGAACAATGTTAGTCAGTAATTTAATTCATTTTAGTAGCAGTAAAACTCTGCGTCCGCCAACTCTACTATAAGGGTCGGATGTGGTGATAAAAGTCGTCGGTGCGACACTTGCTTCACATTTACATGATCATCACAATCGCATTTCTCAAAGTTCAAAGTCAAAAGCAGAATATCTTTATTTAATAGGAATAAATAAAAACTTTCTTATTGAAATATGTCAAATAATCTACCGGTTCGGAATTGCAGAGCCTCTGAGCTGAGAAAACAAGCTAAAATAGAGCCTTTTACAATTTAATTTAAACTTTTGTTAGCATAATAACCTTGCCCTTTTACGTGACTGTTAAAATAGCTGTAGAAACTGTTTATTACTGGTGTGGTATCTATCAAGTAGTCATTACAAAATAATATTCTACAACCTCCTTAAACTTTTTAAATTTTTTCAGATAAAAGCTAACGTTTTCTGGATTTGATTGTAGAAGAATCATTGTCCCATGAAAGATTTTATTTTCTTCGGACTAGTTTTTGGAAGAACATAATTATGCTTAATCTAGTATTTATATTATGTGTCACAATGTTTTACAAAATGATTTTTATGTTTATGAACATACATAATATTTTCAAATATGTATTGAGAAAAAGCAGTAATAACATTGATTTCTGTAAACATTTTTCTCAGCGATCTTCGATTCTTTGATAGCAAGTATAGCTTTCAATCGCTCCTTTTGAATTATGAAAATAGTATTAATTCAGCTGCGTTTCCACGTAGAATGCATAAGACATTATACGTAAAAATAACTAAAATATACTAAACGGGCATGTCTCAACATCGGTTAGTTGTCTAATTTTTGACTGCATAAGCCTGAGCTAAGTTTACTCGCCGATCAGTAATATGAGGGCCTCATTGCAGTTTAGAATCTATTGTGATGCCGAGAAATACAGTGGAATTTACATGATCTAGCGCTTCTCCATCTACGACCACATCACACCCTCATCACCATCAGCCTGTGTTAGTCCACCGGTGGATATATGCCTCCCCTATATGTATTATAACGTAGGCAATGGCCTTTGTCTATCTCTTAAGTTTTAGCCAGCGTTTGCAAGTTAATCGCACGAGGTTGTGACTTTTAACGCCTAAATTAGGTAATACATACATCATCAGCCTGTAATAGTCCACTGCTGGACATAGGCTTCCCTAACACACCCCTCTCCATTAGTTGAATTTTTGGACCGTATCCCAACACGCTGGTCCAATGCGAGTTGTTGGTAAGACCTACTTTTCCGTTCCCATCGCGTGCATGAATCATCTTAATTCACAGATAATTGGGTGATCGGCCCAAATTGTCCTAACCAATCTGAAAACAACGAAAACACAACAGCAAGGGCCAATACCGCTTACCCACGGATGCGGTAAACTGTATTATTTTTATAATTCTGATATTCCTTAATAAATAAAACATGTTTATTTTAAACACACCTCATCAAAACACAGTTATTAGTAACTATGATTTGAGATTATTTTAGATTCAAAGATTTATTTTTTAATATATTTTTTTTTCAAGGCTCCTTTTGCATGTTATTTTATTGTTATTCCATCCATTCGCCATATATGTAGTGCAATTCAATGGCTACGGTCCAATTTGCAATTGACGCTTACAAACGTGAACGAGATTGTTCTGCTATTGAGGAAATTCTAAAACTGTATTAGAAGTTCCCTTTGTCACATCTTTTTAAAGGTGTGCTAATAATTTATGTTCGAAGTAAGTTATGCTTGTAAACTCCTGAGGATTGCAGATATATAGAAAAATATATTAGACTATACATAATAATATAAAAAATATATATGAATCATTTTACGGCGTATTCCTTTTTTATCGTTTTTAAAAAGTACGTCATATATATACAAAAACTTTACTCGATTCTATGTAAACGTATTTGGAACCAATTTAAGATTTCGAGTAAGATAAAACACACCACTTAATTACGCGGGGCGTTGAATACTAATTTTTAATTTTGATAAAAAAGAAAAACAGCTTTCTGCATATTTTTTCATCATAGAAAATCTATCATCAAATTGATAAACTATAAAGTTGTATACTATTTCGAATTTCCTATAAGTTATTAATAATTATCTTTACGGTGCCAAACGAGCTTAGACGGGGCTTACAAAAAGTGCAAAAAAAGTTATAAAACAATGTTTTGGAAATTTTCGATATTTTTGGAAAGTTGGTCACAGAAGTCTGTTTGTTTCAATGATATTGATAAGTGCAAAATAAAAATTGCACGATAATAAACATAAGATTTACCACTGCTTGTATTTCTTATAATAGTAATAAATAAAACATAAATTTGTAACCATAAATCAGATTAATTGAATTTAAAGCCACACTATTTCTAGAAACATCATTGTAAAGTTTATTATGAATAAAGCTATATTTGCTTCGCTAAATTTCTCGGTATCTTACTTTAGTGTCAAGGAAAAGTTAACGTTCTCTGTGAAAACTTCGATATTGGTAGAAACTTTGCCTCCGCATATGAGAAAGTTTTCAGACTTTTAAAGATTATTTATTGAATATACGGTAAACGTTGTTATTGACAATCGATATGTATAGCTGAATAAAACTTTACTACTGACATCATTTTCTTTTTACCTTTTTTTAATTACTAACCAAATGTTTTCTAACTATATATGCAATAACTTTTAATTTTTTTTCAGACTTTAACTGTCTATATATCCAAACCCTGTAATATATTTTTTTCATATGATAGATTTTGTATCAAAGGATTCTAAATAAAATAACATTTACAAAACTACAACTTGTAACTTTTACTAATGTGTGTGAAAATACGATTTTATTTATTTTGTATTCTATTGTTAGTTCATTTTTTAAAGATCTTTATTGTTTTAATTTAGAAATGCAATAGCACCTTACGTCAAATAAAAAAAATTAATGTAAAACATAAATCTAAAAACCTATTTCGCTGTTACATGAAGAGAAGCTTAGGCAGTCACCGATCTTCTCGATTCGGATCTGTTTTACCGTCATTAGTCAGATAGAAAAACAGTTTCCATTCTCTAGTTGCCTCTTTGTCTTTTTTTTGCTTATGCATAAAAATCTTGTTTTTTACATATAACGTTTTGTTTTATATTCATGTTAAGTGATGAATATAATTAAAATAATGCACAAATACAAATAACTGGTTTCCTCTTTTACGTCATAGAATCATCTAACATATCATCAAATTTATAAATAACAAATACATAGTAAATATATATTTTTAAATAAAAAAAGAAATATTTTGATAAAGCTAAACATTTTTCCAAGCCTGTTTTCTCCTCTTAGAAGAAATCCAGTTCATAGATCTAGCTGTGTCTGAAAAACTAAACTTTCCAAACCTAAACCTTCTATTAACTTCGCTATGTCACGTTAAATATACTAGAGGTGTCTACAGTCTTATAAAAAAAAATAATTGCCATATAAATTCCAAAGAAGTTTCCTATTTTCAATAAGTACAAAAATTTTTCATTGTTCTCGGCATCTTTGTCAGAATTAACTATTGATAGTTACATCGTTACTCATGAAAATCAAACGGTATCTGTAAAAATTGTTACAACAATTTTTTTTGTGGTCCCCAATTTCCACCGTTATTAATGAGTTAACGACTAATTAACACACGACTAAAGTTAGAGCATATTAGAACTTTATTTCTATTAAATAATTTTTGTTAGTACCGAACAGAAGCAAAATATGTATGAAAAGTAAAAAAATAATAGTTTGTTTTAATGGTGGCTTTTATAGTAGGTATTTAAAAACAACGGTTTGAATAATACGAATGTAGTTTTCAAGCTGACACGTTCTTTCTGTTATTCTTTATTAGAAAAATTTATGTGGACCAAACAAATTATATAAAGACAAATACTTAAGCAGAGTTGTTAGCTTTTTTGCAATACTTTTTTCAACAGCAAATTTAATTTAAAAAAAGAAATACCTTATTATCTACAAAAGACGGTGTTGATTGTTTTACTTATGATGATGTCTATTCCACGATACCTAATGTTGTTGTAAAGTTTGAGTTAATTATCGGTTGTTTCTAGCAATTTGTCGCTTTATTCACTATAGATAATATCAGTTCACGCTATCATAGTCTTTTTTTTTCTTTATCATAGTCTTTTTTTACTTTTAAATTTCTTTACGTAATTTATTAAAGTCTTACACAATTGTGAAACCACGTTTGAATAAATGATGCGTCTTCAGCAGCAAAACTTTCTTCAAGATCAGGGGAGGCCTAGACAAGCGACACGTAAGTGAATTCTCATGTTCAAAATATAGTTTTCGCTATTTTTTCGTTTGTTGTATAAATTCTATTACAAGCACTTCACAGTAGCTGCAGGCTTCCAAGGTTCTAACTATTTTATACAGTATAGCTGGGATTTTAGGAGAAATACACAATGTACTGGTGTCGAATAGATGTAAAATGGGCAATTAAGAAAATAATTAAATTATAAAATAGCTATACGCTAGATTGTGTATTTGATTTTTCATTTCAGGATGTGTTGCTCTACTATTCTTTAATTACTGTCAAATATTAAACATTGTTTCGAAATATAAAGTTGTGTTTCTAAACCCAATACAATTATTAATTACTGATACAGATATATTTTTATCAACATATTCTAATGAACACAAAAACTGTAAAAATTTTATGTACCATTATTTTTTTCAAAAGCAACCAATCATTTTTATACGTGTTTAATCATGGGGCCTATAAATATTGCTTCATATTTTCTGAACGGAATCGCAAACTTGATTAAAAATGTTATGTTTGCTATAAATAAAAGACATTTTCTTAAGTTAATTAAGTAGAATTTTAAATAGACCATGTTCGTATTTTCACCTTAAATAAATTTAGTTTTTTTTTTTATTTTCGTTTCGTTGCAAAATTAAAATACATTTAGGTGGAATAGCTTGTTTTTGTGGTATATATTGTCACTGAAGTTTACTCTACATAAAACTCAACACAAAATTTAAGTAACTGATAATAAGACTTGCGATGCTTATAGAATTTTAATATTTTAAAAATAATTTATTATCCGTGCGTATGATTCGCATTTTTGTACATTATTGATTTGTAACTTAAAACACAAACTTTGATTTTTAAACTGAATGGTTATTACAAAAAAAATTCATAATCGCTAGGTAGTTTTTAGATTTTGTTTTAAAATTTTTTATTATAAATATCTTTTTGTATTAGCTACAATTTTAAAATGAGAAAAGGTTTATTAAAGAAGGAACCATTTAACGACTCCAGCGTCAGCTCAATCCTCTTAATGTATGAGTCTTTGTCCCTGCAAAAATCGAGCGTCTCTTGACTTACAAATATTACTTCATTCGTTATAAAGCTTTTGCTGAGTTTTTTTTTTTGCTTTAGCGTATAACACAAAGAAGAAAGAAAAAGAGAGTACAATTTCTTGAATTTTTAATAATGAAACGCCTTTGAGAGCTTCTTTAGAATCTTTCAGAATTAAATTTAATTTAAATCTTGTTACTGTTTCTTCGATATGTATGGGTACAGGTTACTCGAGATCATTTAATTTGGTTTCAGCGTATAGACAAATTTTTGTTAATGTTTGTTAATGTAGTTAATGTTTCCCTTTTATTACACTTAATTGATGTTTATAAGCAGTTTATGTCCAGTAATTATATATATATATATATGAATATATATATCTGGGTCAATTCGTCTCCTTTCATACCAGGCAGGAAAAATCTCGCCGCATAGACACGCCTGGAGGGTTTTGGTCCATGAAAGAACCTTATAAAGGTGTTCTTCCTATAAAGTTTAAACGGAACTTATGGATATAAGATTATTTCCGTTCTAACTTATGCTCCAAACTGGTCTTTGACCAATAGGAAGTGCTCTGAGTGATTACCCAAAGAACTATGGAAGAGTACTCATGCAAGGCAACAAACTCACAGACCATATTAGAATGCCGATCCGTCAATCACACAATTGCAGACGTGACAAAAGCCAGCACTTAAATGGGACTATGCTGCCATATCTGTCGGTGTCTGACTAAAATATACCTTTTGGACCCTAAAATAAAGACGGCGTGCCGGCCTAGGTAAAAGATGGTGGGACGAACTGGATAAATTTGAGAAAGACTGGATTTCCATGAGTAGCAAAACAAAAAGAATGGTCACAGCGAAGAGAGACCTTTGCCCAGCAGTGGGACGCGAATAGCTAAAGGAAAAAAAATGAATATATCAAAAAAAGAGATAAATAAACGCCACCTACTTTTAAACAGTTTTACTTAAATACTAAATTTACACGACAAGTGTGTGCCAAGATATGGTTCTCTAAAACATGTTCCGTTATATATTTATGTAAAAACTACGTTTACATGCACAATTTTGTTATTATTATTACCGATTGTTACTTAATTTGCTGAAAAGATTTCAAATCGTATCGATCTATGATCAAATATGTTATAAATTTCATTTCCTATGGCTAGAAAGCATATTTAAGCTACAAAATTAAATTAGATAAAACATTCGATTCTAAGGTTCCACATATTATTGTTAAAAATTGAGGTCACTACAAAGATCAACTGCGTAGTCAATTTGCATTCGGAATAAATTTTATAAACAGATTAATGGAGTAGGAAATAGAGGATTTAAAAATTAAAACCAGAGTACGAACGTCGCCGTTATTTTTACATTTTTGGGTACCAGAACCTTTGTTTAACCCAGAATTTAAAAAGTTATATTATTCTTAGGTCCAAGCCCCAAGAATAATATATTTTTGTGAAAGATATTTAAACCGGATCGTATTTAAAGCCAAAACAAACAATCCATAATATAAAAAAATTTCATTCATCGCATATATTATAATTGTCCCTAAAACCTTTAGTTGATATTAATTGAAATAACAGAGTGAGTATACAGACATTGAACAAAGGTCCCAGCGCAATACCATGTATAGAAATAAATATTCGACTAAAGCAATTTGACGACCCCACAGGAAATTTAAAGAAAAAGTTTACAGGTCAATTTTAAACAACAACCAAAAACTTTACGTAATCTACAAAATAAAATTATGTCTTTCTTTTAATTTTAAAGTTGGGAGGGACGTCTGGGGTGGACCACCACGGGGGCTATTTCTGCCCAAAGCAATAGCGTAAAAATCTACTGTGTTCCGGTTAGAAGGTTAAACTTATCGGTGGTAGGTCCCCTTTTTACAGGAGACCGTCTGGGTGGGTACCACCGCGGTCCCTATTTCTGCTGCGAAGCAGTAGTGTGAAAATCACTGTTGTGTTCTGGTTTGAAGGGCACCGTAGCCAGCGTATTTACTGGGACGAGCGTATTTATTAAACGAGACTTAACACCCTATGTCTCACGGTAAGCAGCGCGTTTGCGATACCACTGGTATTGACAATGTCTTTGGGCGTTGGTGACCACTTCCCCTCAGGTGGCCCGGCTGCTCGTCTGCCTGCGTATGCTGCACCCTATCCAGTATGGTAACTGTGTAAACTAGGCGTAAAATTGTACGTCTTAGAGTGGCGAGCGGACTTATGGCGTCAGAAGCTACTTTTCTACTGAGGCAGACGTGTCACTTATGTTATTAGGTGAGAAAGTATTTGTCGTCTCATCACTACACTAATTGAATTAAAAATATGTATACGTATGTTAAAACTAGTTTTTAACAAAATTTAATAAGGTATTTTACTAAAAGTTATAGTTACTTGCAAAACAAAGAACATTTTGTATTTAATTAATTAGTTTATAAGTTAATAATAAAATGAGTCACTATTAATACAAACAAGGGTAAAAGTCAGACCTTCAAGTGTCGTGTTCTCCTTAAGTCACGTCAAAAGTTAAGTCTATCGTTAAAAATATTAATTTAGATGAGTAACATTAATTTTACTAAATGTTTGGATTTATAAGCAAAGTACTAAAATGAATACCTTAACAATTATGTTATTAATTTAGACTGCATTTATCTAATTAAACATAACCAACGTTGTAAGAAAATAAGCAACCCCTAAAAATTTTGACAACCTCACATATAGATACAGTGAGAAATTATTTTCCATAGGAAAAACTCGCACCTTCATCGGAATACGATGACACCCGAAGTGTCAATGTGTGATTGTATTAAATAAGTGACATTTTATATTCATCGATATGAAACTTTATTGCTTAGTGCCAAATGTCCAGCATATTCTTGGAACTTTTATGTTGTTCAGCAAAAGAGACTGACAATATAGTTGAACATTAAAAACTACTGGAGGTAGACAATGCTTATTTCGTCTTTTTCAATATTTAATATATTATAAAAAAAAAATTGGAATAAATTCTACTATTATATCAAGATTATTAAAATGGAAGCTATAAAAACATTTTAAAACAAATCAAACGACATAGAATTGATAATTAATATGACAGTATGTCCTAACACAGCCGCAAATTGGTTACGCAAGAATCGTCCTTCCTCTTCTTACTATACGCTCCTTTTTCCTTTAATTTTCTAACCTCGATAAGAAGAGGTATAAGGTAAATACTTCGTGACGCGGATGGCGGCCAGCGCGCCGCTGTCGACATCGCCTTCGGGCGTTCCTACGCAGCGCATCATATTTCAAGTGACGTGAATGGCCAACGCTCCGTTCTAATAGATTTAAGTTTACCGCGAACCCCAACCGCATCAACAACGACGCCTGCAGCTGTGCCGCCATCATACGAGTATTTATCGCAATTCCAATCCGGCTTCATAACCACGTTGTCCGAACCGGATTACGCAAATGGTCCTTCGAACCGCATCCTCGCTTCTGGTCCTTAAATAGGATCTACCATATCGCCGTCACTCGAGCTAGTTGGTCCAATCAAATTGGCTGACGAAACTTGAGTGACCGCGCGCCCGCGCACACTAGTAAGTTTTACAATAAGGTTGTTTATTGACTGTGGTAATTTATGGACTGTTATACTTAAGACTCCGCCCTGTTTCAATCTGTCTAACAGTCACAAGGATGAATATGGATTTTTTCATGTCACAACAACAAGTGAATTGTTGGTAAGATAATCCTAAAAATTAACCTTATATGAAACTAAATAAACTATGTAATAATCTGCACTTACCTTACACTCTTTTTATTGATGATCAAAATTTTATTCGTTTACAAATAAACATTTTCATATTTGTTGTTGTTTAAGTTATTATTTGTATTATTAATAGCTCTCACAAACCAATCTCTGGAACCGCAATGTTCCGGTGCATAGTGGAGTTTACTATAGCTTTACAAACTGTAGAATTTTATGTTATGCTGCCGGAAAACTATTTTTCGAAATTGTTGTTTTCTGGAAAAACCCAACTGCCTTAAAAGTAAAAGGAAAGTGCGATGGATGGACATCTAGAACGACGGTCTCGATTACGGCATCAAATTTGTTGACGAATACTCTATCTATCCAACAAATAACGCTAACAACATTTTCTATTTCTAAATACATTCATATTGACTATAACATTAAAGTTATTTTAAATAAAGCTTTATTTGCGTTGTTAAATTCCTGACGGTATCTTACTATAGCATCACTGAAAAGTTAACGTTTACGGAGAGAACTTCGATATTGGAACAAAGTTTTGCTTAGCGCGGCCAAAGTTTTTAAATCTTTTAAATAGTATTTCTTGAAATGAGCAACAAAATAGTTCTTAGCACAGCTTGCGTACAACGTAATATAACTCCTTGTTTACTTTTAATTATCCCAAATATAGAGAAAAATTATTCAAATTCAGTTGTCAAGTTGATATAAATGCTCAACAATGAATATGGTTTTTAATAAACCAAGAAAGAAGCATAAATTACCTTATAGAACAATATGCTAGCAGCAAGTTAAATCCCATACAATGTGATTTCAAATTAGCAATCCAACATAGTTGTTAGTATTAGGTCTCACGTACATATACTCCTTCGTTACTGTGGTGGCTCATATCCAATAGCAGCATGCTCCGCCGCAGGAAAAACAATCTAGTTGCAGCCTGTGGATGTAAAGGCCGGCTGAGAGCTGTCCAAGCAGGCTGAATAAACCCACTTTGGATGAGCCTAGGAGGGTGGAGTGGCCGGGACATGAGGCCTCATGAGCGTGCTCAACCCTGTCCTCTGGAGCCAGGAGAGCAAGAAGAGGTGTCGTATTGCTGTGAGGCTGCTCTACCTATCCTCCTTGACTCGGAGAAAGGGTAGCACTGCTGATGCGGTGTGACGAAGGGCGCGTTAGTTCCGACGCGCCTGAAGTAGATTGAGGCCAGAGACGGGACTGCTATGGCGGCCAGCTCTGGTGGGGTAGCAGATGAATGTTCTCGCACGTTCTTGTGACTCCATCCTAAAGTCGTCAGGAAGAAACAACGTGGTGTTTAAGCAATATAGCCCATTTAATAGGATCAGGTCTAAGATCTGAAACTATTAGTTGAGGTTGCTTAAACCGATCTGATGAAGTCCATCGCTAATATGCTCAAAAACTTACAGGTTTAGAGTTGTCTTCTACTGGTTTAGTAGAATCGCGGGGAAAGAGGACTATCGTTATTTCTTAGGCTGCTTTCTATCTCTCTCCCTCCTGTTGGGAAAATCCCTTTTCGGATTCCCCGCTGTAACTATAGATATTCTTATATAATATACGCTTACCTTACCTGTAAGATGCCAAAAATTAGCAATGTGGAGGTTTTAGTCGATAACCGACACAGTTATGTCGTATTGTTTAGAAGACACAACGATAAGAAAAACTTATGATGTTCTTCTTAGTTAAATTCACAACGACAGCTTTATTTTAAGTACAGTTATTTAACAATTTATGTAACCGTATGTATAATCCAT
The DNA here is from genome assembly GCA_029286875.1 of Lamproptera curius. Lineage (NCBI taxonomy): Eukaryota > Metazoa > Arthropoda > Insecta > Lepidoptera > Papilionidae > Lamproptera > Lamproptera curius. The sequence continues at coordinate 1,529,504 of JAGSMT010000069.1, forward strand.
ACTAATATTATAAATGGAAAAGTGTGTCTGTCTGTTTGTCTTTCTTTCACGGCAAAACGGAGCGACGAATTGACCTGATTTTTAAATAGAGATAGTTGTAAGAATGGAGAATAAAATAGGCTACTTTTGCCCCTTCTAACTCCCCACTCCCCTTAAATGGGAGGTGGAAGTTTGTATGGAGCATTAGAGTAGAAAGCTAAAAATTGGTATGCTAAATATTTATGACTAACAAAAAAATCGCTCATCATTTTTTTAAAATCTGCACCCAACCCCTTAAAAGAGGGGGTGAAATTTATATGAGAGTTTTCGCAGTTTTCAGGGCAGGAAGCTTAAATCGGCATACAGACTTTTGTACCTAATAAAAATACCTGCCATTTTTTAGAAATCCTCCCCCAGCCATAACATATCATAACATTAAATCTTACCATAAATCAATCAGCTTTTGAGACAATAAATATTATGGCTGGGGTGAACTTAGCAAAGCCGTGCTTTTCAGATGGACAGCATGTAGCATGTTCGCGTGTGTCCAAGGCCCAGAATATTTTTATCCTGACCCCAAATGGAAAGAAATATAATATAGTCTATAGTAGTGTGTTAAAATAAAATAAATAACGCGTAAAACCCCGTTCCGAGTTCTCTTCAGTATTTAGGAAAGGGAAATAGTGCTACCCCAAATTTAACGCGAGCTTAGCCGCGGGCAAAAGCTAGTATTATATAATTTAGACGCTTCCGAGCAGCAGGATACATATTGTATCGTTTATTCAAATCTGTTGTGTAGATACTGTAAGCGTATTAACTATTGGTACTATTAAAATTTCTGGTAATCAAATGCAAAATGAAATTAAATCAATAATTATGCATTTACTGTGTTTAAATATCAAAATTTAAGTAAACCCATTCATAACATTTAAAGATGCGTATTCATTTTTACAAGATTTTGATTTTGATTTATAAATGTTTGATAGAAATAGCTATATAATCATATATATAATAGCTATATAGCATATATAACCTATGATTTTTGTTTTAAATATGATGCGAAACAAATTTATAAAGAAGTTCTTTAAAGTTAATATTCACTGATATCATAGGATGTAATGTCATAAGTAGGTTTCCTACTTTTCACTTTAAGTTTGTTTTTTTATCCCTTTCAGTATAATGATATTTAATGTTTTTGGAAATAAATAATAATATGCAACTGACACGATTAGTAAATCGTCTTTGTGTCTCATAGCCTCACTTCGTTTTCTCTCACACAAACATCTTTGACATTAAATAAATGATGATTACATGTTAATTAAGATATTTTAGAGGTTTGCCGTATGCGCATGAAAATTATTTTGGATAAATGAACTATCTGAAATATTCCGTTTCTAAAGTTGAGTACAAAGAACAAAAGTTTATAATTTAAATGAATAAGATATATCATTAAAGCATCAATAGCATTTGGAAAAAATAATAGAGTGAATAATATGATCTAAAAACAATTTGTATTTTTATGTGTTTTTACATTGAATTTTTTTAAATAAAACTAGATTGTATATAATAAAGACGACTTGAATTAAACGCAAGGATCAAGTAAATAATTAACGTGCGATGGTGGCATTCTCACCGTCATTATATACTTGTTATTTTTACCATTTCAGTCCAGAGTTTCTTGAGATTATAGCTAGATGATTTTCTTGAGTAGACTACGGCTACTTCCAAGGGAATTCTATTTTGTTGCATAGAATTCATAATAGCGCAAACAATATAGTAATCTCATTAAATTTTCTTCAAGTTACAATCACTATAAAAAGTTGGTTACTTCTCAAGTTTCTTGATTTTGGAACAGGTGTTAATAGTATGTTTGCAACAGCCGTGAATTTTTGAATTGGATTTTCCGTTTGAACCAAATATATTCTAATTTTGAGTGCCGATTGTTAAATTCGTTATATTAAAATTTCTTTACAGTAGTTTTAATACGCTTTTATTATTAAAACTTTTTCGACTTGTACCTTTCAAAAAATTAACTTATGTTCTCTTTACCAGTTATGTCTTCTCTAAAAGATACACATGAATAATTTTCATTTAATGCTAAACAAAATAAATAATAAAATTAGCTATTAAAATCTTTATTTTCTACTCTCTTTATATTATTAATACAAGTATTGCTTTATTGTAAGCAAATTTAATTTTACATACCAACTTAATACGATCACAAGACAAATGTACAAGTAAAAGTGATAAATTTTGTTGTACAAAAGATCTATGCTCACGATAATCCCAATAGTTTGCGGTTGTCAGCAATTTTCTCAATTAAATCGTAGCGGTCCAGCAGCAAACTCTGATTAAAAATAAAAACAGCGAGGTATTTGGTTTGATCAACCCATGGAATTGGGTAATTGAGGAGGCGGATTATGGAAAGAAGCATCGGCATTCTTCATAAGAATAGAATGGCCTCACATTTGGAAGGGTTGAATTCATTTCTCCAATTCCGAAACCAATCCCCTAAGGTCGTGGCCATGGATTGGAAACGTTGACTGATTAGGACAGGTCTTGCGAATAAAGTAGTGCTCACATGTCAGATTTGGGGATATCATTGGTATACAATGTAAAAAGGATAGGACCTTATACAGAACTATGGGGTACGAAAACGCGGTATCGGAATGTTTGTTTTCGGAAGAAGTCTAGTATGATGACTACGAGACGATTTGGTACGCCAAGCTTAAATACCTGGTTTATAAGCCCTTCGTGGCACACTCCGTGAGCTCCCGTGTGTTGGTTCTGTATCATATGGGTTTGGATATGGTCAGTAGATCTGGTTAGTGCAGGGACGCTTAGTTCGAAAGCCGAACTTCACAGGAACAGTTCCCTCTCGAGTTCATAAAGTCAAGTAAGCGGTTAGCAAAGATAAGGCGTTCTTATATTTTCCCAAAGCCTTTGAAGAATATAATGGGACGATAGGAGGTTGGTTGGGCGGATGGTTTGCTGGGTTTAAGAAACCCTATAACTTCAGCTTTTTACCGAGTGTTTGTAAATATACCCTTGGAAGGAACTGTGTTAAAGATCAGGACTAGGCGGTTTATAATATTTGTCGGAAGTATTATAATGACGCGATTGGATATGCCATCGGTACCCGGGGCTTTCCGTCGTCAGAGATTCTTGATAAGTGACTGGACTTCGCTTGCCGTTCATCCGAATCATGCCCCTTATTGTCTACCTATTTATGCCTGACGAGACATGATATAAAATCCAATAATATTAAATTAAAGGCAACTTCACATTCTTAGCTTCTTACCAAAAATACTTTTAAGAACTACTTATGTTTTACATTCTGCAGGTGATACGAGAATTGAGATAAACTGGTCCGCAATTTTGATTGCCAACGTATTAATTATACATAAATGAAAAATATTTAATATAGCTAAAACAGTTCTGGCGCAAACAGGTAACAATCACGCTAGCGCATGTCGCATAAGACATAATTTGAAATTTTAATAATCCACACTCTGTACTGCTGTGTTATGACTCATGTTATGACTTTGTAAACTTATTTATTACGTACTTTTATATAAATCTGAACTTTAAAGTACCTCAAAGTCACAATAAATTTAAGATTGGTTTAAAGAATCTTATTGCACTTGATTGTTAGTTGAAATCGACAAGCAATGTTCAGCAGCTTGTTAAAAATTTGGGGCATTTGCCTAAAATGTAGCGAATCTATTTAGGTATTTTGAAGAATTCGTTTATTTTTACTTTGTTTTTAATCCGTCTTCGTTATTTTTATTACTGAAGGCGTTATACTTACACCTTACGTAAAATTATTAAAATAAGTTACTTAAGTAAGTTTTGACAATCTATCGAAGAACATTTTTTTGTGTTCAATAGCATAAAATAAATGTTCAGGACATTTTTAATATATTGATCAACTCATATATTTGAAAGTTAGTAGTGGTCAAGTTCAAGGTGGCTAGCTTTACAATCTGCAAAATCTTAATGAGGACGTCATATTTATATTCTTATTTTTAAGTTAAAATTATATTAATTAATGGACTTTAAAATTTATTACCGAGAGTTTAAACCATTAAACATGATCCAGTTTTACTTCGTTTTAAATTAAATCAATACTCATATAAAGTTAAAATATTTTCCAATGAATTCAAGAACTATATGCACTCGATAATTAACAATTTATAAGCTTCTAATATAAGTTTTAAGGAACTATGCTTCATACGACCTAGTAACATTTTAACAACAAAAATACCCTACTTCAAGCAGTGTACAACGACTGTTTTGACATCTTCAGCGATTGAAGCCTAGCCTTGGCGAAATAACGTTACTTATATATTTTTGAATTTTCATAATTTGCTGCAACATTTGGAATGAAGCCAGCATAATAGGCCAAAATACCTCTTATACTAAGTACCCCCATTAAATGCATCGTAATTAAATATGGTTGCTATTATTTCAGACTACATTTTCACTCACCACAAATGTAAATTTACTGCAACCATGGCGCATTATGAGCATTTAAAACGTATTTATATACTGACGACACACTATGCATTTTTCACTACTCCTTTTGTTTTCTACTTAAAGTAATGCCTTCGGCTTTATTTTTTTTTAATTGCTGACATTTGAACATAATTTTTTGTCTTATTTGGCCTTGGTATCAAACTCTATACTAAGGAACAGGTGAATAACACATACATATAAATTATCGATCTTTTCGAAGTTAAAAAATCGTCATATCTGCAGTGCCAGTTCCCTTAGGTAATAATAAAGTTCCAGGCATATACGGCCTTTATTTTATAAGAGAAATGGCCCTTAAAGCTGCCAATACGAAGTTATCTTGTATGCTTTAGAATTTAGTAAGGGTAATTTTTTAGTCATTGGTCAGTTTCATTTGATTAAATTTAGATTGGAATAATTATAATATGTACTTGTAATCGTACTACAGCAAACATTACATTTAAATAGTTTGTTTTATTTTTTTCTCTTTAATGTATCATTAAGACAACAAGCTCGCTGCGCCACGGCAGCGTCACAGTGACCGAGTGAAGGCAGCCACAGTGGAGCGAGTACCTGCTGTTCTACCTTTTGTGAGAGGCGTAACTGACAAGATTGGCTACATTTTGAGGCGGGCTTTAATCAAAACTTATTTCAAGCCGCTGAAGAAGATTGGTCAATTCCTACCACCTGTCAAGTGCAATATTCCTCTACAAGATCCAGGAGTGTACAAGCTAGATTGTGACTGCGGCCTCTTTTATATTGGACAATAAAGCGAGCAATAAGAACCGCGTGAAGGAACATATAGCTGACATTAAACATAAAAGACCCAACAAGTCGGCAGTGTGTGACCATACTTTAAATCACCCAAACCATTACATCAGATTTGATTGACCACAAATCCTCGCTAAAGAACACCGATTCCTACCAAGGATGATCCGTGAGGCTATTGAGATTAGAAATCATCCAAATTTCAATAGAGAAGATGGTTGGGTTCTACCACCTGCTTGGGATCCATAATTAATAAATTAAAATTTAAACCCAAGCATAATACCACTGCCGGATATGCAGATAAAATCAGTACATTTTGCATAGGTCGGAGTACAGATTAAAAATAATTAATAAAATTAAGATCTGGAAACCCCTTCAGCACTGGCAAGAAGACGCATGACATCTCAGTCTACCCGTGACCACGGTCGCTGGAAAGTGTTCGAAACGTCAGGAATTTAAAATGTAAAATAAACGCGATAAAATCCGTAAAGTAATTTTATTTAATAATGTATAATATTCGCGCAAGCAATAGAAATAATTATGTATTATTAAAATCGGATATTTCTAACCAATATTTAAAACCGATAATGTTGTAAAATTACAAATAGTCTCAATTATATATATATAGTTGAGACTATTTGTATTACAACATAAAGACTTTTAAAACAATGACAAGCATTTATTAAAAACCATACTCTTTTAATAAATAAAACAAATTCTATTAAAAAATGGGTGCGTGTACTTATGTACGCGCGTGAGAAGATTATACTTCTTTGGCATCATTAAAAATTAATATATTTATATAATAATATATAACAACTGCCTCCGTAGCCTAGTGTCCGTAGGCGTGTGGCTTAGAAACCGGAAGTCGTGGATTCGAATCCTGCGGGAACAAATGTTCATTGTTGTTTCCTGGTTGGTTAGGGCAATTTGGGCCGATCACCCAATTGTCTGAAAAATAAGATGATCCATGCGTCGGATGGGCATGTAAAAAGTCGGTCCACCACCAACCCGCATTGGACCAGCGTGGTGGGATACGGCCCAAAAACCCTCTAATGGATAGGAGTGTATTAAGGGGCTTATTTCCAGCAGTGGACTATCACAGGCTGATGATGATGATGATGATGAATAATATATTTAATATAAATTTAAATAACATAATAATATATAATTAATATATATATATATATATATATATTAAGCAGACAGCTTCATACTGTTAATTTTGTGTCAGGTGGTTTGCGCGCGCATCTTAAAATTTCACTCTCATCATTTTTCATAACGCGCCTAAAGAAGAATAACTTCAAAAATAAACGCAACCAAAACTAACCTTAATCCTAACTCAAAGAGCACATTATGCAACAACTATCGCAAATAAAAACGACAACTCCATTATCACTACACAAAATCAACCTTAACACTATGTAATAAGGTCCATTTCACCGTTTTCATTATAAATTGTTATTTTTGTGTCATAGGTGCGCTGCATCTTAAAATTTCACTCTCATTATTTTTCAAAACGCGCCTAAAAGTATAACTTCAAAGTAATAAAATTCAATAGTAATATAGATTTCTATTTAAATTACAATGCAAAAATACAATTTCAAATGCCTTGTAGATTTTTTTTTCCTTAGCAACCTTTTTTTAAAATTTTTCATAACAACATTGATTTCATATACAGCGCTGGTTAACTAATAAATATCTGCCTCCTTAGCCTTGTGGTATAAGCAAATGCTTAAGAAACCGGAGGTCGTGGGTTTGAATCCTGCGGGGGACTCAGCAAATTTTCATTGTTGTTTCCTAGTTGGTTAGGGCAATTTGAGTCGATCACGCAATTGTCTGAAAAGTAAGATGATCCATGCACCGGGTGGGCATGTAAAAAGTCCGTCCACCCACCAACATAAACCCCTTATGAAAAAGGGGAGGCCTATGTCCAGCAGTGGACTTACACAGGCTGATGATGATGATGATATTTCTTAACTCGTTGCTCCACTGGTAGTGCCACGATTTTGTTAATTCTTTATTTAAAAGATTATAGCTTTCGTTTGTTTTTTTATTTTATTAATGTTGTGATAGGTAGATTAAAAGATATTTAAGGAATTAGAAAATTACGGCGTTACAAATCACATCCCCGTGCGATTAAATTGCTTAGGCTGGCAGGACCCTAAGAGATAGACTAAAACGACGTGTTACATATATGTAAAACTCTTAAGAAAAACACACAATAATTTTAATGTAAACATTTTTAATAATTGCAATCGGGCACATTCAAAACTCAGGTGATATAGTGTGAGTTTACATAAACGTTAATGAATTTAAAAAATATTCGTGCTTAGTGCATAAATCATTTCATACACGACACTTTCATTAAATGAACATCCTTAAAGATATCAGAGATATAAAATGCGGTGGCAGAACTATTTCTGCCTTAGCACTATTGTTAAGCAGTGACTTAACCTTGTCTGGTAAGTCAAAGGGTGTAGGTTCGATCCCCGCTACTGTAAAAATATTTGGTGATAAACGTAGTGTTTCTTTAGTGTCTTGGTGTTTGTATCTATATAATATGCATGTTTTTACAAAATAAAAAAGTTTATGTATTTATCAGTCATCTAGTTTCAATAGTAAAAGCTTTGCTTATTTTGGGTATAGATGATGTGTTATTCGTCCAGAAAAATAATAATTGAATGTAGCAATATGATTAATATTAAAGTAAAACGCTACGTTAATATGCAGTTCACCACTGCATAATTTAGTGGCAAATTTTCATTGCAAACCAATTTTATAAATTAACAACACAAAAATCATTAATACATATGTAATAATACGTTTTGAAACTAAAATCGCTTTATTATCACATTATGGTTCTTTTTTTATAAATTTAATAGTAAGGATTCATAATATTACTTGCACCCCATAATTCAATTGGAAAATGTATGTTTACAAAAAAAATTAAGTTAGTTGATCACATGATGCCAGTTTATAAAGTATAACAGGCGAATAAAGTTGATGCTTTTAAGTACAAGTGTATATATAACAGCGAAGACTATTCCATTGTTGGAGAGATGTTTCATGATCTCCCTTTAAGCTTAGGTAATATAATTACTAAATTTAAATTTCTAAGATGTAATTTTCCACTTTCATATCTCTCGTAACTTAACTTAAAGACCTTATTATTATTTATATTAAGCGTTGTAAAAGAAAGGTTCTCGAGTGGCAGAGCCTCGTACTAGATATCGCAGTGTCGGACTACCCTACTAGATGGAATGACCTGTGCAAATGTGCAGGAAGTCGGTGAAAGCAGTTGGCACAAGGTCGTGCTTCTTGGTGATTTATACACATACATATATATATATTTGAGCATTTCTAATAATAAATACGATTTCATAAAAAATATAAACAATCACAGAACCCGAATTCATGACAATACGATAGTTAATAAAAATAGCAATAAATATTCCAAAAAAAATAATAAATCCCCAAAAAACATGATTATATGCAAAAATTACTTTAATGCAATCGTGATAATAACTGAAATTCAAAAAGGTAAGGTATTTTTATATACGCAAATAAAATTTCAACCACGGAAACTCACATTTGAAACAAGTAGTACAACCGACCAAATTCATATTCTCTTCCATTATCAAAATAGTTAAAGTGTTATATAGATTTATGCTAAAAGAATTTCGCTTATTACGCTTAAATATTTAAAATTATTACAACTAAAGATTTTTTGTTAACGTTTTATTTAACCGAATCCAAGGACTTAAAGTTGCTTTTATGTTCAGCAATTTAAATAGTTACATGCTTTTTCAATTATCAAAATAATTAAAGTTTCTCAAAGATTGTAACATCTATTTTAAATTATAGAAAAATAATAACAATATTTATTTTAGGCTTGAGCTAAATAACGAAAGAAATATTAGACTTATAATCATGTCACTATCTTTAACCATATTCCATTAACGAATTTGACATTTTTGTTTAGCAGATATAGGAAATGATTCGAACAAACATTAAATTGACATTAGGCATGACACGTATTTCTTCGAATTATTCGTAATTTTCACAGAACTGCACGTAATTAATTAAATTTACGTCATTATATTTTGAAATGGAATAGTTTTGAAAACTTTGACGGATGAAATTCACTTAACAAGATATCTAATATATGATATGATAACTCCAATTATATTTGTAAAAAACTCGTTTCATGTTAAAACATGCATTAAATATCTTTCTAACTGTTACAATTACTTTGAAGTATACAGAATTCCAGTCATTTAAAGTACCTTTTCCCTACATGTTTCTTCAAAAGATACATAAATATGATGTAAATAAACATGATTAAGTTAATTTTAGGCCTCCGTGCCTAGTGGTATGGGCTTGCTTCAGAAACCGGAGGTCGTGGGTTCGAATCCTGCGGGGACTCAACAATTTTCATTGTTGTTTCCTAGTTGGTTAGACAATTTGGGCCGATCACCCAGTGTCTGAAAAGTAGATGATCCATGCGTCGGATGGGCATGTAAAAGTCAGTCCACCACTGCATTGGACGCGTGGTGGGATAGGTCAAACCCTGATGGATAGAGGGTGTATTAGGGAGGCCTATGTCCAGCAGTGGACTATCACAGGCTGATGATGAAAATGATGAAAGTTCATTTTACTACTATCAAAATAAAAATAAAATATACCACTTTATTTATACTTATATGAACTTTACTGTTTAATCAGATAATACATTTTAAGACATAATTGATAAAACGATTAAAATACAGTTTTTACATCACACAGTAATATTTATTAATTTAATATGGATTTAATAGTCCTTTGTAAGTGTGTTATTCCAAAGTACAAAGGAATTAAAGCCATGAAATTGATGAAATCCACAAAAATACGATGTCAATGGCTCGATCTCGACGTTACGATTTTTTTAGCGGACTCGCAAACAGTGTTATATTTTAAAAACTTGCAGCTAATATGATCATCACTGGTGAGTGCAATTATTTGACATATGATTTGAGAATGAACACGTGATTCATTTTCTTGACAAATACAATTAATAGTTTTCTTAACATGCACCGCGGTGTGAGACAAGGAGACGTCATGTCTCCGAAATTGTTCTCCATCGCGCTGGAGAATATGTTGAGGACGCTTTATTGGATAGGACACGCCATAAATGTGAACGGCGAGTACATCTCACATCTGCGATTTGCGGACGATAACGTCATCATAGCTGAGACCGCATACGAACTGCAGAACATGTTACAGCGCTGTACTCAGCCATGCTTTGCACTTTTTTTTATAGTCCAATCAAATTTCAATAGGCATCGTATTAGAATATTTTTCTTCAGGATCTTTAATGTCGGGGTTTATGAAATAAGTATGTTGATTTAATAATAATTCTATTTCATTTTCTGTATCATTGATGTTGCCTCATTCAGTTGCAGCTAAGCGGTGAACGCCACAATTTAACCTCATAAGCCCCTATAAAGCTTATTGATGCTATTTTCTTTACTTGGTTATAAAATAAATAATTTAGTTTACCTAACGCATGGTTAGAACCTTGTGTATATAATAGGACTTTATTTATAATTATATTACTATCATGAAAAAAGTTTGCATTTATTTATATAAGCCTTATAAATACATTTGTAGAGAAAAAAGTTTACTGAAGACCAAGGTAAAGTTTCAACTATGAAGATTTGCTCCTACTCCCTCTTTAATATGAAGGATCGGCTCTAAATGGACACTGAGTTTCGAATAACTGGACAAGTTTGTTGTTATGGCATAGTTAACTCATTTTTCTAAATCGAAAAAGTTGCAAAACTGTTTGCTAACCAAAATATTATATTAGAAGCAATAAATCTGTAAAGTTTTCGAAATATTTCAATGTTTCAAGGCAGTTGAATTTAACCCTTTCAGTTAACTTTTGTTTGTTTTGGTACCTCGAATTCGAGGTATTGACGGTAAAAACTTAATCTTTTTACCGCTCGCGCTATACGCCAAGCTTCTACGATATTTAAAACTCTGTTGCACATAGCGGTACACTCATTTATAAAGAAAATATTTTGCTTGGTTGCTTTGGAGGCGCCGTCCAATTGGCTCGTTATTGCAATAGTAAACCACATGACGTTAATTAATATGAATTAAATCCCAATTTAATTAAATTACGTGTTTAAGCTTTTGACGTTTCGTTAAAGCAAACGTACTTCTCATTGGTGGTAACACAGATCAGATGTGTTTGATATTGCACATATCAAAAATGTGATTTTGCGCTTTTAGGGGCAATGATGATAATACTACTTTCATTGCTTTGATAAACGATGCATTGAATTGAAGAACGATATATTTCAGTAGAAGTGGAATTATATGGCAAATTGCGAGAGCGGTTACTACAATAAAGTTACCCGTATAAGTGGCGACCATCATTTAATAAAGCGGTTTTATCATACCTTTGAAGATGCTCATAACTTTTTCTTGGAGGGCGCTAATATCGTACTTATGCGTTACGTGGGTCTGACTCGTTACAAAGGATGTAATAAAACGGATACCGTTCTCATAGGTGGGGTTGTTTGTGAAAATATTTACGTAAGTATACAGTATAACATATAACAAAGGTACGATACAAGGTACGGTACAATTACGGTAAAACATATTTCATATATTCCATAACTCAGAATACTAATTCAAATTTTATTAATATGCTCTACTAGGGCATTTGTAGTAATTTTTACTTTCAAAGGTAAGGCATTGCGGTTTTATGCCTGGGGGTCGTTTAAAAACAAGTATAATAAAAAAACATTAGATTTTAACATAGTTTGCGATACCGATGTTCAAAAGTTCTGAAGTAAACTTACTTCCGTTTTTACTACACAGTGGACTTTATTTTATTTCAAATTTTTTTTCTTTAGAAGGACTTTATAGAAGCGTGACATAATAATCGACTATTTTATAATTTAAATAATAAAGAACGTACTATCAAAATTAAAATCCTTTTTGAAGTTATACTTCTTTAGGCGCGTATGAAAAAATGAGAGTGAAATTTTACGATCGTCACAAAATTAACAGTTTATAATGAAAACGGTGAAAATGTAATAAGGTCCATATTACATAGTGATAAGAGTTGATTTTGTGTAGTTGTCGTTTTTATTTGCGATAGTTGTTGCATAATGTGCTCTATGAGTTAGGATTAAGGTTCGTTTTTGGATATATATATATATATTAATAATATATTTTATATTATTTAAATTTATATTAAATATATAAATTAGATATTTTATTATATAAATATATTAATATTTGTAATGATGTTTATTCAACTTGATATAATGGTAATATTTTTATTCATTTAATATATAACATTGTGATTTATCTATGTATCGTTTTGAATAAGCGCCATCTAGTCACATTAAAGCTTCTGATTTATAGTACCGCTGTACAAGTAAGCCAACATCTCTTAGAATTCTACATTTGAAGCAACAGATGGCGCTGAACTACCAGTTATATGATATATCAAAATACGTCTTGTGAATCCATAAATTCTTAATCAATTATTTATGAGTTAGTTCTTGTAAATCTATCATCTTTAATTATCTTAATTATGATTGATATTACTATTTGTGAATATTAGTGAAAAAATGGCTTATATACTTTCAAGCTCCAGATATAATTGAGGTTAACTATCCGTATATTGTTTTGTATTGTAATTAATTATTTGCATGCAATTAAAAACTATTTTTAATGATGCCAAAGAGTACTTCTCACGCGCGTACATAAGTACACCACCCATTTTATAATATTGTTTTTTCTGCTTTAAATATTAGTAAACAATACAAAATAGAGTAAAAATATAATAAAGTGAGGACATAATTAACTCGATAAAATTACAATATTTGATATCTGTTGCAAATCTTTGGCTCACGTTAAATAAGTAAAAGAAAAATTCAGGGAATCGCCACCACAAATTCAACTGAAGAGTAAATTTTGTGCTTTAGCCCACATAAAATCCAAACTTTTAAATATGTTTCAAATTATGCTTTGCAGAGCATAAAATACAATAGAAAATGTGATCTAATTAACCTTTTGCCACAGAATACGTGTACTTAATCCAACTTATTGAGTGAGCTACCTCATTATTATGTCACGTTCAATCAAAAGCATAGCGTTTGCATGAATTACCTTCGATGAAATGTGATCCAATTCAGAATTTAATTCCCCTGACCTGAACAACAAAAGTGGTATTGGGTATTATTATTTTAAACGCTATGATGATGTTGCATTTGTGTGACAACAATATGCAAAGATTAGGTTGCTTACTAGTAAACTCTCGTAGTTTTATTGTCTATTATCTGTTCGCAGTAAAATTTTGGTTAGTGTAAATTAACTTAGTAATTGTAAAAACACACTTGATTAGTGTTCGCGGTGAAACATATTAACATTTTTAAATATTTATTTCGTTACTCTTTTAGATTTGCTTATGACTTAGTCACGTGGTTGTGAACGGGCGGGATCTATTGGTGGAGATGGAAGAACATCACGTAAGATAGCCCTCCCGTATTATTTATCATAATAATATTTATCGTAATATTAAGGATAAGCGTTGTTAGAGTGGAGCCATTATATTAAAATCACTAAAAAGGTGCAATAAACGTAAAGAAGCCTTTCACATGTTACGTTGTAACCAAGCAGTGAAATAATAATTACAACATTACTTATATATTTTTTTTGCCACGGGTTATACCCGAGAGAGACGAGATAGAGCTACACAAACCGCACCGTAAAAGATATCAGGCTTACTTGAGCAAATGTTAAACATAAAAAATGAGAGCCTTAATAAATTCAACGCTTCTAAGGGAGAGAATCACTTTTTATTATAAGCAATATCACACAGTAAAAGTGTGTTTCAACAAAGTGTCAAAACCTTAAGCAGTCATTTTTTTTTATATGAGCAAAAGTTTCCAAAGTCAATATTCAGATTAATTAGTGGAAAAAGTAAGCCACACACAAACAAGTCTAGTAATTTTAGGTTAAGCATCCATTTAGCCGATCTGTTAAACTTTATCTATTAATTTGTTTGCAATTGTTATATTGTTGTGTAGTTGTTATATTGTTAGTAAATTTATTTGTGTGCCATAATTTATTTACATTGCTTACATCACAAAAATGTTTATATTTATAATAAAATTTCTGTTGTACTGTATTTTTATTGTAATGGCGGTTTATTATGTTAAACTAGCTTCATCCAGCGCTTTGAAGATGTAATTAGTAATTATTCATAATAGACATCATAATAAATTACACAACATATATTTATATGTTTTTATGATGGTGTTAGAATAGCTTAAATTTTTACATGTATTTTATTATATTTATAATAATCAACACTTTTTCTTATTGCGTAAACGGTTATCATAATTAACATCCGTCTTGCTTTCTATTGAGTAGTATTGAGTGAACGAAGATGTTCGGACACTAGCTTGTGAGGTTATTAGGAGTTGTCTTGTATACTTTGTAAATATCTATACCATCCTTTAAAATGCAGCATTCATTAAAGTCATTATCATTTATTCAATATTGCTTTGAGATGGAAAGTCGTCTTCAAATTTTACAGCTAGTTTAGAACAAAATCTGATTGTCTATATCGCTAGTAACATATTGTGCGCAACTTTTTTATGCATCGATTATTTAATCGATCGATGTGACTAGATAATAGGAACAGTACGATACGCCTTGCTGACAAAAAATTGTGAAGACTCCACATATCTGCTCGCCACCCTGAGATAGGATGTTACATCTCAGCTACCCATTAATTAAGCTGGCTACGGCGTCAGTAGTGTTTATATACTGCTGATTTGCAGCAGACATAGGTACGGTGGCGGTACTTTCCCTGACAGCCTCATAAAAAACAGACCTAAAATAAACATTCAAAGGGACTTAAGAAGTCTCAACATATTACGTAGACTTAATAAAATTAATCCACCAAATCAATTATGGTAGTTAGTAATGGACGAGGTGGTAATTTTTATGGAATAAAGTTCCTATGTAGCTCGCTTTTGTAAATACAATATGCAGTTCTAGCAAATATCTTTACGAGATACTGTTGCCGCCAGTTAGCAGTAAGCGACATCGCATCCATTAATGAATGCATCCAAATAAGGAACCAAAATTTTGTTGTACTATATGTCATAGTAAATTATAAATTACTTAATTCGAATTAAAGTCTTGACTTCACAAAATTCATCACCATACCAGATGCATGAAAGACAACAAATTAATGGTTTTTAAAATAGTTCTATTACTATCACCTTTTATTATATTAACTATTTTTTTCTTTATTTTAAGAATAATAAACGACTAACCAAAAAATTTAAACGCACTATCAGTGGTTGTATATTAACTTTTAAGACATAATTGTTATAAAAATACTATTCAAATAATGCAAAGAAAGCTCATTTGCGTCGTTAAATTCTTGACGGTATCTTACTTTAGTATCACTAAAAAGTTAACGTTTACTCAGAAAACTTAGATATTGGTTGGAACTTTTCTTCTGCACTACCAAAGTTTATAAGTCTTTATAGTATTCCTAAAATAGTTATCGACACTGGTTAAATAATTATCGATAATGTACGTAACATCATATTTAACTTTTTATTAAACAAAAAAACTTAATTGTTTTAAAGCTTTTTTTGCATAAATGATAGTATAGATCATTTATGCAAAATAAGGCATAATTTGAAAAGTCTCAGATAAACATTTGTAAATAATTACGAATGTGCTGAATACGTTATATATTACTGATTCAATTGAAAAAAGATTGAAAGGCGTTCGATCGGATCCCTCGTGCCGCTCTCTGAATTGTCTTAGAAAAGTATGGATGTCCTAAAAAATTTATAAATATAATTAAAAACTTTCATGACGACATAACCGCCAAAGTCGAACATGAAAAAAGATTCTCTGAACCTTTTTCTGTTACTAGTGGTGTGAAGCAGGGCTGTGTATTAGCTTCTACTTTATTTGCATTATACTTTGCTATAGTTATGAATGAAGCCACCAGCAAGTGCACCGCGCCGTTACAAATATCTTTTTTTATTTTTTTTTATTATCCTTGAAGTTATGCTTCCAGACTCATGTCTTTAGTAAGCTTCATCTAACACAGAGTTCGCGAGAAGCTCCCGTCCTCACGAACTAGGTGGCCCACATTTTTTGCTAAAAATGGAGGCCACACGTACAGAAGGTACGTGAGTTAAGCATTAGTTTATGTCTCCTAAGGATCGTCGACGATCGGTTTACGAACCGGGACGCCGATGGTCTGGCGACTGTATTAATCGATTGCTGGGGACGGTGAGAACCGTCCTGGAACGCGGGTGTATCTAGTATACGCGGTGTGTATGTGTCTGTGCTCGTAAGCGAGGGCGAACTACAGGTAGTGTTATCCCTACTCGTGTGGTGTGTAGGGTCTGATGTCAGGACCCCCGTTGGGTCCGGAGTCTCGAGCGACCCTTCCTCGTCCGGGTCGAGAAGAACGTTTCGCGTCTACGCTTTCGATTAGACGCGTTTGGATCGGCCGTATACGTGGCTGCTTTTACCAGCTGAGGGTTGCCATGGTTGACTACTTTATCTATGTGTTTGCGAGTTAACTTTTAAAGTGCTCGCGGAGTGTCGGCAATTTACAGTCGCTGTGTAAGTCTACATTTCGTTGGTACCACTGCGCCCAGTGGCGCGGCGTATGAATTTGTTTTGAACTACTGTAGTTGCTTTTAGGAGTGTGGAGGATGCGTGAGCGAAAGTTTGGCAGCATAAGCCATGATTGGTCGTATGCATACCTTTGTACAATAAAAGTTTATATTTGAGCGACATTTTACTGTTAGAATTCGTTAGGTGATAGAGTCTGGTCGAAACGAACAAGCCTTTCTCCCAACGTCCTGAATATTACTTTTGAACGACATGTTGCAGTCGAAGGTCACGCTAAGGTATTTGGCCTTCCTTTCCCATGGGATCGGTTGGCCGTAAAGTTTTAGTTGCCCTAGTGTCCTGGTGTCGGCCAGCGCGTGCCTTATCCTGACGCCTGGGTTGAGGACCGGGGTATCGTAAATCACGACGTAATCTAGACCGATGAAAGTATATTGCTACACTTTATCGGGATTGACGTCAATTCTCCATTTACGAAACCATTCGCCAAACGATTGATCGCGTTTTGGAGCTTTTGTAGATATAATTCGGTCTAAGCGACGAACAATAGAGAGCGGTGTCATCGGCGAAAAGGCCAGATTGACATCGTCGGGCTTTGGAATGTCGCTCGTGTAGAGTGCGAATAATAAAGGTGATAGGACCGATCCTGAGGACGCCCGCTTGGAGCGGACGGTTGTGGACGTGGTGCCTCGACTCGATATCGGAAAGAGCGATTTGACAAGTAGGCTTGGATGATGGAACCAGCCTGTCCGGCACTATGAGAATGTACAGCTTGTAAATCAAGCCGTTGTGCCAGATTTTGTCAAATGCCTTTGCGACATCGAAGAAGACGGCCCTGTGATACGGGTTTGGGTTGGTGAAGGCCATTCAGAATGAATTCCGTCAGGCGATAATTTGGTCGGGACACGAGTGCTTCGGACGAAAACCGAATTGCTCGTCTGGGATGAGGTTATTGAGAAGGTGTGGTCTTTCAACCGGAATAGAATTATTCGTTTATATAGTTTGCCCAAGCAATTGAGCAAGCTAATTGGACGATAACTCGTGGGTAGGTTAGAGGGTTTGTTCGGCTTGGGAATACCGATGACGATGGCTTCTTTCCAGGCATCGAGAAAAGTACAAGTCGATAGAAATATGTTAAAAATGTTGACCAATACAAAGACAATAGAGCCTGGCAAGTGTTTTAGAGTTCTATTTCAGATACGGTCTGGGCCAGGTGCCGACCGGGGTTTAAGACCTAATAATATCGCGAACCTCCTCCGGGTCACTAGCTTTAAATTATCGCCCTCTGGTGGTAAGGCAGCCTAAGTTCGACTAGACGGTCCACCTCCGATAGGTGGCCGCGTCGGCGTGTGCGAGATGGCGTACATTGCTCTTCTAGCGTATTGGCTAAGCATCGGCCTTTTCGAAGTCATCGAAAGCAACAAGCCCCGGTTGGCTTTGATAAAGGCGGCATGGCGTCGCGGGATCCGACTTCACGTCGAGCCAACTGCCAATAGGCAGTGTGCGATGGCTCTAAGTCTTCCGTCAGACCTAACCACGATTCTTTGCGGTGTAATTCTATCCTTTCTCTGACCTCTAACTGAAGTTTCCTAAAGCGAAATCGGTTTGACTCGGACGGATAGCGATAAAACGCCCGCTTGAGAGTATTTTTCTCTCTTATCAGACATCGAATACTGAACGGCAAGCCAAGTTGCGGTCACCCGAAACCTTGACTGTCTTTTCGGAGTCGTCGATGGCTGATGAGATATGCGTTGTGATACTGTCGATGGCAATATATACTTTGTCTACACTATCAATAACCTCTGGTAGGTTTGAGCAACTTTGGGGGTCCATAGCCTTGAGTTTGCGTTCAAGACAATGCCAATTTGTTACGGTTTTGGTCGTAGGGACCGCACCGGCGCCTTGGCCCAATTTGAATAAGACCGGCAAGTGGTCAGAGTCTAACTCACAGAGTGCCTCTATCGATACGACATCGAGCGAGACGTCTCTAACTAAAAGCAGGTCTATAGTCTAGGAGCGCCTATGCCTGAGTCTGAGTATCTAGTTGGGGTCCCGGAGCTAATGGTTAGTGTTCAGTGGCTTCTGAGTTCCAGCAATTTATTGCCATTTGTGTTTGGCGTAATGCAATTCCAGTCGGATGTTTGCTATTTAAGTCGCCTGCGATAATGGTTGATGGACCTAGGCTGAGAAGCAGCTCTAGGTCGGATCTAAGTAACTTCTACTTGGGGACAGATACACGGAAACAGAACAAGCGGCCTGTGCCGGTGAGTGCAATCTGACACGCTGTCCTCTAAGTTAGTTAGTGTGGTATGTCTAATGGTGCGATATGTAGTGACCTCTTATAGTATATCAGTGTACCCAGCGGTCCTGACAACCTATCGTTTCTAATTATGTTATAGCCACTGATTCTAGGATTGGCTATTGACGGTTTTAAAAAGGTATCTTGCACTAGAAATAAGTCTATACTATAATCCTGCAAGTATTTAGCAATTTCGGATCGCTGCTTCTTAAGGCCGTTTGCGTTAAAATACGATACGACTAGAGAGCGCGGTTTTGCCCTACCTAAGTTGGTAGCCATCTTAAACGGTTAACCTACTCGTTTGTGTCTGTTTCTTACAAATATCGGTAAGATCCGACAAAAGCGTTTTTAACATATCACGCTTTAAAGCTAAATCAAAGGTATATAAGCAACCAGTGCTCGAAATTCTTTACGCCGATGATGTGTGTATAATGGCGGACTCTATGGAAACATTGCAAAGTTGCCTTGACTCCTTAGCTATTGCTTGCACTAAATTTGGTCTTTGCATAAGTGTTTCTAAAACCAAAATTCTAAAGCAGCCTCCTAGAGGCCAGAACAACGACAACCAACCGCTATACCTATTTAATAAACAACTCGAAGAAGTTTCCAGTTTTATGTACCTTGGGAGCAATATCAAAAATGATAATACGTTTCACTGGAGATTTCTTCGCGCATTGCCAAGGCAGCTGCTGCTTTCGGTGGTTTGGGTCGTCGTGTCTGGAAGTGCCATGACATAAGTCTCACCACAAAACTTCTAGTATATAGGGCCATTGTTCTGCCAATTCTTCTATTTGCTGCCGAATCCTGGTGTATTTATAGAAGAGATATTAGAAGGCGGACCTTCCACCTTAAATGCTTGCGGTCTATCCTTCGGATCAAATGGCAGGACCATATATCCAACGCAGAGGTTTTGCGGCGCACTGGCATGCTTGGCATGGAAGCTACACTAATGAAATGCCAACTTAGATGGTCTGGGCACGTCCTGCGCATGGATGATCGCCGTTTGCCAAGAGCAGTGTTTAATTCTGAACTTAGTGTTGGAAAAAGGAAACCGGGAGGTCAATTCCCTAAGATATAAAGACGTTTTGAAACGCCACTTGAGTAATTGCGATATCGCACCAGAGAAATAGGAAGAGCTTGCTTATGCGAGGCCGAAATAGCGTGTTGCTACTCAGACTGGACTTAAGAAGTTTGAAGAGTCTCGTCTTAAAGATCTGGAAACCAAGCGTGTGCTTCGGAAAACCCGCCCAAAGGTCACCTATACATACATTTATAATACTTCAGGAGTCCTTTAATGTGTACGCAGTGTGATCGCACATTTAAGACCAAAATCGGATTTGCAAGTCATGTTCGGGCTCATCCAAGAAATAAATAGCAGAGGTCGCCGTTGTCGGATACGACAAGGAGGCCATCATATTACTGATATCAACCACAATAAAATCTGAATGTGCAAATTTTAATTAATTAGAAATAACTTTTTTGGAATAAAACGTACCATTAAAATACTTAATAATATAGTAAGTTATAGCAAGCAATTTACTATTATTAATATAAATATTTTTCTCTCATTCAATTAAAACATTTTTTATTGTTGACATAATAAACAATTATTAAATTAAACGGTAAAAATATTTTAAACTATAAACTTAAATCAAAAATTATTATATATGATTTAAATGTTTTGCATCATTATTAATTTTAATAATATTTACCGTAAACAATTTTGGAATCTTAATCCATTTTCGACATTTTAAGTTACAATCTCTACCCAAAACTTTGTTACATACTAAGTTAGTTGATTTCGGTACCAGATATTAAGAATATGTTATCAACAGCGACAACTGATTTTCGTACGTACCGAATCTGTACCAATTCTGTACCAATGTTATTAACTAAATTCTTTTCTGTACCTTTTAAGGGATACTATTTTATTTTATTGTTTGATTTGCGTCTTATTACAAACTAAAACATTTTTTTATATATTTTAACTGATTTATAACAATATGTAACAACGTGCTCGCCACACGAAACTGTCACAAAATTGATAAATGCTTTTTTGTAGACAAATTCAAAAAGTAAAATCATATAGAGCATAGTAAAAGTATATATATTAAAGATGAGCCGACGTTTGCAATTTAATCGCACGATGTTGTAATTTTTGACGCTGTAATTACTTTTAATAAAAATTATTTTATAATAAAATTAGAACAGAAATGAACCACACTTCAGCTATCATTTAAAAAAAGAATAATCGAAGATCGGACACTAGGGGCGGACCAAAGACGGATAATATATTATATTTTGAATACATCATCCTTTTGTGAAATCAGTCAAAAATACTTTGAAACAATGCATATATAATATTTCTGCATTGTACAATAATATTAAAAATAGGAGCTTAATTCATTTTCTTCGGAATCTGTATCAAAACCCTTTTTTAAATATTCATGATTATAAATATAAATACATACAAAATTCGTTATTAAGTTGGTCAAAAAAAAACTAATATTTTGCCTATGATCAATTATTTTTAAAAAATACACAAAAAACTAGTTTTAAAGTATGTTAAAACCATATCTAAAAATACCGTGTATTAAATTAAACATGGCAGATGTAATCGTTACTAATATTATTTTAGAATTTCAATAAATAAAGAAACAGACTTGTTCACGCTCTTATGTACCGACTGTTAACAGAAACGCACAGATTGTTTTGCACTCAGAAAACAATTCAGTTCTATTGTTGCAGTACTTGCTGCATGCTTTGTCACACTAGGAATAGGAAACGATTCTCTTGAGTACCTACTCGATACTTGTTAGATGCAACCTATTTGTCAATGTGCTCAGCAATCAGACTTATTGAGATCACTTGGCAAAAGTCATTGTAAATTGGATTTAAAACTGAAAAACAATTATTTAACAATTGAGTTATGCGACTCACGTAGTACGATTCAGTAGTTGCCTCATGATCGAAAGTGGACCATAGGACGTAAAACAATGTGAGTTTAAACTTTCTTAAGGATCTTTTGCTACTAAAAAAGAAATTATTTAAAGATTTTGAAACTTTATACAAGTCAGAAAGAATATATTATGTAATTTCGAGATACAATAAGTTTTACAAAGCAGTAATAAAATTACTTAATGGAGTAGTAGGATACATATACGTAATTACTCCTATGAAATTTAACGTTCTTCTGTTTACACAATTTTTATGATAAGTTTTTGCGTAAAATAAAATGTAGAAATAGATAAGATCAGATATACTAACTGTTGCACAACTACACAAATAAACAGTTTTAAATCATAAAAGGTTTTGTATTTGTTTGCTGAGATATATGTCAATAACATAGAAATATTTCAAAAGGATTTGACGCAAGAAATTCCATAGTTATTAAATTATCTGTCTAAAAATTAGTGTAGTGGCATTATTAATGAATATTAATTTCTATTAAAGAATTGAACTTTCATAAAGTTGATTTCTAATTCTGTCTTGAATTTCTTTATAAACTTGGGTAGTTCAGAAATGTAAAAGGATAGGATAAGATATTGATCATCATAAAAGTTTTTCTAGAAGATTCTTAAATATTTTGGCTTAACGAAAGCCTTAAGATTTTTAAAGGACTTACTTGATGCACCCCAGTTGCCTGCCATTGGATAGTAGACTAACTGCTTTCAGTTGTTGCGGTTCGATTCCTGCGAAGACCTAACAACTTTTCTATGTTGTTTCCTAGTTGGGTAGAGAAAAGTAGGATAATCATGACTGCCTGTGAAGTATGATGATCGATGCTTCGATTGGCCATAAAAATGCGATACGCAGCCTGATTTATGGTTTTGTTAGTTACCAGTTCTAACCGAACAGTGAAGGCAGAAGGAGGTACATCGGTATTTCTGTGTACACTTGTGCATTGTGATATCTCCTGCAAAGATGGCTGAACTCTAATGACGATCAGTTGCTATGGGCGTAATAAGCTCCGAGGAAGCTCAATTATTAGACGTAACAAAGCACAATATACAAAAAAATGTAAATAAAAATAACCATACTTTCTTTACGTACTTGTATTGATACGTGAAGAAAGTATGATGGTTTGAAACACTGTTACGACGGTTCATTATTCTCAAAATAATGAGGAGACAATATACAACTACAAAAGAATGTTATAGTCAAAACTAAAATTGAATACATTGAATTGCTCCGGACTAACCAGATAGTATGCGGATACTATATGGTTAGTCCTGAGCGTATTCCTTCAGACTCTATCATGTAAAGTTATATAACAGTAAATTCTAAATAGTAACGGAGGTAAAGTCAATCTCAGTGTGTACCAGCATGTACTGTATACCAAGCTGAATATTTAACGCTGAAACTTTGACCTCATTCAATAAATGTGTTTCAGACCAAATCATATAAAATTCACATGCGCAAGTTGCATAACAGATGATGTAAAATTTTAATGTTGCGCACTTGGTGCTTCTGATTCGTAATTTATTTAATGCTTTTGTTATTAATATGTATTTTATTAAATGATACTACTATTTTCTGTTTTTAAAGGTTATAGGTCCTCTTTTAGCAGAATTAATTTTTCCGTCTTAGGAGTAGAAAGAAAAAATTGCTGTGCCTATTTTTAACACACAAACGGCTTTAGTTCTGGTATCAAAGCTTCTATACGTGAGATAAAGAAAAGTCTTCAATTTTGTCTTTTCTTAGCAATAAAGTGGCATCAACAATGTAATATTGCAACAATTGAACCCATTGCCATGAACTGGCGTCATACGTGTAGCATTGGTATTAGTTCATTACTGCTCAGTCCTTGACATGTTCGTGACAATTCATGAATAACAACTTTAGACGCACACTTTGTTCCTATGGACCATATAGTTCAAATAGAAACCATTCGTCCATGCGCTTTATACTTCCGCTTGAAAGGAATGGGTTCCTATCTTTTTTTAATTAATCGAGGTGTCATAAACGTGTAGCCGTCAAAAATACTTACGTTCCATATTTGTCTCGTTAACTTTTTTCAAAGAGTATAAAATATATAAAAATATTTAAAATTACAAAAATATGTATATGCGAATTAAACGGGTAAACGCAAGCCCAAGGAAAAAACAGACTTATGAAATGACCGAGCGTAAATAACGCTTAGAAAGCTGTTACTATATTGTCGTCGATTGTTTTGTACTTTTTATATGTACATTGTTATAATATTTAAGCATTACATTAATTACGATAGATACCCATAAATATTTTAATGATTTATTGAAGAAATTTATATGTTATGAAATAATCAAATTATTAGTTAAAAATGCAATGATGTTTTTAAACGAAAAAGTAGAGGGAATAACATACTAAATTGAAATTTCGGAATTAATTGCCTTAAAGGTTAATCAGTTTTATGTACAGTTGTGTGATGAGTTTTTTAATAAGTTAGCAGCGGTTTCTCTGTAGGACATTTCGTCTTAACGAAGTTTCTATTTTAAATGTAAGAATACTTTATTGCATCTGTAGAATCATGTTTAATGTGGGTTTTTTACCTTCACCTCCGTTTTGTATTTATATCCGTCCATTGTAGTACAACAATGTGTAGTCATGTAAACAGTTTCAGAACAAATATAAGTAAAAATCAGCAGTGTCTAAATAATTATCTTAAATATGGTGTCTTTTGTTTTGTTTTTTACGTTCATAGGTGCTCAGTAGAGCCTTAATTAAATAATCTTTTGACTTTAAAGAACTGGAGAAGATAAAAAGAAGATTACAGTGCAGTACCTAAACATATTTATTAAGTAATATATGGAATAAAATATTACTACAATGTTGATGGATTTCAAAGTTATTTATTCATTTTTATGTCATAATCCTTGCATAATGGTTTTTGTCGTTTTACATGATCATGCTAATATTTTAGATCACCAAAAACCTCAAGTTCTTAACAAAAATATTTTTTTGTTTTCAACAAACGCAAGCAATGGGGTCCATTAAAGCAACATTAAGATTCGCGTCTTAATTTGATAATAGGTAAACTCTATAAGTAATGTAAAAAGCTCATAACTTAAATGTATAATTACATAATTTATATTTAACCAAAAAATAAAATACAGCAATTTGAGCCCTGAATTAAAAAATATAATTATGAAAAGACCAAATGCAAGTAAAATTTTAGCTATCGTTTGTAATTTAATTGCACAAGGCACACCTTGAGATTAATTTAGTATATTATTTTTAAAATGCAAAAGAATGCCATAATCGCCATGACACAATCACGATATATCGTCCGATTTATTTTAAACAGCTTTTTAATATTAGTTATACAATTGGAATTTTTTTTTTTTAATAAGTGGAAGTAGTGCAAATTTTAAAACACCATTACTTCTAATGCTCCACGCAAACTGCTGATGATAATTATGTAGGTTTCGGTAAAACAGGTCACGACTGTACTAAAGATTGTTCATTAATTTTAAAAAGGCTTCCTGTGAACAAGCTCTTTACTGTGAAAAGCTTTGTCAGCCTTCATTTATAATTTGTACATTACGCTCCAATTACCAGTTGAAATCTGCGACGTAGTTATTATACAAGGTGTGCGTCGCGCGAGTATACGGTAGAGGTTAAGTACACATAATAATATTTTGCTATTATAAAACATACCTTAGAGTCGTTTTAATATTTTAATATTTATATAAAATATTAAATACCGATCAAATGTATATTGTGCGTCTTGTAATTATTTTAATTAAATTCAATGAACTATTTTAATAAAGACATCTCATTTTGTTCGCTAAGAAACAGATTTTATGAGACAAAGAGACATCTCGGAGAAGAAATTAATTACTTGAAAAACTCTTTGCACAAAAACTTTAGCAGAACAACGAGCTTTTATAATTTGTAAATATCATGTCTAAATTGCAATTGCATTAAAATAGTGAGGAGGAGCCTTTGTTGATTAAAATCAATTTTCCGCCATCAAATGTATTCTTCGTTAGTAATTAGCTGGTGGTTTACCTGATTTTGCACATCCTAAGATATTCGCTGTCCTGAGCCAAATGTTACATATCTTTTATCTAGTATTCACAATAGCTACGATGTCTTTCAAATCAGATATTCAGTTAAATCTGATGTTCATTCTTATAAAGAACACTAACAACTAATTATTATTGGATACTTGCAATTTTTACTAACAGCACCTTGCACATATACGTTCTTTGACTATTTTTAAACTTTTTATATAATTAATAACTAATATCCAAGAATATACAATTTCTCATAAACAATGCAGATAACTGATTAATATACAATATAGCGGTTAATATTACGCCTATTAAAATGCGTTAAAATATTTGTTTACTTGCATGCGAATGCAATAAATTATCTTACAAGTTACGTTTTAAGTAAGTATGTTTTAGTTATGTAACTAAAACGTACTTAATGGACTATCTCTATATTTATACTTGTTTTTTTTTTACTTCGTAAACAAACTATTATTCTGAAAGAAATGCATTGTAGTTCAAATCCTTCGAATATTTTCTTAGTTGTTGCGTAAAATAACTTTATTCATGAATTCTGTTCATTAATCCACTAATTAATATGGTGGTATCATTTAGAAGCAGCCGTTAGTTTGTGATACGTTCATATTCCTGAGTTAGTACTTTCGTTTACGTACTATCATGTATATCCGTAGAAGTATGAAAGAATGATATAAATATTTTACGAAAGGTACATATAAATAATTTTAAGGCAGCTGTTTTTCTTTTTGTTGATTTTGATACAAACCAAGTATTATAAACAATATTTAAGTAAAATATACGCTTTTAAAAACATAAGTCATTTAATTGTATTATAATTTGAAATTATAGTAAAATTATGCTATAATTATAAGTGAATTATATGCATTTTTATTAAAATAAAATCTATAATAGTCTTAATTTTTTTTTGTTTTCGTTATGCACTATAATCTGTGCCACACTCGACGGTTAACAATGTAGATAGTTGCTTTGTAATATAACATTTAAGGAACCGTACTACAGAGAGAGTTTATCTCTCATTTCAAACTTTGAAGTTCTCTTACCACTTTAAATTGAGTTCCAAACGTTTACGGCATTGCGCAGAAATATTTAGTGATATAGTGCTTGAATTTTATTAGGGTGATTTAAAAATTATAAATAAAAGACACAGTGAACAATTTAAATAATCTTTTAATAACTTTCTACGGTATTTCTATTGTTTAATCTATATTTTAAGATATGATTTTAAAAAAATATTAACGTTTTTAACAAAAAGGTTAAAACGTACAAAAATTTCCCACTAGTAGAGTCAAATTATTACTTCATAACTGGTCAAATTCAAACATATTTATTCAATATAGAAGCATTACACTTTCTTATTGACTGTCAATGAATCTACCATCAGTTCGCTAATGGAAGCCTCTAGCATGGTAAAAAAAACTCAGCGGTACTATCTTTTTTAGTGTTTAGCTCGACGTTTACTTTGTGGTAAGTGATACCTCCACGGCCCATTTGATAAGCAACGTAAAACGCCACAAATGCGTTCCCTAAGATATGAAGTGTTATGACGACGGCGCCCTTCAAGCCGGCAAATAGTAGAGTTTACACACTACTTATCTACGACAGAAGAAAGCACCGTGGAGGGACTTTTAGAAGATGCCTTGTAAAAAAGAACCTACCTTCTCTGTTTTGATTTTGTCATAGGCTCAGAATGTAAGGAAGCTAAAACTCTTAGCTGAAATAACGATAAGAGTGGGAATAGAAGCTGATCCTAGATTGATTCTAATTCGGCCTGTAACTTGAAAATTTAAATTTACTGAAACAAAATATTGTCTATTATCACAGACGAGTTTTTCCCTTATTATGTATTAATTACGTCTTAAATACTTTACTTTAAACAAGCCATGTTCGTTTTCCTTTTGATCTATTAAAATATTATTATCTTAGTTGATAGCAAGAAGCATAAATCCTAATTCACAAAAATCCTTTCGAAATAGTGTGGCCTCAAAAAGCATTGTACACATTGATCGTACTGATCTTACTATTATGCTCTATATCGGTAATAGGTCCTGCCCGCATCTTGTATGACGTCTAAAGACTCTCTTACTAATATTAAATGTTTATTAAATGTTTTTTTGCGACAGAAAAATACAATATTGAGTATTTCTTCAGGTGATACTGATGAAAAATGGAATCTACCGTTCACATGATCGTTGACCTCAAAGTAAAATAATCCTTTAGTTTTCAATTGTATTACGTAAATAGTTACAACCAATTTCATTATTATGAGGGTAACAATTTAAGTGCACTGTGAGTTTTAGCCCACTCACCCACCAACCCACATTAGACCAGAGTGGTACGGTCCAAATACCACCTAATGGAGAAGGCTTGCATTAGGGGAGGCCTACGTCCAGCGGACTAATGCAGGCTGATGATGATGATAATGAGTTTTAGAGTGATATAGTTTGATATAAGTCATTAGGGTAATTTACAAGGTTTTTTACATAATTTTCCAGAAATGTGCGGGCAAATTTAAAATATTATTATCCTGTCTTAATCATTTACCTAACAACTAAAGTTTCAATTTCAAATCAACTACAACGAGGTAATACGGCCCATATTTTACGACACAAATGTCCTTATAGCTACCAATGCGACGTTGTTATCCTGCATGCTCTATACGTAGGCGTTTTAATCTACCATTTAAAATCCGATTTACTATGACTTAGTTCAAAGAAAAGACATAGTCTGCAGTACATAATTTTTTGAAGAGAAACAAGACTGGCGTAGAAATCAAATAGTGCATGATTTCTGTTTTAACTTTTCTGTAACATAAGCGCCGTCTCAGCACGTCTGCCATTGTAACGTAATTAGATGCTGCAAATTGGTAGTTTTTATCATGAAATTGCAAATGCGATAATATCGATGAATCTATTGTACTTGTTAAGTTAACTTCGTAAGCGACTCAATGCATTTTATTGACTTTTTAACCAGAATCGTCACTGAAATATTTTTATATATATGAAAACATATTATTACAGGCATATTAATGTATATAAAACGATATAGAATAATTGAAAAGCTTTAATTTTTATATTACAATTCAATGAGTGAACTGCATTCGATATTTTGATTAGACGTCAGTATTCCTGATATCATTTGTAACATATACAAAATTACCACGATGACCAATACCAAACTTTTATGCATAAAAAACATGTGTCATCCCAGCTCTTAAGAGCTAACAGCGTCCAAGATCTACTTTACTGGTAAAATCGTTAGCCATTTAAATCGCGATTTAACTTTTGCAGTAATTTCATTAAATCATGAAATTATATAAACCAAACAATATCTCGTTGACGGATCACTAAGCAGCCCGCAACTTGACAATTTTTTAACACGCTCTAGTCATCTCTTTGGCAAATTCGCCACAGTGGTTAAACTCCTCACTTTTCCTGTATAGACTAAAAGAGCAAGGCGCCGGGAGGACGATTGCTTTTTCGTTAAAAGTGACTTTTGTGTATTTTACCTGAGGGGCGTTAGCGTTAAAAGAAACATGACATCGTATTTCAACGTCCATTCAATGTAGACGCAGACGCAAAACGCGATGAAATGAGGAACTCACCCAATACAACGCAAGTAACAATTGCGACGCAAAATTTAAGTATGCTGTTGTCTTACAACGACGGTCAACGTCGGTGTCCATGAATGTGCCCACTCGACGCTTAGATCATGTTATCTAACAGACCGTTTAATAATCAGCCCATATTGTACTAGCATACGAGATAATAACAATGAACAAAAGATATTTATCGGTTCTATGTTTGGTAGAGGGAATATAGTAAACGATTGCCGTGCATGCCGCACCAAAAGTGTGATTACAAAAGGATTTGTAAAATGTTTGAACCTCGTTTTGGAAACAAATAACTGAAAAAATTACAGCATAAGTAATTAAAATATTTTTTTACTATAAGTATCCTAAAAAAAATTACATAAAACAAAAAAATATCTTTGGTTTAAAAAATTAAACTAACTAAAATACCTACATTTATACTCAAAATAAACGCTATCGTTTTCAAAAAGTAGTAAACAGTTCGTAAACATTTGTTTACGTGAAATCCTATTTCCTGAAGCGTTTATTCACTATAAAAAAGCGTATACAAGAATCGTTATTTCCGATTCCTATCTGAGCGTTTCACCATCATTAGTCAAGTTGACGGACAGTTTCCATTCCATAGTTGTCTCGTTTACTGTTTCCGAACATTATGGATAGAAAACTATGGAAATTTCCCTACTTTTTTAAAAGAAAACCTTGATTAAACGACAACAATATGAATAAAAAGGTACACATTTTTTAAATAAAAACAATTCTATACTATTAACATAACAGTTACGTTGTTTTATGGTGGTGTTACATGGTGTTATACAACAAATGGTGTTAAGTAAATATAATTTGATTTTATAGGTTGCCTTGAGTCGAAATGCGAGTAGCTGTATTTAATTCGGTATGTATTTAACTTAAGTTAACAGTTCTGGAACAATTAAATCGAACTGTTTTATTTTGTTTTATTATATTTCATTATTATTAAACTTAAGCGCTTTTGTACACAATGCTTATGCTTAGAACCGTCCATTTGACTGTTACTATAGCTTAACTCGCAAAAGTTTTTAAACGAGCAAGATGTTTATCCTTTTGATAAGCTATGCTTCCTAAACATATTTTTTTATCGCATTCGAAGGTGGATGAACAGTCTGCGCACCCATAGACACCAGCAATACCAATACGTTTTTTTTTATCCTTGAATTTATGCTTCCAGACTCAATACTTAAAACACACACTATACTTAAAACACAGAGTTTGCGAGAAGCTCCCGTCCCCACGAACTAGGTGGCCCACATTTTTTGCTAAAAATGAAGGCCACACGTACAGAAGGTGAGTTAGGCATTAGTTTATGTCTCCTAAGGATCGTCGACGATCGGTTTACGGACCGGACGCCGACGGTCTGGCGACTGTATTAATCGTTTGCTGGGGGCGGTGAGAACCGCCCTGGAACGCGGGTGTATCTAATATACGCGGTGTGTGTGTCGCTGTTCTCGTAAGCGAGAGCGAACTACAGGTGAGTGTGTGCTATCCCTACTTGTGTGATGTGGAAGGATGGATGTCGGGACTTGATACGTTACAATTCTTTACCGTGTACATAATATAACGGAATAATAATATTACTAATGGAATTGACTTTTCGTTATGTGCCCGTGACGGTCAAAGTCAGTCATCAATTAGAATGACTATAGTTTAGCTATACTAGATTCAGAATATACGTAAACAAAGAAATCCATGGCAAAGAATTTAAGCTCGCCTTCTCTTCTTCAAATAGGGAAATCACTTAAAGAAAATAAGGTGTGTTTAAAGTATGTCTTCTTGTGTTTAAACAAATAATCAAGTCTATGCGTAAAAATGCAATAAAGTTTTTAATCAAAAAAGGAAACGGAATAGGATATTTTATTTGAGTTTCAAAATTAATTGCCTTATAATTTAATCTCTTTTATGTACAGATGTGTAAAGAGCCTGAGGTTTTTAATAATTACGCAAACGTTTCTCTGTAGGATATTTCATCTTTCTTTAGAAGGAAGTTTTTTTAGAATCTTATAAAAGAGTAAGAATTTTATCGCATTTAATTTGGTTTACAATTTTCCCTTCGTTTAAGATACTTTACAGAATCCATGGCCATGTACAGACTGCGGTGTTGTTCGTCTGTCAAGGTTATTTACCCGGTTACTGTCATTTCTGTGTTTATTTATTTATCCGCTTTACGAATACCGAGCTTATGGTATCTTGAGTTCTAGCAGTAATTTTATTCTTAGGTTTAATTTTGTGAATAATTGGATTCCAATTAGGTGGTAACACCCAACCATCTTCCCTATTAAAATGAATAATTTAGGATGTTTCTTTTAATTTCAATCGCATTTAATCCTGGGTAGGAATGGGTGTTATTTGGCAAGGATTTGTGGTTTGTCGAATCTTACAAAATATTTGGATTGATCAAAACATGATCGCATAACAAAACCTTGAAAAACTTGAAACATCACGACAACTATGTGTTTCATTATTTTGTTCGTGATCAAGACATTAGTTTGCTAATCAAGACACTAAGATTCATACTGGACCTTGTAAACTGTGCCATGATGAAAATAATATTGCATCTATTAATAATAGTAAAAGTTTTGCTTTGTTGCTGCGATTAATTAAGAACCTTAGAGTGATAAATCTAATAACTCATAACACTAACGATATTTCGTAGAATTTATTATTGGTAAATCCATAAATATAATTGAAATAACTATGTGTAACTGTAATATTTCTATCAGTAATGCAAATTTTAAATTAAAGGCATTTTGGTTTTTCAAAAACCATTAGTTCTAATGCTCACGAATCTGTGAAGATAATTATGTACGGTTTTGCAAAACAGCTCAGCGTTCTGAAATTATTTCCGTTAATTTTAAAATTCTTTCAATGAGTCACAAGCTCTTTACTTGAAAAGATTAGACCTTCATTTATAATTTGAATACGACCTAATTACTAGTTGAGCTGGCAGCATTATGACATCGTCGAAACGTCTCTAGTATCGGTAAGGTTTAATAAAAATTTTAGTATTAAAATTACCTAGAATCATCAAAATTTAATTGATTATGTTTAACAACTTTTAATTGCTAATATCATTCATTAGCACATACACAATTTCTCCGCCTCCGTAGCCTGGCCACACCGGAGGTCGTGGGTTCGAATACCTCGTGGAAGCGGGCGGGTGGAAATGATTTTGGTAATAAAAATCTGGGCTGATTACTCATTCCCTGAACAATTAAGGTAAGTCAAAACTACAAGACGCCAGTGATTTCCAATTTATAACTAATTCACTCATATAATGAACTTTTGTTTTGAGGTCCGATGACAAGACTCAGCGTAGAAAACTGTTATTTAAATAAATCTGATGAAACAGACCCCATCATGATTTCTTGGGTAAATGCCTATGGAAAAGTAGCAAACACTCTATAAGCACAATTAGTTTTTGGCTACCACAAATTCACACCAAAATCCTAAATAATATAATCTTAAACCTACGC
Source organism: Lamproptera curius (assembly GCA_029286875.1). NCBI lineage: Eukaryota > Metazoa > Arthropoda > Insecta > Lepidoptera > Papilionidae > Lamproptera > Lamproptera curius. Next base: position 1,562,861 of record JAGSMT010000069.1, read on the forward strand.
ACCGGACTTTGGTGCTGATTTTTTTATAAAGCGATTAGAGGAAGATTTATATGTATAATGCGTAATTTGTAAAAAAACGCTGATAAATTCATATATTTTACAATTATCATTATTTAAGAAAGACTTCTATTGTGACTTTTATTTTTAAAAATGTTAAAAACCAATGTATATGATTTGAAGTAAACCATTATGAGTTCTAATGATTACGAAATATGAAAATATCTTTAGTTGTTACAATAAGTAGTTATAGTACAGACTTTTAAGTACACTAATATTATATGTCCTTTACTTATGACATTATGTATATTTTATATTCCTACAGTATTTTAGGTCTCACGTAGTACCAGCTAATTATAACTAGCGAATTAAGTTTATACTTAAGAAGTACAATTGTATATTTAAGAGCAATACAGTAATATTCAGTCGCTGGAGATTTCATAATCCGTTTCAAGCTTAGGTATATATTACATACTTAAATAAATTTTATTTCCAAGATGCAATTTTCCACTTTCGTATCTCTTGAACCTCGTATAAATCATCTTGTATAATTACAGGTGGGATATTCTGCAAAAGTAAAAACAGGTTTACTATTATTGATAACTAGCCACCACCCCAATCCCCTTGTGGGTGGATTTTATAAAATCTGACCTCTGCTCGGTGAAAGCAATATTCCTACCAAATTTCAAGTTGCTACGCCTTATGGTTCCAGAGATATTGTGACGAGTCAATATATTATATAATATTAAGTGGGAATCTGAACATTTAAATTACTTAAAAGCAAAGAAAGTTTCATCAAGTAAATATAGAATCGGCTTTTTATGTTTTAGCTATATTGTTAATTGGTCTACAAGAGCCTATATCTATGTTTAAAGAATACCCACAATAACCATATATTTATATGGTATATAAATATATTTTGTGGCACGTGAGAGCACGTTATTAGCTGCTGTGGTGTATGTTGTTCAAAATAGTTATACACTGTTGGAAGTCGATCATATTTTTATGTTAAATTTAACTTGTATGGCTAACAGTATATCAAATTATTTTTGATTCTATTAAGATTTATGTTCCCACCCATAACCAGTGCACAGTTATAGCGAAAATAAGTATTACCAAACATAATGCTTTTAACTAAGAATAAATTCAAGTTTAGTCATTATCTCAAGGTTATATTAAAAATAACCGTTCAATACAAGTTTAAACACTGTAAGGCAACAGTTAAAAGCTAATACACTTCCTAAAAAGATATTTTGTAATATTAAATTAAATTTTGTGTTATTACTAGTAATGGCACCTATTTTTTAAAACGCCTTTCTTCTTGAATTAGAATTATAACAGTTAGAACCCATCATAAGGCGTACTAAGTATGAAGTAGCTTTTTACTTGGTACTTAACCAATAGATTAAAATACTTCTGTCTCTGCTATTTATTACACTCTCTATAATGTTAATATAGAAAAAGATCTCTCCAGAATATAACTTATATAAAGCAAATCAAAACAAAATACACCCTACTTAATTTGATCAATGTTTATTAATGATATTCATATAAAAATAGTATCAAGAGGGAACAAGCACCGTACCCAAAATGGAAAAGAAAATTTATTGTTTTATCTCGAGACGTTAAGCAATCTACAATCTGGCAAAAGATAAACAAAATTTGCTTCTGTCGCTCACAGAATATTATGTTCCATAAAATTGTACTTTATTAATTCATCATCGTCAACATTTTCGAGAAAATCCCGTAAATAACATTTTATTAATCTGCTTCCGTACATTTGAATAACGTTCAAATAAAATTCATGTTTTTCCACTTTTAGGTGTAAAAATTTTGAAAGTAATAATATTTTTTATATTCTTCACATTTCAGAGTTTTATACACCCTCGTTTTACAAACTGATTTTTCCTTTGTTGAATATTTTAAAACGGTGCTTTAGTTTCAATATTCAACAAACATAAAACTTTTTGACAAACTGAGCGCAGAAAAATGTTAAGGCTAGGGTGTACAAATTTGCTGACATACATTCAAACTCAACTTTTATTTTTTTTTGTCAAATGTCATAAATGCACTTGAAAAAGTAACGAATGTAATTTTCGTTTTCAAATATTTCATTTTATCCAATACTGTCTTCTAATTTCACGCTCTAAATATAATATATCTCTTTGTTATCATTTCAATCACAATAATAAACTTCAAGTTGTGTAAAATATTAATAAAATTCAACTTAGATAATTTTATGTTTACGTGTATTTTGTAAATACATAGTGACTTTGAATATTTCAAAGTCAAAATCAAAATCATTTATTCAATTTAGGCTCTACTGAGCACTTATGAACGTCAAAATTATCCATTTACCACCGGTTCACAAACTTAGACCTCGTCCAGAGAAGAACCGGCAAGAAACTCTGGTCTCCTTTTTTTAAATATTAGTATTTACACAATTTGACCAATACATTTTTTTAAGTTACCAGAGGATTTGCAAGCCAGAGTATAAACTACTTCCACACGTCTTGGTCTTCTAATATATTCTATAACAGAATAGTAGGCTTTTTCTATAAGCCTTGTTTTGACAACTTTACATAAGCTCGAATCATTTAGTTGTGTTTGGCAGCATTCAATTAATTATACATTCTTATACTATTATACATGAAAGATTTTTGGTTCGGGTCAGTTTAAATCTAGGTAGCTCTAGGGGCTCAATTGATTTCGGCGCGGCCTAATATCTTTTTAGAAACATATGAATATTAGCAAACATATAATATTTACAAATATGTATAGAGATGAAAATTTCAGTTTTATTAAAAATATTACGTAAAGATTCCTGTGAACCCAGATTGTAGATTGCCCTAACAGCCTATTTTTGTAGTATAAATATTGTGTTCAAACCGGCTGCAGATCCCATAATAATAGTCCATAGGACATAAGGTTGTAAAAGTACTGTAGGAATCTACAGGTACTTATAGATGCATTATATATTATGGCCAATATGGGGGATACATCTTGAATTATTAAATTCATTGCCCATGTTGATAAACCCACAAGTCTTCTGTTTTCTTATTATTTATTTTATTAAATGCCTTCACTATATCTATACGACTGACATTACAAAATAAAAATCGGGTAAACTTTGTCTATCCAATTTTTAGGTGTGATAAGGCGGAATCAGAACTGGAATTTAAGTGTTTTACAGTTTTATGAGCTATGTTTGTAAAGTAATTTTGGAACTCATTTGCTACCTCAGCCTTTTCCTCAACAGTTTTCCTTGTATTCCATAACTATGTTCTCACATAGTTATGGAATTTTACATTAGATGTCAATGATTTTTATCGTATAATAGATATAAATAATCCCTGCTACGCCTAATTCCCTTAGAAGCCCAATCACTGAAATTCAGTTTTATTACTTGAAATAACTTTCTTAGTATAAACAGCATTGTATTCATTGGAGAAAATATTAGACAATGCTCGAAAGTCTTTATCAGGATCCAAAGTCAATTTTAGGTTTGGAGGCTTAGCTTTTACATTATACTTAAATTGTTTTGTTCTGTTCCTGGTAATAGATCTATACAAGATAGGAAAGTTACTTATAGGAGTACTTAAAGGGAGTTGTATTTTTAAGGTTTTATGATCTGAACGAACACCGCTTAAGACAGCCTGATCTATAATTTTACAATTTACAAACACATTATCAATACAAGAGGCACAAGTATAAAACGTTACAGGCAAGTATTAAACGTTAACGGAGTAATAAGCATACAAAACATTTTTTAATAAACTTTTAAACAACATAAAAAATCTTCCGAAGTAGTTTCAATTAAAAACTAAGTATTAATAAACGTAACCTTGCTGCAACATTTAAACTTAAAACGTTCAAAATCAAAACGTTCCGATACATTCTTTGGGTAGCTCAGATAAATGAAAATTAGGTTACACGAAGTAAAATTACGCCTCATCCTTAGGTGCTGAAATGTTTATTCATATATTATTTAAAATTTTCTGCAAAAAAGATAGCGGACTTAATGTCAAAAAAAATACTCCACCAGTCAAACAATGGGAAGTACAAATTCAGAATGCAGAACAGAATCTATAATTTTTTTTAATTACTTGCAATTTTCACAGTATAAAAAGTTAACACTGGTATTGTTAGGGTTAACTACTAAATATTTTTACGATCCCGCTTAACCCTTTGGTTATGACCTTATGTGATCGTTCCAAACAATGGTAATTACTTTCAACTTTAACAATAAAGAAGATAAATGTGACTATTTTCGACGATGTCTCCACCAGTAGTAGCAATTCATTCGAAGAAAAAGTCTCGGAATTTATTCTTGACAACTCCTGTTTTCAGCAATGATCCAGATGAATAATCGCCGCTTGAATTTGTTACTTGTTTAATAGTTTAAGTCGAAAATTTTTAAAACTATAATTAATCCAAACTAGATTCGAGATAGATGTTAAAAAAATAGTCATGAAAACGAAATTACGTCAAATATGTAGCGTTGTTATTAATGAACTGACACCGAAATATTAATCGCCGAATGACAGTCGACTAATAACAACGAATGAAGCCGCTTCATTGTTTGGGTAAAGGTTAAATTGGCTTAAGATTAGATAGATACGCGGCTTCGGCAGCATTTCAATTTGTTATATATTATTGTCCATAAAGACAATGTCTTCTCGTATATGAATTAAACATAAGCTGTAAACGTACTTCTTTTGTAAATTCGGTTATAACTGTGGTTTTATAATATTTAAACGGATCTACACGTAATTTTCACGTAACTGCCTCCGTAGCCTGGTGGCATAGGCGTGTGCTTTAGAAACCGGAGGTCGTGGGTTTGAATCCTGCGGGGACTCAACAAATTTTCATTGTTGAGTCCCGACAGGGGTGTATTGGGGGAGGCCTATGTCCAGCAGTGGACTATCATATGCTGATGATGTGATGTATATGTACACGTAATTTGTATGAAAAATCTATCATATAGTGAATTTGCCAAATTTCATTCATTTGTGTACCAGAATTCAATTAAAACTTGGTTAGTGAAATAGCAAGTTGCCGAATTCCGGGACCAGGTGTCACTGATATGTTTACAACTGTTGTAAAAGGCTTAATTCTATTTCCAATAACTAGATTGTACAGGAATATTTTAGGTATCGCTATTGAAAACATTTAACAGATTTTAAGCTTAACGACGCATGGAAATTTAAAAACTTAAAGTTTATATTAGATTGACAGAAGCTTTCGCCTTTAAAATAATTTGCACTGCTTAGTGGCTTACGTGACACCTTTTTCAAATTATACAGAATTGATAGAATGAAAAACAATACTAAATAATAGTATATTTGCAACTTAACAGAAACTACTACAGTTTATGCTTTTACTATCCAATGGATATACAACATCAAAAACACACTTATTATTTACCACTTTTATCATAACTTGTAAGAAGAGTTAATTTTATGCTTCTACTAGAAAATAGGTATTGTTGCTGTATTGTATAATTAATTAACAAAACACAAAAATAAAGATAAGTGGTTGAACCTTTCAAAGTACCTTACAAAAGTTGGAGGTGAAATAAATTAAATTTTCCCACTAGTGGTAACACTCTGGAAACTTGACCGCTAGGACTTAATTAGGGAAACCGCGAGAGCTCAAATACAACGAAACGAGTTCTTGTTTGTTTATTAAATATACGTCAACCCTAACCCATTTCTAATCACGATATATTAATGTTTGAATTTATGGTAAGTAAAGTTTTATTCCTACTAATAATAATATTCTTGTTTTCTAGTTTTATATAAAAAAAGTTAATTAAAAAACATTGAAATAAGTATACGAATTCACATTAAAGGATAACAATAGACCTAAGGTTGAAAAAAACATTTTTTGAATGAGCACGTACATACATCGTATAATTCGAAGGAATATTGAATTTGACTAAAGCCACAAACTCTACTAATTACTCGCGGCCTACAGACGTTCGCAATTAATTTAATTTACGGATTTAAAGTTCTAAGGACTTTGTCAGATGAAGTCCACTCAACGCGGTCCATGAAGCTCCAATTCATTCAATCCAATTAATGAACCAATACAAATGTTAATAATTCTGTTATTTTAATCGTCGTCAAATTGTTACGACTTTTATAATACTTAAATGTCATATTGATGTTCATCATCATCAGCCTGCGCTAGTCCACTGCTGGACATGGGCCTCCCTAATGCACGCCACCGCTTCCTATCTTCGGCTATTCTCATCCAGCCCACACCGGCCACTTTGCGAATGTCGTCACTCCATCTGCCGCAGGGCGTCCTACACTACGTTTGCCGAGCCTCGGTCTCCACCCCTTTGGGGTGGATTTTATAAAATTGTTTCTGCCGGTGGCAATATTCCTACCAAATTTCAAGTTCTCCCTTATGGTTCCAGAATATTGTGACAGTCAAATATTATATAATATTTGGGAATCAACATTTAAATTACTTAAAAGCAAAGAAAGTTTCACAATAAATATAGTCTGCTTTTGTTTTGATATTGTTAATTGGTCTCAAAAGTCCAAAACCTATATCTATGTTTAAAAATAACCCCAAATAACCATATATTTATATGGTATATAAATATATTTTTGATGTAAACACATTAGCTGCGTTTTAAAATTTTTCAAAAAATTATACACTGTTGGAAGTCGATCATATTTTTATTTAAATTTAACGTATTAACAGAATATCAAATTATTTTGTTCTTTTAAGATTTACTTTCCCCCCATAACCAGTGGGTTTATAGTGAAAATAAGATTACCAAACAAAATGCTTTCAACTAAGAAAAGATTCAAGTTTGTCATTATCTCAAACTTTATTAAAAAGCTTCAATACCAATTTAAACATTAAGGCAACAGTGAAAAGCTAATATAAACTTCCCAAAAGATATTTTTAGAAATTTTGTAAATTTTATGAAATTTTGTTTATTATAAATGCACCTATTTTTTAAAAAAACGCCTTTTTCTTTAAATGGGAATTAAATTTTCTTCTAACGTTAGAACCCATCATAACCCTAAGTATGAAGAGCTTTTACTTGGTATAACCAATGATTAAAATACTTCTGTCTCTTTTAATTACACTCTTAAAATGTTAATATGAAAATTCTCCAAATATAACTTATAAAAACAAATCAAAAACAAAATACACCCCACTTAATTTGATCAATGTTTTTACTGATTTTTTTTTGGGGTGGTGACAAAAAAGTTTACGTTTTTAACTTTGGTCCTTAAATTTCAATTTATTATTAAAAATTCGTAATACAAAGTTTAAATTATCTTAAAAAGTTTATTTTAGTTGTTACCCAAACCCAAGTCTTATTATTATTGAAATTATAGGACCCCAGGCCAACAAATTGCACTTCACTTACTTCAAATCAAAACAGAATGTCTAATTTACAAAATAGCCCAACACAGCAAAGAGAATATCTCCAGGAGGTGGATGACCTGAGACGATCAGCAATGAGGGTTCTCCGGACACTGTTCCTGAATTGCTAGGCCCGTAATTTAGGGCTGATATTTGGATCCTGAGTTTGCGCCAACAAATTAAGGTGCTAAGCAGGTAGACAATTGACACACATAGCCGGGCACTTATCCCAGGTGTTCCTGAAAAAGAAAGGAACAATTCCCAAACTTTCCAATTCTATAAAAATTTGGCCTAATAAAAAATTCCAGATAAATAAAGATTTGTCATAGACTTGGGTGCCCAGAAGCCAAGCAAAAGACCTATATTATGGCTCTCAAATTTCTGTCAAATGATGCAAAAAGACTAAACTAAAGGGTTCTTCAATGCAAAAATTTTCACCTGGTTAAGACAGTCAGTTTTGCAAAAACCCCTTTGCATTTCGGATCGGCCAGATGGACACAAATGGCATTATATTTATAAAAACTTTCATCCATAAAATAAACGGACGACGGTTCCACTCATTGCAAAACTCCCCAGGCTTAAAAAAGTCACCCCAAAACGAACATTTTCTTGATCGTCTTTTGGTATTTAATTCTTCCATGTTCACTTACATTTGTCATTGTTCACTTTAACTTCACTTTAACAACTGTTAAGTACCCTGGATTCCATGTACAGGGAAATTTTTATACTGTTTATTCAGATGAGGGACTTTAATTTTAATTTCAGCTTTTAAAAAAGGTGTACTGTAATTACAACTGTTATAATTACTTATATTTATATTTATTCATTGAATGTTCAACCTATATTTTTTGTTTCTAAAGTGTTGTGAATTTTTTTTGTAAGTTTCATTCCGTTTACATGTTCGACATCGGTCTGCCCCAACTTTTATAGGTACCTCCGTTTTAGCTTGTTTTATTCTTTTTTACAAATCTTTCCTTTTTTCATTTTTTTTTTCACATTTTTTACTATTTTGTGTTTTCTTATTTTTTATTATTTAGAAATTTTGTTTTTTTTATATATTCATATATTTTTTAAACCTGTGATTGTTACGCTGGCGGGTGGTGCTGTTATTTTGCCCATCAAGTGAATCGAAAATTAGGTCTTTGTTATTAATATTTTAATTGTGTTTATAATTATATCTATTTTATTTATATTTTTAATACCACCAATGATTCAATATGTTCAAGTGGGAGGATAGCTTTTAGTTCCGAATCTCTGTACTTTTAAAAGCACCGTTTCAATAAAAATAACACATTAAATATCTGTCATCATACGCGCCACATTCCCAGCCATAAGCGAATTAAGCGGGGTTTATCATTCTAACGTGATGCCATTTTGATTTCAAAGGCGGCAAACCAATCTTCCTTCTACTTTTTCTCTTCCGGTTCGTTCTTTCCGGAATGACCGCTTAGTTAAAAGGTGGAGGGGCGTCGCCATATACCAAGATCGGATCTCCCACAAAATATTAGATTCATCCTCTCAAATTTTAGCAGCCGCCAAACCTCTTTCGAATTACATTTAAAGGGAAATTCGTGGTTGTGTTGTGTTTCCTCCCTGATTACTTCACCGATTTCAGCAGGTATAGAATCTTTGGGTTGAGTCGTGCCCATTCATCATGGGAGATTTTAACACAAACATCCTTGCTGCCAAATCTCCCGTACATTAACCCTCATAAAACAGGTCTGTTCTTTTCATATATTGCCTCCACCCCCATCATAACTCCCGGAAAGATACTTTTGACAATCCCATCTAATCCTTCGTTAGTTTAATTCATGGTCCTCCCTCACCCTGGTTTTTCTCCCGACTTAATTTTTCCTTTTTATATCCTAAAGCCTCCCAAACCAAACCTAAGGTTCTGCACGTGCGATCTTTTATGCTTGATGTCTTCAAGCTGCGCGAGTGTGGTGACTAGGACCAATATTGATGACAAGACTCAATCTTGAACACTCCATCACTAAACTTTTGACTCCATGCTCCCATTAAACAGTAAAGTAGTCTCCACCATCTCCCATGGCTAACCGAAGGCAACGCATGGCAATGAGACGTAGGGATCGCTTGTTTCGTAGGTTTAAAAAGTGACTGATAACAATTGGTCCATCTAAAATTGGCTCGAAATCTGTGTAATCTGATGATACGCAACGCCAAACGCCGATACTTTCTTGATAACAACTAATCAACTCCTGCCGATGTCTGAAGTTCCTGGAACACCAGGCATCGGTAAGTCCGAATATCAAATCTTCCTAGCACAATTACCTTAGATGATTTAAATCGATTTCACTCCACTACTCTTTTTAGATCATCTAACTGTACGTATACTATTTCCTATTTAAATGGTTTGATGCGACCTTCCTTTTGATCCTTTTAAATTTTCTCCAGTTACTTCCAAGAGACAAAACTGCCATCCTTTCCATTAAACCCGATGCAGTTTGCATTGACAAAATTGCCGGCGTATGATTATTCCATCCTTGATTTCTTGTCCCAGTGCTTCCATATCATTAACTTTTTCTAGACACTGGAACATTCCTTAGGGCGTAATGCTGTTGTCCGGCCGCTTCCCAAATATCCTAATCTTTTACTTTTTCTCATTTTAGACCCATCTTATTTTGCCTTTCCTTTTCTAAGGTACGAATTTTGCGTTAGTAAACAATTTCCCTTCATTTTTCAGCAATAAGCTGATTAGTCCACTGCAATCAGGTTTTAGACCCGGCCATGTACCACTACTGCCCTACTAAAGTGACTGGCGATATAAAGGCGAGCATGGAGTCAACCAGTTACTGTTTTGGTTTAATCGACTTCACGAACCTTTAATGCTGTCAGTCATGATATTCTTCTGCAATCCTCTCACATTTAATGATCTCGGATGAAGTGCTAGAATGGTTTTCTCTATCTTCGAGGGCGCCAGCAATCGGTTAATGCTGAAAATTCTTCGTCACGTTGGTAATCTTGATCTGGTTCCTGCGAATTCTCCCCACTTCTGTTTTCCTTATTATTAATTTTATTCTCCATTATCTTTAATGTGCGTATCATCTTTCGCCGATGACTTACAATTTACACTCAACAACCAGTCAAATCAATCTTTCTGAGGCAATACGTTTAATAAACCAGGACTTGAGTGCAATTAAAAGTTGGTGTACCAAATTGCTTGGCGGTCAATCCATCCAAGTGTCAGGCTATTTGGTAGGAAGTGCACGCACCTTGAGTAGATTGATCAAACACACTTCCTCCAATAATTTTAACAGGCCCTATTCCGCTCAGCCAAATGTAAAAAATCTCGGCCTGTATATAGATTCGACGCTGAGTTGGAACACCAAATCCAGGTGTCGTGAAAGGTGAAAGTTACAAGTCTTACGATGCCTGTATCGCTCAAAAATTTCTGCTATACAGACTAAAACATGTCGCAGACCTTGATCTTCCCTTATCGATTATGGTGACGTGTCTACTTTGACCGAATGCAGATACCTCAGTAATCTTGACCGACTTCTAAATAACTGCATTCGATTCGTTTCAATTTACGTAAGGATGACCAAGTTTCAGTATACCGTTCCCAACTGCATTGGCTACCTATCGCCAGCGACAGTCGATACGACCTGATACTCTCTACTCCTTCCTCAATTATCTACAACGTCGTCTTATATATCGCCCATTTTCGTATCTTGAAGTCAGTAACAAAGAACTGCTCGACGCACAATCGTCTTCTTCAATGCCCATTCACCGTTCTGACTTCGCCATTGCTCTTTCTTTATCCAGTCTGTTCTTCTGTGGAATTCGCTACCTCTTAAAATGAAATGGTTAATAGTTTCTTGACTTTAAAAAATGGTAAAAGGTTTCTAAAAACTTGTCGACAGAATAGTAAATCGTCAATTCTGTATGTATGTATGTATATATATAGTATATTCAATTTGAATAGGTTTTTGTATATATATGTATATAAATAGTTATATGTCTAAGTATAAATTTATACATTTGACTATTATATTTATGTTAGGTATATTTTATTTCTATTTTACATCATGTATTTATTTTTAGAATACTTTTAGACATATCGCTTTTCTGTTACATACCTCTCTTACCTCCCACCTTTTACCTCTCACCACCCAAGGTTGACTGGGAGAAAATGCCTAAGGCATTAAGTCCGCCTCTGTACTACTTGTGCAAGAAGTATAAATAAATAGATAGATATTCATAAAAAAAATAGTATCAAGAGGGAACAAGCACCGTACCCAAAATGGAAAAGAAAATTTATTGTTTTATCTCGAGACGTTAAGCAATCTACAATCTGGCAAAAGATAAACAAAATTTGCTTCTGTCGCTCACAGAATATTATGTTCCATAAAATTGTACTTTATTAATTCATCATCGTCAACATTTTCGGAAAATCCGTAAAAACATTTTATTAATCTGCTTGTACATTTGAATAACGCGCAAATAAAATTCATGTTTTCCACTTTTAGGTGTAAAAATTTTAAAAGTAATAATATTTTATAATCTCACATTTCAGAATTTTTCACCCTCGCTTTACAAACTGATTTTTCCTTTGTTGAATATTTTAAAAGGTGCTTTAATTTCATATTAACAAAAAATCTTCTAACATAAAACTTTTGACAAACTGAGCCCACAAAATGTTAAGGCTAGGTTGTGAACATTTGCTGACATACATTCATACATTCAAATTAATTTTTTGTCAAATTCATAAATGCACTTGAAAATGTAACAAATGTAATTTTCGTTTCAAATATTTCATTTTATCCAATACGTCTTCTTATTTCACACTCAAATATAATATATCTCTTTTTATCATTTCAATCAAAATAATTCTTGTGTGCGTAAAAAGTATTATAAAACTTCAACTTTTTTATGTTAATAATTTTCAACTTAAAACATAATTTTCCTTATAAAAACAATGGTTTTCCACTTTTTTTACATTAACAAAACACAGGGAATTTACCCAAGAAATTTTTTATGTTTACATGTATTTTTAAAAACAAAAGGATTTATTCAAAGTCAAAATAAAACAAAATATTTATTCAATTTAGGCTCTACTGAACATGAACATAAAATTATCCATTTCCACCATTTCCAAAACGGACCCGTTCAAGAAAATCGGCGAAACTTTGGTCTTTTTTTTTTTTAATAATAGTATTTACTTTTGAAATAATTTTTTTTAAGTTCCGGGTTCAAGCCAGAATATAAATACTTCCCACATCTTTGGTCTCAAAATTTTATAACAGAAACTAAAGCGTTGTTTTGACAACTTAACAAAAGCCAGTCAAGGCTTTGGAGGCATTTAATTTTTTAATTCTTATGCTTAACATGAAAGATTTTTTGGTTCGTTATTAAATCTGGGTGCCTAGGGCTCAATTCGTTTTGGGCTAATATCTTTTTAGCAAACATATGTATTTTGGCGCCAAATGAAAAAAGTTTTATTAAAAATTAAAAATTATTATTACGTAAAATTCCCAACAAGCCTCCAATTTGCCAGCCCGTTTTTGAAAGTATAAATATACTGTTCCCGGTGCAGATCCCCATAATAATAATCCATAGGAAAGGTGTGAAAATACGCGTAATAAATGTTTTTGCGTCCCTCTCAGTCATCCTAATCTTGCTTGGCAAAGATTGCTGTACTTCTTTCTTAACGGTTTTCAAAATTTCTCCCACCATCTTGGAATCAATAGAAAGTCCAGAAATGTAAGAGCTGAAAATAATTCTCATTTTAAATGTTTAATTCCGGCCTTAAAAATAAAAAAATTTGGTTTTTTCGCGTAAGTACCAGTTATTGGACGCCCAGTTTGCCAATTAATTACCCTTTTGGTATCTCCGTTATGGTTTTTTTCCCTTGATGAAATGTCATCTGCAAAAAGGAAACTTTAAACCTCCACACCAGAGGCAAGCCATTTATATAGACCAGGAACAGAAAAGGTCCCAAAATTGATCCTTGAGAAACACCCATCTGCACAAGGGAGTCAGATGACAGAGTGTCATTTACGTTTACATATTGCTTTCTATTGCGTAGGTAAGAAGATAGAAATCAAACTCGCGTACTCCGTAGTACTTTAGCTTATTGATTAATATGTCATGGTCCACACAGTCAAAGGCCTTGGGAAGATCACAGAAGATTCCAATAGAATCACAGCGATCCTCCCACGCCCGTAGAACATGAGAGACCAACTTTATACCAGCATTTACTGTTGATCTACCTCTAGTAAAGCCAAATTGGTGATCACTTAAAATATCATGTTTGGAAAAGTGTACTAACAGTTGTTCTAACATAATTTTTTCGAAAATTTTACAAGTGCTGGCAGTATGGAGATTGGTCTATAATTTTCAATATTAACTGTACAACCCGATTTAAAGACTGGTACTACTTTACTGAGTTTCATTAACTGTGAGAAACTACAGGTACTTATAGATGCATTATATATAATGGCCAATATGAGGGACATATCTTGAATTATTAAATTTATTGCCCATGTTCATAAACCCCACAAGTATTCTGATTTGTTTTTATTTATTTTATTAAATGCCTTCACTATATCTATAGGGCTTACATTACAAAAATGAAAATTAGGGAAACTTTGTCTATCCAATTGTTTTAGGTGTGATAAGGCTGAATCAGAACTAGAATTTAAGTGTTTTGTAGTTTCATGATCTATGTTTGTAAAGTAATTTTGGAACTCGTTAGCTACCTCAGCCTTTTCCTCAACAATTTTACCCTGTATATATAGTTCTAGGTCATTCCTCTGTTTTGTGATTTTTCCTGATTCCGTATTTATAACTTTCCAGGTAGTCTTGATTTTATTAGAGGATGACTTTATTTTATGATTTCAATCCATTGCCTTAGCCATCAAACAAATTTGTTTAAATATTTTTGAGTATGTTCTCACATAGTTATGGAATTTTACATTAAATGTTAATGATTTTTTTATCATATAATAGATATAAATAGTCCCTCTGACCTAATTATCTTAGAAGCCCAGTCACTGAAATTCAGTTTTTATTACTTTAATAACTTTCTTAGTATAAACAGCATTGTATTCACTGGAAATAATATTAGACAATGCTCTTTTTAGGATCAAAGTCAATTTTAGGTTTGGGTTTTTACTTAAAACGTTCAAAATCAAAACGTTCCGATAAGATTCTTTGCGTAGCTCGGATAAATGAAAATTAGGTTACAGAAGTAAAATTAGCCACATCCTTAGGGTGCTGAAATGTTTATTTATATATTATTTAAAATTTTCTGCACAAAAAGATAGCGGACTTAATGTCAAAAAAAATACTCCACCAGTCAAACAATGGGAAGTACAAATTAAATGAGGTGTGTGCACTAAGATATAGCGAAAAAAAAGGTTGAATAAATAAAATTCAGAATGCAGAACAGAATCTTAAAAAAATAAAACTATAATTTTTTTTAATTACTTGCAATTTTCACAGTGCAAAAAGTTAACACTGGTATTGCTAGGGTTTAGTACTAAATATTTTTACGATCCCGTAACCCTTTGTTTATGACCTTATGTGATCGTTCCAAACAATGGTCATTACTTTCAACTTTAACAGTAAAGAAGATAAATGTGACTATTTTCGACGATGTCTCCACCCGAAGTAGCAATTCATTCGAAGAAAAAGTCTCGGAATTTATTCTTGACAACTCCTGTTCTCAGCAATGATCCCGATGAATAAACGCCGCTTGAATTTGTTACTTGTTTAATAGTTTAAGTCGAAAAGTTTTAAAACCATAATTAATCCAAACTAGATTTGAGGTAAATTAAAAAAATAAGTCATGAAAACGAAACTATGTCAATTATGTAGCGTTGTTTTAAATGAACTGACACCGAAATATTAATCGCCGAATGACAGTCGACTAATAACAACGAATGAAGCCGCTTCATTGTTTGGGTAAAGGTTAAATTGGCTTAAGATTAGATAGATACGCGGCTTCGGCAGCATTTCAATTTGTTATATCTTATAGTCCATAAAGACAATTTCTTCTCCTATATGAATTAAACATAAGCTGTAAACGTACTTATTTTGTAAAGTCGGTCATAACTGTGGTTTTATAATATTTAAACGGATCTACACGTAATTTTCACGTAACTGCCTCCGTAGGCTGGTGCCATGGGCGTGTGCTTCAGAAACCGGAGGTCGTGGGTTTGAATCCTGCGGGGACTCAACAAATTTTCATTGTTGAGTCCCGACAGGGGTGTATTAGGGGAGGCCTATGTCCAGCAGTGGACTATCACAGGCTGATGATGTTATGTGATGTACACGTATTTTTTTATAAAAAATCTATCATATAGTGAATTCGCCAAATTTCATTCATTTGTGTACCAGTATTCAATTAAAACTTGGTTAGTGAAATAGCACAATATAAAGTTGCCGAATTCCGGGACCAGGTGTCACTGATATGTTTACAACTGTTGTAAAAGGCTTAATTCTATTTCCAATAGCTAGATTGTACAGGAATATTTTAGGTATCGCTATTGAAATCATTTAACAGATTTTAAACTTTATATTAGATTGAAAGAAGCTTTTGCCTTTTAAATAATTCGCACTGCTTAGAGGCTTACGTGACACCTTTTTCAAATTATACAGAATTGATAGAATGAAAAACAACACTAAATATTAGTTTTTTTGCAACTTAACAGAAACTTGTTGTAGTTTCTGCTTTTACTATCTAATGGATATACAACATCAAAAACACACTTATTATTTACCACTTTTACCATAACTTGCAAGAAGAGTTAATTTTATGCTTCTACTAGAAAATCTGTTCTAGAAATAAAGTTTAGTAATCAATTTATTTAGAAAAAGTAAATTAAAGCGAGGTATTGTTGTTGTATTGTGTAATTAATTATCAAAACACAAAAATAAAGATAAGTGGTTGAACCTTTCAAAGTTGGAGGTGAAATAAATTAAATTTTCCCACTAGTGGTAATACTCTGGAAACTTGACCGCTAGGATTTAATTAGGGAAACCGCGAGAGCTCAAATACAACGAAACGAGTTCTTGTTTGTTTATTAAATATACCTCAACCCTAACCCACTTTTAATCACGATATATTAATGTTTGAATTTATGGTAAGTAAAGTTTAATTCCTACTAATAATAATATTCTTGTTTTCTAGTTTTATATAAAATAGTTAAATTAAAATTCATTGAAATAAGTATGCGAATTCACATTAAAGGATAACAATAGACCTAATTTTTTAATGAGCACGTACATACATCGTATAATTCGAAGGAATATTGAATTTGACTAAAGCCACAAACTTTACTAATTACTCGCGGCCTACAGACGTACGCAATTAATTTAATTTACGGATTTAAAGTTCTAAGGACTTTGTCAGGTGAAGTCCACTCAACGAGGTTGATGAAGCTCCAATTCATTCAATCCAATTAATGAACCAATACAAATGTTAATAATCCTGTTATTTTAATCGTCGTCAAATTGTTACGACTTTTATATAATACTTAAATGTCATATTGATGTTACATTGAAATAATTAGTTAATTCTAATTTCTTAAGGCAATATTTTATGCTACGTTAGTACTCCTCGCGCGGGAAAATCTTAATTAACTTAATCTCCAAAGGACGCAGACATCACTACCGAGATCATTTAAACTAGCGGCTAAAATCTGGCGATATCTGACAAAACGCAAACATTTTTGAATATATGATTATCAATATAAAATAATGTTTGGAGTAAAATAATTTTCTTTTTTCTGTTGACATTTTGTTTTCTTTTTTAAAAAAGATCAAAAAATACGTAAAAAGTGGATTTGATACGTATAATTATCGCGTAAATTAAAGAAATAATTAGAATTTATCCCTCTTAAGTAAACGGCATAGTTCGCGTAGCTCAGAAATAAAAGCTAGCAAGCCGATAGGAGTTACGGCAAATTATAGGTTATATAATTATTATGTTACACAGCGATATGAAACCCAGAATTTACATAAACATATAGCCAACTCTAATGGATAGGGGGGTATTAGTCCAGCAGTGGACTATCACAGGTTGATGATAATGATGATGATACTCTAATGGACCCGAAACATGAACTATCTAGATTGATTCCTTTTGTCAAATAAAAACATCTATATAAACACCCGGTGACGCCATAGCTTTGTCCATTAAAAGTAACCACTGTGATGGTGTTTTCCATTTGTTTTTACGTAATTTCAGTTACTGACAGGAACGTTTTTTTGTTATTATGAAGTCTTACCAACTATATCACATACAGAAGTTATTAAAATTAAGAGTTATGGAAAAAAAAGGTACGTGAGCTTCAAGTGGAGAGTGCCTTTTGTTGCAAGACTTAGGCGATTAAAGTTTTTACCTACACATTGTTCAATGCAACTAAATGTGTATTAAAATACGTTTATTTTAAAAACTACCTTTATTCGCTTTCCGGAAACGAGAGGATGTTTACGATAACGAAAGGTTAATTCAAATGCTACCTAAAGATATAAAGTTCAGGTCTCACATTAATTAGCTTAGGTTTAGGTTGTATAATATCTATTGCATTATTTTAAAGATTTTTAAATATATGATATATTCCATTATATTATTCGGAAACTACGACCACAGTATCAGGATGTGCTGGATGATATGAGGGTGATGATGATGATGAGATGTTGGTATCATCTATAAAAACAAAGCTATCTCCTATAAAATGGGCAAATAGCATTACAAGTTAACACAGCACCTCAGTTATATTGCGTGCCGCTGTTAGTGACCCATTCTACATGACGCAGAATTCCTTACATGACAACATACAAAGCATGGAGCTTGCTACTCACCTCAGAAGAAGTTAAGATCCAGTTTCTAAGCATACCGGTAACGGAACGGGAACTCTGGCCACAGGTTTTCTTTTCCGTTCCTGTCCTGCGAGTCTTATATGTCCGGTCTGTCCGTACCTCTTGACAACTTGGTGTACCACAGGGTTTGATACTCCTAATGTTTCGGCCACTAGTTGGTAGGTGTTCATGGGCAACACCTTCGAATATCATGATCATATCATTATCCATGCAAGAAATGATAATAAATCATTAATTTTGATGATTTGACTTTACTATCTATACCAGGGTAGTGCACATTTTAAAATTAAAATGGATTTTTATTATTCAAAAACCATTGGTTCGGAATCTGCTGATTCAGTTTAAATCTGCGACTGAGTGGAGTAAGAAATGTGTTGCTATGATAATATATACAGTCACCTAAACATTAAAATCAAGTGTTTATGAAAACTTATATTCGGCAATATCATTCAAATAGCAAAAACACAAACACTCCGCATCGGAGGACGAGGGTTTGAATTCTTCGGGGAAGCAAGCGGGGCTTGTTGTATTTGTAATAATAATATCGGCTCACAACCTAAGTCAGCAAGTCAAAACATGTCCTTTATTGCCGAGACTCTCTTTGGGAATGAGACGTTAGTGACTTCAAATTTGTGTCTAATCTACTCACAGAAAAATACTCCTGTTCAGATCATTCTTAATGGACTACTCAGGTAAATGTCTTCAAAGAAGAAGCAAGCACTAATTTACTGCGCACATTTCGTTGTTATGTTACAATTATGATAAAAATTAACACCAAAAAAAGTATTTTCACACTTTTTTGATTAATGTTTTTTTATTTTAAAACAATACATTCATCACATATTTCATATTTGTTATTTTGCAAAAAAGTCTTCTATTATGGTCTTTATTACTCAAAAGTTATAAAACTAAAAAGCCATAAAATTTGAAGTGAACCATTGTAAGATTGAATAATTACGAAATATGAAAATAACACATGTTGTTCAGATGTTAAAAAAATTAAAATATACACTTAATAAGTGAAGGACACACCTTCACTTATGACTTAAGTATATTATATTCCTAAAGTATGGTACCAACTCATATGTATGTTATAACTGGTAAATAAAGTTTATGCTTATGAAGTACAAGTGTATATTTAAGAGCGAAGACAATAATATTCCGTCGTTAGAGATGTTTCATAATCCGCTTCAAGCTTAGGAAAGATATTTATAACTAAATTTACAATTCCAAGATGTAATTTTCCACGTTCGTATTTTCCATAACCTCGAATTAACGCTCTTGTTTGATTACAGGTGAAACATTGTGTCAAAACAATAATATTATTATTAATTAATTTTCATTCGTGAATAAATCATCGTACGCGTTTTACTTACTTACAAACGTTTTTTCTAGTTATTATGTGATCGGTGTCTTATATAGTAGGCATCAGCTGAATAGTTTACTCGAAATAAATAAACTTACTACTATCTATTATACTAAACCTGCAATTAGAAAAAAATTTTTTTTACCACTAATAACTACATCTTGCTTGTAACATTGAATATAATTTATAAGTTTTAATTATTGTTATATCATGTTTTCTTTCCTATTTACCATTTTTATTTAAACAGACTTCTATTTTACACTAAAAATTTAAATAACGCTGCTATTCTACAATCTCCACAATGTTAATATAGAAAAAGATCGCTCCTGAATATAACTTGTTCAAATCAAATCAAAACAAAGTACACCCCACTTGATTTGATCAATGTTTATTTATGATATTCAAAAAAAATTAATATCAAGAGGGAACAAGCACCGTACCCAAAACAGAAAAGAAAATTTATTGTTTTATCTCGCGGCGTTAAGCATACTTATTAGGTAAAAGTTAAACAAAGTTTCCTTCGGTAGCTCACAGAATATAAAGTTTAATAAAATTAAATTTTATAAATTCATCACAGTGAACGTTTTCGGAAAAATGCCGTGTTTATGAATCTTCTCCCGTACATGCAATAACATGCAAATAAAAATACATGATTTTCTACTTTTACGCATAAAAAAAGTTTAATGGGATGTTTTTTTATAACCTTCGGCATATTGTATTTCAGCTATTTTTATTCGCCCTTATTTTACTAACGGGAGTTTGTAGTTCCTAATTCTGCAGAGAACAACAACGCTTTATTGTTGTTTTCCGGTTATTATAATGATTTCAAATTCAAATTCAATTCAAATTCAAATATCTTTATTCAATATAGAAGTGTGACACTCGCTTATTGATTGTCAAGGACGCTACCACCGGTTCGGAATAGGACGCCTCCGACCTGAGAAGAACCGGCAAAAGAAACTCAGCGGGCCTATTTTGTCATCTTTTAAAATAATCAAATATATACATATAAATTTTCTTATAAGCTAAATACAGTACTATCATACGTATATTATACTTGAAAAAGCCTGGAGCGAGCATTCCATTACCAGGCTGTGTTATCATTTATAAATTCATTTATGTCATAATAACCTTTAACACATAAACGTTCCTTTACTACTTTTTTAAATTTATTAACAGTTAAATTCTGAACGTTTACTGGGATTTTGTTGTAATGCGTATACATTGTCCCATAAAAGATTTACTTATTCTTCGCAGTCTAGTTGATGGAAGAATTAAATTATGTTTGTTTCTAGTATTTATGTTATGTGCATCACAATGTCTACGAAAATCATTTCTATTTTTTTGCACATACATCATCCATTAATCGGTTGGCTAAGAAAAACATCTATCCTTTTCTTTGTTTGAAGCAGAATCCTTTGCCGGTAATTAAAGGACATCAGTTCTTTTGTAAAATATTTAAACTTTATCGATCCATGGAACGCAGATCACACCGGTCTACAACAATTTTGCAAACATGTTTTACATACATGCCGAGCAAAAAAGAGATTATTCTGGATTATAATTTATTTATTTATTTATTCTTTATGCACAAAACATTGTACAAAGGCGGACTTAATGCCGATGGCATTGTCTACCAACCAACCTTTGGGTGGTGAAGAGATACAAGGTAGGTGCACCAAAATAAGCAAAATGAAATATTTTAAAATGAGTTTTTCCATAATATAATAAGATAAAGTAAATAAATATAACACTTTTATATATATATATAGAATAAATATCTGTATATATATCAATATATACCAAAGCATTTATAGAATACATATATAAATATATATATATATATAAATATATATATATATTTATATATATATATTTATTATAATATAAAAACAACTATATTTAAAAAAAAAAAACGAAAAATGTAATGAATAAAAATGCATAAAACTTTGACAAAGAGATGATTTATTTAAAGATACTAAAGATCTTATAATTCATTCTTACAGTATAAGTTTAAAAAACTAAATCCAAACGTCCAAAATATACAGTTCTACTTTTACTTTTATGTTTAGTAAAAATTATATAAAAAAAGTCTCTTATTAATCCCTAAATATATTCCCCCATTATCCATTCCGTGTACTTGCCTTAGTCTCTCAAATTGTATTATATTTTGATAAAAACGTTCACCTTGCTCTTCCGAAAAACAATTATATTTTATATCTTTAATTTATACAAATTAAAATATAACATGTGAATCTTTAAAGACTCTTTACTTTCGATGATGAAAAGTCTTAATCATGTCAGTGATAATTTTTTTTTTTAATTTCAGCTCTATGGTTACCAAGAAAACCATAAACTACTGCCTTAGAACTATATCTACAAATTTCTAACTATAGAGATGTAGTAGAGCAGCCTCTCTGTCTCTACTATATCTCTACAATACCACAGGCAAATATAACTGGAGTATTTAGAATACCTTGCATTCTGGTTAAAATCACTCCATCTTGAAATTCCACAGTAACTTTTAACTTGTGTTCCGTATATTTAATTGTAGTTAATAAAATTTTAATACAGTTATAATTTTTGTTTATAAAACGACGATAACGCGTAAAGTCCGACATTTATCAAGCATGAGAATATTAAGGCTATAACTTCTTAAAAGATTTTTTTTCAACAAGACCAAAAGTTATTTAATTTTAAAAACCCAAGCAATTTTTTTTGTTGACCGGTGTTAGTTTTTTGAATTCCGAATATGAGTTGTCAATCCCACTGTTTATAAACTTTTTATGGGCGCCGACCCTTTAAAAAGGCAGAAACAGAAAGTATGATGGAAATATAAATTTGCGCATGTATTTGTAACAAAATGTCTGCTCGTATTTTTTTTGCATAAAATATGTTGTGGGGAAAGTAATTTTTATACCCTTTGCATAACGTCGTCTGTATACTAAGCCTGCATAGTCTTTGTTTGAATAAAATTTTAAACATATTCTCAGAAAGTTAACAATGCTTCTCGTTAAAAAGGTAGAAGAAAAATTTATCAGCGCAATTACATTATTATAGAAAATTTATGTAAAAAAGTCCCGAAGTAATTATATATCTAAAGTAATTATGTTTGACTAACATGCGCTGGAATCATCACCTATTTTAGGAAGAAAACCATTTTATAAATACAAAGTTTAAATTAAATGTACACATAGATTTTTGTGTTGTCTTTTTACCGGTATTTCGTTGAGCTGTAAATTTTATGACTTAAAAAGAATAATAATATTTAAATTTTGTTTATTGATAGTTAACAATATTAGGAACCAAAACTATTTTATTAGTATAATAAAACATTAGATAAACCCTAAGTTAAACAAATCCATTCAAAAACATATTTTCAACCGAAAAAGGTTTAACGTCAAAATAAATTGATCGCGCAGTTTTAATAACGCTTGTCACTACGAAGAGGGCTAATAAATGAATTGTGAAATAAAAATGTTCGCAGAACGAGGCCTTAATTTTATAAATCATTTCTTTTCTTGTATATAAAATCTTTTTTCTTACATATATGTTAATACAATACGAATTATATTTTTCCATTGTTTTTTTCATTCTTGTTTGTTTGTTTATAAACATTATTTTACAATACAACAGATTAATGGAATAACACAATCGTTATGTCGCGAAATGCGTTTACTTTTTAATACTTGTATATTTAAATACTGCTAATATAGTAACGATATAGAAATATACAAACACACTTTATGTAACAAAGATTACGACACAAATTAGCTGATCCAGTAAAATTTAGAATCAGCACATTCGTTAACAAACATTGGGCTCAGGAATATTCTTAAATATTTATAGAGTAATTCGTGGTGTGGTTTTGACTGTGAGAATAGTAAATTAGTAGGTATATAAATATGGCGCTACATGAACACAACACAGTCTATTTTTATGTTAAGCAAAAGCGAGTGCGTCAATCAGTTCCTAACGTTAAATACTTCAAAAATACTATAAACATTATTTTATAATTTCCCGCCAAAGTGTCAAACAAAGTGACCGCAAAGGTCAGCTAGTTTAATCTTAATCTAAAGTACGAGTACAGCATCAATGCTCTTTGTTATGTCATTTCATGCGGTACTGTATTTTAATTTTGTCATACTAAGTATTATATATTCGATATCTGAAATAAAATAAAAATTAGGTTACATGATTAAAAATTACGCTTCGTAATAAATGCGTAATGTGTATTTATTTCATGATTAAACTTTTCTGCACAATTCAGTACGATGGTGGACTTAACGCCAAACAAGAATACAAAATATAGCAGGTATAAATTGTACGTCATGAAATTTATTTCATTAAATTCAGTGAACTATTTAAATAGGAACAGCCCATTTGTTCGCTGAGAATTTGATTTTATGAAACAAAGAAATCTCATCTCAGGGAAAATCTCAATTACTTGAAAAACTCTTCAAATAAAAACTTTTATTTTTATTAATAGTAATCTCTAGCAGACCTACGTACTTTTATTATATGAGACTATCTTGTCTCAATTGCTCAGTAGCGAAAAATGCACCGCAGTTCTGTTCCTAACTCTGTGTCCTATAAAAAAAGAACAAACCTCAATCAGCTTATTCGTGACAAAGAATGGATTTGCAATTTTAGCAAAATTAATATTACAATAATTGCAAATTCATACTTTCTAGCAACCTGTCAAACTCTTACTACAACTTAGGCTTAATAAATAGATTGAATGAAGCTTTCGCCTTTTAAATAATTCGCGCTGCGTAATGGCTTTCGTGACACCTTTTTAAATTCTACAGAATTAATAGAATGAAATAAGTCTTAATATTAATTTATTGTCAATTTAACGAAAACTACTAGAATTTATACTTTTACTGTCCAATGGATACCCAATAACAAGAACACTCTTGCCATTTACCACTTTAACCATAACTTGTAACAAGAGTTAATTTTAAGATCTTTACTAGAAATTCTGTTTTATTGTAATTTGTTGTATTGTACAATTAATTATCAAAACACAAAAATAAACATAAATGCTTATGCCTTTTATAGAACCTTTAAAAGTTGAAGGTGAAATAAAGTAAATCTTCCCCCTGGTGGTAACACTCTGGAAACTTGACCACTAGGATTTAATTAGGGAAACCGCGAGAGTTCAAATACGAAACGAGTTCTTGTTTGTTTATTATATATCCCGCAACCCAAAACCCACTTCTAAACACGATATTTTAATGTTTGAATTAATGGTTTGTAAAGTTTAATTTTGACTGCCTCCGTAGCCTAGTGGTATGAGCGTGTGCTTTAGAAACCGGAGGTAGTGGGTTCAAATCCTGCGGAGACTCAACAAATTTTCATTGTTGTTTCCTAATTGGTTAGGGCAATTTGGGCCGATTACCCAACTGTCTGAAAAGTAAGATGATCCATGCATCGGATGGGCATGTAAAAAGTCAGTCCACCCACCAACCCGCACTGGACCAGCGTGGTCGGATACGGTCTAAAACCCCCTGATGGATAGGGGTGCACTATGTCTAGCAGTGGACTATCACAGGCTGATGATGATAAAGTTTAATTTCTATTAATAATAATATACTTGTTTTTTATATTTATATAAAGAAAATTAAATCAAAATTCGTTTAAATTAGTTTGCGATTCATATTAAACGATAACAATAGACCTAATTTCGAAAAAAAACATGTTTTCAATAAGCACATACATATATCACAATAATCGAAGATTATTAATTGGGCCCTACAGTTTGCAAGATACTAATTTTATTTAAGCAATAAATTTGCAATGGAAAATTTCTAAGGACTGTCGTCAGGTGAAGTCCACTCAACAAGGTCCATAAAACTCCCAATTCCTTCAATCCAATTACAAATGTTATTAATTTGTTATCATAATTAATTAATCAAGTTACATTTTATTTAATATTAGTCCAATTGTAACAACTTTAATATAATTTGAATGCGACATTGAAGTAAGAATCAAATATTTAGTACTAATTTCTTTATATAATATCTATTTTTTATTATCAAAGTAGATATTTATAAAATTATTAATTACCTTGAAGGCTGTTATAAGGATATTTTAAAAATATATAGAGTTCACTTATTTTATATGCAAAGTGAAGGAACATTAATTTTTTTAACTTTTTTTTAAACACATTATATGTTTCTTGTTTTCCTCTGGTTTTTATCCGTAGTTAAAGGATCACGTATGCTTTCCTAATTTTGTTATACAATATTTATTAAACTTTGTTAAATATAAGTAATGATAGCATACCTACCGAAATTAAACTTGTACAACACTATAAGGATAAACCTGTGAAATGGATAAAATCCGGATACCTAAATGCCATAGCCGAACACTTACGATTATTGCTCAATTAGGACGTTACGATCCGTTGTATTAATAATATAAGGTACTGAAGCGAATCCTACTTTTACACAAACATAAAAGAACAGAAAAAGATATGAAACGCAAAATTTACATAGACATAGTGTAATAGCAAACTTTAATGGACCCGAAACATAAATTATCCAGAATGATTCCTGTCGTCAAACAGCAACCACTATGCCCGGTGATCCTATAGCTTTACACATTAAAAATAACCATTGTGATGATGTTTTCCATTTTTTTACGGTCATTTGTCATCGTCAAGCTTTAAACTTTTTTGTTGTTGTTATGAAGTCTTATTAATTATAGGAAATACAGAAGATAGTAAAATTAAGAGTTATGGAAATAAAAGTATATAAGTAAGGTATATAAGCTTCAACTGGAGCGTGCATTATGATATAATAACCTACAAATTGTTTTTACTCGCATGCGAATGCAAAACATTATAGTAAGTGCTTTAATGAAATGTTATTAAAACGTTCTTAGTGGACTATCTGTACACTGTCTTTACTCAGACTTTTTGACTGCGTAAACACACTACTCATTTTAATATATTTTTAATGTGTTCTTAGTTTTAGGTAAAATAACTTTATTCATGATCATTAATTCATTAATTAAGATGATAATATAATTTACACGCAGCCGTTGCATTGTAATACGTTCGTATTCGTAACTCCGTACGTACATGTATAGTCTTTGGGGAGATGCTTCCTTTATATAATTATTTTATGAAAATCGTAGTCATTTTAAATAATTTTTTTAAGTATAAATATTAATTTTAATAAGTCATATTATTTTTGTTAGCATTGATTGTAGATAATAATTTAAACAAAGCTATTTTTATTATCAATTCCGACAAATATAGCCATGAAAAAATCTTAGATATGCATTTAAGGCGTTATTTTTAGCATTCGCATTAAGTTAGGCGAAAATTTTATATTCATAAGTATGTATGCACATATAATGAAAACAATAATTTGCGGAATATAAAATATTATTAACACGAAAAATACAACGGTTAGTAAGAGTGCATCATAAAATAAAAGGTTGAACAAAAAATTGACAAACATGGCAAAAAGTGGTCATGTTTTTCAACCACCGCTTCGGTTAGGTTATTCTTCAAAGAAAAAATATCTGACATGTTTAGTCGACGAATCAAAGAATTCATTATGTGGCAAGTCGAGAGCAGATAACGCGGCTCCAAAGTAATGCCTAGTGAAATGTAGGGCGTCATTCGGACGAAGCAATAACAAGGCCTGCAGATAGTCTCGTATTGTTCCTGTCAACTCCCCGTTTTCGGACACGTATCGAGCCCCTTCCGATGATCTCACAGCCTATAAAAAATCACATGAGTTAAATCGAATCGACACAAACGTTACAAGTAAGGTTAATTTACAAATAAAAAATTATTATATTACTATATTAAGTTTACATCAATCATCATCAGCTTTTGATAGTCCAACTGCTTGATGGCCTCTAATAATCGTTTCCATTGGATTTTGGACAGTATCACCACGTAATCCAATCGGTGGTGGAGATCGATTTTACATGCCCATCCGAACAGCATGGACCATCTTACTTTTCAGACAAATGGTGATCAGTGTCAAATGCTACTCTGAACCTTAACGGAGATAACAATGTTAAAATTTTTGCGTTCCTAGATTCGAACCACGACCTCGAATTCTTAAAACAATCAAAACCATTGTTGTAATGGTTATAAGGCACTATTAACTATAATACAGCTTTCTCGTAAAGTTGTGAATATCTTGATTAAACCATTTAATAGCATATAAAACATGGTTTACTTAATATGACAAAATTGTAAGCATAACTGGCACTCATTAAAATTAAATAAAATTGAAGTCACTTTCAGACTTCCGGGCCTTTTTCTGCCGCAAAGCAATAGTGTTAAAATCCTACTGTTGTCTGGTTTGACGAGCACCGTAAAAGATTTTTTTTTAATCTTTACTTCCTTATATTAACAAGCCCGTTTTTTAAGTAGTAAAATCTAAAATCCATTGTTTGTAAATTGGTTATTAGAAAAAATAACGTGCATAAAAATCCTTCCTTAATTTCAGAAATAGGTTGATACTAAACCGAATTAGTAAACAAACGGACCATACACAAACGGCACGGTTAAAGACAACAAATTGCACCAATAAAACTAGGCACTTACCTTAAAAGCTAAGTTTGACGAAAATGTAATCTTCCCCAATCTTCACGGAGCGGTTTGTGGCTCTAATTAATTCTCGAGACACCCAACAAAGGATTTATATGTATAATGTAACTATTATTCGCCCACTCCTGGCTTACGACGTAACCTTTTAACATAAAACGGGAAGGGCTCCTTTATGTTTATTGTACCTTTTTAGCGATTCAAAAATGGCGAATTGCTCCATTATAGAAACGCTTACCCTTAAGAGTAAGGACCAATAGGGTCTGATGAATGTTACCGGAGGGCTCTATTATATGTCGCTCCACCTTTTCCACGAAGAACCCTCGCCCGTTTACAACCGCGTGACTAACTCCTAAACAAACCTAAAAGAGAACAGATTTAGTATCGAAAAATGTTAATCCTATAAATCTTTGACCGTATATATTGACTCGATAAATTAAATTCAAATTCAAAATCTTTATTCAATATAGAAGTGTAACACTCGCTTATTGATTGTCAAGGACGCTACCACCGGTTCGGAATAGGACGCCTCCGACCTGAGAAGAACCGGCGGAAAAAACTCAGCGGGCCTATTTTGTCATCTTTTAAAATAATCAAATATACATATAAATTTCATATGAGCTACATACAGTTCTATCATACATATATTGAATTGGAAAAAGCCTGGAGCGAGCATTCCATTACCAGGTTGTGTTATCCTTTATAAATTCAATTATGTTATAATAACCTTTAACACATAAACGTTCCTTTACTAGTTTTTTTAAATTTAATGATTGTTAAATTCTGAACGTTTACTGGGATTTGGTTGTAAAAGCACAAGTTTTACATTGTCCCATAAAAGATTTACTTATTCTTCGCAGTCTAGTTTCTCGAAGAATTAAATTATGTTTGTTTCTAGTATTTATGTTATGTGCATCACAATGCCTGCGAAATTATTTCTATTTTTCTGCACATACATTAGGTTTCGAATACGTATTGAGAAGTAACGGTATACAATTATTATTATTGTTGAAAAGCCCAATGCTCCATAAAAATATTTTCTAACATTCAATAATAATACGTTTAGTAATAGTGTGTAATATCCAATGAAATTATTACAAAAATGTTAAAGTTTTTACTGAAAGTAAAAACTAAATAAATATTACTTGTATTATACAAGTAATAACAATATCATAAAAATAAAAATGATTTTGTAAAACATCGTGACACACAAAATATAAATACTAGGAATAAGCATAATTAGAAAGAAGAACAATGAAATCTTTCATGGGACAATGAATACTATTCTACAATAAAATACCAGAAAACATTCAGCTTTTATCTGTAAATAAATTTAAAAAAGTTGTAAAGGAACGTTTGTGTGTTAAAGGATATTATTGTTGTTATGACTACTTGATAGATAACACATCTTGGTAATGAACTGTTCGCTCCAGGCTATTTTAAAGTAGTAAAATGTAAGGTTTTATGTAATAGTTTTGTATAATTTATTGAAGGAAAAGGAAAAAAAAAGTCCTGCTGAGTTTCTTACGCCGGTTCTTCTCAGGTCAGAGGCTTTCATTTCCGAACCGGTGGTAGATTAGTTGGCAATCAATAAGAAAGTGTAATGCTTCCATTTTGAATAAAGATATTTGACTTTGACTTTGAAAAATGAACTTGAAGAAGAAAATAAATTAATATTATTAGTACAGTGGTATTTTCTAACTAAAATCCACGTAGTGTTCTGTTGTATTTCCCAGTTGTTGTTTTTTGTGTTTTGTGTGTTTACCATCCCAAGATTGAGGTACGCCACGTGCGAGGTAATATCAAATAATTAAATAAATAAATAAATATTGCGGCGTCATAGCGTTGAGTAACAAAATACCAATTTCGTGGTTCAGATCAGAATTTAATTTAAACGTGAATCATATTTCATTGAAGGTAATTTATGCTAACGCTATGCTTTTGATATTGACATAACAGTCAGGTAGCTGATTCAATATCTTAGTATACGCATTCTGTGTGAGTTGATCACAATTTCATTCTTTTTAAAGTATAATTAAGTAAGTCCTAAACCAATTTTAAAGATAATCGACAATAAATTTTCAAGTTATCGTAACTACTAGACCATCGTAATTCAACGCCTTAAAATTCAATTGCAAAATTATTGCGTATTGTGATTGTACTATTCCTTCATCAATGGAGCTAAGTTAAAAGTAATAACTAGGGCACCAGCTATACATCTTCAGCCTTTGATAGTCCACTGCTAGATATAGGCCTCCCTTAATACACCCCTATCCATCAGGGGTTTTGAACCGTATCCCACCACGCTGGTCCAATGCAGGTTGGGGGGTGGTTCGACTTTTTAGACGCATGGATCATCATACTCTTTAGTCAATTGGGTGATCAGCCCAAGTTGCCCTAACCAACTAGAAACAACAACGAAAATTTGTTGAATTCAAACCCACGATCTTCGGTTTCTAAAGCACACGCCTATACCGCTAGGCAAGGCAGTCCACCAGCTGTGTTAAAGTAACTACAAGATATTTAGTTTATATAATTACGGCTAATAGATAAAATATCCGAAAAGTCTTTTAACTCGCGAGATTATTAACAAAATTTTAATTAGTGTGCTAGATTTATGTAGTAACCCTTTTGAAATATGTTTCCAATATACTTACGTAAACACTTTCACAAACAACCCCACCGATGAGAACGGTATCTGTTTTAATACACCCTTTGTAACGAGTCAGACCCACGTAACGCATAAGTACGATATTAGCGCCCTCCAACAAAAAGTTATGAGCTTCTTCAAAGGTATGATAAAACCGCTTTATTAAATGACGGTCGCCACATATACGGGTAACTTTATTGTAGTAACCGCTCTCGCAAATTGCCATATAATTCCGCTTCTCCTTAAATATATCGTTCTTCTGTATGTATCTGCGAATAAAATGAATAACTTATACTAGGTTTTTATTTGTTTTTCATATTTTTGTTTTGAAAAGGTAACGTTTCATATAGACTGATCTTACTAGACAGTTTTGATAGGGATTGAAAAGACGGAACAAGCCGTCTCTTCAAAAAAATTATTAGCAGTAAAAAGAATACTAAATAGAGGTATACCATCAAAAAATGTTTTAAAACAATTAAATACTATCAAAATAGATACAAAAAATAAGTAAAACTTACTCCGATCTGTTTTCTTCCAACGTATGGAGCTTAATATCGACAATAGTAACCAACTTCGAACCAGTCTTTGCGCCTTCTTTAGACGAATGTGATACCACTTGAACGAGAAATTTTCCTTTGTCTTCACCCAAAGTTTCAACATTTATAGTCATACCTATGAAAGAAACCAATTAAAAATATTCTTTGTAATAAATACATGATAAAAACCGATATACCTCCAACTGCGCTACAACAATCAAGTGATGGTCTTCCTCCTTTTTTCTCATATTGAGGTATTTTTAGCTTTTCGGTATTCGTCAGATCGTTTTGAATCTGGTCCAGTTTCGCATCGAAAATTCTAATCTTCTCTTTTTTTTCTTCTGAAGTTTTTATTTTTTCATGCCTACCATACCCGTAGCCGAAGTAGGTATGGCGAGGGTTGACATTATGACACCATCTATATCCATGTTTTCCAGCTCGCACTCTCTTCAGTTTCTTGCCCTCTCCTTTGTTTAAGCTCTCACTTCTATCGCTAGATGTTGTGTGACAAGTACACTCGACACTATTTGTATGCTCTATATCGCACAAACATGGCTCTGTACATTGACAAATTTGAAAGCATTTGCAATTTTCCGGATTACCGCAGGTACATTCTGTTTTAATAGGAAAACATTTGCACATAACATCTAATTTAGGATCACAAGAACAGTCTTGGGTATTTGAGCATGTACATTGTTTTGTAGCATCATTATTAATAAGAGGCTTAATCGGATCACACAAACATAAGTTTTCTTTGGCACATTCACAGGATTTTCTATTACATGCAGTGCATCTCTCTTTTTCTTGACAAAAACATGGCGACTGAGTTTCTTGTTTTTGACAATCGCAGGGTGATTTATTTGTTTTTGAGCTTACTTCATCTATTTTGTATTTCAGACCTTTGACATCAGAATTAGTTATGGAATCGCTTTTTACACTCGCTGGTGGCTTATTATTGCAAACGCAAATGGGGTATGGATATTTTTCTGCGTCACAAACACACGGTTTATCAATTTCCTTGCAAATGCATGCTTTCTAGGAACGCTATTAGGGAAACACAAACATACGTCTGATTGTTTACATGAACATGTTGTATCTGGTATTCCCTTATCACAGATACATATATTGCTTAGTTTAGAACATAGGCATTCTGCCGTCTCTTGAGCTCCACATAGACAGGGTATTTTTAGGAAGCAATTACAATTACCATATTTATCAACCTCACATGAACAGTTTTTTTCATTGCGATGTTTCCTCAGATTCAGTTGCGGCGTTCCGTCTTTGACAATGATGCTAGTTTGGCTGCTTCCAATTTCATCGTTTTTTGAACAATCCGGAAAGAAATAGAACTGAAAATTGTCTTCATCTTGTTCATCTGCAACACTGTTTGCTTGCTCTGGCTGCTTTTGCAAATCAATATTTGGTTTTACGTCATCAGCATTTTCTAATTCCTCACTTTCGGGTGACTCAGAAGATGTACTATCCGAATCCGTGAAAAAGCCTTCTACGTGTCCACAACTTATTATTAAAGTTTCTCCAAAACATAATTGCTTTTTTAATGTATCATCTAAATTATAAGAAACTGATGAATATAAACAATTATAACATTGTTAGTGCTCGTATTGACAAGATGAGTATAACCTTTCTAAACAAACTGCTTACTGAGAGTTTCAAACCTACTAGTAAACTGCGCATACATGTTTTTAGATAGCTTATCCGTATTAGTTTCCTAGATAGCGTCACAAAAAGGGAAAATCCCACCTTGTTAAAGAAGTGGGGGCTCGTCTAGCGTTGGGAATTCTAAGAGGAGCCTAGCTCGCCTAAGGGGTAAGGCTGACAATGGAGCTAACTGTTCTAAGCAGCTGGAAAAGCTTGCTTTGAATGAGCCCTGGAGGATGTAGAAAAAGGCTCGAAATCTCCTGGCTCCCATGGCCCTTGGGTTGCAGATTTTGTTGCCTGCCCAAACGTAGGAGCCAAGATGAAGGGCACGTTCTGACGCTCCGATGGGTCAAAAACAAAGCTGCCTCGGCGGCCAGCGCTAGTGAGATTGCAGAAAAATAAAATAGGATTTGCGACTGCCCTCCACTCTAAAGGCGTCAGAAAGGAACAACGTGGTTGTTATAGTCAGTGCGAGTCCGACACAACCCATTTTTGCCTAGAACTGATAGGACGGGTATGCGAATCCATATGTAAAGAAGGGTCATGGACCCGAGGGTGACGCCACCTCTAGTGGGTTGCAAAGACATCCTGTCCCTTTAAACGACAGGAAGAAACAGAGTAGTGGAGACTGAAGTTATCCGTCTTTGCCCACGAGAAGGTAGCCTAGGCATTATTAAACTTCTGCTCCTAACAGTTTTTGGCGATCCCGGGCCACATTCATATGAATTATAAACTACACGTAAAGTCCCATAGCCTACACAATATACAAGACAACTGACAAAATATAAGAAATACCGGGTGTCAGTAATATTCAAAAGAATTCTGTATAAATACAACACTTACCAATATCGAAAGGTAATTGTTTAGATAAATTTATAAGAGAAATGTTTGATTCAACGGACATTTTTTTGTCAATATGACATTTAAATATATATTTTTAATTTAGGTTGCTGACGAGTCGTAAAAACTGACTGTGTGTGTGGCTGTGGCTATGTGACTGTGAAGCTAATATGAGACGTATAATATTTTTTTTTAACTAGATATGCAATAGATATGCCTTTCTCCCATTCTAATGGAGTGACTTTAATAGTCACTCCAAATCAATTATTTTAAGCTAAGGGGGCAAAGCCAACGTCTATAAATAAAGCCGATTTTCAATTTTACTTGGTGTTTATTACCCAGTGGTCCACGCGTGGTCGTAGTTTTTTTTTAATTTTTTTTAGTTAAATTATTTAGCTTTTGAAAAGAAATATTTCAAGCACTATAATTTATTTTAGAATTATATTAAATAGGGTTCAGCTAAGTTTAATCTTATGCCTATTTTCCTTTAGACGTGCTGAATAATAGTTTGTATAAATAGCAAAATAATACTAAATGTGACTAACTTATTTATGTAATAACAAAACAAAATAATATTAATGGCATTTATAAGTTCCGAATGCTAGTGAAAAATATAGTTATTTATCTTTTGGCATGAAACCATACGACGTTTCCAATTATTACGCTAATTTGTTAAAATTAATATGTATTCTTTCCCTAGGGTAATATAAAGTATTAAAAATATTTCTTATTTTATACACACTTTCACCAAATTAAGTTGCATTTTTGTAGTCATAAACACCAAAAAAAACAAATCATTTATTATTTTAACGCTAAGTTCTATTGAGTATAAATATTTGTAGCAACTTCATTTTCATTTCTGTTATGTATATATAACGGAACGAAACTGTCTTTGGGACTTGACAGATGATGTGGCCTAACGTTTGATTCCAAAAATTTAAGAATTCTGTAGTTTAATTTAACATTTATTATAATGCAAATATGATTGTTTTACAGTTTTACGTGTTTATGTTAATGGTATCATTATTTCAATGTAGATTACCAGATAAAGTGTATTGTGCAAATGAAAAATGTACAGGTAAGTGGCTATAAAAGATGACAATCTGGTAAGATCGTTCAAAGTTTAAGTGTTTTAAAATTACTTGGTATATTTTTCAGAGCCTGTTTCTAAAGCAAAAACACTTATAAATTACAACAGTCCTGATTCAGACCTTATATCGTTTCGTGCTAACTCTGAAGCCTTAATATTTATGAAATCAGCTGGTAGCAACCCTGACTTATGGTATGCTACAATAAATGGTCGATCAGGTTTTGTAAGTTCTAGATTCCTAAAAGAGACCAAGATTATAAAGAAAGAGCTTCAGTATGTTGTTCCTATAGATAGCAATTTTGGTCAACTTGTTCAACCAGATAAGGTTCAACAACCTCATGAAGTGTTTGAAGGAACAACAATTTTTAATGCTGAAACTGCAACTTCCGTTCAAGAGGAAAGTACTTCACAAGACCTTAATGATGTTGCTACAGAAAATCCTCAGTCTTCATCTGATTCAAGTACTGAATCAGAAAGTACAAACAGTGAAATTGATCAGAGCCCCCCACCTTCAACAAGTGTCAATTCGGAAGTTCCACTAGATGAACCTGTTAAAGATAAGGGTTTTGATGTCAAAAATTCTGAAGAAAATGAATCATCAATTGAAGATACTGAAGTAGGTGATAGTGACAATATAAATGAGAAGAACCTACCAGATTCTAACATAGAAGTTAACCCAGTAAATTCGATGGAAAACAAAGAAGGTACAGTTGATAATGCCCAACTGCTGATAAATAAAAATATATTAAGTTCTGACACAAAATCAAATGTTCTAGACAGTGTACCAGTAGCAGATCCTTTTTATAAACCTGAAGTATTGCAAACAACTGACACAATCCCGAACTCAGTAGTACCAAATAATGATGAACCATCTAGTGAATTGGAACAAGATATTTCTAAGGAAAATGAGCCTGAAAGCTTAATGCAAGAAAATGAAGAAATTTCAGTAACACCTATATCAAACATAAATTTTACAGAAAGTGTTACTGAACAAACCAATATACAGGAAGACTTTGGAACAACTGAGGTGCCAAATCTAAGTAGTACTGCTGAAAACACAGAAAAGCCTGTTAATTTTGTAACCCCTGCTCCAATAGACTCAAAAGAAAATAAAGAACAGTCTATTGATGATACTTTTAAAGGCTTTAAAAATTTAAACACTAATCCAAAAACTGATGAATCTAGCCCTTCCCCTGTCCCCTTTGCTCCTAGCTTCCAACCAAATATTCAACAACCATATCCAAACAATATCCAAGACCACATTACTTCTAACAATGCTGGCCGTAGTCAAGAGCCAGTTGTTGTTAATGCATTAAATAATGCACAGCCAATACTTCCACCATCAAATTTAGGAACTATACCTGCAGCTACAACTGAAACACTAGATCAGATAAGAAGTACTCTAGAACCATATACATCATCTCCTGTGTCAGATGTTGAAAATACATATGAATCAACAACTAATTACCCAGATTCACCTAATGAAGAAACAACCCAAGCATTGCCTGTCTCGGAGGATATACAGTCATCAACATATATGGATGCTTCTACCGCTCAAACAGAAATAACTATTGAAGACCTCTATTCAATGACAACTGAAGCATCTCCACTCAACGAGGAAAGTTCTGAAAGTATACTATCAAACATGTATTCAACTATAGCTGATCTCTTGCCCACAACAACAGAGGCAACTCCACACTTTGATAAGTTATTCAATGAAGACATAAACCCTCCACTTGAACAGAATAATGAAGAATTTTCAATTATGAAATACATTTTATCAACCTATAGCTCTGTGATGGGGACCAATGATGATACCAAAGCACTATTTGCATCTGTTGGTATGATTTTTTTTTAATATCCTTTCAGCAAAATTGTATGCTTACACAATCATAAAATCATTGCAGCTTTTAAAACAACTTAAGATCTAAAGTTTAGAATTCTATAGATACATTAAATTTTCAGGTGAGACATGTTTTAAAGATGAATATTGTGATGGTGAAAGTTTGAGCCAAAAATATAGATTACTTACATTCCTTTTGACGACTGCTGGGGCAGTGTTGCTGTTTACCTTAGGATACTACTATATAGAAAACAAAAGGCAAGATGGAAAACTTATTGGCATGATCAACTCATTGCAGAGAGATTTGCTGTTTAGCACAAAGGTATATAATTTCAATATTTAATTTATTTATACAAGTGATTTACCAAAACACGTAAGTCACGCTTTAGTGGTACTTATAAACTATAATTGCCCTATTTAATAGACAATGATATTCAATTGATATTTAACTACTATAACTGCTATATTCCTTGTCAGTAAAATAGTTTAACTTGTTTACACATATCTAATGTCTGATTTACATAGGTTAGTTAAAATTTTACACAAGTTCTATAATCTTTCAGGAATGTGAGATCTTAAAAGACGAGCTTGCAAATACGAAGAACAAGTTAGCAGGCATTGAAGACAATTCCTTTGGAATGGATGATATGGTACAGTCATTAAAGGGAGAGATCGATGAATTGAAAGCTCAGAATGAAAGGTTAAGAAATTCGTTGGATGACAATGAAAAGCTTCTGAGGGTGTCTGAGAACACTGCTGGGGAGTTACAAAATACTTTGGGTGAAGTGGAAAATACTCTAAGTGAACTCTTGTCGGAGAGAGCTCATGCTGAAGAGCAAATAGCAGAATTAAATGGTAAAGTTATCTTTGTACACTGAAATTACCTAAACATGAGTGTTATTTACATTCTTAAAAAATTACATCAAACCTGAGGGTTTTTAACTGCTAATTGCTGTAAAATATCAATCACAATATCTTATTTAAATTACAAAATGATTTTTCATCTTTCTAAAGAATAATATCTTTTTGTGATAGTGCAAACTTTCTTTAATTTGGTATGAACAATGTTTTATACCATGCTAAAATATTTTTTTATATGTAGTTCCACATATGTAACAATTTTAATAAAATTAAGATTATAATAAAATAAATGTATTACTGGACTAGAAATTTTTGACGTTCACATTAGCAGTGCAGATTTGCTTATGTACAGATTGATATACCTTTCAGGCCTGTTCCTTAAATTACAATATATAAAGATTTTAATTTAAAACTTAATTTTGTAGGAAAAATTCAGGCATTTGAGGAGGAGTTGATTTCAGTGAGCAGAGAAAGAGATAATTTCCAACTGAAATTTGTTTCTGCCGAAACTTCGCTTGAAGATTTAAAAAGCAAAAGAAACAATTTGATGAAATCAATAAGAGTTTATCGGAAGCCAACAATACAATTGCCTTACAAAAACATGAAATTGAAGCTCTAAAGGCGAGTTTTTATATGAAAATTATTAACAAGTGTCATGAGATATGTTGTTGCGTATAAACGCAACATAGATTGTCAAAAAATGTAGATAAACTTATCAAACCCAAATTAAACCTAAAATAATAATGGAATGTAGTACTCAATTATGGAAACATTCTTTAAACATTGATTGCTGGTAAAAGTAGTTCTTTAAATAAAAAAATATTTATCCTTTTAGGATGTAGTTAAGGAGCTCAAGACTGGAGTCACATCAAATGTTGATACAGCATCTCTCATAGATCACACTGAAATCAAAGCGAAGTTATCCAAAGCATTAGAGAAAGGCAATCATATATGAATAAATATGAGGTAATGTTTTATTATATCACAATAATTTTATTATAACATTTTATTTATCACATAAATATGTTGAATATCACAGTAAAGCCGCACATTATTGAACTAAACAACTAATCTTTATATTAATATTGTAATTATATTTATACTAGTCTAATTAGAGCATCAAAATTGAAACCACTACTTTTTAAGGATTAAAGATTACCAGTATGACGATTAGATGTATGTTTTTCACGAAAAGTTTAAAAATTACCAAGAAAAATATTTTGTGGATTAGAGCTTAATTTTGGTGGACACCACAAAAGTACAAGTTACATTACTATAAAATTATGTTGGCCTTTTTATTATAAAAAAACTATATTACATTACTTTTATTGCTTGCTGTATTAAATAAATTTTATTATCTATAAGTATATTTTTTAAATTATCATTTACAGTAACTACAGGACCTTTTGATAAAGCCTAGCATTTTATTTCATCATCATCATAAGCCTGTGTTAGTCCACTGCTGCACATAGGCCTCCCCTGCTGCCTCCAATAGGCCTGTCTGGACCGTATCCTACCAATCTTGTCCAATAGGGTTGGTGGGTGGACTGATTTTTCACATGGCCATCAAACGCAGGGATCATCTTACTTTTTCTGACAATTTGATGATCGGCCCAAATTGCCCTAACCAACTAGGAAACAACAATGACAATTTGTTGAGTCTCCACAGGATTCGAACCCACGACCCCCAGTTTCTAAAGCACATGGCCTTACCACTAGGCTAGAGGTAGTGCATTAGTTTCAGAGCATTGTATTTAGCTTAAGTTAATTAGCTTTATTAAGGGTTTTATAGTTCATGTGGCCTTTTTTTTTAGATAGAGTACAAGGAGCGTATTCGTCTTACAGAAGAGCTAAAGAATGCGCAGGAATCTTATACCACTTCCAGCCAACAAGCAGCTGAAGCCCTGACGAGGCTTGATGTTCTTGGTAAATATTTCCAAGAAAGAGAAAGTGAACTTATGAAGTAAGTGAATTAAGAAATTCAAATTGGAACAATGTATTGTTTTGAGACAGAACTTATTAGATTAAATTAAACAATTACCCTACTGGCAACAAACAGTTTAACTTGAATGGAACCTGAAGTTTAATTATGCAAACATACTATACTTCACATAAAAACTGTAATCTAGGTTGGTTTTACAAGTATTTCACTTATAAGCCTGTTGGCTCTTTTATATACAATTTATTATTCTTTTGAGAACTATTTACCTCTGAAGTGAAGTATTGATTGATGTTTACACAGTGGAAATATAAGAATGTAGTACGGAATTTAACTGTACTATGTTACAGGGAATTAAGTGCAAAGGAATCACTCTGGCTAAGTAAGCAAGGTGAATCGGCAAGCACCATTGAAAAAATTGAACTCTTACAACAGGAACTACAGAGATACAAGTTAGTATAAATAAGTGCAATCGTTTTTATTCAAGCATTTACTAAAACGGCCACTTTAAAGTGATATCTTCTATTAAGTTAAACAACATCTAGCAAATTCTCTCTCTCTTTTCTTCTACACATTGTAGTATGATAATTTTTTTTTCACTTAATAAAGCAATAATACTAGCAA
The DNA here is from genome assembly GCA_029286875.1 of Lamproptera curius. NCBI lineage: Eukaryota > Metazoa > Arthropoda > Insecta > Lepidoptera > Papilionidae > Lamproptera > Lamproptera curius. The sequence continues at coordinate 1,603,096 of JAGSMT010000069.1, forward strand.
TACCTTATGGTAATTGTCACACACTGCCCATTAGAAATGCAATGTAAGATGCCACAACGCTGGATTGTAACATCCCATTTCGTTATGGGCACCGCTGAGTAATAACTACATAATTTTTATTTTATTAATGATATAAGAAAAGCTTTCATAGATTATAGGAAAGACAATAGTTTTCTGCTTACTGCATGCTGTAATGCCTTAACCTAGCTCACATTTTCACCTACTCTAAATGAGTTTAAATTCACGTTTTCAACAACTTTTTATTCATGCTTTTTTCTTTTTCTCTTTACAATAGCAATCGTGTTTTATTATATATTTATAACTACATTGCTTTCAGAGAGAAATGCGACGCCTTAACCTTAGAGCTGGCCGAAGCGGAGTCGGCTAGGCGCACGGCTTTGGGTGAAATGGAGGCGCGCGCACACTCCGCTTGGTTGGAGGCACGCGCCGCCAGGAGGGACGCGGACGCGGCGAAGGACGAAGCGGCCGCACTGCGGCGCAAATTGGCCGCAATTGGAACTGCAGACGGTGCCGTGTCGCCGCACAGACGTGAGTCGTTTAGTGTTTCATGCATCGGGCGCATGTGCATGCGCGCATATATTTATAAATTTTGTTATAAACTTCTTTTTGTCTAATCATTGCAAAAACTAAATTTAAAAGTTTTATTTTTATAAATGTTCATTTCTACATATTCTACTATACTTAGGAATTTATTTAAAAAAAAAATCTGTATAAGACTGCAAGCTCAACTTGATGAACTAGTCTTTATCATGGTATTCACTTCAATACTATATTATAATTAAACAACGATTATAATATCTTTTTAGACAGTCAGTTATGAATGACAAAACAAAATTTCTGCGAGGTTTGTCTAAGTACATCTTAACTTATTTATGGAAGCCAAACTTATATTACAATAAAAAAGCTTCGTACGTATGGTGTTGTTATTATTGGAATGTCATTTTTTATCGACATCTCAGTGGCAATTGTCAATATGAATGCTTAACATATGATACCACTTTGTTGTTATGCCTTACATTGTTTGCATCAATTCTATCCTTTTTCATGTGTAATTAGCTTTGCTACACTTCCTCTGTACATCATCATCATCATTAGCCTGTGATAGTCCACTGCTGGACATAGGCCTCCCCTAATACACCCCTATATATCAGGGGCTTTATGGACCGTACCCCACCACGCTGGTCCAATGCAGGCTTGTGGATGGACCGACTTTTACATGCTCATCCGACGCATGGATCATCTTTCCTTTCAGACAATTCAGTGATCGGCCCAAATAGCCCTAGCCAACTAGGAAACAATGAAAAATTGTTGAGTCCTTGCAGGATTCGAACGACCTCCGGTTTCTAAAGCGCACGCCTATACCATCGCTACGAAGGCAGTTCTATACATGCACATACTGTACATAATTATGTGAAAAAATAAACTGTAAACTGGTGTTTATAATAGTTTTTCTTGTTAATTGCAGAAGTGTCTTCCCCATTGGACGGCGTTGAGGGTACGGTGTTGCCGCCACTGCCGCCGCTCGCCTTCTTACCGCCGCCATTATTGCCACCACTACCAAGGCCACCGCCACTAGGCAGATTGCCGTCTCCCCACCCACCTAGGTATTTCAACTTAAATATATATTATGTGTAAGAAAGACTGAGAAGGGCTTTACTTAAAGCTAATAAGAGGCTTTGTTTACTTCACAAAGTAGCGCTATAACCTAGGAAGTAATGTTTAGTAGAACATTGGGTTGGTGGGTTATAGTGGTCCATTTCATCGACTTACTTTACATTTTGGAGCTATTAAATTATTTTAAATTCTTGATTTAGCATCGCAGCCATTATATTTACTGGTTAAATGGAACATATCCCCTGTCACAGAGCGGTGGTGGGATTTGTGGTGTCTTACGCTGCCATTAAGGTCAGGTAAACGTCGCGTTCATCTCATCGCCTAACCGAATAATAAAAAATATGACAAAATTTTAATAAATTTACATTGTATTGTACAGGTTTGCTTGCGTCATCTTTATCTGTATCTTTTTTTTTTCATAATAACATAATGAGAATGTTTTATTCACTAATGTTTAGAATTATAAGTATGTAATGGTAATAATTCTTTCCATTTTTGGATTCAACGAGTAACAATTGTCTGCTACTCTGACAATGAATATCACCTGTAAAATTGCCACAAAACAAATATGCAACAGAAAACTGAAACAATATCATCATTGTTTTTAAAGAATATCGTCACTATATTCAAATATAATTATCGTTACAATCATAGGATATCATCGTTATACTCAAGGAATATAACGAACTTCGTTATTTTCATCGTAAACATAAAAGTCAATTATATAATCGTACAGAATATTATCATTATACTCAAAGAACATCATCATTATTTCCATCATTAAAATGAAATTCTTTCGCATACACCAGGTACGGCGAGAGGCGCTACTCGCCCGAGAGCCGTTACTCGCCGGAGAGCCGCTACTCGCCGGGCAGCCGCTACTCGCCGGAGAGCAGGTACTCGCCGGAGACGGTGCGCTACTCGCCCGACAGGCGCTACTCGCCGCGCAGCAGGCGCTCGCCCTACTCGCCGCGCACCAGGAGGCGCTCGAGGGAACGGTCGGTATTTTGATGGTTCATACCGTAGATGTTTAACTTTTTTTTTGCTGTGTTAAATTTTTGGAAATTATACTTCTTTTGGCACGTTAAGGAGAAATAATTACTATGTGCGGGCTCAAAAAAACTTACGAAAAATCCAAAAGTTAGCTATAGTCAATTTCAACAATGAATCCCGATGTTAGCTATCGTCAACATTTTAATTACTTGTGCTATTCGAATAAATTTTGTTTAACTAGGTAATGCGTTATAATAAAACTTTCAGATGTATTAAATACATTTGTTTTTTAAGTTCGTTCACGTTGTGGAAGTACATAAGATGTCGCTAGAACATCGAAATTTTGTAAAAGTATACCTATCGTTTTAGTAGAGAAAGGCTAGTAAGTAATACATAACAAGAAAAAAACATTTGGAAATTATGTTTACACAACAGTGACAAATTCACATGGCCCGAAAACACAACGCGCTCTTATTTCTTTCCGCAGCCAAAAAACCACGTCAATCGTCATGCAATATTCGACTTTGTTTCGCATGATGTGATTTCACGTTTTCGATTTAGGTATACCGAAGGTCGCAACTCGCGAACTCGCAACGGTCCCGTCGATACTGAAACGGAATACAACTCGGACAGTCCCACCAGGCAGCCACGCCTCCGCTCCAGATATTCTAGACATTCAGGTATGTCAACTGAACATGTGAAATAATATTTAAATCAGATATTATATGACATTTTATAACATGATCTAATCAACGCTCAAGACCGAACTGTCGACAGACGAAGCTTTTTATAAAATTGAACTTATTAGTAAACACTTAGCGATCTTAACTAACAACATTCACTCGAGTTTCAATTGCATTCAGATAAATGCCGACGTCTGACCTCCGTAGCCTAGTGGTATGGGCTGTGCTTTAGAAACCGAGGTCGTGGCTGAATCTCGGACGCAACTAATTTTGATTGTTGTTCTCTAGTTGGTTAGGCATTTGAGGATCCGATCACCCAATTGTCTCGAAAGTAAGATGATCCATCGTCAGGATGGCATGTAAAAGTCGGTCCACCCACCAGACCCGCATGTATGACCAGCGTGGTGATACGGTCCAACCCCAATGGATATGGAGCCGTATGTCTCAGCAGTGGATCTAAGACAGGCTGATGATGTTATGAAATGCCGACGTTAGACAATCTTCCAAACTCTAGTACGACATCGCACATTGTTAGCTTTGTTGCTAAAGCTAGTCTTGAAAATTGAGGCAAACTTTATGTGTGCATCTGTGACGTAATGAATATTTTGTTATTTATGCGTATTGCTCATGCCAACCAGAATTCGGACACAACACATAGTTGTTTCTCTGCAAGATTCAGATCCTTGACTTCTAGTCAAAGGCCAGTACCAAAAATTATTAAGAACCCAAAAGAGTATAACTAACGGTCATTTATTCGTTTTCTTATATTTACAGGTCCCAGTTCATCGGAGTCGGATAAGTGAAACGAATTTAGTCTGAATTAGTTTACTACATGATATTATATAGGCCAAAAAATGATAAATTGTTGATCAATTTCATTCAATAATACAATTTTATAATGTTGAAACTGAAATAAAAGTAGGAAGGAACACCATCGAAGTCAAACTTTTTAATTTGTTTTATTGATAATGAACAATTAAATGAGCAATAATTATATGCATTTTTGATTATTTAATGCACCTTAAATAATGCGCTACATCATCTTGCGTTAGAGAAAATAAAATAAATTCACTTAATAAAAGGAAGAAGTTAATTGTTAAATTATTATTTGACATTTTTCTGTTAAAAGTATGGATGAATTTTTTTCGTTTTTGCTTTATTTTTTTCTTTTTCCTAACTTTTCTTAACAAACTTTACAGATATGATACTTAAAAAAAATCCATTGTCAACTGAAAATTGCTAAAACTCTTCTATCCTAGTCAATGCACTATTATACGAAATTTAAAACCCTGTTGTCCATAATAACTTATGATTGTATTATTTATTAATTCACCATTGATTTTACGACATATAAAATATTTATATTGTTATAATGAAATAAACGTCATAAAATTTCAAAAAACATTATTTTTCCATGATAATGAATTGACAATATGAGCATAAATGTAGTGATCAAATATCAATGTAGCAGTCACATTTATTTTATTAGAAATATCTTTTTTGTAATGAATTTAATAATAAGCCATATTTTAATCAAACATTTAACTAACAATAGTAAGCGTTTTACAAACAACAGGGTTTTTGTTAAAGTTGTATGATAAGAAAACTATTTATTTGCATTTTTCAGTACCTGAATCGTTTTCTTAGTTTTATTAGTGTATTCTTATGACTAGTATTCTTTCAATTTCTTCATATTTTATTTGTTATGCTAGTCTGTGTTTTCAAATCAATACCAAACTATATTATTCTTAAACAATTGAATACTTTCTTCTTTAAAAACAACCTTTGAAGTTAAATGTTGATGACGCCAGATGTACTTATTACGTTTTTTTAATACAAAATTATAATTGGCTCAGTTGTTCATATATAAATTATTAAAGAAATTGCATTATTGGTAGGTTGCTGTATTATATAGATATTATTTTAAATAAATAATTTTACGTGATGTGTTTAATTATTTTATTGAAAATACGTAATCTCTTTTATAAAATAAAACCTTGATTGAATATACATTATGGCACCACATTCCATGGCACGAAGCTTTCTGGATCTGGAATAGGTAGCTGAAAGAAAAAGTTAATAATATTAAAATAACGCATTCAATGCAGCACATTTAGATGACTACATGATGCTACAGTATATTTATATATAAGGCTGAAAATACCTTATAGCCTGTATAATTTTCTAAATCTAAAATATACCTACCGGTGTTAGGTCCCCTTTTTACAGGAGACCGTCTGGGTGGGTACCACCGCGGTGCCTATTTCTGCCGAGTTCCAGTTTGAAAGGCACCGTGGCCAGCGTATTTACTGGGTAAACGAGACTTAACACCCTATGTCTCACGGTAGGCAGCGCGTTGGCGATACCACTGGTGTTGCCACATGTCTATGGGTGTCGGTGACCACTTTCCATCAGGTGGCCTGACTGCTCGTCTGCCTGCGTGCATAAAAAAAAAAAAAAAAAAATATAAAACTTCATGCCAAAATACGTGGGCTTTGGATACATACTTATTGTATTAAAACAAATTGACAAGATGAGCAACATGTTCATGAAACTTAACACTGACACTTCAGGATAAAATAAAAAGCCCTGAGAAATAAATCTTATCTTTGTTGTATCCTTTAAATCGGAACACATAAACGGGAACGGGAAATATCTCGAATTCACTTTATTTAAAAAAACTAATAAAAAACCGTGTAATATACCAAGGTAGTTGAAAAAAATCTAATGCTCTAATTAATTCCTTTAGGTAATATATAAACCTGACATACAGCTTTTCAACTTGATACTAAATTTTCGTTAAAATAATAAAATTTTATTGTAGTTACCTTCTTTGTAATATGATCTTCGCATGCCATGCGTATCCTAGCGGAGGTCGCTGGCGAATCTAGTCTAAATACCAAACTAACGCCTGCGTCAGCACGCGCGGCTTTTATTGCTTCTTTAATTGCAAAGAATGCAGAACACGCCAAGAACAGCGGTGGTTCGCCAACAGCCTAAAAATCAATTAGAAAACTAAATTATCCCCATAATCTATTATGCTACACGTATTATTACTTTAATAAGTATGCACTTAGTTACCTTTCAAAAACGAAAGTTGGACTCCAGCCTTGAGACCTAAAAGGGATACCTATATCTCTCATGAGGAATGGCGTTAGATTAAATTAGGTTCTTTATAAGGCGAGTTGTTGAATTCAAGTTATTATTGTTGAAATATATAACAGTTCTATCAAAAATTGCAGTTTAATCAGCGGAGTCTGAATCACAACTTGTAGGTACGCCACGCACATAAACATTGAGGTACCGTTCACTGCCGCATAATTTAAATATTTTCACTAACAATACATGTTACAGGCCAATCCAATTATCTCTGTTTATTTTAACACGTGCGAATAACAGTAACGCTTACGTGAAATTTGTTTCGCAATTAATCAATTAGATATTGTACCTACGTTTTAGCATTAGAAACTTTAAACTTATGTATTGAGAGCATATTTCAAGGGTTATATATAATAAAATAAATAAATACCTTTGATGAGAAAACCGCACGTGGATTAGGCGCTCCTTTGAGCAAAGAGACATTGAACTCTTGGGGAATATCACCGAATCCCGGTATTTTGTAGGCCCCCGGTCCTCGCGAGTACAGTGTACCTGTCGGTGAATAGATCAACTCCTCCATCGTGAACAATCCATAACCTTGTATAAAAGCACCCTCGATTTGCCCGATATCTATAGCGGGGTTAATACTTTCCCCAAGGTCCATCACAATGTCTGTCCTTATAACCTGGTGGTCACCACTGAGGCAGTCGATCTCCACCTCGGTGCAGGCCACACCATATGTGAAATAGTTAAACGGCTTGCCTTTATTATTTTTAAAATCAAATCCGATATCCGGAGTGGCGTGGAAACCGGTGGCAGACAAGCTAACTCTGTCAACGTACGCGGCTGAGACCCATTGTTCCCACGTTCCGTCAGGATTCTTCTCTTTGTAAGGTTGGAGACGTTTCATTAGTTTCTCACAGGCCTCCACTACCGCCATTCCATTCAGATCGGAGCCAGCGCTGGCTGCTGTTGCTGACGTGTTCGGCACTTTGTCTGTGGACGTCTCGGATATATGAATCTTTGTCATGTCTATCCCGAGGACCCGCGACGCGACCTGGATCATCTTTGTGTGCAGACCCTGTCCCATTTCCGTGCCGCCGTGTGATAACAGAACAGATCCATCTACGTACACTATCAGCAGTGCACCAGCTTGATTTAAAAGTTTCTCAGTGAACGCTATACCAAATTTCGTCGGTATAATGGAAATACCGCGTTTTCTCCAACGGTGTTGTCTAAAAATTATATATTTCTGGTCTTTAAAACTATTTCTTGCATTATTTACTAAGTAACTATATTGTATTTATCTTATAAATATTATCAATTTAAAAACGTACTTTTCTTTGTTATTTGTTTAAAGTTTACATTGATAAACATAAAGTAAACGATTAATTTATATAAAATTATAATGTTAATAATTGAAAATACATCTTGGTCTAAGATAAATTTTCTTCTACTGTACGAAAACACTTCTTATCGCGATTATCTTATCAGAGTGGACAAATATTTTGTGAAATGTTGTTTCTATAGTAACGCGTTATCTGTCCTGACTGATTTAGTGAAAGGACTAATAATAGTTGTAGTCATTTCTATAATTCATAAACATCAAATAAGGATTAACAAGATATTATTTTGGAGTTAATTGTATCGGTTATAACTTTTTGTTCATTCTGTACATATGTTATTTAAACGAGTTAAGAACATTATTTATTCAATGGCCTCAAGGTATTATGAATTAAAATACGAGTATATACATTACTCACTTGTTGAAATTATCTATCGATAACTTCCTTTCTGCGTAGTTGCTCTTCTCTACGCATTCATCCCAACAACGCTGCAACGTGCAATGAGTGAGAACTTGGTTGTAGTGGGTGGTGAAGTTCTCCTGGTACAAATTAAGTCTACTTATCTCTTCAGAGCACCGTCCCAATTTCTCAGCGACGTCTCTTATCATATTTTCAGCACCAAACATCCCTTGGGTCCGCCAAAGCCTCTAAAGGCAGTGTTTGATGGTAGGTTTGTTTTACATATGTGTCCGGTCACTTCAACATGTGGAATATAATAAGCGTTCTCAAAGTGGAACATTGCACGTTCTACAACCTAAGAAAGGGTATATTACATTAGTTTTAAATAAGTAAATAGATCAATGAAATCGTACATCGACTGTTTCTCTTACCGGGCCTGATAAATCGATAGAATATCCTCCGTTATTGTAAATATTAACTATAGCACCCATAAGCTTGCCTTCTTTAGTTGCTGCAACTTTATATTTTATTAAAAACGGATGTCTAGTGCCAGTCATTTGCATGTCCTCGTCTCTATCAAGCATGCATCTGACCGGTCTGTTTAGTTTGTGCGCCGCAAACGCTACAGGTAGCGATGTTAAAATGCCTCTTGACTCTTTACCGCCAAATCCACCCCCCATTCGCTTGACCCTCGCCACAATTCTATTCATTGGTATGTGAAGTATGTGGCTTGTTAGTTTCTGTAAATTTAAAATTAAGTTTTAATATACAGAGCGAAGGCTTCTTAACTAGATAGTAAAAATATCTAAACATCCGTTAGACAACGTGAGTTATGAACTTCACAGTAATAGTTATCATTTGTAGATATGGTATTTGTCCTACGACGTTATCCTTAAATATCACACTTTAAATAATTCATGCGCTTAAACGGCATTGAATAAAGGCATTTGATTTATACCTATATATTATACTGTTTTGAACAATAAAGAGATAAATGGAATCTTATAATGGTATTAATGATCACGTACTCGTATGATTCAAAAATGTACTAAAATAAATACTTTAGCACTTACCGCTATTTCGGATGGATGTTGGCTAGAGCAAAATATTTCCAATTCATCGTCCTCCTTTTTTGAAATGGCGAACGCCGCATGAGTTTCCAAGTAAAAATGTTCTTGCCCTCCCATTCGACACTCTCCTTCAATGATGATATTATTCGGATCATCAAAAGCCACTTTAACATCTCCCTTTCTTATTGTCTTTGGAAACTGTTTGTAGAATGAATTATGTTTAATGGCATCTTCTATGGTTACAATAATTGGTTGTAATTCTTCGTATTCAATGTGTACTTTTCTGGCTGCTGCTTGGGCAGTCGCTTGATCTTGGCCAACTATTACCCCTATAATTTGTCCCTGACTTATCACTTTTTCAGTAGCAAACAACTCTTCGTCATGGAATATTGGCCCAATGGTATTTTGTTCCGTTGTCAAATCTTTAGCTGAGAAAAATGCTACAACACCTGGTTGCTGCAATGCTTTCTCTGGATTAACAGATTTAAGCCTTGCATGTGCTTTAGTACTCAAAACAAAAGCAAGATACAACTCCCCTTCTACAGAAGGCATGTCATCGCAGTATATTGCTTCACCTGTAACCTGCTTCAACGCTGACATGTGTGGTATAGGCCGACCCACGGCATCGCTTTTAAGTTGCTTGTCACCAACTAATTCAAAATATTGTGAGCTCTTTGGTACTTTGCCATGAAATTGTTCAGCACCACTACTCTGATCCGGCATAACTATATCATCGTTTAAATAATCTCGCGATATATCTTTTCCTATAGCTAAGTAGCTTTTTAAAAATAAACTCATAGTCAAAGCTCTTCTGTATAGAATATTTCCACCTGGTGCCGAGGGATTTAAAGGAAGCTCATCTAACAGATATGTGTATGCTTTTTCGAGCATAACTTCATCCCACTTCAACCCGACTAAAGATTGACTAGATTTAGTTGCTATTTTTGTGACTGGAGCCATACCTCCAAATGCGATATTCATACTTTTTATGATATCTGTGTTAGTTTCAAACTCTACATTAATTGCTGCTGTTACTATTGAAATGTCATCTTCTCTGCGTTTTGCTTGTTTGTACGCTTTTACATATTGATATTTCGTTGTAAATGGTATTTCAATAGACAATAATATCTCGTTAGGCTTAACAACATTTTTCCTGTAACCAGTAAAAAATGTTTCGTCCATTAAAACAGAACGATGCCCATCTTGTTTGCTTAGAAGGTTTAATTTTACCTTTAATGACATTAAGATTGGATTCAAATCTGAAATGGGACTTCCCGTCATAATATTACCACCAATAGCAGCCACGTTTCGTATCTGCTTACCCGCAAACCAATACAACATATCCTTTATGGTAGCTAAGGATCTTGTTTTATATTTAGGCAACATATTGATGTATTTATCGCAATTATTTTCTAATTCCATAAGGGTTACAGCGGCCCCTACTACTAATCCGCTATCACTTTCCTTAACAGTATTCATTTCATGTACACAATTGGGCATTATAATTACAGGATATACGAAATGTTTAAACTTAACTTCCACACCTACTTCCGTATTACCGACAACTATTTTTGCATCTGGATATTCTTCTTTTAACTTTAATATAGAATTTAAATCCGTCGGTCTGTACCACACTGTGTTTTCACCTCTGTAATATAAAAATTGTTCATCGTAATGAGACGACAACTTCAACTCCGGTGGAAAGATTGGTTCTTGACTAGAGTCGTAAGGCAGGAATGATGATTTGTCGAAAATGTACTTCGTTTCGCTGTCGTCTTCCGTTATATTTTTCTTATTTTTACAGCAGTCTTTTCCCATTCCACAGACGCCGTTACTTTGAGAGTTGCCATTAGTTACACGCTGTGTTTCCCAATCTTCTATAAACGTTTTGTAACCTTCTATTATGGCTCGATAGCCTGTGCATCTGCACAGGTTACCCTGAAGTGCTACTTCCATATCTGTGTATTTTATTTTCTCGCAGCTTCGGAGTAATGCGTACATGGACATGACAATTCCCGGTGTACAGAATCCACATTGCGATCCATGTGCTTTAGCAAGTCTCTCTTGTACTGCGTGTAGTCGGGTTTTTGTAGATCCAATGCCCTCGACTGTTGTCACAGCTAAGCCGTGCATAGCGCACACAGGTGCTAGACACGCATTTAGCGCCAAGTGACTGATTAAATTTGCTAAGGAAGTAATATAAATATAAATATATGTCAATAGATAAAAATCCTTTTATTTTCATTATAATGATAATAAAATAGTTTTTAAACGAAGACAACTAAAAGGTTAGAGCTATATAACGAATTTTTTTCATTTGTGTTGTTACTTTGTGCTACGCTAACTTCTCTAATTGATTATAGTTTAGTATAACGTATCAATGCTGTGATAAATTTATAAAACTAAATAACAATGCAGATATAATACTATTTTAACGCGTTAAACAAGTTACTATAATAAAGACTTTGCAAATTAATACATATTCAAAGGATACACGACTTTTTTCTCCTTGCGGTGATATTTCGACACCATCACTGTACAAGCGCCGCATCCACCCTCGGCGCAGCCCAGTTTTGTTCCAGTCAAACGTAGTTTTTTTCGTAGATACCATAACAATGTCCATTGTGGATCTGGGTGTGGTTCCTCTACCTGAAAAGTTTCAATACATTGGATAAAAAATTGGATCAAAATGTTGTTGTAGTTATCAATTTAATCCGCACATGGGCAATAAGTATGGGCTGAACACTAACATTCTTATAATTAATATGATCCGGGTGCCGCATGAACCTTTAAAAATCGTAAATAAATACAACGCGAGTTTGACATTATATACCATGAAATATAATGCTTAATTCCTTAAGGTTTTAGAAGTTAAATTCTAGCATCATGTGTTAGCGTTAGAAGTGGTTACTATGGTAAAATGGCCAAGGAGGTATATTATATTATTTTGTATAATTGTTAAAAATTATAATTTGTCTATATAGTGTAATTTTTTCACGTTGCTTTTAAGATCTATAAAGTATTGAAAACGCGGCTTACAATTTTCTGTATGGTAAATAGAACTTGCACATGTATTTTATTAATCCGTGTTAATCTACAAATTCCAACCATTGGCCTTCTAGTTGTTTACAAGAATTACTGGCATAAAGCGTACAAATCCGTTTAAATCATTTACGCTTAACCCATAGGTTTTATTCTGTATATGATTGCTTGATATTGAGAAGAGATCTTTCTTAATTAGTCTTTCCAATGCTACCCTTAACACACGTTTTAATTAAGATTTTGTAAAATTATTGTAGTTATAGTTCTCCTAAATTTAAATTTCACTGCTCAGAAAACAGTAATAATTAAATAAGTGATTATGTTTTAAACTTCTAATTAATTTTAAGCCTTGACGATGAGCTTATCGTATTAGACCTTGAGGTCTTAATACTTCGTGATAGATATTGTAATAACTATTGTATACGGATACAAAAATATATAACAGCCCGAAAATGTATACAAAAATCCTTTCGTTCTTTAACCAAACGGAATATAATACCACATGAATTAGACTTAACTTTAATTACTCAAAAAGATTATTACTAAAACTATTGTCCACCGAGATTCAAATCTACAAACTTTCGCGATTTGAACCAACTTATTCTATTCAAGAATAGTATTATTACAATTTTATAGATTTGTTGTTGTTTCTTTATTTGCTACACAAAACTTCTGGCATATGACATTGTGCACCTTAAATCCTGGCAAGTCGTCTACTTATTTGGATTAGAGGCCGGCGAGGTGTTCGCATTGCTTATTAAATTATTTTATCACATTACAAGAACAAAGAAATACGATAGAAGTTAAAGACTTTTTGTGTTAATATAGAAGAAATAATTGGAATATTTCAAACTAAAATTTAACACAAAAGTTTCGAAATGTCACCGAAAAAAGAAAAATAATTACACTGCGACATTATAAATGTGTGCTTTTGTAATCCTACTCGATAAATTAAATCTTGCTTAATGTATAATTCTACGCATCTAAAACTTCTAAAGTTTAATATCTGTAGTCTCGATATTTATATTAGATCGCATTTACGAATGTTATTAAAGTGTTATTACTTTAAAATAATGTAATGACACTGTTTGTTATACAAAAGGCAATTGATAATAAAAAGGGCACGGGTCAATATAGCCAGGGTCAGCAGTCTTCAACTGCAAACAAAACTTTAATCGTTAAATTATCTTCGAGGTACCTACATTACTGATGTAACACTAAAGATTATTGGTTAGTGTGCTAATTATTGTATTTTTAAACTGTATTATATCGTACAATTCGAGTGAACCATTATAATCAGCATAGTGAAGGTAGTCTTAAACAGTAGGTGTTTAAAACATAGATTTATGTCTGCCATAAATTTACAAAATAAGTATATACGCGAATCGTATTAAATACATTACTATTCTAATTTCGTAGCAGCAGTGCAATTTTACGTTTAGATTATGGACGTCATAGATTTGAATGGATATATTATTATATACGGTGATAAATACAATCCTGCGTTAAACATAAAAAAAAAACTATCATATTAACCAGTTGTCTATATTATTCAATTTGATAACTTTTGTAAATGTGGGCAGAAATATTTATAGAATTGTCCAGACTTTAGTATTTGACCTAGTTTAAAATGAATCAATTAAATGTAAACTTGTTTTCAAACTGGATTAAGAACCGAGTCGGTAACTTAACTTTACACCAGAATAACATTGCACTTGAAGTCTGAATGATTGTGAGATAATTTCTTTAAACTTCAATAAAAAGAATTGACAATTGACGGTCGTCATTCGCAAATTGTATTAAACATCTGGACTTGTTTACAAATAATATTGACGTCGTAATACATCGATTCAATAAACCAGTTTCAAAATCAACTTTAATGTATTTGCCACACTAAATAAACGCTTATTCTTTATTCTATACCATTTTAATAATCTAATTTCTCTTTTTATAGAATATTGTTTATAATAATACCCGTTAAGTTTGGTCTGAATTACGCCAGTTTGATATCTCTTGCATGAGATAACTTAAAATAGCATCTGTTAAATAGAGACGAGCGTTCCTTGTTTATCGTTTTCCTTGTAACACTTATTATTTAGATAGTAATTATTCGATTTATTACATTTAATCTTAACGTAATCTCCGCTTACCTTCTTTCCGTTCACGTAAAACACTAACACCGTAGATACCTCACTTTCTTCTTCTATATTTAGCTGTCCCATTATTTGTCGAACTTTCTTCTATACTTTTTGGATAGAGCACGACAGTGTCGTCCGTCTTATGATAGTGTCCGTCTGATACTGGCTGATTATTACACTCACCAGCCGAGACGGAGAGAGACGGTTGACCAAATTGATAATACGACATAAGTGCGCTAGCGACCATCATTCACTTGATCAACTGTTTAACTCGTAAACAAGTATCGCTATACATATTTATAAGTTAGACGTAACTACAAGATATGAAGTAAAGAAGCTAAACACATTATTGATAACGGTATACGCCGTTGCAAAATCATCGATATATTATTATTTTCTGCAATATTTAATACAACTCTTTATAGAGCATGAAGATGCTCAAATTTATTAGTTGTAAATATTTCAAGTTAAACTACATATTACCAAAAACGTTGTTATTATTTCGGTAAAGCTAAAATAGTTAATCTAAATTTTTATCAAATAACCAAAAAATAAGCAGGAATAGCAGTCAATGGTTGACGATGTGATGATGAGAACTTACTTCGGAATTTCTTGCATTTAAGCGATTTAAAATTATTCGCGACTTTTTAAGAACTATATAGGGATCATAACAATTGTTAAAATACAGGTTTTTACTACTAATTTATAACAGCAATAAAGCCATAACTTAGCATGAACCGGTTGCTGGTCACTAGTTAAATTGAGCAGCTATTTTTAACAAATATAAAATGAGTATAAGGCTAATGTTTAGCATACGTTTTAAGTAGATGCGATGATGCTTCGATAATTGTATAATATAAGTACAGCAACTGCCTCCGTAGCCTAGTGGTATAGGCGTGTGCTTTAGAATCCGGAGGTCGTGGGTTCGAATCCTGTGGGGACTCTATAAATTTTCATTGTTGTTTCCTGAGTTGGTTAGGCAATTTTGGCCGATCACCCATTTGTCTGAAAAGTAAGATTATCCATGCGTTGGATGGGCATGTAAAAAGTCGGTTCACCCACCAACCCGCATTAGACCAGCGTGGTGGGATACGGTCCAAAAACCCCCTTATGGATAGGGCTGTATTAGAGGAGGCCTATGTCCAGCAGTGGACTAAAAAGGCTGATGATGATGATAATAAAGTACAGCGTACATATTGCTTGTGTAAAAACGCATCCTTTAAAAATTTCTTTGCATGTGTTTATAATAATAAAGAAATAAATAAAATATTTTAAGGAGGCGCTTATATCAAGGGAATGTTGTAATACTTCAGGCAATAACCTTTTAGTGAAACTTGATCTAGACAAAATATGGCCATCTCCAATAACCAAAAGGTTAGCAAAAATGGCTTATAAACAACCTACACTACTTAGATTGTTTGAGTTTGGACTATCGACGCGAATTGACTAAATCAATAATAAGAAAGTCATATTACTTCTTTTCAAACTAGTTACTATATCAGAGTAAGATAAGTTATAGAATAATTATTAATGATGCCCCTATAGTAACATTTCATTCGTCCGGCGTTCATGTTAATGAAATTTCATTCATATTGTTGTATAGAAAGGAGGTAGGTCCTTTTAGGAGGTGAGTATTAGTACACCTTATAGACGGTACGTAGTATGTAAACACTACTGTCGTATTTTAAAGGGTTTTGGTTTAAAGGCACCGTTCCTAGCGTAATTACCTACTTGGTAAACGAGACATAACTTCTCGTGTCTCAGGGCGGTGAGCGGATTTGTGGCGTCTTAACTTCTTCTATGGGCAGGACAGGTATCACTGACCATCAGGCCGCAGTCCTGCTCGTCTCATCGCTTTAAATAATAAAAAAACAGCTGTCGTCGAAACGATAATCCTCTAATAGCCATGCGTGTGTCGCCATTTCGTTTTTGTGGGTTACACTATTTTTTTGTTAATTGCAAGTAAAATTAGGTCTGGTCTGGTTTTAAATCTTTTCTGTCAGAGCCAATTAATATTTGGAATATATGGATACAAAGTAATTCAGGGCCGAAGTGGCTTCCTACACCTATCATTCTTATTATTGAATGGTCTATTTTACCATACCCCGTGATTAGCCTCTCGTTGTTGAATCACCGAAATGTTTATCACTGCGTGACAGTCGACTACTTATGATTCCCAACTCTATCTTAACTATACTATGGTCACTAATATAGCCAGTGGAGTTCATAGTAATATAGTAATTATCATGAAAAATACTTATGGAGCTAACGCATACGTGGAGCAACGTATTACATACAATCTACCATAAGGTTAAACCTTGCTTCTTTTATTACTGTTCTAGTTTACGTTATTTTTAAAATCTATGTAAATGTTTACCGCTGTATTATAAACAGACGTGGTATATGAAGTGCACGGCTGGCGTAATGGAGGTTTGATAATAAAATGATATAAACAAAGTTCACATAGTTTACGTAAGGTTTTTATTAATTGATTTTAAACGACTCTCAAATATTTTGAGCTAATGTTCATAAAGATACTACTTAATTATTTTACATCATATCATTTGTTGTTGTGTAACAGTTAACGAGATAATTTACAGGTATATTTAGTAAAATATTTCTATTTTAACTTTTAAAACTGTTTCCGTTAGTCAGGTAATTTATTTAATAACAGGTGTATTCTACCTAAGCAAAAAATAACTGGCGTTTTGGCGAGTAATTGATATGGCCCGCCCTTAAGAATGCGGTGACATCTGCACCGCAAACGCGCCCATCACCTTGCGTCGCATTGTATTATGTAACGTTCACCGATAAATTATACTATTATTGTTTCAACACCACCATTTATAAGAAATCTGGTATATGGTGATGTGCGATTAGTACCTACTGGTGAAAAAGGCTCTGATTTGACCTTATTCTTTTTGAACGTCGGGCAAACTCTCGTTGGAGATGGTCAATAAATATATAGATTTTATGACCGCCCTGAAAGAAAGATGATCCATGCGGTGGATGGGCATGTAACACCCATATGGGCATGGTCCACCCGCCAACCCGCATAGGGCACGCGTGGTGGGATACGATCAAAATTCCCCAATGGGGAAGACGTGCATTAGGGGAAGCCTATGTTCAGCTGTGGAGTAACACAGGCTGATGATGATGGTAATGGCTTATGTACAAACATGTTTAATGCGTTATTTTACTAATATTTTTTGTTTCAATTCAAGGGGGGTGATCACACTATTGCCTGTTAAGAAAGGTGATCCATGTATCGGATTTGACTTATTGAAAGTAGTTCCAACGCTAAATCTCCCTTCGATCGTGTCAGTTATGTGACAAAGAGAGTGAAGTAAGAGGGAGTGCACCTGTGTCTGCAGAAGTCTAATTGTTGCGAAATTGATTAGTAGGATAATATTATATTTGATTAAATAAAACTATTGCAGCGTCCATAGTCACGAAACATAAAACCGCTTCAACCTTAGCCTCCTCAGTGGCCAAGTGACATTGGCCTTTGCTACCCTAACCGTCGTGGTTTCTAATAGTTCTTTGGAACGAAGTTGAGTTAAGATTATTATAGTGATATAACTATTCGTTTTGTTTACGCCATTATTAAACAAATTAAATTCACTGATTAACGGATTTTTCCTGTTAATTCTTTATATTTATTCCCGACTTTTCGGACTCTTTCAAGGTCTATGATTACGGGCTGACGTCGGAAATACCCGTAAATAAGAGCATTTAATCTGCTAGAGTAGGTATTATTAAGGTAGTTTTAAGGTAATAAAAGATGGTCACATGGCTAATAGTAAAAAAAATCGAGATATATATATAAGGTAAGAAATCAATCATAAATATAAACAATTCAACATAGATTTATTTAATTATGTGAAGCAGTCGTAACTACGTAATTAAATACACAAAAAGAAATATTCGAATATTATTTATTGAGTAAATATAAAAATAAGAAATGTAAACAACTTATATCTGTGCGTAACTAAGTTTGTGCACATATTTGGCTTGAATTGTAACGTTTCTCAGTACAGCATACTGCATACGAACTACAGCATACGAAGGATCCTTAATTTTATGGTAAAACGTTCCATGGCTGACCGCAAACTTTTACTGTTGGCTTGACCTTAAACAAATAATAACTGATTAGAACAAAGCATATTTTCGTTTTATAAACAGAAAATATTGATTATAAGTAGTTGGATCTGTTTAAACATATATATACTATTTGATACAGACAATTTTTTACGCCAAAGGTAAAGCATAAAGAAAATAAATATCAAATACAAAACACTTCATTAAATCTTAACCACCGGTTGCGGTTAACCTATACTTCAGAAAATCAGATTCACACAGTGTAAAAATGTAATCAATGGCAACGAAGTTCTTGCTAGAAGTAGCGTTTTTATAAATGAATTGGCACTAAGATATCAACCATTAAGTGACATGCAAAACACTACTTATCTCCGGACCCAACGGGGTCCCGTCACATAACCTTACACGCCACAATAGTAGGGATAACAGCATATAGCCCGTAGTTCGCCCTCGCTTATGAGCACAGCGAAACGCACACAGCCGGTACACAAACTACACCCGCGTTCCAAAGCGGTTCTCACCGCCTCCAACAACCGATTATAACAGTCGCTAGATCGTCGGCGTTCCGGTCTGCCAACTGATTGTCGACAACTCTTAGGAGGCACGAAAGAATGCCTAGATCATGTATCGTCTATACGTGTGGCCTCCTTATTTAAGCAAAAAGTGTCGGCCACCTAGTTCGGAGAAGGGAGCTTCTCGCAAACTCTGTATTAGATGAAGCTAACCAAAGACACGAATCTGGAAGCATAATAATTTGTTAAAAATAACCAGACACACAAACTCTGAGTCTAGTTTGACGAAACTATAGGGTACGGATGCTTATTATGAGATAGGCGCTAAATATGAGAGCAGGATATTGGTTAAACTATTCACATCAGCCATTTGACTGCATTGTCCCTCGAATAGACACGGCAACAGTGCTTGACGTCTGCTAATGCGTGCCGGCCAACCGCGATGTAAGAATGTGTGCATGCAGGTTATTACAAAAACGTAAAACCAAATTTTTGTCGTCAAATGTTTACATGGTATATAACTCTTTTATTATTACATTTGGCGCGTTTTACGAACGTATTGTTTATAACGTACATCATAAATTTTAAGTTGTAAACGCTCTTTAATTTTGTTTTCTTTCAGAAACAACAAATAGGCACCTATCAAATCCACTAATTTACGGATTTTTCGCGTTACTTAAATATATTTATTCTCGACGTTTCGGATTCTTTCCACTTTCTTTACACTTCTTTACACATTCTTTACACTCTTTGCATCGATGACCACGGGCAGGGCCTGTCTGCCCGTGATTATGGATTTGATATGTAAAATAATCGCGTAAATAAAAGAAATAAATAGGCACCTTTTCTTGCAAAACTGTTATTTTCCTAATATGAGATATACTGGGGATCCTAAATTGGGATATCTCACATTGTGGTTAACCAAAAGAGTTCTTATTTTAGGTGTTGGGTTAAATCCCATATTTTTTATTTAAAATGCCTTCCGTAAAAAGGAAGTCCTAGGACCACCCTGCCATGATACAGGCTGTTAATGCAGTACGAAGGAAAGGAATGGGTTAAGTAAGAGCTGCAAAACGATTTGGGTTTCCTAAGGTTTCCCTTGAACGCTATGTAAAAAAGAATATCTGTCAGGAGATCTTATCCAGATTTATATGGGAGAAACGACCAGCCTTACCTATTGATTTAGAAGCTGGGAAAGGTATTGCAAAGAAATGCATAGACGATTTTATGGATTACGTCTGCAGGAAATCTAATACATGATGGTTCAATTGGCTATTAAAAATAATAAAAAGGTAAAAAAGGGCTACATTTTTGAGTAGACATCCTACATTATCTATTAGGACTCCAAAAGCAGTTTCTGCTGCTGGAGTAAAAGAATGTGATGTGGTGGCAGTCACCAACTTTTTCGAACCTATCAAATAATTATATTTTATTTATAAAATAAAATCAGCTTCACAGGTTTTTTAACATCAACGACTTATGACATGTGTTTCTTTTTAATATTTAATTAATAAGTTCATCATCATCATTATCATCAGCCTTTGATAGTCCACTGCTGGAAATAGGCCTCCCCTAATACACCCCTATTCATTAGGGGGTTTTGGACCGTATCCCACCACGCTGGTCCAATGCGGGTTGGTAGGTGGACCGCCTTTTTACATGCCCATCCGACGCATGGATCATCTTACTTTTCAGACCATTGGGTGATCGGCCCAAACTGGCCTAACCAACTAGGAAACAACAACGAAAATTAGTTGAGTCCCCACAGGATTCGAACCCACGACCTCCGGTTACTAAAACAAACGCCAATACCTATAGTACCTATAGTAAAAATGTGATTAGGACATTAATATTATTTTTTTTTTCGTTTGTTTACCCCTAAAATTCAGTATTAATATCTCATAATAGGGGACCATTTGCCTCGGACGTTTTTTCTGACATTTTTCACTTTTTACAGAATATCCAGAAATATATTGCATTTATTCCTAAATAGCTAGTACACATTTAAAGTACATAAAATTTACTATCTTAAACTATATCTGAAAATACTTCAGAAGTAACAGTTTTGTTCATATACCCAAAATTAGAAATGGTATCTCATAATAGGCATTGTTACCCTAAGATGGTAATAAATAAGAAAAAAAAGTGGGAACACTTTGTTAAGTAATAAAATAAACTTAATCTTATTCGATGCAAATCGACGTGGTACTGTACTATAACTCATTTATTTAATTCTTTCATCATCTTACTTTTTAAGCAACTGGGTGATCAGCCCAAATTGCCTTAACCAACTAAAAAACAACAATGATTTCTTGAGTCCCCGCAGGATTTGAACCCACGACCTCCAGTTTCTAAAGCACACGCCATGCGTCTTATGGGCATGTAAAAAGTCGGTCCTCACACCAACCCGCATTGGACCAACGTGGTGAGATACGGTCCAAAACCCTTCTACATTGAGAGGACATGCATTAAAGAAGGCCCAGCAGTGGACTAACGCAGGATGATGATGATGATGATAACCTTTTGCAGCGCACTATACTTATTTATTTATTTATGTATTAATTACAAAATTGTATATTTCCTTAGCCTGTAATGATAAGATCTATAAATAAGTACCTGCTGAGTTATTTCATCCTCGCAGGCCATTCTAATGCGGGCACATGTTGCCGGTGCTTCCAAAACGAAATCTAAGCTCGCCCCAGATTCCAAACGCGCTGATGAGATTGCGTCTTTAATTGCAAAGAACACTGAAGCTGCTAAAAACAATGGTGGTTCACCAACTGCCTGTAATTTTGAAATATGGTTTTGAAATATGTATATAGTAACATTATAAAACTACTGAATAAAAATAATATTTCTTGTCCCATGATACGTGTGTGAATTTAATTAAAATAATGAAATCGATAATATTGAGAATTTTATAGTTAAGTCTATAAAAAAAAACTTTATTTGTAAATGAAATCAAGCTCTTTTACTGTCAACTTTTTTTTTTAAATTTACATGTTAGTTATTTGACTATTATTTTTTTGATGCTTCTTATTCTTTTTCTTTATTTCGTATTATAATTCAGGTTCATGATATTCATCTCTATTGATTTTTTAAACATACAATAACAAAATATATATGTTAACGTACATCATGACAGCAAACTGATTACCTTCGATGAATAAACAGCTCGAGGATTAGGGGCGCCTTTTAATAAAGACACGTTGAATTCTTTAGGAATATCAGAAAAGCCTGGAATTTTGTATGTACCAGGTCCTTTAGATAAAACCTCGCCGTTTGGTGCAAACAGCATTTCTTCTAGAGTTAAAAATCCGTAACCCTGCATAAAAGCCCCTTCAATCTGGCCAATATCTATAGCAGGATTTATACTCTCTCCGATATCCATTACTATATCGGTTCTTAATACTTGATGATCACCGGTTAAACAATCAATCAAAACTTCTGAACACGCCACGCCATATGTAAAATATTCAAAAACATCCATAGAATTGGTTTCTGTATTATATTTCATTTTGGGAGCAGCATAGAATCCTGTTGCAGAGAGACTAACTCTGTCAACGTAAGCTGCTGCGACCCAATCCTCCCAGTTACTGCCATCTTTCTTATACGGTTCTAATCTTTGTATTAAAGTATTACAAGCATCCAAAACTGCCATACCATATAAATCTGAGCTAACGCTAGCAGCAGTCGGTGAACTGTTTGGTACCTTGTCGGTTGCCATTTCACTTATATGAATTTTATTAACATTAACACCGAGTGCTTTTGATGCAATCTGTACCATTTTTGTAAAAAGTCCTTGGCCCATTTCAATACCACCGATAGATAAAAGGACTGAACCATCGATATAAACTATCAACAAAGCACCCCCTTGCATAAGAATGTCATTCTGGAAAGAAATTCCGTATTTCGTTGGCACTAAAGCTATACCTTTCTTTTTCCACCTACTAGATCTGTAACGATAAATTATAACCATTTGTTATCTCGCCTTAATTTATGCATAATTATAAATCTCAAAAAAATACCAGCCTGTTGAATTCTTTGACCGCTGCTTTTCTTAGATTATAATTAGATGTCTCAACACACTCATTCCAACATCGAGTTAAGGTGCAATAAGTTAACTTTTGGTTGAAATGAGTAAAATCTCCTTCCTTGTAAATGTTAATGTTGACGATTTCCTCGTATTCTTTATTTAAAGTTGTAGCTATATCTCTTATCATGCATTCTGCCGCTAGCATGGCTTGAGGAGCACCAAAGCCACGAAATGCTGTATTCGATGGAAGATTGGTTTTGCATAAGTATGCATTCATTTCAATATTTGCGATATTGTAACAATTATCCAAGTGGTGGAGGGCTCGCTCAATCAACTGAAATATAACATTATTTAGATATTTTTATGCGTTTTACTATATAAATAATTGTAAATACGTTGAATCATAAACGTACCGCGCAAGATATATCCATATAGTTGCCAGCATTAACGAAAAAATCATACTTAACACCGCAAATTTTTCCTTCGCTGTCAAAGCCTACCTTATATTTTGTTAAAAATGGATGTCTATAACCTGTTACTTGCATATCTTCATCTCGATCCAACACCGCTCTAACCGGTTTATTTAGTATATAAGATGCTATTGCAACAGGTACTGCTAAAAGAGATGCTCGTGTTTCCTTTCCTCCAAATCCCCCTCCAATCCTCTTAACTTTAGCCACAACTTTATGATTTGGTATACGAAGTACTCTAGATGCTATTTGCTGTAACGGATTAAAAAGATTTACAATAAATTTAAAATAAATTAAAAATCTATATGTATTTTTTACATACTGCTATCTCCGCTGGATGCTGTGTAGATGATATAATTTCCAATTCATCCTCCCGTCTAATAGCAAAAGCTGACATTGTTTCTAAATAAAAATGTTCCTGTGCTCCGCTTCTTATATAACCTTCTTTAATATATTTAGCCTTTTTAAAGGCATCCTCAATATTTCCTTTATCCATTTTTTGAGGATAACCGGGAAAATAAGATTGATGATTTATAGCGTCTTCTATAGTTATTACCACTGACTCTAGAGGCTCGTAATCAATAGAGATCAAATGCTTTGCTTTTCTAGCCGCATTTTCAGATTTGGCAATAATTGCTCCTACTACACATGATCGGCTTGTAACAATTTGACTAGCAAATATTTCTTCGTCCTTAAATACGGGGCCCATTTTGTTACACTCTTTAGGTAAATCACTAGCAGATATAAAAGCTACAATATCCGAATCTAGTAAGGCTTTACTTGCATCAATTGATTTAATTCTTGCGTGAGATTCAGAACTAAAAAGCAAGCTCAAATATAATTCTCCTTCAATACTTGGAATGTCATCACAATAAATAGCTTCACCGGCAGCTTGCTTTAAAGAAGAAGTATGTATTATTGGTTGTCCAACAACATCGTAAATATTTCTTGAATTTGACTTTAATTCAAAGCATTGGGAGCTTTTTGGCTCCATAGAACTGATTTCTTGAACACCGCTATAACTCTCTAATGCACGATCGGCATTATTTGATACATTTTGGTGTACAAAGAGATAAAATCTGAAAAACATACTGAGACAGAGTGATTTTCGATATTCAGCCATACCTCCGGGGGCATCATTATTCAAGTTAAGTTCTTCGGTAAGTGATTTGAATGTTACTCTTAATAAATTTTTATTCCACGGCATACCTAAAATATCGTGTGAGGATTTATTTGCACAGATTGTTGTTTGTGCCATGCCACCGAAACATAATTTAGCTTCCTTTACGAAATTGGTATTGCCTTCAAAAGTAACGTTAAACGCAGCAGTAACAATAGATATGTCGTCATCACGCCTTCTGGCCTGTTTATAGGCTTTAAAATATTGCCTTTTTTTGGTAAAAGGAATTTCTATTGAGGTAACAACTTCGTCATCTTTGAGAGCAACTTTACGATAACCTTTAAAAAAGTTGTTATCAATTTTAACTTCCCTATGCCCTCTCAAGTGACTCATAACATTTAATTTTGAAGAACTGGAAAGAAGTATAGGATTTAAATCCGATATTGGACTTGCTGTTATTACATTTCCTACAATAGTTGCAACATTCCGAATTTGATCACCAGCAAACCAATGCAACATGTCTATTATTGCTTGGATCACTTTTGACTTTTCAGCATCCTTTTCCGCAACGTGACGTAAAAAATTTGTTGTTTCAGTTAATGTCACCACCGCACCAATAGTAACACCACGTTCTCCAATATCACAAATATTCATCTCTTCTATATAAATTGGTGAAATTAAAATAGGATATTTCCTATTTTTAAACTTAACTTCTACTCCAATTTCAGTATTCCCTGCAATTATTTTACTTCTCGGATATTCCTTCTTTAATTGTAAAAGATCTTTTACAGTTGCTGGTTTTATCCATGTCACATCATTACCTTTAAATAATAAACCGATCGCAGTATAATCCTTTAATTTTAACTCTGGGGGAAATATTGGCTCCTGTGTGGGATCTTTTGGTTGAAATTCTGACTTATTGAATAACTTCGGTTCATGACCGTTTTCCATAAATTTACAACAATTCTTTCCCATTGCGCACATATTGTTCTGGTCATTGGTTATGTAGTTCTGTTCCCACCCTTCAATGAATGTCTTGAATCCCTCTATAATCGGTCTATATCCAGTGCATCTGCAAAGATTCCCTTGCAAAGCAGTTTCGATATCATTGTAGTCTATTTTACTTTTATTTCTCAATAATGCGTACATAGACATGACAATTCCAGGTGTGCAAAAACCACATTGCGACCCATGAGCTTTTGCTAATCTTTCTTGAACAGGATGAAGACGATTTTGCGTAGAACCAATTCCTTCTACTGTGACAACGGATAAACCATGCATTGCGCATAAAGGCATTAAGCAGGCATTCACGGCAAAATTTCTGATAAAATCTTTAAAGAAAGACATTTTAATATTTAATAGTAAAAAATATTAACGGTTAGTGTTCATGAATAACGCAACCAGGTCAACAACGTAACTAATATTACTGCCAAAGGCAGTTATGTTATATAGATATCATAATCAAACTTCAAGTTTTTAAGTGATAGGATTTCGAGCGGAAACATTTATTCAGGCTTATAAGCATATCGTATAAACGACAAAGATCTGCCAAATATAGCCCCAATTAGATCCTAAGAATATGAGAAGGCTTGTTTATAACAAGCTTTTGATAAAGCAAGCGTTATATCAAGGAGTAATCTTATAACACTGCCAGAATTACTAGAATTTCTTTTTTACACAGAGTGCAGTATTTCTGTGTATCAGGATTTCTTAGACCTGCATTTGCGGCGTTAATCACCACATTTGAATGAACCCGTAACAGATGTCCAAAATGGGCTTCGCAATATTTTTGCTCATCTATATCATATATTATAATTTCTAAACATTTGATTATCTAACAAAGTCATTTGTTAGCAGGATTCAAACCCGAAATCATAGACTCATTAATAGTCACTAGACTACCGATGCTTTTAAACATTTTTATGACGCAACGTTCAAAATATATAAAAATAAAAAGATGAAATTCTTTAAAAGGATACTTGATTTGATCACATTCTCTTTTATATTGAGATACCATAACGGTGCAAGCACCACAACCGCCTTCCCCGCATCCATATTTAGTGCCAGTCAAATGAAGTTTTCGACGCAAGTACCAGAGCAAAGTCCATTCTGGATCCGGTGACTTTTCGACTACCTGAAAAATACAACGCACTGCTTTAATTCTCTAATCACCATCCTTTAGTTTCTTTTTATTGAACACTAGCTGTTGTGCGTGGCTTAGTTCCCGTGGTATGAGCAAAAAAAACGGTTTGTTTTATAGTAAAAAGAAGTTACTCCCAGTTACATCAGCTATCATCCAGTGAAAGTCCTGTCAAAATTTTGATCGGCAATTTTTGATATTAGTCGGAATAAACAGACAGGCAGACAAAAATTTACGTCACGGTTATTTTGATGTTGCAAACAGAGAATAAAATAAGCAATATTTTTTTTATTTGTATAGATAAATCGTATCCACTTCCTAATATTGGAAGTACGAAAGTTTGTCCGCTTGTGACTTAATATATCTGAATGAAATTCTAAATTATCATGGCTTACAATTCGTAATTGCATATAGGGTAAAATATATGATATAGGTAACCTTCTTAATATATATAAATCTCGTGTCACGATGTTTGCCCGGGATGAACTCCGTTTAAAAACTCCGGATTTAAATTCGTTTTAAGTTATTTGATTTGTTTAATTTTATTGTGTTAATCTATTTTTAGAAATGTTTGGACTTGAAGATTTAATTTATTGCAGATTTTATTGATTACAAAAATTTATTAGTACAAAATGTCAGAATACGTTAATCAAAAAACAAAAAAAAACCATCTGGGTCATAATATAGACAACGGAACGCAGAAAAAGAGAAGGAATTTTAGACAACAGAAAAGTTCATGAATATAGATAAATATATCAGAACAAAAAATGATGACCTGAATGCCATCTACATCTAGAATACAAATGAATTTATCGGGAGCGGAGCCCCTATCTGACAAGTCAAATCAGATAATTGAAGATTGTGGAAAAAGTTTCCGAAAGTGAGATGACAAGCTGTGGTACAATTACAAATGCTGCTCAGGAGGACTCCATGGGTGAAGTACAACAAACACAAATTCTAGATGACGTTAGTACTGTTGTCCCGAAAATATCGGATCCAGCCACTTGGCCAGTCACTCGAAATAGCGAAATCATTGATCATGTAATTACTAGCGACCCAGTACCAGAGGCCGACATTTTTCTAATTCCCATTACACAAAAAAACTTGCAAACAATGAAACAATTCAGCGTCGTTGGTTAATTTACTCCGTTTCTGAGGATCGAGTGTATTGTTTTTGTTGTTGACTATTTGATAGTAGCTCAACGTCGAACTTAGTATCTGAAGGGACATATATAACAGCTGGAAACACTTGTACGAAATGTTAAAAATGCATGAAAATAGCACTTTTCATAAGAAGTTTTACATTTCATGGATGATGCTGAACTACGATTAAAAATCGGAAAAACAATAGACTGCCAAGAGCAGCACTTGATTAGAAAGGAAACTACAAGATGGAATAATGTTTTGTCTAGATTGCCGACAAACTATATACGATAAATAACGGAAAGTTCTTAGGCTTAGTACAGCTACTTGCCAAATTTGATCTAGTCATGCAGGAGCACTTGCGATTAGCTATGAAGGGTGATGTTTCAGACAATTACTGTGGAAAAGACATTCAAAATGAATTAATAGAGCAGACGGGTGAAAAAGTTAAGTCAGAAATCATATCACACGCAAAGAAATCAAAATATTATTCTATTATAGCTGACTGTACTCCAATCATTAGTCATGTAGAACAACTTTCGCTGACATAACGTTTTGTTGATTTATCAGATGATATTAAAAATATATCAGTGAAAGAGCATTTCTTGGAGATAATACCTGTCAATGAGTCAACTGGTGAAAGACTGACTGAAGTTATTATTAATGTTTTAAATAAAATTGAAATTGAATGACTGTAGGGGTCAGGGTTATGACAACGGGGCGAATATGCAAAATATTAGGGTTCAAAGGAGAATTCTCGACATAAACCCCTTAGCTGTTTATGTACCGTGTGGCTGTCTTAGCTTCAATCTTGTAGTATGCGATACCGCTAAGTCATCCGTAAAATCAGTCACTTTATTTGGGGTACTTCAGAGGTTGTTCACATTGTTTTCAGTTTCTGTTCATCGATGGAAAATTCTAACCGATCATTTGGAACTATGTACTATAAAAGAGCTCAGTGACACACGTTGGGAAGCAAGATTCAGTACTGTTAAAGCAGTCCGTTATCAAATTAGTGCTATCCATGATACTTTAATTACTTTGGCGATTGAAACTCAGAAAACTGATGTTCAAGTGTCTCATGAGGCTACTACTCTATTCGAACAGCTAAAAGATTTCAGCTTCGTGGTTGAATTTTTCAACTGTCTTTAGACACTACACTACTTTTCAGTCAATGAAAGTGTTCTGAACAGTAAATAGTACTGAATTTTGGTGTTTTTGTACTAATATTAAACAGATTCCAGAAAAACCCGATCTTGTCAAGCTCTGTAGTGATCTCCAATTAAAATGATCGTCAACAGTCTAAATCAGACATAGATGGTTGCATGTTGTGTGATGAACTTTTAAGTCTGATATCCTTTTTGGCTGATCAGAGTGTTACTCCCATTTTTGTTTTAAATTTTATCAAAGATCGCAACTTACAAGAACTGTATCCAAATGTATGAATAGCATTCAGATATTAGTGCCTATACCTGTAACAGTTGCTAGTGGGGAGCGGAGTTTTTCAAAGCTGAAGCTGATAAATTGAGAAGACCTATCTTCGATCAACAATATCTCAATCTAGATTGACAAACTTAGCAACTTTATCAATTGAAAACGAAATTGCTGAAAACATCGACTTTGACCACCTTATAAAAGAGTTCGCTGATAGAAAGGCCACAAAAGTAAAATTTTATTAGTGTATTCCGTGTATTTCCAATAAACGGTTATTTTTTGTAATAAATAATTATTTATTTTAATAAATGGTTATTTCATTATATGCTTTCCCTTTTTTCGTATGGGTTTGAATTGCAGTCGGAGGGCGCTGTAGAAATCTCGCCCAGGGCGCTGGTAATGTTAAAACCGGCACTGCTTACATCTTAATTTATAATCGCATTAATGTTTTGTAACAATTTTTTTCTATTATTATTTGATGCAAATTGTTTGCTACAAAACGATTCTGACAGATGGCGTTATCTATGTCAATAGATGGCGCGGTTTAATATTATAAACATTTCGTTGACAATAGGAGAATGGGGACAATAAAAAGTAATTAATTAATTTTGATCACTTAATTTTATAATAATTTTTATCTATTGTTAAAAACAAAAATGCAACTTTATAACGCCGTTATTTTATACCAGGCCATCAATTAAAAAAAGTAATGAATAAAATAATAATAGTGGTGTCGTAACATGCGCCAACAACATAAAATGTAAAAATTAGAAATGAATTTTTACAGACCAGAATTAATAAAAGTGATGTTGTATCCTCTTTATGTTCGAAATATTTTTATGGCATATTCAACGGCGGATACGATTGAAGGTACTATATATTCCTTATTTATTATTTTATACAATAGTTGTTTCCTTACGAACTCTTTTGTGTAGAATTTTGCAAGGTATCAACAGAAGGAACATTTTCGATTAATCGTTTTCAGCCGATTTTATATTTTCATTATATTCAGGTATAACGGTAGCGTCATCGACCACTGATTTTTTACAAATAAATTTTTCTAATAAAACTTTTTTTTCTTTCCGTTTATCTTAAGCCCTTAAATTGTTTAAGACAATGTAAAATAATTAAAACTAGCCGCAGCAATGCGTGGCAGGATCTGCTAGTTATGATATAGATAAAATATAGTAAAAATAATAAAATGTATACCTACGGTTGGTTGTCACAATATAAATAAAAATGAAAAATCGGAGGACCTCCGAAGTTTTTTTTATTTGATTTGCAATATTTGTTAACTTTAAGTAACTAATATACATTTCACATCCAAAAATTTTATTACAATCTAATTAATAAAAAGAAGCATCATATCACACAATAATGTGCTTCTCTTGGTGAATAAAAAGGTATTTTTGTCTTATCGCTAACATATTAATTCCTTCGCTTCAGAAATATTTACGAGAAAAAAAACTATCTCTAATCACATACGAACAGTAACTAAAATTATAAAGACATACGCAAGTCAATTAGTTTATCGGAAGTTTTGGTGATTAATATTGTTACACAACATTAATTGTATGTATGTTACACAATACAAGTACAGAAGTCTTTGAACGTTATTCCTTATAAAATGTTTAGATTAAAGAACATTTTTTTTTTTTTTTTTAAATGGTTTAATACAATTGCGGATTGAATACCCAAATGGCAAAAGCCAGAACACTTGCGTAATACAAAGTAAATAAGTTAGGTGCACTACATATACTTAATATATACATATGCACTTATTTATAAACATTATTATTAACTATAATGCTAAATTTATAAATGTGTAAACCATTACATTCCTAAAAGCTAATCTGGTGATAGAAGTTTTATTAAATTATATATATTTGTTACATAGCTTTCTTGTTCATGGCATGGCATGGCATAAATATTTTATATTAATTATATAAAAAAATCTGCTAATTTTCATTATTTATGGCGCCGAAGGACTAAATAATTAGTACATCGTATTGCCGATCGATTGTAGAAATGTCTTTAAAAAATCTTTGAACTACAACTAATTGAACGAGTTTGATCACGTCAAAGTGAAAGCCGTTTCTTAGCTTGGTAGTTGTCAGTTTTCTTTAAAAAAATTTAAAGTTATATAATCAATATTTTTTTAACGAAGACACAAATATATAATCCATCCCACGCCGCAGTAGTAGTCGCAAAGTCAAAGTAAAAGGTTATAAACTTTTATTTAATTTTGGCTCTTTATAAATTTACCATAAACTTACCGTTTTATCATCATCATAATCAGCCTGTGATAGTCCGCAGCTCGACATAGGCCTCCCCTAATACACTCCTATTCATTTCGGATAGTATCCCACGACGCTGGTCTATTGTGGATGGACCGACTTTTTACCGACGCATGGATCATCTTACTTTTCAGACAATTGGGTGATCGGCCGAAATTGGCCCTAACCAATTGGAAACAACAATGAGTCCACGCAGGATTCGAACCCACGACCTCTGGTTTTAAAGCACACGCCTATACCACTAGGCTACGGAGGCAGTCCTTTCCTGTTTAGGTACCCATAAACAAAAGGGAGCACAGGGTTGTAAGGGTTTATGCCTTGCTATATGAGCTTACTTGCTATATAGTATTGTGTCAAACTATCATATATTTGAAGTGACAGAAAACCTTTTGTAAATTAAGGGTAGACAGTGTTGATAAACTGCATCCATAACGAAACCTAAATTATTACCTTAAAAATGATCAAGGAATGATAAAAGTGTAATATAGAATGCAATGAAATAAACATTCCAAAATATTTTACGAACGGACACGATCACCTTGGCATCCCTGGGAAGGTGAATGTAAATGGAACTGAGGGCAATACATTCTGCAAACATTAGCATTTAATTGCTTGTTGTCCTATCTTTAAAAAAGACATGCAAATAAGAGCAATAAGAAGGAATTATGTTTTTATTGCGAATAATTATAAAGGCGATACAAAGTATATTCAGCCATGACTTCGATTCTTATCTTAGCTTACTAAGAATATGTTATGGAAATGTTAATTAATCTAAGCTCGGATAAAAACAACCGCACAATGTTAAAAACTAATTATTGATTCTTACCTTCTTCCCGTTGACGAAAAATATCAGTGTCGTTTCGAATGGGCTCGTGATGATATCTTCTATTTTATTCATTATTTCCGCAGCAATTCCATCAACAACTTAAAACAAATTGACTTGTAATTTAATTCGTTGACTCGTTGTCGTACATAACATGACCAGCCACGTCTGATATCAGAGACATACTAAATATGCCGTACCGTTTACAAAATAGCGGCAGCATCTATACTATGAGAATATATTACAAGAATGATTGGACTGAGGTGCAGGGCTTATTCTGTTTTATTTAACTTCTTAGCGAGATTTTTTTACGTATGATAATGTTTAATCTAATTTTAATTTGAATAACAAAACGCAATATGCTTAAACTATGTAAATATACTCGTAGAATTAACTTTATCTGAATCTCAAAATTTTAATTGAGTAACTTTCATAATTATTAATAGTTTAGGCATAACAGTAAACTATTCGCAAGGAAACGATGATAGTAGTAGCAGATCGCTAAATAGTTGATTCAGCGTTGATTCATTATTTGTAGCCCTTTGTTTATTTACTAAAAAATGTACACATTAACTGACACCTACTTTACAAAGTATATTTTCCCGATATTAAAGGTGAATAAACTCTGATAATTAGTATAATACTAATCATAGTTGCGAAATCTGCTGATTCTAACACGGTTACATTTAAGTGATTAACTGTACAAACTATTACACCATGTGAGATTTTGCAAAGGGTATTAAAGCAGTAAATATAAATAATAGTAAATAACCCTAATAGGAACATTAACGTCTGGCTTAATATGACATCAAATATTAGTTTTATCGAGTGCGCGCAATTGTGCGTGACGTAAGCTGTCAAGTACAAACGCTCAAACACTTTCAAATATATTTTATAATTAGTTACAACTCACTAATTCTGTTTAGGTTCTGGTTTTTTTCGTAATTTTTCTGAAAGTTCGTATTTAACGTGCAAGCAGCTTCATATTAATGGTTGGTCTATTGAAGGCGACATAGGAACTCTGTGGTTTGACAAGAGAGCGATCCTAATAAGATGGAGGGCATACTGTCAACTTTATAGCGAGAACGATTGTAAGGACAATATTTTAGACTATAATTAGGAACTCTGAACCTGATATCCTGGTAAACCTCCACGAAATCGAAAATGCCATTTGCAATCTAAGACTTGTGGCGGTGATTGTCTAACGGCCGAAATGCCGAGGAATATGGGAGAAACCGAAACCAAAATTCTGCTGTCGATATGGTAATAGTCTGGAGAACAGGCGAGTGACTTGATAGATAACACACCCTGGTAATGAACTGTTCGCTCCAGGCTATTTCAAAGTAGTAAAATGTAAGGTTTTATGTAAAAGTTTTGTAAAATTTATTGAAGAAAAAGGAAAAAGAAAAAGTCCCGCTGAGTTTCTTACGCCGGTTCTTCTCAGGTCAGAGGCTTCCATTTCCAAACCGATGGTAGAGTATTTGACAATCAATAAGAAAGTGTAATGCTTCCATATTGAATAAAGATATTTGACTTTGACTTTGACTTTGAGTGGCCTGAAGACTGGACAGAGTCGATTGTGGTTCCTCTACACAAAAAAGGATTTACACGCGAATGAACCTAAAAATAAAGCTGTATCACACAACATATACCTAAAGAACTGGCGGGATTTGTCAGAGGTTAGGGCATGAGGAAGCAAATCCTGAGCATTACGCTACTTTTTGAGAAATGCCAGGAACATAACATCGGTCTGGCTTGGGCTGCATTGATTACGCCAAAGCATTCAACTGCATAAACTAGACAACAGGTGTTCAAAGTGATGGAAGTAATGGAAGTTCCAAATCATGTCACATTTCTGGTGCAGAACTTATATCTCACCTGCAAGTATATGGTTCGGCTATAGGATGATCTATGACACCCCTTTCAACTAGACAGAGGAGTCCGTCAAGGATGTATTAAATCGCCTCAATTGTTCAATCTAGTCGGTGAACACATAATTAGAAGGGGTTTGGACAATTGGAAAGAGGGCATCCGCGTTGGTGGCCATTTAAAAGCAATCTGCGCTTTGCGAATACACCAATAATTGGGTCCTCCAAGGCGGAACTATCTGAACTCCTGTCCAGAATAATTATCATTAGTCGAGAGTACGGTCTCCTTATTATCAGAGCAAAAACAAAACTAATGTTTGAAGATAGAACAGGTACCCTATAACGAAATAACGAATTTCGTGAATTGCAGGTGGTGAAGTGACGACGGTTATTGCGAACAGGAATTTATCAGGAGAGCAGAAATGTCTAAAAACGAGGTAAAATTTGAGCGGCTATGGCGGAGCCCCCTGTTCGGCCATATTAGCCGCAATACCAAAAAGAAGCGAATGCAGAAGCTCATATTTTCTATCTTTTTATATGCTTCTGAAACCTGGACATCAAAAGCGAGGGTGAGATCAAAGATTGATGCGTTAAAAATAGAGTGCTGGCGCAGAATGCTGAGAATATCCGGGGCGGAACGCATACTACACGCGCGTTGAACAAAACGGGTTATGGGTTATGTCGGACTCGCACCGACTAAAATCACCATGTTGTTGCTTCTTGGCGCCTTAAGGATAAGGTCACAGGAACTCTGTCGCAGTCTTCTCCTACCCCACCAGCGCTGGCCGCCGCCCTACGGCTATCTGCCTCCCTCTGGGCGCGTCGGAACTTACGCGCCCTTCGTCTCGGCCCCTGTAGTTAGGTAACAAACTCCCCTGAGCCTTTTACTCAGGGGCCATGGGGGCCAGAAGTTCTCAGCCCACGCAAGGACGTGACTCCCAGCCCCCAGCGGCGACCCGGATGTTAAGCCCCGCCCTAGCTTTACTTCGGCCGCAGAAGAAGGAGAGATCGACGACACCATGCCGAATGTCCCCTCCTCCCAAGGCCCCTCCACACCATCAGCGGTGCGGCACCACCGAGTCGCGGAGAGCGGCCCATGGAATACCGACACTCCTCTTCCCCCGCGACTCCTCCTTGGATGCAGAGGACAGGGATGGCAGCGCGTCTACCGCCTCTTCCCCGTCCGCTGCACCCTCTAAGGCGCATCAGAAGCTGGCTTTTTCAGCCAGGTTGGAGCAGCCTCCTTCACGGCTGGCCTTACTACTCAGGCCGGCCAGGATTCTCTTAGCTTCCCCGCGGCTGGCCCAAGCCGCAGGTACTGAGCCCCACCGCTACGACAAAGCGAAAAGCTGTTCGGGGGGCCATAGTCACGTCCCTCAGTTAAGAGGTTGCAACGAAGAAGAATTAATGGATATGAAAATGTCATTCATTTGATACGATCATTCATTGACAGTTTTGATGTCATCTAATTCCGATAAAGATTGGACTTTTTTCAAAGGAAAATTATCTCTCATTAAATCTAAAAAATGTCTAATTAAATGGTTCGAAATATTTTTATGTAAATTAAGATCTAAATCTATACCCATACAATGAACTCATGTGCCAAAACTGACAAACGATAAACGATTTAATTAAGGTATAAAAATAAAACGGACAGCGCAAACAGTTTATTTTCAACGTAAATTGTAGGGAAGATACATTTTTTTTCATATTCCTTAGTCTGCCCAGAACGTCAGTGATACTATTTAGACAAATGAATAATCAGCCCTTTACCTGACCATAACATGTGAGCAGTAATTGTGTAATTATCGCTAATAATTTCTATACTGTAAACAATTACAGCTAAAACTTAAAAGGTAACACTCACATCTTCATCCTTGCTAATATTATAAATGTCAAATTAATGTTTCTATGTACATTAGCCTAAATTAACAATGCGCCAGTCATAAAAAATATAATATTTAATGAAACATTTTATGACATGAGATTACTTTTCGCTGCGTATTTACTTTATAATTTGTCGCTATCTACATAGCGACAAATTATAAAGTAAATATGTTGCATGTTATATGTGTCCACTATTATTATAATTTTAAAAGGTCCATCTTTAGGAAGCAAACCATCCTTAGGAGCATGGCATACACCTAGTCTGAAAACTTTCCAGAAACCAACCCCTTCGACTATAAAAGCCACAGCTAAAAAGGCTAGCTCCGCAAGTTAACCGATACTTCTGTAGCGGCAACTACAAATACGATCAGCGCATCATCCTCCGCATAACACGTTCGTCATTCCCGGAAGCGCGCGGCGCATAAGGCAAGTCGCGCCCAACGCGCATACTCGACTCGCGAGTGTGTAACTCCGCCACAATGCCGCTGTCTCTTTCTCTCTTTTTTTGTCCAACTCAGATCGTGTATAAATGTAGCCCATTTTTATTTAATAAACACAAAAACAGTGCGCATCCAGCTCTTGGATCGACCGCTTGCCACCCGTGCACGCTCACCCCGACGCCTTCAGGTGGCAAGAAGAAGAAGACTCCGTGTTCGCCGTGCAGTACCATAGTGACAGTGCTAGCGTTGTCGGTGTTAAGTGTCGACGCGTTCGGCGTTTCGGCGTACGCGCCTGAGCGTAGATAGCTGTGTAGCCGTCCGTTGAGTCGTTTCCGTTTTCCCCGTTCACAGGTTTCTGTTGAGATGTAGAGTATTTATATTCATCCGTTTAACGCTGCTGCTTGTTTAAGTTTGCTGCATTAGGCAGGAACTTAGGTATACACCTAGCGCTCTAAAGCGCTAGAGCTCATTTTTAACGTTAGGTTTACACCTCCCTGCTCATTGGGGCGGGGAGGGTAGGGCAGACAACCCCCGGCCACACCGGGGGTGCTTGCACGTAACGTACGTTTTAACGCTGTCACTCGCATAAATTAGGCAAATCGCTTCCCGATGTTGCACCTCATGCAAGTCACCCTTGAGGGAATAGGCCTCAACATGGAGGACCTCAAGGACCAAACGCCCAAAGCAATTAGAGAAGCCATTCGCGTCGCGATAAACGCCAACGGTGGCACATCATCAACTAAGCCCAAGAAGGGCAAAAATACAACTCCTCAACAACCACCCAATCAACGTCCGACTCCGAAATGGAGGTCGAGGTCGAGGCAGACTCGGATGCCATTGAAACCGAGGAAACTGACGCAGGAGGCTTCCTGCCCATCCAATCGCGCAAGAAGAAGCGTAAAAATAGGTCTTTCCGGCTTCATCGCCGACCCCGATCAACCCGTTAAGGCGTCGAAATCGTCGGCCCACATCATCGACTACAGAGCCAACCCCGCCACCTCACAGCCAGCCGCCTCAGGGCCTCAACCTCGGTTGCCTCACAGCAACCCACTCCCGCTGCTTCACAGCAAGTACCAGTCTCACTTAGAGACAAAAACCGCCACCAATCTATATCAGATCTAAGGAGAAGTGGGCCGAATTACGGTCAGCTCTCTCCAATCGCTTTAAAGTTACTGCCAATGATTCCGCTAGTGGAATCAAAGTGCAATTAGAGACAGTGCAAGCGCACCGCGACGTCACCAAGGACTTGCTCGAAAAGCAGTACTATTATCATACATTCGCGCTCCCGGAAGAGCGCGTCTCTCAGACAGTGGTCAAAAGGCTGCCGAAGAAAATCCCAACCCAGGAGATCTTCGACTTCATCAAGTCGGAGAACATCCCAATATGTTCCGCGCAACGGCTGTTCCATCCGTGGACAAAAAAGCCATACAATGTCGTCCTTCTGACGCTCGAACGCTCTGTAGAGGGCAATAAAATTTACGACCTTAAGCACATTTGCGACATTGGTCGCATCTCCTTCAACGCGCCGCATTCAAACGGCCTCCCAGGGCAGTGCCACAACTGCCAACTCTTCGGCCACACGGCCCGTAATTGCCACGCACGACCTCGCTGCGTGAAGTGCCTAGGGGACCATGGCACCCCAGACTGCCCTCGACCTCGGGACAGAGAAGTCCTGTCTACATACGAACCGCCGGCATGCGTAAACTGCCAAAGTCCAGGCCACGGCCAATTACCTAGGGTGCCCCAAGGCGCCCAAACGTAGGCCACCACCACCTTCCACCATCCCTAGGCGCCCACCGGTGCCATCCCTCACCTCCTTCCCGCCCTCCGGCCTGCTCCGGCGTGGCAAATACCCAGCGCCCCGCGTAGCGCTCCCATGCCAGCGTGGCAACAACCGGCCCGCAACCTGCACCGAGCTGCTGGTGCAGGCGCTAACAGGGCACGGGGTTTTGCGAGTATCTCCACCACTTCAAGTGCCGGGACAACCCGGCATGCAGAATGTGATGGGGAGGCTCCGCAGAGCGCCTCTTCCGCTTACAGAATACCCAATTTTAAAAGCGACCGACAGAGCTCTGGCCATTGAAACCGGATTAAAATCAACAAAGAGACCTTGGCACCTTATTTAAAGGAGAATACAAAGAAGCCTTTACAAGGTATAGCAACAGAATAGTAAAATATGCAAATAATAAAAATAGTATTAAGTAATAAGGTACATATATAATAAGTATATATGTATTCTATATTAAGTAACAATAAGTAGTATTAAGTAGCAATAGGCTGGATGTAAGTAGTAAATAAGTAGAATAAATAATTTTAGATATAAAATAAAAATACACTAATTTTAGCAAACAACGGCCGGCCACTGCAGCCACGCGGCCGGGCCGTTTTGCAACATCATAGGAATGATGGATTCGGCGCTTCGCACGGTACCACGGTACCACCGATTCATATATCATTTATTATAAAAGTCACTGCACTGCGTAGCAATCGACACTCCGTCAAATGTAAAGCATTTCAAAGCCTCGATCTGTAGGTTAGCCATGACAGGTCACGCGCCGATTACAATACTTCGGTATATTTACCATGCAGAGACACCTCACGTATCGAACAATCCGACTTCGAGACGCTATTCTAGCGATCTGCTGGCTGGCGATCTCAATAGCAAGCACAACCGATGGAATTCAATAACAACAATCCGCAAGGTCTAGCGTCCATCTGACCTTTATCGAGACGAACTGCCGCAGAGACATTTCCAGTGTGCTGGCTCCGTGGCAGATCCAACCGCTGCCCAACTAAGGACCTCTTGCGACGTAAGAGAGCTGCGATTTGTGCCCACGATTGGTATCCAACCGAGCGAAACCGAAGGAAGCTACGCGCCCTTGAACGTCAGTCCAAGACGCGCATAGCTAATTTCAGGAACGACTGGTGCGATAGCGATCTTAGAAACCTACATCCTTCCCACGTAGCCTTCTGGCGCATTCCTAAAAGCCTCAAAGGCGGCGGCAGCCATCCACCTATGCCGCCACTGATCCAACCCGACAATTCTACATTACGCAATACTACGCTTCAAGAACAACCGGAGTTTCATTCTCTTTCCTAAACCTGCGACATTGAATCTCCTATAAAGTGGTGACTACGTAAAACAACTGCAGCCCTATCAAGAAAAAAAAACATGGAAGAAGAATCGTCTTATTTCTATTCACGAAGAATCTGACAGCATGAAGTTGCAGAAACTGCTCACTGATGTTGAACTCGGCCACCAGAAACCAAGCCAACTACTACGCAATATGCAGAACCTGGCCCGTGACAAAGTACCAGAAAAAACACTGCGCATGATGTGGACCAACCACATTCCACCGCGCGTACGCGCCGTATTATCCGTCAGCAAAACTTTCGCAACTAAAACCACGCTCCACGATTTAGCCAAACTCGCAGACACTATGATGGAGCAAACAGGAAGCATTGCCGCTATATCACCTATTCAACCGACGTCACGGCCGCTATCGCAAGCATCATCTTCAAGCGAAACACAATTTCTCATCGACGAAATTCGAAAAATATCACTCGAAGTAGCAGAACTCAAAAATAATAGTCACAACCAGTACCGTCGAAACTTCTGCCGTGGCTGCCAAGATAGAAACCGTTCCCGCCAACGTTCACAATCGCGAACTCGTGACGTTTCTCCATCTCCGTTATGTTACCACCATCGTACATTCAGACAATCGCGAACTCGTGACGTTTCTCCATCTCCGTTATGTTACCACGTCGATGCACTCCACCGTGTTCATTCCGAAAGCAGTCAGAAAACTAAAAGCAACGCTGGAAGAGGTGGGCCCCGGCGTTATAGAAAGCTCCCACCTCTTATTCGTGACAGACAGAACATCTAAACTCACATTTCATAGACACAGGAGCCAACGTTTCGGTTTTACCTAAGAAACCCGGCTCAGCACCGCAACCTTCGTCTTTTCAACTGTACGCCGCGAACAACATTATAATTCCACTTACGGTGAAAAATCTTTAGAGCTAGACTTTAACCTGCGCCGTCCATTCAAATGGAACTAGTCGCTGCCGTAACGAAACCAATTATAGGCGCAGATTTTCTCAATTACCATCAACTTATCGACGATATAAAGAATCGGCGAGTAATTGACGGAAAAACTTCACTAACAACAAACGCGCAACTCCACAAGTCAAGCATGCCAACAGTCAGGAGTATCGACTTACAACAAACCAATTACGATATTCTACAAGATTTTCCTGGTGTAACACGACTAACTGCAATGAAACTTAACCCGCTTCATCGTGCTGAACATTTCATTTAAACCACTGGACCGGCTGTTCATTGCCGGCCGCGCCCCATCGCACCGCACCGCACCGCTACGAACAAGTCAAACAAGAATTTCAAAACATGATGGAACAAGCCTCTGCAGACCGAGCAAAAGCCCATGGTCGTCGCCGCTACACGTCGTACCCAAAAAGAACGGCGACATTCGCGCATGCGGTGATTACAGGCGTCTGAACGCAGTTACTAAACCCGACCGCTACCCTATCCCGCGTGTAAAGGATTTTACATATCAACTCAACGGCAACAAAATTTTCCAGACCATAGACCTAAATCGAGCATATGCACAACTTCCCGTTCACGAAGCAGACGTAGAAAAAACAGCAATTACCACTCCTTTTGGCCTGTTCGAATTTCCTCGGATGTGTCCGGGACTTCGAAACGCAGGCCAAACGTTTCAAAGATTCATCCACGAAGTTTTAAAAGGTCTCGATTTCGCTTATCCCTTTATAGACGACATATTAATAGCATCCAGAGATCGTGAAGAAAGCCGTGAACATTTCAAACTCGTCCTACAACGTCTCGACGAATACGGCATCACTATTAACCCATCGAAATGTGTTTTCGGCAAGGAAGAAGTAACGTTTTTGGGTTATCAAGTAAATCGATACGGTATTAAGCCACCCATAGAAAAAGTCGAAGCAATACCAGCCTTCCCAAAGCCTGAAACAATCGAAGAGCTAGGA
This sequence comes from Lamproptera curius, assembly GCA_029286875.1. NCBI lineage: Eukaryota > Metazoa > Arthropoda > Insecta > Lepidoptera > Papilionidae > Lamproptera > Lamproptera curius. Next base: position 1,644,800 of record JAGSMT010000069.1, read on the forward strand.
AGGTTCATCGGAATGTTAAACTTTTACCGCGAAAATATTCGGAACGCAGCGTCTATTCAAGCACCTCTCCCCGCATACTTACATAACGTCAAAAAGAAAGAGCAAACCGAAATTAAATGGACAGACGAAGCAACTCAATCGTTCGAAGCGTGTAAAACCAGCATAATGAACGCAGCCTTACTCGCTCACCCCGATCACCACGCACCCTGGGTAATCTTCAGTGACGCATCTGACAAGTCCGCCGGTGCAGTACTACAACAATACGTCAACAAAACATGGCAACCCCTCGGATATTTTTCAAAGAAGTTTACAGACTCACAAAAACAATATAGTACATTCGATCGCGAATTACTCGCCGCTTATTACGCCGTAAAACATTTTCGAAAAATGTTCGAGGGACGCGACGTAACAATATTCACAGACCACAAGCCACTTACGTAAGAAGAGCCCGCCGGTGAAAAGTTGCCTACCGAGGCTCCAATCTTCAAACCAGCACATGTCTCTATGGGTAAGGGGTCAAGGGTTCGTCAACAACACGTTGGTTCTGTTCCTCGCAAACACATACATGTTAATATTGCGGACTATCGTCTCCTTCAGTATAGCCGAATTTATTCAATATAACTTTGAACTGTTGAAAAATAGTCGGTGGATGTTGAAAATCAAGCCTATTTAGGGGTTTCGGACCATTTACAAATTAAACGGTCCGAAACTTGTTTGCTGGCGTATTGAATACCATGACAGCATGAAATTGAAGTCGGCTTTCAGGTTCCATTGGTAACAGAACCGGCTTGGATAAGGAAGGAAGGAATTATCCTTACTTGCTGTGCAGTCTGGAGTTAAAACTGGAGCCACCTTGCAAATTAGCGCTTTATTGAGAGTATGCCTATTTTATAGCTTCGACTTGACTCCAAACAACACTCTCTCTTCTCTCCAACGACTAATGTCAAATTTAAACATTCTTTCTTCAAATTAGGGTCTGCCAAGCTCTACCACTGCTCTCTCAATTTACCACTGGTTCGGAAGCTTTGACATACAGAGCAGGACTAGTAAATCTTACTGCATACTTTAGCCAAAGACAGTATGGAACCGATGAATAATATGTAACCCATAGGAACAAAGTGATGCTTTACGTTGTTACGGCGTTTTTATTACTTGATTGTAGCGCTGTCTACGTCTATAGCTCAGCTTAAATAAAGATCAAAAGATAAGATATTTGAAAGCAGTGTCGTAGCCACAATGATGTAGGAGCACCCAACGGATGGATATTTTTTCGTTTTTATTGACTAAAACAATAAGTCGAGCAGGACATTCAGCTGATGGTAAGTAATACGCCCTGGCCATAAGAAACGGTGTGTAGGACGCCACAAGTCCGCTTGCCTTGAAAAGCTGCAGACATAGGCAGGTGGTTACTCCAGACGGTCTCCTGTAAAAAAGTATCTTTATAATCATCATGATATTTTTCGTCTTAAGATATAAGCTCATTACCGAATTCATAATGTACCTGCATATGGAATAGCTAAATTGGTTGAAACAGTTCATTTAACAAAGTATTGAACATTTGTTGTTCCATGCCGTTAATAGATGGCATTGGATGCTATTCAACAGTTTAAGTGTAGTGATCACTACTACAAGTTTTGTTCTTATTAAAGTAATACACTTTTTTTTACATTTACATACATTTTTTTAAAAACTTGTGTAATGTCTTGTAAACATTCTAACTTCTGCTTGATAAACATTCTCCTCTGTTAGTTACTGCTGTGAGTTAACACCTCCCTTTTATAAATTAATGAATGAACAAGAGATGTCTTTTAAAATTATAGGTTTTTATTTTATAACTGCCTTCGAAAGAAAAGCCAAATAAAAATACAATGATTAGCTTGTGTATTGACAATATAGATAAATAATCAGAAACTCTGTTATATTCTTATTAAAAGATTAGTATTTAGAAATTGAGCATTTTATAACCTCTCATTGTAGTTAATTTATATTACAATTGTATTACTCCTTGTGATATTACAAACATTAATGTTCTTATTGATCTTGATGAAACTATCATGTATGTACGAGGATATCCAAATTCCGTACCTACTAAAGATTAGGTTTTTAATTTCACAATAATTTCATATCAATATTATGATGATCCTTCTTCAAGGCCTAGCAGTACATGCCCTTGCTTTATAAACTGGAGGTTATGGGTTTGAATCCCTTGAGGAAACAACTTTATGCTCTATCTAAATGAAATGTTTTTATGTATAACATAAAATAAATGTTTTTCCTGCATAGGCACAGCATTCTGTAAATCACATTTAGCTGCTTATTTTGCTGTTTAAAGTCAGATTATGTCATTAAAGTGTAAGGACTGTCCGTCAACCTGACAATTATTTCATCCATAGAATGCAGTTTGTAAATTTGACTGAGCAAAAATATGGAATATGATCAATTCTTAACATAGACAATTATAAAATGCAAAAGATTTAAAAGTCCCAACGTTTCAGACACCAATATTTTTACAATAAATTATGATATTTAATTTTTACCTCATTAACTGCAGGATTCATAAAATAAAAAGACATGTTATTTATATACACATTTATACACTAAATTCTATTTTTTTAAACCATCCTTGTGTAAACATCTCTGGTTTAAAACTTCATTAAACCTAACAGCAAAACTAAAACTAAATAATATGTATATTTATATAATAATATTACCAACGGTTTGAAATTATTCACAATTTTATTGAAAGTACTCACTTCACAAAATATAAAAATAAGGTGTCAGAAGCATTTTATATAAAAAGGTTATTCATATCAGTTTGAAAATGATTCATTTTACAAAATTCTGCATTTTTGTTCTTCTTACATACTTTTAACATATAGCTGTTAATACAGTATGTTGTCTATTATTAAACTGTTTTTAATACACCTTTAGCTTCCATTTCTTTTTCTAAAGCTGTCCCTTCATACCTAATCTTGTCTTTTAACCCTTCTTGTAACAGTTGAGCATCAAATTTTTGTTTTGACCATTGGTATCTACAGTATGACCAATAAACTAATGTTGATAATGAAAAGGACCCAACGCCAACATGTTGAGATAGTAATGGTCTGGATGTTTTAACAAACGTCGCTAAACCAATACCAATGCCTGTTGCAATCCCATTTAGAAAACTATCCCGAAAACATGGAATCTTTGATAAGTCACGTCCAAAAAGAAACAAACCCTGTAAAAGATATGTGGATTAATTAAAATAACGCTTATATAAAAAAATTGGTGGTTAACATTAAATCTTATATATTTAATAGTAAATAGAAGTATTCAATAATATTTTAATAGTTATACCTTTTTTTCTTCTTCTTCGTCATCTAACATACTCTTAACTACAGTATCCATGATTATGTTACGGTAAAATACTAGTAAATAAAATAAGTTAGTTTATATTAAGTTTTTAAGATCATCGCACGATGGAACTTGCCTTTAATTGACTTATGAAAATTGATAGCTGCTGACTGATACGATATCTGTATTTTTCCCAATTGACTTTGACAAGATATGGTGCTACCAGATAAAAAAGTAGACTTTAAATAATCATAATATTCAAAATTTTTCGTAAAACTTGTATTAATGACGGAACACGGTGCTTAATAACTAAAATAGCATTAACTGTTTTATGAACAGGTGTTAAGTTATCTTTTATTACACGTACAGTTTTATATCAAAATAGAATTACTTTTGGGTTGAACAGTCAGTGTATAATTTTGATTCTTAGAAAATGCTTGGAATACCGTTATCCTTCTGAATTTAGATTTAATAACTGTAAATAGGAATCGCCAACAAAATGGCATAGCATAGCACAAGGATAATTTAGGATATAAATATAACAAGAAACTTTTCTCGTCTCAGCTCAGCAATAAAATACTAAGCTGGGTGTCCATTATAGTTAAAATTTGTTTTTATTAGGCTACAAAATTACAAAATATTTTCTGTGCATTTTTTAAATTAATTCAAATTGAAACCATGCTTCTGGCCTATACATTATAAAAAAATACCATAGTTTTCCCATTAATGAAATTCTTAAAATTTTACTGTTCTTCAAAACGTTCGTGTGCTGAACATATTTTATATAACCGTTTTTATTATGAACTTCAGCAAATGAAGCAATTGTTTGAATTAAATTTGTTTTAATGACTAACGTGCTGTGCATATAGTCATTTGATTATACTAACAATATATAATCATAAATGATTAAAAACTATTAGCGAAAATAAGAACATGATGAGCACTTTGCTTTTTGTATAAAGTATGTACCAACCTATACTAAGCAATAAAATGTTAGAAGTAGGTACTAAATGTCAAATGTTTTCATGTCACTTTGACATTTTCTTCTGCAAGTATTTAGGCTAGTTTTAGAACTCGGTTTCAATGGTTGTGATTAAGATTTTGCAGGAAGCTTAGTACTCAATCCCCGAAAGTCCGTCATTAAAATTTTTGTTCTTTCGTTATTTTTATTTCACGTTTTGTTTGTTCATTTGAAGTTAGTCCATCAGTTTATGTGGGCGGTGTTTTGTGGAAACTGTATAAGCTTATCTCAGTATTATTGAGAGCAAAAAGTAAAAGAACACCTCGTTTTGTGCGTTGAGTTAGTAACCTGAAGGAGCAAAACATGGACCGCTAGTGATTAACTACTTTCACAAATTGTATGTTAGGTAAGTACGTAAATACATAAGTAATAAGTACAAAATTTAAGCTAGTTTTTTTTTAACTCCGCGCCTTACTTTTCGTGCCTGTTCGTTAACTTAGCGGCATTATATTATACGGGAAAAAATGATAAGATTATTGTTGTTTATATCTGTTAATATTTTTCTTGCCTTTTTCATATATTTGTTCAATGTGGTAGATATATTATACATTTTAAACAATAAATAGATAAAAATAAATAATCTAAAAGTAATTATTTAAAAAAATTTAAATATTTACTTTTGAATTGACTATTTCAAACATTTTTAATAAATCTTAGAGATAATTTAAATTCATGTCACTAATAAATCAAATATTTCAAAAACATATAGAATCTCTATATGTGTGAATTGAAATAATTATATACATATTGGAACTTAAACATCATATAAAAATTATAAGTAGGGTAAAATTGTATACCTAATATTTTTTTTATAATTTTTGATATTGTTGACATTATTTATTTATTTAATTGCATATAGTAACATAATTACTAATATATCAATTATCAGCCAATTGTTAGGAAAAATTATAAAAACTATGTAGTTGGTCAATTGTTAGTAATTCATAAGTGTCAAACTTTCTGTTAACTGAAGTACTATCAAGGTAAGTGCCTCTCTGCTTCTTATCTCTTCAGCCAAGCCATAATGTCCAAAAACTCATGTTTTCTGGTTTTAAGGTACAGTTTTTAATTGACTGCATTTTTATAACCCAATTGTTACACTTATCATCAGGAAAGCATCTTGCTTGTTGTATCAATTCATTAATTTGAAAGCAAAACTATTTCTGACTTGATACAAGTATTTAAAACATTGTTGATCTTATTTCCCATCTAATGTAGTACAGTATAATGTTCTTTACTTTATTCCTTTGGTATTATGTTTGTTTTGTCAATAATTTGCATTTTATTTGCATTACATAACACTGAATTAGAATATCATTTTACTGTTGGATGGTTGCGATTACATACAGTACTAAATTCTAATAAAAGTAAATAACAATATCACTTCTAATATGTTATTCATAGTTTTCAAAAGCAACTGTTTATTAAATCTTTAAAATCTAGAAAAATCCCATGACTACTAAAATATATATCATGCAATAAAAGTTTTAATCTGTTTGATGATACTGACACTGCAGCACCTCTACTATATACCATAGCTGTGAAGGTTGTTGTAACCCAAATGTGACCTTGGTGTTATTGAGCAATCAGTTATTGAGAATTTTTCATATTTTGTGATTAATTTAATATATATATTGACTGTTATTATTTTGTTGTAAGCTTATCAATACATTTAGGGATGACATTTAGGGATACATGTTCTTATAGAAATAAAGGTTTATAAAGTTACAATATTCCCTTTCCTCTCTATCAAGTACAAAATCTTGAATGATAAAATTTGTTAAGTTATCTAACATTACACAATTAGGTGCCTCATAGCCTAGTGGCAAGGGTGTGTGATTTAGGAACCGGAGGTTGTAGGTTCAAATCCTGCAGAGACTCAACAAATTTTAATTGTTGTTTCCTAGTTGGTTAGGGTAATTTAGGCCGATCACCCTAACATCTGAAAAGTAAGATGATCCATGTGTCGAATGGGCATTTAAAAGTCAGTCTACCCACCAACCTGCATTGGACCACCGTGGGGGATACGGTCCAAGATGCCCTAGAAGGCGTGCATTAGGGAAGGCCAATGCCCAGCAGTGGACTACCACAGGGCTGATAATGATGACACAATTAGGGACCATCCATACATGCCACATGTGATTGGGGAAGAAGGGCCTAATGAAATCTTAAAAAGATGTATTTGTTAGCTCATATTTCATGCCAACTTACTTTTTAAAAGTATGTAATAAATCACTATAGAAAATATTAAAAAACATTTAACTATTGGGAAAATGTAAGATTAAACAAATGAACGAGAAACGAGTGAAAGTATAAGTAGGAAGATAACTATAAAAAAGAATAAATAGATAGAAAATATATTACATTTTCTTGGTTTCCATAAAGCTGTGACAAAGATGGTGGAGGGCTAAAAAAATCATTACATTTGTGTGACGTAATATACGGATGGCACTTCGTAAGTCTCTATTTTTTTTGCTTATATTTTAATTCCATTTGCCATTTAATTGGTCTTATTTATAGGTTTTTGGTTAAAGCACGCGACAAAATAGAGGAATTGAAAAATTTTAGGTCGCTATTGTCTGCTGAACATTTCGAAATAAGCAACTGGTTGAACCAAGGTCGGTATAGTAGCGTGGTATCAACTTACTTCATGGTACAAATACCACTAAGAAATTGTCTATATTATTTCTTTAAATACTTCAGTTTCCTCTGTATGATTTTCCAGAAATTTGAACAAATAATACGACATTTAACATTACTTTACCGTAAGCAAAACTGTTCGACGAAGCACTTTATATAGATTATGGAAATAATGGCTATTTTGTAGATACGAAAGTGGCAGAAGATACCCTCAAATAGAGATAATGTTTATCTTTAATTTCTATTGTTAAACATTAGATATGCGTATAGCTAAAATCGTCTAGATCTAAATTATAGAGAGACACAGGTTTTAGATTATTATCAAACGTGCACTCTGTCCGAAGATTTGCTCGTCACCCCTTCTCTTTGCTCATACACTCGACCTACACTTAGAGCTGTATGGCAACTTCTCACTCAACACTTAAATGCTGCAACACTTAAAAAATTGAGATATGTTCCAGCCAAAGCCTAAAATTTAACTGAACAATCATTATCATCATCATCAACCTCTGAAGAAATGTGATAGTCCACTGCTGGACATACACCCATATCCATTAGGGGGTTTTCGACCGTAACCGTTGGGTTAACTAAACAATATCTGATGTAAAATACCCACGGCGCCAAATGTAAATGCATTATTTTTGGTGGACTGTTGCAAGAAAATCCCTACGCGATGTGTACCAAAAGTATACGCATCACTCTATGTATGGCTGAGATCTGAGTCTGACATTACTTGTAAATTATATGTCTTATTATCTTTAGCTCGGGTACATTTCCGATATAGTCCGAATACTGAAGTAAATAGCGTGTACTATAAATATACAATTTTTTTGTCTGTAGTAGTAACTGTTTTACGTCTGCATTAACGTTTTCGTTTAACCGCGTGTTTAATATATTTCAACACGAACCAATGGCGATACATTATTATTAAATAGTATTTCGATATTTTAATGTTTTGTTCGCATTAAATGTAATGTTTTGTTTCCTTCCTGTTAAAATTTTCTGTTGGATTTACGTTCATAGGGCTAATTTAACATTTTCCTTCACTAATCTTCACGGTGTATATGCCGTTATTAACCGTTGCATTGAATTATATTTATTATAATACCAAATAGCAGCATTCATAAAGCACTCAAAATTTTTGTTCTTCTTGATGTGGTCGAAATGGTCTTTTAAACCGGATCACAGTAGTATTTTAAAACAACTACCTTGCGTCAGAAGTAAGCATCAAGGTATTACTTTTCCAGTAGGTCCGTAGTGTTCATAATGATTTGTATTTTTTCTTAACTTATCTCCTCCGACCAGACTTTATAGTCATATAATGTATACATAAGCAGTAACACTAACTTTGCTTGAACTTTTAAGCTTGGTTCATACAATTAGCTACGCAACACTTCAGATATCACAACATTTGTACGTTTGGCAAACATATAGTTGACGTATCGGACGAGGAAATGAAAATGCAATATACTCGGTAATATGTTATGTGTTCAGTCTATTTTCGGCCATTGGGCGTTTAATTACATAAACACATACGCGCTGTCTATTTGCGTATGCCGTGGCGGAGTGTTGGCGCCGAGCTGATCGACCATTCGCAAGGTTCCTTCGATTTTCTATTTTTGCCTTAAGGTGCGTGTACTAAACGACAGTGTGATTGTACGATAGTCGAATGTTTGTTAGTTTAAAGTTTTGTTCGTAAACAACCGATAACAACAGTCGAAAACTTCTTTAGAACTGGGAAGTCCCCTTAAAGTATGTCATGCACTATATATCCGATTCCATTACTTGAGTCTTATCTTAAAATGTAACCTTATTATAACCCTTGGGCATTTTAGCATTTTTATAGGTTTTCGGTCATCAGTATTGGTACTGTCCTTCTAGCCTTATATCTTAAATGGAATTGTTTATAAACCTGGACTTTGTTTTGCCTATACATATACAAGCGAGCGTTTTGTTTCAAACTGCACGTTATAAAGCTATATATGCATACATTTCTTGTTTACTAGGCCTTAATATTAAAGCTAACTCGGTGAGGATGAGTGTTTATTATTGTCTCACGCAAAAAGCAATAAACGTAATAAGATTACTATACAGAATCATAGCTTACATATCGGAATAAGACATAGGTCTACATCTAGTCTAGGTCACATTGTTTTACCTGCTCGTAAAACAACGTGATTCATAAAGAAACAAACGTAAATCGAGTCGAACAAACTGACATGTAATTACAGTTATTTTATATTGTAATTATAATCAAATTCATATTGTAATAGCAATTTAGATGGTCCTTTGATATTAAATGGATCTCTCCTAGAAGCTATTTGTTTCATGTCAGTATTACTGTGTAAATTTGTACTTGACAGTTTTGTTTATCTCTACATTTAATATTAGAATAATGAATAACATATGTAATTGAATTGTATTTCAGCGAACGTTGTCGAGCGTTGTTTGTATTGTGAATTGTTTAATTTAATGTTGTTGTTCCATTAACTGGTATTTTCAGCATCTCTATTATATAATAAAATACACACACTTCCTAATGTAATTTTTGTATTATAATTTATTTTTTGATAAATTTATCGGTTGAGTTAAGTCACTTTGTGAGGAAATTCTTCTTTTTTAATTATATTGCATTACTGCACAACTCACTGAAGCTGTGGGCCATTGCGTCATTTATTATTTGTGCATCAAATCATTAATTTTTAATTTCTGAATATTTTTGAGACGCTAACATTATATTAATGCATAAATACAACAGAAACAAACGCTTTCTACAGCTTTTTATACTATTATCGAGATATGGTTTCCATATTTTTGTGGTTATTACTGTTGTTACCAATGCGGAGAAAGCCGGTCGTACTATTTTCTTCGTGATAGGTAATTGCTTTCCGATGCGTGTCTATTCCCCCGAGTCCGTTTCAAATCATCTTATAATTGGCAATCATGTTTCCCGAATAGCCAAAGCTATTAAAAAAAAAACTCCTCCATTCAATTTAGATATATGACTTGATTCCGTTTTTTTAAGACCTGCGCTGTAATGACACAGATGTTACATTTTGTATTATAATCACTTAACGTGCATAAAAAACTACGCTAAACAAGTAGATCTTTTATAGAAAAATTTGAAGAGTTTGCTCCAAAAAAAATTACAAGGTAAAAATAAAAAAAAGTGTGTTATACAACAATAATGTTTTCTGATAGAACTAATAGAAATTAAATTAAGTTAAAGTCCCTCGAAAATCGGATCAGCCATTCCAGAGATTAGCCAGAACAAACAAAATTTTAAAACAAATATTGTTTTCTTATATGTATCGTTAAATATGGCAATATAATAATTTTAAAAGCGTTATTTTAATGTTAGAAACAGACACTCTAAATATATTTATTTATATAGATGACACTTCTTGTAGTTGGTTGTGTTGTTTATATTAATTCGAGTTTTGTTAGACTCTGATAATAGTATTGCATTACTTTTATTCCCTTTAACCCGCCTGTCTACTATTAGAAACTAGATTTGGTCTTGTAAACCGTAACGAGTGATTGCATATATCCTTCATGCCTCTCACTGCACGCTTCCAGTCATATACAAGTATATAAAGTGGGGCACGCTTGTGCATATCTTCTGTGACATCGGGTTACGTGTTTGTATCTTTACGCCTTTCAATATGTTTTAATATTTAAAGTTTAGTTTAGTAATTAAAGTTGTAAATACATCATATTTAAATCTCACACATTGGAGCCGACATTTGCGTATAATTTGATTCAAAGTACACATGTCGGTTATAATGTTATAACAGTGTACATATAGTAAGAAACTTGTAGGTGTTGCCACTCAGGTATACCTTAATTAATTTCTGGTATCGAAAAAAACATGACAATATATTAATTTAAAAAAGAAAAAATTACTTTGTTATGACGTCACGTTCACGTACACATCTGTTAATTGTCATCGTCTATTAATATATATGTAATCGACGTCAGCCTGTGAGTCCACTGCTGGACATAAGCCTCCCCTAATGCTCGCCTTTTAGAAGACAGAGTTTCTGGATCATATCCCACCACGCTGGCCCAATGCGAGTTGGTGGGTGGACTGACTTTATACTTGCCCATCCGACGCATGGATCATCTTATTTTTAGACAATTAAGTGATAAGCTCAAATTGGCCTAACCAACTGGGATACAAAAAATTTGTTGAGTCTCCGTAGTGTTCGAACCCACGATGCCCGGTTTGTAAAGCACACGCCCTTACCATTAAGCTACAGCGCAGCTATTTGTGATTTACGTATATATCTTAGAAAATATTTACTTTAAATGTAGCTTAGCCTTGCCAAAAACCTTTCTCTAACCAAGCAGTCGAGATATTGCGACATTGAATTAACAATATCGTATCCTGTAATACGAAAATTTCTGAAAAAGTTTCGTCCAATTTCACAAAACTGCCTTTTGCGTACTTATAACGATTCAAATACGCGGTCGCCGCTTTATCGCTTATTCATAGCCGGCGTGCTGTCATCAAACTTTACGTAACTCGAAAGGAAAGATCGAATTTTAATTTCATGTCGTCCGTGGGATCAATACATTCGAAGTGTCTTTTTTTTGAATCTTTAAAATAAGTTTATGACGATTGCAAATGAAATATTTAAATGGGTTTTTAATAAGAAATTCGTAAATTGGTGTGTTATTATATAGGTGTGTTGTGAGTTGTTTCATTTATCAACGTGCAAGACCAAAAAATCCACTTTTTACGTATCGGTTTATTTTTTAACTTTATGGTGTAAATATTAGTAAGTTATTACGTTAATTACAAAAATATTTTTTTATATGCATACGAAGGCAGACGACCAGTTGGGCCACCTGGTAAAAAGTGATCACCAACGTCTATTGACATCGGCTAAGGGTATCACGCCTACGCGCTGGCTACTGTAAGACAAAGTATGTTACTTATCGTTTTCTCAATAAAGACGCTGCCTATGGTGCCTTTCAAACCGGAACACAATAGTGATGACACACTGCCGCTTTGCGGCAGAAATAGACTACGCAACGGTAGTTCAGCCCTTGACGACCCCCAGTAAAAAGGGGAACGACCATCTCCTAAAAAATTAACTAAATTAAAGTTCATAATAATCATTATAAGTCTAAAACTGTTGACAAAGCTCGGAATTAAAGTCTCACTCACATATAAATGTATGTGAATTACTTGTACTAACTTTTTTTAATAACTTCCACAGTTTATCTGAACCTTATTTATTTTCTGTATTACTAATATAAGTGATAGGACACAGCATAAGTATGAAAATGTGAAAAAGATAAATGTTTTGTATGGTATTTATACTCGTTAGTAATATGTTTTAGCCGCTATCGCATTTAATTTATTTATATTTTTTCAACGTTTTGAAACACCTTACGTAACTTTTTCAGAGGCCATGGTCATAGGGCACATCGAGGTGCAAGGTTTTTAACTTCTTACTGTTAGTTTAAATTGACTCTTGATATCGAAGAAAAGAGACATAAACTATATAATACGGCGGATTGAAAGCACCGTTGGGTAAAAATACACACTTTGTGATGTATGCGATGCATTAAATATGTAAGTTCGAAAAAGGATCTTTGTTTCCGGTCAGGGACCATTTGTGAAGATATTAACATAGTGAAAAAACATCCCATCTCATGATTTTAAAATTTTATTTGAGTTTTGTTAGAGCCCACATCACTGTCATGACCACAGACCTTGTATGCGTAAATCGTTTTAGCATACAAGAATATAAAGCAGAGTTCAATCTGAATTGAATTATACTGACCGCTTCAGAACTTCCTGAGACTCCGACCTTCTATACATTAAAGCGCATCTGAAACTTTTGGAGTAACTATTAGCAATTAAACACGACAAATTCCTAAAAGTGTTTAATGAAATAAAAATATTTTAATTGAACAAGTGCATGTCGCTTGAATACCAGAAGTTATTATGTAAGTAAATTGTTTAAGCGGATAAAAGTCGCGCCAATCATAATTTTCACGCATTAAGTCGGTCATAGCGTTTATGGTTGTCACTTATAAAAAATATAACTATCACACATTTATTACATTACATTAAACTCTATTTCCGAAGTGAGTATAGCCGAAATCTTGCAATTCAGATTTCGACCAACGCCCATTGAATGCTCATTATAGAAATAACAAAAGCACAGTTCAGAAATGTAAAGCATGTTAGAAACGTTAAAGAAAACTAGGTTTTTAACGATAAATTTAAAATTTTTCATCATCGATGAATTATTACCGAGGTATGAACTACTGATTTACAAAGATTAATAACAGCAACACGAGAAAGTCACCGCTTCGCTGCTTTTTAATCTGCCTGCTACTGATGGTTAGTGTAATTGCCTTAAATATGATATAAGATCTATCAAAGTCAATGTAAAATATCGGAGGGCTCTTCATGTTAAATTTTGCCCTTTTTCCTTTTATTTTTAGCCCCCCCCTTGTCAAGAGCATCTTTGACATCGGCATTCTATTTAATAAAACATATAATCATGATGATTATTGATTTTGTAGTGTCTAATATAATGTTGTGGAATATAGTCTAACGTTTGGTTGGCAACCCTAAGTGTATTATATAATCACGCTCATTGCCAGCATATTGTGAATACGTTTATTAACATAATTGGTTATTTGAGACGGTTAGTGTTGCCATTTATGGTATAACTATGATGTTATGTTAGATAACTATAACTATCTTTTGTCATTCAATATTTTGTTCTCCGGTGGGGTAAAATATTATTTTATTTAACATATTTTTCAGTGTTTGTTTCTACGGTAAATAATATTATTTTTATTATTTATTCTATACGCCTTTGCTAACTTTTTTAATATTTGAATAGGTTAAGCAAATTTAAAAAATAAATGACGCATAAGCAATTTAATATTAAACACTAATAAAATGGCCAGAAGTAAACGCGCTATTATTGAATCGGGTCTATGCTTAATAATAAATTTTCGTATTATACCCAATAAGAGTGCCCGATTTATTTGTCACTAATTGAGTTTGAAGTTAGACATCTTCAAGTTAAATGTATCTCTAAATTGGTTAAACTATAGTATTAAAACCCATCACCCCGCATTGGACCAGCGTGCTGGAATACGGTCCAAAACCCCCTAATGGATGGGGGTGTATTAGGGGAGGCCTATGTCCAGCAGTGGACAAGCTGTAGATGATGATGATGATGATAGTTTTAAAAAGTTATCAACGTTATAACCGTATTCTATACATGAAACATTTATTTACTACGAGTTGCTAAAAAGCAGTTTGCGAAGCTGGTAAGTTCTGTTTTAAATGGCATCGTGTATTGTGTAATTGTTAAATAAAAGAGACTTAACATCCCGTAGCTAAGGCTGCGAGTGTTCTTGTAGCGTCTTACGCAGCATTTCTAATGGGCTGGGCTTATCCCTTAACAAACGTCCTGCCCTTCCCCTCGCTTTCTTTAAGAAATAAATGCTTGTAGTGTTTATGTATAATTGTTCTCAACTTTATTTGTTTATAACTTAGCTGTTGTTGCCATATATATTTCAAGTTAAATGGCGTATCGGTACGTGCAATGATAACTTAACCCGTATTTAATGTAATAGCAATTAGACGAGTTTGTATAATGTCTTTATTACACGAATCTACTCTATAAATTAGAGCTGAATTTATTTGTAAAAAGAAAAGAAGTAACGCTGAAGCGTATGGCGTCCTTATTGTGTAATTATCGCGTAAAAATTTATGTGTGGCGATCAACCAATAGGAACACTTTGAGTGTGTGATATCGTTGGTTTCTTTACGAAAATTTCATTCAGGGACAGTATACTCACCTGATGGAATAGTAATGTATAGTACATTCGATCGATCCAATGACTCCAGTCGTGAGAGCTCATTACTGGGGCACTTGGTTTTTATACATTTTACTTGCGAACTTTCGTTCCTTTACCTAAGCGAACTGATAACTTCATCGTATACTAATCTGTGAAAGTACAATTTTTTGAATAATTTTTTTTACGAAGGTACGTAATGAGTTCAAATGTTCGATGTAGAAAATTTACACTTGCTTATCGATATTGTTAAACGCGCTAGTGGTTAATGTTATTGGGCTATTTTTTGCAACAACTATTACTCATAATCATACATATTTTTTAGTTTAAGAAAAAAAACCTTCTGTTTCCAGCCCTTGTTATCATTTAAAAATTTAGTTATATTTCAATAACCTTAACACATGAACCATTCATTAATTTAAAACTTTTTAAATTTTTTTGCAGTTGAAAGCTGAAGTTTTAGGTTTTTGATTTATGTGTCCTATAAACGGTTGCGTCTATTTGCTGCAAATTTGCACACGAATTTGGCGTTTATTAAATATTGCCCGCACGTGCACTGACGTCTTTAGTAAAGAAACTAGATTAGGTCCACTTATAGTACAAAAAACAAACTCGAGGCAAATAATTCTATGTTTCCAGTAAATATATTTGCTCCGGTGCCCTTCAAATCCGAGCACAGCAGTGCTTGCACACTACTGCTTTGCGACAGGAATATCTAATGCGGTAGTACTAATCAGTCACTTGCCACCGTTTTCATACATTGAGATCAAATTTATATCATTCATTTTTATCAACTCACTCAACGTTACATTACAAAGGCATGTTGCATTCAGCAACAGGATTTTTGCTGATGTAAGTTTTTGTTTGACTGACTTCTTAACGATCATCAGCAGATGCTGACTTTGATGTATGTATGATTAAAGTTAATTCAAAACAAGGAAAATATTCTACTGAAAGCGCAGACGGTATTTTTTTTAGGAAACAGACATGATGGATCTCAAAAATAAAAAAATATTACGAATGTATGACTGCATCAAGAAAAGAATCGTTTTTACCAAAACAAATGCTGATTCTGATATTAAATATAATGCTGATCATTTACGCGGATGCTGATACACCAAATCACAAATAGTCAAAAATATTACATTTACTAGCACAATTTTACATTAGTTTTGAAACTACAGCTGAGGAAATATGTCACATGTTCCTGTACATCGAATCGATCCGTTGACCTTAACAATTACTAGATTTGTAGGCGCCACCCGGACTAGTCTTATGGCCCGTATGATGTAACTACTGTCTCGTTATTATACCAAGTTATGTATTAATGTGTTAACATTCATGTATTACACATGTTACTGTACCGAAACTAATTGTTCGATAAAGTACATGCGATATAAGTATGTAAGTTAAAATAAAAGATGGTGATTCGATACGCTAAAACATTATTATTCTCTCGCCCTGTGTTTATAAGTTGTAAAGACTTATATACCATGCAATTATGATATTAAATGCATGAAATTATGCACTTAATTTATGTACCGATCTTGAAACACGTAATGATAAGAGAATCGAGCAATGAGAATCTTTACGACCGGTGAATAGTTTGTTATTGATTTTTCACCGTTGTCTTTATTTAAAGATGTTTAATGATATTTTTGTGTAGCGAAGATTGTCTTATCGGCATTGCCGTCTTAACGGGTTAAATTTTATTTAAAAGTAATATTTGCAATTTTGTGTTTCGTGTCTATCTGTTATATATCTACGAATAGGTAGATAAAATTTTGTTTATTTTTTTATATTATTTGACTTTATGCAAATAATTTAATTATATTATAGACAATCGTTACCCTTTATGATTTTTTCTTTATATTGTCCTAAAACAATATAGATAATTGCTCTTTTACGTTCAGCTCGGCTTCCTTAAATCATCTTTTATAAAGCTCCTGTACCAACATTTATATAAAAAAAGCGAGAGCGATTAAGCCGCTTATTGCTTGCCAAGGGATGACTGAATTAATTTTTTCACAAACGTAGATTTATACTTTTTCGTTTAGAAATTTTCGAGCACTCTTTAGAGAAATTTTCAAGCGTTCGTTTAAGAAATTTTCGAGCATCCTGTCGAGAATTTTTGTGTCGTTTTCAAACATTCGTTCAAGAAATTCTCGAACCAATTAATTTGTTTATTTTTAGTTACTTCTTGCGCACTAAAAGAGATATGAATCTGCTGTAGTATAGTGTGTGTATCCAAAGGTACAACTCTATGGTCGACTGGTTAATTAGAACAGATATTATCAAAGGCTTTAAATAGATTACAGACATATGTACTAAATATTGTGTCTTTAATAAAAATGACATGTGTAAATATGAAGAACTAGCATTTTGACTAGCATGGCTTCATCACTGTGTTTGGGAATAAAGTGAAATAGCGTTGAAAATTATGATGCTAACTGAATCATATTTTCAAGGCATTTTCTCCAATCATACTGTTCATTATTTCTCGAAGTTCGATTGACATTGTATCAGACAAAGATAATTATATTTTTTTTGTGTTCTTAAACAACTTTGTATTTTTTTTACAAGATCACGAGACAAGCTATTGTTCTATTAGTCAGGAGTCATTGAGTCAGGCTAATATTACAATGATTTTTGATATATATTTATATATATATATTATTAACCCACATTCAAAATAATTCATATTTCTTGTTTTAATGTCTTGTTAAAGATGGCTTTCTACTTCAAAAATATAAGAATGAAATACATTTCTTAACGGATAGCTACATAATAGATATGTGCACTTAAAATTTTGCCGCTATTTAAAAGTCAATAAAGAAACATAGATAATATTTTGTTAATGGCACTACGTATATTTAGACTACTGGAACCACTATTCAGCTTCGATTATTACATTGTAATTCGACGTGGCTCGTTAAAATTACTGGAAATGTCACCGTTCACGGCCGTGAAGCGGGACGTTTCTAGAAAATGAACAAAAACGAGTCTATAGATTGTCGATGGTCCAATCAACGCTGAATTGCGTTGTATATGACCTTGGAGGCATCAATTGATTCGTTTGGTTATCGTGTTAATCTATAAATCCGTTTTGAGCTCACATGTGGCTTGACGTTGTTTTAGATTTTCTGTAATAAAAAATATGTTACAGTAAATTGAAATACCCCCATATGTATGTATGTTATGTTTTTAAATAACCTAATGGAGAAGGCGTGCATTAGGGGCGGCCTACGTCAGGCAGTGGACTAACACAGGCTGATGATGATGATAAAATACTAGGATAGTCTGTTTTTATTCATATACGTGAAAGGATAATGACGGTTACGTTTTAAGTTCATGCAAACTGCTCTGTCTATACGTGCGATACGTTGATGTTAATGTCAATTCTTTTAATAAGTTTTCAATAGACTTATGATTACAATCTGAGAATCGATTTCTACGACTTAATTATTTATTTAATAAAATATTTCGTTACTGAATCAGATACTTTCCAAGTAATAAGCAAGGTATAAAGGTCACGTTACTTCTGATTGAAAAACCGTAGCAAATATTAACTTGTACTTCATTGTGTTGTACTTGGTGTGGGATGATTGGGTACATTGGATGTTGGCGTTTATGTACCTTTAATGATTACCGCTGTGGTTTTATTTTTGTATTAAATTGTGTTTTGTTTCAAATACATCAAATAAAAAAATCTGATAGTTGATCTACCCTACATTGTTCTTAAATAGTGTCAATATGGTCGTAATTAAAAACTAAAACTTCAAGATGCTGTACATAAAACTTATGAGATCACCTACTAATAACTATAATCTACAAGTAAACTATCGACCAATGCCCTAATGAACTACTACAATGGAAGATATTAATAGACCAAAGCTAAATAAAATATTTGACTAGCATTAAGCATAACTAAGCTATATCCAATCAAAACGCTTAAAGGTCTACGAGTGGACCACTCAGAGTCCCCGCGTGTGGACCATGTGACGTCAATTCATTAAAACGCGTCGTTTTTTTTACCCGGATGTTATGCTTCCAGACTCTTGTCTTTGGTAAGCTTCATCTAATACAGAGTTCGCGAAAAGCCCACGTCTCCACGAACTTTGTTCACGCGTGGTCCACTAGTTGAAGTCGCGGCTTTAACCAGTGGACCGCGCATTGACAAAGAGTGGACCACGCGTGGGACGGTGCGAAGTGGGTGCCGAGTGGCTCTGATAAGTGTCGACTTTTAGTATACAGTTGCCTTTAAGCACGCTTTTATCAGAGCTAATGTAAAAAACTATAGAGAGTTTTCGAAATTCATCGATTCAATATCAGCAGCACTAATGCTTTCTATTTTCGGCATCATTTATAAGTAACAATCGAATTCCCTCTTCGCAATTTATAATCGCTGAGTTGGGTCGGACTCTATATACAGTTGTATGTATGCCAATCGCTTCTGTGTGTACTTAGTGAGTGTGGTTATCAGATAAGATAGCAGTGTTGTCACGAATCAGACGGCTTGAATGACTTCAAAGACAACGTGCCTTATTAACATTTGTGAAATATAGCTACGCTTTGATTATAAATGTTTTAGTAAATTTATTAATGCCTATGAATTAGTATTGTCTTATTTGGCGCTACTGTTTTTTTTATGTGTCGAAGCGAAATCGCCTAATACATACTTGAAACAAACTGTTTATTGTGATAGTATGTAGTTGGAATAGTATTTGTTTGTCTTCGATTGCTCCAGGGTCGTCGATTCGAGTTTCTATTAGATTGTTGCGTTTATTTTCGTTACGTTACGGCGTAAGGAAAGTTCAGTTTTTATAGAAGATATCTCTTACGGAGCCTATTGTTGCGCAAGTAGAGCCATTTTCCCCATCGAGTGTTTGCAAGATAATTTTCTACCGAAGAGCCTATTTCTTTGAAATAGTATTAACTTTTATTTATACTATATTTGAATGTTTCATTGACTGACTGATTGATTTTTTGGCAATTGTAATATCATTCATAATACAATAACATGCTATGCCATCATTGTCTACGTTATTAAAGCGAGTTAGTTTTAGTAGTTAATTTTTGTTTGTGCAATCTCCTTAAATCATGTGTAAGTTTTAACATTGAGCCGCTAGCTTCTGACTTGGTTTTTATGTGTTATGCTGAGTGAAAAACATAATAACTTTAAAAAGTTCTGATTACAATAAAATTATTAAGCTAGAGTATAATCAAATTTGTCAACTAGTGTTCTGTACTAGTAAAGTTCGCACGTTAAATTTCTGTCAACATTTACAATTCACTGATAACTTTTACAAGTATACGTACACTTTCTCAATGTCCTGATTTGTCCACAGTTTTTTGATAACTTATAGAATTTAAAGTTTTATAACTTTGTTAGAAGAAGATTTTTTTATTGCAGTAACTGTTATGTGAACCTAAACTGTATTATCTTAAATAAGCTTTGAACGTGCCCGATTGCATTATCGAAAAATGTTTACATTAAAATGCTGGTTATGCGTTATTCTTAAAACATATATATATGTTATTGCAGATATTATTGTAGACCAATTCAAGTAGCACAATTATGTAACACATACTTTATGTCCATCCTTTACGATTTTGGCAGCGTTTGTAATTTAATCGCACGATGCTGTGATTTTTGGTGCCGTAATTTATTATTATTATTTCTCAAATATCTATTAAACTACTTATCTGAAAATTATTTAAAAAATTGTGACCAATGGGCAAGCTAACATCTTTCATTTAAAACAAGGACGAATAAAATCGGCTCTAGGAGCGGAGCAACGAGGTAACATACAAAAATAAAAACATACGCTCCGAATTGAGTTACCTTCTTCTTTTGGGAAGTCGGTCAAAAATAAATCATTTAGATTGGACGACAGAATATTCAAATTGTTTTTAATGCCGCACTCGCCGCCTGATAATGCAGCTGGCCATTAAAACCGAAAAGGATGTCATAAGTGGACCAACGGTTGTGAAGAATTCGAGCTATTGATAAAATGTATAACGCGTGTCGCATGCCGTATCTTATTTCAAATAGCTCTGTGTCCTTTTGCATTCCACAGCTATAATGGTCCAGCGGTTAAGGCGACGCTCGCCAAGAGTGTTATTACTTATTAATGATGCCATAGCAATCTGTTCATTATAAAATATCACGGCCCCACGTTCATGAATAATATAGTTTTATGGATTATCACGTTTAATTACTTTACAATTATATGAAATTATTGTTTATCAAAGTAATAATCGTTTAATTATTTATCATGTTTAGTATTTGCGGAAGCAACAGAACAGAAAGTAATGCACTAAAATATAGTAGCGGGTTGCTAATTTTATTGCGAAGGCGTTGCATTAAATACTTTTAAAAAGTTTACATTTTAGTAGAACTGCATACATGACAATTTTCTGATTGCTATCCTATTTATTGTATACGCATTTTAGAGGAATTTTACAAATCTAAATAAAACTAAAACACGGTAAACATGAATAAGTAGCAGAAAATGCTTTTTAATGTTCTTAGTTCGAATAATGCGGTATTATGCAAATTGTTTATTGAAAACGAATCCTTTATTGTTAAAAATCTACGTTATAATTTAGACCATTGATTAATGACAGTAATTGATAAACCTTTATATTGTGTTGTTATTTACTTTATGAAATATTTATTCTTTACGATTTTTATTTTAACTAATCTTCGCCTTAAATGACGCAGCTTACGACGCCTTGTCGTTACTCAACGTTTATATTTAATAGCTTATAAAGTAACCCTTTGACTTATCGCAAACTTAAAACGGTTAAACGATCAAGTTATTTAATTATGTAAAACATAAGCACTCATCGACTGTATTGATTTTAACACATTTATAGGTTCCTACTTTCTAGAAATCAGGCATATTTTACATTCCAAAAGCCCCAACATGAAGAAGGAGTGCATTAGGGTGGCCTTTGTCCAGCTGTGGACTAACACAGGCTGTTGACGATGATGAAGCGTATTTTAGATCCCGTTTGAGATGCAAAGCTAGCAGTGGTCTGTAGCACCTATAACTGCAATTCAAAGGTCACATCAAATAACATTCGAAATATCAAGCACTATTGTGGCATTGTTCGGAGTGATTTGATTCGGTCCGTCTTGTCACGTTCTAAAATGACTTTGTAGTTGAATTTCAAGTTTCTTACATTATACTTAATGTTGTTTGATTTTCTGTAGTCTAGTGGTACGAGCTTACGCTTTAAAACCTGAAGGTACAGGTTTTGAGATCTGCGGGGTTACGGCCACTTTTGTCGTTACATAATTAATTAATGCACTGCAGGATGGTCACCTCTTAGTATCTATGCAATGCTTAAATGTTTAAAACCTACGCAACGGATTTTAAGGTGGTTTATTTTAATAGGGAGAGTAATTCAAGATGAAGTTATTTATGTATTAAACATGTATAATATTATAGAGAATCTCTGATAAATTTGAAGGTTTTCTAATGTCTAAAATAAATTATTTTTTTCGCTTTCATTTCAAACGCCGGTTCAATTCCACGAAATCAAATGTACTACAGTATTTTACACCTTAAACAGGTCAACAAAAAGTCGGCACTTTTATCCTTGGCATTTTACGGGAAAAAAATAATAATTTACGAGGTAATTTTAGGCAGTATAGCGTTAACCCTTATCTAATCAAATACATTGCTCATTTGATATATATCAATATATTTTTTACTGCCATGTAATTTAAATTAATATTTCCAGAAAATATTACAGATAAAAATGCATAGCGGTGCAACGTTACCAAGTATGAGCATTGCACCGGTGCGAAGCCGGGACAGTTCGCTTGTATTGTTGTAAAAAACTGGGCCCTGCGCATGATGACTGACCGTGATGGTTATCCGTTCACTTGTAATGATTACATCGCATATGCGCTAACGGCTCATCTCTAATTTATAAAATCAAATATAGGGCCATTCTGTGATAAAAGATTTTTTAAAGAAAATATTTCTAATCTGGCATATACTTATAGTTATTTGAGATTAAATCTAGAATGAGAGAGAGAACACTAAATTTTCGGGAGAAAACTAAATTATATGTATCCATTTTGTTTAAAGATATATACTTATCTATACCAATTAATAAAATTGGATTGTCCGTTCGTAACACAAAAATACCCGTTGTCAAATGATATGCAACCGGTATATAATAAAACCACTTTTTTATTTAAATGTTCGTCTGTTGAATTGTCTGTTTGTTCGGGTCAATCTCTGGTCCGATGTAGACGCGACTTTTACTGAATGAGTAATCTGGGTTAATTTTTTTTAGAAAAGAAAAATGTTAGAAAGACGCAGACG
Organism: Lamproptera curius; assembly: GCA_029286875.1. Classification (NCBI taxonomy): domain Eukaryota; kingdom Metazoa; phylum Arthropoda; class Insecta; order Lepidoptera; family Papilionidae; genus Lamproptera; species Lamproptera curius. Next base: position 1,667,987 of record JAGSMT010000069.1, read on the forward strand.
ATGACGAGGGCAACTGAAAAATGTATATTTCCTGATCATGAACTGTGCTACAAAAAGTAATCTTTCTACTTCTCTTTATTTTTTAAAAGCTTTTGTTTTTTCTCGAGTTCATTTAACATTTCTGTCATTCCTAGTGATATGGCCATTCGATATACTTTTTTAAAGTTTGAAATTTTGCTTTACGTTTGATAAATTAAACTAAAATATATGAATAATAATAAAATTTTTTAAGGCTGTTCAATTTCACAATTCTTTTACTCGAACGGAATTCATTTTAGGTATACTCATTGTTCGTGTTACAATTTAAGTATTGTAATAGGCGATCGCCGTCATTGTCATCTGAGCATTATGAGGCAATGTAGAAAATATTAGCTCCGAAAAGTGATGATATTTCATATTCCGTGTGTAAATTAACACCCACCGCAACACCCAGGCGTCGCGGCTAGATAATTTTATGAGCCAAATTAATTTTGGCGGCTTACAATACAACGCCCACTTTTACATTCTGACGTAACTCTGAGCGTATTATATCTTGTTCTATAACTTTAAAATATAAACAAAATGTTGTTATTTATCTTCATGATGTCTTTCCCAAGTATCTATTGTAGATAGATAGATACAAAATCGAAATGTCATTGCGATGTTATAATAAGATTGTGTAAGAGTAGTAGTGTAAAGCCTTTCATTGTCGTGTGATAAAATTCTTGATGATTATTTCTGTTATCTGTGTAAAATCCTTGTTCGCAACAATAAAACTTATCACTAACTGTGTAAGTAAGCGTTGCAACTTATTTTATGTTGGTTAGTCAAAGTCTTTTTCTTCACTTCTACTGAAGCAAATTATAAATGCATGCTATTTTATGCCTATAACAGGAATATTTTATTATAAGATGGGGATATATTGTAAAGTATTTATGACCTCGGTAAGGCGGTAAGACAACAATGGATATTCTAGCAGCGTGCAATGAGTTTTACAAACATGCAGCGACATCTACGGCCGAGTTATTATACCAATTTGACAGTAGATGTCTCTGCAAGGAGATGTAGTAATATTTTGTACTTTGTTTTTAAATAAGAATTGACAATATATTGTTATAAACAGTAACAGAAAAATTAACGCAGCGTAATAAGTAAAATTGTAATTATGAATGATTATATTCATGAATGATATTTTTAACGTTCGCCCGTTACTTTTGAAGATAGAATTTCCCGCCGTTTTCGTCGAGTGAACTGTGATTTAAATTTAAAACAACTACTTCAAGCTTGTTGTTGAATAATTTGTGCAATATTTTCGTAAACATATTCTCGTACAGTTTTTGTCGTGTGAAATGTTGTTTCAACTTGCAATTGTAAACAGTGAACTGCCGTTTCGTTTTGAGATGGATTAATCGCTTTTTGTTACGTATTACAAAATAACAACCTTCGTTTGCTGAGGCTGGAGTGAATCAGTGTACCCAGATGTTTCACGTACGAATTATTCAGTGCGGTGTAGTAATTAGCGATGTATACATATTGGCTATATTCGCATTTGGCAGCCGATCGGTTGTCGGATTCTGAAACAACATTCTAGACTTCGGTAAGTCCGATATTTACTTTAAGGTCATGTTGTAAGGATTGTAGGTATTTAAAAGTTATAACGTTACTAGTACAACACATGTTGTATTGTATGGATATTTTATGGCATTTGTGAATACTGACTGAACGATAAACCATCATCGTTTGTTTTTAGAATCGATTTGAGGAAACGCGAGTTTTATTGTTGTGTTATTGTTGCAGCATCTTGTAAATGATTATACACATATTATTACAAATGTGTTTAATGTTTCGTAGAATAAATAGAAAAATTACAGTCATCAAAATGTAAATTTTTACAAGATAAGCATTTTAAGTTTTTAAATTTATTTAAATTGTTTTTTTTTCTCTAGAGTTTTTGATTAAAAATAAGTAGTAATTTTTGCATTTAATCGACGACTTATAATAACGTGTGCATGGGTTTAGTAATGTTTGATAGGACAATAAGTGAGCAATAAATTTGGCGTATATTTTTGTAACAAATTACTGATCAGTTAAATATTTTAAATTTAATATTTAAGAAAAATATCATTGTTGTTATTTAAGTACTATTATTAGCGAGTCCAAAGTCCGAGACATTTAGTTAACACAAGTTTTTAAAACCAGTTTTTATTACCCTTGTATCTGTTGCGGAAAACGTCAAAATGCCTCAATTATTCACAACGCGGAGTCTCGTCCACGTTGGCTGTATTATGTGTTATGCTGTGGTTATTGCCTTTGTTCGTTATGTTTTAATCAGATGAAGTTATTAACATGCGCGTCGAAGGACTAGGAAATCACACACAGTTCTGCGAAGTTACTGAATTAATACAAATCAAATAGATGCCTGTCTCGTCCTGATTGTTTATGATAATAAAGAGTACGGTTTTGAGTTTAAATATTTTATTATATTAACTATTTACATTAAAGCATTACTTTAAGATGAGTATACTTTTAGTATAGGGCATTTTATTATCTTTTTCACAATGAATATTATATAATAACATGTACAGTATGTACAAATGAGATCATGCGCAAAGAACATTGGCTCCTTATTTACATTTGCCAACTGAGAAGTGCTTTGATATTTTGATAATACGCACTGATTGTTAGTATAACGAAAATTGCAAGCTTGTTAAAATCTTGAAAACGACTAAATCGTTACGAAAATATTAATATCATATTTTGAATATAACGTTATATACACGTAATTTATTACATATATATACGACTTTTCCTCAGTATAAAACTCAAATAAGTTTTATCATTAGCACATAATATAATCCTTCGGATTGTTTTTAAAAGGACTTAATGTCATTACAAAATTAATGTTTAAACAAACGTGTGACGTCAGTGTTTTGTGTAAACTTTTTTATGGCTCAGAGTGTCTTAACACTCTCGTTTGTGAATGAGCAATAAAATATTAACTCACCTGAGTTTTACGCACACATTAAACAAGGTCGTCGTAAAATACTATATATAATTACTCTGTACATTTTTTTGTGACTGGCACATGAGTGACACCATTAAATGACTTAAAAATAAAACTGTACACAGATTATACAAGATCAGTCCCGATATTTGTCTCGTATTATGTCGGCCACGATGTCGCGTGGCAGCATCGTCGCCCGCGCGGTCTTCGTGATGGACGCCTTGGCGCTCCTGCCCGGCCGCCGGTTGAAGTAAACGTACACATTGTACACAAGTTGTCTCGTGTCGGCCGGCAGCTCGACGCGTGAGTCCTCGACGTTCTCCGCCCTGCCGTTGTACAGTCTCCGCCAGCTGAACATCGTCCACGCGGTCATAGCTTCGTCCCCGTATTGCGCCGTTTTGGATTTCGAATATGGAACAGCGTAAAGAGATCTGTTTTGTTTTTTTTTGTAATAGTTTTGCGGCCAGTCATAAAATTTCAGGCATATACGAGGTGTAACAGATTTATGTTTCTGTGACTGTATCGTTCCTTGTTTTTTTTTAATTACATTTTCCAACTAAACCTGCTCAACGTCGCCAGTATCTGATCGCGCGTGAAGGTACCAATCAACTGGTCGGAAAGACCGTTGGACTCCAACATCTGCAATCTGGTCACACATAACCAACATCCGCCGCGTTCAGGACGTGACCGTAATGCTGAACGTGTCATCTACACGGAGTACGTGTCAGCTATTCGAGCGGCTAGCTGAACAATCGCGCCAGAGATAGTATGGTGGCCGTTATAAAAATTAACTGCGCAGTGCAACGCCGTATTTGAACCTGTCACCGTTGTAACACGATTCGAGTGACTATTATTGGTTTTGCGTTCCCTTTAATGCGCCGTCGTATTGCGACCCAATTGACTTTTTCGATTGACTTTGTTATTGCCATGCTCCCAATTGACATGTCATGTGTGGTCTCTATAGTAGAGTGTGGGACACACATTTAGGATCAGAGGACGAAATAATTAGGTTATTTTCAAAAGTCAAATTGACGCAACAGTTTGTTGATTAAAAAAAAATTAAATAGGATTCGCCAAATCTGAATCTGAGTCTCTGCTTCCTTGCTTTGAAATCAGTTCTAAATCTTTCCTTTAGTGACATCAAAGTCAGGCGTTTAATTCCTAGTGCGCGCGGTTTGAATTCAATACTATATAGTTTGTACGCAGAGAAACTAGCTGACCCATGTACCATGACATTACGATATAATTCAAATGATATGTGTATTAAAAGGCCCTGCGGTCCTATGTCTACTGCCATAGGCGTTTGGAACAAAGCGTGCCAACTTTGTGATAATCTAGTGGTCATCTCATATTGGTGTTACCAATTGGACAACAACAACAACAACAAACAACAAACTGTAGGATTCGTATCCGAACGAGTTTTGGCAAACCGAACTTCTACGCCACCAGGCCGTGGGTGTGGAGTTGCGAATTTGAGGTATTCGTTAATAGCTGTAAAGCTCAAGAATAAATGAGAGTAAATAAATGCGAAAAAGTTCGTAAAATAATCTATTTATCACCTGTGTTACTTCATAGGCGTCGACTTAATGCTAATAACACTACTGAGTGTGATGATAAAAACATTAAACTGATATAGTTAAAATTAATGCAATTTATATTTTCGACTAATTAATAAAGATTTAAAGTTATAAAATGTTAGGTAGTAATGGACTTCTGTTAATTTCTTTCAAGCTTTTTCTCAGCCTCTCCCTTATAGTCTCTCCTTCATTCCCTCCCTTTTTCTACCTTCTCTCTATTTCTCTCTTTGTGGATATCAGCGCTCACGCGGATCGGAAGACTATTCTTCTCAATCGTAACTACAATGTTTATATGTATTACACCAAAAGCATGCATATTCATACATTGATCGCAGTTATAATGTAAGTCAAGGATGAATATTTGATATGTACACCTACAGTATTGTCAGTTCACTTTACCATGGAAAAATTGTAATTGAAAATATACGAGGGTGGTCTTAAAAGTTTCCGACCTAACAAAGATAAAAGATTTTTTTTACTTTTTTATTTATTTTTCTACTTAGTCTCCTTGTAACTCTACACCTTCTCCCACGATGCTCCCATCTCTGTAACCGTCCAAATTGTACTTGGCGTTTTCTCTGCAAAATAACTGTTCACAAAGGTGATTACCTCCTCATTTGACGAAAATCTTTGTCCTCCGAGCGCAGTTTTTAGATGAGGAACAAAAGAAGTCCTAAGGGCCTGATCTGGATAGGATGTCAATCAGTTGAAACCGTAACTCGTGGATTTTGCATGGCAACCGCTGAGGTGTGAGACGGCGCGTTGACTTGGTGAAACAGGATTTTTTTTTCTGCAAATTTGGCCGTTTTTCGCAATTTGTGCCTTCAGCTCGTCTAAGTAATGATGCGTAGTATGCTCCTGTAATGGTTTTCCTATCGAATGATAATACCAGTCCAAGTCGCATACTTTCCCAGCCGAAAAAACAGTTTTTGCTTTTTTTGGAGCTGGTTCCCCCTTTGCAGTCCACTGTTTTGACTGTAGTTTTGTTTCGGGCGTATAATGGTGTATCCAAGTTTCATCTACAGTAATTAATCGGCGGCAAAACTTGGATTTATTGCGCCTAAACTGCGCCAACAGAGCTTTGGAAATGTTCATTCGAACATGTTTTTGGTCTAATGTGAGCAAACGCGGCAACCAACGCGCGACAGCTTTCTCATGTCTAAATCTTGATTTAATATGTGACAAACACGTTCTTTGGACATTTTCATAACTCTGCTATCTCTCTCACTTTAATTCGGGTCGTTCATTTTGTGAACTTTACAATGTTATCGTCAGTAGTTGCAGTTTTGGACGTCCGAACTTCATCGTCTCCCAAGCTCTTACAGCCACGTCTAAATTCAGCTGCACAAAATTTCACTGTGGTAAATGATGGTGCAGAGTCCCATACATAGAATCCATCTCATCTTTGATTTGTGTAGGCGTATTGCCTTTCAAAACAAAAATTTATAACAGCTCGATATTCAATTTTTCCATTTTCCAAAAAACTCACTTCGACTCACTCAAACGACTTCAACTAAAACCATTCAAATTCCAACTCACTGCACGTGAGCTTTATAACAACCTCGGCCTTGATCTTGATTTGTGACTTCATTGACGCTACTATTTAATTTTAGGTTGATTTATTTCTAGCCTTCACTGATTTTGAAATATATTACCATTTAACAATTTATGTTTATTTTAAATTCTTATCTTTTTTTTGCTGATTACTGAGTTTGCTCTCATTATACCAGATTTTCAATCTTTTACATACTTGGCATTAAATATTTGTTATGGAAACATATGATATATTACAACTAATTCACTATAAATTTTGTTCTAGAAGGCCTTAAGTTCTTAATTTTGAATAATAATCTTTATCTATTTAATTTGGACCAGTAGAGGAAACTTGCAAACGTCTTATATTTCATCCTCACTGGTCACACTCAACTTATCTTGCAAATTTTTTTTGTGTAATTTAAAATTTAAATTTAACTGTGCCAATTCTTGTTTAGTTTGGTAATGTCTATTAATAACTAGAAGGCTAGATTGACTCAAGTTCCGAGATTGATCCTAGGTTTTACTTTTCTGTAATTAAGACTAATATGTCTTGACCAATATTTTTTTTAAAATAACAAATATTTTCGTCCTAAAAGATGGAAAAATATGATGCAACCTTTTCCCTTATAAGGTCTTAAAAAAAACTTTAATACCCAAAAACATCGATACAAATATTAAAAAACAACATTCCTTTAAGTTAAGGTATAATTTGTTGAATAATATAAACTGAAGTTGTAACATTTGGACATTGGAACATTTTGTATGTAAATTGAAGTTTTAAGCGAAATCACGATGTACGAACTCGGGCCTTAATTTCACTGGCTAATGAGGATTACAGGCCGTAATGCAATCACCGCTGACCTTATTAATGTATAAAAAAAACCTCGGAAATCGTTAATGAAGAGATTTAGTCGCACGGTTTCACTTCTATGTCCATTTATATTTAGACGTCCCGCTCGTAAGTTTCCATGTTGATTTAGGTAAAGTAGGGTATGTTAATGATGGTGTTTCCATAACCAATTTACTTTTACAAGTACAACAAATGTAATTCTATAATATTTTTACACGTATAAAGAAATTTAATAAATCCCGGAAAGTATAGAATGTTATTACTTACAAATGTTCAAAACAAGTTTATCTTTTTAAAGATATTTTAAATATTATTATAGCAGTTTATTTAATTGTAACTACCTTTTTATATATGTGGACATTAAAAATTTGTTTTATTTGGGAACGCAGGGTATTGGATAAGTGTATATTACGGGGATTTATAATATATATGTAAAAAAATATGTTTCATTTGGAAACACGCAATGTTAAAAGTACAACTAAACAATGTTGGTAAATTGTATTTCTTATCTACGTTTAATATAGTTTTTTTCCACCTTTGTATAAAATATACTTTCAGAAAATAGTACTAGAAACTATTTTATTGTAATTTACATTTATTGCATACGTAATATAAAATTACTTTCAGTTTTATTAGTGATTACGCTACTTTTACGACACTAATGTTTGATCTCAGTCTACTGAAACATAAATGTAAAGGAATCCATTCGTTGTCTTCTATGAAAATTATTGGAATTTAGGCAATATTTCAATAAAACCCAGTTAGAATTTCTTTATTATAACAAGCCTGTCAAGTTTATTCACAATGACATTTTATATTTTAAAATTTTTCTTTTTATATTTATAAAAGGAGGAAAGAAATTATTGTCAACAGTGGCAGAATATATGAACTTAAATATTTACAAGAATACCTCTTTATAAATTTATTTATTCAATACTCCCACTTAAATTTATAAAGTAGATATAACAATTGATTTTTCTTGTAAGTATATAATTTCAACCAAAATTAATTTCTTCTTCTTTAAACACTTACTTAACTTAAATTTTTAGTTAAACATTAGCTGTATTCAACATTCTTCAACAACTTATCTCTATTTGAATTAAATTTGTTTACAGGCAACGCTTTAGTTAAGAAATCAGCTAATTGACTTGAACTCTCTACATATTTAATATCAATAATTTTCTTTGCAACATTTTCTCTAATAAAATTATATTTTATATCTATATGCTTGCTTCTTCTATGAAAAACAGGATTGTTAATAAGTTTAATTGTACTTTGATTGTCGACATTTAGAGTAATTGTGCCTTGTGGCTCTCCAATATCATAAAGAAATTGCCTAAGCCATAAAATTTCTTTAGCAGCTTCACAAGCAGCCATGTACTCAGACTCTGTCGTGGATAATGCCACAGTATTTTCTTTGCGGCTAGACCATGTGACAGGACCTCCATTTAGTAAAAATATATAGCCTGTATTAGATTTTCTAGTATCCAAATCACATACTTTTGAAGACTGTGTTTCCAATCCCTCTGGCACCTCCATGTATATTTCCTCAGAGAGCTCACCATACAGGAAGGCTGTTTTCACATCAAATTGCTCGATATGCATTTCATCTCTCGCAGCAATACTAAGCAATACCCGGATGGAATCATACCTGCTGGTGGGGGAGAAGGTCTCATTACTATTTCTCCATCTTTATTTTTCTTTATGGTAAATACCCACTTACAAGATACCGGTTTCTTCTCTGTTTGATCAATCAGTATCCAAGTTCGATTTTTTTCATGTGACTGAAGCTCTTCTGTCACAGCTTTATTCCATTGATGAGAATTTGGACTATTCATCGCTTCTTCATAATTGTTAGGTATTTCAAATTCTGTGTAATTTACTTCCAGGTTAGCCTTTCGACGTGGACGTAATGTCCTGTCGACATTTCTCTGTTCTTCCTGTTCCAACTGCATATGTCTTGGAGGGACGTAGGTTTCATCTTGTTCTTCTAAACTCTTCATACTCTCATCTGAACTATTTTCTTCAGGTAAATCGCCTTGTTGATCAATAACATGTTGAAACTCATCTTGTGGACTAGACCTTGTAGAATGATCTTATTGTCCAGTTGTCACTTCTATAAAATTTTCTTTTAATTCAGGTGTAGTATATTCATCAAACCTTACATCTCGGGACACTGTAATTTTCTTGTTTTTTTCATCATACATTCTGTAATTATCATGGTCATATCCAACTAACAACATCTTCACACTTTTCTTGGCAAGTTTTTTTCCGCTTTTCTTTTGGTACATGTACATAACCAATGGATCCAAATATTCTGATATGTTGCAAGTTAGGTTTCATCCCATGCCACAGTTCAAATGATGTAATATCTCCCGTCTGGCTTGATGTATTTCTATTCAACAAGTATATGGCACAGTTGACAGCTTCTGCCCACATTTTCAAGGGAATGTTCTTTGCATATAACATTGCTCTTGCAGTTTCCATGATGGAACGCATTTTCTTTCTGCTCTCCGTTCTGTTGAGGGTATATGGAGCAGTGCGTTCATGCATTATTCCTTTACTTTCCAAAAATGATGTAAATTCTTGGTTCACATATTCACAACCATTATCTGTATGTAGTATGCAAATCACGTTGAAATCTATTTTTCACAATTGCATTATACTTCAGAAAACATTGAATACTTCACTCTTGTAGCTTCATGAAATAAACATGGCGATAACTTTGGCACCATCTTTGAACAATACAAAATATTTCATACCCGACACAGAAGGTTCCTCTATTGGACCACATACATCACTGTACACAATTTCACCAGGCTGTGTTGGACCTCTGGTAGATTTCAGGAAAGGGCGTCTTGCTTGTTTCCCATACTGACATGCTTCACAAACAAAATCTTGGTTTCCACTCAATGTAACAGGTATCACACCCTTCTTGCTCATATTTTGAAGATCCTTGACATTCAAATGTCCTAATCTTTTATGCCAGACTTTTATATCTGATTGCATAATATTACAATCTTCTTGTTTGAATGTTTTGACATCTAATTCATCAATTGTTGTTTCTTTAAGATTACCACTCATTACAACAACATTGTTTTTTAAGATAATTGCTTTTCATAACTCTTCATTATCATATATCCTTTCCTGATGGCAGCTCCTTCTGAAAACAGGTTTCTTCTTAACTCAGGTACATATAAGACGTTTTCCAGTTTGCATTTCTCCCATATACCATTAACCTTTTTGTCTATCAATATTGTTCCTTCACCACATACTTTGATGCTCTGTTTGTTACCCAATTTAACAGAATTGTTGTGTAAAGACTCATTGAACTCACAGAAGTAATTCCGCTTGAAAGTCATATGCATTGAAGCTCCACTATCAAGAATCCATGCCTCTTCATCATGTTCATACAATGCAGTATTGAATGCCAACATATTGTTGGGTTTCTTATCATATTTTTTCTTTGGCAATCTACAATCCTTAGCAAAATGGCCCCTTTTATTGCAATTGTAGCATACAAATCTATGACTTGACGTTCTTTGATCATTAGAAACATTCTGCTGTCTCGCTACTACTCGCATCATTGGCAAGGCTGGCTTCTTCATCTACTAAACGAGAAGTGAGGTTTTGGATTGTCTGACTTCCTTCATCAAGTGAGATCCATGCTTGTCTAAGTGAACGATATGTTGGTGGTAATGTACTTAGGATCTTAGTCATTACTGCTGTATCACTGATTTTCTCACCAGTCTCCCGTAGTTGTTTTGCCAAGCTTTCCACCTTGGAACATGCTGCCATCGTATCACTGGCACTCAAGAATATTGATAAAATTTTTCATGAACTAACATTTTGTTGTATTCTGATTTTGCTCATAAATGGCTTCCAATTTCCTCATTACTTCTTTAGCAGTTTCACAGTTTTCAATTAAAGATATTTGGTTTAAATCCATTGATGATGTTAGAATGAACATGGCCATTCCGTCATCCTTGTCCCATTGCACTTGCAAACTTGGCTCTGTTGGTTTTGTCTTCTCTATGCTTAACCCTTTTGCTCTTAACGCGCACTTCACTTGAAATTTCCATTGTTTGAAATTTCTCCCATCAAACTTCTCAATTTTCATGGCGTTCGTAACCTCCATCGTAGGTTTGTATAATGATCTTGCTCTTAACTTAAAATTTTATTGAAATATTCAATTAACGTTGCCTGGGCCCATAACCTATTGGAATTTAGGCAATATTTCAATAAAACCCAGTTAGAATTTCTTTATTATAACAAGCCTGTCAAGTTTATTCACAATGACATTTTATATTTTAAAATTTTTCTTTTTATATTTATAAAAGGAGGAAACAAATTATTGTCAACAGTGGCAGAATATATGAACTTAAATATTTACAAGAATACCTCTTTATAAATTTATTTATTCAATAAAATAACATATTACATGTTAAGTTCGTGCCGGTTTAAATTTTAAATTTTTCTCCTAGTTAAGCGTTCATAAAGCCAAGCTTTTACTGTATTGAAGTTTCATTGAATTGACTGTAACGCCGAGGAGAACAGGGAGTGGATTCGATCCCCACTTGGGAAAAATAATGTGTATTGACCTAGAGGAAATAAATTTACTAAAAAAAGGAGTAAGTTTATATTTTTCAGTCATTTAGTGTCCATTTGTTGATGCTGAGTTAAAAATGCCGCCGGAAATATTAAAAAATTAAAGTAATTGAAATATGTAAGGCCGGATTCGTTCAGTAAAGCACTCCGTTACTTAATAAGACTATTAGAACATTAAATGTTCTTTCTTACACGGACCCCTACATCACCGATAGCAAATATTTCCCCTCGGTGTCCTCAACAGAAGGTCACTAGTAGTCTAAAATGAAAATCTTATAAAGAACATTACAATGCAAGTAGGGCGAGGCTAGTTGTTAATTTAACAAATAGCATGTTGTTTATGTAAATTTTGATCCATGTAACATCAAGATCCTCTTGCGACTCTTTGACATATGACGTGGTTTTTGTCATATGACAATGTTTTCCGTTGAAACATTACGTATAGTATATTAAACAACACACGGCTTCTTTATGATAGGATTATTTAGTGTATTCCTACAACCATATAGAAAATGTTACATGACAGAAATGGTTTGCATCAATTCAATGCAAGGTTTGTGATGCTTTGTTATAGGACAGAATTTACTATTTCTATATCAGATTAATTACTTACTTATTTAATATTGACTACAATTACGTACTACATACCAATAGCAATGCTTATGTTTGGATATTGAAATTTTTGGATGTTAAATTAAATCTAGCATTATTGAATGCTATTAAAGCTGGTGATCGTTTTCATTTGTATGTTTAATTGTCTCGACGTCTGGAACACTTCAAGACAGACCACGGCATCTTAAACGTGCCCTTATATTTAATATTGTGTAGTGTTCCCGTATATAAAATTATTAAAATCTTATAGCCCAGCCAAATAACACAGAAATCTGTGTAATAGAATGTACGAATGGATCCAGATGAGATTGCATTCTTATTGGTAGACCGCCGCCATGTTTAATGTCCACAAATTCTCCGGCATTTTGGCATAGATAGAGTTTTAGGATATAATTTTGTTCACATTAACTCGCACGTCCTACTTAGTTTGGATTTAAATGCAAGAGTAAATATAAAACCTTTAATACAAAATCGCTAATAACTTCGCAAACAGCTAGAAATATACTTATTGATATTTTTTATAGAGTCGGATTAAAAACAGCAATCGATTTGCCCAATAGTAAAAGATCAGCGTTCGGCATATTTACGACACCGGCAGTTGCAAAAGTATAAGTGTATAACCTTTTTGCTGCAAAGTGTATCGAATGTTGTCAAATATTCTGCATTAGCGTGCAGAATGTCTTGAAACTTGAGCCAAAATTATTTTGCATACGTGAATTGGCCTAAAACAGTTTAAACTCCGCAATTAATTGCCAAATTATACTCTATTACTTGAAAATGAAATGACCATCGAAATCATTACATAGCGAACCCGAGTGAGTCACAAAACGGGGCATTCCACCTGGCGACACTTAACTGTGACATCGTCAAATCTATACATCTACACGAATAAATAAAATTGAAGTGTATGTTTGTATCATTAAAATAACAATTTTAAAATTGGTAAATTGTGATAATATGGGGTTGTGATAATCGGTTAGGGCAATTTGGGCTGAAGATGAAGATGATCCGTACCAACCCGCATCGGACTACAGGGTTGGGATACGGTCCAAAACCCCCCTAATGGAGACTGCTTTCATTACTATTGCACACAGGCTGATGATTAAATTGTGATTAATATTCGGTACATAGCACATAACAACATTTTTTTTGTCTGCGTTCTTAGAGATAAGCCAGAACAGGTTTTTTCTGCCTAATTTCTAAAATGTATTTCCGACTTTAGCGGGGTTTTTACTGAAAGTGGGCTGATATAGCGGGAGTAAATTGGCCCCTTTTTTTTTCAAAAAAAATTAAACAATTTTCTTATATAGTACCACGCGGACGATGTCGCAGGCGACGGCTAGTATTTGACTGAATTTTGAACTCTGAGCGGAAACGTTGCATAACACAACAATGGCCGTGCAGAAGCGGCAATTTTACGGTCGCCGGATTGGGCCTGTAGCGTGACAGTGTCAGTGGCCTGGTTAGTCTTTGTTTGATGCCTTTGCTAACGGTACTCGGTGCAATATTAGTGCTACGAGCACTTTCTCTAGTTTTGTCAATTTTTCTACAGCTTTTTCGGCCAAATTGTCAAACGGTTTTAGGGATAATTGTCAATGGATTATAGGAGGTAGGTCTCCTTTTACAGGCTGGGGCGGTACCACCATGGTGCCTGTTTCTGCCGCAAAGCAGTAGTGTGTACTGTACTGCACTACTGTGTTCTGGTTTGAAGGGCACCGTAGTCAGCGTATTTACTGGTTAATCGAGACTTAACATCCTATGTCTCACGTAGGCAGCGTATTGGCGATGTCAATGAGCATCGGTGACCACTTTTCATCAAGTGGCCCGACTGCTCGTCTGTCTTTGTTGGCAGTATATTTTCCACCGCGGTTCCTATTTCCTATTTCATTCCATAGGCGTCAGTGGTCACTTTCCATCGTCTGCCTTTGTAATTAATAAAAAACAAAAATATAACGTCATATACCCTAAACTTATTTAGTTTACATGTAGGTTTGTTTCTGAATGTAATATTAATGTCGATCGACAAATGAAATATTGTTATGGTATGGTATTAAAAACAGTCACAATGAAATGTAAAATATCTTCCTAGATCAATTTAATAAAAGTTTATTTTAAAGAGTTAAAACAATAAATTATCCAAACTTTGATAAACGTAATAATGTCCTTGTTGCTTTTTTATTACTTAGAGACCCTGATTATTACATAAATCGTTTGCCCCGTTGACATTAACGATATTAATAAAATATTCCTTGGTCGAGTGCTGTTTCTAAAAATCCGACTTGGGTTAATGTCGCAACGAATTTCGTCTCTTTTCTTTGAATGTGTAAGCGTCTTTATTTATTGTTCCATTGTTCCACATTCACGATGTATCATATGCATTGCGTAAGTTGCGTTTCGTGTTAATGTTACATTATGGTTTTAGACATCTAGTTTTATTATAATATCGGTATGCATAAAGTATACCGCACTGTAGTCGAGTAGTACTTAGAGGATTCAGTTGGTATTGACCGTATTTAGGCACTGTCCTACTGGAAGAAATTCTATTACTCTTTCCTCGGATATTCGCTGCGTATATGGTAACTAATAGTTAACGATACTTATAACTTTCTTTTAACAATGCATAAAACATCAAATGGGGATAATATTTTGATTAGTAAACGTTATTTATGAAAGTTAACTAAAAATATTAGTAGTTTTTGTTTTATTTTTAATTTGAAATTAGATCACGCTGAAACTATACATGAAGCAACCCTGTATTAGTTTGACAATATTCTATTGCTATATTGTTATTTCATATTATTTAGACATTGTTTTATTTATATCAAGCAGATATTTCGGGAAGGAAAGGAAGGAAAATATCAGTATAATTTATGAATGATATAAAGTATCGTGACTCGACCACAAAAATCATCAACGATATCGAAGTAAGCGAAAGTTAAAGCATTCAAAATGATCCGTGCATTCAGGTATGATACTGGAATTCGTTTCCGTGGCTTAGATGACTCAGTACGTGACTCAATGGTATTCGAAAAAAGACCAAGCCAACAAAGTGCAGCTTGTCTTATCCTTTCGCCTCTGAAAACGACTCTAACTTTACTGCTTTATGTATGGCTTCATAAGTTCTAAAAGTCTACCAAATATTTCCTATATTGAATTAATTCCATTATAATTATTAAATATTTGAATTTATGTCTAAGCATTATTCTCTCAAAACGGTTTACAAGAATTAGTTAAGGTTTTGAAGCTAACTCAAGCGAATTAATAATATGATCATAACTGTTAATTATAGATAACAACAAAAATCTAACAATATTATTGTAGGTTTCGACCTATTGCTCGAAACAAGGCATTACGAAGTAACTAAGCATTCGTTTCTCTATAAGTTACGCTTGGCTTTTGATGGATGCTAGGTGCGGCCTTGCAAATATGGCTGCACATTACAGTAAAGTTTGCCCTTCGCAAACATCGCACACCGCCTATACCGCTCCCATAAATAGCACATCTCTCGAATTCGTTGACGACATATGTTTGGCTGCCAATAATAAACTTCTAGCCGCCACCTGCGCCCTTCCCACTCGCACGCGCCACAACAGCTGTTGCATCAAACGTGTTCGCTCTGAGTTTGTTTGCACTTAGCTTTCCATTACGACTCTACGGATATTTTCACCACAAAGCTCTAAGCACGTTTCGGCTGATCGTGGTTGGACTTGAAATATAAACTGTCGACGTCGACGCGTCAATTCCGATTGCGTTGTAAATGTCATGTTTGACGTCACTGTCGTGGACGATGTAACCACCCATTGTTCTAACGCGCCTGCGTGACAAACGTTAATTATTCACCCATCGGTCGGGTGCAGTGCCATCGGATTCGAATTAAAAATGCCGGCAGCTCGTGCGATGATCTCACTGGTCGTCAATCTTGACAATGCAAAGGACCGGTCTCCGGTGAGGCGGGGACTGGTGGGGAGGGGACGGGAACTCCATTCTACAGGGTTCGCGATCCACGCACGCCGTAGTCAGTACGACGTCGCTGTTTGTTAGACGCGCGGCGCGCGCGCCTCCCGCGTGTACCTACCGATATAAATTCCTGCAAACACTTAAATCCGCCTACAATGCGGTGTATATATATATTACCAAAAAGTTTCAATAATGCTCTGATCGTCTAAAACTAAACAGTTCTGTGATCGTTACTCGCCACGCTCCGAGGAACAATGCTGTGGGAAAAAATAACGTTCAGCTGGCATCGGCGCTCGTTCCCAGCTACCTACCTAACCCCTCTCCCCCCGCGGGCCGGGTGCCGGGTTCAATGCGCCTCTGCGCGTTTATTCATCGTTTGTGGGAAAAGTTGACCCCCCTGGTTTTTAAAAATTATTGTTAACGAATTCACACGGATCGTGGACGGCGACTACCGCATCTCTGACGATCGACAGATTCGCGAGCGAGATAAATCCGCGAAACAAGATTACCTCTTCGAATTTATCGCGACTGGCTTGAGTTCACGCGAGGATACCGCGGCCCGAGTAACGTTCAAATATGTACAATCAAACAGACTGATGTGAGATAAAAAAAAGTGATTTCAGTTTCTGTGCGCAAGTATCCAAGGCTGCGACGTTCCGGAGACCAGATACATTGTTTGTCTTGAGCTCTGCAATGTTTGTCGGGCTTCAACGAATTCGCCGCAATTATTATCTTGTTGTGTTACGGATAGTGTGTGCTCGTCTTAGGTGGTAACGTCTGTGCGCCTCGGTTTTTATTTGTGCGACGGAAAAAAGTCAATGAAGTGACCGTTTCAATCGAGTTTCCGCCAGTGTTGTGAAATGACTTCGGCCGCCAGCTAGCGTGGTAGTGGTTCCGTGTTGTGACGTCACACTTTCGAATCGACCTTCGCGATGGGGAACCAAGGATCATCGCCCCACGAGCCCCTGGATAGGGTCCAGACCCAGAACGCCGACCTCAAAATGGTTCGACCAGTTTAATTATTCTCGCTAATTCGTAATCGATTGGCTCGCAACGCATTGATTCATCGGGCGCGGTTATAACTGATTATTCCGAACTAGCACATGGCCGCTCCTTGCAATGGAAATGCTTTTCCGTCCCCCTTTGATAATAGTAAATATGATCTCATACTTTTTAAAATATATAATTTGTTGCGTTATGCATGAACAAATATACTTAATTTGAATGTTAATTATTAACGCATAGTTTCTATCACTATTTCAATACGAATCGACCGGTTCAAAGGTTTTTCGGCACATTACATTGATTTGAGGCTGTAACGTTTTATATTTGAAATAGTTTTTGTTGTTGAAAACCCAACTAACCAAATGACAGTTGGTCCGTGTGTTCACAACGCTTTGCAACGATGGTGCCGGGAAGGGGAGTTTAAATCGTTCATATTGTATTTTTCGGCTAAGTGATGAGCATCTGTGTTGAATGATACTTTATTTTTAACAAACACGATAATGACATGTGACAAGGAGCGTGAGATTTGTATGTTGAATCTGATAGCAGATTTGATAAGTTTATTCTTGGAATGGAATTTAATTTTTATCTCTTGCAATAAGACATTTGATGGTTAAAGTTAATATGCTTTGATGCTTTTTGCAGGATAAGTTACTCCTTTTTAGAAAATATTTTTCTTAACATACTTAACGCGCAAACCTATGGCTGTTTTAGCGTGAAGTCTAAGTGTGCTGTAAATTATTTTTAAAAACGTTTTCTCAATTGAATGGCGCCGTAGCTAGGGTAATTATTTAAATAACAAAACGTTACATCCTGTATTGATTTGGCAATCTTATAAGCGTAGCGGATCCATAAAATTAGACATGTATGTTGGTCTAGATATTGAAAGCAATAGAAATTACCTTATTCCTATTGAGAACCGTATATGACAATTACATTAAATTACGTAACATTAGTAGATTTTCACAAATACTTTTGTCATAAAAGGGAATGTTTTTTCTACACTACCTTCTTTTTATTAATAATAGTCGAGTTAAATAAAGAGGTCCGTAGAATTAATAATAAAAATAATTCGTCTCAAAATTTTTAAATGCGTTACATTTTGAATTAAACCTACGCTCATAGCATTAGCCATATGGTTCATTGATATATTACTGAATAGCTATATGGGATACCGAATTATTAGTTAGTTTTGGCTTGCATTTGTCATCGCCCGTTCATAGTTTCGGATTAACTTATATATTTTAAAGTTTACGACGCTTTAAATTTTCTAATGTTTTCTTTAGACAGAACTTCCTTAATGTCAACACTGATTCATGTGACGTTGAATGCGCAGATGATAATCTGTGGTTTATAATAAACCTGAGATTTTCCTTAATCCCTGTGGTAAATGTCATAATATACCTATGGAACTATAAAACTTCTCGCAAGCAAATTTTCTTACATCTTGTTAAGCTCCATTTTGTGGTTTTAAGAGGCCCTATTTTGTATGTTTTTAACATTGTGAATTACGTATAACGTGATAAAATTTTTTTTTATCGCAATAGTGCCTAAAGTTACATAGAGATTTGTATACAAACAACAAAGATAGGCTTAGACGTAATTTAATGAAGGATAATCAAACACATTTTGGAAGAGGCTTCCTTCAACAATCATTCACTTCATTTAACAAGGAAGCCATTGAATTAGAAAGGAGTATAGTAATTCACGTGTTTGATGGGCAAGGGCTCTAATTATTAAAAAAAAACTGATTAAAATTACAGTATTTTCATATTTAGATGTGGAAAAACAATTTGTGTTACGCCGTAAAAATATTTTAAAGGAAAGTAAATAAGACATGTTGTCATTTAGTTTTGCTCGTATCGCGTAATTATCTTATCAGCAAGCCCTAAATACCACTTTAAAATTTTACTACAGTACGATTGTTGGTTAAAATGTTTCACAATATATTTCTAAACTAAATACCGTAAAATACAGGAAGTACTTTTTTATACCCAAAGTAAAAAGTATAGAAAAAGTTTATGGCTTCCTTTACTATTAATATCGCCCTTCGTTGTAATGTTATTATTATAGTGTAGATGTTTAATATTCTTATTGCAATTTTATGTACCTGAACAATAATAAATTATAAAGCGTACATAAATTTATAATTATACGGCTATCCTTGAGAATGGAACAAGAGGTGTGAAGGAAAACCAGTTAGGTAAGCCGTGTGAGTTACATTAGTGTACTTACTGTATGCATCTATTAGCGTTGCAACGGATGGACCCTAGGATTTATTCCAAGGTATGCCTTGCCATTTCGTTTCGAAAACGTCCATATGGTCCCATAGATAAGAAACAAACATATTTTTATATGGACCTAAGCGCTTTCTGTCCCCCTGCTATTCTGCTACGAATGGTTTCTTTAGTCCGAAATGCGATCCGGTTAAACTCTCGATTTGGGTGTAAACTCTTTAAGCAGCTTGACAAGTAAGCCGTTAAATTAGTGTTAAGCTATAAATGTTGAAGGACGGTTCGGTTTTTGGTTTTTAAAGACGTGATATATTATGTTACAACTTGTTTACCTATTAATTACAATCGTTTTGGAACCTCAAACCGGAATACAATATTGCGTGCATACTATAGCGCAGTACCGCAATTTGCACCATGAAATTTATGCCATGAAACTGTAAAAAAGATAATAATCGCCATTTATAAACAAAACCATACCAATTTCCATCTTTGACATATTTTCCTAATATTTTTACAATTGTCGCATACAATATATTAAATTTAAATACAACTCGTCAGCTACAGCGTAAAGAATTTTCAAAGAATCGATCCGTTAAACTGTAGTTTAAAATTAAATGTTCATTCTACATTGTCTCGTTAGTTTTCAACTCGATCGACCTCCACCCGTGGGTGTTACGAAGGTCAGTTAAGCAAGAACGTCATCGTCTACCGGTCATTCGAGGCACCATTACAACAATAAGCAGTAGGCAATTTAATAAATCAAATTCATTGTGCGCTTCGTAAATACTTTACGAAAATCCTAATTTAATATCTAACAAAAGCAAACAATCATTAAAGGCAGTTATTTCAATTATTCTTTGAATTATGTTAAATAAATAATAATAAACGTAACTTAATAACGTAATTTATTACAAAAATAAATATATGTTTCGGTGTGCTGCTACACTTTTTATTATTTTTATTTAGCTAGTTTTGTTATCGTTAAAAATATGTCTTCAAAATGTGACTTTTATATCGTTATCGTAAGCGATTTAAATATCGTCATTAGTTTTACGAGGTAAAAAAATAATTATAGTGCAATTTTAATGAAGGATCGATACAAAAAACTCATTTCATATATAAGAAAAGCGGTCAAACATTATTTCCCGGGCCAAAAGACAAACCAATTTGTAATCAATATATCAATTATTGGGCGACAAATAAGTAATAGCAACAATACAATACCGATTTTATTTTTTGCATAATTTTATCATTTCTACGGTTCAGATATGGGGTATTAATCGTAAACTTAATATAAAACAATTTTACTGCGATCTTCTCATTATGCCCGTCTGTACTAAACGACAATAACTAGATATTTAAATAGACAACAGTAATTATTTGAATAGATACTAATTACGTTTTGTTTCTTAATTTTAATAAATAGAAATAAAATACCCTTGTACGGTTTTTTTTGATTACCGTTTATTTTGTACGTGGTGTACATACACCACATGGTCACAAAAATCAAAAGCTATTAAAATACGACTTAATACTATTCTGTCTTTCTTTCTACCTCGTGATTGAACTATGATTGACCTGAAAGCAAGCACTAAATTTAGCCATTAAATTTATGTAAAATTATATTATAACTAACTCTATTAGCTAAACGAATAGAGCAACTAGTGGAAAAATTAAAGAAATGTGCTTAAAGATTAAAAAAAAAATAGGACAAGTTACTGCTAGTTACATCATCTACTTTTTAGTGAAAGTCCCGTCACAATCGGACCAGACTTTCCAAAGATTAGCCGGAGCAAACAGACAGACACACAGAAAAAGTCTTATTCGTATGCACCGATTATATACAATAATGTACCGAATTAAAAACGGTTATTTTAATGTCACAAACAGACATTCTATTTTTATTTACTTGTACAGAGTACAATAATTTAAATCATTGCCTCATTTTGCCGATGCAGAAGACCTCCGTGCGCGGCTCGTTGAGGCGGGCGCGTGCTGGCGCTGCCCTGTCGCCTCCCCGCGCCGGTATGGAGCGCCTCAGGAGGTCCTTCCGCGAGTCCTTCAGGCGGCGTAAGGGCTCGCCACCAGAGTCCGCAAGGCCACACCAATGGCACGCGGACGAGGCGGCCGTTCGAGCCGGAACGTGCACTTTCCCCGTGAAATACTTGGGCTGCGTGGAGGTGTTCGAGTCGCGCGGCATGCAAGTGTGCGAGGAGGCGATCAAGGTCTTGAGGGTGAGTGATTTATGTGTGGGGATGAAATATTGCGATCGGATTGGACCGAAACCTGTAAAAGTTGTATACTAAGTTCTAATCTGATGTGGTTTTTAAAGTGTTCCGTTGTTTTCGCGTGAAAGTGTTGAAAACTTCTGCTTCGTTATATATTTTCGTGTTTATTTTTTTTGTATCCGATAGTTATGAAGTTTGGGGTCAGAAAATGATGTACAGTTAATTTGTGTCGTTCGGTAAAAGAATGTCAAAAAATTTTTAATGATATTTTTAAGAATATTTTAGACTTGGGAATTCTT
The DNA here is from genome assembly GCA_029286875.1 of Lamproptera curius. Classification (NCBI taxonomy): domain Eukaryota; kingdom Metazoa; phylum Arthropoda; class Insecta; order Lepidoptera; family Papilionidae; genus Lamproptera; species Lamproptera curius. The sequence continues at coordinate 1,689,876 of JAGSMT010000069.1, forward strand.
ATATTTTTTTAGACAAGAAGATACTCATTTATGAATGAACGTTACAAAACATTGCAGCCTCGACTATAAACCATGTAGTTAAAGCTTACAGTTCAAAGCATAGGAAGAAATTATAATTTAAAAGATTTTATCTTTATTCTTAATAAGGCTAATTTATATGCAAAGAAAATCCGTTTAAAATTAAATTTCGATGCCTTAAAGACGACCTTTATGTCTTTAAGAAACTGAACCGAGAGGTACTCATTATCGAGACTCATTGAAAAGATTATACTTGATAGGAGATATTATCTGAACGCATCTCGAGTGTCTATGGATATTGAACATTTATTCTTTGAAAGTAGCATAATGGAAAGGTCATGTGATGTCACTAGTATATAATTATATATAATTAGAAAATACTATTAATCGATATATTTTGTAAGCACATAGGTTTGCAGATCCCAAAGTTCTTGTTTACTTATACCTTAGGTTTTAATGTTGCCCATAATATTAACCTAACTTTTTACTACAATGAGACATTACTTTCTGTATGGAGAATTACGTATTTGATAATTATTTAAGTACATCCTCGTTATGTAAGTTGAAATTAAAAAAAGAATAATGTTGTCTCCTGCCTTCACTCGGCGCATAGGATGAAACACGAGTGATCATACTTTCACTTTTTCTCTACAGTAGGACTGGTTAGTCAAAGCTTCCTGCTCCATATGACGGTTATAGCGCAACTTGTTCGCAAAGTATCATGTTATATGGAAAACCTTACTTAATAAATTGTATTTACTTGATGAATTTAGATTGTATACAACGCTGCAAGGAAAAGGCTGTAGAAATGCCTATTGTGCATTAATTACAAACATTTTTATCAAGATTTATTTGTACGAAGTTTTCTATAATCTGATTGCAGTAGTTAAAAGAGTAATGTATTGCTATTATATGCAAACATTGTCAGGTTTATAGGGCACCGTAGATATTGTGTAGTCTTCTGTTCACTCAGGGGTTTATAACACTTTCGCTGATTAACGTATATCTTACATTGTATGCCTAGTCTATATATGTAAAATTTATGGACTAAATATGGTTAATAAACAGGTTTTAATAACCAATAGTCAACTTTCATGGGGTCAAGGTCATATTGTGTCCTAATTGGTAGACAGTCGCAATGATCAAATAACGCAAAATTTTTAACATATGGTGGCCGGTGTGGTCTGGATGAGAATAGCCGAAGATCGGAAGCGGTGGCATGCATTAGGGAAGGTCTATGTCCAGCATTGGACTGGCACAGGATGATTATGATGATGATGAATTAAATATTGATAATGATTACAAAGCAGATACACTTTGAACTTTAAGAACATTGTCAATTTGCCAAATACATATGTTTCATTTAACTAACGAAAGCGCCTTTCTCATTTTTTTTTGACATGCTTTGTTTATAAAAACCTCACATCTTACTTGGCCGGGGTATCGGATGACGAGTGGATATGTTTTGTGTGTTTATATCAAAGCTTACCTTCAGTTTATTTTTCTGTATATCGCTATGAAAAATGTAACTTTTTTACTAAAGTATTTCTAGACGACAATGCGGAATTCCGCTAAGTTTAATTTATTTTTTAAGATCTCAACACGTGTTTCTTATTATAAAAAACTCAACGATTCCCGTTCATACGGGACCGGATGTCAGCAAGATTAAATCAACTACCGTTTCTGCATCGTCTGAACCCTTACAAGCGAAAAAAAGGCGGATGCTGTTATTTTTGGCGGATGTTTATGGATACCCTAAAAATATAATTTCCGCTCTGATCTTGAAGAGTGAACGTTATAAGGCCCCAGTACGTATGCCACGTGGTTTAATGGTCGTGGCACTGATTTGTAAATCGGAGGTCCTGGATTCAAATTTTGCCCAAAAAAAAACAACTTTAGGTTGACTTTGTTTTCTGGTTGTTTAGAGTCATATGAGCGACTTTATCAGTACGCACGCCTTTGAACTTACTACCATTATAGCAGTATATCCTTTGGGTTATGCAGGATGGGATTGAAGATTGCCAATTCCATTAGTACATGGAAAAAAGGTTAGCAGAAAGGACTAAATCTATAGAGGGTGATATTCTGATGTGTGCATTATGGTTTGTTCACAGTATTTGTTTATAGGGAAAGCAGTGCACCGTCACTAGATTTACAACGTGCTTTTCCTTCAAAAGTGTTGTTCCTTTGTTTTGCCTACTATTCAAATTTAAAAGGCCCATTGTTCGCTTAATGACGCTTTCACCTGTTTTTAATTTTTTTTATTCTAATTGAGTGTTCGGTAAATGAGTAAATAATTCACCCCTATTACATTTTTATGTTATTTATTTTTTCTTTTGTTATTTCAGATATTAAAAAATATTTCAAGTTTTTTATTTTACATGTTACATGTAGAAAGATTTAATGACGGTGTTGATTTCAAGCTCTGCGTGTAATCAAAACAAACTTATTCTCCAGATGAAAAAAAAAGTTTTACGTAATCATAATATAAATTATAAAATTAATTAACACTATATTATAATTAAATTGAATATTAATAAACTCGTTTTAATAACCTTAACTAATTTTGTTTTAACTAAGTGAAATTTAAAACAATGCATTTTCTAAGTCGGCATACTTTACGCTAACTACACGGTCATTGTTTTGAATCGTGTGCACTTATGTAAACATTATATGAGAAATTGCTGCAAACTTTTCTAGGTTATTATTAATACGAGTATTTTTTAGTTTACTTTTAAAAAGCCTATACACATATAAACAAATAAAACGTAAGTTTATACTACTTAAAACTTTTTTTAAACATCAAATGTGTAATAAGCAAGATAAAAAAATGCCTTTATTTTATTAAATTTAATTTTAATATAGTTTACTAAATTACAGACTTGAAACAGATCCTTAGTATCGTATCGATTTTATTTCCGGATGTCATACAATTTTTTTTGGTAAGCTTTTGCAGACACAGAATTCGAGGAAAGCTACTCCTTCGAACTAGTTGAGTTTATCGATGTGTGTTGCGTTTACTATATTGCAATGATTGTTTGCACAAGCTCTAATTATAATTATATTTATGTATGCATTAATAATTTTTGTGTGTATATCAAAAAAAAAACTATGTTTTAATAAGTTATTCTTATTCAAACTTTATAGTACCCTGCAGTTTGAAATATTTTTCTCTACGTCTTGCTTTGTTATAAGCTTTGCCAAGCTTCATTGTCACTACAATTCCTCCTATCTAGATTTGATAGAGAAAATTAACTTTAAAAAAATACTCAAGAAATTTAAAGTTCGTCATATTTACCATCATAGCAGATTTAGAAACAGATAGATAGATTTCATAGTAACAAGGTATAACTAACTAACAGTACTATTGTATTCAATGTTAAAAGCTATTCGAATGAAGTACAATATGAGATAAGCAATTTAAGTAAAATTAGTAATAAACCGAATGTACACATCACATATCACATCATCAGCCTTTGTTAGTCCACTGCTGGACATAGGCCTCCCTAATACACCATATCCATTGGGTTTTGACCGTATCCACCACGCTGGTCCAATGCGGTTGGTGGGTGGACCGACTTAACATGCCTATTCGACGCATGGATCATCTTACTTTTCAGACACATTGGGTGATCAGCCCAAATTGCCCTAACCAACTAGAAACAACAATGAAAATTTGTTGCGTCCCGCAGGATTCGAACCACGACCTCCGGTTTTAAAGCACAGCCCATACCACTAGGCTCAGGCAGCTACCGAATGTACGTCGCTATTTAATTATGAAAATTATAAATATATGTCATTATTCGCTCGTAATTAATTAAACGCCATAATTCAATGTTCCATTAGGGCACTTGACCGTCCTCGTCGTCTGAATGATCACGTGTTAGAGAGTGCTTAAAGCAATGTGGGACATTCGTGGCGAAATGTTGGGAGGCCTCGTGTGAATTGTGCTTTATTTACATGAAGATAACGCTGCATTAGTGACAAAGGGAAAGTGCCTTTAAAAGCCGCAGTACGGACATTTTTGGAATTTTTTTGGTTGCGATAATGATGTGATTAGGAAAAGCTGAATGTATTCGTTTTTAGTTTTGGTACAAAGTGATCATAAATTATTTGATTCCATGTTAATTAATGTTCAAGAATTTAATTATTATTAGTATTGCTAACCACCTGTCTCTTTTTCACGTTTGGTCTATTTTTTCTCGTAATTTTCTGGTAGTATTAGTGTTGTAAAGTACCTATGTAGAAGTTGTAAAGTTTTTCTTGATAAAGAAGTCCTACACTGATTTAGATTTTATGTTTTATTCCTTGCTACCTAGCGAACCTTAATAACCTTTTTCTTTGTTAACACTTAACTAACTTAACAAAGAAAAAGGTTGTTAATAAACATTTAAATAACAAATTTAGAGTAATGTAAACTGTTTAATGAAGTTATCATATCAGAAAACAAAATATTCTGTTTTTCTTTCTTCTTGTCCTGTTTATTTTCATACCTGAACCATTTATATAGAAATGATGCAATGTAGCTTATAGCTACAAAGTAACGTGAAAGTTATATAACTGCTACTAACGTCTTATTAATGAAAAGATAATCGCTGGCGATAATGCAACTAAAATAACGCTATGCATACGCCACTTCGTTGCTGGGGTTCGCATGAATTCCATATTTTCCTTCCCTAGGTCACGTGGTATGTCCGATTCTTATTTAGCTCCTGTATACTTATTTCTAACGATAATAATATCGTTTCCAGAACTCGAGACGGCGTCCAATCCGCGCGGTGCTTCACGTAAGCGGCGACGGATTGCGCGTAGTCGAGGAGGAGACCAAGGGGCTGATAGTGGACCAGACCATTGAGAAGGTGTCCTTCTGCGCACCGGACAGGAACCACGAGCGAGGATTCAGGTGAGGGCCAAGCGATGGAGTGTCACGTGTTGAGATGAGTCGAGTTGTGTTGTGTTGAGATGTGATGAGATGTGTTGAGATGCGACGAGTTGTGTTGAGATGTCTTGAGTTGAGTTATGTTTATTTGAGTTGTGTTTATCAAAGGGGACATATATAGAGATATTTGGGGTTTGAGGGGAGATATATGGGGATTTAGATAGAGATATATTGTATTATGACCGGATGACTTGTGTTACAGATAGATTCTCGAGTGTTTAAAAAATTAAATACGAGCTTAATTAATTTAAAGGTGTTAAATAGTTCTTTTACGGTACAATGCGGAATTCCTTGTAATTAGGCGAGTTGAAAGTCATCGAAAAACAAGGCATCGAATGTATATTGTCGTATAACTAATACGTAAATTCTTAGTATATGGACTCTTTGACTGGTGTCCGGCGCGAAAATTTCACATATCTTCACACGTTATTTGACCAATATTATGAAAATAGGTTACAGTTCCATTAAGGTCAAACCTTTATTAGTTTTTTTGTAAAATTTTCGGATTTTTCTTAGCCTGGTGTTTACAAATCTGTAACATTTTTACTTTTAAAAACGTCGCCTTAAGAATGCAGTTTGCCCGCTTTGAGTTGTGGAGGTCAGATGTTAGCCGTTTGACACAAGACGGTTGTTAAGGTGTTTACTGGTTCAACTAGAAGCTGACTTGTTTATATATTTTAATGCTATTTTGTTAAGCATTGTTAATGCAATGCTAGCTTTTGAATGATAAAAAAGGACCGACCGCGAAATAAATTGCTTAAAATTTCTTTCTTTGACTTCGAATGTTCTGTGTAGATTAAAACCATAAATTAATCGATTGAAACCAAAGAAGGTGTTAAAAAATCGTTCAATCGACCTTTTTTTGTTTCACTTTTTGTTAAATAAAAAATATGATTCAAATATATTACTTATATAATGATAAAACATTTTAGATATAGTGTAAAAGAGACCTTATCGTATTTTGGTACCGGGTCAGGAAATTTATTGCTGAATTTGTATTTATTTATACCAATTAAGGTCAATTTATTATTGGCTTTATTGGATAATGCAATGCTCTTTAGTCGCTATTAATCGAGGTCGAATAGATATTGAGTAATCTACTCGTTCTAGATATTTCAATTCATAAAATGTTGTTTTGCTATCGCGAAAGTATTTCGCACCTAAATTTGTATTAAAAATTTCAATTTTGTTTGTTTTCTATATTAAACAGTAATGTAAGTCTCGTTTTAAACATAAGGATGTAAGAACTTTATACAAGCCAATAATAATGTCAATATAAAGTAATAAAACATTGCCGCAATTTACTGAGTAAGATAACTATGTATTTGATATTTTAATTATTTTCTTTGCCATAAGTATATTATGTCAAAGGAAATACAGGATGTCCAAAAATGTAACCCATAGCAACGAAACGGAAGTTACGTCAATTGTGACTCAGTTATTGACATCTTGGTGATAATCCATCAATAAGCTAGAAGTATCTCGTCTCTTCGTTCCTATAGGTTACTTTGTTTAACTGCCTCCGTAGCCTAGTGGTAGGGCGTATGCTTTAGAAACCGGACGTCATGGGTTCGAATCCTGCGGGACTCAACAAATTTTCATTGTGCAATTTGGACTGATCACTCAATTGTCTGAAAAGTAAGACGATCCATGCGTCGGATGGGCATGTCAAAAGTCGGTCCTGCGCCTTAGTCTCTCCGGTCGTGTCGGTCATCCGTCCCATCGGCCTTTGAGAGTATAAGGAACAGGAGAGCGCCTGTGTTTGCGTGTACATTTGTGCACTATAGTATCTCCGGCGCAGTTGGCGGCTCTAATATAGATCGGCCGCCGTAGTCGTAATCGACTGGAGAACATTTATATTTATTTACATTAATACTTCTTGTACTCATGCATTGTAATGATGATGTTTAATCGATTCCATAGAGAGTTTAGCATTTGGTATGCTTTGTTGGACGTAAATCGGGTAAAAGGGTAACAAAAGCCTGTGTTATACTCGTATAATTTTGCAAGCGCGTGCGTCCCGTATTCTCGAAGCTTCCATCCTCTTTTCATAAAGTCTCTCGTCAACGCGTTTGTTGTTGAAGTAAATTTCGCGGTATCGTTCTATTATTAAGAAGGTGGTTTGTTTACGTTGCGCAACACGATCAGGCGGTGTTGTGTTCGCACGGGTCGACCGCGGGCGGAAGCCGGCCAAGGGCACGGTTTGCGGTGGAGATGGCACGTGGAATGGGCTTCGTGCTTTTTGTTGCACGGATTGTGTTATTTGTGACGCGTCGGTGTTCAATTAATTTTTAATTTAAAGATTAAAAAAATTGATGAAATTTTTAAAATTAAAGTAAAAATAATGAAGCGGATGGTTAAACTTTACCTCCATCGTTACTCTTATTTTAGAACGATTGCTTTAAGATTCGGAATTGTTTTTTGTATACCGTTTTGTTAAACTTTGACGGATGTTAATGTGTTAGGCTTATATTAATAGATAAATACTTGCGTAGGTAGCAAATACTGTTACAATAGTTGAAAGAAAGAAGCAAGAAAAATTTTTATTTGGTACCTAACCAAAAGTTTATAAAATGTTCGTAACAAGATAATAAACATGTAGTTCGCAGTATGTATAAAGTTTACCAATTTATATAAAAGTAATGTTATTTTAATACTTGAATCTACTATCATAATGATTTATAACAGATCTGAAAGTATGTTTAAATCAAATGAAGGAGTAATCGGATTCACAACTTTTAGTAGAATGATTGCGCGATACTCATTGCATATTGGATTTACTTGGCTCTGATCCAAAAACTCAACGTAAAAACTATCCATTACATCAACTCATAATAGTAGCTTTTTGAACCGAAAACATGTTGCGAAATATTAAGTAATCTAGTGATTGGTCTGTTTAGATAATATTATAAGACATATTTATCTAGAAAAAAAACTTGTTTGCCTGTAAAATCGGCATACGGGGGAAAGTTATACGTGACAACGTCTTTTAGTGCTAGAATTATTGTAGTGTGCATATTCATTCGTATAGTAGAAAAAAAAAGAATCAAATAATAATAACTATTAAAAATATTCGAATAACAAATTCGACGCTCGAGTGTAAGGGAGACGCAAGACATGAACCAGTAAGCACGCCCCTCTTTCTCTTTATTTCTCTTAAGCAGGCCAACTGCGCACGAGGAAGAGTGACGCGTGCCTCTTACTTTCTCCTATGGCTTCTTATGGAGAGCGTTACGTGAGCGGCGCTGTGACACAGTTTTCGAGAGTGTCACCCTATCTTGAACTAATTTGTAAGACGTTGTCACGTCAAAATTTAAATTTTTTGAACATGTATTCGCCGGATGCAATAAAGTTGTGACTCACAAATTAAAGCTTGGGTTTATGTTATTCGAACAAATAAAGAACCTAGCCGCAACCCCAAAAACGAATAAAGAACCCAGGACTTTTTCAGTTGATATATATCATATGGTCAAAGTATAATGAATTACACGACTTTGTCTGAAACATATTCATCGACTTAACACAAATTTATTGATAATAAGTGCTGATGCTCATAAATTAACATTGTTTATATAGTTTGCAATAAATACGTTCATATCTTTCTTCCGCTCTCGTAACAGGCTGATACTATTATATGCGTTTTGTTTTTTCTTTCTAATAAATTGCAGTAAATTTCACCATTGACCGGGTGTGCCACAACGTCTTGCGTCATTTTTAAACTGTTTACAACATAACACTGGCCGTTTTTAAGGCTAACAGCATCACAATTATAAAAATGTTTTACAAGTTACAAGCAAATTTTATTTAATAATGTACTTATTAAATAAAATTTGCTATTATGATTCGAACACATTCCAGCGGCCGCTGGATAGATGGCAATAAAATCCGTAAAAAGTAACTTTATTTAATAATAGTATAGTATTCTCGTAAACAAAAGAAATATTTATTATAAAAGTAATTAAAAAACGGTTTGTCAATTTCACTATTGCTCGGTCTAATGCAGCTACATCTCGCGTCATTTGATAACTGTTTATAGCATACCACTGGCCGTTTCTATCGCTTGCTCCATCATAATTACGAATGATCGGCAAAAAGACATTCGTTTATAGTCACCATAACCCCAACCATTGCTCGCTCCCTTTCAGCTACATCTGCCGCGATGGGACGACGCGTCGATGGATGTGCCACGGCTTCCTCGCGTCGCGCGACAGCGGCGAGCGCCTGTCGCACGCGGTGGGCTGCGCGTTCGCCGCCTGCCTGGAGCGCAAGCAGCGCAGGGACAAGGAGTGCGCGGTCTCCATGAGCATCGACGCCGCCAGCCACGCCTTCACGCGCCAGGGCTCCTTCCGCAAATCTGGTGAGCATTGTGTAATTATTCCCCTGACGAATGAGAAAGGGATTGAAATTTGAACGAACACGATTGGTGCCAAGAAGTCCGCCACTCGTTTTGCTGACGTATGCGCGACGATTGACCAAGTTTGTTTCTGTCGTCATTGGTGATTGACATTACGCGATCTTTTGTTTGTTTCTGGTATAGAAGATGATGTATTCGCTAATACATGAGTAAGATAAGACGATACTCTATAATAAAAATTTCTACAATCATACTTGTCATAGATTTTTAGACATTTTATTTTCTCGACTTAGCGATTGTTAATATAAAAAAGTTTCAATCGTACTTGCGTTAACTCACTTGCTGTGCAAATTGGAACGATATTGAAACTTTCCTTTTTAATTTAATTTTTCTAGACCTATACATATCATCAAATATATTGAAATCATTGGCTCATCCAGGGTATATACTAAATGAAGAATTCTCTCAACCTTTCAGGCATAACCCGCCGTGCGTCTGAAGCGGACACGCCATCCATAACCTCCGGCGTGGTGGGCAGCGTGGGTGGGGGCGTGGTGGGGGGCGCCGGTGGCGGAGTGGTGGCGGTGGGGGGCGCGGGGAGGCCCCACAACCCGTTCGCCGTGAGAGGCCACACGCCGCGCCGCACTTGCTGGAGCGCCAGGGCTCCTTCCGCGGGTTCGCACATTTGAACAACAGGTGAGGTCCACCGACATTTCTCACGGTAGCAGTATAATTTTGTTTACAATTTATTTATCGCTAACGCCTAACTTAAGAGTCGTGGTAAGAATATTGCTGTAAACTACGTGATATGATTGTAAGATAAGATGCCAATTGCTTTGTTAATAATTTGACAGAAAACTTTTAAAAAGTTGTTCAGAAGAAGTAAACGGCTATGAGAGTTAGACAAAAAATCTAATGACATTCCATCAATTCTCTTCCAGTTCGCCGTTCAAGCGTCAAATGTCGCTGCGCATCAGCGAGCTGCCCTCCAACCTGGAGAGGCAGCGGCTGGGGCTGGGGCTGGGATCGCCGCCCGCCGCGCTGCCCGCGCCACCCACCTCAGCGGCGCCACCGCTGCCACCGCCCAAACCGGACGTCGCGCCTTTGGAGGTTAGTACTTAAAAATATGATATATAATAAATAGTAGCTTATACCATACCTAAACAAACCAGGGCCCGAATAGATTTGATGTTGATGGAAACAATGTAACTCATAGTAAAACTGTGAAGTAGTGAACTGGGTGTACCAGTATTGCTTGTTGAATCTTTATAGTAAAAAATGTCTTTTTTAAACCATTAATGTTCGGGAAGTGTACTGTCCAAGTGTCGACTGTCAGTTAAGTATAAAAGTTTTACATTAATATTAAAAACTTTGATTTATTCCATTTCAGTCATTTAACTATTACTACGATCTATTCGTGCGCACTCCATAACCTATGAATGTTACCAAATAACAACAAGCACCCATCACCTGCGCAGGAGAAACTGGAGGAGCTGTCGCCGGGCGCGGACCCGGTGGCCGCGATGTGCCAGCAGCTGTCGCTGGAGCTGCGCGCGCTGGCCGAGGAGCCGGTGGCGGCGCGCGGGTTGCCGCACCCCGACGCCTGGCTGGGCCGCGTGGCGAGGGCCACCCCGCCCGCCGACTGCGCCGTGCGCCCTGCCTCCACCAACCCCTTCCTCGCGCCGGCCCAGCTCTAAGATCGCCCTATGAAACTATCGCGAAAAGATCTGTCGACTCACGAGATCGACCCGTGAACCAATTGTTGGATCGATCTCTCGAGCGATCGTACTATCGACCTGTCGACCGATCGCTCCGTTGAATTGTCATCTATATTCGTCTGATGGACCCGTCAACATATCTTTTGTTCGACTTGTCAACTGAACGATCTACCAATCAGCCGCTTAATCGCCCCGTCAACCAATCGTTTATCAACCGATCGTTTAATCGATAAATCTATTTGCTAGATCATTTCATGATCGAATCTCTTGTTTTTACCGCGGTTGACAAGGCTGCTCTGTGCAACAACCTATGCAGAAACAAACAAGTGTACTAACAGCAGAAGTTTGCTTAGCCTCATATCAAAACCGATCATAAGACGGTTATAATATTTGATATTATTGGAGTTCAATATTTTCATAATCCCTGGAATACTGCAATTATGATATGACTAATGAGTATGTCTTTTTGCTGTACTTTGTAACCTCAAAAACCTATAAACGAAACTATTTAAGAGTATAGCACTTACGGAATTATATCTAGTTTTTACAGCGGCAGCCTGTCGCTTGAGCGTAATTTCCCTGTAATGGATGCAGTGCAATATAAATATTATAAACAAGGCAAATTGTTAAATTATCATGACTAAGCGCGTGATTAAGTATCAAAACTTGAATAGTACAGTTGGTATTGTACTTATAACAACTCAATTCATTTATAAAACCTGTTAAGCCGTTATGCTTCGATGACAACTACTAATGTCGTAAATATTAAGCGATTTCGGTAGAAGCCATAATGGGATGAATTGCAGATCTCTGGAAATCAACAGTACCTACATTCGTATGGATAACCATCATGCATACAATTTTAGGTACTGCTGGTTGGTTGGTTACTTAGCAACAGTACAAATTATGTAGTGCCAAGTCAATTTAGCCGATTTCTTTTTCGATTTCCGTAAGTAAGAAACACTCGAGCCAGTGACTTATTTGAGTATTAAAATTGAAAGCACAGAATTTCGTCAACGCGAAATTTTAAGTGAGTATTTATAATTCGGAAACTAAGAACATTATTTGTAGTTTGCCACAAACAAACTGAATGCTTGCATTCAGTTTGGCGAATCTTGACTACGTTTTGTTACATGCGTTGTTATAATTTTGATGACATATTGCGTAATGTCGTAGACATCATGAAAGATTTTTATATTGTTCTCTATTTTATTTGGTTTTAATATATTTCACTGACTCTTAAAAAGTTTAGAAAAGGACTTTTGTCTTTATCTTTCATAACAATTAAATGAACATTATTTTTTAACGTACGAACACTGTTGCAGTGTGAATGATCGATATTTTAGAAACAGCGATTCCGCCGCTAATCTATAATTATCGAATCCTTGACATGACGGGAGGTGAAGGATTAAAACTATATTCCTCTTTATGTAACTTAATAAGATCTATATTTACTTAATAGGACGAGGGATCGTTTATTTTAGTAGATGTTGTACTTAATTCATTCGTCAAAACGTAAATGCACTGCTTTTGCGATGCACATAGTGTTCTCTGTATATGATACGTAAGTTAAGACTAACTCCATGCTATATTCGTCCATGGACAGTATTAGGTAAGGCCGCGCGCGTCGTTTCAACCACGGTGTGTTACGAACGAACAAACAATGCAGTATTGAAATGAACGAAACAGACAACATGTATAATAGGGTTTTTTGGATATGCTTTTATAATTTTTTGTATATAATTGTAAATGTGTAGGATATTTTTGACTTTACACTGTGAATCTGTTTTGTTTTATTTTCTTTATTATGAATATTTTTTTATTACGACTTCATTCATTTATAAGCTGGTATTTAGGGATTTTGTAATAGTATAACTTTTTTGTTTTACGAAACCGATATTTGAAATAATAATAGTAAATGTCGTTATTCTTCAATGACTTGTTTCTTGTTCTCAGCGTTTTTCAACTCTTCAAATTATTGGCATTGGCTTCTACTTTGCACATGTTTTTTAATTTTAAAACTGATTCTTGATTCTGTTTTTTAAAAATTGGTTAAAAATGCAACCTCGCTTATACACAAATATATACACTATATTTGACTGTTAAATTAATTATTTTTACATCCACTTCAGTTTAAATACAAAATTAAAGGAGTAATTGAGAATCGGATATGTAAACAAATTATGTACTACATTTCAACAGAATATTGTTGAAATAACATTAAATGTAATAAGCACAATGTTTGTTATTTTTCTACATTCCATACTACCAATGTTGAATAAATATTGTTGATAACCAACATAACTATTTTTCGCACCTGTACTTACAATATAAAATTGTACTTAATATAATTTCTTTACATAAGGACTTTTCTGACAGATAGTGTTTATACATTTTACAAAAATCTACTAAAGGTCTTAAGTAAAAAAGATGTTCTCCACCTTTATCAAGAAACTATTTTGTGTACTTGTTAAAGTTAAATAAAATTTATTAACTATTAAATATGAAGAAAGCTTATGTAAGCAGCGTTTTATCTATATAAACTGTTAATGGCACACAAATATGAAGCACTAAATGTAACTTTCTAAATTGTTTAAAATGGCAGTACATAAATATTTAGGAGCTAAGACATGTCTTTAATTACTTAGTTTGTTAAATATATTTACTCCTTGTATTTTCCCCCAGTTTCGGAATTATATATTGGACATATTGTACTTAATATAACAGATTCATATGAAATCAAAATTTGTTGGTAGGTGTTATTTTGTATATTCTACTTTGAGTTTGTTATTATCTAAATTAAATCAAAGCATGTATATATCAGGGCATATATGTAGATATTTTAGATAACAAGAGTTCAAATATTACCGAGAATAATAAATATTATGTTTAGTTGAAATTAATGTGTTTAATTTTTTTTATAGGCACACCTAGAATACCGGTTGAATCAGTAGTAAGGAAAAACCTAGGTAAAAATACTTCAAATAATATTTTGATTGAACATTCTTCTCAAACTCATCAGTAAAATGGAAAATAAACTTTGTTTCAGTTGACTACTTCACCTGAGTGGCAACTACGTAAACAATAGAGATCCCCAAGAAAATTGCCTGTATTTTACTTTAATCCATAGTTTAAGAACTACATTTTCTGCTTTAGTATGCCTCAATTAATAGGCGGTGTATATTTAATTTCTGTTTCTCCTTACGTCTTTTCGTAATAACAGTATTGAACAGGAGGGTTTGACATAATTTTGTACTCTACTACATTAGGCTAATTGATTCGGTGGAAGTGACCTAATAATAAACACTAACAGGACCGACATTTTACGATGGATCCCGACGTTTAGATTTATTTAACAGGTTAGAAAATACCCACCTATATTGACCTTATCACAGGGGAAAATAACAACAAACGATGCTACACGCAGCACTCTATACCGTAAGACCGTCTTTAAAAATTTGAATTCTTTTGCCCTAGAAAAAAATCTTCCAGAACTTTTAACAATTCTTTTGTTGTTAGGTTGGCTGAATTTATTTTATAATTAAATAAAACAAACATTATTACGCTGCTCCAATTTTATTGATTATTTATACACGAATATATCAATCAACTGCATAAACTTCAGTGCCTACATACTACCTAAACAACGTATATATTGTCTTTAAATTATCTTCTATACAGTTCCGGTGACTAAGAACATCCACTTACGCTTAAAGAAAACACATATTTCTACGATACATGAACATCTTAACAAAGCTGCATTAGAACATTTAAAACTAGCACTTAATAATTTATTCTGCAAATTCAGAGCTTATTTTACGTATACATATAAGAAGACTGTGTGAGTGACATTCAATACCAGCAATACAAACATAATTCAATTAACTGTGTAAAAATAGTTAGTAAAAAAAAGTAATAAAAGTTATAAATAATTAATAATCATATTGTATAAGCATTACAAAACAATAAACAATAGTCCAAAAAAATATAAATCTTACAATGTAAAATTGTTGAATTTTAATCAATGATTTAATCAAGAAAAATCAAAGGTACTACTTGTTTTAATATGATTCTGTTTATAAATACTCATTGGGAAACAGCTTAGACTAGGAATGTCAGCTAAAATGCATAAATAGGTGCCAATTTACATAAATAAATAAATAATTTATTCTTTTATCCTTGATACATTAACTAACAGCTTGATGCGAGGAATTATTAAATAAGCGATGACTAGTTTAAACTTTAAATAGTTCATATTGTTATAATACACCTTCATATAAATATAATCAGATTATTAAATAAAATCAGCAAACGAAATTTATTAAACAAGATTATGAAATATCACATTTTTCACTAAGGTTGTCCAACAAAATTTAATCCTTCACACATGCCATGCCTTTGTTTAATAAATCAATAAAACATTTAAATCCATAAAAGCATTAACTATTCTAAAATTATGATGCAATGAGATCTAAGCAAATATATTATGTTTATCATTATTTCTTATATTATTAATACTGATTAAGAATAAATTACATTGTAATAAAAAAAACATTTTCAAAATATACAAAAAAGTATTTGATAGCTGTAAATCATTTAGCAAAATTGTTAATGATATTAATTTAATAAATTATTATTAGCAACAGTAATAATAAGCTTATGCACTTAAAAATGTTCGATAACTTCGATGCTACGTAACTACATAACTCATTATTAGGAATACATAATATTAAAGGCTTTTTTGTGACTACCAAAAATTTCTAACTTTTCTCATATACTTTACATTAATTAAAATCCAATTATATACTAAACAAATAGGATGCTATTTCATCGGGAATATTACAACATTTACAATTTCACATACAAGTCATAGATTTAACTAAATTAAAACACATACACTACAACATTGCAAACATTAGTCAAGAAAAACTAACATTAAAATAGGGAACTTCAATAAAAGTTCTACATTAAAACTACCAATAACATTTTAACCGTTGAATGTCTTTTAGTATTTTAAATGTATTAAGATATTTAGTAATTTTCATTTGTTATATATAAAGTAACTGACAGCTTGTGTCACAACTGTAAGAAACATACCGTATGCGAAAAAAGATTTGAGATTGTTGTAAAAGCCATTGCATTAAAGCATGGCGTTTTTTTTCGCTTTTGTTAAAATATTATCAATCCTATTACACTTAGTTATAGTTAAGCATCAATTTGTTTAACACAGTACATAACAAATATTCAAAGTGTTTCATTTATAAGTTATGTATCCAATATGAGGCAACATATTACTAAAATATCATTTTGGTTACTGTTTCAAACATGCATTAAAAGTACACATATTTATACACAAATAAATAATCTGTTAGTAGATTGCTTTCTTTGTACAGATATAATTAAAAAAATCAATAGATATATAAAAACAGAACACTGTTTAAAAGTTACATACTACATACCAATCTCCCCAAATTAAATTCTACGTTAGAAACATATAAGATACTGTTGACTGAAAAATTTGTATGACATTTAATTTTACATCAATAAAAGACATATTTGCTCCATAAGATATCAGTTGCGTCAGAAGCATACTATCTTAGTCTTTGTATGTAATTTATGACCTATTAATATAATATATAGTAGTAAAAATGCTATTTTTTACCCTCCACTCTACATAGGGTTACTACACCAATTGCATATTAATGTATCTTGTTAGAAAACAGATTATAACATTATATTTGTCCTGTGAACAGAATTCATTGAACATTTGCTCATTTTCTATAGTTGAAACATACTTAAAGCGATACTGTCAGTTTCATATGCTTTATGTAGCACTACATTAAGTATGAGTAAATAGAAGCATTCCAAAGTTACATAACATATGGAATGGACCCCTGTCTGCTACAAAGAGTCGAGTACTGTTGCACAAGGCTGAGTGAAACTGGTTACACTAACAATGTTTTTATTGCTATAAACTCTCATTAGGTTAGGTTAACAGCGCTTACTAACATTATTTACATATGAGCCAAAGAAATAATCGACTTGGAGTAAACAATGTAACCCTAAGCAATAAAAGCTTAGCAAATTTTTTTTATTGTTTATATGACAAAATGTTTCTTTTATGTGCCAAATAAATGTTTCTTTCTTTTTCCAAAATAACAACATACATCAAGGATTCTCTTAAATGAATTGACATCAAGGTGCCAATCACAGAACGACAACCATCTAATGCCAATGCCATACATTCAAAGCTACTTCATTGCTATGGGTTACATTGTTCACATCAATTCTATTACTTTCTTAGCTTATGTATAGTAATAGGATCTTAACCTATATAGAACAACATAGAAACATAGAGTGCTACATGAGTCAGCACTACTAATACTGGGCCAATAACAAGATATTACATTCCAGATTTATTATTACATATATTAGAGGCAAGTGGTAGGTTGTCTACATAGCTTAGCGGCCTGTCGCCTATGCGCTCCGAGTGTAGGTTGTCATGGCAACGCTGGGCATACAACACATATTACAGGCAAGTGACACTTTATCTATATATCTGTATATCCTTGCCTATTCGCGCTTCGAGAGTACGTTGTCATGGCAACGCTAGAACACCCTCACTGATTTTATATATTATTTGCATAGTTTCGAGTACTTTGGGATTGGTTACCTGTAGGTTGTAATACCGAGCTATGTATAGCTCCGTGGACTATCGCCTATTCGCGTTTAGAGTGTATGTTGTCATGGCAACGCTGGCAGACCCGCACCGGGCGGAGGGCGCGCAGCCGTCGCACGGGCGCCTCGTAACGGGAACAACGGCCGCAGAACACGGCGCCGCACTCGCGGCAGTGGTGGCGACGCTCGAGTGCAGTGAAACGGACCTGTGGAGTGGATAAATATTTTTTTAATCATGTTCGCGCGCATTTCTATGTCGCCTAACACAGCCGCAAATTGGTTGCGCAATAATCTTCCTTCCCTTTCTTACTATACCGCTCCTTTCACCTCCACTCCTTTTTTCCTTTAATTTTTCCTCACTTTGAGAAGAAAGCGGATAAAAGGAAAATACTCCGTGAAGCGGTCGGCGGCCAGCGCCGCCGCAGTCGGACATGGACAGTCGGCCTTCGGGAGTTCCTACGCAGCGCATCATATTTAAAAGTCACGCGACGCGAATGGCCAACGCTCCGTTCTTATAGTTTTACGTTTCCCGCGAACCCCGACCGCATCACCGAAGACGCCTGCAGCTGTGCCGCTATCGGACGAGGTATTTATCCTACTTTTATCGCATTTCCAATCTGGCTTCAAACCACGATGTCGGAGCCGGATTACGCACATGGTCCATCAATCCGCATCTTCGCTTCTGGTCCTTAAATAGGGTTCTACCATATCGCCTTCACTCGAAGCTAGTTGGTCCAATCAGAATTGGCTGACGAAACTTGAGTGACCACGCGCCCGCGCAGCCACAGTCAATTTCTTTTAATGATATGAAGGTGCTGTCTTGTTTATCGATGACCATAACGCCACAAGGTATTAAAAATAGATCTAGCTAGAAAACTAGCTCAAAAGTCTTCGTTCTTATAAGATGTGAAATGTTATATAAAGCATAGGATACTTATATACACACAAATGCACTGAATATCGCTAACTGAAATATTCTTTATATTTTATTTAATATTATCCTAATGATGGTGAAATATAGATCCAAATGAGGCGCTGACGATGTGTGTATGATTTGAATACTTTATGTTATTATTTTCTTTATTCACCTGGCACTGTGTGCAAAAGGGGGCGGTGTCGTCGCGAATCCAATGATCGGCCGGCCCGCCCTTCGCACCAGACGAGCTCGACATATCTGGCGCCGACCAACGGAAAATCTGAATGATAATTTATCGAGTTAATATTTCAATGGGCGCTGCTATTATTTTCTAGGAATAAAAGATGTAAATATATATATGACTTATGTATACTATGAATATAATATATATCAACATCTAACTATAAATTGATATTTACCGATAGGGTACTTAAGTCCAGTCTGTAGGTAAGGCAATTTCTTTTTCCGTTGGGCGATCAATAAAATACCATCACAGTGTCCATTTCTGCCGCAAAGCAGTATTATAGAAAAACTGTTATACTATCAACCGTAGATCTTTTAAAGCTACATTAACCAATATTAAAATTATACGCCTAAACGACACGAAGTCATTAAATTGCTTTTTCTCACTACACTAATAGCTAAGGCACATTAAAATCGCTTAGCTCTCTTTTCTTATAGCAATCAAAGGATAAGTTGTGGTACTAACCCGTCCTCTGGCATCGCCCACGGCCAGCCCCCTGCCGCTCTTGGCGGCCGCGACAGCGGTGACTGCGGCGGGGCACGCGTTGTCGCGCCTCTCGTACGCGGTGTGCATCGTCAGCTTGCCGCGCTGCACTAGGCGGCGGCGCCACGTCACGTTGATCTCTGTGCAATGTTTATTTCACATTATTTTGTCTCTAAAGTCGATACAAATGTTATAAAATAAAACATTTCTGTGATGAATAACGAAAAAAATATTCAATACGGATCATGGGGAAGCTACTACTGGCTCGATGACCTGAGAAAGCGAGTGTGAAATTTCTACATGATACAAATAAAGCACTTAATCGGTAAGGTAGCTGAGAAGGTCAAAAATTCGTAATGCTTATAGGAATTATAGTTACTGGACTTTATATGCGTCATAAACGCGCAAATACAGAAGTAAGGGAAGAAAGATATATAATGCGAAGCCTAATTGAGTGCCATTATTCTTTACCCAACCAAGTAACTAAGTATTATAACTCGTATTGTTTAAACATCGCTTGGAGATTGAACATGGCCATGTTTCACTAATAACAATCCATTATTGAATAAAATGACTTTTATGGATTTTATCGAGTTTATTTTATATATTTGAATTCCCGACGTTTCGAACACTTTCCAGCGGCCGTGGTCACGGGGTAGACTCAAATAAGACAATCCATTGTCTTATCGCGATATTAGTTATCATTAGACTTCGTTTGCTTCAATTCTCTCTCCAATCTAGCTTTATTGTTAGATATCATTCACATACATCTATTAGCTGACACATACCGGAATCGCTGTCGACTTGCGTGGCCGGCTTGTCGTTGGCGGCGGGGGGCGCAGGCGACGAGGGGGCCGAGAGCATCACGAACGAATCGCTCAGGCTCGTGTCCGACTTGCTCGCGCGCAGACCGGACTCCCCCTCGCCCGTGCCCGTCTCCAGTGAACCGGACTCGCTTGAATCGCCGATACTACCGCCACCTATAAAAAATAAGGTAATTTCAAAAGCTACTACACCAGCTACTTACAGTATCGTATTTAACTACTTTACAATTACGGGACGGAGTGATTATCAATTCCGTGACCGTCAACGCTACATATGGTGTAAAGTTTGGGTATAATTTTAAAATTATTGTACAATAATCTAAACGGATGCAATCATCATCAGCCTTTGTTAGTCCACGGCTGGACATAGCCTCCTCCTTCCCCAAAAGCACGTCTCCTCCATTATGGGGTTTTGGACCGTATTCCATCTATCCGCGCTCTGCCAATGCGGGTTGGTCGACTTTTACATGCCCATCCGACGCGTGAATCATCTTACTTTTCAAACAATTGGGTGATCGGCCCAGATTGCCGTAACCAAGTAGGAAACAACAATGAAACTTTGTCGATCTCCGCTGGATTCGAACCCACGATCTCCAGTTTCTAAAGCACACGCCCTTACCACTAGGCTACGAAAGCAGTTAAGGTATCAATCCATATCGGAGTAAGTAATCTTGACTTTAGTAAACAAAATCGGTATCAAACTTTAATGAAACAAAGCCGTATATTAGTTAAAATTTTCATTACAATTGACATTTGATGTAAAACGACGCAATCAATGCACACGTTCTGAAACCATTCGAGTTTGATGTTAGGCTCTTTTTATATAAATTTAAGTATGTATCGGTACCGTTAAACATAACAAATCAAAAAATAAAACTATAAGCTTTCGGTGTGAATTCAATACGTTGTTTTCGGCTCTGGTACCTACAATGGTGTGTCATATGATTACATTAACAATGGACTTTTTTATCATAAATTACGTTTTATTTGCATTATTAAAATCGCTCAAAAGGCATGACAAACATATTTTAATACGTTATGTTCAATTAAAACTTGAGGGGGAAGGAGGTTAATAGGAACTCAATCGGAGCAAAACTCATAAAGATATAGCTTTGGAAGTAGGCGTGTTTCGAACGACTACCTGAGCTGTAACGCACAGCGGAAGTTAGCTATTTCTTTATTTCTTTTGTTATTGTATCGCAAAATGCCGAGAAAAGTTTCAAGAGAGTGTAGAAAGGAGACTGCTAAAAAGTTGTATCAAGCTAAAAAAAATACTTCCTCCGCATAAACGAAGAAACGATGACGATATTGAGGCAAGGAGTACGTCAACGAAAAAAATCAGACTAAGTTTTAGCCAAACAGTTGCTGAAGATACAAATAAGCATTTCAGAATCATTGATTTTCTGTTAGTTTTTCAACAATCTCTACGTTAGTGAAGTGTGTTCAAACGATCGTTCTCAATTGTTTTACAGTATTTCTACATAATTTATAAGGTAACCCTGTTGAGATTATTTCGTTTTTGATTTTATTTTTTTATAATTAACAACAACAGTCATGAATTTAGGCCAAAATCAGTATTTTCACTTTCAAGTCTTGTAACATAGGGACATAAAATTAAAGGGAAAGCTTTGGTTATTTCATTTCAGATGATCCAGTGCTGAGGTATGACGTGCACCGCAAAATGTATTTTTTCTGAGGCGCCTGCGAAGAATTGCTGCCATTCGGTCAATTTTCAATATTTTTCAACCAATATTTCACAGAATATAGTTCAATTACTACTCTTTAATGTATAATAATCAGAAACAAATTTACTTTCGCCGTACGCCCAAAAATAAATCTGTAAAAACCTGTTTTTTTCTGCCTTCAAAACCCTAACCAAAAGTATAAACACGACGTATACAGTTTATATAAATTGGCCATTTTATTAAAGATGTCACGAATATTCAGCTACTATTCGGTATTCGGCCACTTTTGGAATAGCATTTATTATTGGGTCGAATACCCAAAAAAGTGGACAATATTATGAAAATATACACAATAAAGTATTAAATTTTAGTTAAATGATTATATGGGTTCATTGGCAAACAACAATACTTCATTAAGTAAAATTCAGTGGTTCCCATAAACTCGTCATATATGTTATAACCAAAACGAAATTTATAACGTTCACAAATGTATAGCGGTGGTTTGTGGTGAATCGCCGCCATTTAAAATGCCGAATTTTTGCACAGTTGAGAGATTGGGTATGATTATAAAATTCTTTCATCTTTTAATTCTTTCTTTCATCTAGCCATTTTCCTATGTCGTCATGGGGTCGGCTTCTAATCCATCGAGATTCACCTGAATATTACAGAGTACTGAATACGCAGTGCAGTTAATTAATAACAAATAAAAAAATACATACTTTTACGATACAACAGATTCCCCTTAGACTTGCGTCGCAGAACAACATTTCCCTGTTTCTGCAGTTTGCTCCTATGCGTCATGTCCTTCAGGTCGTCATCATTAACAGCATTATCAATACACTCCTTCGAGTCCTCGGCAGATTCCTCCCTTTCCGCCAAGTGCTTCGGAGAGCGAGGGGCTTCGTTATCGCTGCAAGTGTCCTTTTCTTCGTGCCTTCGAGCAGACTCCTTTGCGCTGGTCGTCTCGCACGCGTCCGATAGCGAACTCTCTGATCCGGATTTGGTCAAATTGCCTGCGAGAAATCGATATTGTTTCATATTTATTTATATATATTACAAATAAATATATCTTAGTAAGTGAAAATATAGATTCTTTTTAGTTTAAAGTCGTTGCGAGATTTCTATTATTTGCTTTGAGTAAGTTTGAGTTATTAAAAAAATACAAAGCTGTTATAAGATTTATATCTTGTATTCGTTTACGTCTAAATTTAGTATATAATACACAAAAACTAATAAATAATAAAATACTGTTTTAAAAAAATAAATGTTATGTATACTAAGTAGATAGATACAATCTTATATGTAGAGAAACTTAGTTCCCTTCAATGTTCGAATAGCTATATTTCTCATATCATCTAGACAATATATAAATAAATCCTTAAGCAAATATTTATTTATTTTAGTTACTGTATCACTTCAACGACGTGATCTATTTCAACAAAATAACGGCATACATTTAAAGCTCTAAATACAGAATCAATTCCTTAATTAAATCAATATAATTTAAGGTCAATTGCTAAACAGACCCGCCTCCGTGGCGTAGGGCGGTATTGGCCCCTGCTTTATAAACCGCAGGATTTGTCTGAAAAGTAAGATTCATGCGTCAGATGGGCATGTAAAAAGTCGGTTCACCCACCAACCCGCATTGGACCAGCGTGGTGGGATACGGTCCATAAACCCCCTAATGGAGTAGGCGTGCGTAAGAGGAAGGCCTATGTCCAGCAGTGACAAACACAGGCTGATGATGATGTTACACAGAAAATTTTGCAATTAGCATTTCTAAATTTTCTAATACCATTTAAGGTCAATTATTACCTTCAGTTTCTTGGGATAGGCTCATCTGCTTGACTAGTTCTTCAACTCGTTTAATCGCCGCTTCCCTCTCGCTGGTCTCTATTGCGTCGGTTTTAGTCTCACCGTCGGATTTGGTCTCACTCTCTAAAGTGACTTCGCTCTCTTGCTTTTGCAACTCCTCCTGTTTGTCCTCCCCACCTTCCTCTATAGAGCTGGATATGGCGTCTATGCCCATTTCGGGACTTCGTGATTCCTCGTGTTTCGGTGTCTCGGCCACGTAGTCGATCGACCACATCTGTGTGACCAAATATTATGGTTATAAATTGTTATGTTATTAATATATCGCATAAAATACTTTCATATGATATTCGAAAATTGGAGATTTTAATGGTTATAAAATGCCTACAATTTACTGTAAGGTTTGTTGTTGATAGCTTAGTTAATAAAAGAGTTCCATTAATATCCTAAGTGATTAGTTACATCATATTTTTATATATTAATGATAATAATAATAAAAAAGATAATGTCACTGAAAATAAGTATGTATGATGTTGTCTCTAGAAGATACGATAAATAACATCTCGATGACAATTAACTAATAAGAACACTTCAAGAAAGACTCGACACTGCTCATATTGGTTGCAATATTGCGGATATAATATAGGTAAATATTATGTCCGTCTGTATGGAATAAGTTTATTCCCTTATCCTAAAAGGTATATGCAATCGTACCCTGACAACTCCATCGCTGGAGCCAGTGATGATCACGTTGAGCGGGTCCCACTCCCTGGTCTGGCTGAAGGCCACGCAGAGCAGCTGCTGCGCCCTCTCGCGGCCGCTGCCGCTGTCCGCGGCGCCCAACAGCTCGCCGTTTATCGACCACGCGTACAGCCAGCTGCCACTGCAGCTCGCGATGTCGCCCTGATGAACATAAATTTACATTAAAGTCATATACATATACGATATAGAGTTCGAAAGATATACTATAGATTTGTCATTTAAAACTAAAAACTGGTAGAAGAGCGGCCTGGAAGTTAGAAAGGTTTACGTTATATTTGTAATTTAATAATAAATACTTTTAGCAGTGCCACACAAAACAGTCTCAAGACAAAGACAACCATGTCTATGTTCTCCCCGTTATCACACAAATGTTAGACAAAAAATGAGTAGGAGGAGTATGAGTTTGATATATTTAACAGAATAGTTACTGTTGTAATAAACAACTTAATTAAACTTTGGTTTGACTCAATACTGCCACTATCTCTTTCACCATCTGCATTAATAAACAATGTTATAATTAGAGTCCGACTGAAACTGTTTTTCCGGCCTGAAACCGAAACCGAATCCGAAAGTTCGGTCAGGGTTTCAGTTTCGGCCGAAACCGAAACTCACGTGATCAAGTATAAAAATTCTTGAAATACTAAAATATGGAGCTTTTATGCCTATTATTTTGCTTTATTTTAGTCATGGTATGGAGACAGTATATAAAACGTGTGGTAATCGTTTATTTCAGTTGCTAATAATGTTTTTTTTTCCCATAAATTTCTTATAGCAATAGAGTTATTAATAAATAAATTTATAATTGTGACTGTTGCATTGAAGACTAAGTATTGGTATTTTAAAATCTTACTAATTAATACTTTGGTTTGTATTTGTAGTTCCGAGGGGGGATCAAAAAGTAAAAATGAGATAGAATATAATGACTATGATAGCTTAATTATTTATTTTTCTACATAATCTCCGAGTCCACCTTAACACCAAGTACAGCGTTCCAAGTTTCCAATACTTCAATCCCTTTAAAAAAAGGATTGTCTTGGTCCTGCAAAAAGGTCACCACGGCATCGTTCACTTGTTATATATAGTTTTAACACATGTTTTCTCTTAAGTATTGTGTCAATTTGGAGAGAAGATGACGGCCAGATCTGAATAGGGGATGCTCAACCAATTGTACGCTAGAACGCTGAACGGTGGCCATCGCTAATGCCAACCTATGCGCCGATACGTTGTCAAAAACAGCTCGCCCGTTCAAAGTTTGCCTCTTTTTTATCATTGACGGCATTTCTCAACCTCGGTATTAAAGCTGCATAATCTGTAATGATGGTTCCATGCTCCAGGTAATCAAACAACAATCACATCATCAGCCTTTGTTAGTCCACTGCTGGACTAGGCCTCCCCTAATACACCCCTATCCATTAGGGGGTTTGGACCGTATCCCACCACGCTGGTCCAATGCGGGTTGGTGGTGGACCGACTTTTACATGCCCATCCGACGCATGGATCATCTTACTTTTCAGACACATTGTGATCGGCCCAAATTGCCCTAACCAACTAGGAAACAACAATGAAAATTTGTTGCGTCCCCGCAGGATTCGAACCCACGACCTCCGGTTTCTAAAGCACACGCCCATACCACTAGGCTACGGAGGCAGCAAACAACAATATCACTTTTGATTCTCAAAATATTGAGGCCATACCCCGGCCAGTCCATATACCACGGCCACGGCATGAAGATCCTTCGGGATAAACCCCTGTTTCGTCCACTGCCACAAAACTAGATTTAAAGTTTTTAGAATCTTTTTAAAACTTATCCAACTATATCTTCGAAGTCGATTCTCGGCACCCATCTTGCGGAGACTTTTCTCATATTCAAAATTTGTGTCAGTATGCGTTGAGTACCTCTATATGAAATGCTCGTTTCTTGGATTAGGTATCAGATGGTAATTCTTTAATCGCTAAAAACAGTTTTTTCGAATATGGCAGCATATTCTTATTGTTTCTTGTTGATTACTGGCTTCGATGGACGTCTGCAACTATGTTCGTCTTCCTGTACGTTCCTCCCTACTGAAATTAAGAGCTCCACTTTTGGACAATTGATTATGACAGAGCAGTCTCTTCTCATGTTGCCTTTGAGCCGAGTAAATCTCTTGCGTTGTTAACTTTTTATAACAGTGGTTTTAATGAGAAGGTCGCACTTGGGTTTTCTTTTCGAGAACATTTCTGCCTCACATAGCAAACAAATGACTACATTCAGAAAAAAAGTAAAGAGACTAGAAGATTTTTATTAACACAGCAAATATCTGAGCTACACTTTCCAGTATTATTTGTATTTATTTTTTGTTACCAATGGAGTATATATTTTGTCTCTCACTACTAGTTGTTCCCTGCCTGTCTTTCTAGAAGAATCATCTATTTCTTTGTCAAACTTGAATGTTTGTCTGAACTAAAATCGACTGATCTGAGCTCGATTGTAGCAATGATACATTTAACTTTCGCCACTATTTTGAAATTGAAAACACTTTGAAACTAGTTTCGGTTTCGGCAAAAGTTTCGGACCAATTGGCGAAACCGAAACTGCGGTCGAAACTTGATTTTTGGCCGAAACTCGGCCGAAACCGAAACCGAAAGTTCGGTCGGACACCAGTTATAATTAATTGTATATGTATATATTAATTGTCTATGTAATAAAAACGACTACTTTTAGAAATTTTATATGCTTTCAATAGGCGTTTTATATTTGTGTACCATTAGATATTTGTGTTATCTCTTGTTGCTGTATAAATAGAACTGCCTAATAAATAAAAAAATAAATAATACACCAAAATAATGAAAATCATACTTAGGAAGGTTCACAGTGGATTTTTCATTGAATGAAAAACGCAGGTAAAATCAGTCCAAATGAGGGTTAGGAAGATTTTCATAAGAACTGTCATTGTATGTAATAAGAAACTAGCTGAGCCAATAGAAATTTTATTTACGACAAATTTTACGATTTATCAATAATCTAATAGATAGTTGCAAATTTATTTTTACTTTCCAAGAACCAATTCGTAGTTAAAAAGGTATAAAAATTCTTATTGTTATTTATTATAAATGACCTTTAATGTGATCTTTGACCAACTAGGTAGTTAGTCTATCCTTTTAAAATTAGCCAAATCGGTTCAGTCGTTCTTGAGTTTTAGCAAGTCTAACAAAAAAAATGATCTTTATATAAATATATACACATATAGATGTCATATACTACACAGGGTATATTTTTATTCAATCTTTTATAAAGTAAACATCTGCTACGTCAATAATCCTCTTGTAACGAACCATTTATACAGAGTAAATGTTCATACAGCAAACAACGAATGGAATCACCGTAAGATCGTCGATGGCGAGCGCGGAGACGGGCGCGAGCGGCCCCTCGGCGTGCGGCACCAGCTGGCGCACGAAGGCGCCGCGCTCCACGTCCCACACGATGGCCTGCCCGTCCCTGCTGCCGCTCACCACCAGGTTGTAGGCGGGGCTGGCCGCCAGGCTGGTCACCGCCTCCTCGTGCCCGTACAGGCACACCTTCACCGCCAGGCGGCGGCGGCGCGCCCAGTACTGCCACACAGTCACCACCTGCACAGTTATCGAGTGGCGATCTTTGGTACATTGCAATCTGTAACGAAGTCACGTATGCATGCGGTTATAATAGTTCGAGTGATTGACATCTCGATGGAAACTCATCAACACGTTACTAAAATCAATTTCATGTGTTATTTGGCTATAGACTGGGCTGGCCAATAGACTTTCTAAACTTCTTATATACCATATTTTAAAAATTTTCACGGAAACAGAGATAGCATTATGCAACGTTGCATTTATACTATTACTGGACTTTATATACTGTTTGTACCTCGAGATTTAATTTTATCTATATTTAGCTAATAAACACCTTATAATATAACTCAATGTACAATAAAGAAGAGTTCCAAAGTAGAAAGTCCATCACAGATCACTACGTTTTTCAAAAACGAATATTTTTAATTATTACAGATTATTTTATCAAAGATTTTCCTTACGTCTTTAGAGTGCCTTACAACAATTTCACCCACTAACTAGGCGTAAGCGTTATTTCACGTCATCAGTTACAATAACTGGTTACGCGATATGAAACGCAATAACCGTTTCGTGTCAAATTGAAAGTAGTTATTTTTGTAAACACGTTATTCAGGCTAACTAGGCCGTCGTCGTCTTCGATCGTCAGTTGAGTGAGCGTAAAGCGCTATATTTCTTTCGCATCTTGCCTACCGATGGGCCGTGCCAGAGAGATGGCAGATCAAGACTCGCCGAGTAAGCGAGAGTCGACTAAATGCGCCACTCGCTGTGAGTGACGCATTTAGTTTTCATACGTATGACTAATACACATAGATACCACATTCGAGTGACCCCTGTTGGCAAATAATGTCTTGCGATTCCGGAAAACCAGATGTTATTTAAATCAAAAGTAAAATAAAACAAAATAAAGAATTTTATTTAAGTAGCTGAACAAACAAAGTAACTGAACGGTGTATATAACAATAAAAGATAGTTATAATAAAATCGTTCAAAAGAGTAAACACAACAAAAGTGAAAATAAACAGTAAATACTATTTATCGTCATTGTAACAAAAAAACTTAATTTTAAATACGCCAGTAGTAATATTTTTATTAAAATCATACTTTCGTAGTATACAATAATCAATCACTTAAACATTTTATAATTGTAAACCGGAGTAAAGTATGAAGAAAAGGAAATATATTGATTTAACTATTGGGGATCGAACACGAAATCGTTATTTTCGTTTCGTATGTAACCGTATAGTTAAGAAACGTACGTAACCGTATAGATGTGAAACTTATTTATGCACAGTAGCTGGATAAAAGTAGCTAGTTATAGAAATAACTAGTTTTAAAAAAAGCGACGCCGTCCACGTAACTGGCTACGTTTCGTTTCTTAAAAGTAACGTAACGATCCACGTCTACCACTAACCCACGCCCTAGCCAACACATCCGCCCATCCGCCATAGAAAAATGAACCCTAACACTACGACTTACGGTGCTAGTTCCCGCAGTGACGATGGTCTTGGCAGAGGGACAGACGCACGCCACGATCTCCCCACAGGCCTGCGCCACTGTCTCGCATACAAAGACAGCTTTATCGTTGTCGTAGTTGCCGATTCGAAGCGAGTGGTCCGCGAAGCCCCAGGCTACATACTTGTTGTAGGAGGGGGGCATTAAGACCTTGTTCTGCTCAACTGCCAGTATTGCCTTGTCCGTGTACAGAATTTGGCCGACAGGACCTTTCACTTCTGTGGATACAATTACATTATTTTACACGTGATAATTTGAACAGGAAAAGAAATTATGATGCAACTTAGATACTACTAGTGTTCTTGAACCAGATAAGTATTTAATATTAAAAGATGGCAGTATTAATTGCCTTTATTATATAAAACACTATGAACTTATATTTATCATTAAAACACGTAAAGACTAAAACATTTTGGAAAAAATACCTTTAACAGGTTGCAGGACGGCCTCAAATTCTCCAAGTTGTGGAAAAACAGTTTTTCGGGTGGCGTAATGCCTTGCGAAGGTATTATATTGTTCGGATCCAATATTGTAGAACTTCTTTGTGACATTTTCTTGCTGGGATGTGCTTTCTTGAACAGTTGCTTCGGTATTTGGCCGAAATTGTTTATGAAGCCAATGGTCGCGTTTTTCTTTAGGGGATCATCAATGCTGGGAAAGATTTTTCTTTGGTTAGAAATGAACCAATGAAACTTTTGAATAAAATATAGTATTTTTAGTTTTTAGAGTATCCTGAGAAATACATATGTATAGTAATGCCAAATGCTTTTTATACATTTATTAGATAAAGGCAAAATTCATGAATTTTGTGCTGCCAAATTTCAACATAAAAGAACCGACGTTCTTCTATGTTAGAACTCGGCACCACAAATTACTTTCACAAGCGTTGAGAAAAAATCTCATTATCCTTATTACTTTCAGGTGATGTTAAAGTGTTTTCTAAGGAAGTCTTACTTATTAACTAAACGAACTTGATATAAAACCAAGTACAATAAAACCAATAACGTCTGTACCTTAGTCTTTTTTCAGTCAGGTACATGTTTACTTCATAATTTTTGTTATATACGAATAAGCAATGTAATGTGTGTATTAGATTCCATCCTTATTTATAAAATTAATTTAACGTTAAATGTCTCGACTCTATTTATTTTATAACAAAATTTATTAATACCAAATCTTAATTACTTGTAAATATCCACATTTCCCTCGTAAAAGAGGTGATGGAAGACATTGCACGCGTCGACCGCCGGCTGGCCTTGCTGCTTATAGCCGAAAACTAGATCGATCCAGTGATGCAGCCGATGGGACACGTAGTCGCACTCTAGGGCGGCTCTATGTAATCTTATGAACTCGCGGGGATCGCCCCTAGCCCAAGCGGGAAGAACTACGTCGCCTAGGGCAACGCCAGACTGCTTGCAACCTGCGAAATATTTCAAAATGATTTAATGAATTATTAAAGCATTGACGTAATTCAGCTGAGAGTCAAATTAGAGACAGATTTGCGTTGTACAGAGATGTTGTTATGTGAATATTCATTTGTATAGTAGGTAGAAGGATCAATTAACTAACTCGACGCACGAGTGTAAGAGATACCACAAGGCGTGAACCGGTGAGCATGCTCCTATTTCTCTTTCTCTCTTTCACTTAAGCAGGCCAACTGCGCACGAGTAAGAGAGACGCGAGTCTCTCACTTTCTCTTATAGTTGCTTACGGAGAGCGTTACGTGAGCAGCGCTGTCACACAGTTTTCAAAAGTGCCACCCTATCTACCAATTTATAAGACGTTGTTACGACGATGGCGCCAGTAGCTAGGGCCTCTTTATAGGTGAACCGCTTTGACCCAAAAATCTCAGGCGACGTTAAGCTATTAAGAGTATTTGAGTTTATGGCGACGAGTGAGTTTGACATCAGACTTTGATTAGGTAAATGATATCTCTTTATTCGATTACTTCAACATGTAGTGCCACCATAACTAAATAAATGCCTTGAATTCTGCCGTGCACCCGTTTTACATTGTGCACCAATATATCAAAAATCGGAATATATGATATGTCACAACAGTTATTTTCAAATCAAATTAATAGCTTTTACATCCGTTTAAATAACATTATTCGGAATTATTACATATATTTATCTTATCTTCAAACGTAACTCAATTATAAGATCCGCAATAAGAAAGGATTTCTATTTGCGAAACTAACAGATTTAGTCTCCTCTGTACAAGTAGAACGAGAAAAATTCGTACGGTCCTAAAACGAATAAAACATTTTATGAAAGAAGCGGCGCTGATTAGTTCATATTAAAACACTCACCTAAATCGAAGTTATTAGAGTTTAATAAGAACTCTGGCAAATAGAAAAACTCTGGTATCAATTCCTTGACATCGGCCATGTTGTGACGTGACGCTGAGTTCCACGCTTCTTTCACTGAATGGAACATTCTGTGTAAATAAAAGAAACAGAAATAAGTTATTCAAGTAATCATCATTATCATAATCCAGTCAGCCCACTGCTGGACATAGGCCATTCCTAATGCTCGTCTTCTCAATTAATGGTATTTGGACCGTATCCCATCACGCTGGTCCAATGCGGGTTGATGGGACTTTTTACATGCCCATCCGACGCATGGATCATCTTACCTTTCAAAAAATTGGGTGATCGGCCCAGGACAAGGAAACGACAATGAAAATTTGTTGAGTCCCGCAGGATTCGAACCCACGACCTCCGGTTTTTAAAGCACACACCCTTACTACTAGGCTATGGAGGCAGTTAAATTAATAATACGAACGTCGTCAAAGCCCTACAAAAACTGAAAACTTGTCGAAACAAAAAATAAGCCAGTTTTAAATTTCATCTATGTGAAACGTTCTCTAAGCACATTAGGAGCACTGAGCTTTTATACTTGCTCCGATAAACAACCTTTTTGTTAACAAGTGTGTTAAATAAAAAGTTATTACAGCCTTAATTATTTTACAAAACGTACATTACTCTTTCCCTTTCTTAAATAATTCTCTATGTATAAGTTTTCCAAGTGTTGCCACCAACCTGCATTGGACCAGCGTGGTGGGATATCGATCCCAAAACCTTCTAATAGATAGGGGTGTATTAGGTGAGGCCAATGTCCAGCAGTGGACTATCAAAGGCTGATGATGGTGATGATGATGAAGTGTTGCCACATGTTTTACAATGATGAATAGTTACCTGTCAGCCAGATCGAAGTGGCCTCCCTGCAGTCTGAGGAAGTGCTGAGTGAACGGTTCCATCCTCACTAAATACGAGCAAACAATCATTGCAGAGGAGTAATGGGTGCCGTAGTGGTACGGCGGTGTCTCCCCGTGTGGGTCGTCCCATTCCTTTAAAAATAATTGTCAATACATAAGACAAAATAATTTTAAGTTTCTATACATGATGCGAATTAAATTTAAGTAGGTTCTTAATTTTCTTCATATATACATCACCAAGGGTAAATTTTACCCATGAGACATTGTTTACGTAATATCAATATCTTATTGGGCCGAGTAAAGTACATAT
Organism: Lamproptera curius; assembly: GCA_029286875.1. Lineage (NCBI taxonomy): Eukaryota > Metazoa > Arthropoda > Insecta > Lepidoptera > Papilionidae > Lamproptera > Lamproptera curius. Next base: position 1,722,938 of record JAGSMT010000069.1, read on the forward strand.
CGACAATTACTTCATAACTGACAGCCCCTTAAAATCGGCACAAGAGATCTAATAATAGAAAGAGATTTATTAACAATAATGTAAAAAATAAAACCTTTTATAAAGTTTATAGTGCATCAATTCATACCTTGTATCGTTTCCTGAACTGCTCCAATCTATCTTGACTTTGCGCACCCATTGGTTTAGTCAGATCCCTGAAGGTCGCTGGATCGGTGAGGTCCAACTCGATGGAGTCATAATCGGCTAGGATCCAAGGGAACACTGGATATTGCATTAGATCGTTGTACGATCTACCGGCTAATGTATTCAGGTGCATCAGGTATTGGAAGTTGGAGATTTCCCCCCTCTGTGAACAAAAAAATGTCATTTAAATAATACAATTAGGCATAACTGAGGAGTGTCTTTGGGGGAATAGTATTAAAATTGCTATTTATCAGTAAAATATTGCGTAGTGATTGCTGCGTTATGCCCATTCGTACTAATTACAACTATTCTTAGTAATGTTAAATTAGATAATAAAAAAACAGTAAAGTTTAAAAGTATAAAAAATTGTAATAAATTATTCATTTTAGGTTTTCACGTGACATACGCGTCATATTTTTAATTAGACAACACAGTCGATGTGAACAAAATTTTACAAAAGCGAGTTTGATTTTTTGCGCTCCTACATGGCTTTATTTATTTAATCGTAAAGACTTTATTAAGGGTCGCCACGATTTGTGTGCTGCAATTCATTGTTTAGAATTTAATAATAATCCAAATTTGTCCGCAATTATTATTAAATATATTTATATATATCTACCAGCCATCGTTGTGTGACAGAGGTATCCCCTATGAGAGTGGCGAGCAAACCGCCCGGTTGTTCGACCGCCACACCTCGCTTCTGGCCGGCCACTGAGCCGGCCGCGCTGTCCGCCATGCCGGTCGCTAGGGCGGTGAATCTGCTGTATACCTGCGAGATACAATTAAACACCATTTATATTTTATACTATGCAGTTCTGTATAAGAGATCAGATATCTAAGTGAACAAGTGAACTAAGCAATGTGATCTAAACATTTTGCTTATTACATCGTACAAGAAAAAGATTTCAACACTAGTTTTCACCAATGAGAATTCCATAGGCATAACGAAAAACATGCATGCTACATTATAAATACACATTATTTTGACAAGTATAATAGGTAAATTTAAATAGATAAATAATATGTCGGTCAATATTTAGAAAAAAATTGTGGCCAACTAAACGCTGAATTATAGTAACAATTACCTTATTTCGAACTTTCCTTGGAAATGCAAGCAAATAATTTCGTCCGTCGCTGGAGAATACTTCCAATGCTATCGGTTGAAGCAAATAACGTCTCTTGTGGACTTCCCTATAAAAAATTGTAAGTATTAGTGTAATATGTGTATTAGAGGGCACATTGTACGCAATTTTAACATTGTATGCCTTACAAATTCTTTAAATAGCTTTACTCAAGTTAGGGATTTAACAAAAATATGAATCAAATACAGATATTAAAATGATTTTACCATAAAACTTTTTTGCAGATAAATTAGATATAAATGGCAATTTGGCAAATTAGCCGTTTAGTCGCATATTCGGTCGCTGTGTCTGATCTAAATGTTGATATCAGAGCTTATAGAGCCTTTTTGCATAAATCACGCATTAAATAACTAGCGGTATTGAAAATGTAAAAACTTCACAAATAGCTTTTTATCCTATACTTCCAGATCTCATTTGTATAGCCATAATCAAAGTCACAATCTCAACGTACCTGATATCCTCGTACAGAAACTTGGAGCACTGCCGCTGGTTGCTCCTCTGGATGCCCTGGCTGGGCAGGATGGGCTCGTAATCATCAGGGCAGCTGTCCAGGTCGCGGATCTCGCGGTTCTTCAGCAGCGTGAAGCCGTCGATGACGTAGCAGTGCTCGCGGCCGAACAGCAGCAGCCCCTCCGTGGTGTCCAACCCTTGGATGCGCGCGCAGCGGAACATGTGCGAGATCTGCAGTTAAAGCACTGTGTTAATGTTCTCCAGTCGATTGCGACTACGACACAGGCGCACTCCTGTTCCTTTATACTATAGCCCGATGGGACGGATAACCGACACACTCCGGTTTCTAAAGCACACGCTCTTACCACTAGGCTACGGAGGCAGTTGAACGGACTGTGCTAAGGCCCAATTGGTCAAGGAATTGATGTAAACGTTGTCACGGCAACGATAGTGGTGACACACTTGGCTGTGCTATAGGAAAAACGGAACTAATACAATGATATGAATTACAAATTGGTTACAATGTTTCCATGATCTCTGTCTTCTCTTTGGCTCAGGTTTAGCTGACTATTGCATAGAATAAAACATGTGAGAATCATCAAATAGGATCATTTTAAGACTACGATCCAGCAGCAACATTTTTGTCAATTTAAAGCCATGGTAAAAATACTGTAATATAAATATCTGTATCCAATAAAGAAGCATCACAGTTTATTTCTTATTATTATTAAATAATGTACCACTCTTATATGCAATAGGTATGTCACAGATCTAAGAGTTGAACTAACGTGGTCGCAATTATAATCAAAAGCATTAAAAATACCTTCTCGTGATGCTCCAGTAAACGTAGAAGCGTTTGATTGTCGGGAGGTGGAGATTGCTGTTCATCTTCGTCTTCAACGTCGGGCCCGTCTTCATTAGCTTCAACAAACAAATTTATCTTAATATTTAAATAAATTATCAAACCGATCAATATATACTAAAATGAGCTGTTACATATAAAAATACGTCACCTGTTAATAATACAGGACCCAATAAAATATGCAACCGAAGTAAAGATGTCTTCGAGTAAGCAACAATTCTATAATAGCAATACTTTGAGTAAAAAGCTACTCCATTGCTTTGGTTTACACTGTTTACAATTCGTTATCATATTTACGTGTTACTAAACAATCTTTACCTTCCCCTGAAGTATTGTTATTGCCACGGCTGACTACGCCGCTGCTAACGAGATCTGTCGGTGATCCTTCCTCATTGGTCACGTCGAGTGAAGTGTCTCTATTGCTATTGCTGCAAAACAAATTAATTATTATATAAATGCCTCAATAGCCTATTGGCAAGGGCGCGTGCTTTAAAAACCGGGTGTCGTGGGTTCCAATCGTGCGGGGTCTCAACAAATTTTCATCGTTGTTTCCTAGTTGGTTAGGGCAATTTGGGCCGATCACCCAAACAAAAGTATCTGGTCCACCCACCAACCCGCATTTTAGCAGCGTGGTGGGATACGGTCCAACAACCCCCTAATCGTGAGGGCGTGCAATAGGGGAGGCCTATGTCCAGTAGTGGACTAACACAGGCTGATTATGAATGATAACAGATATTATTATAAAGCGATTTCTATAATATCGACAATACAAAAGAAAATAGTTTTTCACAATTACATTATATGTAGAGAGTAGCTGCTGACTTTACTGTGAACTTTTGCCACTTTTTGATTTATAATCCAATGATTTACTTTTAATAGTATATTAGCATTATCCCTGTGTGACTGTGCTTATGGTTTAATCAAAAGCGGGATACATTACTAAAAATATTTATACAAAAGACTGTTTAGCCTAAATACATCTTGAGCCAGTAAAACGAAATGAAATCCTAAATCAAAAACTACCTGAATGTAAGCGTTCTGTATAAATTAAAATATACGATACGTCATTAACTTAATTCATCATTTCATCGGTTCTTTTAAAAATTTTTTTGAGAACTAATGATGAGCTAAGCGTTTACCTTAAATCATACAATTATGTCAGAATTTTTAGGTTAATATAATATGTCAATAAAGAATATATATATACTTACTTAGTGATTTCCTCTTTGTACATATCGATATCGGACATTTCAATGCCGTCTGTTTCACCCAAACTGTTACCAGCAGTCCGCCATTGCTGATACACCCTGTAGTACTCTTTGCTGTCGTGACTTTGGGCGACTTTATATTTCAGTTGTTTCTGTTGGAACACAAAACATAATTGATAGCAAATCATGTCCCTGATATAGAAGGGATTTGGTTAAGTATGTTGACATTATGTAGTTTAAGCTACGCTAAGGTTTTGCGTAATATTTGATAAACAGTAAGTAATAAAATAAATTTCTGACTAATAAATATCATTAAAAATTACAATGCTTTTATAGAGATCAAAATAATTTCAATTTAACACGACAGCATTACAGCTGATGAACATATTTTACATTAAGTTAGTAAAATAGACAGATTTCGTCCTCAGATGTATTATGTATATTAAACTAGCGACCCGCCCTATCTCTGCATGGATGCAGTACTGATATCTATATAATGTATGGAAAAAAAAAAAACTAATAGTGTTTCTCTACAGTATTATGCATAAATTATACATATAAACCTTCCACTTTAATCACTCTATCTATTAAAAAATATACACCCACCAACCGCATTGGACCAGCGTGGTGGGTAGGTCCAAAGCCCCTAATAAATAGGGGTGTGTTAGGGGAGGCCTATGTCCAGCAGTGGACTATCAAAGGCTGATGATGATGATGATTAAAAACAGCATAAAAATCCGTTGCGTAGTTTTAAAGATATAAGCATACATAGGGATATAGGGACAGAAAAAGCGATTTCGTTTTATTCTACGAAGTGAAGCAATATAGAGACAAATAGTTAAAAAGCGTACATTATCAGCATTCTGCAGCTGCGGCCGATACGGGTAGTGCAGGTAGAAGTGGTGGTTGCGGCGTAACATCTTCCTCATGCGGCACGGCCCCTCCGTGCTGTCGAGTGCCCACTTGTCGAGGGGCGAAGCCCTGAGGGTAATGTCGGATACAATTAAATACGAGCACTTACTCGATACATTCGTTTCGATACTATGTACTCGTTTTTTTGGTCTCAAATGTTGCAAGTTTCGATTCTAATGAGTAATTAAAAAACGTAGTTTAAAACTAATCAAACCTAACCGATATTACTTTACAGATATTTATTGTTAAATTGACTCGCGTCCAAAAAGTGTAATATATATCAATAAATATTTATTAGAGTGCACAGGAAAATTGCAATAGAATATTCAAAATAGAAATTCAAAAATCCTCTCCCACGTTCCCTTAAAAAAAAATTATGTTACACTCCCTTCCACGTACAGCAAAGCATACTGATGTATAGTACAGTATAAAATAGATATTTTAACAGTAATTATTTAGTAGTAGAAAACGATGTCAGTAATATTAAAATTAGCAAAGCATACTTGTGCGGTCCCCAGAGGCCCCTCTCGCGCGTGAGCTCGCGCCAGGCGCCCGCCCACTCCGCCTGCACGTAGCGCGTGGTGTGCGCGCACGTGTTCGCCGCGGTCTGCAGCTGCACGCACCACGCTTGCCTGTCGACACGAATTAAATATATGTTCATATGACAACATATATATGTTAACAATGATATAAATCAAGAAAACACGCCAAGCTTATTGATCTCAAAGTTAAGATATTATACTGATTGATAACTTATCGATTTTCCATCACTAAGAACATGACGATATGGCCGTTATATAATACCGACCCATTATTAACGTACTCATTATTGAAACATGTACATTGAATATTTTTTAAATCAGTATGCGACTATAGTTTTAAAAAATATTCAATACTATACTATTATTACAACTAGAATATTTTTTACAACATGATTATATAAGTATAAAATCACTCCTTAATATTACAAAAGTGTGATGATGACAAGTGCTCATTTCTCACAAATCTAAGTTTATTTATGTTAAGTTTTTAAAAATATCGATAATAGTCACCTGACTAATTGCACATGGTCCTGCATATAAGCGAGCGCATGCTCCCTCGGCGGGTGAGGTCTCTGCTTCGCCGAGTCCTCCTTTTTCACCTTAGTCCTGGACGCCAGTCGCGTAAGGCCTCCCGTCACCTTCTGAATCTTCGACTGGATCTGGTTGTGGAGCTCCCACGGGACTCTGTACACGGCCTGATGGAAACAAATAATATCGGTCAAGATTTTTTTTTTTAATTCTGTAATAGCCGTAGAAGAGATAGCAAGCCAAGGAGGAGTCGCGGGGGAAGAGAAGTTCGGTAATAATGTCCCTATCCTCCGCGACTCGGCGGGGCCGCACCGCTGATGCGGTGTGGAGGTGTGGTGGGAGAAGGGGACATTCGGCATGGTGGGGCCGCACCGCTGGGGCCTGGGAGTCTGGTCCCTGCCTGGGCTGGGAACTCCTACCTCCCATGGTAACAGACTCGGGGGAGTCTGTTACCTAACTACTGGGTCCGAGACGAAGGGCGCGTTGGTACGACACGCCCAGAGGGAGGCAGATGGCCGTAGGGCCGCGATGGGGCTGCTTTGGCGGCCAGCTCTGGTGGGGTCGCAGAAGACTTCCAAAGAGTTCCTGTGACCCCATCTCTAAGGCGCCAAGAAGGAACAACGTGGTGGATTTAGTCCGTGCGAGTCCCACATACGTTTTTGCTCCCGCGATGACGGGTATGCGGAATTTCCCCACGGTAAAAAAAAGGTTAGTAAAACTTATTTGGCGTCTAATCGTGAGGCCCTCTTATTGGTTACATGAAATCAACATATGGTTTAAAACTACTTTATTTATTTATAGAAAAGTATAATTATATGGCATGATATGAATGGGTTTTTAGGTGTCCATAGTTCTTTCCTTCTACGTCATCAACCTTTTTGTTAACAACCTACCTACGGAACTGTAGCGTCCAACTCGCATTTTACCGATGTTTACAATAAAGTGGTTCGAAGAAAAAACCAGTCACAATTGTTAGCAATGGTGCGTCATATCATTCATGTAATAATACAAAATGTTCAGTGCTGTTTAAGAATGATGATACCTTTCTCAGTTCCAGTAGTTAAACAAGACGTGTGCCGCTCTCCATGATCTCGAGCGCCGTAGTCCGGAGCTGGATTGCCGACAGCGCGTCCGCGTCGCCGAACTATCTTCAAGGGCTTCTGCACGGTAGGTCTCACACGCGTGCGCCGCACCGCCATTGATTGCCGACCGTTAGGGTAAGTTAATAAATTCCATTGACTTCTGTGACTAACTATAATAAGGTCTCAGTACAATTCAAACAGAACAGAATCTGATTCACTGACATGAATCAATTCTCTAGCTCTGGTAGTTATAATTGACTTGATACGTCTATTTTGGTTTATTCAATGTTAAAATTGAAAATGGTTTTCTTGCTATTATTACTGAACTCTGAATTAAGTCTTTTGTATTCAGAAATTCTGAGAACTGAGGTCGTTCAGAGTTTGAGGACTTTGATTCATGTCTCATCAAAGGCAAGTTACTTTATATTTACATGATGTTATCATATAATCTGTTAGAGATGCTTAGAGGTTCAATATTTTAAATTCATATATGTTAAAATAATTGAAATTTTATTTAATAAAAGGAGTTTTAACGGTCTTAGAGCGTTTATTTAAATTTCAACTCCCGACGATAAAATAAAAATAAAATCCGTTAAAGTCCATTTATTTAATAATGTACTATTCGCATAAACAAAAGAATAAAATATTAATTCTAAATAAAAACCGCAAAAAAGCCAAAAAAAGCGTACCAAACGCTTTAGAATACTGCCATATTTATTATGTTGTACATACCCTGGTGGGTGGTGAGCCTGTCGTCACGAGACTCAAGGTCTCCGCTGGGGTTGACGTGCCAAGTGGTGCGCATGTGCGAGTCCAATGCGATCTTCATGTTGGCGCTGAGCTGCAGCAGGCAGTACGTGAGGCAGCCGATGAACTCCAGCTCGTGGTTGCCGGCGCCGAAGATGAGCAGCCTACGGATTGTTCCAAAGAATTGCTTAAACAAACTAACTGCTCTGCGTAGCCTTAGTGGTAGGTGCTGTATAAACCGGAGGTCAGTTTCCAATTCTCAGTAGGTAGCTAACAACGATCACCAATTGCACCCAATATGTTCTGAAAAGATGAAAATGGATGGACCATTTTATCCTAATGGCCAGGGGATGGGCATGTCAAAAGTCCTGATCCGATCAAGCGATTGGGACCAGTGGTGGATATGGTGCAGAATCCTAATGGATAGGGGTGCGATGAAAACTAGTGACAAATAACATGTCGAATATGGAGAAGGCGTGCATACGCAAAGGCAACTTATAAGCCTCTAATTTACGATATCGCACATTGAAATTCCCCTTTAAAATGTTGTTTTATTTAGTAAGTACTTTGATAATTAAATTAAAACACAAGATATATATTTTGTTAATACCTGTTAGTAGTGAGTTTGTGCAATGCTTCCAATACGGACATCTGGTCTGCTATCGAGTCCGTTGAACGTGATAACAAATAGAGAATAGTTCTATTCAAACAATGGTGCAAGCCTTCCAACGATATAACTGAAGATTTCTTCTTTGCTTGAGTAACCAACTTCACTATGAAATCGAACACCTGAAAAGAATATTTATTAAAATATCGCGAAAATTATATCACTCGGATAGAAATTAGGCTCCAGTATTAATGAAATTACGTTTACTATTTTTGAAATATGAACTGCAAGGTAGCCTTCAATATTTAGGCAAGACTTAATATGAAAAGATGCAAATTTATGAAACTAAGAAGTAATAAATCTCGTTTTAAGAACCATATACCTATAAAGTTATCATAACATCAACCAACAACAACAACAAAAACATCAAATCACCAATTTTTTCGATAACTGACGATTTGTAACGGTATCAAAATATTATCTATCAAAAACAATATTTTTAATCTGCTGTTTAACAGTTTACCTCATGAGGGTCCCTTGATAATTGTCCTTGCCACAGCTTATCCACCAGCCGTGCGGCCAAATAGCATACATTAGAAATATTCGATTCCGAACCAAATAACTCCGTATTCAATAGATTCTCCATTAACGTCGTCAAAACTTCTGTCTGATACTCGATTTGCTGTTGACTCGTCGAATTCGGAGGCGACGCATCCAACACTAGGTCGATAACCTAAAAATTAAATCAAAATATTAAATTTTATATGATTATATATATTATTTTTAGTAATTCGTTGAGTTGCATTGCGTGCCGTTAGTCACAATTACGTTTGACAATCGAAATTTGTTAACATATTAAATATCAGGATGCATGAAATGTTTGAATGTATGTATAATTGACGCATGGTATAAAATTTCTTTTTCTTTTTTTAGTTATATGACATGACAACAGTATAAAAGTAAAGTCTCTTCTTTTAAAGAATTTTTTTTCTATGGACAAAATATTTCATTTGCTTATATACTAAACAGAACAAGTGACTGACATTACATATTTTATACCGTAATTATTTCAAAACATAAATTATAAAAATAACTGCGGCGAGTTATATAACATGATATAATGGTATCGTTATTTTAGATGATATGTGAAAGCGAATAGCTTTAAGGCAGGTTGCGCTGCTTGCGATTACACATTCAATAGCAGTGTAAAGCATTTCCTGGTTACGACTGCGAAGCTAATAAATATAAAAATAAATCTGATATAAAATTTATGAAATCAATTAATTCTTATATCAACTTTAAATTTTACACTCCTTTATTTTGTTTAAATTTTTAAATATATAAATAATCTTAATAAAGTATACCACAATACAAGCACAAAACGCGTAAAAACAAGATTTTATATTTTTAAGTGAAATTTAATTTATGTCAAATATCGCTTTACCTGGTGAGAAAAGATTTTCCTTACTTATTTTATTTTATTAAAGCTTTATGCACAAGTAAGTACAAAGACGAACTTAATGCCAAATGGCATTATCTACCAATCAACCTTTACAGGTTCAGATACAGGTACAGAGAAAATTCGGTAAGTGCGCAGATATATAACAAGAACAAAACAATTTCAATTTTCAAAATTTTCTTTCGTTATTTTCGAAAAATAAAACTTATATTTATCGTGCTAGCGCTTAGAGCTTCCGTATCTGTCGTCAATATATTAAACTATAACATTACTCATTTTGATATTTGTTACGAAACAATAATATTCCATGTTAATGGAGATTAAAACATCACTTATTCAATACGATGATTCATTTAACGTCAAATAGTAACGTATTTTAGATCAAGTTCCGAGTTTTCCCTAAGGAGAATAATTTCTTACTACCTCTATACAACATTGATTATACAATACTGATACCCAATAGAGTAACGGCATTTTTTAAATCAACTGGCAACGTTATATATTTATAACTGTTATGAATAAATAGCAGTGACTTATAACAGGTATTTTTCGCAGTCGCAACCAGGTTTGACGAAACGACATCCGTTCCCGTGCCCGTGCGTTAATAAACTCTCGTTTGTGCGGATATTTACGCAATAAAAGTACGACCGCGTCGACGCCGAGCCCTGTTTACATGGCGTACAAAACATTGAAGGCGGCACTTGGTCAGTGGCTGGTGCGGCGCACTAGAAACCAATCGTTAGCCTGATAGTTCGTGGTTAGTGTTGTTTTTAATCTGTGGCTATATTACGGGTTTTAAAATGTGTAATGATTGGTGTACTTTGTTTTATGTTATCTATAGTTTTGATTATCTAATCTGTTTTATAGTACAAACAAACACATGTTTTTATTATGTGGGTGATTCGTGTTTTTGAACGGATATACTCAAATGTTTTAGATCCGTTCTATAAACAAAGTAACAGACTATAAAAGGTAAAGTTTATTTTTAATCTATTACATTGAATGACATTTAAGTGCCTGATTTAAAAAAAAGTTTTTTGTGAAATGTATAGCATTGGAGTATCGTTTATGAAGTAATCAATGTTGCGGTGTCGACTTTTATTATACGTTGTACATTTGTTACATAAGTAAAATAAATTGTCAGTTTGTACTGAAGTCTGTCGGTAACAATAAGATTTTGAATATATAAAATTTAAATGAATTTCAATGTACGGTATTTTTATGATTGATAATGTAGTTTCTACAGCGCATGTGTAATCAAAGAGAGAAAAACAACACAAAATACAAGCATGTAGCTAGAATTAAAAAAATATATTAAACATATTATTCATGTGAAGCTAAAACGAAATTAGCAAACACGTTCGCAATAACTTAAATTCGGCGATTTTAAAAACAGCAAAACTATAAAAAAACTCTAGGTATACACTAGACAAGGGTGTGTACATTTCTGCAAGGTTTTACTTTTACCTCTTTTAAAGCTTTAAAATTTAATTGCATTGATAACTATACATTTGCATATCAAGCGTTCTAGAATCTTCCTCATACATACCGGGGACGTCTTCCCAGTAACTGTGAGGGATAGCGAGTCCAGCACGATGACCTTGAGGAAGTCCATGACCCCCGCGCGAACTGGGTGCGTGGTGAGGGCACCGCCGCTGGCCACCACCACCTCCTTCTCCGACCCTGGGGTGGATGCACCGGAACTGTCGCCGCTCTCGCACACCGCTGGAACATTGTTATAAATATGTTTTTTTAATCTACGTCCAAATAAATAAAATAAAGGAATCAGTGTGGTGAATGGGAACCGAAAACCAGCCCATTTTTTATACAACAACAATCAGAGGAAATAAGGGGTAGGCTAACGAAGTCAGCAGCTCTTATATTAATCTTATTGGAATTAGTTAAAAAGAAGTTCAAGAGTGCAACAAGATTTAAGCTGCACAAAAGTTCAATTGAAGTTACATAAACAATAGTACACTTACGCATATGAATGTCGTCTGAGGTGTTCGGTGGAAAGAGAGTAGACGCAAGCGCAGTGAGAACTTCCGCCGTCATCATTATGCCGACAAAGTCGGGCAACGTATTGTACAGCGAGAAAAGGACCTGTGAAAATTCAGAAGTAGTTATATGTTTTCTCTTAAACCATATATGTTCTCTTAAGTGTTAAAGATTCAAGTTTAATGTAAGTTTAAATTTTGAATTTTCTATTTGGATTAAACATTATAAATATTTCGTCTCAAAATACAGATGCAAAGCCAAATTTTCAAATATTAACAAACCAAAAGTTTCTATGGTATGAAAGTATGACATAGATATTCACTGAACTATAAACCCATACACTGGTGCCACTGTACCGGCTATGATGCTTTGCAAATCGCAACACTTAATTGTACTAAAATAGCCAATGTGGTAACAAAGCACTTTCGCACCTCCCAGGGTCCCACCAACCTTTCGCCCACACAAAGAGTTGTCAGCCATGGGCCCTCGATTAACTCTGTACAAATTATTTACTTCTTGTCCCTGCTCCTGGTCCATGGTCAATAACAATAACAATATACTATCACACACATCATCAGCCTGTTCTAATCCACTGCTGTACATAGGCCTCGCCTAGTGCACGCCTTCTTTATTTCGACCGTATCCCATCACGCTCTTCCAATGCGGGTTGGTGGGTGGACGCATGGATCTTCGTACTTTTCGGACAATTGTGTAATCGGCCCAAATTGTCCTAACCAACTCGAAAACAACGTTTCACAAGTTGTTTTCCCGCAGGTAAGCCCACGACCACGGAGGTGGTTGACTAATCAACTAATAACTACAGACAAATCACCTGAACAATGGCGACCGGGTGGTCCGCCAGCCAGTCGGACGGCGCTGGCTCAGCGTGCACGAGCCTGCGCGCCGCCGCGAGCAGCGTGACCGCGGGCTCCGCGCACAGCGTGATGCGCGCCGCGAGCGCCGCGGGCGACTGCCTGGCGGGCGCGGCCGCCCCGCCGCCGCCCACACGCGCTCCACGGACACGCCGCGCTCGGCAGTCACGCTGCGCATCGGCTGCCCGAGCATCAGCCCGAACAGCAGGTAGTACAGCTCCGGTATTTCAAGGTGTGACAATAACAGCCTGGAAAAGATTAAGTGTTACACATGCTTATACATTTATTTGATAAGCTGTTTTCCACGACTTCTTCCGCGTCTTAATATATGAAATGGTCATTTTATTTTCTAGAATAAAGTTGCCTAAATTACTACCAGTTACACATTAAATATCTTAAAGGTACGTCAAAATCGGACCACTTATTCTGGAAATTAGCCAGAACTAACAGACAGACAATTTGATTTTTTATTGTTGTTTTGTTATTTCATTTATGGCACAATATTATCATTTAAAAACGTTTATTTAAATGTAAGAAATATATATTCCAATTTCATTTATTTGTGTAAAGAAGATACTAATAAGGAAAGATCGCTATAGCGTAAGGTTTCCTTATTAGAAAAACGTTATATTATAGTAATATAATTTATAATATTATTAGTTACACCAGTTAAGGCGTACAATTTTATAAACGAAGAAACTTAGATTACCTTACGTCAAGAGCTTAGTTATAATTAACTATTTCAATATAATCAGAATATTCGTCTTTAGGTTACGGAAAAGTTTACTTTGATTAATATATTACAAATGGCAATAAAATATAAACGAGCAATGAAGCACCTTCATCTATTTTATAATAAACAAACCTAACACCATTTAAAATTAACCTCATATTCTAAATATAGACAATCATTATCGTGTTATTATCATACCAGGTGAGAAGAGTAAATCCAGATGTGTGCAAAAGACTTGTGTGAAGATGCGAATGTGACTGCACCGTGGTAGCTAGAACAACTCCAGCTTGTTGCGTGGCGGCTATCATTTCCGTGTGTCGAAGCCAGCCGCCGTTCCCTGCACCTTCACGGAACCTTAAGGAAATTTTAAAGGTCATATATTATAAATGCCACAATGTTTTTGTAATATAATAATCATCATCAGCCTGTGATAGTACACTGCTGGACATAAGACTCCCCTAATACACCCCTATTCATTAAGCGGTTTTTGGACCGTATCCCACCACGCTGGTCCAATGCGGGTTGGTGGGTGGACCGACTTTTTACATGCCCATCCGACGCATGGATCATCTTACTTTTCAGACAATTGGGTGATCGGCCCAAATTGCCCTAACCAACTAGGAAACAACACTGAAAATTTGTTGAGTCCCCGCAGGATTCGAACCCACGACCTCCGGTTTTTAAAGCACACGCCCATACCACTAGGCTACGGAGGCAGTCAATATAATAATATGAGGGAAAAATATTGTGTTAATTTATATTATTAGAATATCTATAAATCGACACGTTCCCACACATATGCGTGATAAAGTACACAATTTAATTATGGAGTCATAAGTACTTTTTAATTACTTATGCACCATTAGTAAAAAACCACCAATATAGTAAAAAAATTACCTAAAACATATAAGTTTTTGCCAAGTAATCATAATATCAGTAGTACAAGGCACAGTAAAATTATGTGTATACATTACATATAAATGTATAAACGACTAATCTAAAATAATATTATGAAGATTTCTTTTTCGTAGTACTGTGCCGATTTTAAAAATTATTTAACCATTTTTACGCATAAAAAATTACAGTAAAAAAATCCAATAACACGGACAGATCTGTGGACGGACTGCTAGTTTACAATAAACAGAATCCAGAGTTGACTTACCTTTGCATTATGGCTGAAGGCTGCCCCTGTCCCGAGCACAGAACAACCAATATCCTCAAGGCCCACAGCACAGTCGACGGGTGTACGTTCTCCTGCATGAAGCTCAGGATCCAGTCCATACCCAGAACGCGTGATATCTCATCCAGCGCGACCACATTAATCAAGTTGCGTGCCGTAAACAGCATACTGTGTAGAACATTGAAACACTTATTTCGCAAAATCACTTGTTCGCCCTCGCATTCTTTCTCGCAGTCGCTCTCGTTGAGATTAAGCCCTTGTTCGGTTTGTGAGGGCAGTGGTAATGTGTACGCCATGAATTGACCTAGGCATAGGAGATCGCTAGGTCGAGGTTGGCCGCCTAGTAAAGCCGCAAGCAATTGGATCAGTACATTCTTTGTGCTGACGATTTTGACGTCGTTTATTATGTATAGTAGTTTGGAGAATAGCTGGAGCTCTCGCATTGTGCGCAGGTTGTGCGTTCTGTGAGCGGTTTCGGTCGCCAATTCTAAGAGGTGTTCGAGTAACGACTTGATCAGACCGCCCGGTGCGCCGAGCCAGATTTCCAACTCGCATATCAAATCCTGAGAAGACAAATGATAAATATAATTAGTATAATCTAATAAATAACATAGATATATAATCGTATAATCTAATAATAAATAGCGCATAAAAGAAAACTATATATTCATAGATTATCTATTCTTTTCAATACCTTGCAATTATTCATATAAAATTATCTTTTAGATGAATAAGCGCAAGACGAAGAAGTCATCGTAATACGCTCAAACAACATAAAATAGTAGTTAAATTTCGTAATGTGTAAAACATTTTGATATTTAATTACTATTTTAAGAGCTTCAGATAAAGGGTAATATAATCTTGAGTGAATGTGACAAAAGTCACAATTTAACGGCAAAGTCAAAACGCACAAGCGTCACAAAGAGGAAACTAACCACACGCTTAACTTTTTAGCGTTATAATGTCTGATATTAAACTTTCAAAATATAATATATTACTATTTGATTCTGGTACAGCTTTACACACGCTAAAAACGCGTTCTTCCGACACGCAGACTCTGAACATTAACGGTCGTGACTATATCGATAAACGACAAACAAGTATCACTACCATTATAAATTAAAAATAACGCAACAACATACTTACTTGGAACGCGGTCAAATTAGGAATGGAAGACGTCTCCTTCTGACTATCGACAGTACCGACCAATCCAAATATCAGATGCAGTATATGAGAGTTTAGCAACTGTTTCTTTCTCTTAGAAGCATAGCGAGCGTTTGATAGCCCTTCCTGCGATCCATCTCTGCCTGAGCGGCTTTATTCGAGCGGACGACGCACACTAGGGCCTTGACGCCTGCGTACAAAGATTGCACGTCCTGCGCCATCGCTATCAGCCCCAGTAATACTGGACATCCACCGACGGTGTCGATCTGGAATATTGAGAATGATTAGTACTAAACAATAGTACTTTATAGAAATGTGATTCAAAATAAAGGTTCATGTTATAACGAGAGCAAACAAATATTGATTTTTTGCATTGATTCTGCTTCGGAATCACATTTATAACATAGAGTGCAATCTATATCACGAATAACAATTTCAAATATGGGGTAACGCTATTTTTAATTTTTTTTATTTATATATGCTATACGTTATTCGACTCGGATAAATTATGACTATATAAATGTCGAAATGATACTACGATATTAATTGAGAATAACATTTTGGATTACAACACCCAGTTATAATTGCTTCTAATTTTTTTTTAAAAAAAAGGACATTAAAAACTCCACAAGCGCTAATGCCGTATATGAAATATTAATTTATTGACTTACCATGATCGCGGCAGGTTTGGGACAGAACACTCTTACACCCAAATAACCCACTACCGTCCCACCCAAACACCTAGCGGGTCCCATTAAATGTCCAGCCGAATTATGTAGGATCCTTATAGGCGTAGCATTTTCATGTGACGACATTCCAAGCTGTTTGGCAATAGCCTTATTATCATTCTTGCTGTACACTTTGCGGATTTTGGCTAAAGTGAGCTGCGACAAGGCGCGGGCGTTTATACCGAACACCACTTTCTCTTCGGCCACCAATGGTGTCAAAGGCTCGTGGTTTTGACCGGGGGGCAGTGGCGCTTGCAATGTCCCCACATAGTGCGGCCCGAGCTGGTAGATGACGGATACCGTTTGGGCAGAAAGAACCTGCAATAATATGCAAACATATGTGCTAGCTGGCTACCATAAAATGGACACAGAAACGTTTTAACACCGTACATAAGAAAATATAGAATATATTTTGAGATCCAAATTATTACTGTATGAATTTTTCTATCGCTGATATATTGCATAGGAAACAACATTATTGAATAAAATTTTTACGGCCTGGTGCTCGGCAACGCAGACTGCATTTCTGTTAGTGCCGCTCAAGCTCCATTTCGAGCTAGCCGTCCCAATAGGAAGAGCGGAAAATCAAGTGTTTGTAAATTGTACTACTGTATTAGGGCAATTTAGGAAAACCTCAAGAAAGTGTCCATCTGAGAATGAACGAATTATAAGTTGGGCTCTTCATTAAACTCCCAGAAGTCTACTTTACTTACTAGTGCATAGTCAAAATAAGTGTAGAACATCACAAAAGTCCTTATTACAAATGAAGCCTACCTCCTCGAGCAGCAAAGCCGGCCCCTGTCGCCATAGCAACCGCGAGTATCGCCGCCACTGGGGCGGAGTGCCCAGCACGCAGTACACGCTCGAGGCACCAGACAGCGTAGCAGCGCCTCCTCCAGGGTTTGCACTTACGTAGTGTAGTTTTCCAGAGTGCATGTGTTGTCCTATGACAGTGTTAAATAATAAATAAATGTTACAAAATATAATATATACCATGGATATATTCTCAAAATACCGTAGTTGAATACATTAAATAAACAACGAAAGTTTATGGTATTTCATTATACTTTTCTTGTTAACACAGATACAAATTTTTAGATGTATATATTAACGAACAAAATCACTGATCTAGCTTATAGATCCCAAGAGATAAGATGTAACTTGTTACGCCATCATTAGTAACATGATTGACTAAAAGTCCAATTCTAATAGGTTTTCGGTACAGTATCATAATAAACTTACCATCCAAATACAGGGAAAACGAGGAGTTCTTGAGGACGGCACGGTTCAACACGAGCACTAAATGGTGCCACTGCCCCTCGTGTTGCAAGTCCGGGCACCAGACTCTAGCTCCGCACTCGCCGGAGCCCTCTGGCTCCCATTCGCCAACATCTGTCGCAATGAAACTAAATTAAATAACTTTACTTAAGCTTCTATTGTTATGAATAGCAATATCTTGTTGTAGAGTATTTTTTACACCAGTAAGTTCATGACTTGTCATTTGGATGAGATTTGTATGAGTCGGTTTGAGCTATCGTTTAGTTATTTGACTGTAGCCATATTGCTTGTATGTCTAAGACAAAGAATGGAATTGATACTAAAAAGGTATCCCATAGCAAAGAAGAAGCGTCCTAAACAAAGTTGTTAACGAATAATTGTTACACTGCGATTGACGTTTCGGTAACAGCGCCTCAGCAATAATGCTAGACGTATGACGCCTTCGTTGCTGATTTTGATGATTTAAATTTATATCAAATTGCGGCTGCCTCCGTAGCTTTATGGTAAGGGCGTCTGATTTATAAGCCGGAGGTCGTGGGTTCGAATACTGCGGGGACTCAACAAATTTTCATCATTAGCATGTGAAAAGTCATTCCGACCACCAACCCGCATTGGGACAGCGTGGTGGGATACGGTCCAAAACCCTCTGAGGGACTAACACAGGCTGGTGATGAAATTAATTTTGTGTTTAATTTGGCTCGGGTTAGAGAGTTAATTATTTTCGAACTAACGAAACATTGTTATTTTAGTGCGTTTAGCTACGTTTAAAACTTGAGTTCATTAAATAAGGGTCTAAAAGTAGGTCACGTTTATCGACTAATATCGCGTGAGAATTGAACATGGTCGCGATTCGCAAATACGAACCCTTCGATTCCGGCGCCTTAGTGTTCAACATTAGATTGATTTACATATATTTTGAGTCAATATAACACCCAATCTAGGCTTAAATATAGTTGGATAGATGGCGCCACTCACTGTGCGGCACGAGCGTCTCCTGCGTGGAGACAATGATGGCCTTGTCCCTCGCGGACAGCACCACCGTCAGGCAGACGAGGTGTTCGTCGCGGCTGTTGTTGATGTTCCTGACGAGGGTCAGCAGTCGGACGCAGTGCGGGTCGGTTCGGGGCTCCGAATACTTCTCTACGCATATCCATGTAGAGTACGAGAGGCCGGTTTGAGGTGGGAAAACTCTATCGCCTGTGGAAAGACACAATAAAAAAAATATTCATGTTTTTAAATTGTTTTATCAGTTTATATTGTTTAATACAACTATCAATTAAATAAAGACGGGTTGATGTGTCACGGGACAGACCTCTAAAAAATGTCTGTTAGTATTATTTAATTGAATGCAGTAGACAAGAAAATAAAAAAATATATATTTGAAAACGAAACGAACATTGTCATTTTAATGTACGGAACGTTACACAGATAAATGGCACGAAAATGGCTTTACTATTACCAATCAAGAGTTGATTACAGAATTATTTTGCTTAAGCATATTTCCACTGTCAGTTAGAGGAACAACTTCTGTTATAGTTCCAAATATAGGAACATGATTAGCAATCGCCATTTTAGATATAACAAATTCGTCGATTGGCGGCGGCTTACAATGAGCATTTTTATTTATACAATAAAAAATCGAAACTCTACCTGATCCGATGCCACCTAACGTTGCCGTGTCTTGCGTACCCAATGCGTTTAAATTTGCAGACTGCGGGGCGATACTGGGCAAGTAAAGACAGCCGAAGCCCTCGGCGGACATATCAAACTCCACGAACGGTGGTAGTGTGCACGAATTTTGCGATCTGTGCACCAAAAAATTATTAGATAAAGCTTTTAATGGTAGAAATATATTATAATACGAATTTAAACATACTAAAACCCTGACGCTCAGAAGAAATAATTGAAACTATGCAATACAAAAACATTTTAATATTAAATATATACAATATGCAATAGGGTAACTCTTCTAAAAACTAAATGTAAACTATCAAATACTTTATGTATTATGCAATTGCAGAACTCACCTGTAATCTCTAGGAGTTGTCATAGAAACAAGTGTCTTTATCCTTGTCAGGCACTGGACCACCTGGTTTGCACACTTGTCCTGGCTCTGGAGCTAGGCAATTTAATGGATTGCCCATACGCAGGAACTCTCTAGAAATCACAATGATAACATTTTATTAAACATGTTGAAGTTATGAAAATCGGGAATTGTTAGATTATTGACTCTTAATTATTCCTTTTAAACATTCGTGTTATTTTTTAGTTGTTGAAAAATAACCTACAGAAATGGTCAGTAATGCAAACAACTCATATTAGGATTTTATGAAATCACTGACGCAAAACTTAGTACTGTCATAGTATATGGTAAAAAATACTAACTCATCAAAATATTTGTGACACTAATAACTGGTAATGTAATAGGATATTTATTTCATCATAATTGAAATGGAATGACCGATAAACTACTTCACCCGCTAGTGGGGTGACATCACCTAGTCTATTTGGATTATTGTATTTACTATACTATTGTCTTTCATTATATATCATGCGGCCCAACGGTACACTATAATATATAACAGTATTGACCTGAGCTCGATAGGGCGTAACGCATGCGCAGCGAGCCTCTCCAGCATGTACATAGCGGGCGAGTGCAGCGGGTGGCGCTCGCACCGCAATGCGCACCGCAAACGCGTAGCACCACACCCGCAAGGCCGGCGCCGCACATTACTTGCTGGTTTCGCTCGCTGAAAGCAATTATATATATATCAGGAAAAAAATTGTTATAAAACAGTCAAATAAGACTTATAATTTAAATAAATTATATGTAGTAATCATCTTACGATGTTTAACTGAACATGATGCAAAAGAGTAATATATGTTTTTGCGCTATTTTTTGTTCCTTTTAAACATTAGACTTTATTTTGTAGATTCCTATAAATGAATAGAGTAGTAATTGGTTTAGGTTTCATATTATTCATAATATATTAAACAGGTAATTATCAGAAAAATAAAAGGTTAAATTATAATAATATTATTAAAAATTTCACCAGCTTTACAATTTTTTTTTACATTTACTTTACAATACTACGGAAATTATATAACGTGCGTAAATAAAGTTATTATGTAAATTGGAAAATGGGTTGGACCGACCACATTTTCCTAAGCAACCAGAAAACACCGATAGTACAAAGTTGTTTTCATCCGGGATTCAAACACATGACCCTCTGTAAAAAAAAGGCTACACCACTAGGCCACGGAGTCGGTATATATGAATATCATTAATCGCACATACCTTCTAACCAGGCTCTTCAAAACATGAGCGAGGTAATCCCGCAATGCCCTCGCGTAGTCCTCGTGCTCTTCAGGCCGGGGTAGAGCTGGCAGCAGCTTGGCTAATACGATCACCACGCCGGAATGCACCACCCACGCCTCTCCAGAGGAACTGCCCATTGATAGGTTCAAGGGGGCCGTACGACCCGCCGGTTTTGTCTAAGAGCGAATATTACAATATTTATAATTATATTTTGAAAAAACAAAAATATCTTAGACTGCAGACCGAAAGACATGGAATGTTAAATCTAATATACCCGGTAATTTCAAAAACCACGGTGCCCTTCAAACCAGAACACTGTAGGTTTTTCGCTACTTTATAAACACACGCTGATACTCTTTAAAAACGTGATTTGTAACTATCTAAATATGTAAATCATCACTTACATCGGTGGTCTCTAATCGGAATCTAAAATTAAGTACATTTTTTTTTCTCTAGACGTTTACCACGAGCATTGTTATTTTATCACACCGGTATGTTAAACAATATTTATTTAGATCTTTATACGTAATTTAATAATTTACCTCATTAATGGCAGAGCTTTGTCTTGTCAAACTTGGCGATTTCACATTCAGAGAGCCGCAGAAGGTCGGCTTGTCGAAAGAATCGAGGGCGACATCGTACAAGAGTCTTAGCACAATACAAGCGTGGACAAAAACCACGGGCACTGTTTCTGGGAAACTGAAAAAAAAAATCTTTTACATCAAATGGCAAATAATATACTAATATTTCAAAGCATAACATATAAGAATCATAGTTTGGAATAACTTGTGACTTGATAACACCGTCGTGGTGATAATCATAAAGGTTAAAGGCCATTAAAGTTATAAGCCATACACGGACGCTACTTTATCGATATGGATTATGTATATATGTAAATATGACTATATTCATAACTTTTTAAGCCCAATTGAAGAAAATCTGCTGTTTACTTATCAAAATAAAGATTTTGTTTGAATTCCGTGCAAAAAAGCTTGTTTTAACTTTAAGTTATTAACAGCAATACTTACGTCATATCCAGTATGTTACCAGTGAAGATCTCGTGAAAGACTTCATACAAATCGGGATCGCCACTCTCCGAATCATTCAGCAACTCGATATCGGCGGAGAAACAACCCAATGTTCTTATCGTCTCGCTAAGGTTGGTCATGCATATCTGAAATTTGATACAAACTATGTTATTATTGAAAAGAAATATTTATAAGTTATAGAACAAATTCTATTATAAATATTTATTTAGTGTTTCACTAATGAAAAACAAATGGTAATAAAAGCTTTCCGTTTAGAGCGATTTCGGACACGGTGGAATGTTAATAAAGCAAAAGCAGTTTTAAAGGTGGGAGTAATTGAAATTTAAAATATTTTTTTTTTTTGGCGGGCGATTGGAAATATAGCTACCATCTCAACTAACCGAGCCGATTAACTAATAGAATTAACGTCAACCAATGCCGAAGCTTTGGACTCTCTTATTGGTTAAATATAGGCGGGGATTGCCCACGATAGGAACCCACCAATTAAGAAAGCGGACAGTTAATTATTATTAGACTTTGCTCGTAGAATAAATAACCGTTCGGGAAGAAGAGGTTCTCGTACTGGCCATCGCAATGTGGGTCAATCCTCTACGAGATGGAGTGACGACCTGTGCAAATGTGCAGAAGGTTGGTGGATGCTGGTGGCGCAGTCTCGTACCTTTGTCCTCTCTGGCGGCCTATGTCCAGCAGTGGGCTTTTTAGGTTGATATGATGATGACGATGCTTTTGTTGTCATAAATTCATTATCTTATTTGGCACTGGTAATAAGTTGGTCAAAAATAATGCCTTATCATATATTATCAAGCAGTATACCTCGTGATGGAAGAACTTGGCGTTCGCAGGTTCGAATCTCATTGCCGTGCTGATCGTGTAGAACACGATGTGGATCAGTTGCAGCATGTCGCGGTCCATCAACTGCTCGCTCTTTAGCTTGCCCTCGAGTGAGACGAGCACGCTGGTCACGTACACGAATCCGCTTACCTTTAACATACGAAACTTATTAGAAACAACACATTTTATTCTACTGCACAGTTTATTTTTAGGTTATTAAAGACTAGCTCGCTGTTAAAGGGGTCGCGATAATCAAAAAACGTCTATGGCAAGTTACAAGAAGGCAAGCAGAAAAAAAAGTTCCCGTGCTACCGTATGTAGGTACATTCCTTCTTTAAGTACATAAATCAAATTACTCGTAAGTTTTATTTTATCAAGACGAAACAAGATGTTCGCACTCTGATAAGTGATATGGTCTGGACATAGGTAATGCAGTATAAGGCGCATCCAATTCGATCACCACTCGCTAATTAATGCTAACTAATTACGGTGCTTATGAAGCCCGTACAAAACGCAACCCAGTAATGATTTTTTATTACTTCTTTGCGTAAAAAAAAGTTACAGCGTTGACACCCCCATGAAAAACGTTTTTTCGACCACGATAACCTTGAGTTTAGTTTTTCTGACATAATTAAAAACTAAATGATACAATCTTATTATAAATTGTTGTAGAGTTACCTACTCCACAACAGTTTATAATAAGATTGTAATATAAAATAGCAACCATAAATTGTAGTGGAGTAGGTATTTAACTGTGAATTTAACTGTCTCCGTAGCCTAGCGGTATCGGCGTAGCTTTAGAAACCGGAGGTGGTGGGTTCGAATCCTTCGGGGAATAAACAACTTTTCATTGTTGTTTCCTAGTTGGTTATGGCAATTAGGGCCGATCACCCAATTGTCTAAAAAGTAAGATGATCCATACGTCAGATGGGCATGGCAAAAGTCAGTCCACCCACCAACCCACACTGGACCAGCGTAGTGGAATATGGTTCAAAAATGGATGTATTAGGGGAGGCTTATGTCCAGCAGTGTACTATCACAGGCGGATGATGATAGGTATTTTGTTTGTTCGTTTTTTTTCTATAACATGACAGGCTTACCTTCCTAAAGATGGTTCTAGTGCGGTGCGAATCACGTAGGCAGGTGAGTAGTGCTTTCAGTATGTGCAGTTTTAGATGCAGCGCGTCGTTGGGCGCGGCGTGCATGCCGCAGAGCAACGCGGACATGTCTTCCTCGCCGGAGCCGCTCACGATCAGCTCTCGTATCACGCCTGCAAAATAAACAAGTTTAGTTACTTATATTTTATATGTATATTAATTAATTATTTACTTTAGGAGAGCAAATGAAAGATTTTTGCCGCCGCTACTGATTGTATCACAACTTCCGTAGCGTAGTGGTAAGGGCTGTGTGCTTTAGAAACCAGAGGTGGTGGGTTCTAATTCTGCGGGGACTTAACTAATTTTCAATGTTGTTTCCTAGTTAGAATTCAATACAATTCCACTTTTTCTCGTAGTACCTATATAATAGAAAAATGTAAAAAAAAAGGCGGGTGGATACGTAAGAAATGTAAGGATTATTCTTAGGTAAGAAATCATGACAATAAAGAATAACTCGATAGTACAAAATCATACCCTAATAACTTTTAAATACAGGTAAGCTAAATCATCGACCAACTCACCCAAAGCCTTACTCCTACACGACTCGTGAACCACCATTCCGTGTACGCATTTGGCGCCACCGCAATCCCTGAACACGTTACAATTGTTCGTATTCCCGTTAAGTAAGGCCATCAGACCTTCCATCACAAGTGACCCTAAGGCCTCTTCCTCTATGTCCGTATTAGGATCCTTAATCAATGAGTCCTGTCTCATAGACAATCGTTTCTTCCTTTCCGGCGCTACTGGTGACCCACTAGCTTTTTCAGATTCAATTTTGCTACGCTCCTCTTCAAGTATCTGCTTGTCCTTCAAGAATGCTGCGTAACGCGACAGACAAGTTACAAAAACCTCCAGCATACCGACCTCTCTGTATACGTCTTTAAATATCGTGTTGTGCCTGAAAAGATTATTATAATTAGTTTATAAATAAACTTTTTCCTCTTATTTATCATTCGAATGAGCCGTAGTGTACCGTGCAAAATGTAAAGTTGACTGAAAGAGAATGTCCAATGGTATAAAGTCCGCCTCGTGTAAAACTTAATTTTGGAATAAAGTATAAATAAACAAATAAAGAGTGATGACATAAAAAACATAAGTCACAGCAATAAAAAAAATCCTACTCTATTGACTTCTATTTTTCTTGTAGGAAGTTCCCTCTGTACCAGTGTTAGACAATTATTATTTTCTTATTGAGGCTATATGCTTTAACTATGAACTTAAAGTCCGCTGAAATGCTGAGTTTTTTCAATAAGTCAGTGTATCTTATGAATGTACATCTACACTAATGATGTTGCAATTTTCTTTCTCAACAAAGTCGGTTCACAACTAGACTAAACCAAAGTATACAACACTCACTTCAGTATATTCAAGAGGGTCTTCATGCAGAGAATGCTGCAGCTTCTCGAGCGGTTCGCCTTCAAGAGTAGAGAAAGCGATATCAACTCCTTGCACGGTACAAAGTTCAGTTGGAACACTATGAACTCAAGGAGCTCGAAGAATTTCTCTTGTATTTCCGAGTTCTTCGTATAGATCCTTTCCGAGAACTGACTCAGCGTGTTCTGGTTCTCCAGAATGAAGTAGTTCGCGTTGTCTGCGTGGTATACGCTTGATATTGCGTCAAGAATAGTACAACAGAGTGCGGGCGATGTTGATTTTATGAATACCGATTGGAGTACCTGAAACAATGAATGTAATAACAAATTAAAAAGGTATTCGTAATCTAGGTATCTGTAACTCCTAGCCTCCGTAGCCTAGTAGTAAGGGCGTGTGCTGTAGAAACCGGAGGTCGTGGGTTCGAATGCCGCGGGGAAACAACTTCGTGTTATTATTATTTTCTGGTTGGTTAGGATAATATGGGCCGATCACCCAATTGTCTGAAAGGTAAGATGATCCATGCGTCGGATGGGCATGTAAAAAGTCGGTCCACCCCCAACCCGCATTGGACTAGCGTGGTGCGGTACCGTCTAAAAATCCCCTAATGAAGAAGGCGTGCATTAGGGGATGCCGATGTCCAGACACAAGCTGATAATGATGATGGCGATGATGATGATGATGATGAAATAACAATTATTTAAATACAAATCCAAATAATTTTTGGATCAAATATAGAAAAAAGAATATACCTGAAAGGCTTGAACATTCCTAACAGCCTGTCCTGGGGTAGATGGTTGTGGTAGAACAAAACCTTGCAGCTGAAATAGCTCTGTGTTGGCTCTGGTTGGTCTGAGTTCAGAAAAACCACAAGCACAAAGCGATGAGATCATCAACACAAGATTCCTCAAAGCTGCTTTCGCTTCTGTCCCGCTCACGCGTTCCTCTTCCAACCTATTATTAATTTAAAAAGATTATTAAAGTGTTACGGTCAATTGGTTTTAGTTTATAAAAACATTAATTTTAGAAAAATATATAAACAATAAAAAAAAGATAAAAAAAGGAGAAAAAAGATAGAAAAAAGGAGAAAAAAAGATAGAATGTGCTGAGAAAAAGAATGTAAATGGGATTTCATTTTAAATGTTTTTATTTAAAAATATTTAGTACTTGACAACAGAGCAGATCCTCAGCAAACATTTCAAGATATAAAAAAAGAACACTAAATTAATATACATAGAACCGTATTAGTACAAATTCAGATAAACTAAGTTGTTAGTAAGAAAACCCTAAAACAGTTCATTTGTAAATTAACAATAATTATTGCTTACCCTGATGTCAAATAATCAGGTACATCTTGTTTGTCATGTCTGAAGAAATAATAAATAAAAAAATCAAAACTAAAATTTAAAAAAATAAAAGCAAATAGCAAAGCAAAATGTCAAAGCAGTAATTATTCAATAAAAAGTAATGAGTAATTGCTTCACTTACTTGAGTAAAAACTCGGAGAGAAATAAATACCCTTGGCAAGAACGAAAATCATCAAGGAGTAGTTGACTCACTTCACTTGAGTCTTTCAGAAAACAGAACACCGCTACAAACATCTCCACAACCTAAATAAACAAAAAAAGAGATTAGTTCCTATTGAGAACATAAAACTCTCTGGAAAATGTGTATCGGACATAAATCTATATTACATACAAATTATATTATAGGAAGGAGAGGAAATTTATTAATTACTTTAGCCATCTAGTTGTGACAATATAGGCATTGTCATCATCCTCCTGTCTCAGTATATAAAATTTACCAAGTTAAATATTTTTACAAACTTGTAAATCTTGTATAATGTTTAGGGCTCAATCCTTATAATTTGTAAAATTAGTTTTTATCTTAAATTTACAGCTCGCTTTAATTTCTGCACACTGAATGAGCATTATGTTCATTGCTTGTCAATGCTAATAACTGCTATTATATGCTATTGCGGGACTCTGCTCTATGGTTGAGTGCTTGACACAAGTGTTTTTCGTAATTTCAACGTTTTATTGTACTTTTTTCTGTTTTTTCTGTTGATTATCTAGTATTGTGTGTGTGTTGATATTTAGATATTGTGTTGTCCTATTTGTAAGTATTATTTTAGTATAAGTATGGTTGGAGGTGACCCCCCCGATCCCGGGGGAGGTTATGTTTACAAACATAGTTCCCATTCCAATTCAACCCCTATGATTACCGATCCTACACCTAATTTAAGGAAAAGACAGATTGCTGTTACTCCTGATTCCTCTCAACTTTCCAAAAAAAACACAGTTGCTCAAGCAGTCGGCTCCATCCAGTCAACCTTTACTTTACCTCAATATGAAGGCTCCAAAAAGCGATACTCCGATCGCTTGCCCCTTTTTGGTCCATTGATGGTAAAGACTGTGAACCCTCTTCTAGTACTACATTAAGACCAATTAAGTTCGGTCACTTCTTACATCACAATGAAATTAAGGGTATTATTGTAGGATGGTGTTATTAACTATTGGCCGTAATCGTGTCTCAGTGGAATTTAATCTGCTGAGGCCACTAACCTATTTTAGATCATTCCGGACTTGTTGCGGTAAGTATGATGCCATTATTCCTTCTTATAATGTAACCCGCATGGGTATTATTAGAAATGTTCAGTTGAATGGACTTTAGAGAATTAGTTTCGTCCATCAAAGTACCTGAAGGTTTTGGTAATGTTATTAGAGCACGCCGCCTTAATAGAAAATCCATGGAAAACAATACATATTTGGACCCCGACCCCATCAGTTGTTTTACATTCATTGGTCAAAAGCTACCAGAAAAAGTTTATTGTTTTACTGCTCTTCCAGTCAAACATATGTTCTTCCAACAATTCAGAGCCATAAATGTTGTGATTTGGGCATGGCTACTCAATGTCGATCAAAGGGAGGTGTTTTTTGTGCACAACCTCATGCAGGCATTGAGTGTACCAAATCAATCAATATTCCTTTTATTTATATATAACTTGTGTCTTATGTTCCGGTAACCATAAACAACTGATGAAAGTGCCTGAACATTCAGACGAAGTCCATTAAGATAAGTAATGTCTCAGGAAAATATATCTTACTCAGAAGCTTCAGTTAGATTTCCCCTAGTGAGAAATCTTTTGCTGATATTTCCCAATCCTCGCCTCAGTTTCATCCTACACAATCCTTCCAGGTGCATCTAAATCTCCTACTCCTTACAACCCTCATCAAATAATATTTCTTACCGATCGTACATTTCTTCTCTCAGAGAACCTCTCCAATGCCCTCATCAAGCTCAGGTTATGACAAGCAAGCCCATCAGGCGATTACTAGCTACCTTCTTTTAGTCTCCTAATGGGAATGCTTATCCACCTGAAAATATTTCTCCTAATGATAACCTCCCTAGACCTGTTACTTTCAACAATTTTAAATATAGTTTCTCGGTTTGACGACTCCCAACTACTGACAATGTCATATCTAAACTTTCTCAGCTTAACAAAACCATTAACAGTTCTAAACATCCTTCAATGGAATTGCCATAGTATTCGTCATAAAAAAAATGATATCATTACTCTTATTACAAATACCAACCCTCTGTCTTTTGCAGTCCAGGAGACTTGGTTGAAGTCTGGGTCCATCTTTGGATCCCAGGCTACTCATGTCTTCAGGGATGATAGAATCAGACAGTTATGCTAGGCTGTGCCATTTTAGTTTCTAGGAACATGTATTTTATGCAAATAGATCTCCCTTCCCACAGTAATGGCATTTTTTGCCGTTGCTATTAGAACACCTAATATTTCTTTCCTCTCTATATACATTTCCTGATCTAATCTTGCTCTCCTCTCTGAGTTAAAACATATCATAATTAGTCTTCCTTCTCCTATACTTATCCTAGGTGATTTTAATATTCACCATACCTCTTGGGGCTGCTATTATAGCGATGCCAATTCTTCCCCTTTCCTCGATCTCTGCGATGAATTAGATCTGTGTGTTTTAAACAATGGGTCTCCAACTCATGAGTCTCTCCTTTCAAAACCCAATGACTGAGTTGACCTCACATTAGCATCTCCTTCTCTGTCCTCTAGTCTCTACTGGACGGTCTTGTCTTCCACTTATGGGGAGTGACCATTTTACTATCTTTATTTCGACCCCTGACTCACTTAGATCTGTTCTAATGTTAACCTTTCCCCACTCCTAAAATTTAATGTTACAAAGTAGACTGGTCCCTGTTCAAATTGTGTTTAAATGAAGAAATGTAAACATTCCTTTCATTGAACCAGACAATCTCCAACATGCATATATTTTGTTTCAAAATGCTCTTTTATCTTCTGCTACCAAGTCCATCCCTCTCAAAAGTCTGGCTAAACGTAAACTGTCTTCCCCACCATGGTGGAATTCTGAATGTACAGAGGCCTGTAAAGACGCTCCGAGGCAGAAGCAAATTACGCTCATGACACGACGATGGAAAATTTCACCACCTATCAAAAGTAGCTGCGAAGACCACTAGAATTCTAGCAGACACGAAAAGATCCGGGTGGCTCCGTTTTTGTGAGCAACTTTCTCCTATTACTCCCCCATCTAAAGTCTGGACCAGCATTAGACACTATCGTAGCTCTGTCTGCAGTCCTGCTATTTTATCTAATGATCCATCTTCTTGGATCGAACAGTTCTCTACCAAATTAGCTCCTCCATAGTCCCCTCATTAGAAGAGCTCTACCCTCCCATTTAACACTTAGACATGTAACTCTTTCGAGGCCCCTTTCTCTTGGGAAAGAACTTTCATTGGTTCTCTAGGGTCTTACAGACTCATCCCCAGGATGATGGGATTCCATATTTCTTCATAAGTAATAGCAGCACTTCTGCAAAACAGGTTTTCTTATCCATCCTAAACAATATTTTTTAACTGGTACTGTTCCTGAAGAGTGGAGAACTCAGGTAATCATACTATCTTAAAACCTGGAAAATAGCTCGGACCCATCCAGCTATCGCCCGATAAGCTCTTCATATACAATGCTAAGGTGCTAGAACATTTTGATAAAGAATCGCTTGGAATGGATAGTCGAGCAAAACAACACATTAGCTAAATCCCAATTCGGCTTTCATAAAGGTTTTAGTACTATTTGACAGCCTTAGCACATTAGTGACTGACATCGCATTCCTTCTCTGAAAGTAAGTCTTTGGTAGGAGTATTTTTAGATGTTACTTCGGCATATGACAATGTACTTCTTCCAGTACTCAGGCAGAAAATGCTCCAGCTGAATATTCCTGTGAAGATTGTTAATATAATCTTTAATCTCTAAGCCCTAGATCCGTATCCATTCGTTTTCCTAACTATATATCTTCCTCCGAGACAGATATGGAAGGCCCAAGGCTCAGTGCTTAGTCCACTGCTTTACAGTATTTACATATGATCTAGAGCTTTCAGTAAATTCATTTTGTCAAATACTTCCAATTTGCCGATGACTTGGCTCTTTATGTATCTGTTAAAAAATTAGGAAGCCTCTTCCCGTCTTAATTCAGCTATTAGCTATCTCCATGAATGGCTTGATAACCATGGACTAGGCCTTTCTATTAGTAAAAAGCAATGTTGTTGTATTTTTCACGTGCAGAATCTCGCCCGGATGTTTCCAATTTTCTCGGAACAAAAATTTACTGTAGTTGACAATGTTAAATTTCTAGGTGTTGTATTAGATTCCAGATTAACTGGTATGCAACATATTATACCATTAATTAAAAATGTAGAAAAACATGAACATATTGCGTTCTTTATCACAGCACTTGGTGGACTGTCCCTATACTCAGAAACTCATGTACAATGCCCTGGTGCGTAGCCATTTTGACTATAGCATGTTTCTACTGGAACCCTGTAATAAATCTGCCTTACAATCCCTTGACAAAATCCAATATAAATGCCTTCGAATAATATGTGGGGCTATAAATCCTCACCTTAAATGCTCTTCAGGTGGAGTGTGGAGAAGCTCCATTGTATCTCAAGAAGACAATATTTATCGCGATTCCTATTCAAGGTTATTCAATCTTATCACCCTCTTATTTCTAGGCTACACAGTCTATCCGATTTTATCTCTTCAAATAAATACTGGTCCCATAAAGATTACCCTTGCCTGTTCAAAAGTTTTGTCACCTATCTTCATCTGCCTTGTCCTATATTTCAATGTCAAAAGTTTCCTCTCTATGAAACACCTTTTGATGCACTTATTTTTAAACCTCAAATTCTTCTGGATATTGGTATTGATAAAAACTCCTGTTTTGCAAATATCCAGTTAATCAATTTCATTTCTCAACATTGGCCTGATTGGCTGATCATGTACACTGATGCTTCAAAGTTGTCTCAGCAGAGTTGTGTTGGTGCTGCTGTTTGGATACCCAAGTACAAAGTGATATTAAATTATAAATTCCCCCCTGAAACATCAGTATTTTCAGGTGAATCCATAGCTGTACTGGAGCTCTGACTTTATTGAGTCCCTAAAATTTAAAACTCGTTATGTCTCACTGATTCTAAGAGTTGCCTACAGGCTTTGCATCTAATCAATTTAAGTCCAAACATAAGTTTCCCTACATATTGAAAATCAAAGAAGTCCTCTTACGATTGTCATACTAAAGATATTAATTAGTTCTGGCCTAGATTCCAGGGCACAGTGGCATTCATGGCAATGAAGCTGTAGACTTCTATGCCAAAGATGCAGCAAAAACAGGATGCATGGACCACTACAGACTGTATTCAAATGATTTACTGCCATTAGCAAGTCAAGCGCCTCTTCTCATCTTGGAACAAATATTGCTTAAATCTAGTGCTTCTAAAGGGAAGTACTATGCTGATATCCAACCCCACATTCCTACTCATCCTTGGTTCTGCAACTTTAAAAATCTACACAAACGTAGTACTAGTATCATCTGCAGATTAAGACTAGGACATGCATGTACCCCTGTTCATCTTGCAAAGCTACACATAAAAAACAGCTCTCTCTGTGAATATAGACTAGATGAAGGAACACTATATTTTCAATTGTCCCAGACGGACCTCTTCTCTCTATGACCTGCTTCCTTCCCGAATGCCGCGTCCCACCAATTTAAAACTTTACTATACTAAGTTCTCCATTTGTTCATATTTTATATTCTTCCATTAATCATAATAACATTAAACTTTACTTTGTTTGTCTCTAACCAACTAACCCTGTGTTTGTGTGTCTCTTTTGTTTTAGATACATCAACAGAAACTATTGTGGTGGATTATCTCAGCCCATAATCAATTCTTAGTTGTCAACTGTGACCTTGTTTATTTACGAAGCCTGTTACATATAGCAGAGTCTAATCGAAAACTTGACGTTGGCGAAATCTACGAGGAAACGCCATCAAGCCAAACAACTATGCTATTGCAATGCTAATATCTTTTGCCATCAACAACAATTTGCATACCTCTAATGGAGTCAGTTCTGGTATTCTTTGCATATTTTCTATACAAAGTGCCACGCAGCCTTTATCTAATAAGAAAAAGAAAAAAATTGTTTTAATTTATTTATCCCATAACACCAGCAATGTTTTAATAAATCAGAAAAAAGTCTTTCCTAAAGAATTGTTTAAATAGGCGCTTGTACACTAAGTGTGTTTAAAGCAAATTACCTATCATATATACACCAGACTACAATGATAAAAAAATTATTTTCTTATCAGACACACAATAAAAACCCCATTTTATCAAATAAAAGCCACTATGTATTATCCTATCATTGTTTAATTCACTATCCCAATGTCTATTCCTATCTTTACTGCTGAAAAATTTGAGTTGTATCCATATTACAAAGGCACAGTAATCAACATCACCAGGTTAAAAAGATGAAACATCATTTATCACTGGGCTGCAAGAGAACTGTTGCCATTTTACTCTGAAAAGTCTTATTCCTTTTCTGGTAATTACATTTAAAAAAATCCTTCAATTAAACTTTAGTAATATATATAACTCTCTTGTTGTACTGGTACTGACTAAATATCACTATGTCAGCCATATTTCAAGTTGAATTGCTATGGGTTACATTGTCTAAAGTTATTTTTTATTTTATACTGCTAAAGTATAGTTAAAAAATTAAAGTTTAAAAATATGCAGTCTTTAAAAAAATCCATTTAATATTTACTAAAAGTTAGAAATTGAACAGCTAAAGAAACTTGGAATTTGTAAATAAAATTAGTACACCATTATTTGTATACAATTGAATTGTTCATTATTTTAAAGACAATTCAAACTTACTGTGAATATATTGCACAACAGATGGTGTGAGTCCATGTCTAGATAAAGTCATTAGAACCTCTGCTGCCGATTTCCGCCACATAATATTGTGTGGGGCACACCAAGATGTTATTGCAGAGAATAAAAGACTTAGGTCATCCTTTCTTGCCAGCTCCTCACAAGGAAATGGATGACTGCAGAGCCTGACTAAAACCTTAGCACAAAAGAGAAAATAACATGTAAAATTTTTCTTAATAAATGCAATATTCTAACTACAACACAAACTGAGAAATTGTTAACAACAATGATAAAATAAATAAGATTGTAACACCTGTACAAAAATCTTCTGCAATAAAATTCTTCTCTCTCTAGGTGTGAAATCACTATTTTCATCTTGAATATCAGCTTCCGCATCAGGAATCTCGGGAAGATCAAAGAACAAGTATAGGCATTTGACTAATGTTGAAGGTATTGCTGCTGTTGTCATGACCTGATAAAAGGATTTTGGGTTTGATTATTGTATACTTGAAAATCAGACTAAATAATGAATTAATAAAAAAAATTATATTGGATAACATTGCATTAATGCAAAAGTTGTTTAAAAAATTAGCGTGTTAAATAAAAGTTATACTTTAATATAACTAGTTATTTTAAAAAAAAATGTGTGTGTAAAATATATATACACATATTTAACATTTACCTGTATCAAAGATTGATCTCCGGCAGCTAAGAGATTTAAAGTAGATAGCAACATCCAGCCATTGCTGGACTCCTCTGAATTCTCTATTTCTAAAAATTTTGCAATAGCACAACTAGCTGCTACTGTGCTTTGATTGCTTGCCCTTTTCCTTATCTCTGACACCATCAGTTTTGACACTTGTTGACAAAATGAAAGGATATCCCAAAATTTTTCATTCATTTCACTAGAAGGACTTGTTCCAAACACCTGTTATAAAATAAACAATATGATGTCATATTTATAGTTAAATATAGATTCCAACACTCTTTCACTTCAATTTGAACATATTAACTTGTAAGAGTTATTTGCGAGTATATTAAACACATCGAAAAAAATAAAGTAATAATCAGTGACATACAAATGTTATGAACATCACAATTGATTTTTACCTTGCAGAAGAGAGGCAGCATATTGTACAGTTTATCATCTTTTTCAGCTTCGGTTAGAGATTGTGATGGATGAGTGTATTCTGAGAAAAGCTTTTTCAAATGCATCAATCCAAGCTGGACATGTGATGAAGAATTAGGACTGTCGGATGAATCCGAAGATGTAGAGGCAGATGCCCCACGTAATTTGCGCATTAAATTCATCTTAGTCGTGAACAATATAACGTTTATCAAAACATTGTCCTACTTATATTGGATACAACAAAATACGGTTTTATTTGTGCATGATCTTACATTTCGACATAGGTATTGTTTGACAAATTACATTTTCTTATAATAAAAGAGGACACCTTTTAACTATGTTTACATAATATACTTTCAAGCACTCCCTATTTTATTAAGTACATGATCAATAGTATCTGAAAGTGTGAATATTTGTATTTATAATTTTTCCAACTGAGGTTTTTACATTCTGCACGCCTACATTCGCAATTCTGTCAATACAAATACTTTGTGTAGGTGCTAGTTGTTAAACTGCTATATTGTAACAGAAAACATGTTATATTGCTATATAGCTTGCCTAGCTTTTGTGATAATATTATAAAGTTGAATAAATGACTTTACATAATTTAAAACTTTATCATAGTATTTGCTTACAAACTAAGGTAGTAATTTGTGCAGATGAAATGAAAAAATTAATTGCGGTATTGCAAGACATATATAATTTTAATTAGCAGATAGAACTGTCTTTATACAAAATTATATAAATGAAAGTAAGTATTTTTCACTATATTTTCTATTTTTATAATGTTTCCTGATGAAAACATAAATTGTACTTAATAGACAATGTCCACACATCAAAAGCAAAATATTCTTAATATAATTGTAAGCTAATTAAATAAGAAAATAGAAATTTACACCTCACATAATTATGCTAGAGCTTGGTTTGGCTCAAGCCGCAAAAGAGTGAGCGTAGTCGCCTTTGCCCCTTTGTAATACTTGCAAAGCTAAATATCGCTGCTAAGATTTGAACAATCTCAAGATGAAGAAGTAAACAAAGTTTTAAATCTGATTTTAATACCAAAATTTATTAATATTATTTGCAGCCATTCAAAAACCAAAACACCTCTGTCATCATTAATACTAAATCGAAATGTTGGGGCAAAGGAGAGTTTGTATTCTGTTAATAACTCTTCAATAAGGCGGATTTACACCGCATGTGTGATGTGATGTTAAAGGAGCGGAAAAGATTAAATTATGTATTAATCTATATTCTACCCGCATAACAAATAGACTAAGAATCTAAGCATCATAAAGGTCTTCTACTCTCTAAGACTACTGTGTTGCTCGTATATTAGGGTTGAAAGAAAGGTTGCTACCGTTTCCACGTAGAGTGGGCCGCTAGCCTGTAAGTAGATTGTGGAAAACAGGAAGAATTGTTATAGCGTACTATAGTAATACTTTCTATAGATAGGATAGATATTCGGTTGCTAAGCTTCGGCCCTATAAAAAAAATATAATTATTTCGCAAGGTCCCTTACGCTAAAGGACATTAATGGATTATCAATGTCACCAATGTCACAATTATTTTAACCTTTATCTTCGTAATAGTAGGCACGTGTTTACAAATTTTACTTAATGACATAATTTTATGTTTTGTTATTTATATGTAATAAACATGAATAAAAATTCTGAAACATGTTACTTTTATACGTCAAAAAAATATATTTGACGCTGTCAAATAAAATGTCAAAGTTACTACTAAACCGAGGCATGGTTCTGGTTTGATGGTTTGCGTTTAAAATAAATCGAAGTATAAATAATCGTTAGTTGCTAATCAGTGTTTAAAAATGCCGGAAGATAAAAACTTAGTACAATGTTACAATCGTGGCTGCGGCCAACTTTTTGATCCTAACAAGAATGACAAAGGTGAGAATTTTCTAGAATAAGCATATTTACAGGAATGTGTATTGCATTATTGTGCCATTTCATTATTACCCTTAACGATAAATTAATGTTTAGATGAATGCTGCCATCATCCTGGGGCGCCTGTCTTCCATGATGCTTACAAAGGATGGTCATGTTGCAACAAAAAGAGCGTGGATTTCACGGAATTCCTTAATATAAAAGGATGTACATTGTCTAAACATTCTAATGCGGTAAGCTCATTGTAACTAAGGTTATACATATATATTAATAAATGATAACTTCTAAAAATCTAGTTTTGTGTGTGCTACAATAAAATGATATATATTTTTATATATTCAATTATGTTTTTAAATTCCGAGTATGTAGTTATCCCCAGACTCTTTAAATTTTTAAATGTCCTTGAAAAAATGGGAAATATATCCAATTATATTTTTATATCACTAAAAATAAGCACAATTTTGCTTCCGATAGAGCAAAATTAGAATTATAAATTCATGTAAACATGGTAGCTGAGGCTTTATGTAACATTCTTTTTATTTTATATATTGAGAATTTGAAACCAAATGCTGATTACATATACCACTACAACTACAACTGCAAATTCTGTTCTAATGACAATTAAAGTGTAATATTTCCTTTTATTAACATTATACCATACTAAAACAGCCTCTAATCAGAATGATATAAGTGTAAGCTTAAGCCTAATGTAATATTAAAGGATTATGACACAAGGCAATTTGTATTTTTGTGTCACAAATGATACAATACCTTGTCATATATAATATGGAATCTTTGTAACTATAGTCTAATATCTAACTTTTATAACATAGTGTTATGGTGATTGGTTTCTACAGTCAAATGTCCATCACAATATGCAACCGTTATTTTTTGAGGGACACATTTTTTAGGTGTGCCACAAAGTGGCCTGTATAGGCTAGATAAGAATAGACAAAGATCAGAAGCAGTGGCCAGCATAAGTGTGGGCTTATGTGTAGAGCAGTGCACTGGCACAGGCTGACTTTTATTGATTGTTAATGTACTTTTTAGGGCTGTTGGACTAAGAAAGTTTGTCAGAATTTTCCAAATCTTCAATAACATTGGTGTGTAAATGTGGTAATACTGTTTCCTTTCTGCAAATAAGTATCGCTCAAGTTTTACTAACTTTTAATGTGGCGTTTAAGTATTTCTGTTGCTTAATTACCATTTTCTTTTTTGTCAGAAACCACCTGAACCGGAGAAGAAAGCTTTGGACAAAGAATTAGAAAAGAAGGAAGTTATAGAAGTCAGAGCCCCTATAGTAGGACCACAATTGCCCAGACCTCCTTTTGAGTCACCATTAATTACAGTAAAGGCACAAATTGCAGAATCTTTAAAGAACATTGACAACTCATCAAAGCAAAAATCTGTTGCTGGTATAGATGGGTATTTATCTTTCTTTTTGGTATTGAGCTTGTATTTATCTAAGTGCAAATTAGTAATACACATGTATAATTTTTTTTAGAACTATAGCTATAGGCACAAGTTGTAAAAATGGTGGATGCAATACTGCTTATGAAGGCCCCCAAACAAATGACACAATGTGCACACATCACCCTGGCTGTCCAATATTTCATGAAGGCCTGAAATTTTGGTCCTGCTGTCAAAAGAGAACAACTGATTTTAACACCTTCCTGTCCCAACCTGGTTGCACTACGGGATCCCATAAATGGTTTAAAGAGGTATTCTTATGAGCATATATGTTTTTAAGAGATTGATTAACATTAGTTGACCGTTTATTCTCTGGGTTTACTCCTTTAATGACTGTGATAACTTTGTCATTTGCTAATATAAAAATCAGTACTATCTGTCATTAGTGCCAAGCAATAATTTGCATTCCACTAAATAACATGACAAGAGGTAAGTGTATGTAAATTTTCCTGGATCTGAGGCTCAAGCTTTTTTTAGTTAATTGAAGTACAATTATGTTGTTATTTTTGAATTTATATCGAATCATACTTTTATTTTGCAAATTTAGATATGTTTTTATTATAAATCTATTCAATGTATAATGCTTTAAACAACTTGCCCATTTACTAATTATTTTGTATAAATTGTTAGAGGCATTTTTTAATAAGTACATTTTCCTAAAATTTGTGTACTTGAGCATATTAATTACTGTACACATACTATTCACTTAATATAATATCCAAGGTTGTATTCCTTGAAATTATGGGAAAAAAATACATTTATACCAATCATGTTAAGATTACCATGTTGGTACTCTTAATATACAAATTTCATTTAAGACACATTTTGTTACAAGTTTTCTATTTAAATCCACTTTACCAAGATAAGTTGAACATGAATAATTTTATTAACATCTTTGATAATATATTTACAGTATGGTTACACAGTATAGTTGAATTTTCTATAAAATACTAGTGAATATAAGGAAAGACATTCATTATTTAGTTTTGAGTGAGTAATTGGTAAGTTAAAAACTTATTTTTATTTTAGAGTACACCTGCGGGCACCGTGAAATGTCGATGGGATTGGCACCAGACGCCCGAATTTGTCATCGTAAGTGTGTACGCAAAAAAGTATAGTCCTACTGAGAGCTACGTGAAATTGAATCCTATCGGCTCAATACCAAGTTGGTGTTTCATGAAGAGGAATGCAGCATTTGAATTGGATCTCGAATTAAGAGGAGTAAGTTTTTTTGCCAAGTTTTTATCATATGACAACACATTTTCTCCTTATGGCAGGATAATCAATATTTAATACTTAAACTGTGTTCTTCTTGAAATAGCTTTTTTTTCTCATTATTTTATTTTTGGTTTAATGTATCTTATCTTGTTAAAATAAAGAACTTATAAGCGTAATAAAACTATTTTGAAAGAAATAAAAATATGGTTTACTTATGCGTATAATGCATGTGAGGGTAAACTTGTCATAAACCGTCACTTTTACTACACCCTCCTGTTCCTTAGGGGTTTCTTTATATAAGTATAGTTATGTAAAACACCATAACTACGCTTAATATGGTGCTTAGTGAATGACTTCCTGCTAGAATTCATTACTAAGAAAACTGATTATGTCACCTTTTTGTTCCTAATGGTCGCTTTGTTTAGATTAATTTCAAGTCTGATTTGGCTATTACAGTTAATATAATAATATTTATAGAAGTCTGTTGAAAGCAGCAATCTCTAAAAAATCATAATAAGTAGTTTATGTTTCAAATTAGTCAATTGATCTTTACAGTTAAAATTACCTGAGTCATGCAGATCAATTTTATTATGTTTTAGGTTATCGACGTAGATAAAAGCAGTGCTTCTATGTTAGGAACAAAAGTAGAAATAAAACTAAGAAAGCGGAACCTGGTGCTTGGAGCAAGCTGGATTTTCCACGGGCTGAACCCAAAAAGGAGGAGCCAGTACAATCTGTTCAAGTTGAAGAAAAAGATGACTTAGTCGATTTGACTTCAGTAGAAGCTATTTCTCCAATTCACAAGCTAAATTTGACCGGTTAAAATTGCCATTCTCAAACTAGAAATGCCCATAAATTATTTTTGTATAGCACAGACTTCTGTTTAATAAAATGTCTATGGAATTAAAAAGCTTTGATCCAGTGGAATGTAGTTTTAATCATGTGTTGTGTTATGTATTAAATAAAACAACAAAATAACACATGGTCTTTATTTTAACAGGTTTTATTGGTTTTACCCTTTTATACATTTAAGATTCTTATATAAATTACAATAAAATATTTACACAAGCTTCAAGATTGTAGCGATATGTCTTGTTTCCTAAAGTTGAGAGGCAATACTAGAAATTGCATATTGAATACTAGAATTGTCAACAAAATTGCATATTGTAAATATTCTATATAGATTGTAGATTGTAATTCTTATATTAACATTATTTATAATAATATGACTATTTTCGACTAGAACCATTTCCGCCTAAGTGTAATCACAATTGATAAATACAACATAAAGCTACACTTTTTTATTAATCTAAAGTGATTTTTATATTTCAATGAGCGTATATCGAGACTAGTTTATTCATCGGCATGTTTAACACCTTTGCCCTGAACAATATTTTTGCCAATCACATTTTGTAATGAAATAACACAATGCAATTAAATTTTTACAATTTGGATTTCTTTAGAGATCTCATTTTTTGTTTTTGATCGTTGTTACAAACTGTATTAATTATTTTTGCTACGGACTCTGTAAAAGCCGTTATGTAAGAGATAATATTAGACTTAATAACAGAGTTAGGTTGTTGTAAACTTTGGAATAAATTCTTTGTATACTTTATTAGTAAAGGAAAGAAATGAAAGAATATGCAACACTAACATGAATTATTAATAATTACTTTACGGATTGTATGCAGTTTATTTTCATTTAAATTCCCGACGTTTCGAACACTTTCCAGCGGCCGTGGTCACGGGTAGTCTACCCGTGGTCACGGAAACGTCGGGAATTTAAAATGTAAATAAACGCGATAAAATCCGTAAAGTAATTTATTTAATAATGTATAATATTCGCGCAAGCAATAGAAATAATTATACTAACATGAAATATAATAATTCACGAAGTAGACACGATAGTCGAATAGGAATGTAAGGTGTTGGCTATGTCATTGGTTTTTGTATAATATATTTCTTATAGGGAACCAATTTGAACAATATTGCCAAATTAAATTTAATTCAAACTAAGTTTTAAGATTATCTTAACGGTATTGAAATTTCCTTGAATGTTGTAATTTTATTTAAATCGAGTCGTTAAATTCGAAACGATTCAAACTCTTGCTCTAACTTGTTATTCGCCTTCCGTCTAGGCAGCTATCGATTTGTGCATTCCCTGATAAAATCTGATACGAATTTTACGATTAGGTAGTTTGTAGTTTTTCGTTTGTTTAGTAGAATTTTTGATTTTTATGAAAAATTGTCATGAACTGAAATTTGACCCACTGAAACCTGAAGGTAAAGTTTAAATTTCATACAAATTTTGATTACAGATATATCCTTCACTTAATATAATAGTATCATTAAATTGTAAGCTATAATTGAGTGATTCGGCCGATCGATAGCGGAAAAGTTAAGGAGCTACAATACAGATTATATCTTGAGATCAACGGCTTTTGTTTGTTTTATTGGTGCTGTATTGATTTTCTAAATGTTATATTATCTATGGCGATGAGCAATGTTCGGTGACAGTAGTTTGCGCGAATGTTGGGGCCGGCATCGGCGCCGGTTGCATCCGGTACATGTCGTGCAGAAGCGTTGCCACGGACACGTCGCCAACCGTCTCCCTGAAGAGCAACAGTTCTATGGAGCGCGCGCGGACCGCCCTCAGCGACGGCAGCAAGAGTAGCAGACGGCCAAATCTGTTTAATATTCAATATGAAATGTGTTATCATCAGCCTGTGTTAGTCCACTGCTGGACATAGGCGTCCCCTAATGCTCGCCTCCTCCATTGGAGGGTTTTTGGACCGTATCCCACCACGCTAGTCCAATGCGGGTTGGTGGGATAAAATATATTTACATTTTTTGCTTGTTTTCATTAGCAATCATGATACACAGTCATGACACCTGTTCGCATCTGTTACCATCATCGTCATCATCATCATCATCCTCATCATAATCAGCCTGTGATAGTCCACTGCTGGACATAGGCCTCCCCTAATACACCACTATCCACAAGGGGTTTAAGTCTCATACTTGTTAATTATGGCGTAGTTTAAACTTTAAATATTATTAACAGATGATTATTTATACTCATAACATTTTTGGTTTTGGTAAGCTATGACTCTTAAGTTCACTAAAAAAAAAAATTAAAAATTGCAAAGCTTACTAAAGATTTCCTAGATAGTTTTTGACGCTATGAAAATAGGTATGTATGATGTACGACAAATGATTTGTAAAATAAGTCACACCATTATTTTAAAATATAATGTAAACAATGCATGTAACTGGCTTGTTTAAAATAATATGGTTTTTTCCCTGGAAGTAGAGTTACAATGAAAACTGGATATGTAATTTATATTAATCAAATTGTTAATGTATTAAAAGTTAGCTATAAAGAAAATATGAAATGTAAAAATTATTATTAAAAAGAGAGTTAAAATGGGCAGCCAGTTTTTAGAACACTCGAAAACACAAATACAGTTTTTAATGCCTTTAAATTCTGCATAATTTTAATAAACAATCACTTTACATATCATTTAAATAAAAGCTTTGCTTTTCATTATACATTGACGCTCTTACCGTGTTGGTTGCCTAGTGTATCTTGTGCGCACGTAATCCGCCAATATGCACTGCGCTTGGTCTTGGAGCATCTCTACGGGTTGGGTCTCTGTTAGTCCGGGGGTATCTGTTAAAATTCCTATTTACTTACTATATGTAAACATATGTGACAAAACTTATACTAGAACGATCATCTACGTCAACGTGCTTCAATTCGTATTACTTATTATGTATAGTATTCGCTTAATAAACAGAAAGCAGTATCATTTGATATCTTAATAAACTGTTCAACCTAAAATAAACACGAATTAATCACTTTATTTTCAATTACTTCTACTTTACTACTAAATTGTGGGCGTGGCTTTAGCCCTTACGTATTACAGTGATGCGAGGCTCTTGTGATATTTTTCGTCATTTGTAATAATTGATTTTCTTTAAGTTATACTTTTATTTATTATTATCTTTATAACAAATCATTATCATCATCAGCGTGTAATAGTCCAC
Source organism: Lamproptera curius (assembly GCA_029286875.1). Classification (NCBI taxonomy): domain Eukaryota; kingdom Metazoa; phylum Arthropoda; class Insecta; order Lepidoptera; family Papilionidae; genus Lamproptera; species Lamproptera curius. The sequence goes on from JAGSMT010000069.1 coordinate 1,766,373, forward strand.
TGCGGTTTTGTGGATGGACCGACTTTTTAAATTATCATCTGACGCATGGATCATCTTACTTTTCAGACAATTGGGTGATCGGTCCAAATTTAAGTCCAATGTTAACTGAAACCAACTAGGAAACAATTATAAAAAATTGAGCGACACGACCTTCGGTTTCTAAAACACACGCCCATACCACTAGGCAACGGAGTATAACAAATATCAGTTTGCTATAAGCAAAATACTTTTCCTCATTCTTATTTTACTTTTTGACCGACTTCCCAAAAGTAGGAGGAACTCATTTCGAAGCGTATAGTTTTTAGAAATGTTACTTCGTTACTCCGCTTCTCACTAGAAGCAAGAATCGGGTCACTACCCGATTTTGTTCATTCTTATTTTATATGATAGACATTAGCTGTCATATGGTCCATTTGTTAAAATTAATTTGTTGTAAGTAATTTAATAGATTGTTAAGAAGTTAATAAAATTACGGCGTCAAAAATTACATTCTCGTGCGTTTTATATAAGTATACCTACTCCTTCAATTGGACGACTCCTTTTAAGGATAATCCACATTAACCTTTTTCATGTAAATATTAAAAAAATGCAATCAGGCATATTCGAAGCTCAATTAAGATAGTTCATTTGATGTTCACATAGAAGTTATTTCATTGATAAAATACAGATATTTAACGGTTGACTAAATTGCTCTGCGTTAAAATGTGGGTTAATTACCGCGGTATGTCTATCATCAATTCCCTTTCTTTCAAGTATATAAAAACAAAGCAATATGAAGATATACATTATTTCTATATAAATAAAGAAATTATGTAAACTTCTGTTGTGATGCTTTCTAAGGAAAGCAATCATAACTCTTGCAAATTGCATTCAAGTGATGTTACTGACTAGTATATGCGACTTAAGTTTCTAAATCAACTACTAGGAATCGTACCTGGAGAAAACAGCACAATTGCTTTCATGCAGCCACATTCACTGCCATCTGGCGCTATTTGACGAAACCGGCAAAGTATTTCCTGTTAAAAAAGTGTATCTTTTCAATATCCTCCAACGCGATTTAATAACTTATATACTAACAGCGAACTCCTTCTAAGCGGCTAGATCGATTCGAATATATTTATTGCGAGTGTTCATGAGGATACGAGGATGGTTAAGCTTTTAAGGAACTCTTTAAAAACTTTAACGCATTAAAAACGCAAAGACTTTTTTTTATATAATAGTAATAGATCTATCCATATATAATATTTGATCTGTAACAAATATTAAGATATTTTATTCATTCTATTGTATATACTGTACATCTAATATTGTGCCCTAATGACAAGGACAACACCACAACCAGAACTAGCTAACTATTTAGGAAGAACGATTATTAGTCAAACATTATCTGGTATTTGTAATGAATGTCACCGAAAAACACTTAATAGCGCTTACTGCGTTTTTAACTGGTTTAAGAAACAAAGTAACTCATCTTCAAGACCTAATTAACAAGAATCAGGCAAACTTACATTAAATAAGACTTTAGGTAGATGGTAAGTTACGACCATAGACTTTTGACTGTCTATGGTCGTAACTATTACATCTTATAACTATATATCTATTGCTTTAAAATTATAAGTTCTTTTTTAATATCTCCAATGTATAAAATGCAACACAATTTCGGTATAATATTACGTTCCTATGGTGGATTTAAACTTAAGCATATTAAATCCACTTATTTACGAATTTTCGCGTTACTTAATATATTTATTCCGACGTTTCGGATTCTTTCAGCATCCATGATCACGGCAGACTAAGTTGGTATATGTATGTATGTTTTCAAATAACGTCAGTTTTATTTAAAATTGACATATCTGTCGATTTCTTAATTTTTATTGGTGGTTTGACAAAAGTATTTATGTTGTTTTCGGTTTTGTAGTTTTTATACTCTGCGTTTAAAACAAGAAATCGACAGATATGTCAATTTTTAAATAAAAACTGACGGTTATTCGAAAAACATACAGGATACAGACATATACCAACTTAGTCTGCCCGTGATCATGGATGCTGAAAAGAATCCGAAACGTCGGGAATAAATATATTTAGTAACGCAAAAATCCGTAAATAAGTGGATTTGATATGTATAATCGCGTAAAAAAGAAATAATTTAATACATAATATATAATGAATGTATAGTTGACCTACCTGCAAAGTGTTAAGTTCAAGATCGGCCAACGGGTCCGGCGGCAAACGCGCCCTGGCAGCGGGCGCGGATAGCAACGGCGCAAGATCCCAGGGCGCCGACCATTGAGCTAGATGGAGTAGGAACAGTTCTTTCCACGCTGCACGTAAGAGGACCAGCTGGTCAGACGGTGCCAAAGCTTGAAACGGCGCAAGACATCTCACCCAGCGGACCGCCATAAACAGAAGCCGAGCGCTCGTCTCCTAGGATAATAAAAGTCTACTATTTCAATTACCCTTAAAGTTAATTTCTCGATGAATAGCAATAAAGTGAATAATATTTATATTGAAGAATACTTCGAGTTTTTTTTTAAGATACTATTGCTTTTATGCCCAAAAGTTTAAGTTTGGATTTTTGTACCTAATAAATATGTTGTACAGAGAGTCCTCGACTTAAATCGTTTTTAAGATACGTCAAATACATATACGCCATATGTTTTGATTTCGCGCAAAGAAGAACTCACTTCTAACATGCGGTAAGTTCCTACGATAAATGTAAAATTGTAATTTAGGTAGGTGATTAGTATAGATTAGTAATAGCGATATATAGGTATTTTGGAGCATTATTTTGGTTTAACTGTGGCCGTATGTAAGAAGCATGTACTTATAATGGCATAAGAATGTAACTGTTAATACTTATTAATTTAGGAAAAGAATAGAACAAAAAATATAAATATTATGTTATGTATAATATATATAAATATATGTTGCTATTGTTATAAATGATTTTTATTAACGTAATTAATTGTGATCTGTGTGCTAGCGACAGCAATATCGGCTTTAGTAAGGGCGGTAAATATTTCGTAGGCGTGTAATGTATTGTCAAAGTTGAAATCGCGTACTTGGGGGCGGGGTAAGTCAAGTGAAGGCGAAAAGTCACCCCTGGCCACCCAATCGCGGCTCCGCGCCGCCCTTTTAGCTAAAAAGCCACCTAGCAATGTACACACCCTTCGACGTAATACATAAAGTGCACGACAACAGTCTGCGCACTTCTCCACTTTACGATAATCGTAGGTAAAACTAAGAAAATACCAACTTTATACATGAAGAAAGTGTTAAAATATAATCTCCACATGCTTACGGAAAATATTTTTTGTTTGCTTAAACATCTCTATAAGAGTTTTACAATTCTTAATGAATTTTCTTTTCTAATTCAATACAAGCAAAATAAATGTTTTGGTGCTATTTGATGTAGATAACATAAGATAATAAAATTACCTGTAACAATTCCCATGTCGGAGCGAGCGGTGCACCGAAGGCGCTTGGCGGCGGACGTAGCAATGTTGGATCCCCCTGTAGTTGCAGCTGTTTTGCGCTCCACATCAACTCCTAAAGAATTCCATGTAAACGTTTTCAATTTAAAGGCACTTTTTTCTCATTTTGCTGTGCCCCTGTGCAAACACATTGCTATAATTGGACCAACCAAAGGTTGACTGGTAGACAATGTCATGAGAATTAAGCTCCTTTTTTTCCCTACGATTTGTGTAAAATGTAAATAAATATACAAAAGATTCTAACATGGTGATAAAAGATAAAGTTCTAACATTCAATTCTTAAGCAAAAATCTTCAAATAAAACTCAAAAGGTTTCTTATGATACCGGCATGTTATGTGCTATCTTTATCTAAAGTTATATCAAAATCTGTTTATTAGTTTTTGATATTTATATAAGCAAGTTTTTTTGGAACTCCTTGATAACAAAAATATTTCTTAGTAGCGAATCTGCTAAGTTAACTTTTAGCCAGATCTCTGCGGCATCTATTCCAAATCTTTCAGGGATTTTTAGGCATTTTGTTATTGTTGCACTGTAGCTGTGTGATTGTTACAGTTAAAATAGTAAACAGATTTGTATATCATGTTTTAGTTGAAGTTTAGAATTACGCATTAAGTAAAAAAAACTTTTGCTTTGAATTTTTACCTGACATTTATCAGATGACATGAGCATATGGAGTAGCCCTGGAGGTGGAGGAGCGAGGAAAGGTTCTGCGATGAGTGGCAAAGGGCTGACTGCGCCAGCACCAGCGCCACTGGAACCAGCGGAAGATGCAGCACTCAGTGGGCCCGCTTCATTAATTCCGCTCAAACTGAACTACGAGTCAAATAATTTCATTGTTACGTTTTTCATATATCATATTACATGGCTTCATTATTATTTAAATTTAATCCTACTCCACAGACTTGCATATTTAAACTTCGGGAAACCTTAGAAATTATCAAACTGTATAAAATAAACAAGTATCTTAAACATTGTTAAACAACCCATGTTGGTGGTGATGTTATAACTATTTTCTAGTGAAACTAAAAATTACTGATAGCTTAATATGTAACGTTTTTTGGTTTACTAACATTGTTAATAACTAAGCTGCGGTTAGACTCAACTTTAAATGATAAAGACCAGGTAAATTCAAAAGAATCGGTTGACGTAATTCTTTGTGGTTCGACACATGTTAATTAGATGCGTTTATTTAATAAAGTTTTAATTAATTATCGATAATACCATTAGTTTTTACTCAAAGTTTTATTACAATTGTAATTTTTTGGTACCGAATCAACAAAACGTTAAACTCACTTGGAATCCGAAGGGTTGTGGTAACGGTGCGTACGGTGACGGTGGTGACAACTTGAGAGGGTGGGGCTTGTGAGCATGCGCCAGTTGTGGTGGCTGCAGCGAGCTCATTCCCGAATGCAGCTTAGGCTTTCTGGGACCACGTTCGTGCTGGACAGCTGTGAGATGAAATCTCGTTTTATTACGTCCTAGTGCCCTGTGCGGACATTGTTTAAGTACCTAATAAAGTAAAAATCCATTCGTTACATTTTCTATTAAAATGTTGAACATGTTAATCTACCTATCTTTATATATAAAAGAGATTCCCACCTATATATTGACTCATCACGATGTCTCTGGAACCATAAGGCGTAGCGACTTGAAATTTAGTGGGAATATTCCTCTCGCCGAGTAGAGGTCAGTTAAGAACGGATTTTACGAAATTCCACCCACAAGGGGGTTGAGGGGGTTACTAGTCTAATATAAGCGTATTAAAATATACAATCGTAAATAAAAATTATCATTAATTATAAAGAATTCGAAGTCACCATACGATTATCACCATCATTAAATTTAATTTATTAATAATTCCATAGATTCATACTCATATTTACTCGTAAAAACTGATAATCTCATTATAATTGCCCTGGATGTGGAATTCTTTCAAAAGAGTGATATTTAGTAATGCACTGGTAACATCCAAACCATCATTTAAATTTGATACTTTAAATTTCGCAATTTTGGACATGTGGACGTGTACATTGAATAGGTTTAACCAAACTTTTGTATTTTTTAAGGTTTTATTGTATAACAAATACATTGTGTACATTGACGACTGTAGTATAACAACAGTATTTTTTTGCTTTAACTTTAGGGACGCATATTATATTAATCTTATTACTAATTAAAAACATTGCTTAGCTTAACATTGTATATTATTCAATTCCAAGAAATAATAAATCGCATACGATAATTGATACATCGGTTGTTTAGGGTACTTTATTAATCGACGAAAAGGCGATGATTCGTAGCTCTCTTGACGAAAACACCTTCGTTGTGATAATTTTATAACCTTTTTATTTTTCGTTTAAATACAAATGAGTTTATTATTTTGTCGATTATTCGAATCATCTAACCACGTGACTGGCCCACTGCCACTTCAACGAGCTAGCTAACTTTTGTTCTTTGTCAGATTCATTCATTACGAATTTTGTGCAACAAAGTAACTCCGAGCATAGCGCATTCCGTAGCGCGTTGAGCAACGGCAAACTTGTGGACCAGTCAAATAGTCAAAGGCCACGTTTCGGCCCCGTAGGTCATCACGAGGAGAACGCATTGATTGAAGACTTTCATCTTAAAACATTGCTGTATTGGCGGCAACGTTAGAACGTGGCTCAGCTTCCTAAAAGCTGCCCAGCCCAACTGAATACTCCTATCGGCTTCCCTCGATTACAAGAATACTATCTTTAAAAAAGGCCTAAATTAAATTTGGTATGGTTATTAAGTATTTCAACAATTGAAACAAGTTTAATAACAGGACTGAGAAAAACACTCAGTAATCTATTATGCATAATCTTAACGGTCAATTTGTCTAACGTGATTAGTAAAGGTAAAAAGTCCTACCAAAGAGAGGTTTTACCTTCCTTACACGCCCTCTCTCTTCCTACCACATCTCTTACCTAGTAGTTGTATACACTCGTCTAGCTATTAAGCAAAAAGTTTTAGACAAGAATGAGTTTTTATAACCTTTTCAATATTAGCAGCCAAGATTTAGTTAGCAATTTAGTCTCTCATATCAAAAGTTCGTTAATATCCAATGTCTTTTAACAAAAGCTTACAAACCATGTTGTGAAAAATTATAATTTTTGTGTAATGTCATATACATTATATCAATTGCTTAATTAATATAGACAAAGATCCAGAATAGGGTTTCCGAAAAGGGCAAAAGGAACACTTGAGCCCATTAATATTGCAGCAATCGAATTAAAAAATGGCGCAAAGTAACTTTGACAATGTTTTACATGTTGGATTATGGAGTTGTTAACCGATTATTCGCTGCAGATCCCCGTAAGCCGAGATCGCATTCACCCATAGGCTGAATTATGGGAAGGGCGCGTCCACACTGGAACTTTAGCAGTTATTTAATTACTAAATAAACAGATTTCACGGTGTAAACATTTTATGTAGAGATTTTTAATTGTAATAAAGTTATAGTCATGTACTATTAAATAAACAATCAATTTTATATTTTATTTACGCGATTATTATACATATCAAATCCACTAATTTGCGGATTTTTCGCGTTAGTTATATATATTTATTCCCGACGTTTCGGATTCTTTCCAGCAACCAATGATCACGGGCGGAATAAGTTGGTATATGGTAACGTAAATTAGTGGATTTGATATATAATTAATTATATTTAACCTAAACTTTTACCTAAACAAAAAAGTTTATGTATTTTTGAGGATTTCGCATTCAAATTAAACATTATTTACCATATTAGCCTCCTAAATCGGTCAGCCCACGCTGAAGTTACTGTCTCAGGTGAGTTGATGCAGTTAGTTACTAATGCAGTTATAATAATATGTACATCTATTTTTTGTTAAATTCATTGCGTAAAGCATAAACTAAAATACGTTAATAAAAGGTGCGACGTTATTCCAATCATTAAACAGTAACATATTATACGAGTCTAGTTCAGTAAATTACTTTGAATAAAATTGCAGCTTAGTGTGTATAATAGAAAGTAATAAACCGTTCCGTATTAATCTAGTTTTCAGATAACAAAATGCTATAAATCAATATACGTCAAACGTTTTGTTAACATTAACTTGAAGTGTGTAGTTCGCTTACAACATTAAACTTGCAAATGTGTTTGGCTTAAAAAAACAATAGAAATGCGATAGTATATATTTTTGCTTTCTTCCGTGATTAAGAACTGGAAAGTCTAGATTTAAAATTTCCGTATAAACATTCCAAGTCTATTCTCATGTCTCTTTCCATTTAAATTCGTATACCATATCGAAAATAATCATAAACGGCATAAACAGCGTCACTGTGAACGCAGCCGGACGCCGTAATGACGTCACGCAATCAGCTTACCGCCGCTGAGTCCATGAGAATGCGGCCATTGTGCCCGCACATGTCGGCGCATACGCTCAGTTCCCGCGCCCGGCCGAGTGGCCGGCTTAAACCGGCTGAATAGTGACACTGGACGGCGCGCTTCGGCTTAAATCTATACTGCACGGGGTTCTGCGGCGGCCGTTTAATGTCTTCGCAATAGTGCTTCGACGGTGCCTGAATGCTGTATAAATATTTTACTTGTATTGTTTTATATTTTAGTATAATGCATTTACTTTTGTGTGTACGTTATTTAGAACGTTACACATAGGATGCGTTCACGCGTGGGCTATGAATGTTAAAATAACTCAAGTTTTATAAACTATTACACAATAACGTCCGATGATATTATTGTGTCGTCATGATGTTAGCATGAATTTAGTTTTTTCGAAAAAATCATATCCAGTTTGAACATAATGGTAATATGAGCGATAAAATTTTAATCTCAAGGAGAATAAATAACTATTCCGTTTAAGTAACGATTCTTCCAATACAACGTAGGAGTACGTATTTTTAAAACTATCACAGAATTATTAAAAAAAATACCTAAGCATAGAGCAAAAACAGCTATTATTTTAAAACCGAAAATCTGCCTCGAGCTACGAGGCATTTGTAAAACTAAAAACATACGTCTTGAATTAAGTATCTTTCAGAAAGTCGTTAATTTTTTATACAGAATTTATATTTTTCGCATCCCTCTTCTCGGTCGTAATACGGTATTATAATAGATAATGCATTTTACAGTAAACCAATAAGGACATTATTACACGTAAATAAAGCTATGAATTATAAGAAGGAATACAAAATACTATTTAAGAAAGAATCTTTTATATTTTATTAGATGTTACCCGCGACTTCGCCCGCGTGGAATAGATTAACGCGTCCGCAGTGTAGTTTTAAATATATCTAAAATTCTAATTAAAATATCTTTATTCAAAATAGGAGCGATACACTCACTTATTGAATGTCAAAAATCTACAACCGTGTCTATACTGTATAGTATAATATAAACGAAGGGTTTTTATTGTATGTACCTATCATCATTATCAATTTCCATATTGACTTTTATCCCTATTTTTCATTGTTTCGAATTAATTTTTTTTTTTTATTTGGACCGCTTCTCTTGATCGTAGTTAATAAACATTTCAGCTATAAATATATAAATACAACACTTATAATAAATATTAAAAGGAATACAAAATACTTTTAAGAATAAAATCTATTAGTTATATATATTCTATTTCTAAAGAAACAAAGAAATCTATTAAAATATCTAGGTATAGATAAAGCTATAATGTTAACCTTTTGTTTATGGAGCGCGTGTAATCCCAAATAGAACACGTGCTTTTTTCTCGGCTCCAACGCCTCCCTTCTCTAGTTCACCTTATAGTATTTTCAACTTTATCTATTTACGTTAAAGTATAGTTTTCTTTAACTCGTACTACAAGGGGTCATCTAAGCCAAGGGGCTAGTTCGGATTCTACGCAACTGGCAAGATTTTAATTACACTGAGGCACAATTAGATTTTTGTTTACTTTTCGCAAACACATTTATTTGCGAATTTTCTGTAAACGCATACATACGTCAGGCACGTTAATTAACATTTTTGTGTTGAATATCTTAAATTAGTATGTACTTACTGTTCATTATTTTTATATTTTTCTATAATATGACCAAATTTTGTGGTGAGCATTCGCTTGCGTCGACTTTTTATTGCCTTTCCCCTCGATATACCAATGAATATAACATGAGTACAAAAAATGAATTTTTAAAAATCGTCATATTTTATAAATTTTCTCATTGGGATATGTTATTATTTATGAAAGAAAAAATAACAAATGAATATATAAACAATAGTAAACATAAACATTTTACATCATCATCATCAGTCTATGTTAGTCCACTGCTGGACATTGGCCTCCCCTAGCACGCCATCTCCATTAAGGGATTTCTAGACCATATCCCACCACTGGTCCAGCGTAGGTTGAGTGGGTTAACATTTTACAATAAAAACCAATTTGTAGTAACAATACTAAATTTACCATTTTACATCTTAACAATTTTCCATCGATCAACTTATCAAACGTAAATGCAAAGGTTTAAGTCTGAATCGTCAAAGCCTCTTTAAAAAGGCGCTCGCCGAATCACATTTCAAGCGTTTAAAGGGGAGATTTAACTTCAAACATCCATCGCTCGGATAATTCTTTGCTCTTGTAAATTGAAAGCAAACATTTTTCTCAGATGGAATTAACGTAAATGATACGAGATGTTTTAGAAATATAGTTTCAGTTCAATTTGTATTTTATTTGTTATTGTAATCCAAATGTAACCGAATAATAAAAGGATTTTATTCAGTCCTTTTACTTAAATCTAACGAATCTAATAGTATACATATTTCGACAGGGCTGAGAATTAGATAAGTTTTCTTTATAGATTATACTAAAAATAACTGGTATTAAGAATTATGGTAATTATAAAATAACCATAGTATTTTATAGCAACGTTTATAGTAAGGTTATTTCAAGGTGGCAGGTTGTAATTTATAGGGCAAAGCAGTAGTATACAAATCCTAAGCGAGATCCGTAGCTAGTGCAATCGTAGCTTCGTAGCGGCGTGCACCACATGAAACTTTAGTCTCCTACACTGCATTTCTGATAAATAACTTTTGATCAGCTATTTAGAGAACTTTAAAAGTACTTTTGTTTGATACCCTTATATATAAAAAGTAGAAATAACCTATAGTTTTCTGTATTAACATGGACCTTGACTACCTACAGGCGTTATTTTCGTAATATTAACCGACTGAGGAGTGTTTCAGACCAGCCGGGGTGTTGGAGAATCGTTAGTGCTGTAAAGTAACCCACCAGTTCCTTGGGAGGCGGGTGTTGGGTTGGACAGAGTACACACGATCTTGCTGTGCCCGTGTAACTTGAGCTCTGCGGTCGATATTATAGTGCTGCTCTTATTACCGATTGAATAAAAGTCGGGGTGAAAATATGATTAATAAAAATATTTTATAGTACTTTTATTATTGTATTTCATATTATGGTATTTAAAGCATTACAATAGATTGAATAGGTTATATGCAGTACTTATTTGTCTTTGATGTTGACTGTATAACTACTGATATTTTGAAGCTATTTAAAAAGCTGGCTTAATAACGGACGTTCTCAATTAAGGTTATTTAAATATAAATATAGCTAGAATTGAATTCTATAGTTTAAATAAATTAGACTCCAAAATTACGTAAAATAGTAACCCATACCTATAAAGCGGCTTCGTGCATACAGTGATCGATAATGGTGGTGACAATTTATCAATAAGAGGAAACTCTAGGTGTGCGACGGCATTCCGTTGCCATGGGTTACGATGTTTATAATTAAATTAATTTCAAGGGATTCCTTATCGATACTTCCAGGTACGACCCTAGAAGTGAAGCAAGCGAGCAAGGCGGAGGCGAGCGACGTGGGTTGTGATTAATGACCCAATAATCCCAGCCGCCCGCCGCCTGGCCTATGAAAGCTACACGAAGCCGAATTGGTGAATGGTCAAAAGGTTTATTGACTGGCGAACAAGCGCAAGACGCTGCCAACAAGTACTGCTAAGATACTTAATATAAAGCTGATGTATGTAATATCAATTGCAATTGAGGGTAATAAGATCTTGTTTCATTTAGTATGAGCGCACGATCGTTTCCTTGTTCGCTGAACTGTTATTGTGTTACTTAGACAAATGTCAAGTACCGGAAACTTTAAAGTTAAGAAGTAAATGCTTCTGAAACAAGGAAATATTAATTAACATTGTGCTGTTTATTTTTTCAACTGTGCATTCCTCATCATTTTTAATCTATTTGATGAGCGAAAATATATTTTTTATCAATAAAAAGTTAAAACATAATATATACATATATAGATTGGAATTATAATCTTATTGAAACCGAACCTGCACTATTATTTTGTCACAGTGATATCTTACTCTGACGATGACTCGTACATTTTGACTACAATCAATCTTAGGGCCAGTATGAATAACAACACTTTCACACATACGTTTAGCTATGTATCATTTTAATTTGATACAATTAAGATGATACATAGCTAAAACGTATTACGCTTGCTTATTTTCCCTTGCTCTAGTTTAGTATACAAAGTTGCACAAAGTGTTAATAAATTAATAAGCTGATATATTATAATTCCAAGAATACATGAATGCATTTTAGTTAAAGTAAATAGTGATATCAATCATAACTAGAACTCATATATAGAATCCTTGTACCATCATCCGTGAACTCGTATCAGAGTCATCGCGTGGAAAATATCCGACGAGAGAACGACCCCGTGTTCCGACATTCGTTCCGACGTTAATTCCAGCCGCATTTGTTCCATTACATTTCCGACACAAAGTAGATACGCGTTTGCCGAATTGACTACACGGATGAGACCGGGCGGCCTGCTAGAGGGGGATGGGGCGAGATATACCAACGGGTGGGATAGGGACGGAGGTCAAAAGTGAGAAAGATGTATTCAGAAGTGAAATAGTCTGCTGGCTGAGCACATCATCATTAACGAGCCATAGAGGGCGGAGGGCAGCGAAGAGGTAGAGGGGTAGCGCCAGGTGGTTCAGTCCCACGCTACGTTTCACCTACACCCGAGAACGTACCTTAAGCCATTCGTTCAAAGTCTATTTCACCTTAAATGGTGTACGGCTCGGGAAATATTTTCGAGTGCACGGACATAAATATGAGAAATATCCAGGTTTTTCACCTACCGCCCCGGACCACCCGACCCCGTAATAGATGTCCGCCAGTCAGTAATACCGACGTGACAATACTTTCTTTTGTGTTTACAGAATTCGGGAGACCGCATCTGATATAGTATATTTGTTTGGATATTTAAATTACCAATTGTGAATTTTTATACGTGGTCGAAAAAAATATCGATTCCAACTTAGTGATGTTTAATAATCTGAAGATGAAAATCTTTATATAATGAAGTACAAAAATATCTTAGATTTAACAACTCAAATTTTAATTTGCGTTATTAAAATTATATATAAATAAATTTTAGTTTATATTTGCGTTATAGGCGTTTTTTATTATAAAAAACCTCGCATCGACTGCATTTTTCTGTTTTCTCTTTGTAAATTGAGTGCATTTTTATGTATTAAATTTAATATTTGTCCTTAAAGAAATATACTGCAGTTTTTGTTAACTGCTAACAACGTGATACAGAACTACGTTTGAAGAAACGTTCATGTCAGATTTAATAAAGATCAACGGTAAAGTAAATATACGCGATAAAATTTGTAAAACTATATTATTTATCATGTAAAACTCAAATGTAATATTGAATCGATGCATTGAACTGTTTAATAAGTTTTTACGAAACAATAAAAGACAACAAGTACGTCCACAATAAATTTCTACTCTGGCAAAGTTGCGGCGACCTCCGCTAGCGGTTTATGAACTTTGGCATGTTTTATCGTGAAACAAGTTTAAACTTCGCTTGCAGTTCTTTGCATTGGTATCGATTCTATTAACTCATTTTTATAACAATTTATGTAATTTTAGTTGCATTTTATACATAATTTATCATATAGTAAGTTGTTGCATAAAATAAGAAATGTAAATACCAAGCATTACGTTAAGGTTTACAGCTTCATTATTAAATTTTCCTAGTATCTTAGTCATCTTGGAACTTATTAGTATTCTTGTAAAGGTTAATTATTGTTAAAATATTAATTAATTACTTTCTATTAAGGGTTTACCCGCCTCCGTGGTCTAACGGTATTGGCCCTTGCTTTATAAACCGGAGGTCGTGGGTTCGAATCTCGCGGGGAAGCAACTTTGTGTTATCGTTGTTTCCTGGTTGGTTAGGACAATTTGGGCCCATCACCCTATTGTATAAGAAGTAAGATGATCCATGCGTCGGATGGGCATGTAAAAAGTAATGGAGAAGGTGCCCATTTGGGAAGGCCTACGTCCAACAGTGGACTTACACAGGATGATGATTATCTATCAATGGAAATTGAAATAGAAATTTTTTTTTTATTTTTTGTGCTTACGCAGGCGACGAGCAGTCAGGCCACCTGATGGAAAGTGGTCACGACACCCATAGACATTGGCAATACCAGTGGTATCGCCAACGCGCTGCCTACACGTGAGACATAGGGTGTTAAGTCTCGTTTACCCAGTAAATCGCTGGCTACGGTGCCCTTCAAACCGGAACACAGCAGTGTTTTCACAGTACTGCTTCGCGGCAGAAATAGGCACCGCGGTGGTACCCCAGACGGTCTCCTGTAAACAGGGGACCTACCACCGGTACAAATATTTTCTTTCAATTTATTATTTAACAAAAATACATATACATTATAAAAGTAACTTTTTACCAAGTTATAATATATTATATAATATATAAAAGAGATTTCTACCTATATATTGACTAATCACGATATCTCTGAAACCATAAGGCGTAGCGACTTGAAATTTGATAGGAAAATTCCTTTCGCCGAGTAGAGGTCAGCTAAGAACGAATTTTACAAAATTCCACCCACTAGAGGGGTTGGGGGGTTGCTAGTATTAAAATATTATTAACACGAGTAGTTAAGAAAATTGCTAAAAAGAAGTATGTAAAGATACATGTGTACGTTCTTTTAAATTTTAATATCATTTATTGATAAATGTATAATTAAAAAAATATAGATTTTATTTCATTAAGCAAATACATTGCCTAGTCCTAATTTAATCGCAATTCAAAACTATTTAAGTCCCCATCTTTGATGTCGCTGTATCATACGCGCATCGCATTAGAGTATCCAACAAAGGACCGAATAAATAGTTGATCCGCGAGCTGCGTACGTTTACCGCTTTCGATCCGATTATGTGATTTATTCACCGCCCCGCCAGCCTATGCCATCCTAGCGGCCGTACGAAATATTACCTCTATTTTGACACGAACCGTTTTACCCTAACGCCCCCCCGTCACGAATCACGCCTGTCTAATTTCATTTTAATGTATCGCGTGAACGGGAATTATTGCAATGTCATAGATAATAAAATAATGTCACTAAAATGGCCGCTCTCCAGTGCCACTTGCATCTGTTGCCGGTTTTTGTGGAATCGCGTGATAGTTAATTAATTCGAACGGTGGGTTAATTGCGTATTAACGTGCGGGTGTTTATCTTGCTTTCGACTTGAATAAGTTATAATTAATAATTAATTTTGGGCATTTAATCGTGTATTACATTTAATCATTAGTGGGTGGATTTGTGTACGAATTAGCTCGGGGAGCTTACTCGTATTATATGGGCCTGTACAATAGTACAGCAATGTAAAAATGAAAAAAAATATCAAAAGCGTTATGTTGTTCTTTACGAATAGGAATTACAGATAATAAATTAATGACAGATTACTATTGCATCATCAGCCTTTGATAGTCCACTGCTGGACATAGGCCTCCCTAATACACCCTTTCCATTGGGGGTTTGGACCGTATCCCCACGCTGGTCCAATGCGGGTTGGTGATTACTATTATTAAACCCTAAACCATTTATGATCCACTATTTATGATCAATGAAAAACAAACATTTTCGTAAAATGTCAGATTTTATTGTGTTTTGTGTTATGAAAAGAAGTAGCACATTGAATAGAACTGTGCAATTGGGATAATATAGATATATAATCCATACTAATATTTTGAATGCGAAAGTATCTTTATCTGTGTGTCAGTCTGTCCATCTATACCGTCTAAACCAATAAACCCATTTTGTTAAAATTTGGTACATGAGGACCAAATTTTTCGACTCTAAAAAAGGACATATAAACATAGGCTACTTATTATCGCGAAAAAAGTGATTGAAAGGCTTGAAATAAAAGTTTATATGGAGATACGTCGTTCTTGACCATGCAATTTTGTGTCTATTGATGGACATATATAATGACTACACCTTATTTATATCATTATACGCTATAGGTAGCACATTTCACAATCCTTCGCGGACGGAGTTGCTGGTACCAACTAGTATTAGATATAGTATTAGATACTAAACAAATGGACAAACTGATTTCTATTTAATTTAATGAGAAGGTAGTTTAGAACGAGGAGATGGACAAAAGATACGTTTTATCCGGTCTTTTTAACATATTTTGGATTGTCCCATTAATATGAAAAGCGTTGAAAGTCACATCGGTCTATTTAGTACTCGTATATGCAATTCAGTAAAGTCCAAAAATACATTTGCAAATATATAATTAAAGGTGATATGGTGGTTTCAAACATCCAAACGTTCGATAGGAACGATGAAATTGCGCGCTATTAAGGTGGTCGATGTGAACTGCAACAAAGCAATTAAGGGAATATTCGCGTTTAATGGATAAAAAAATCTGTTTGTTTATTGCTTTTTTGGAACAAAGTTCGCTAGGTTAGCAAGTATCGCCATAAAAAATATGACCACACCTTTTATGAATTCACTTGAAGTCTTACCTTACGTATAAATAAATTACCTATCAACAGATTAATCCATAATAACAGTTCCATAAGCGTAACTAATTTCGCTATTATGGTGCAATTGTGTACACCCTTGATGTCCGCCCCTCGGGACCCGGGAGAGCTATAGGTGTCGAACACGTGTTACAGATCCTAAATGATCCCTGGAGTTGCGTTCTATTTAATTTGATACACTTTAGTTCGATGGGGACCGATTTGTAATGGGTTACGGTAGTGGGCAATAAAAAGTGGTAAATTACATTTAATATAACATAAGTTTAAATGTTGTAATGATTTATTACAGATGTTCAAGATGAAATTAACAAACAATTTAGTACTAAAAGAGTTGAAAGGTATATTTTAGCTTTGTGGTAACGTCCATTTTCTGCTGACGGTAATTTGTGTTTATTATGATTATACAATATACTTAAGTAATTTTTTCTTCATAATTAACCTAAGTATTTATAAATGACACCATATAAGTTACTCTGTTGCTTAAAATATGTTTTTGTAAACTTTCATTAAAATCCCGAGAAAAAGTGCATCTATTCTTACAAAATTTTGCATTTATAATTTGCTAAAGCTTTGGGTACAATATGTTTTGTTTCATTATATTTTCTTCCATATCATACATGAAATAAGTTAATACATATATCTGGGCTGACGAACTTAGTGCTTCTAAAATGGCAAAGTATGAAACCCAAACCTTTGCAATTCATGAACCGTTCCCGTACAAACAAAACAAAACGAACGCCGGCACACGATTCATTACATTCTAAATACTTTTTTCATCGCAAAAGGGCTTCAAAAAGGTAAGCGCACGGTGGAACACAAATCCTGCGCGCGAACCGTTAAATTAAAAATAAATATTGCGAAACGTCAGCATGTTAGGGACGGGCTGGAAAATATCGGATGCGAAAAAAAAAAGAGCTGGCAAGCGTCAGAATGGCCGCTGCCAGTTCACAGGGGCGCTGTGGGGAAGGTGAATCTTTTTGTGAAGTGGAGGGAATTAATTTAACCCGCTGCGGGGTAACACGACGTGACGGTAATTGAAAAGTTTTCCCCTTGTCGGCCGCCAGCGACGCGCCGACGGCGATGCGTCTCCGCGACACTAAGGTTTTAGCGGGACTTCGTGATAATTGCGGATGCCGTTTTGTTGTTTAGTGTCAATCATTTAATTATTTATACAGAAAATACACTGTTTTAAATATTTATACTGATCAGGGATTTACTACGATCATTTACTTAATAACAAAGACCATAGAAGCGATCTGTCGTCAAAGCTTAAAAATTCAATTACGGTTACACATTTTTGAGTAGAATTGACAAATTTAAACATTCACATGTTAAATTAATTTATCTTTGAAGCCATTTGAAAAAAAATTTACATCAAGTAAACTTACATTAAATAATAACAATCTATGGAATGCCTTTAAATTCTAACACTAAATTAGTATAAAACATTATCTTCTTGTTAAAGAAGTATTCCATAAAAAAAATAGAACACTATATAAAAAAATTGTGTTCTTAGTACGGTAAGTGGGGGTTTGATTTTTCATTAATATTATCGATCTCTGATAACTTGAAGTAAAGATTGAAAAGACGCATAAGAAGGCATCCCTAAAAAGCTTTATGAGCAATCAACCCTTTAACTTGCTCAGGAAAATTCAAAAAGTGCCCAAACTCAAAGTAGGCAATGGCTTGCTCGCAGCCCCATTGATTGTAATTTAATTTTATAAAGTTAAATTGGGGATTATGTCTATATTTTCATCACAGAAATAATTATAATTCCGTTGAGCCCCTGTTTGTTTTCTAAGATTGAATATACGTTGTGAAATTTGTTCTGGAAATCAATTTTTATACAAGATAAGTTATTATGAGATTTAAATATTAATATGGTTCTTAAGTTTATTATGACATAATTGTTTTAAAATGTTTACATTTTCGTGCTTTAGATCTACGTTTAAATAAAAATAGGTATGAAAGTATAGTATGTTATAAGCTGATCAATATAGTTTACCTGATTGTCAGTTCAAAAGTTAATTCATATAAAAATTTATATCCTATAAAATATTTTTTTTTAAAATATTTTTTTTCAAAATAATTTTCTTCATCATAAACATCAGGTTGGGCTAGTTCACTGTTTGAAATAGGCCTCCCCTAATGCACGACTTATCCATTACGGTGTTTTGGGACCGTATCCCAACACGCTGGTCCAATGCAGGTTAGTGGGTGGACCGACTTTTTACTTGCCCATCCGACGCATAGATCATATTACTTTTCAGACAATTAGGTGAACGACCCAAATTGTCTTAACAAACCAGAAAAACAATACCAAAAAGTTGTTTCTTCGCGGGATTCAAATCTACGACCTTTGTTTTATAAAGTACGGGCCAATACCGCCGGACAACGAAGGCGGCCACAAAATAATTAATTTCATCGAATTTCCCTCTTTGTAGCCATGGATTTGAAAAGGTATAGATCGCTCCATCGGTAAAACCAGACGAGGTATCTGCCTCTAGCTTGATTAATTTACCGAGTTAATCCATTATTCTGCGGTTGCGGCCGGTAAGCGACCTAGTCGAAGTGAAAATGCATGAATTATAAATTGTTAACGGCTTATTCCTACGCCGTCGGAAGTCGCTATTTCGTACAGTTCACTCAAACGATCTAAATTATTCCGCAGTGCTCGCAATTTGTCGATTTAC
Source organism: Lamproptera curius (assembly GCA_029286875.1). Classification (NCBI taxonomy): domain Eukaryota; kingdom Metazoa; phylum Arthropoda; class Insecta; order Lepidoptera; family Papilionidae; genus Lamproptera; species Lamproptera curius. Next base: position 1,785,451 of record JAGSMT010000069.1, read on the forward strand.
AGAAGGCACTTTACTGTATACAAGTAAATATATACAGTAAAGTGCCTTCTTATATTGACAGATTTTAAATACGATTATAGTATTATTGTATGCCGTTTTTGTTATAATTTTTCATTACTTTAAGGTAAAATTACACGTCATTTTAGAACAAATTACTGGTTTATACCGATAAACGTAATAGCTTATCGGTTAAAGCTAATGAAAACTTTTAATTTGGGGCATATGTTGTTACTTATCATCATGTCATAGCTTTTATCTTGACACAATTATCCATCTTGCATTCGATAGATATACGGTTTAAATAACTCCGCGGCTCTTAAATGATTAAACATACTTTTGGTCACGTCTTAATTTAAGTCCGTTTTATCAGTTTATACTTGTTCACCTTGTTTAATTAGTTTTTATTGTTAAGTAGTGATTACAGGTATATTGAAATCTTTTTTATTGTACGTAGTATGTTTATTACATGTTTAGTAATATGCTTTCAGTGTTCATTTGCGACATATATTCTATTAATATATCCGGATGGATTCTTTAGTTTGGCTTTGTCTCGGTTTAGGAGACGTGTGTACAATAATTAGTTTTTTTAATTGTCTGTAATTTATAAAATATAATGTGTGCCAACTTTAATTAAAGCAAGCAAAGATTTAAAACGTATTTAAGCCTCCCTTAATACCGTTTTTGAGGTCGTCTGGGGAAATACAACCGCGGTATCTGTTTCTTCTACATACCATTTACCACTAACATCTTCTGGTTTGAAGAGCACCGTAGCCAGGTAAATACTGGGTTAACTAGACGTAACACCTTATGTAATATCTAGATATTATCAATAAAAAAAAGGTGGAATAGTCTGATGCGTCAATAGACTTTATTCTTTCACAATGTAAGAGTACATTTTTGTAGTTTATTGCCTTTTTTATTTTCTTTCTGTAAATGTTTCACAACCGTACCGTTTCAGATTCAACTCATAAGGCATTTATATATATAGGACATATATAAATGCCGTGATTTTCGACAGTGATTCCAGTATTCTTTGGCGTCGTGCGAGTTATGCAGATGCGGAGGCGTCGTATCCTGCGGCGTCTAAGTTTCGTGAGGGCGTATAATTACGCGAGCGGGTAAACATATAAAGGTAATCCGGGTCGCGGCGGCACAAAGTGATGCTCGTGAATTATTCAGTGAGGCAGCACCTGCGCCGCGACCGCAGTTCCCGCTATACTGCCGCCCTCTACCGTCTATGCTTTGGAGATACGTTATTGTAGACGAAATAGAAATAATAATATAAGGATCTGTTTTAAAGCATTTTTTAGGAATTTAATTAATCATTACTTAATCTTTTATCAAGTATTGCTTGAAAAGTACAGCGAAACGCGACGGCGAAAAATTTTTGTTCGAAAATATTTTTCTTTATTTTTTTATGGAACGGTATAACCGGTATAACGGCAAAACGCCCTGGGATGGGTTTGAAATGTCGGGTATAATTCTAAATTATTGTAGAGTAATTAAACGCGATAAAATTCGTAAAAGTTGTATTAGTTATCACTTATAGGTTATTTAAGTTTTTTCTTAGCCTAAGATAGCTTCAGTTTGTTCTTTGAAAAACGCACGACTTTGAGCTAAAGATTATTTCAGCAAAAAAATTTAGGTAAATTAAACTCTCAGCCGGTAACAACTCCAATTTGAAATATTTCAGTTTACAACCCAAACCGAGATCTCGAATAGTGCGTTGCAAAAACTTTTGCCGCTTAGGGAGAGGACTGTGGTTTGTGACTACCAAACTTTTGTCTTTACTTATTGTTTTGTTAACTAACTTAAACCAAGATCTAACAAGAAAACTACGCTTTGTTTGATTCTAAAGTTGATGTGGTTCGATTTTAGTTGTGATTAGTTTAACGAATATTAAATAATTTAACTAATTTTTAAACCTCTAAAATAAGTTTGTTTTATTGAACATGCAAATCATAAAAAATAGTAGTTTGTTTTCTTCTAGGTCATTGCACAAGTTAAGTTAACCACCAGCGTTAACTGAATTACAGTATTTACACAGAGCAATTTATATCTAATAAGTAAGATAGATCATCTTAATCACAATGGCCTTAATTGTGATTATCCAACTTCAAATCATAGATAGAATAAAAGCTGTCCGCGTACACAAACTAAAACCAAAGCCTATACATTTATTATATGTGGTAGAAGGAGTTTTTCGGTTAACCCCAAAAAGTTAAAGTCAGTGTTTCATCATCATAAAGAATAGCATTATTATCGTTTTTTTTCACAACATAAAGGTCTGCATTAAAAATGTCAATACTAAACAATGAATAATATTCATTTTAGGTTAATACAATATTATATTAACCTAAAATGCAAATAAATCAGTCTAGAACGAGAGATGGAACAGAATGAATGAAAATCGAATTTAATTTATGGTAAGTTTTAGGTTCAAAGCTGTTTATTGTGAAAAGAGTCGGCAAGGATAGCTCCTAACCTGTGTACTCATAAATAATATTCTATCAATTAATTACCTTAATTATTTGTTATTGTTTTTATTCTAACAAATCACGGCCTTATTGGTGTATTGTCAAAGTAGCATATGTCAAAAATTTTATTTCAACACAAACAAGTCATAACAATGAAATGGATTTTAGTAAATTATTTGGTCAAGTTATTATAATCAAATCAAAACTGAAAGTTAGCAACTTTCAATTTTTCTTTTGATTGACAGATAAAAAAAATAAATTAAACTTTTACAATCTTACTTTTTTTAAATTGTTGATATGTTTAAGCGTTAAACATTTATGATAGCATAAGTAAATTTCTCACTCTGCGAAGCATTAAATATCAAACACAGTATCTGTCTAAATAAGCACTTGTATCCAGGTAAATTAAGTCTTTATTAGAAAACTTGATATTTTTAAAGATTATCTTCGTTATAATTTTATAAAATTTATCGAAACCTGTAAAATGGTTGTCACGTTATAGATTAAAAATCCACACAAACGAGGTTATAATATGAGTACTATATATATTTATCAAATATACTAAATGTCGAAATAAAGTATGGATAAAGGTGACAAAGGGCCGGGTAAACGACCAATATCGGATACACGAAGGACTCGTTATGACAGATGATCCTGCATAGAGCGGACTGAATGGAGGATGCCTCAGGGAACTATCAGGTTTTATAACGTTCAGTATTTCAACTATAGCACAAAGCGACCCGTGGCGAATGTGATCGAAACAGCAACAAAACGTTTCGAGCAATTGGTTTTCCATTGTGATTTAAATGTGTCAAATATTTGCGCTGACAAAAGTACCTAATACATGTGTAACCAAACCATATATTATAATGACAAACGGAAAGGGAAAAAATTAAAGATTCAATAAAAATGTGCCTGCTAATGATAAAATAATAGATAACTAATGCCAAAGATACGGTTTAATATCTATTGATAAGCTTTTAATTATATGTATAATATGCTTTTTAGATGGTTGTTTAATTACTACAATTTCATCTAACACGTATTACAAAAGCTCCGTAGCCTAGTGGTATGGGCGTGTGCTTTAGAAACCGGAGGTCGTGGTTCGAATCTGCGGGACGCAACAAATTTCATTGTTGTTTTAGTTGGTTAGGGCAATTTGGGCCGATCACCCAATTGTCTGAAAAGTAAGATGATCCATGCGTCGGATGGGCATGTAAATAGTCGGTCCACCCACCAACCCGCATTGGACCAGCGTGGTGGATACGGTCCAAACCCCTAATGGATAGGGTGTATTAGGGAGGCCTATGTCCAGCAGTGACTAACAAAGGCTGTTGATGTGATGTGTGTGTGTATTACAAACGACAAATATTATAGGATTACAAAAGACAAATTGTGTGTGTGTATTCTACAGACATAATTTTTATTGCTTCTTTGTGATCTATGATGATGGTAATGTTTGTTGATGTTGGCCAATGGAAAAGATGTATTTTTTGGTTCAATTTACTTTCTTATATATACGAGTTAATATCGAGACATAAGACATTTACAAGCACCCTCATATATCAAAATCGCCAATACACATAATATTAAGCCTGTTACCTACACAATATTCACTTTGATATTAACAGGTATATTAACACCGCACGAAAAGTTTTAAAATTATAAAACTGTAATAGCAAAAATTATTGTTTGTATTGTTATTTGTTACGTCTCGTTTAAACTTTACGAAAATTTATTCTATACTCTTTGCAAGAAAAAGATGTAAACTTCCATCGTAAATTATAGAAGTTTTATATTATAAGTACGATTGTATCATTTCATGTATGCTAGACTCACCATCTTTGTTCATGTTTGCTTGAAAGCATTTAGCAAGTCTGCATGCGCGGCACTGGTTTCTGTGGGTCTTGTCGACGGGGCAACGTCCTTTCATCTCACCGCCAGCCTTACATGTGTATACTCGATTCCTATGTATTGATCTCTTGAAGAAACCGGAACAACCTAGCAAGAAAACATTTTTATTCATATAAATACATATTCAAAATAAAAAAGCTTTAAACAGAATATGTATAACCATTGATGACAACGTAACCTCTGTAAGAAAGTACCTGGCGGTTTCCGCAACTGCATTTTAAATCTCTAATATATTTGAAGGTATTATTATTCATTGAATCAAAATGTCATGTATGCATATAGACTGATTTTTTTTAATGCATTAATTTTTATATTAACTTACACTATATTACCTTAAATGAGGTTTGAATATGCTCTGGACTTTAGTATAAACAATTTTAAGAATTACAATTATGTAGAACATAGTTTGAGTCTATCTTTTTCGATTTCGGTAGCCTTTACATTTAATTCATCATACCGTTGTATATATATATTTTATTAATTTCTTAAACATCTATTAAATGAGAATCGTTTTGTGAGAAAGCTGTCTTATTTATGTTTACATAAATTATAATAGAACGTTACAGACAAAAAAATTGTTTTACATTTTTTAAATGTGTGGAAATAATAATCGATATTACGAAAATAGATTCGAGCAGTACCGTTTCAAAAATACCTGCCACTGTCTCCATCTAAAACAAAGTATACTGGAAGCTAAGCAGATGGGATCTATTTAAACTAAGTCTTACTTCAAACGTTAATTGCGGCATGGTTTTAAACAACCTAATCGATTGATGCCGTTAAATGGTACCTTCATCAATATGAAAGTCATACGCCCTTCCGATGGTAATATTTTTCTATACATGAAATGTATATCTTTTTTGACTCCGGTTGAGTTTGTACCAAATTATATGACCTTTGAACCCATGCTAGCAAGCTACCGTCGGCACTATTATGATAATTGGCGACACAGTACCGTGCGTTATTTGCATGATTTTTTTGTTGTACTCTCACAATTAATAAATTAATTCCGCTTTTTTGAATAAGTAGGATAGATCTTTCGATAGCTGGAAACGCATTCATATCCTCTAGTCAGTTTCTTCCTTCTACTTTTCTAAATATGCCTTTGTGCATCGGTGATCATCCACTTTCATGTCGTTATATACATAAAATATAATTTCGTTGTCTTACGTACTTCAAAAATACACTTACCATCGCAACTGTATATGCCATAATGTTTTCCCGAACTTCTGTCGCCGCACACGTTGCAGGGAATATCCAGTAAACGATCACCTGCAACAATTTAAATGAAATAACCATCAGAACCACGTCTTATAGGCGTTAGACAAAATGTATGTATCATTCGATGACAAAATTATTCAAAGCTGAAACTAGTACACATGTTCTTACTTCGTATAGTTACGTAAAAGTGATATATTTTTTACGCCCCTGACAAAGTTTCGAGTTCGAAGAAAATAGTTATTTTAATGCGCATTTCTCTGCTACATAGTAATCAAAATCACTGTAAATATCAAATGTCACCGAAACGTAAAGCTTACTGATCGCTGTTCCGCTACTAACTGTCTCTCTTAGCAATTATACACTAAGAACTCCATACGTTTCGCTGCTCGTGTACACAAAAATAATGTTTGTGCTGACTCCCTTCGTGGTTTAATGGTAGAAGATAACGCTTTGTTGGCTGTTACCACAAACTACTTCAAACAGTGGTTTGTGATACAGTTAATAGTCTAGTTATAGCAACAAATGCCGATTACCGAAAATGTGTTTTGGAGGCATTTTCGGTAAATTTTGTTTTAGTACAGCAATGTTTTGTTAAAAATGTCACTCTACTTAGTTAAAGTGCGGGAAACTAAAAAGTCATACGGCTATTGTAATAAAATTGCTAAACATATTGCTAACATCGCATTCCGCTTTATAACATTTATAACAAGTGTCTGGACTTTAAACGGCGAACAAATTATTATGTTTTGTTAGGCCAAGAGGTAAATTGCAATTTCCTATTAATGTTTCCCCGAATCAATTTAATTGCAAAATTCATTAGGTTTACACGAAATCATTCAGCATTTGATAATAAAGTTACACTTTGGTCTAATAAATAATAATTTTTGTCGTTGTTTACGTATATGTGTCGAATAGCATATTTTTAATTTTTTTAAACGAAATAATTGTGTTGAAATTGTAATAGTTCACGCAATTACTGCTCGTCAAATCCTTACCGTTCCTTCACGGAAATGTTTATCTATTAATTGACACTTCGTTCTGCCGACGAGCGCCCCTTCGCCAAAATAGATTAGTCAGATTACAACAATCTCGCTAATAACGTTGGTGTTTTTGTTCCGTTCACGGAAATCATCCCCTTTGGATGCCCCTTTTCCTTAACGCTCATGGCTTACTTTACACCGAGAAGTATTAACCGAACGGGGAATTGATTTGAATATCTTGTTATTTAATTTTTTATTTTTAGAACTGTTAGTTGTATAATCAATTAGGTTTATTATATTAAATAATTTATTGATAAAATTAATGTAATGTTTTTCCAGCGATTTCTTTTTTAATTATGGATATATTAAACTTTAAGTTTAATGGCAGTATCCGTAACATAATTTAGTTTTCTATTATACAAGGCAATTGATCGTCTAATTGAAGTCGGAATCGTATATTTTTCCTTATAAACATAATTTAATAACTTATATACTAAGAGGATATAAATACGCATCTAGACGTTTTATGTATGAAATAGTTATTGAACATAGTTTTATCAAAATGGGAATATTTTTTAAAATAGTAACGAACTTCAAATTTGTTACAAAAAAAAAAAATATTTCTCATTATTTCGTTACGTATCTGTGTAACAGCAGGTCATAAGATGTAATACTAAGAATCCTTTTCAAAGATCTTTTTTATCCTTTCTGAGATGGACTTAAACGACTTTACTGATCGTCTTTGGGGCCTTCGGGGAAAGCCGTGAAGTGTTGTAATTATCTCCCCAGTTTTGGTACAAATAAGTTTTGATGAGAAAAATTTCTTACTTTTATTACCAGTAGTAAATAATGGTAATATTATGTTTACAGAGATATAGTAAAATGGAGGTTCATTAAATTAATGTAAGGAAATATGTGCATTTGGTATTATATTCAATCAATTTTTTTTAAATTGTCTAATATCTTAAAAGATTTTATATGCTTTTTTCCACTTTACTATTTATTTGCGTCAATTTAATCGATGAATGAGATCAAACAATTAATACGATTTTTGATAGTAATATTATTGACGTGGATCATTAGATAAGCACTAATGATAATTCCATTCTGTTAATTCCAATAGAAACGTTATTCGTTATTAAAGGTATCGAGTAAACATTTTGGAAACAAAGCTTTCGTGTTTTTAAAAAGACAACAAATTAGTGCAGATAATTCTTCAAAAATTTATTTTAAAGCAAAGTTTTAATGAAGTATTCAAAAAAAATTTTTTGTAATTACAGTAAGTAATATCCTTTTGAATGTAAAGAAATATTATTAATGTATCTTGTACTTATTTTAGTAAATTACGCTATCATACAACGCAAAATATTTTAATATATTTTATTTTATACTAAATATGCAAGAAGCCGTTACATTAGTTGCGCTCTATAGATGCAAATGTTATAGCTAAATTTTTATGTTCTTTAATAGTTTAATACAAACATAATATACTATTTATAATTTGGCAAACAGGTTTAAAGTTTGCAACAAAAATATGCCCTGGTATTTAGTAGCGAGATGGTCATAGACTGTGATACTAATCACTCTGAGTCTTTATCAAGTAAGAAAATCAACACCATCTTAACAAAGTTAAAGTAAAAGTAAGTTAAATAAAGTGTGCATTAAAATATCTCCCTAATACATGTTTGGTCCAAAACCCTCTAATGGATAGGGGTGTTTTAGGGGAGGCCAATGTCCAGCAGCGGACTATCACAGGCTGATGATGATGATGATGATGATACATGTTTGAACTTTTGCCTGTACGTATGTGACCGTGTGTTTAGAGCAATAACATAGAAGCTTTTACTTTGAAATGTATTTACTCCTGTCATAACCATAATAAACGTCCATAGAAGAACATTTTTTCATTTTAAAAAAGAGAGCAAAACCGATAATGTAAACGCACTACGCATTAACGCGATCAAAGCGATAATTTGTGTGTATGTTTCACTTAACAGGAGGGCATGATGGGGCTCGATGTCAGCACGAGGGTGCATAGCTCCATGATAGGTGCGACGAACTCTGAATAATGCAAATTAAACTAGCGTGTGAAAATTAACACTCACGAATGTTATTTTAGATAAAAAGCTGGATTCCAATTCAATTGAAATAGTACAATAGAACGATTTAATGGCGTAGGTAAGTATAAGTAAATAGGTATAGCTGACGTTAATAATTTAAATTTGAGCAGCTTGTTTGTTTTGTGCAATTTTTTTTTATTTTCTCTATTTTATCCTATTTACCATGAAATGCTGAAAAAGAGAAACTGTCTCGGAATTAAAAAAAAGATTCTTCTTCTCTGTTAGTAAAGCGTATAAACGACAGAAACTGGAAAGTTTTGTACGTCTAGTAAAAAATTAAGTTTAATACGAACCATAAATATTTTCATACGTTATCCAGAACGTTTCCGAAAACACCTTGTCGACGCTTCGTTTACATAAGTTTATGCATGAAGTCAAAAAAATTGTTATAACTTCAGAAACTTTACAAAGTTTAATATATTCTGTGCGCCACAATGATACTTTACTTTGCTGCTGTACAACGCCTTGTACAGCAAGAATAAAAAGAATAGAATAATCTAAAATCTTAATGTAAATTAATTATATAATGTAAACTAATTATATTAAAACAAACACGTAAAAAGTGAACACTAAATATAGAACTTAAATAATATTTCATAAATACATCCTATATGCCCATCATTTTGTTTTAAAACATTTACAATTATAATTGTAATGAACTAACAGACCGTTTATAATTTACAAACATAATAACACAAGCTTCACTTAATGCAAATAAGCCTTACATAAGGCTAATCTGCGAGTTTAATTTATAATTTATTTACAATATATCGTCAAATTTATTGACGGTAAAATATAATTTTGAGTTGAAATGATTTAGTTTAAGTTAAGATTAGTAAACAGGAGCACTTAACAATTGTTTTTCTTTATGACCAGTTAATAAATATTTTATTAAATCATTAAAATGCATTTGATCTCCGGATAATAATTGAAAAAGTAAATAAAAAAAAACTTCTAAAACAAAACTATTCAAAAAAAGAAATCATTTTGAATCATGAAGACAATATTCAGGATTAGTTGAATAAATAATATAGATTTGCATAATGTGAGTTGATTAGCCAAGTGTCTGAGATGTGGGTTTGCTTCTGACGGGGGGATCAAATTTGGCCTTATGTGTTATATACAGGTTGTTATTGCGACTTCTATATATATATTTATAATATAAAATATAGTGTCTTCTCTTTTTATATTTCATGAAATTCAAAAGAAATCACACTGCGGTAACCTTTCCAATAAAAATTTTAAATTATAACTGAACGCAATTATATATTAGTAGAAGCAGTTACACAAGGATTTGCAATTCAGAGCATAAACTTTTTCCTAACCTCTCGATTGGTCATTAATGTGTTATATAAAGTAGTCGCCTTTTTTAATCAATGTACTTAAAATTGCGGAAATACACACAAACTGAGCCTAATGTTTTCAGCATTAAACTCTGTTTATTTGTAACCAAACTTAATTTAAATTTTTATGCCAGTACAAAAAAACATTTCTTTTTGTATTAGCCAATTTGAGCCTGATTCTACACTCAAGCTCTCAGCTCTCAATTTACACATTTCACGATATTTTTAACGAAAGCGAATAAGTCGCTTCATAGTTTAACTGACTAATCTTATACATGGCAAAAAAACTGAACTCTATTAGTGTACAGGTTAAACCAGAACTACATAATACCCTAGAAGGTAGTTAGATAGTAGGCTTTTAAATTTATGCAATCGTCGACAGGTTTACTTTTATTACTTACTTGTAATGATTTTAATTTAACCGAGTAAAAGAAGTATTGCAAACTTAAAACGAACAAAAAAGGGTCATTTAAATAAGGGCCACTAACATTAATAAGAGAAATATGAATAATAGACACGGACTTTTACATCCAAGTAATATTGAAACTAGCGTGAAACGAAACACGATGTATGTAGGTGGGGTTGTCGAGGGCGCCAAGTTCGGTGTCCGTCCCTAAGTTACGTTTGCGAATCGCGCTTTGTCCCGATCCACTCATCTCCTGTCTTGTTTGAACGTTCACTGTAAACAATGGAGAGCTTACACGAACGATCTTGAAATGCAGACCCAAGTCGGGACTTAAGGAAATCGCATAAAGCAACGTGATGAAATTGATATATTTATATTTTATAGTATAAGCGAATTCAGTAGTTTAGGAGATTAAGTGTGATTATTTGTTCGATTACTGTTTTATTATAAAACTATTTTGACTAATACGCATTATCAGTTTTTCATTTTAGACTTTATTTACCGTCCTCTGAAAGGGGCTGATTTACGTGCCATAACGTGGCTTTAATAAAAAACAAGTTATTTTTTATTTATTAGATTAATAAATTATCTTTTAATACATGTAATAGACCGCCTCCGTGGCGTAGCGGTATTGGCCCTTGCTTTATAAACCGGAGGCCGTGGGTTCGAATCCGGGGAAACAACTTTGTATTATCGTTGTTTTCTCTTGGTTAGGACAATTTGGGCCGATCACCCAATTGTCTGAAAAGTAAGATGATCCATTCATCGGATGGGCATGTAAAAAGTCGGTCTATCCACCGACTCGCAATAACCAGCGTGGTGGGATACGGATCAAAAAACCCCTAATGGAGTAGGCGTGCTTTAGGAAAGGCCTATGACCAGCAGTGGACTATCACAGAAAGATGATGATGATGATATTAAATTGTATTATTGATTTAATATTATTTAGAATAAATTATTAGTACTCTGCTTTATACTTTAGTGGCAGTATGTTGTCTGATACATTGGATATATTATGTAAAGTAACTAAATGTCAAAAAATCGATAAGTTGATTTTATTTCACAAGTAACATACACATTCCAAAGTGTGAGTAAATTAGTCAATAATATTTTTTTTACTTTATTAACTAATTACTAAGCTTTTTGCTAATTTTATCGGCTAAAATGTGATATAAATTTTTGAGTTCTTCCTGTGTATAAAACTAATTCGTCGATTTAAGAGTTGAAATGTATCTGTATACTATAAAGTAACGTCTTTTGAAATTGTATTTCGTTTCGAAATATCGGCAGGATCATATAATATTCCAATCCTTTCTATATTTATATCATCATCATCAGCCTCTAATGGTCCACTGCTGGACATAGGCCTCCCCTAATACACCCCTATTCATTAGGGGATATTGGATCGTATTCCACTACCCTGGTCCAATGCACGTTGGTGGGTGGACTGACTTATTTAGTTTTGTAATTTTAAACTGTACAGGAGTGAATTAGGAAATAATATGGGCATGAAAGTCAATATGGAAAATCGCCGTTGTCGATGATAAGGACTTCGTGGCTAATTATAGACATATACAATTAAGAAACCACATTTAAATTAACAGAAAGTTACTCTGTCTGTTTGTCCTTCTTTACCATCTTGATCATTAAACCGATTTCGACAAAATTTGATACATACATAGAACAGATTCCAAGTAAAGACATAGGCTAATGTTAAAGATAAAGCCATGAAACTATGTGTCTAATTCTAGACGTACAATTAAAATAAATTATGTTTATTACTACTAACTGTCAATCGCGACTTTGTCCGCGTGGAATAGGAGAAATATCCGGAGGTGTATTGAAATACACTGTATCATCATCATCATCATCATCAGCCTGTGCTAGTCCACTGCTGGACATAGGCCTCCCCTAATGCACGCGACCGCCACTATTCTCATCCAGCCCACACCGGCCACTTTGCGAATGTCGTCACTCCATCTTGCCGCAGGGCGTCCTACACTACGTTTGCCGAGCCTCGGTCTCCACTCCAGAACTTTTCGACTCCAGCACTATATAGTATAATACAAATGAGGTGATTTATTGTATGTGCACATCATAAGACACGAAAAACATCACGTAGCTCGTTTCACGTATCCAGACACAAAATTTCATCGTTATATGTTCAACAAAGACGATTCCATGTTAACTTTCATTCCCTATTCCAAACCATACGACCAACTTTACCGGAATAATTATTATCCTAGCCAAATTTTATAGAAATCGGTATACAGACAGACATTACGCTATTCCACGCGGACGAACTCCCGTGTATTAGGAAGTATATCAAATAATGTAATGGATATATAATATTATAACCGTCGTTAATTAAAGCCTTAGGTACCATTGTTTAAACTAGAAAGTATGATTGAAATTGATTGAATGAAAGCGATCGGTTGAAGGAAATATATTCAAAATATAGAGATATATGTTTAGTTCATAATTGTAAATATTTGTATACTGGAAGAGATAAACTTAAAAGAGTATGGGTCAAGTAACTGGACGTATTTAAAGCCATAACAGTCAGATTTTTGCAATTACTTTTTATAAAAGTTTTATTTCTATTAAAGATGTCTTAAAATACCTATGATAACTTTAGATAAAAAAAAATTGTTCCATATTTTATTACAGTTACTGAAGAGTAAAGGTTTTTTGTGTAAACTTTATTGTGACTTTTAAGTAAAGTTGTTATTTTATATCTGCAGCACAAAATTTAAAAGTATAACCAGCTTTTTAAGGTATAAGTAAAAATAACTTTAATGGAGGTGAATATTTTCGTATTATAAAAACATCATAAATTCAATAAAATAACTACACATTGGAATTTTTACGTATGTTTTAAAGTATTACTACTGCTTACAAACCTCTAAATATGCTTACTCAATACGAATTTAGGACCGAAATGAAATCGTGAATCGATGTAAAAGTTTTTAATTGTTGGTTACTTATATTTTTCATTTATCTATATTTTATTTGCTCATTAAAGAATAAAATTTATCTCACCTGTTCCCATTCTACGGAAGGCCGTTGCCGGCGTCCGCTGCTTATCCCAAAATGAAGACAGCTCGATTATATTAACGACGACTTTTCGGAAAACTACAATCACTAAAACTATTGCAGGTCCATTATAATTTTGCTTTAACAGTCTTTCGTATAATAAATATTATATTTTAATAGATCAATTGAAAACAGTATTGACAAGCGAACGAGAAACGATTTACATAATTTTTTCTAATGATGCACACGCGATGACTTGGCGGTGACTTCACCACCCGGTCGCGGCTTTCGACAGACTGGTTTGATAATTGTGATCTTTGAAGCCGCCGAGATCGCGCCGAGTCACATCATCCCCTGATTACATCGAGACCCACCCCCGTGAGAAGGGGATGGTGCTAGCGTCGGGTGCAAGGGAGACAGAAGCGGGCCCATCTTGCGCTACGTCCACAGGCTACGTTGTCAGCGATCGGGCCATCCGAATCTGACCGTATTACGTGGGAACATAATGGGCTCCTACAACGATATGTCAGACCTAAAATATATTTTCGTATACTGAGTATTCCCTTAATAAATGATATCACTTTTAATATTTACTAAGTATGGTTGTTTTGTTATTCTTCCATATGTATGTTATTTAAAACAATCGTGTTTAACTTGCAGTGAGCCTTCAAATGACAATTATATCGACTAAATAAGGAATGAATTAATCTTTATAAGGGACTATGTTTTTGATATACTTCATGAGAACATCATGAAAATAAATACATCGTTTGTTTAAGAAATAGTTATAAAGAGAACATATTTGAGAGTTCTTAGAATTTTCTAGAGCGAACTATCCGTACTGTAAACATTAAAATGTCAAGTGAGTAGACAGGGGCGAGGGAGCTTAATCGCCTGGGCGGCGTAGCGGCCAATCGGGTGTCGCCCTACGCCGTGGGCGGCGCCGCCACTGCTCTTGGACGTGGAGCGAGCTACGAAGCGAAGTAACCACGTGTTACGCAACCTCTACGCCGTAACCACAGCGCAGGTGTCTTACAGAGATTCCGGTCAGGTTTATATGTACGCTTACGTTAAAGGATGTTGAAATAACTAAATGCAATGATATTTAATTTAGCGCCAATAAAATATATGTTATTAATAAAAAAACAATAATAATATGTACGTTGCGAGTAATTTCGGGATTTATAAAAAAATTAATAATAAAAATCGTACTTATAATGTGTTTTTATTTAATTCCCACGTCTTTCTTTTTTAGCAACGTAATGAGGCTTTTAATCCGATAGAAAGTATAGACGGTATCATTGTATATATGTACATTTGTATGTATAAACTGCGAATGGGTAAATATAAACTTACAAACGAGAGAAAAAAATCAAAATAAGAGAATTACGTGATTATCTCCAGAGATTGGGGATCATTAGTATTATATCGAGTGTGAGAGTAGCCTGTTGGTTTTGAGGGAGCTCACTAAGCTATTTTAATAAGGAGTCCGTGTCACGTGTATGTATTTATTCAACAATTCTCTTTGATTTCGTACCAGTTAGACTGTAAAAACACTCGTCGGTAATTGTTTTATAATTATCTGGAGTTTGCTTTTCATTAGGACAGTATTTCTGGTATAAATATAAATCAGTGATTTATGGATATACTTTATTTATTAAAGAAATACGTATTATAATATAATTGATAACTTAAATTTGTTTGTTTATTTACCATTCCACGGTAAAGGATAAAATCAAACATATATTTAATGATACCTGAAATATAATTATTTTTATTTAGATTTGACTTAACTCATATGATTAGCGCTTTCTTATTTGACTTCTAATAACTTTTCAGCTACATATTTATTTTTTTAGAATTGATGGAATAAATATTCTTTTTTTTTTTTTTTTGGCATACGCAGGCAGACGTGCAGTCGCGCCACCTCATGGGAAGTGGTCACCGACGCCCATAGACATTGGCAATACCAGTGGTATCGCCAACGCGCTGCCTACCGTGAAACACAGGGTGTTAAGTCTCGTTTACCCAGTAACAAGCATGGCTGGTGCCCTTCAAACCGGAACACAGAAGTGTTTTCCACTACTGCTTCGCGGCAGAAATAGGCACGCGGTGGTATTCACCCAGACGGTCTCCTGTAAACAGGGACCTACCACCGGTAAATTTATTCTTTATTTCATCATACTACTTTACAATGTTATAATGGGGTTACCTTTAAATCAATCTCGATTTACATAAATTACAGTTATAACTTCATTTAATGGCTAGTTGACAGCAAATTAGAAGTCACTGATGTGTTGCAGCGAATGTCAATGTTGGTTATGATTGTATGGGGACCCACATTTATTAAGCACATCCCACGTATGAAGAACATTTAATTAAATACGTATTACGTACAATAAATAATACGTAAAGATTTCAAATAAGATATGATAAAAATTTACTACATAAACATGACAGGGGAATTATCATTCTATAAAGCTCATATTTAACTGGCATGTATTGTCCTGACTAGGGATAGTTACTTGTAGCACAGGTTCTTACGTGAACTTATTTAAAGGGCTAGTCTTTTTACTAAGGACTATGGCCATTGTGTACTACATTTTAAATATAATATAATTCATTAAAAAATATTGTTACTTTTATTTATGAGAAAATAGAAAATATTATTATTATTGAGCCATAAAAAAAAAAAATCACTGAAAATATATCCCAACAAGTCCGCTCTCACGAAATTTTCTCACGTCCAAAACACTCGAGCTCATTCAGATTTAAGAAAAACATCGAAGGACAACACGCGATAATGCAATTTTAAAATGGAAATTTGAAAAAGAAAACATATGCGCAGTTGACATTAATTCGAAAGGGTGATCCGTCGTCGGACGGGCGTGGGCAAACACTTCGAATAATGTACGCGTGCCCCTACCATTGTGTGCCGATGTCCCTCATAAGCCCCATTTGCACGGACAATAAAAATTCTTGATGTGTTTTTAATACTGACGCCTCTCAGCTGGTACTCGCTTTTGTGCATTTCGTGTAGGACTTCAGCTTTGTTTTTTATTTAATTTTTTAGGTATTTGTAATAATTATAAGATTTATAAGGTGTACTTAATAATTACCTGCCAGTGTAAAATTATTTACAGTTGATTTAGTTATTGCAAAATATATTTTGAGAAAGTCTTTACGTGAAATATCGTTAATTAACTAGTATCGGTAGAAGTTTAAAGTATGTATTAAATTTTGCCCTAATCTGTGTGTAATTTACATTATTATTTTATTATACCCATTTCTTATACAACTTGTAAAATTAGTTACTAAGTTATTTAGGTTACATTATTCTTTATGAATTTCCTATTTCATCCTATTAGATAGAGAATACAGTCAAATATAGTCAAAATCCGGCACTTAAAATCCTTGTCCTTTTATAGCCAAAACATTTTTTATTTACACTACATTGTATGTTACGATCATTCCAAAGATGCTACACACAGGTTTTTTAAGTTGATATTTATGTTAATTTTTTTGGAATTTTTATGTTTATTGTTTTATTACTATTTATTATTTCTATTGTTGAAAAATTTTTTATTTCAACTATTGCCATCTGTTAAACGTTTAGGATCCACTGAAAACCGGCAATCGCGAAGCTAACTTCGTGTTATTTTGCAGAGTGAACACTTTTTTTGGTGCATTTGTGTATTTTGTATTATTTCTACATTTTTATAGTTGATAAAGTATCAAATTTAAAAAAATCTGAAATAACCGCTCATAAAACAATTTAAAATTAAAAACAAACAAGACAAAAACTAAAATATTGAAGGGCTAAAAAGCTATTAAATGTAACAAATATTTTTTTTCATACATTTAAAAAATCCGCAACTGAACAATTAAATCACTTTGTAAGCCGTCTTTGCAGTTTGCTCTTTTCGCGTCCAACTTGACTATGGGCGATGGCACCACCTTGGCGCATTGCGGATTCTGGATGCGGAATATTCTTCTACACAACCTCGTGCCTATACGTCATGTTGTGGACAGGAGACCTGGAAGGTGGTCTTCTGCGTCTGATTCTTAAACATCAATAATGGTATCAATTGTTAACTGTTTACTTTTTAAGCATCTTAAAAATCAGCTGATCACGACTGCTGGTAAAACTTTCGAAAAAGTCGTTCGGCTATGGAACTTCTAGTTAACTTTTATTACAATAAATGTAATAAAATTTAATTCAATATCATTAGTGTACCACCAACCAACCAGCACTAGACCAGCGTGGTGGGTTACGGTCCAAAACCCTCTAATGGTGTATTAGGGGAGGCCTATGTCCAGCAGTGGACTATCACAGACTGATGATGATGATGATGATGATCATTAGCGTCCTAGAAGGCTATGTTCCTCTTCTTTACTTTGTCATTACAACGATATCTTAGGCTTCAACAACATATACCTCTATGTTGCTGATACTTTGTATACGGTCAAGCAAAGATTCCTCATGGTGCCTCCAAGAGGAAAAAAACAATGTTGTTTCGGACTCTGAAGACTATTCTATTACAAAAAGTCTTAGATAGGAATCAACTAAATGTTTTTAATTCAAATCTTTTAAGATACAAGTTAAATGAACTCTCTAGTAAAAAGGTACCCTTAGTAATATCTTACGTTGTAATTGCGCTTCGCCTTATTTATCTAGCGTATTTTTACTCGTAGATACATGAGGTGACGTCTTTTGTCGCCTGGAAGAAAATGCTAAATTTGATTCGATAAAAAGGCAGCAAGTTAGTATTTTGAAAAGCGCAAGTGCGGTGACACGTAAAGCACTGTTATAATCTTTGTGCAGAGCTAATCGAAAGATGGAAGTTACGTGTATAAAGTCTAATGTGAAAAGCTAATGATCCAAGAGGCAAACGCGTAATTGTTGATGGATCGCTGCCATGTTCAATTTTCACGCAATGATTAACCAATACGAGCACTTAGACGTTAAACGTTAATTGAGTTTAAAATAAGATTTTGCTTACGTATGGTGTATATCTGCTTTGGCTGGATTTAAATATCAATTTCTTCCTGCACTAAACTTCAAGCAACTTAAATCGTCTACCACCAAGTTCTAACTGATCGTCTCAATACCTTGGGTATAGGGAGAGATGGTAAAAAGTTCCCCAAATTGCATGCAATTTACGGCCCTGTACAAGTGTAAGTTGTCTGAAAAGTTGCCGGAGCAATAGCCGCTGGAATAACGTGGTAGTTTCAGTCAGTCATCATCGTACATCGCAACACAATGTTAAGTACCATCTACGCTACTGTAATAGCTGGTGATCCACTGACATACATTTCGTTCTTCACTACTTTCTACACACAAACACTTTTTATTTGCTGTGTTATCTGTCCAGCCGTATTTCCAATTCGATAACCTTTTCATTGCTACAAGGCCTGCAACCCTTTAAGCTTCTGTGTCGGTGAGGATATCTATGGCTGATTATAATTTCTAAGCATCAGGAGAGCATCTCCAGAAAGAATCGCAACATACGCAAGACATCTACATTAATGACACTAAATATTGCATTTTGATATCTAGATGAAAACATAGCTTAACATTTAAACAAACTAAGTTTAAGTATTAGTTATTGCACAAAAGAACTTATCTATCATAACATTATAAGTAACAAATCAAACTATCAGAAGAAATCTTCTAAATCCCTACTAAATACAATAATGCAAAACCTAGATTGAGAGTTATACTATTCCTATCACTATGTCTTTATAATACGTTGATGTTCAGTCTATCTCTTAGGTAACATATAATCACCAAAAGTTAAAATTTTTGACTGCTTTGTTTATGTTATCCCTAACTCAATAAAATAGTTCTATAAAATAATATACCACTACGTAAATGATGTTGTTTGTGTTGAAAAATAATCTTTACAGAAGACAGGTCATTCTGTTTGGTGGTGTCCGATTTTTCTTTACGTGATAGTAGTTGTACAATATTATGAATAAATTTTTTGCTGCTCCATAAATTTTGTTAAATTTAAATTAAAGGTGTTTAATAACGATGTTTTATTTACTTAGCGACTCTGAAAAAAAACTGATTTTCATTTCAGTTTTTTCTTACAAAATGGTTACTTTAACTTTGTGAGAAAAAGTGATTAATACAAAACATAAAATAACAACAATTTTATTCCAAGAAAATGCTAGAGTTACATTTGAGATACATTTGCCTCAAAGCAATTTTCATACGAATTCGCCGTCAAATTCTGTATGACAACTCATTCAATATCAAGACACTACATCAGTACCCTTCGTTTTAACGTCATTAGCGTTTGGTTACGTAAAAGAGCTGAACATGGAGCTTCAAGTTAGTAGAATTTCAATAATGTAGTGGATTTTTAATCGTTACTATATTTTATTGCGAAAATAATAATAATGTATTAAATTTAGGCAACAACATAAATTTTGTTGTGTAATAACGATAACGTGGACGCGTTATTTTAGTGAATGCTTTATGAAGGGCTTGTGGGTTCGAATCATACAAATACACAACTGGTATTGTTTGTAAAGTAAGTTGATATATTAGTTTAAATAATAAAAACAAGATTTCTGGTCGTTAAGAACGCCCTATGCCAAGTGAAAAGTAAAGCAGTTATTTAAAGGATGCCGAGTTGATTAAAAAAATGCTGTAAGAAGAATCCAGATTACCATCGCCCGTTAACAGTTGAAATAGTTGTATATAAAACTCTCTGACCACGATCTCTTGGATACATATACAGTTGTGGCATTTCTACGTGGGTTTTGTACCAGTTACGTAGCGCAATCACTGAGAAACAAACTTGTCTTTTGTTTAATTGTTTTAAATGCTGAAAGTTTAAAACAAATACAAAAAGTGGTTCGGTTTGGAGGTACTATAAATATTGGTATTACTAAGTAAAATCCTATGCCTCTAGTTGAAAACTAGACTAAATATAGAGAATAGATGTTCTGTAGAATAAACTCGTGTAAAGATGGAGGTACTCTCTGGAGGTACGTCCTGTAATTTTTTGGCAAACATCCTTACAGTCTCGTTTATTCATTGAATAAGATTATCCACAATTATATTGACTTTTACTGTTACTACGGGTAATATCTTTATCAGTAAAAAACAACAACCACAGTTAATAGCTTATCGAGGTTGAGAGCTGTTCATTATCATCATCATCATCAGCCTTTGACAGTTCCCTGCTGGACATAGGCCTCCCCTAATACACCCCTATCCATAAGGGGGTTTTGGACCGTATTCCACCTCGCTGGTCCAATGCGGGTTGGTGGGTGGACCGACTTTTTACATGCCAATCCAACGCATCATCATCATTATCATCATCATCTTACTTTTCAGACAATTGGGTGAGTCCCCGCAGGATTCGAACCGACCTATGGTTTCTTAAGCACACGCCTACACCAGTAGGCTACGAATGCAGTTAGAACTGTTCAGCGCATTAAAATCATGCATGACAAGTAATTTTAATGGAGCAAAACAGTTGCTGTTTCAAATTTAAACACACGGTAGAAGTAGTAATTGTTCATCAACGAATACGTTTGTCGTATACATTTTTGTTTTATTATCAAATATACCGCATCTGAAGACAAACACGATTGTAATCCGTGACCTCAACCCGCTTCAAACGGTGCGATGATACACACCTGCAGCGGTGACAAATGAGCACTACGGGCAAAAATCGCGTCGCGCTCGCCCCTCTCGGTTGAATTAATTCGTCTTACGGTGTCTCTTAAAGCGTCATTCCGTAAAGAAGATCTAAGCGAAGTTTAGACATTCTTACGTACTTTATTAAACATTTCACGAGGGTTTTCTTATAACAAATTGTATAAATGCAAATAAATATTTTTATTAATTTGAAATTATACACAGAGCGTCTTTACTTTTAAGTTTTATAATTATGTAAAATTATTTTTAAGTAACAAAGTAGGTAGAATTTATACTAATAATAAATTAAAAATATTTAAATCTATTGTTTGCCTTCACATTATAATCATGTTACAGTATTTTTTTCTGCACTTTGTGTCCCACTGCTGGCAAATTGACCAAAAACCAAGCCTGTGACCCATATGTTAAAGAGAAGAGCAAACCTCTTCACTATAAAGAGCCAGAATTCTAAGACAAGGCCCCGAATCCCCCGACAGTTCCATCAGAGAAATCGATGACAATTGCGGTACCATGTAGTACAACATAAAAATTAAGAACGCATTATCGTTTTGGGTATTGCCACTGCAAGAGTGATGTTAAAATTATGTCTGTCTGTTTGTTCTTTATTTTAATTTGTAATGTCTGCTTGATAACTCCTCGTCTAAAATTCTTTTTTAATGACTAGAGAGGTTAGCAGTTTCTTTTGTTAATAATTTCCTTGTTTTAAATTTAGATATATACTTTTACTTAATTTCTTGGCGATTCACTGTAAAATAAATATACTTACTAAATATTTGAAATTATATAAAACCTTATTTTATGGCATTGAACTATATCATCATCATCAGCCTGCCTGCCCTGGCCTCCTTAATGCACGCCTTCTCCATTAGGGGATTTAGATATCTATTTTAACCATTAGACTTGATGGTAGTCAGATTCTAGGTTTTAATGTGCATTCAATACGCCAATTATTTACTTTATATATTTTTACAGTTAATCCGTGTCTAGGAATTTTTAGGTCTTCTTTCGCATAGCTGGCACTTAGTAGCCCGCGGCACTCTGATTTATGTTTCGGCGACATTGAGTCGCTACAATTTATTTCAATTAGCGCTTTACCCCCGGAGGCCATATTACATTGATTCAAAAACTGAAAAAAAGCATACATTGAAACTCGTAAACACCATTTTTTAATCTACATTACACAAAACTTAACAGAAAAAATTCAAACAGTAGGGTTATCTGTAAGATGAATCCAACTTTCTGGTACGGCAACATATGGATCGGTCTTAAACTATTTGATCATAATTCATCTGCCACAATGAAAGATATAAAAGAGGTCGCAAACATTTCGATACCATGATTGCATGTTAAACGGTTTGCTTTGCGGAAAGCGATTATAGCAGCGAATTCATTTGCCCGCTAAAAGCGTGACTATTCACAAATCCGCCGACGCTCGGCAAACAGGGTGAGGTGGCTAGCGAAAAAGTCCTTTTAAAAATGTTGCGGCACGTACGGAAGGAAAGGCATCCATTACGGCAAAGTGCCCCTTGTTGATTTAGAGATTTAGATCAAGGCGTTGATGATTTTTTGTCGTCATGAAATAATATGACCAAATGGATAGACACAGAAATTTGTTCGTGTCGGTAAAAAATTTTTGCAAGTAACTTTGCTTTAATGTTTGATAATTATGTTGTTCTATCTTTCTTTTATTTGTAGCAACTTTTGTAAAAATCACTTAAGATAAATAAAATGTTTCACTTTTTATTAATAAATCAAATTGTATTAAATACATTTCAAGGATTATAGTATATTTATTGAATTTTTCCTTGTTTTGTTAGAATTTATTTATGTAAAAATTAATAATAAAACAAGTAATTATCTGCTATTTCAACCTTTATTACTTGATATTTACACTAACTGTACTTTCTCTAAACAAACATTACTTAAAGAATTAAGGAAATATAGTTTTTAAAAATTTATTACAATATACTTTTTCTCATATAAATAAAACGTAATTGTTCAATGAGAAACCAAACTAAATTACAATTAATAGTATAAGCATAAATATTTGTATACACGTTGTGGAAGTGTTAGGTCCTTTTTACACGGGAACATATGAGGAAATACAATAACGTTGCTTTTTTCCCGCAAAACAGGAGGTATAAACATTACTATCTTGTGGTTTGAAGGACATTGTAATAAGTCTTAATTTGAGATAAACGTATGTAACACTCCTTAACTATATGCGGCGAGGTAAATTAGGGACTTCTTAATAATCAGGGCTGGTCAGTTGAACGTCTTGTTTCATTGATTGAAATTTTCACAGAAACAAAAATGGCCGACTTCAGACAGACAATGAGACAATTTCGCTTTACCTTATTACCTTATTACCCCGCGATTTCCACCACTGCATTTTAAATCTGTCTAATATCTTTTAAGGTATTAATTTAATCAAAATGTCGTATGTCACACGTTTTATGTACATAAAATGAAGAATTTTTTAAATGCGATAACTTTTATGTGAACTTAAACTGTATTGTCTTAATTGAGCTTTGATAAATCTTGAATGTGCCTGATTGTAATTTTTTAAAATGTTTATATTAAAATGCAATTTGTAGGTTATTCTTAAAACATGAAAACATGCTCTCGCTGACTTTATTCTTGGCCAATTCAAGTAGTACAATTATATACGACATACTTTAAAACTATCGTTGTAAGAGGCAGCGTTTGCCAATTAATCGCACCAGGATGTGTTTTGATTTTTTTGAAAGCAATAAGTTATTAATTAAAACTAATTCGTACATGTATTAGAGTGCTATTTCACAAAAATGAAATGTTTCATATATAAGGAGCCAAATAAACCGACGGATCATCCGATGTCTGAACTGCAGGTATGTTTCCAATGCTTTTGAAAATTTCCTCAAATATTGTAATACCATTGAGAAAAGTGTTTAAATTAATTCGCTCGTCGACTGCATGCACGAGGTCTTCGGTGTTTGGTAATGGTGAAATCCCGAAGACAGGATATCCAGCTTTGATTATGTACGAGGCTTCTTCAGGCCCAGGACTCGTTCGAGCATTGAATGGAATGTTTCTGGAATAACGATAAGCGTATAACAATTACCCAGGGACGTTAATGCTATCGTTTCTTGTCACTATTATTCATAAAAAAGAACTACTTAATATGACCAATACTTATCAACAATTATTGCGCTACTTAAATTTCATGTAATTCGCTTACTACATAAAATAGTATATTATCCATTTGATTTACTCTAACCACATACACTACGTTAGGTACGTATACTTTTTGACCATAATAATTTATTTAGTTATTATAGAAAATATATCATACATAATTAACATACTTTATGCATTCTAAGGATTATTGGGTATAAATTAATATATCTATATATTTCAAATTGAAATCGCAATGAATGTTAGAGCTCGTTAAACAATACTGATCAATTATTTTAACAAGTACAATTTTTATTACAATCTGATACCTGAAGTTGTATGTAAGTAGTATGTGCGTGTATGTGTGTATTTACGTTTGTATAGCACACTATACGTATACATAAAAATATGGTAATTTATCATATTAAAGTTGAGGTCTCTTTTACGGTGACAAGATTGTGCACCTAATTATTACATTCCTAAACTACTATTTAACTTTAAAGACAATACCCTTAGCACTACCTCAATAATTATACAAAAAGTATGATTAAAGGATTAAACTTACAGTTCTCTCGAAGCTCCTTGCAAGGCCATCCAATATGGATTTTCATTTCCTATTAAATCTTCTCCAGCAACTTCTTGGGTTAAAAGAGATTGAAGTTCAATATTATTACCGGAATCTCTAACCCATTGATTTACCTTTTGAGACAATGTTTTGATAATACATTTATCTTAATAAATTTATTACGTACGCTTTTGGGTTTAAATGGCAGAAATACTAAGCATACAAATTACACATACAAATTACAACTAATATATGGGGAGAGTATTATTATGAGATTCCAATATTATGTTCTAAAATTGATATCAGTCCATTATTTATATTTCTAACAAATTAAAAAAATATATAGATGATTGTATTTACAATTTTAACGATAACATATTAATTATTCCAATACAAAATAAAAGCATAAATTACGGACACATCTATAACATATTACAACTATAACAGGAAGTCGTAAGATTACCGTTGTTTTAAAACAGGAGAGGTTTGACTTAACGCCTAAATATGCATCAAAGTATAGGTAAATGGTGTTTGGAATAGCCCCCATGACGCGGTGAACCTAAAATAGTTATCGATTAAAGGGTTAAAGCTCTGTTTTTACACTAAATATATTCTAAAAATAAACTTAATGCTATCAACATAATAAAAGTACAAATCTTTCAAAATAAATCATGATTTTCTATGGAGATGTGTGCTATCTTATATAGTCACGTAAGTTTGCTTAACAAGTCTACTGACAGGTATAAGTTTCTTTACCTTTTTTCATACTGAATAAAATATTAATTAACTAAAAAGAAAATATCATAAAATATTCGTCTTACTTTAGGTCCCACAAAATTAATAACCGTTAGATTGGTAACATCTGAGCCACATTGCAATAGTCGATACTGTTCCTCCCTAAATTTTGCATACGCCACGTAAAAACGCCCGCACTGTAAAGAATTGCAAAAATCTGCACTTAATTACTTATCTATCTATGCTCTAAAATAAATATAGAGAAAATCCGTACCGATCCATCTGATGACGAAAAAGAATCAAAAAATTTTGTACTAGCACCACTAGGTCCTGAGCATTTAATTCTAAAGTCTGAAAAAAATACATTCTGTCTTGAAGTAATCTCTTTAATGCACACATACGCACAAAGATATGAACAAATTATAACCCTAGTTTACATACACCAACGAGCTTTTCCTCTATAGATCACTGCAATATCGTTTTCTTCGGTTGGAATACCTCCAACGAGAAAAAATCCAGCATTTATTGCTTTAAACTCTTCACTTTCAAGAAATTGTACTATGCCGTTGTTAGAACCCGTCTCCCTGTCTGTGAATATTACAATTTCATAAATGATTTGACTGTCCTTATGTTATGGCAAGTCTGTCCAAAAATCTCAAACTAAATGTTCAGATTCTTCCGGTCTATTCATCTCTTCATCATTTATTTTAAAGCAAATCCCAAGTTTCTTAAATGGTTCAATGTAGAATAGATTTGTTAAATTCCAATAATAAGATTATGTTATGAAATTAAAAAATACAGACAGTACTCATACCTGGAGTTAACACTAGGTAGAAATCTCTGAGTAAGGTTACATTTTTGGTTCTTAAACGACACAAAGCTTCATAATGTTGGATTGTCACTGACTTATATTCTTGTGTACCTCTGCCATACATATCACCGTTTTGATCTATATGAGCTGAAAACGGTGGATAAGTCCACCCATCCTGCGTAAATTTATACAATGTTAATAGAATCCAGTCAATCAGGTACAGTGAAGTAAAATAGCTTGAGTAACACTTCTTAACGTTTGTTAATAAAAGACTAACATTTTTTGTGAAGAGTAAGTACTTCGTTGCCTTATAATTAAAAAAGGGCCGTAATATGTTACCTCTATATCAGTAGGTATCACATCTATATTTGTGTTCAGTACAATACTGGTTGTAGACGAGTTTGTTCCTGGCCATTTTATAACAATTATTGGATAATTTTTAACAAACTCATGAACAGACAAATTCACTCCCGAAATTCTTGCTAATTTCGCCCAGAACTCTGCGACTAAAGCTAAAAGCAGACAAACTTTTTCACAATCACAAAGTCAACGCAAATTTTATGCTTCTTTATTATATAAAAAAGATATAAGTGGACAATTGATTATTGGAGTTCTCTTTTAAGAAGAATACAAACTTCGAGAAGCATGTTCAAAAATTAACATAATAGTTAAATAACGGCGTTTAATTAAAAAAAAACATCTTACTGAAGTTTTCGTTAACAGTTGTATCTATTTGGATATATTCCTGAAGCCTCTTAATCTCGGGAAATGTTGAGAAATTGTCATTTGATGTAGCAGTCACTGTGACAAATGTTGCAAAAACGGAATTAAAAATAACAAGGTACATTATCGAATCGAAAATTGTCCAAAACTGATTTAGTGTAGCAATACTTCTGCATGTTGCACATAATTTGATGGCATTATCGTGCCTGTTATTTATACAATTGATAAAAAAGTAATTATTTATTGTATTTTTAAATAATTTAAAAATGTTTTTTACGTTTTTCACCTTGAGATAACATGCAATCCCGTTTTGGGTACTGAATATTTGAGCTGGATTTTATTACTTTATATTTTTTTGCTTTAAAAAAGACTGACATGCTTGTTATATTTCTTTACAATCTAAAAATTCAATTTTGAAATTGATCAATTTCAAAGTAATAATTCAATTTAAAAAGAAAATAGGCAATTAAATGTTCGTATATACTTTTTTGAATAAAGTGTACGAGTATTGGCTTAAAAGACTTTAAACTGGTTTTAGTAATTAAAGTCTCAATGGAAATTAATGCCGGTCCGCAAGAAGATTAAAATGGTAATTATTGCAATTGTAACTTGCTAATTTACACATTTACTGAACAATCGAATAATTCTTTGTCAATAACAAAATGTTTTGTAATAGTATCTACAAAACATTTTTATTACCATTAAAATCAATTACATTTATTAAAAATGTCACTATTTTAACTACCTATTGTTTTAGTATAAATTAAAGAAGAGTAGTGTTTGTGGATCCACTGGCATATTTTTGATTGAATACATAGGCAGTTGAATACTTAAGCAGAATTAATAATAATTTAAAATACTTTGTATTTTATTTTTTTTTATTCGTTAAACTATATGGATATACAGTATCTGGAGCAAAACATTTTTTTTTAATTTATTTTTATCAGATAGCTTAAATATAAAATGACATCTGCAAATAGGATTAATTTAATATTAAATACACAATTAATAAAAGTAGAACGATCTATTTGTTTATGGAACAGCCAATATACTGTTAAGATTTAATGTTTAATATTTGTATTATTGCCTAATGTAATAATAATACCGTTGACCAATTTGTTTTTCCTAAAAAATCAATGATTTCATATAATAAAAGTCTGGTTGAACAATATATTTACAGTATTATAAAGTTATTTCATAATAAACCATAGCGTTTTGTAATACTATCACTGCAATCAAGATTATGATATGTAATGTCTTGTTGTCATCTTGAACCGCGGGAAACTATATTAGGTATTTATTTTTGGTTTGATCGTACTAGTGTCATTTCAATAAGTAGTTTAAATAAACATGTCTTTTTGAATTACATATATTTTGCTTACAAACAATTTTTTTCCTGAATGCAATATTTTCTTATTAATTTTTAGGATATATTTATATATTATTATTCATTTCTTTTGGTTTCATTTTTTAAAGAAATGAACAAATGAAACACTTCTTACGTATCATTGAAACTGGCTCATAGTTTTTACAACTATCATTGGAAAACATTTACACTTACACTTGCATTTCAACACATTTTTTTAACAAAATCCTTTAAGGATGGTAGATCTAAATAAAACATTAGACCACTATAAAGGTAGTGCACGTTTATAGACAATAAAATTAAATAAAACAAGGGAAACATTATTTAAATATTTGTTAACTATACTCTTGATTACTCGGCAAACGTAGTGTAGGACAAGTCCTGCGGCAAGATGGAGTGACGACATTCGCAAAGAGGCTGGTGTGGGCTGGATGAGAATAGCCGAAGATCGGAAGCGGTGGCGTGCATTAGAGGAGGCCTAGTCCAGCAGTGGACTGACATAGGCTGATGAGGATGATGATGACTCTTAATTAAGTATGTTGAATTAGCGAGGATTATTAGTATTCAAATGTTGGTTAACCTCACGAAATATTATTACAATAGATTGTCAAATATTCAGAAGAATTATTAGATATCTTATCTTCTGGTATGCTATCAATTTCTTTGAATAATTCTTCAAATACATTTATTCCGTCAAGGTAAGTTTTTATATTGACTCTCTCATTGACTTCATGTGCAAGATCTTCAGTATTTGGAAATGGTGAAATACCAAATACAGGATATCCGACTTTTGCAATGTACGATGCTTCTTCAGGGGCGCGACTTGTTCGAGGATTGAATGGTACATTTCTGAAGAATAAGTTAATCACATAAAAATGTTCGTTACTACAATAACAGTGGTGGAGATTTGCCTTCATTTTTAATTTAATACGTTTTCATTGATTTACTAAGGTGAAAAAAAGTAATCAATTGATTTTAATTTGCTATTTTTTTGATTTTATCATAGTAGTAACGTAGTCATAAAATTTAGACAGCTACTTAGCAAACAAGTGTTACACTTACTTATTGTATGTCAACAATATCATAAGTGGTAATTCTTTTCGGCAAAAGTGAAACGATACATATAATCAACACTTCAGTCACTAAATTAGTTGTTCTATTTAAGATATATTACATTATTAAGCATTAAGAAATTTTATCAATGGATTTTTCAACAACCTTTCACTTTAAAAATAAGTGTCACATTCCTGTACTTACAATTTCTTTGAAGCTTCTTGGATAGCGTTCCAAAATGGATTATTTCTACCTAATTTATCTTCTCCAACAGCTTCTTGAAACAGAAGTGTTTCAAGTTGAATATTTTCGCCACAATTTTTGACCCATTGATTTACCTTAAAATTTGAGCATAAAAATAAAAAGGTGGTTAGCTTTATAAACTCTGGCTTATTAATAATGGCCTAAATCTAGTAAAATGTAGATTGTCGGTTTTTAAACCTACGGGATGTATTTTAATGGTTTGTTGTTTCTTAATATGTATAGTTAATATAAACTGATCACTCAATTCTACTTAAAATAGGGCGATCCATTCGTCAATTACCCTTGTCAAAACTGACTTGGTTTGCTGTATAAAACTTAAATTATTAAATAAATTACTTTTACGGATTTTATGCATAGTAAATTCCTGACGTTTCGAACCTTTCCAGCGGCGTGGTCACGGTAGACGGCCGCTGGAAATAGGTCGAAACGTGAATTTAAATGAAATAAATGGATAAAATCCGTAAGTAATTTATTTAATAATTATAATATTCCGCAACAATAGAAATAATTATAAACTTAAATGTTAATTTGAATATACTAATCTTTAATGTATAAATTTAATGCGGTTTACAGCTTTCGATCGACAGTACTCGATGTACAGGAGTTTTTACACTCCAGATATTGATTTATATGTAATAAAATATTTTTTTTATTGGACGGACAAAGTGTATGTTCGTTAACATCGTGAAAAAGTCATTTTAATATTGTATAAAGCTAAAGCATATTTAATCCAGAAATAAAGTTAGATATTTTCAATAGTACAAACCATTGCTTCGTAATCGCAGAAACAAGAGTTTGTGGGTAAATAAGCATCGAAGTAAAGGTATATAGTCTTTGGGGTCATTCCTATCATACGGTTTACCTGAAAACGTACATGAAGGAGAGTTAGTAACATTTTACATATTTTTATGTACAAATATTTCTGTGCAAAATAATAGTTTTTGTATTTAGTATCGACATTCTTACTTTAGGTCCAACGAAGTTCATAACCATGACCTTGGATATGTCCGATGAGTTTTTATAAAAGTCGTATTGCTTTGCTCTATACTCTGAATAGGCCATGTAAAAACGTCCACACTATAAAAAATATTGTTCGTTTATTAAAAATGTCACTGAATATTATGTAATGTATTATTATGTATTTATAAATGTAATTTTTTTCAATCCTTAAAAAATTATGTATGTGTAAATTATTAAATGAAGTGGTGGCGGGCACACCGGTGATAGGTCCCCTTTTTACAGGAGACCGTCTGGGTGGGTACCACCGCTGTGCTTATATTTGCCGCGAAGCAGTAGTGTGAAAACACTGCGGTGTTCCGGTTTGAAGGGCACCGTAGCCAGCGTATTTACTGGGTAAACGAGACTTAACACCCTATATCTCACGGTGGGCAACACGTTGGCGAAATCACTGGTATTGCCAATGTCTATGGGCGTCGGTGACCACTTCCCATCAGTTGGCCCGACTACTCGTCTGTTTGAGTATGCCATACAAAAAAAAGTGGTGATTATGGAATATGATTGTATGAATTTATTTTAAAGATATAAACGTTCATGACTTTACCAATCCATCGGCTGAAGTTTTATATTCCGGTAACTTAGAACTGTCCTGATTTTC
This sequence comes from Lamproptera curius, assembly GCA_029286875.1. Lineage (NCBI taxonomy): Eukaryota > Metazoa > Arthropoda > Insecta > Lepidoptera > Papilionidae > Lamproptera > Lamproptera curius. The sequence continues at coordinate 1,816,917 of JAGSMT010000069.1, forward strand.
TCCAGTGCATTTGACTCTAAAATCTTTAAGGAAATAGTAATTAAATGTAATGTAATGTAAATGAATGTAAACCTGAAATGCCAACCAAATTATAATAATTTTTGGATAATGTTATGTTTTACAAAAATCATGTTATAAAGAAAAAATAGGGAAATGACCCTGTTACTACGTTACTTGTTACATATTGAGTATGTATAAATATATTTCTTTAAAAAGGTGTAACATATAAATTGAAGGAGATACGAAAAACAGACGATGAAAAAACAAAATTACTATAGAAAGTAGTTTAAAAATATATAAGTAACCATTTCCATGCCATTCGTAAGCATAATTTCTACCTCTATTGCGTAATTAAATCAACCTTTGCGTCTTATATATCATTTTACCTACAGAAACATGGTTTTTTTAATCAAATAGACTAACTGTTTGATTAAAAAAAAGAAGTCCTTGAGTTGATATCACTGTGTAACGGAGGTTGCTTTTGCCGTATAATCATTCTATTTATTTTATTGTAAAAATACAAAAAAACTTACACCAATGTGATTTACCCCTGTAATACACGGGAATTTCTTTTGCAGATGAGGTTGTTCCTCCAATCAAAAAGAAACTAGCATTTGTGTCATTAAATCTCTTTGCTTTTTACGTATCGAGCAATACCGTTTTCAGATCCTGTTTCTCTGTCTGTAACATTTAAATGACTTTTAACTTAAACGTCGTTATCATTTTATACACTTAATTAAAAATTATTAGATAAATATAATTTGCATCACATAATCCACAAGCTCTTCTTAAAGAAATTAATATCTTTCTGTGTCTAAGCCAAAATAAAAATGGAATATACAATATACGTATTTAAAATCTAACGTTAAACAATAATGTTGTCAATAGTGAACGTTTTAATTGGTCGACCGTGACCGATCATTTGTAATTTTTGACCAGTAAATACCCACTCATAATGTTCAAAAATTAAAAAGGTCCGACTTTTTAGCCCTAATTGCGGTTTGACATTTGACTTTGCTAACGTGATTATCTTATTCGGCTAGAGAGGAAACAAAATTTTTATGATCAGAAAATTTAAAAATTTTGATAAACTTTAAATCTGTAAGATTAAACTCGACAGAACGGCTTTCCTGCCCGTTCTTTCTTTAAATATTAAAATTATGCCATTGCTCTTTTATTTGATGAAACTAGAAATATCGAAATATTCGAAATAGCAACAAATACCACACAAATTTAACAAGACTAAATTTTTTTTAAACAATAAGTCTTCGCACCTGGTGAAAGTACCATGTAGAAATTCCTTTTTAAACTGTTCTTCTGCATTTTTAATCGAAGCAGAGCTTCGTAATGTAGAACCGATACTGATTTATATTCTTGAGTTCCTCGGCCGTATATGTCCCCATTGTCATCTATATCTCCCGAGAATGGTGAGTAAGACCAGCCGTCCTGTTTAAATTAAAATTAAATATCATCTTATAATAAGACAAGAGTATTTGTGTGATATTATTTGCAGATAAAGCTAATAAATCGTGTAATAAATTCTTTTAAGTCTACTTAAAAAAGAAGATTTTTTTTATGTGACCTTTTAAAATTAGATAAAATGTTTTACCAAATTATTATAATTTTTTCTAACGCATTTTTCTTGTTTTAAGGTGATTGATATAATAAAAAACGTATTGTCTTAATCGAGAGCACATCCTTCTTTAGGGATTTAGATCAGAAAGGCAAAAACGTTGACTAAACCCGAACCAAAGAAAGGAAGGAAATTATTTAAGGTACGCATCCTATATGATGATAATTCAGCATTATAAACGCTAAACGTAATTCGTCACGTTGAGTTAAGTTATCAATTAACTTAACTTCAATTAATAGTCATTCCGTCTTTTCTTCGTCTCGTAATTAGCTATGTGAATACCTCAATATCAGCTTGTACTACATCCATGTTGGTGTTAAGTACTATACTACTCATTGAGGAGTTGGTTCCTTGCCACTTTAAAACCACGACTGGATAGTTCTTAACATATTCATACACGGAAATCTTTACTCCTGCAGCTGTTGCCAGTTTGAACCAGTATCCGACAGCAAGATCTATAAAGGAATTGGTTGTTAAGTTCCCATAATATTCATTTCATTTATTGCAAAAATAAGGTGCAACACATGCTTTACAAATTTAATTAGTATGTTGCATAAACATTCTTACTTAAGCTTTTCCCGACACTGGTATCTATTTGAATATATTCTCGAAGTCTTCGTACTTCTAGCGTATTTGATAATTTCTCGTAAGGTGTTGCAGTGACAAAAACAGTTATAGAGTAAATTATACATGTGAATCTTATAAATAGCATTTTAAAAATTATTCTATGCAAGTCACAAGTTTTACTAATTTATTTTACGTGTATTACTGAATCTAAACTAGGGCCTCTAATACACGCTACCTGTTTTTATACTTTTATCATGAGGTTGTTTTCGAGAGATAAGGAAATTATGTATTCAAAGCTTTTTTTGGTTAACATTTAACGTTATCGTCTTTGCAAATTGTCAGTTTTGAGTAGAATAAATAAAATAATAGAATACCACCATTGTATAATTACCTTAAATTTGTTTCAATTCAATTGTTCGGGTAGATGGCGCTTCCTCATAGATTTCGCCAATGTCAAGTTTATAGATTACACTTTGCTTTATGAAACAGGCTTCGTAAAAGAACAAGGTCACAGTAAAAACCGAGAATTGGTTCTGTGCCGAAATAATCCATCATGATTAACCTGAGAAAATCACTACATAGTATAATACAAAGTCGCTTTTTCTGTCCCTATATCCCTATATATGCTTAAATCTCTCAAACTACTCTATGGATTTCAAGGCCAGACCCTGAATATCTTGTGTATGACACCGGAAGAGAACTTGGTTGATTTCAAATAGGTAGGAAAACTTATGGTTTGACTTTATCTGATTAGATACAAAAGCCTAAAGGCAACTTTTAGAATTAATCCTGCATGGGAACTTAATATAAGTCTAAGCTTCTAGAACAGCTATGGATTCACTTTAGAATATTGATGTTTGTTTTCGAAACATCAGCGTATATGATGAGACAATCGGTCCAATGTTGAGCAATATAATTGATTAACTGGTCTTTATCAAAACTAAGATCCCAGGAGAATGCGCGGTTAAAAAATAAGTGCATTTTCATAAATAGTACGTTTTTGACACTGAAATATGGAACAAGGCAGATGAAGGTTAGTAAAAATAATCTTCTACCGCCATAGTTGACGCCTAAAATTTCGTAACGTTTTTTAATAAAATCATTTTTAGACTTTGATTTGTTTTTATTTAAATTGAAGTAGATTATTGCCTTTTTCAATGTCACTTAACGTAACAAAACATTCCACTAAATCGTCTTCGAACTTTGTTCCAATTAAATATTTTCTATTGGGACGTAGGTCTATTTCCTGAATTCTTTCAAAATTTTGGTACTCAAGAAAAAAAACTTTTTTTGTCCAGTTTTTTTTCAAGAATTGCTTGCTCACTACCAAATGAATTTTAATCAACATTCTAGTAAGTTAAATAAATAGACGTTTTACACATTATTTATCATGAACGATCTATATATTTTTTTTATTTTTACTCTTGAAATGTTGGCTTTTAAGTTCTTTAGGCTTTTCGTTTGTTGTGGGTTTAGTCTGCCTAATGCAAGGTTCATTGATCGTACGCAAATTAGAAATTGTTAAAGTGTTCACTTATATTCAAAGATATGTTCTTCATATGTTTTTTTTTGTTTGAATCTAACTTATATTGATGCTGTACTTTTAATTTAAATGAAGATTATTATTAATAAAATTGTAATATATATTATTAATAACAATAAGGTAAATTAACATAAAAAGCAATGTGTTGGTACTATCACAGTCGTGTAGTTGCAGTGGAGCCCCCATTTAAATGGACTGGCGAATAAACTTAGCTCCGCGGCATATGCTGTGAAGAGAATTAGACGGATAACTTACGTGGAGATAGCCCACTTAGTATATTTCTGAAATTTTAATGTATGTACAAAAAAAAAGAAACATGATTTTTTAGGTCATTGTAACGCACATAAAATAAATACTAAGAACAAGCATAGAAGAATCTTTTATGGAACGATGTAGTCGCTTTTACAACAAAATCCCACAGAACGTTCAAGATTTAACCATTAATAAATTTACAAAAATTGTCAAGAAACGTTTGTGTGTTAAAGGTTATTACAACGTTAATGAGTTTTTAAATGATAACACAGTCTGGTAATGGAATGTTTGCTTGCCTTTTTTTTTTAATAAAGTGATGATTTTATTTTGTATTTGTTTGTTTATAGTTTCAATTTTTTTATAAAAGATGACAAAGAAAGTCCCTCTGAGTTTCTTTCGCCGGTTCTTCTCAAGTCAGAGGCGTCCTTTTCCGAACCGGTGGTAGATTTTTGACGATCAATAAGTTAGTGTATCGCTCCTATGTTAAATACAGATATTTAAATTTGGATATTTAAAAATGTAAATAATAAGTGTCATGGCAGAAGGATCAAAACAAAATAATTCTATAACTTTTATTGTAAAAAAAGCATTAGTTTTTACAAGAGAATAGTTCATTAAAGATAGGGTAAAGGGAGATATATTGGTGATATAAGTAATTTGGTGATATTTTTTAAAACAGTTTTGTATGACCGCGTTTGCGAATTGCTACAAGTGTAAACGGTATAAAACCTTTTCACTCGCTCCGGTAATTTGTCTCAGCGTTTGGCGAACAAAGCAATTCGCTAACGCGGTCATACAAAAGTGTTTTAAAAACTATCACCAAATTACTTATATCACCAATATATCTCCCTTTACCCTACTTAGATTTAGAATAGTGCTTAATTTTACGGTGTTCTTTGGGTACCGTAGAAAATCAAAGTAACACTTTAGATTATTTGATTCGTCTTAAGACGCCTTTTTAATCATTTAAGTTAATATATTTCATGGAACTACTTTTATTTCTAATCTAGATTTCTTTGGTTAAAAGAAATACTCTACCTCTTAAATAAAAATGTTTCTCTATAAGTTTAGATTGCTATAAGATTAATTAAAATTTCAATTATGATAATTATGACTCCTGCAAGCTCATATTGCAATAATTGTAAAGATCATTTCACGAATCGGGGTAATTTAACTTATTTTAGATAATTATTTAAAGTTAGACAGAGCAAAACTCCCTTCATCAGGACGAGTGGGATAACTTCACTTTTCAGTCTTAGTGCGAGACGGAAGGCAATATATATAGCTACAGCTTATGCATTTTACTTAAAGATAAAATATGGTATTTGTTAAATAGAATATATATAGACATTATCATCATCAGTCTGTCACTGGACATAGGTCTCCCCAATGAACACCTTCTCCATTAGGAGGTTTTTAGGGTCAGAGCGGTTTGATTGGTGGACTGACTTTCATCATACCCATCCGTCGAACGGATCATTTAACTTTTCAGACAGATGGGTGACAGGCCCAAATTGTCCTAACCAACCAGAAAACAATATTAAAACAAAGTTGTTTTCCCAGCGGGATTCGAACCCACGACCTCCGGCTTTTAAAATCAGCGCCAATACCGCAAGACCACAGAGGTGGTCTATTTTACACCTATTTAAATATTCTCACAGCGTTTTATTTGTACTAATACATAAACGCAATAAGTTTTAATGCGCATTTTTTGCAGTTTAGTAGTATAGCATGCGGAATCCGTATATATTATTTGCATTATTAGCTGAATGAATGACGAATACTTTTAATCATATTCAATACGAAAGCGCTGATATATACTATATTTGAAAAGGTTTATCCGAGTAACGATATTTCCGTCATGAAAGTAATCAAACTAAAAATTAACTGAGTTTTTTTAAGCAGATTTTCTGTTAACTTGGAGTTAATATTTACAAGGGTTGTTTTTAGTGTTAATCGATAGGAATTATTAAAAAAATCGGTTCACAGTCTTTTTCAAATTTTCACCCGTTTTCACCTTCCCTGAAATCTTGTAACTCAAGATTTTTCTTGTCAGTACTATTTTTTGTAAATATAAGAGCAAAGAACTAATCAAGTTTGTGATTCTAAAAAGTATTTGAATTTCTCATCCCGCCGAGTCATATTTAATGGATTACATATCAACCGAAGAACGGTTTTCTTTTTCCATGGCAATCCGATATAATGACTGACCAAAAACATTGACTTGAAGTAGATTAAAAAAAAAATTGTATAATGCAGCGGTGAGATTTGTCTAAAATTTCAAACTTGGTATTGATATTTACTTAAATATATAAAGATAAATAAAATTAAACAAGTTCCTTAGTTTTATTTATTTTATTGTCATTGAATTAAATACCTTTGATTAATAAGTGGTCGTAACAAAAAAGAACATAATAGATAAGAAAGGAATAAATTATTATTTAATAAGACAGTGGACTGATAGGGGCTGATTATGATGTTGAAGGCACCAAATAGTCTGAAGGATTATTTGATAGCTTCTTCGCTGGGATGTTACCAAACCCTTTGAAGATTTCTTCGAATATTTGAATACCTTTTAAATAAGTGTTAATATTAATACGTTCATTGACTGCATGTTCAAGGTCTTCAGTATTAGTAAAAGGGGAGATACCAAACACCGGATATCCAGATCGAGCAATAATGGACCCTTCTTTTGGAGCGTAACATGTCCAAGGATTGAAAGGAATTTTCCTGCATTAATATAAAACGAATAAGTAGATAGTATATAACAAGATGTACGTATACATCGTGTTATCGAAAATACAATAAATAAGAAATAAGTTTCAGTATTAGCTAGAACGATTAGTTACCAGCTAAGGTGTTAATTAAAATAAGAAAATTTTATTAGTTATAAAAAAATTGTTACTTACAAATTCTTAGAAGCTGTTTTCAATGCCGTCCAATACGTATTATTCTCTATGACATCTTCAGAACAGCATTTTTCGATAAGAATGGAGTCTAGCTTGATGTTTGGACCCGCTTCTACGACCCATCCATTTACCTGTTAGATAATTATGTAAATTTTTTATTTTTTTAAATATAAATAGTAAATTTATAATTCGAATACGGCTTGGATTATGCAAAAACAAATTTAAAAACTATTTGTGAGCCCTCGCGGTTAACACCAAAATACTCCGAGAAGTCTGTAAGACCAAAAAAAAAATTGTTTTCGTGCACCAGGAGACAAATTAATGAATTCTCACCAGTGAGTAACTTCTATGTAAGTACAATATATTCATTAGAGACCTGAAGCAACGATAAACCAAGCGATTACTTCATTAATGTAATTACGTTTATTAGACCCGTTATACACAAACATCTCTCAATTTCCATTACCAAACGTGCATCTACAACTGCATCATCATGCATCATCATCCTTTGATAGTCCACTGCTGGACATAAGCCTCCCCTAATACACCCCTTTCCATTGGGGGGTTTGGACCGTATCCCACCACCTGGTCCAATGGTTGGTAGGTGGGCAGACTTTTTACATGCCCATCCGACGCATGGATCTTACTTTTCAGACAACTGGGTGATCGGCCCAAATTGCCCTAACCAACTAAGAAACAACAACGAAAATTTGTTGAGTCCCCGCAGGATTCGAACACGACCTCCGGTTTCTAAAGCGCACGCCCATACCACTAGGCTACGGAGGCAGTTCTGCTATCTATATCTACAACTGCAAAGGTTTGTAAATTGGCTATTTATATTCTAACGGGGTTGGGCTAAAGGATGCCTCGATCTCACCACTGCTACCGCCGAAACGGATATAGCGGTGGACCTTAACATCGGGCCGCCGCTGGGGGCTTGGAGTCTCGTCCCTGCGTAGGCTGAAACCTCCTAGCGCTAATGGCCCCTAAGTAACAGACTCGGGGAGTCTGTTACTTAACTACAGGAGCGAGACGAAGGGCGCGTTAGTACGATGCGCCCAAAGGGAGGCAGATGGCCGTAGGGCCGCAATGGGGCTGCTACGGCGGCCAGCGCCTTCGGGTCGCAGAAGACTGCGTAAGAATTCCTGTGACCCCATCTCTAAGGCGCCAAGAAGGAACAACATGGTCGTTTTAGTCGGCGCGAGTCCGACATAACCCGTCTTTGCCCGTAAAAAAAAAACGTTACGCTTATTAAATAAAAAAAAACACTGTTAGTTATAGATCTATTACTCCATACGTTTACATTAACATTAATATGGTAATATTGTTTTATTTAATAAACTTAATATTTACTTACCATATTTCAAAATCGCAGAATTTGACATTGATGGCCAAATAGGCGTCAAAGTAAAGTCTTGTAGTAGTCGGTATTGTCCCCATTGTGAGTTTTGTCTAAAATTATGACGTAAATTTAAAAAAACTATATCTGCTGTTCACAAATTTATCGCATCTATTGTACAATTTGTGCCCCAATAATAGATAAAATATATAATAGGACTTTAGGTAGTAACCAGCAGTCGGGCTGCCCGATGGAAAGTGGACACCGACGCTCATGAATATCAACAATAACAAGGGTATCACCTACCCGCTGCCATGCCATGAGACATAGGACGTTACGTCTCGTTTACCCAGTTAATACACTGGCTATGATGCCCTCAAAAGATTTAGGTAGCGCGGTGGTACCACCCGAGACAGCCCTCTGTGAAAAGGGGACGTGCAACCTATGGCTACTACGACTTACCTATAAATGGCCAAGGAGAGCATTTAGACTACCGGGCTTTGCATGTCTATCATGTCATCATCATAATCAGACTATGATAGTCCACTGCAGGACATAGGCCTCCACTAATACACCCCTATCAATTAAGGGGTTTGGACTGTATCCCACCTCACTGGTCTAATGCGGGCTGGTGGGTGCACCGACTTTTTACATGCCCATCGGACGCATGGATACTTATCATCTTACTTTTTAGACTATTGGGTGATCGGCCCAAATTGCCCTAACCAACTAGGAAACAACAATGAAAAAATTTTTGAGTCCCCGCAGGATTCAGGACCTCCGGTTTCTAAAGCACACGCCCATACCACTAGGCTACGGAGTCAGTTAAGTCTTTCTATTATACCTAAGAAATAAATGATCTAAACCATATGCTTACTTCGGGTCCAATAAAGTTTATGACAGTTACATATGCAGTATCCGAACATTTCTGTGACAACTTGTACTGTGTCGCTTTGTATTTGGTGTAAGACATGTAGAAGTTTCCACACTAGAACATACCATATTTATAATTTTAATTTGCACATAACACTAAGTAGAATAAAATGTATGGGGATAGTTCAAAATTAGCAAGATCGCAAAAGAAGCAGTACATAGAAGGGATTGTGTCTAGTATTTACTATGATAAAATTTTTATAAATAACCAACAAATGTTAACCAATAATAAGAGCTGCACTAGCTAAACGAATATGAATGAAAGTTAGGGGCTGTTTTGTTGATTGTATTATAGCTATTTAAATATATATATATATATAAATTACCGTTCCATCAGCAGTTGAAGAAGAGTTAAACAACTTTGAACTGGAACCACTCATACCACTGCACTCGATCCTAAAATCTAAAAATAGGAATTATATAAGACATATAGGTAGTTGTCTAAGAAGTTTTCTTAATACAAGGAAAATTTAATTTTATACAGGAAAGGATATTAATCATCTTATTAAGTTGAAAGTAGTTTCTGCTTCACTGAGGAGCGAATTGATTTTCGATTTAGTGAAGACGCTTTAACTTTTCTCTAAAGTGACTCATCTGTTATAATGTGTCTAGCCCCGACTTGTGTTTGCCTCTTTCGTATAAAAAAATATGGTGTTTCACACGACAGATATAGGCACCGCAGTAGTTCTACCCCAGATCTCCTGTAAATAGGGGCCCAACACCTACAATAAGATAAAAGGTATAATATTGATTACATATTTACTTACTCAGCTGCCTGTATTAAAGAATAACTAAAGCTTATCTTGTTTTAAATGAAATTATTCTAATCTAGTTCTACTTTCTATAAGACTGTTTGTTGTAGAAAGTGTTTGATCCGCTTTCTTTCTAAAGAATCTCTAAAATCTACATAAAAAGATGCTTTTGACAATTATAAGTTGAAAAACACACTATAAAATAAATGCTGGATTCGTGAATAGCGTACTACTTCTCTTTAACCCTCTCTTTGGCGTCAGACAATACAAAACATAAAAAGTTTAGCACTTCTTTCAGCCTTGTTCAGTCTGGTCGTAGTGCTTCATTTCCATTAGACTCACAGCTCTACTCTATTACTATTCCAACTACCAAAGCCAGGGTTAGTAGGATTTAGGCTGTAGCTGAGAATCATTCCTTATAGTTTGCTAAGAGTTTCACGCCGAAAAATTGCGAGCGCGGTTATTCTAGAAGCTGGCTATGCTTGCAAATATGTTTGGGGCTAGCAGCTTTAGTGGTCTTAATGATGGTTTTATTTATATGTTATTAATTCTTTATTTTACGAAGCTATTCTTTTAGCTGATAACCTTTAAAAAGAAGTAATTACTTCTCCGTAATAGTTGGGTTTATTTTTTAAAGAGAAGTACGTACACCAGCGTGTTTTTCCCCTGTACAATACTGCAATTTCATTTGTAGGCATAGGAAGTCCCCGACAAGGAAGAAACCCGCATTCATCGTTTCGAAATATTCACTCTCTAGAAACGGTGCTAGCCCATTTCTGGACCCCGTCTCTTTATCTGGAAAAAGTAAGAAAATTGTGCTTCGAAAAATATTTTTTTTATTGTATTTCTCCGGTTTTTTTCAAATGTAAGTATGGAAATATTTATTAATTAAAACCTGTAAGTTTATGTACCATTATTTTATATAGGAGAATAATCGATAGTAGTGTAATGTAGAATGAATACCTAAGTTGCAGTTTTCATAGATACATAGAACGGTTTCTTAAATAGTTTCATCTTATCCATTTATATTTTTTTACATTCATATGATAAGAACAATATTAACTTAATCGAATAAGCGCTTTTATTGAAAATAATTTGGGTTTTTGATATAAAAATAATATAGTATTTATTGGACCATGAAAATAATTACTAAACAGAATTAAATTAAAAGACATAATAAGGCAATCAGCACAATCAAATCGCTATTCGTGTACCGCCATGTCAATAAAAAGCTTAAAGATAAATTTGTTAAAAAAATAACTTAAGGAGAAACAATTAATTTTATTACCTGGTGTAAGTATCATGTAAAAGTCTCTTGACAGCGAATTTTTTTTGTTTTTTAAGCGACGAAGAGCTTCAAAATGTTGCACTGACACCGATTTGTATGCTTGAGTACCTGGACCGTACATGTCTCCGTCTTTGTCTATGTAGGCTGAAAATGGTGGATAAGTCCAGCCGTCCTGTGTAAAGTTTTAAATAAAAATAATCTTAAATGGATATATGACCTCCTTTTAAAAATTTAACATAAAAAAAAAGCTTTTTTCGTATGCAATTGTCAACAAGTTTTGTTTGTTCGTATCATTTCATAGCACCTTAGAGATGACACATAAATATTTTCACAAAAATAATAAACATTTTATTTTTATATTTATGCTCTTCTCGTAACTCTGACTGGACAGACTTATTACCTATAAGTTGTTAAAGGCATTTTGTGCTGTCTTTTGGTAAATGATACAAAAAATTTAGAAAAAAAAAGTTGGTGGAAACAAGGTCCATGAAAATGGATGCAATGTAACCCTTCTTTTCCGATAATTTTTTTTGCCTTATTTCGTATCTCTCTAAGACTAGAAGACTACGAAAAATGTCGGTGTTTTTGGAATTGACAAATTATTTACCTTTTTGTCAGAAAAAAATCAAATGATTTTTATATTTACCGCAACATCAGCACCAATTAAGTCCATGTTGGTGGTGAGCAGTATACTACTCAACGAGGAATTGGTACCTGGCCATTTAATAACTACCACAGGATAGTTCTGAACAAACTCATAAACAGTGAAGCTTACTTTCGCAATTATAGCTTGTTTGGACCAAAATTCCACAGCAGTATCTATTAACGAAAGGTGAAAACTTTATAATCATTGAAATTAAATATGTGAAAGTTTTCACTCTGTGCTTACAGTGAACATAAGATACTTCGATTTTATTTATTTTTTCTAAGACAGTGAATTGATAAACAATACAATATTAATAATTTAATAAAGAATGGTCTTCCTTCCCGCAACTTTTTGATTTATTTTCGTTACTTTATGTGTTCCATACAGCATGTAGGAAGCACTTATTGGCAAAATATCAAGATATAGGAAGATTCTAAGAGATACGAGATATAAAAATCTTAAACATATTAGTCCTTAATACAATCGATTATTCTATTAATTGCTTTAAGGAATAAGATGTTTCGAAACTGTTATCATTTTGCACTTACAAATACTACTCTACAAAATTTTAATTTTATAACTTAAATGTTTTCCTAAACTTCATATACGTTTTTCATATCTTATTATCTCGATTTGTGATTTCTGTAATTATTATCAAATAATGAAGTTGAATAATTTTTCTTACTCAAGTTCCCGCCAATTGTAGTATTTATCTGAATATATTCTTGTAAAGTCCGAACATCTGGATCATTTGATAGTTCCTGATAAGAATTGACATTTGAAATGAGTAAGCAAACCAAACCTGAGAATATTGAAAACTGCATTATAATAGTTTCACGTGAGCTATACTTCATTACTATATATTTTTCGGTCACGAATGTACATAATATACCTTTCACATTTTATATTCTATTTTTAAACAACCAATTTGATGACTAGAATGTAATATTCATAATGTTAATGTGACTTTTTCTATTCGATGCTATTTTGTCTATAACTCAACGTTTTTATGTCCAAGCGTATCTATAAAAATATAAAGGTAACACAAGAGTGGTTTAAGCAATATTAAAATTATAACTTGATCTTTTTATATTTAAAAGCGACCTACTTTATCTATCGGTGCAATTTAATAAGCAAAATGAAGATATCTTTTACAGCGGCAATCATTTCAGGTCCTGCAATTCCTATTCAAGCTCAAAATTTGCAGAGCTAGGAAATATTGAACAACTTGTCTATTGCCGGCGATTTAAATCACTTTCAATGAAAAATGTAATATTTTTAATGCTCCTCATCACAGCTAATAATAAATACTGTCCAACTTTTGTTCCAATGTGAACAATTTGAAAGATGTAACACTTTTTTTTAATCAAAAATTTCGTCTATTATATTAGATCAGATGCTGCTTCAGTGCTGTTTATTACGAGAAAAGGGAGGAAATTCATTCTCATTCATTTCAGTACTGAAGATTGCTTTGAAGTTCAAGAAGGATACTCGTTATACAATAACGTTTATATTATCTATATATTATCTTTGCGGCAAACGCAGTACATTGGGTAGGGAACTCTGAAGGTTCCTTTTTATCCATATGTTAGTTTTGGTAAGAAAAACCTAATAAATTAATTATTATTTAACTGTTACACTTTTTACGCACTGTTAAAATTATAGTCTTGAAATTATATCTAGAAATTTTATATTTCTAAAACTTTTAATAAAATGCCCTCTTAAATTTCTACATGTTTTCTATTACTCTATTGTTAAAGATGTTCGACGATGGGGTTAATCTTTATATATAAAAGAGATCCCCACCGATATATTAACTCATCACGGTATCTCTGGAACTATAAGGCGTATCGACTTGAAATTTGGTAGGAATATTCCATTCGCCGAGTAGCGGTCAGCTAAGAACGGATTTTACGAAATTCCACCCACAAGGGGTTGGGCAGGGTTGCTAGTAATTTATAAAAGACTAGCAGTTACCTGCGATTTCTTCCACGTCGAATAACGAGGTGTATACTGTATAGTAAAATAAATGAAGTGTTATACTATGTATGTATGTATGTATGTTATACTATACTATGTATGAAGCAAATTTCATAAAAACCGCTTAAATCGTTTTATACGGTCAAGATTGACAAGAAGAGACAGACCGAGTGATACATTTGTATAACGTGTTCATCGTAAATTTCTTTAATATATTTTTAAATAATTATAATTCTTTACCTATATGTTTCAGTGTTTTATTTTTCATCTGTTTAATGTCGACTATGTTTATTGAAAATTAAATCATATGGTAATGTATATTCAACAAACCGCATAAATGAATTCCAGTATAACAAGTGTTCTTTAATGATTTTTTATAAACGTTTTGAATTACTATCTTATATTAACATTCTTGAAGGAATAATAGAATTTTAAACTTTAGTAATAAAGAGGGTTTTTTTCATATAATATTTTTGAGATAGTTTGCGTTATACATGCGTGATGCAGTAAATTAGTTTTTTTTGTCATACGTTAACGTTGCTATCGTTTGTTTTAGCTTAATTATGTTTTGCGCATTTTTGCTAAACTATTATTTAATTGGAGTTAAAATTTGTAAATTTTAATTTTATAGTATATATTGTACCTCTCATAATAAATGTACATTTATAATAATATATTTGCGATTATGTATTAAAAATGCAAATCTTATAGAGATTAAAAGGTAACAAATAATAAATGTAATTGATATCTGTGTAAAATGAATAATATCCTATCACTATTAAACTTTGTCGTTCTATAATCAATCTTTTAGAAATTAGTACAGTATATTTATGTTTGTATTTGATTGTATTTAATTAAAAATAAATTGAACACATGAAACTCTTTTTATTAGAGACAATGGTAAAAAAACGCGGAAAAAAAGACTTTGGCGTTTTAACATTTTTGAATAGACATAAATCGGCAGGTCTCTTTGAATTTAGGCGGGACTAAGAAACTTTTTATTTCTGTTTTCTAGTTAGGTCAATTCGGCCTGATCTCATAATTAAATTATCCTGTAATGTAAGTAGATCCACGCCTCGGATGGGCATATAAAACGTCGATCCTGCACCCGATTTCACTTCAATATTGCCGTTTATCCATTTTCGGATCGGATTAGGATAAGGAAAGGAAAGTGTGTGTTTGCACGTAAATTTGTGGATCAAAATATTTCTAACATACTCAAAGAACATTATAATTATGAACAGTATTACTACATTTGTTAATGAGCGAAACCGCAATTTTCATTTTATTTTTACACAATATAAAGAAAATAATAGGTTAACAATAACAATGAGATAGTATTATTCGCAGACGATACCTCTTCAATTTCTAAAGTCGGACGTATTACGTCCGATTTTAAAAATTAATGACGATGTAAATAATACACTTCAAAGTAGCGCATTGGTTGTGTCAATAATTTACTACTAAACAACAAAAATACTAAATGTATTACATTTATGACCCCTAATGTAAAATGTGGTAATTTTTAAGTGTCTTTGGATGGGGAAGCGGTAGACCTTGTTAACTATACCTACTGTGTTTCTCGGCATAACAATAGGCGCTAAGTTGCAGTGAGGCCCCATATAAATGGTCTGGCGAATAAACTTAGCCCCTCGGCATATGCTGTAAAGAGAATTAAACAAATAACTGACGTAGAGACAGCCCGCTTGGTATTTTATAGTTAATTCCACAGTGTAATGTCTTATGGCATTCTACTGTGGGGAAACGCGGCCGATGTTAATACAATCTTCATCCTTCAAAAAAGAGCTATTCATGCAGTCTATAACCTGGGCCCTGAAGAATCACTCAGAGAGTTGTTTGCTCAAATTAAAATATTGACCATTAGTTCTCAATATATTTTTAAAGATGTGTAGAAAAACAAAAATTATTTTTAAGGCATTGTGATTCACATGACATTAATACTAGGAACAAGCATAGATTAATTCTTTCAGTTTTTAAATGATAACACAGTCTGGTAATGGAATGCTCGCTCCAGGCTTTTTTCAATAATATCATAATTTTATACTTTTATTTGTTTGTTTATTGTTTCAATTAAATTGTAAAAGATGACAAAAAAAGTCCTGTAGAGTCTCTGGAGGTCTGAGGTGTCCTTTTCCGAACTGGTGGTAGATTTTTGACAATGAATAAGTCAGTGCATCGCTCCTTTTGAATTTAAATTTACTTTGAGTCCATCATTTGCTGATATTTGTAAGCAGTCAGTTTGTTCAGACGATTCCTGTTTTTTTTTTAGATAATGATAATTATATTTAAAATTTATCGTAACTATTATTTAAATTAATTAATCCTATACCGAAAAGAAACTATGCGTTACTGAGACGTGGTCAGTACGATAACAAAATTCTGTTACAACAAAATTCTGTAATTTTTTATAAATCATTGACATATTTAAAGCATGTTTGTAAATAAAAATAATTTCATATTATTTTGTTAACTTTAGCACGAATATTCTTTCTATTGTATGAAACAATTAATTTCACTTCATTTTATATCCATTAATTAAGCGCAAATTTTTATTTAGCTTAATTATAAGTAAAACCTCTTTTCTATATCCATTTTTATAGTAATTTAAATGATTTTAGGCAGAAATTATAATTTTAGAAACCTTGCATAGTTAGGAGTCACTATAGATATTAAAGAATAAATAATACATCTAAATATATCTGAAATTCATTTAATAACCCATATCAGCATTTGATTTTCATTATATATTAGGCAAACATAAGGCAAACTCTGAAAGAAAAATTACAAAAAACCCTGTGAAAATTACTATATCTTTTGGATTACATCTAAAATTATTTTTTTTTCTATTAAAAATAAATTGATGCATTTTACGGCGTGGTCAGTACATAGATAAATAACAGAACAGTGCATATATTTTTACTTATAGGACACCAAATAATCGGAAGGATCATTAGACACCTTGGCAGCTGGAATGTTGCCAAGTTCTTTGAAGAGAGTTTTAAATATTTTAATGCCTTTAAATATGTTTGAATATTTATACGCTCGTTGACTGCATTCTCAAGATCTTCAGTGTTGGGTAATGGTGAGATACCGAATACCGGATATCCGGCACGTGAGATTACTGCACCGTCTCCAGGATCAGTATACGTTCGAGGGCTGAATGTTGTGTTTCTGTAAAGATGTTTTGCTTTAAACTGATGTTTCAATCTTAAAGTATTCCATTTTGTAACAACACTTTAAATGTTTATCGTTCAATAATAACATACGTGTTGCTAATAGGCTCTAAATTAATATAATAAATTTGTATCCATGTGAATAAGATTGCTATGCAAATTCTTACAAGATACTGGAAGCTTTTTGTATGGCTGTCCAATAAGGATTATCCTCTATAACATCTTCATTACAGGATTGTTCAAGAAGTAGAGTCTCTAACTTAATATTTGAGCCGGCATCCGATACCCATTTGTTTACCTGTTGATAGAAAAATGGCATAAAATGTATAAATACAAATAAACAAATTACCTTTAATTCTTATAAAAAATTTAATCGATTGTACATTATAAAAAAGTTAAGTGAAATGTACCATAAAAAAGTTTATATGACAACTTCTGTGTACACTAAAACAGAGCTTTGTATCTTAACTTATTACATATTAGCTTAGCAAATCACGTTGTCAAAACACAATTCAAACTATAAATTATTAAAAAGCCTGCAATAAGTGCAATTGCGAGTCACTTTTTGTCGCTTTACAGACAGATATTTTTTGCCACTTACCATTTTTTCAAAGTCGCAGAATTTTACATTGATTGCCAAATATGCATCAAAATAGAGACACATATTCGTTGTTATCGTCCCGGCGATTCTCTTGGTCTAAACAGATAAAGAAATTTAAAATTTCAAAAAGAAATAACATTATAGCTTTTAAAGAATTTATCTCCTAAAGGAATTTATAATATGTATATTATAAACGTTGGTATATTTTTTATATTATTATAAAAAAACAAAATATCTTACGTCAGGCCCAATAAAGTTAATGACAGTGACGTAGGCTGTGTCCGAACATTTTAGCGACATCCTGTACTGCTCCGCTCTGTATTTAGTGTAGGCCACGTAAATGCTACCACACTAGAAAACAGAAGATATATTATAGTTTTGTGGGCGGCTAGATAATACACTAATAATATTCTGCAGCAATATTTATTATGAAATCTTAAAAGGACATCGACCTATGTTTCAACCTTTCGATTACTGCCTTAGAGATTACTGCAGTCCGAATTGTTTTAGATTAAAATAATCTTAATAAGAAGAAATGTATAAGTTAAGAAGAGCGCTTCATATAGACAAGTAAATTAACAAAAAGCATTACCGATCCATCAGCTGTTGAAGAAGTGTTATACAACCTTGAACTGGAGCCACTCATACCAGTGCAAGTAACTTTAAAATCTGAAACATAATTCGGAATATAATAAACAAACACATTTACTTGTTCTTTTAAGTTGTCAATGAAACCTCATTGTTACAATAAAAGCCGACGAATAAATAGGATGTAATTAGCCGAAAAAAGGAATAAAATAATGTAAGAGTCGCTCCTTTTATGTAACATAACAAAAAATGACATAAGTAGGCACATAAACTATAAAATAATTAATGAAGATAATATAGTGCTGAATAATATTCTTTTTAAAATAACAATAGTATTTTACAGCTTATAACTTAACATGTTTTAAATGTTTAACAATATATAAGTAGTCCACATAAAGAATGGTTAACATTGTAAAGGTTCACATCACACACACATCATCAGCCTTTGTTGGTTCACTGCTGGACATAGGCCTCCCTCAATACACCCTATCCATTAGGGTTTGGACCGATATCCCACCACGCTGGTCCAATGCGGGTTGGTGGGTGGACGACTTTTACATGCCCATCCGACGCATGGATCATCTTACTTTTCAGACAATTGGGTGATCGGCCCAAATTGCCCTAACCAACTAGGAAACAACAATGAAAATTTGTTGGTCCCCGCAGATTCGAACCACGACCTCCGGTTTCTAAAGCACACGCCCATACCACTAGGCTACGAGGCAGTTAAAGTGTAAAGGTTCAACGAGGGAAATTTTACCTATAAGGAACATGTTTATAACATAACTAATTACTAACTTACTTATTGTAAATGCAAATTTTAATAAATGTTGCAAAAGAAGAGAGTCTAAATCGGAGAAATATTTATTGTACATGTTATGCAGTCGCAAAGTGAAACAATTCCTTGTATAAAGTTTATGGGATCTATGAGGAGCAAAGTGTTTTACATTTTGGACGCAAGGGGCGGGAGAGTTTGAAAGACATATCATATGATAGGTCCAAACGTAGGTGAATCATTGCATAAGCATAATAACAATGTCATTGTTTGTAACTGTTTTTTTATGTACTAACTAGATGTTGCGCTAGACTTTGTGACTGTGATTATAAATTAAAAAATATTTTTATTTCTAAAACCGTCGTCTGTAACATTAGCTATCTACCAGTGGAAGTCACCATCCACCAGTATCCATTCCAGAGGAACATACAGACCAACAAACAGACAAAAATTTTAAATAAAATTGTTTTGTTATATGAATTGGTTATGTTAATGTTATAAATAGACTTTTAGAATTTTATTTATTTTTGTATAGAAAAGTAAATGATAATTAAAAGAAAAATGGTAACAAAGATGCTTAATCTTTTAAATAAAAGGATATAATTTTAAATTACATACACCAGCGTGTTTTTCCCCTGTACAAAACTCCAATTTCATCAGTTGGCGTTGCAATACCTCCAACGAGGAAAAATCCTGCGTTAATTTCTTTAAACTCCTTACTTTTTAGGTATAGTGCTAAACCATTTCTGGACCCCATCTCCTCATCTTAAAAACAAAAAAATATGTGATGCATATAAGACTTTATCAGTGATTATGACCATATTTATAAATTGTGTATTTGTAACAGTATTGTTGCTTTATAAAATAACAAAATATTTTATTGACCCTAAATTATACGAAAAACAGTTCTTAATTATTTGTTCTAATTAAAAGCACAGTACCTGGTGTAAGCACCATATAAAAGTCTCTCCGCAATGCAGTTTTCTCTCTTCTTAAGCGACATAGTGCCATAAAATGTTGTACCGATACTGATTTATATTTTTGTGCTCCCCTGCCGTATAGATCACCATCTTCATTGATGTAGGCCGAGAAAGGTGGATAGGTCCATCCATCCTGTATTAATTTTATTTGAGTATAAGTAAGTAATAATAAACTAATTAAAGGCTCAACAGGTAACGCTTTTACGTTTACGACTTTATAATATCAATAAATTTGTTAGGATTTTTTATTGTTATTATTGGATATAAGAAATAATGATTGCTTATATTTAAAATCTCGCAACGTCGTACATAAATACATACTTGACCACAATAAATTCCTTCTCATTCTGTGTTTTCAAACAATAATGAACCTTTAACTTTGCTAATAGTCATTGTATTAGTTGAATTTTAAATTATTAGGATTGATTTTTTAATATTTACCTTTATGTCAGCGTCAATTACATCAATATTCGTGCTGACAACGATGCTGCTTAGTGAGGGGTTCGAACCTGGCCATTTTATTACAATAACTGGATAATTTTTAACGTACTCGTAAACCTTTACACTCACTTTTGCAGTTTTTGCTTGCCTTGACCAGTAGGCTACTGCAGGATCTAGAAACAAAAAAGTAATTAGAAGGAATGGACATAATTCGATTTGCTGATAGTTTATATGACTTAATCTTGAGATTTAATCTTCCTTAAAAAACTGGGCAGAAATCAAATTTAATATTACTTTTTAAGGCATACTTGTACGTAATATTTTTTATTATAATTCTTACTTAAGTTTTTTCCAATGGTGGTATCAATTTTTATGTATTCTTGTAATGCACGAATGTCTAGATCTTTTGAAAGTTCCTCATTGGTGTTAACTTTTACTATTATAAAACAAATAAAACAATATAATTTGGCAAACTGCATCATTAAAATCTACAATTTCATACTAAAATTTACAGATAATTTTTCTTTTCCAGAACAAATTGATTTCTAAAAATTTTTCAACTATGCACTCCGATACAATTGCGTTAATAATTTATGTACAATACTTTTAACATACAAAATTGATAACTAAGTGATGAATTATTCATAAAATTAATTCGATTTTTTTCTCCTATATCGACGGTAATTAGAAACTTTTGTATAGGGGTAAGTATATAATGGAATACTAAATATTATTTTACAAAGGTGCTGGGCGAAATCAATTATTTTTGATTTCATAGATTAAATAGTTTTTAGTATTACGATTAATTGTTATCGATACGTCGAGATGCTGAGTGGTCTTATAGAGCTGCTTTTATATCCAACTTGATTCCGGGGGGTCATACGAGACCAATCATATTACATCGTAGAGTGCGACAAGGTGATATTATTTCCTCGAAACTTTTCACGAATACTTTGGAGGACGTCTTCAAGACCCTAGACTGGGCTGGACTTGGCATAAACATCAACGGCGACTACCTTTAACACCTCTGTTTTGCCGACGATATCGTAATATTGGCTGAATCGTTGGAGTGCTTGCAGGATATGCTGCGCAGCCTAAATGAATGCTTCTGATGTATTGGCTTCGAGGTGAACTTGGACAAGACGAAAGTCATGTTCAACCAACATGTTCACCCGGGGCCGATCAGTGTTGATGGCGTAACTCTCGAAGTTGTCACTGAGTATGTGTACCTTGGGCATATATTGCAACTAGCGAGACTGTCTGTTTGAAAACGAAAGTATTCTACCCGTGATCAAGTGTGGTGGTAGCGTCCTGGACAATCAATAAGCGAGTGTTACACTTCAATATTGAATAAAGATATTTGAATTTGAAAAAATGCGTTCTCCCCGTGATGACCTACGGCCTTTGACAGTAGGACTGGTCCACAAGTTTGCAGTTGCTCAATGCTCTATGATCGGAGTTTCTTTGTCGGAAAAAATGCGTAATGAAATAATCTGGCAAAGAACTAAAGTCATCGACATAATGCAAAAGATTAGCTCGTTGAAGTGGGCCGGTCCCGTGGGCAGAAGAACCGATGGTCAATGGGTCAATAAGGTTCTGGAGTGGAGGCCGCGTTCTCGAAGACGGAGTGTTGGTCGACCCCAGATCAGGTGGGATGCCGATCTCGTGCAGTAGCGGGTTCAAGTTGGCAGTGAGTAGCAAGGGATCGGCCCTCTTGGCGTTCATTGAAAAAAATGTCCAGCAGTGGACGGATAAAGGCTACTAATGATAATAGTAAACTGAGGCAAATATAACAAACCCATAAGGACTAACTTCTCTTAACGCCATAAAGATTGTTAATAAATAATCTAAAAAACACAGTTGCAAAAAATGAATACATTTGGGTTTTAGATGTGCGACAACCGTCCTATTTGCTAAGCTGCAAACGCTGTGTAAGCTGCTACAAATCCACTCTGACACAAAATATATAACATCTAGATTACTTAGTAGTTATCCTGGTTACGGTGCCCTTCAAACCGCACCAAACCCCGGTGGTATCCCTGATGGTCCCTTGTAAAAAGGAGATCACCTATATAAACATGACGCCCTTACTTTTTAATTTTTTTAAATCTCATTGAAAAAAAGGGAAGCCCCGCTAAATGTTTTACGCCAGTCCTTCTAAAACAATAGGATTTTACTTCCAGTAGTGGCATTATCAATACTTAATACAAAAAGTGCAGTGTTTCTATATTTCATATAAAAATTTTCTAACAGGTACTGGTACCATAAACAGGAAGAGGTCTATTCTTTCTATAATAAGTTAAGTTCTATAATAAGTAAGTTTAATATAATTTATAATGTTATACGGAACCTTTCCTTAAACAAAACGTATCTAGCAAACCGTTAATAAACGTTTTTGCTATTATCTTATAATTGAATTGTACAAAAAATGTATTTACTAATTTATCTATCAAGAAAAAAATATTGTTTTATTCAAGATATTACTTTAACGCAGCTGCTTTTTTTGCCTTATGATAGCAACATTTCGTTTCTAATTACGATTGTTTTTATCTTACGCTTATCAGCGAATTACATAGAATATATTTTTTAAATTTGAAAGTCATTACACAATATATTATTCTATTTCTTAAAATTAAAGTATTACTAATATATTTATATAACAGACTTCGATTAAGTAATTTTTCATGTTACAGATCTTTGAGTAAAAAGTAAATTCGAGTAAGTATTCACATGTTATCTAAATAAATTCATAAATTATAGTTTCTAACATATTTAGGAATAAAAAAATACTGGTGTTATGTCGCATATTTTTTTATTTATTCTTTATTAAGGTAATCAACAGCTTATAATTACAAACAGAATATAAAATAAAGAGAATTTACAAGTATAAAATGCAATAATAGATTAACACATTTTTAAATGGTATCACAATAAATGTTGGTTTTAAATAATAATAATATTAAAAAAATATTTATTAGTGGAGCTGCAATAAGTTAACTATAAATAACGTAAAAAATTAGACCATTACACATGTATGCATAAATTAAATCAAATGCATTTAAGTTACACGTTGAATATACATTAAAGCATAGAAAAAGATTATAAAAATTTTAGAGCACCTATTAATTTACTTTTCATTCATGCGATACTAAACAACAATTTAGAATTTACTTGCTAGATAAATCATGATTTTCACTTCTTGTATACAATAAAGCAATATAAAATAATTAAAAGTACTTTATCTTTATACTCAGGTAAAAAATCTGACAATAACTATGGTAAATCTGAGGAATTTTTCGATTGTAATGTACATTAGCCTATAGTGTAAGATGTTAGATGACTAATTTTCATTGTTTTCTATTGGTGACGATTAACCAATTGTCTGAAAAGTAAGATGATCCTTGCGTCGGATAGGCATGTAAAAAGTCGGTCCACCCCCCAACCCGTATTGGACCAGCGTGGTAGAATGCAATACAAAAAGCCCCTAAATGGAGAAGACGTGCATTAGGGGAGGCCTATGTCCAACAGTGGACTAACACAGGCTGATGATGATGATATTTTGTCAAACTGGTGTGCGTTAAATAATTTATTACCTACTGCGAACAAAATCAAATGTTTTCGTTTTACACACTCTGCGTTGTTGCATTAATAATGTACTGAAATCTGTAATATTTTGATAGTGGTAGGTCCCCTTTTTACAGGGGGCCGACTGGAATCTGACCACTGCACAGCCTATTTTGCTTGTCACGGCTTATTATTGGCCTGACTATTCTGCCTTCAAATAAATAAAAACATATATTTTAATTTCTCTTATGAAAGTTTTGCGGTATTTTTTGAATTTTCTATTGACTTCAAGACTCTTACTAGCATAAAGATGATATTTCTCCGTCGCACTATATATACTGTATACTATCGGAACGTACAATATTTTTTGTTTTGAAACTGTTTATAATTTGTTCTCAACTACCCGTTTTAACGAGATTTAAAATCACTGATTCAAATATAGTATTCTTTCGCAAAATTACACTCCTTACTATTCAAAACTATTATTAAGTATAAACATTTCTACGTTTAAGTCTAGTGTTGTCTAGTGTCATTACGTATACAAGAAAAAATTACTTTATTGAAGGCAAACCTCCTAAAAGGTACGGTTATTGATCGAGTATATATTAAGCACACAAATAGCTTTATATCTAAAGCCTACATATCACTCGGTTTCATTTTACGCAGCTCGTAAGTTATTTGTGAAATAAAAACTCTAATAATCCTTTTGTTAGACCTATACTTGAATATGCTTCTCAGGTTTGGAGCCTTAAATACCAGTCCTACATTTTAAGCATAGAAGGTATCCAAAAAATGTTCCTAAGACATCACGATCGGAAATTACATATCAAATCATTAGACTATAACGAAAGATGCAGACGTTATCATTTTGTTCCATTAAGTGTGCGGCGAAATATCAACGATGTATGGTTCTATTAAAAAGGCCGAGTTGCTATCTGATATTGTTCTAAATCCTACTTTATTTAACCAAAGAAAACGTAAAATCCTTCGCATTCCAAAAAATCTCAGTATACATGTAATATTTTTATAATAAGAACATCAAAATTTAATAACTTGCATATCGATCCATTTTACACCTTGCCAACAGTCGCTCGAACAATCCTTACTATAATTACTTTAATAGTTGTAGTCGATAATTAAGTAAGTGTTTGTTAGCTAGTGTCAGAAAGGGTTTCTTTTTCCAAGGCAATCTGATGTATTTATTTTAACTATTTTTTATTATTTATTCTTTACTAACTAGCTTTACGTTTTTCATGTACTATCTTCACTGACCAAAAACATCGACCTAAAGTAGTGAAGTTAAAAACTGTGCAGCGGTGAGATTAAGTTTTGTCTAAAATTTAAAATAATTGGTAGTTACTTAAATATATAAAGATAAATAAAATTATACAAGTTCCTTAGTTTTATTTATTTTATTGTCAATAAATTAAAAACCTTAATACCTTTGATTAAAAACTGGTCGTAACAAGAAAGAACATAGTAAATAAGGAAGGATAAAATTATAATTTAATAAAACACTAAATAGTCTGAAGGATTATTTGATATCTTATTCGCTGGTATGTTACCAAGTTCTTTGAAGATTTCTTCGAATATTTGAATACCTTTTAAATAGGTGTTAATATTAAGACGTTCATTGACTGCATGTTCAAGATCTTCAGTATTAGTAAAAGGAGAGATACCAAACAACGGATATCCAGCTCGAGCAATGATGGACCCTTCTCCTGGACCGTTACTTGTCCGAAGATTGAAAGGTATTTTCCTGAATTAATAAAAAACGAATAAGTATATGGTAGGTAATAAGATGTACGTATATGTATATATCTTGTTGTTGAGAATACAATTATAAATTTTTTATATTTATTAAAAACTTTAAGTATTAGCTAGATAGATTAGTTAGCAACTAACGTTTTAATTGAAATCAGTGATATTTTATTACTTATTTTTTACTTACAAATTCTTAGAAGCTGTTTTCAACGCCGTCCAATACGGATTATTCTCTATGACATCTTCAAAACAGGATTTTTCGATAAGAATGGAGTCTAGCTTGATGTTTGGACCCGCTTCCGTAACCCATCCATTTAGCTTTAAGATAAATATGTTAATTTTTAACATTTTTTTAATATGAGAAATTAAGTAAATACTTGTAAGTGAAATTAGAATTCGAATACGGTTTGGATTATGCAAAAGCAAATTTAAAAACTATTTGTAAGCCTACTTCCTCGCGGTTAACACCAAAATACGCCGAGGAGTTTGTAACACCCAATAGGAGACTGTTTTTAACACCAGGAGGCAAATTAATAAGTTTCCACAATTGATTAACTTCTATGTAAGTACAATATATTCATAAGTCAGATATAAGTCCAAAATTTTACTGCTGACCACCATCTTAGTATTGCTTAGTATTGTACTAAGCGAAATCTGAAGCAACGACAAACCCAAAAGGTGCCCATTTCTGAAATAGTCCATACCTTTTCTAGTTAACCAAGTTTGAAGTAAATGTTACGCTTAATGCGCTGAAAAAGCGTAGCGTATGCGTGATCTAGTCTTGCTCCAAAGACTACATGATGCCTGTAACGCCACAAGAAAGGAGTTTCAGCTTGAGATCTGTAGGTCTGAGAATCAAGCTCGTAAGGAGTTGCTCGTTAGTCTTAATGGACCATGGGGACGGCTGTACCCCGTAAAAACTTTGGGCACAGGCGTCTCCATTGATGGAAAGTCTCCAACCAGATGTGTTGACGGATGTTGTTGTTTCCTGATGAACTGCTTCACTCGGCGCAGGCCGTGATTGAAGTCTCCCACGAACAGGATCAGGCGTAGAACAACCCGTTTATCTCCTAGTCGAGTTTTACGTGTCCATCTAGAAACTCGAAGGCGAGAAAACGGTCTGCCCATGTACATCCGTCGGATCATCGGGTCTTAACTCTATGAATGAGAGATCTTGTAAGTGTATCGGGACGGTACGAATCATCAAGAGAAATGCGGTGCGGAGTTTCTCAGGGGTCTGTTTAGGACTCCCATAATGGAACATGAGGTACTCCGTCGTAACGACTTCGTACTCCGCGGTGCCGTCCTTAATGGGTTGTGTCATTTGCTATGCAAATGACACCTTAATCACAGCCCTTGGGCAAAACTTCGCTGAAGCTGCGAGACGAGCTGAAGTTGAGTCACCTTATAGATACTCGGTTTGAGGTGGCTCTTACAAAAACGATGCGCTCTTGTTTCACGTCCCGAGGATTGGACCACCAACAAGTGCCAGCGTTAACATCTGAGGCACTCGGGTCAAGTTGAAGTATCTGGGGCTGACAGCCGGTGAAACTTCCTAGAGCATTTTCGCAGTCTCGCTCCTAAATTCATTGGGACAGCATCTGCTCTCGGAAGGCTCTTGCCAAACCTTAGAGAACCGAGGTCAGCATTCCGAAGACTATACACCGGCGTGCTGCGCTTTATGGCGCGCACCCGTTCGGGCCGATGCCCTATCCACAGCGAATCGAGCCGTATTGTACAGAGTACAGCGGGTCATGGTAGCGAGGGCAATTCGAGCATACCGCACGATCGGACGGGACTTTTACGCTTGTGCCCTAGTGGAGGTCTACAGGCTCTGACTCTGCTTCTGGTGCCATCGCACCAGAGGCAGAGTTAGAGTTGTAGTTCTATCTCTGGAAGAGGTAGAGAGTTGGAGCTTTGCGCATGAGGACATCATGGAGTGGTGGAAACGCTGGATCGCTGAGCCGAAAGCTAGACAGCGAACAGTAGAGGCAGTTCTTCCGCTCCTGAAAGAGTGGGAAGACTGGCACCAGGGAACACTTACCTTCCGGCTGGTCCAGATCGTTTCAGGGCACGGTAGCTTTGGGATGTATCTTTGTCACACCGTTGGAAGAGAGCCGTCAGCGGAGTGTCATTATTGCGTTTGCCATGATGACACAGCGTAGCATACTCTGGTGGAGTGCCCCGCGTGGGCAATGGAGCGAGCCGATCTCTACTAGGAGATTGGCAATGAACTCTCATTACCTGGTGTGATCCGCACCGTGATGGATGGCGATAGGTCATGGGAGACAGTCACCTCGATTTACGAGGCTTTCATGGACCAAAAGGCTGCTGAGCGGAAATGGGAAGTAGATCCATCCAGGACGCGCATTCACCGACAACGAAAAGGACGAAGGCGGCGAAAATATGCTCGCCTAATGCCACCCCTTTAAGTGTAGCCGCAGGTGTTTTTGATCGGCAGTCCGAAATCCGTTAACAACATGGCTCGGAGTGCGAGCAGCATGCTAGATGTTCTCAGCACGCTGTTCTGGAGCAGGGAAAATGGCTGGCCCTCAGCCTGTTCTTGGAGATCGAGTCCCAGAGACTAGGCGCGGGGGAGATAGCGATCGCATGATATAGTTGATCTCGTTTTGTCAACAGAAACGCGTGAAGAAGGAACGCTGAGTTGTTTTAGTGGGTGGATAATCCCACATACTGCGTACTGCTCCCTACCGTGTCGGGTAATTTTAAAAGATTCCCCCTCTATAAAAAAAAGTGTTGGTTATAGTAGGTCTATATTACTCTATACGTTTACATTACCATTAATCATATTATTAAACTTAATACTCACTTACCATATTTTCAAAATCACAGAATTTGACATTGATTGCCAAATAGGCATCAAAGTAAAGTCGTGTAGTAGTCGGCATTGTCCCCATTGTGAGTTTTGTCTGTAATTATGACGTAAATTAAAAGAAATAAATCTGCTTTTCACAGATTTATCGCATCTATTGAACAATTTGTCCCCAACTATAGATACAATATGGAAAGTGGTGGGCGACGCTCATTAACAACATCATGGGTATCACCAACGCACTGCCACACCGTGAGACATAGAATGTTACGTCTCTTTACCCAGTAAATACACGGGCTACGATGCCCTTAAAACCGGAATAAAGTAGTGTTTTAACACTACTGATTTGTGCCAGAAATAGGCATCGCGGTGGTACCACCCCACACGACCCCCTGTAAAAAGGGGACCTACCACCAATGGCTACCACAGCCTACCTTGAATTGGCCAAGGAGATCTTTAAGGCTACCGGGCTTTGCTTGTCTTTATATTATACGTAAGAAGTAAATTATCTTAACCATATGCTTACTTCGGGTCCAATAAAGTTCATGACGGTTACATATGCAGTATCCGAACATTTCTGTAACAGCTTGTATTGTGTCGCTTTATATTTGGTGTAAGACACGTAGAAGTTTCCACACTAGAACACACCATATTTATAATTTTTATGTGCACATAACACTAAACAGAAAAAAAAATCCATATGATGTATAGGATAAATCAAAATTACCGAAACCCCGTAAGAAGCAGCAGGTTGAAGTGGATCATGAAATTGTGTCTAGTTTTTACTATGATAAAAATACTATACATTATTATTGAAATTAATGAATAAAGAAAGACGCAAAATGTTTGCTGCACTAGTTATATGAATATGAATGAAAGTTAGGGGCTGTTTTATTGATTGTATTGTAGGTATTTAAAAATATATATATTACTGTTCCATCAGCAGTTGAAGAAGAGTTAAACAACTTTGAACTGGAACTACTCATACCAGTGCATTCGATCCTAAAATCTGAAAATAGAAATTGTATAAGAGATGTACATAGTTGTTTAAAAAGTTATCATCAAAATTAACTTCAAAGCTGTTTCTGCTTCACTGTGGAGCGAATTGATATTCGTTTTCTTAGATTTAGTGTAGACGCTTCAATCTTTCTATAAAGTGACTTTTCTGTCCTACTAATACTATGCCAACTACCAAAGCCAGGGTAAGTAGAATTGCAGTAGCTGAAAATCATTCATTATAGTTTACTCAGAGTTTCATGCCGAAAAATTGGGAGCGTGTCTATTCTAGCACCTGCCTATGCTTGCTAATATGTTTGGGGCTAGTAGCTTCAGTGGTCTTTATGATCGATTCTGTCATATATTTTCGTTTTTTTTTTCTTAGGCTAATAACCTTTAAATAAGAAGTTATTACTTCTATGATATAACTGGGTTTATATTTTTGAAAGGAAATACGTACACCAGCGTGTTTTTCCCCTGTACAATACTCCAATTTCATTTGTTGGCATAGGAACTCCTCCGATAAGGAAGAAACCAGCATTCATCGTTTCAAAATCTTCACTCTCTAGAAACGGTGCTAGCCCATTTCTAGACCCTGCCTCTTTATCTGGAAGAAGCAAGAAATATGTGCTTAGAAAAATATTTTTTTCATTGAATTTCGCCGGGTTTTTCCCCATGTAAGTATTGAAATGTTTCAAAACTAATTAAAACCTTATACTTTAAAACAGAAAAATCGCAATACCTAAGTTGCAAAGTTCATGGAAGACGATTTCTTAAATAGTTGAAACTTATCCATTCATATGAATAACTTAATCGAATAATTATAAAATTAAAAAAAAAAACCGACTTCAAAACGAAAAACTATTTAGAACTTACTAGAATCATTGAAATCGATAGGCGTGATATTGAGCTATTAATTGTTAATTTGTTGAGGACATAGTTAATGTAAATTTCAGATTTATTTAGTTTTTTCATGGATGCCACTGTCAGAACTGGACCAAATTACTATAGGACCAAACGGAAGCACCAGCTTTCAAATGAAAAAAAAAAACATCCAAATGCTCATGAACAATATCATGGGTATCACAAACGGACTGCCACACCGTGAGACAAAGAATGTTACGTCTCGTTTACTCATTAAATTGACTGGCTACGATGCCCTTAAAACTGGAACAAAGTAGTGTTTTTACACTACTGATTTGTGGTAAAAATTGGCACCGCGCTGGTACCACCCCATACGGCCCCCTGTAAAAAGGGGGCCTACCACCAATGGCTACCACGGCCTGCCTAGAATTGACCAAGGAGATCATTTAGACTACGGGGCTTTGCTTGTCTTTATACTATACGTAAGAAATAAATTATTTTAACCATATGCTTACCAAACAGGAAGCACAAGCTTTCAAATAAAAAAAAAGCATCCAAATGGGTTCACCTAGGCGAAAGTTCTGAGGTTACAAACATAAAAAAAATTGAGAACTGAGAACTTCCTCCTTTTCTTGAAGTCGGTTAAAAATAATACGGTATTCAGCTTAATCAGATCGCCACGTTCATGTACCACCACGTCAATAAAAAGCTTAAAGATACTTTACTTATTAACTTAAGGAGGAAACTATTAATTATTGTATGCATTAATTTATTACCTGGTGTTAGTACCATGTAAAAGTCTCTCAGCAGCGAAATTTTCTTGCTTCTTAAGCGACACATAGCTTCAAAATGTTGTACTGACACCGATTTGTATTCTTGAGTACCTCGACCGTACATGTCTTCGTCTTTGTTTATGTAGCCTGAAAATGGTGGATAAATCCAACCATCCTGTGGAAAGTATCAAATTTTAAAATAATTTTAATAGATATATGACGGCTTAACTTCCATTACAATCATCCCTATTGATAATTTGGGTTGAAAACGCGTTTCCATAAATAACATTTTAACTTTAATAACGCTTTAAGAAAGTTAACAATATTGGTATGCAATTGTAATCAAGTTTTGTTAGTATCATTTCATAGCATCGTAGAGATGACACATAAATGTTTTTAGAAAAACGATGTACAGTTTATTTCTTTTATTTAAGGTAACCATGCGTTCGATACATCTTCGGCAACCTGTTTTATTTATGCTGTGACTGGACAGAAGACAATAAGTGTTTAAAGGCATTTAGTTCTGTCTTTTGGGAATTGATTTTTTTTCTGCTATAAAGTTTTAAAAATTTTTGAAAAAGGGAAAATTGGTGGAAACAAGGTCCTTGTGAATTCAAACTAACTGTTCCAGCTTCTTTTAAAAAAAATGTGTTATATATTATTTCTCTCAGACAAGGAGACTAAGAATAATGTAGATGTTGTTGGAATTGACAAATTATTAACCTTTCTCTCCTTTTTGTCTAAAAAAATTCTAATGATTATTATATTTACCGCAACATCAGCGTCGATAACGTCCATGTTTGTGGTAAGCAGTATGCTGCTCAGCGAGGAATTGGTACCTGGCCATTTAATAACTATCACAGGATAGTTCTCAACAAACTCATAAACAGTGAAGCTTGCTTTAGCGATTCTAGCTTGTTTAGACCAAAACGCCACAGCAGAATCTATTATAGAAAGGTAATAACGTTATAATCATTGAAATAAATTATGTGAAAGTTTACACTTTGTGTTTACAGTGAACATAAGAAAATTTATTTTATTTATTTTTAGTAAGACAGTGGTATGATTAAACTATTTAAAGAAATGTCTTTTGTTCCTGCAACTTTTAGATTTATTTTTCTAACCTTATGTGTTCCATAAAGCATGTAGGAAACACTTATTGGCAAAATATCAATAAATTAACCACTAAAATCATTACCATACGCATGACTGAAGTAAACTAACGACGCAAAAGAAAAACTTTTAATATGCGTACTTCCACAAGATTACCTGCTTATCGATTGATTTACTATTATGGTTATTTGCTTTGAACACAAAATTTGTAAAAACATGGTCACAGCAATTTACCAATGTTACCTGTTTATATTTTACTCAATACACACAGGTAACAACGGGCTCTCCGTACAAAATTACGACGCGTTTTCTGCCTCCACATTTTAAGTCTCTGATAACTTTGAGGTATTAATTTCATCAAAATGTTATCTATGACACGTTTTATGTGCGCTCAAAATTGAGTATCTGTTTTTTTTGAAGTCGGTCAAAATAGGTATTAGCTGTCTAATATCTTTTTATGATTTTGCAAAGGTTAAGTGCTTAGAGGTACAACTGACTGATTCGAGCTTTTGTGAAGTAGTCACTAATTAAAAATTATTATTTTATGCTAATAGTTATTATTTTACACTAACAAATACTATGAAATGACATTTCTACAAAATTAATGTCTTGATTTTAATATTGATAATGAAATGTTTTTCTAAACTTGATTTCTGTAATTATTATCATATAGTGAAGTTGTATAATTTGTCTTACTCAAGTTTCCGCCAACTGTAGTATTTATCTGAATATATTCTTGTAAAGTCCGAACATCTGGATCATTTGATAGTTCCTGATAAGAATTAACATTTGAAATAAGTAAGCAAACGAAACCTGACAATATTGAAAACTGCATTATAATAGTTTTACGTGAACTATACGTTAATGTTCTTCATTACAATATATTTCCCGATTATGAATTTACATAATATACCTTTCACAATTTATATGCAATTTTTAAAGAACCATTTTGATAACTAGAATGAATTATTCATAATGTTAATGTGACTTTTTCTGCTCCATGATATTTTGACAATAACTTAACGTTTTTATGGCCAAGCGTATCTGTAGACATATAAAGGCAAGACAAGACTAATTTACGCAATATTTAAATAAACATTTTGGTCTTTTTATATTAAAAAGTAACCTGTTTTATTTATATGTACAAAATTAATAAGCAAAGCGTAGCCTTCTTTCTAATCTTCTTCTTCTAATCTTTTACACACGGGATAATTTTAGCACCCTCGAATCCTATTCACGGTCAAAAGTTGGCGAGCCAGGACATATTGAACTACTCGTCTGAGGCAGATTTCAAATCACCTTAATTACAGATCTTCTAATCTTTCATAAACCTTATCGCAGTTAAAGATATGAACTGTCTAACTTTTGTTTCAATGTGAGCAATCTAAAAGATACAATATTTTAAAATAATTGCATCATTTAACCTGTGATAAACGTTTCCAATTTCATCATTATTAACAGCCCCTATCCGTCCAGTGCTGGACACAGGCCTTTCTCACTGAACGCCAAGACGGCCGATCCCTCGCCACTCGCTGCCAACTTGAGCCGGCTACTGCACGGAGATCGGCATCCCACCTGGTCGGGGGTTGACCAACGCTCCGTCTTCCCGAACGCGGCCTCTACTCCAGATCCTTTTTGGCCCATCGACTATCGGTTCTTCTGACCACTGACTGGCCCACTGCCACTTCAACGAGCTAATCCTTTGCACTATGTCAGTGACTTTTGTTCTTTGTCAGATTAATTCATTACGAATTTTGTCCGACAAAGAAACTCCGAGCATAGCGCGTTCCATTGCGCGTTGAGCAACGACAAACTTGTGGACCAGTCCTAAAGTAAAAGGTCATGTTTCGGCCCCGTTGTTCGCCACGGAGAGAACGCATTAAATTAATACTTTCGTCTTGAAACATTGCGGCTACGTGAGAACTCGGCTCTAAAAGCTGTCCAGCCCAATTGAATCCTCCTATCGGACTTCAATTCGTATTTCGGAAGACAGAACTTTAATATAATGTAATGCCATCGACACTATTAGGCCCCGAGAGAACATGTTCGTTGAACACGAATTTCACAACAGCACGCCGGGAGCATTAATTTAGGCTATGCAACATATTCTGCAAGCACTCCAACTATTCGGCCAATAATACAATACCGTCAGCAAAACGGAGGTGTGAAAGGTTCTCGTCGTTGATGTTTATGCCGCATCCAGCTGAGTCTAGGGTCTTGAAGACGTCCTCCAAAGCATTTGTGAACAGTTTCAGGGAAATGATATCCCTCTGTCGCACTCCACGATGCAATTGGATTTATTTCGTATAACCCCCGAAATCAAGATGGACATAATAGCCGCGCTATATAGACCTCTCAGCACCACGATTTATCAAAAATCGAACTGGCATCGCTGTAGAGCGTCCAGAACAGTCCAGAATTTCACGGGGTCAAAAGCTTTCTCATAGTCCACAAAGGCAAGGCACAAAGGCTGATTGTACTCGTGAAATTTTTGTACAACTTGCCTTATGGTAAATGTGGTCTATCTCGCTAAATCCTCTGCGAAACTCAGCATGCTCCGGTGGCTGGTGCTCATCGAGCTTTAGTGAGGCGATTCGTTATGACTTTAAAGAACATCTTGTATATGTGGCTTAAAAGTGAGATCGGTCGGTAATTCTTATGAGGTATTGTCACCCTTTTAAAGAACAGAGCGACCTCTCTTTTAAAGCCACGCCTTGGGAGAAATGCCCGTTGAAGGATGAAATTAAATAGCTTTGGAAGCTCGATAAGAACAGCTACACCCCTGCCCTAAGCAGTTCAGCAGTGATTCCATCCTTCCCAGGAGCTCTTCCACCCTTAAGCTGCCTAAGAAACAGACTGACCTCGTCAAAGCTGATGGTAGGAAGCTTACCAGAAAGGTGTGAGTTAGCTAGCAGGCGATTCGTTGGCCTGGTTATCAGGTTGGGGAGCTTTTGACGCGTACAATTTGCCGTAGAAATCCTCGATCTCAGATGAGATCTTAAGCTTAGATGAAAGCATTGAGCCAGAGCTGTTCTTGAGCTTCGACAGATGGCTTCTTCCGAGCTTCTCCACAAAAACATTCGAATCTCTATTCTGCTTAATCGTTTCGGTTATCCGTTGCGTGCATGAGCAGCGAATGCTCGGCGTATTAGTTTGCGGATCTGGTTCGAAAAAAGTTTTACATCTATCGAAGTAAATAGTAAGTTGAAAGCATGAGGACACCCTCTTTCGACGTTCCTTCGATTTAGAGAATTTAATATAACATTTTTGTTTTAACTGGAACGTTATTTTATTACATGAAAATAATCTACAGATTTACCATTGTTTCTATCGAGAACACATCATCAGCCTGTGATAGTCCACTACTGACAGGCCTCCCCTAATACACCCCTATCCATTAGGGGATTTTCGGACCGTATGCCATCACGCTAGTCCAATTAGGGTTGGTGGGTGGACTGACTTTTTACATGCCTATCCGACGCATGGATCATCTTACTTTTCAGATAATTGGATGATCGGCCCAAATTGCCTTAACTAACTAGGAAACAACAATGAAAATTTGTTAAGTCCCCGCAGGGTTCAAACCACTAGGCTACGGAGGTAGTATTACGAGAAAACTGAGAAATGAACTCGCATTTACTTGGGACTACAATTTGTTCTGCATAGATTTAGAGATTGATTTGATGATTGATTCCTGGTTGTTCTAGACATTAGAGAATGGCGTCAGCGTATTGAATGACAGATATATTAATAACAATATATTATTATAATAGATTCATCGTCAAATTACTAAATATATATTTAAGAAATATAATAGTCTACCTAAAGGTTGTTACAGTGTTTTATTTATCATATCTTTATATGAATATGTATATTCAACTGCATCAATAATTGTTAAACGAAATTAATTACAGTACGACATGAGTTCTTTAAAGATTTTGTATTATCGTTAAATAACGTTTTTGAATAAAATAGAATTTTAATTAGTCTAAAATGTAATTGATTACACACCATTTTTTTTAAGAATGTGTGCGTTATGCATGCTTGTAGTTAATTAGTTTTTTCTGTGAGACGATAGCATCAGTATCTTTTGTTTCACTTAATTATGTTTTCGCGCTTTTTCGCTAAACTATTGCTTAATTGGGGATTAAACCTGTAAATTCAAATTTTATAGCGTATTGTATCTCTCGAACATAAATGTTCTACTAATTTGTAATGAAGTTCACAAATTTTGTGAACAGGAAACTCGTCACAAGTGTACTACACGATTTTGGTATAAAATTAAGAATATACATGATATTATACAATGGTGGTAGGGCCCCTGTTTACAGGGGTCCGTCTGGGTGGCTACCACCGCGGTGTCTATTTCTGCTGCAAAGCAGTAGTGTGAAAACATCTCTGTTTCGGTTTCAAGGGCACCGTACCCAGCGTATTTACTAGGTAAGGAGACTAACAGCATATGTCTCACTGGTAGGTAGCGCGTTGGCGATGGCGTCGGTGACCACTTGCCATCAGGTGGCCCGACTGCTCGTATGCCTGGGTCCTGTAATGTATGCATTCAAAACGACGGTCCTGCACCTAATCTTTGTCTAGTCATGTCGGTTATTCATCCCAACGGACTATGAGAGTACAGTGTGTACACCATCTACTTGTACACTACGATATCTACAGCGTATTTGTCGGATCTCTTATATGCTCAGGGAACATTATAACTATGGACAGTATAATTATTATATTCATAAATCAGCGAAATTATACTATCTTCATCATCATCATCCTGTGTTACGCTGACGTCTCACTGCCTGGAATGGGTCTCCCTAATAACCAGTTTTGACATTAGGTCTGTCCGTATCCACACTATCACATGCGGGTTGGTGGGTGAACCGGCTCTTTACATTTCCATTCATCGCATGGATCATCTTACTTTACAGCAATTATGTGATCAGTATTGCCAATGAACAGTTGTTGAGTCCCCGCAGGATTCAAACCCACGACATCCGATTTCTAAGCTCACGCCTTTGCCACTAGGCGGCAGAGGCTACGCAGGCACAAACAATATAATTCTTAATCTTCAGTATTCGGTAACGGTGAAATACCGAATACCGGATATTCCGCACGTGAAATTACTGCACCGTCTCCAGGATCAGTATATGTTCGAAGGCTAACGTTATATTCCTTTACATAAGTTAATATTATGTTTTACTTTAATATTATGTTACAATTCTTCATTTTGTATCTATGCTTTAAATGAATTTTATGAAACATATTACTGATTGAAAGCAATTTAATATGCCGAATTGTATCCTATGTCAATACGTTTGTTACGGAAATTCTTACAAGGTATTGGAACCTTCTTGTATGGCTGTCCAATTAGGATTTTTTTGAAATATTTTACATACACTAGTGTGTTTTTACCCTGTACAGTACTCCAATTTCATCTGTTGGCGTGGTAATACCTC
Organism: Lamproptera curius; assembly: GCA_029286875.1. NCBI lineage: Eukaryota > Metazoa > Arthropoda > Insecta > Lepidoptera > Papilionidae > Lamproptera > Lamproptera curius. The sequence goes on from JAGSMT010000069.1 coordinate 1,854,704, forward strand.
CAACGAGAAAAAATCCTGCGTTTATTTCTTTGAAATCCTTACGTTTTAAGTATGGTGCTAGACCCTTTGTAGACCCCATCTCCTCATCTTAAAAACGAAAAATAATTTTAGAATCTCACTTATAAAGTCATCCATAACATTATTGTGATTGTGGCTACATTTGTTATATATTTCTCTAACAGGGTTTATTGCTTTTTAAGATCAAAAATATTTAATCAACCCAAATAAATATAAAACACTACTGAATTATTTTTTTTAATCAATAGCACAATACCTAGGTGAAGCTTCATATAAAATTCTCATCGCAATGAAGTTTTCTATTTTTTTAAGCGACTAAGTGCCTCAAAATGTTGTACTGATACTGATTTATATTTTTGTGTTCCCCTACCATATAGATCACCACCTTCATTAATGTAGGCCAAAACGGTGGATTAGCCCATCCATCCATGTTAAAGTGTTATTGAATGATAATGCCACAGCAGCTAACGCGTTAACGGGCAAAAAATTTATTCAGAAATTTTAATGATATTATTAAGTAACAGTATTAATTTCTGTTTATGTTTTCAACTCGAGGATTCGAGTAGTTACAGTTATGACACGGATCACATATCACCACAATAAAATTACTTTCATTCAGTAATCTAAGGTATTAGAAAATAATAAATCTTTAATATCGTTAAAGAATGAGATGATTGATTTTTAAATTATAAGGGTAGTTTTCATATATTAAAATATCTACCTTTATGTCAGCATCGATGACATAGATGTTCGTACTGACAACAATGCTGCTCAGTGATGGGTTCGTACCTGGCCATTTTGTTACAATAACTGGATAATCTTGAATGTACTAAACCTTACACTCACTTTTCAAGTTCTTTCCTTGTTCGTGCATTGACCAGTAGGCTACTGCACGATATGGAAACAAAATAGTAATTAGAAGGAATCGATATAACTCGTTTTGATGTTAAAAATGACATTTTTTTTGTAAATTCCTGCAATAAATTTCTTTGGTTTGTATAGAAAAAAGGCTATGTTAATTGATTTGCAACACATTTAATCTTAGAAACCAAATTTATTATTACTTATTAAGGCATACTCATATTTAATAATATTGTATTATGGTTCCTACTTAAATTTTTTCTATGGTGGTATCAATTTTTATATATTCTTGTAATGCATAAATGTCTAGATCTTTTGAAAGTTTCTAATTGGTGTTAAATTTTACTATTATAAAAAAATAACACAACTGCATCATAAAAATCTACAACTTTATACTATAATTTTTCTTTTCTATAACAATTTGATTTGTAAAAATTTCTGCAATTCACTTCGATACAAAAGCCTTGATAGTTTATGTAAAGTACTTTTTACATATAAAATTGATAACTAAATAATGAATTATTCATATAATTAATTCGATTTTTTTCTCCTATATTTTGACGTTAATTGAAAACTTTTGTTTAGGGGTAAGTATCTAATGGAATACTATATACTATTTTACAAAGGTATTTGGGAAATCAATTATTTTGGTTTCTTTAGAATAAATTATAAATATTTTTAACGTTACAATTAATTATTCTCGAAACGTCGAGGTGCTAAGAGGTCTGCATAGCGCTCTTTTATGTCCATTTTCTTTCGAGGGGTCATACGAGGCCAATTCAATTGCATCGTGGAGTGCAACAAGGGGATATTATTACCCCTAAACTGGTCACAAAGGCTTTGGTGGACGTGTTCAAGAACCTAGATGGGCTGGATGTGGCATAAATATCAACGGCGAGTACCTTTCACTCCTCCGTTGTGCCGACGATATCGTAATATTGGCCAAATTGTTGAAGTGCTTGCAGGATATTTTGCCAGCCTAAATGAATCCTCCCGATGTTGGCCTCGCTATGAACTTTGACAAGACGAAAGTCATGTTCAACGAACATCTTCTCCCGTGGCCAATCAGAGTGGATAATGTTACTCTCGAAGTTGTCAATGAGTATATGTATTGCAGTTGGGGTGACGCAGCCTCGAGAGGAAACTGATAGGAGGATTCAGTTAGGCTGTAGTATTTTGAGCAGGATTTTATGTGCTTGCACAATAAATTTGCCTGTTGTTACTGCTATTTCACGTACCTTCAATGGGTGGTTTTGAGTATTTTTATAACAATACACTTAGTGGTAAGTGAGCGTCGAAAGAATGGTTTATCAAGTGTGCTTGACCGACGTTTAAAAACGTTAAACCTATAAATTGCCTGCAACGTACAAATTAGTGTAATTAACAAAATAAATTTCAGTTTTTATGGTAGATGCATTGCCTTACATAACCATGACAATTACTTGTTTATATAAGTGAATATTTGCCCATCTCTTTTAGAAAGACAATGTGTGTGCTAAGTGCTTACCACTGTTAATGCTATTTACCAAATAAGAGATACTAGAAAAAGTTTTTTGTAGGTCTTAATTAAAACAGCCCTCGTATATTATAATGCGATTGTAACAATATTTAAACGATGTTAATTCGAAATGTATTAATGAATTGTATTACTAGTTCAAAGCTCCAGCACAGATAGTTAACATCCATTAATTGTTATGTTTATCAATTATTTTATTTTTTATTTAATGACCCTTTTTTGTAACGGTAGTCATCCGTCCTGTGATGGCGATCGTTAAAAGTTGATCAAGACATATACTCAATAATAATATAATCATGTAAAATTATTTTAGCGTGTGTTTATAGTCAAACACGGTATTGAAAACTTGTTATATTTTGTCTAATAGTACTTATTTAAGTTTATAATACAGTTTTACGCAAAGTGTATAATATCGCATCTATATGTATTATGAGTAGTGTTTAATGCGGTGTCCAATTTAATAAATTCCAACATTACCAAGTCGAGTTATATAAAAATAAGATGAAACAAACAATTTTGCACAACATATACTCCTATCATGTCTATATTTTAAGGTAATTAATTTGAATATTTTACAGAAAGTAACTCTCCCGAATATTTCATATCACTTTCTTTAACACAAACCAAATTAATTGCATCGTTCAACCTTTCTTATTAAAGGTTATTAAAATGTACATTGCTTCTTTGTTGACTTCTCGATGTCTCGATAATATAACATTTGTATACTTGGAAATTTTGCTTATTGTATTAATTTAATTGCATAAGATGACAAGAAATAGTCCCACTGAGTTTATTTGTCCGTTTCTTCTCAGGTCAGAGGCGTCAGTGCAGTTAAATAGAACAAATTTTGGGATTGACTTTAACTTATTTCTTGAGATTATCCCATTATGTATAAACTATTTATTAATTTGCCGGTAGAAAACTTATCAGGAAAGACTACAGAAAAAAATTCACCACGAAAAGGGAAATGGAAAGCAAAGAAATAACAAAAAAGCAAACTTATGTTACATATTGCTTATATTACATAGTTGTATATTTTAACAACGTTTACCGTTTTAATAATTAAACATTATTAAAGAGTATCACATTAACGTTAAAACATGAGAATAGACGGATATCTACAATCATTAAAAACGAATTAATAGGTGACTAGATAATCTGAAGGATCGTCAGAAATCTCGTCACCTGGTATCTTATTGAGCTGTTTAAAAATTTCCTCGAAAATTTTAATTCCTTTCAAATAAGTTTGGATATTTATACGTTCATTCACGGCGGCCTTGAGATCTTCAGTATTAGGTAATGGCGAAATACCAAAGACGGGATAGCCAGCACGAGCAATTATAGAACCTTCTTCTGGACCGGTACTTGTACGAAGACTGAATGTGATGTTCCTGTAAAAGAAAAGAAATCATGATATAAAACATCATGTTCTTATCTTTATTTACCTTGATCTACGTAACAATGGGATAAATAATTGAATATAAAAAAATCTCTATCATTGATCTGATGTTATTGTTTTTCTTCTTCCCCTTGCCCTACTGCGCCTTCCTCTTAAAATTTATATTCAAAGAGTTGTTTAAATATATATGTAAATACTAGGAACAGTCCGTAAAAAACTCACCAAAAATAAGACTGAAAAATTTTAAATGTGCTTTATACGCAAAGTAAGAAAAAATTAAAATTATAATAACGTAAACACTTATTGGTGTAGACCTCGAAGATATGAAAAAATATTCTAGTCATTTATCAGAAAAAACCATCATCCAATTTTTATATATTATATTATTTTTTATATTTTAAATTCTCCCTTTCTATCTCTGTAATTAGTTTATTTAATTATTATTTTTCAAGTAAATTAAAGTAATAAACCTTATTAAATAGATAATTATTAATTAATTAAATAAAACTGCCTCCGTAGCCTAGTGGTATGGGCGTGGGCTTTAGAAACCGGAGTTCGTGGGTTCGAATCCTGCAGGGACTCAACATATTTTCATTGTTGTTTCCTAGTTGGAAAGGGCAATTTGGGCCGATTACCCAATTGTCTGAAAAGTAAGATGATCCATGCGTCGGATGGGCATGTAAAAAAAACTCGGTCCACCCACCAACCCGCATTGGACCAGCGTGTTAGGATACGGTCCAAATCCCCCTACTGCTGGACTTAGGCCTCCCATAATACACCCCGTATTAGGGGAGGCCTAAGTCCAGCAGTGGACTATCACAGGCTGATGATGATGATGATGATGAAATGGATAATTCAAATTTTATTTCCATAGGGTTTTTCAGTATATTTATGGCGTCTTGTTAACTGTGAAGGATATATGAAATGAGACATGAAAAAAATAATTCAAAAGTAAAAATATCTTACAAGTTTTTAGAAGCGTTTTGTAGGGCTGTATAATATGGATTATTTTCTATTTTATCTTGATCGCAGGATTTTTGGACGAGGAGAGATTCCAGCTGAATGTTTTTGCCTGCTTTAGCCACCCATTGCTTTACCTGTTACAGAAACATTAAACGTAAAGTACGTTCAATTTTATATACTTAAACGGATGAAAATGCAAAAAGTCAGTCCCATTTGTCAAGACATATTTTACATTTGTTATAGGATGAAAGTTTCTTTAAATTGACTGACAACCAATTTAATAATTGAATGCAATTAGCACTCAGGGTTATAGTTAGCACTTAGGTTAGATGGCAGTTGTTTAGCGAAAAGAAAAATTCAGGTAAATCCGGATGAGTTAAAGCAGACCTCTTGAAAATAATATGTTATGTGTGATGTTTTTTTTTTACAGAAATTGAGTCATAAATATTTTGTATACGTTGAATAAGCTTATTTTTGTACGTGTATGTACCTAGTGAGTTTAACTGTGAGTTTAAGTAAGGGTGCCCATGCAGCAAGCGGGCATCCCGCTACGTCACGGAATGACTTGCACCAAAAACAATGAATGTACAGTGAATGTAATAAAATATGTAAATACCATTTTATACATAGCCCTGGAGGCACTCTAAGAGACTAGTTAGTGCTAGCTAGTGGTCTTATTAAATGTCTTTAGTGGGGGCAGTTTTGACCGAGGCCTAAAAGTTTTATCCTGCCTAATAAACTAAAGAATAGAGGCTCAAACTCAGTAGGAAAGAACTAAGTTTACTACGTTGATCTCCATATTGTCAAGACCTTTGAAAATTGTTATAGTAAGCATTCAATTTTTTTTCGAATGCATTTCATTTTTTGGGCTTAGTAGATGTGCTAGTCCCCATACCGAAAAACTGTCAAGTAACATATAATACGTAGTTATGGAATTAAAAAAAGACTTTATACTAATATGGGAGAAAGAATATAAAGGCAAGGCGAAGAATCAATATTTTTTTGGCATATTATACATATATATTCCAGGTTCGGATGAAGAGGTTTTATGAAATTGTTATGCTTACCATTGCTTCAAAGTCACAAAATTTCATATTTATTGCCAAATATGCATCAAAGTAGAGAAACATAGTTTTTGGTATTGATCCAATCTCTTGTTTGATCTGAAAATATGACGATTTTTTTGTATTTTTCCTAATAATATATTCCCGTTTATACATACAGTAAATGCATCCAAATACAGTTTAACTTAATTAAAGAGCTATACGCTTAATATGTTAAGTATTTTATTGCAATTTATTAGTAAATATAATAAAAAGAGTTACTTGGTCTATATATATATTATTGGGAGGTCACATTTTCTAATAGTTATTATTTTATTTCTTACATCAGGTCCAACAAAGTTAATGGTAGTAACATATGCTTGGTCCGTACACTTCTGCGATAGTTTGTACTGCTCTGTTCTAAATTTTACGTATTCCTCGTAGAAATTACCGCACTAGAAAATAAAATTAAATATTCTTTAATGATTATAAAATACATACATTCTCATTACAAATTTACATTTTGCTGTATTAGATCACTATGTCAGTGTTTAAAATATTGCTTATGCTTCGACTATTTAAAAACGATAAACAAATTATGTCATTTGCTATTTTATTTTGGCGTTATAAAAGATTGCTGAATTTCTTTTGAAGACAAAATTTTAATAAAGTTGCAGAAAATCCAACAAGGCTCAATGAAGTCTCCTAAAACTATTAGTGACATTTAGTTTATCAGGCATGAAGAAAAGCCCTTAGGGCAGGCAGGCCTTGGGCCTCTTGGGTTATTTATATCACAATCCATATGTACATATTATATTATATTTGAATTAATGTTAAATCGACTGTTAATGCTAATGTTGAATCGATGTACAAAAAGTGAGATGTCTAATTGATTAAAAAGATGCATAAATACAATACCGGTCCGTCTGCTATTGAAGAGGGATTGAATAACTTTGTACTGGATCCACTTAATCCAGTGCACTCAACCCTAAAATCTGAAAAGGAAAATTTAGTTTGCAGTAAGTAACGGAAATACAAAACAAAAAAAGTCGTGTAACATTTCTCTAAAGATTAGTCAAAAAGTATTTAAATTAGGAAAAAAGTTTGGATAGATAGATTATTAATTGGATAGATAGATAATTTTAAAATTAACAAAGTATTATGCATGATATGTAACTTGGCATTTACTACCATTAATGCAAAACATAAATTAAAGGCCGATAAAGTAGACGGTAATAGATAATAATAGATTGTCTTGCAGACTTGACAAACATAACGGGGGCTGTTAAAAGTCTTTTTTAAAACAAATTGTAAAACTCCTTTTTTGTCAATGACGCCAACACTGTCAGGCGCAATCATTTAAATGGAACGTGTCAAATGTGAGCTAGTAAATCAAGAAATTGTTACCTTAATTGCCTAGTTCAAATTACTCATAATATTTTCGACAACTATAGAAAAATAGAGCTTTGTGCCGTTATAAAACCTTTTCTTACAAAAATATACACTGCTAACCTAATAAAAGATGGGTTTGATTACGTTTATGGCACGCGCACCAACGTTGCCGACAATTTCTGGTAAAATAATTTTAAACTCGTCAAGCACTTTCGATGCTCTACGCTCCGGTCACCTGATTGAAATCACTAATAGTCTTCATTAGTGATCAACACATGAATTCATATAAGAATATAAAAGTATGAATGGCTAAAAAAAATTTTTTTGTAACCTACACCATCGTGTTTTGCCTCGATATAATACGCCAATTTCATTATCAGGTGTAGCGACTCCACCAATAAGGAAAAAACCAGCATTCATATCTGCAAATTCTTTGCTCTCCAGGAACGGCGCTAAACCATTTGTGGATCCTGTTTCCTTATCTGAAAATGAAATTACTTTACCATAGATAAAGTTTTAAAACTATCAGGCACTTTAAATTTATTTCGACTTACAAATCGGTACATACATATAATAAAATGATGAGTCTTGCTGGTATTACATTCAGTAGATGGTTAGCAACAAACCCTGACATGGAAAGAAGCTCTTTTCCTCAAAATTTTGAACGTGAATACCTTCATTTTTGTAATACGATAGGGCTTTTACAAAAAAATTACATAGTTACGACAAAAATAAGCACCGTGGTGGTTCTTTAGTACTTATGACAGATTTTCCGTAAAAAAAGTACTTATCACATTTATTTTTTGGCATCAAAATGTTTTTTTTTATATTATATTATTTTCCTTATTTATACCTGGCGTGAGGACCATATAAAAGTTCCTGCGGAATGGAATTTTCTCATTTCTCATGCGGCCTAGAGCTTCATAATGTTGCACCGATACTGATTTATATTCTTGAGTTCCACGACCGTACATATCTCCGTCTTCGTCGACGTGAGCTGAAAGAGGTGGATAAGTCCATCCATCCTGTGAAAAATATCAAGCATTAATGAAAAATATACATCATACAGGAATATGGTGGATCTAATCCCTGATTTCACTTAAAGGTATATGCTGTATTCTCCGTCATATCATCATCATCAGCCTGTGCCAGTCAACTGCTGGTTTGCCTTATGCTCGCCGCCTATTTCGATTTTCAGTCTTTATTCTCATCCAGCCAACTGCCATTTCAGCCTATTATTCCGGTGGGATGTGTCGGTGACTCCGGTTCTCCGACGGATCACATAATTTCTGATACGGTATTCTGTATAAATACTCCGAGTATTGCCCTCCCCCTAGCTTGCTGAGCGTATTAAATTTGTGAACCAGTCGTACCGTAGGTGTCTGAGTCTCGGCATCGTAAGTCATGATAAGTAACACGCACTGATCGAAGACATTTAATTTGAGGCACTGCCGGTTGGGTGATGAGAAAACTCGAGAAATTCAAAATTTAATTTTAAGGAAATATCTCCACGCATTGTTGAAATGACGGAGGAAAGAACGTAAGAAATAATCACTACGTAACATAACTTATCATTTACAAAACTTTAAAATATGTCTCAAACGTTATTAATATATGAGAATATTTTAATTTACCAATTTAATATTAAAAAAATTATAGATAAAGGCTTAGTTAGTTACTTTAACGTCGGCAGCTACCACATCCATGTTTGTAGTTAGTACTATGCTGTTTTGTGACGAGTTTGTGCTTTCCCATTTCATTACGATGACAGGATAATTTTTTACATATTCGTAGACGGTAAACTTTGCCCTTGCACTTCTTGCTAGCTGAGACCAATACATCACTGCGGGATCTATCAATTAAATATGCGGTAATTATTTTTCAAAATTTACCTCTGATGGTGGTAAGTCTCTATCCGACATTAAATTGACTGATTACTCCACCATTCTTAAATTCAGATTATAATTTATTATTTAAAATACATTTCAATTTCTTACCCAAATTTTTACCAACGGTGGTATCGATCTTAATATATTGTTCGAGTGTCCGAATATCTAGGTTTTTTGATAGTTCGTCATAACAAGTTGTCTTTACAGTAAAAAAGCAAATGACAGAAAACAATATCGCGAACTGCATGATTATTTTAAACGTATAAAACTAATATATCACATATAAGATCTACTTGGTCTAAGAATGCTTCATTTATTCAATATTTGTTGATAACTGACTTCGATTATAATGCCACTGTCGCTTTATATTCAATTCTTATTACCCGTTTAAATAATAATCATCATGAATTATTCATAATATTAGTCTAATATTTACCTTTTTGTTCAGTATCTTATATTATTTAGTCATAAATTGACGGTTTTATGGCCAGACTGCGCTGATACATAATTGAAACCAGGGCTGGTCGTCTTTAGAATAAAACACATAAAATTCATTTTAAATTGTAACTTGTTAATCAACTTGACAGTTGTCTATCGACCATGTTTTCTTATATTTGGAATTTGTTCTTTTATGATTTTTTTGTCATTATTATTTGCCATTGTAAATTTTGCCATGAGCCACATTAGCATAGTGAACGCTATTTGTTTTGTTTCATATCTTACTTTTTTGCAATGTGATATAGTCAATAAAGTTGTTATTACTTAAAATTTAAATGCAAATCATATTAAAACTTAAAAAAAATTGTCTCTGGATGTAACTTTATTTCGCAACTCAGAACCCTTATTAACGAGATATTGATGGTGACCGGTTTTTTTAATAAAGTCTTACATTTTATCGTATAATTAACTTGTTATGGAGTAAAACTAGTTGTATCTATATAACTTTTACTAAGTAAAAAGTAATTCACTATTACATATTTTTGTAATTTTAACAATTAATGAAGTAAGGTTCAATCACGCTTCACAGAAAAAAAAGTTATTTTATTATTTAATTAATTTAGCAGTATATTGGTAATTATTAAGTTTTACTACTAAAATTGCATGTTAAATTTATTACAAGTATTCCGAAACCATTTGTTTACATTTAGGTCCTTTTATTTAAATTATATGACAAGCAAAATTAAATGTCTACATGTTACAACTGACTAACATAGGCATATAAAAAAGTTATTAATTACGAGAACTATGTTATGCTTGGTTTATACAGCTGTCCTTAACTTTAAGATCGATAAAATATTTTTTTTATTCTTTATTACAGAAATTAAACATGTCTCTGTACAAAAAGATAGCATTTTTGATTATTTGTATCTAGTTTAAAAGGATTGCTAATGTCATTTATGGTTATAAATCTCATTGATATTGAGCAATTAAACTATTACTGTGATTTATTCTCCGATTCACCTCAGGTCCGAGATTACAACTTTTTTAAAAACATGTTTGTCTTCTTGTTGTTAATCCGGGTACTGTGAACCCCAAATTCAACGAAAGGCAAGTAATTATAATTAATTATCGGAAGATAAGAAATTTTACACATCAATCGGCATTGGTTAGAGGATCCTTATCTTGTAATACAATATCCTTTCACTTTTATTTTCCATTTGTGACATTCATAAAATAAATCGAAATAAATTACCATACTCATCAGGTCTGATAAGGCAAGTGTTTATTTCTTTTATTGCTTTAAATTTACCTTATAATAAAGTAAATAGGACAAAAATCAAAATTAAATTCCACTAAATATGCTTATTTGATTTGTTATAAAAATTATCAATGTATGTAAAAAATTTTCTTGTTACTTCTTCCTAAAATATTCATCTCAGGGCACCCTAATACTAACCTTATATAAACTAAAATGACAAAAAATAATTTTATTGTGTTATTTAATTTCCGCCTGGGATAGATACAATTGCGATGCCCTTTTCTTCCACAAATCCGTGTGTGTAAACACTTTTGTCTTCCGTTTTGAAACAACATAGCTAGCTCAACTAATGGGTACACGAGAAGGAACATTTAAAGCCAATAAACATTTGTGGCGCCTTACAGTTGCTCTTCTGTAAGGCGCCACAGGTCATATGGTCAGGTTAAACCAGTGGCGTAGCTGGCATAGGTGGCACCCGGGGTGGATTTTATAGGTGTCAACCCAAAACTAATAATAATAGTAAAATGCTTTATGAGTACAAAATAAATGAGTTTTACAAAAGCCTGTACTAAAGTACCAGCAACCTTCCAATTGACAATTGTTTTATTACAATAACAAAAGACTGTTTCACCGAATAGATTGTACCTACCATGATATACATCATGAAATTTGGATGACAAAGAGAAAAAAATATATAATTACATAATTACATATTTGTGTGAGTGTGTGGATCTATGTGTGTGTTTTCTTGATAGAGTTCCATGTCGAAGATCTTCTGTTTCTTGATATATCTGTTTTAAAAGCCAGTTTTTCACTATCTCTTTGCAATCATATTCATTTTTGTGGTATATTTTAGTATCTTATTAATTATGTTGTATATAAAACATCCTAGATAGTAATAGAATTTGTAACTGAATCGAGTTTTACATTTTCAAGTCCAAGGTATTCTGTATATTCGTCTTCAGTTCATTGTGAAGTGTCTTGTATAGTCTTAGAGTCATCAGAGTGTTGCTTCAAAGCATCTTGAAGCACAAACATTTGACGCACAGTCAAAACTTCACATTTTTTGTATAAATCTTTTGTTGGGAATCGAAAAGGTTTTTTCATTATTACTTTTAGTACTGCTCTCTATGCTCTTTCTAATTCTCTAAAACTTAATCGAAGCTGTCAAAATAAAAAAAGTTATAATCATTTACGTTTTATTAAAATACGAGTACTTATTACAAATATTTGAATATTATGGGAAACAAATTTAGTTTGTTAAAAATTAAAATTTCTTTCTAGCTTTGACACTAGCGAACTCCGAAATCACGTCTTCAAAATTTATATTTTGTGGTGCTTCCTGTTCTATCGTTAAAATACCAAGATTGTTTAATCTGGTTTCAGTTATTGTAGACCGCAAGTAATTTTTAATTAATTTCAATTTTCTGAAAATTCTCTCACATGAAGCAACTGATGCACATATAAATAACTTTAGTGCGACCGTTAGATTTAGGAATAGATTGTGTAAAATCCCATTCCACTATAAATTTCAAAAAGTCCAGTGTCATCCTAATACAGACAGTAATATTAGCCGCTTTTAAATGTCTTCTCAATCTTGGTATTTCTAAAAGGAGTTCTGTTTCTGATACTTCATCGTAAAGGTTAGTAAACAAAATTTATATTAAAAAACAAATTTTAAAAGTTCAGTGTTTGCCGAAAGCAAGTTCTTTGGCTGCACAACCTCAAACAATGAAGCTACGTTTTGACTGTAATCTGTCAAGACATTCTAAGATGTCCTTTTAAAGTTCCGCTCTAAGTGTAAGTCCAGAATCAGTGGACGATACTAACTCACCGGGCACGCGTTTCTTGTGACGGATTCGTCGTACCATCGAAATGTTGTATTTTTTCGATTTTCGTACAGCAGAATCTATATCTATAGCCTGTTCTGCTAGATGCAACCGTTTCTCTCCAATAAATAGACGATACGAGGCATAAGATTTTGTGCAGCACCACTAGTTTCTAAATTTACGTCTTGTTCACATAGTATCTCAATTGCAGATATTATCCCATCAAAATTTTCAGCCAATACTTTTACTGCACCACAATAAGCACGACACCGCGTTGTCGAAAGTCTTTTAACAGATGCTTTGCTGTGATTGAGGAGCACTTCCCAACGGCTTGTGGAAGTTGAAAAAAGTTAAATATTTTTTCTACTGCTCCGAAAAATGTATCACAAGTCACATTTTTTGCGAACGAATGTTGGCCGCATAAATTAATTGAATAATCTATACACTCAATAAAAATTGCTTTATTGTTTTTTCTTTTATAAAAGCTTGCACTCCTCCGTGTATGCCACTCATAACTGCAACATTATTATGGCCTTAACAATGACACATCATAATATTTAAGCCATCGTTTTAAAGCTTCTTTAGTATTTCAGCGTTTAAATCAGCTGCTTTTTTTCCATGTTAAGGAAAGAATCCTAAAAATACTACTTTGACCTTTACTTTTCTATTATTAATTTTTACATAACGAATCACTTAAGACATTTATCGACATGTGAAACGTAAGGTGTAGCACACCTTACGTTTCACATGTCAAACATGATTCCAAAATATTTGGCCGATCTAATTTCGTTGACAAGCTGACATTCCACGTGATTAGCTAAAACATTTATGAACTCATATTGTATTTCTGGCGATAAATATGTTAATTTAGGTGATTTTTCTTGCTCCAAGTAGAGTATATGTTCTTTGAGTACTGCATCATACTTTGACAGCAGTTTAACTAGTTCTAAGAAATTACCTTTATTAGACGACCCTTGGGTTTCATCATGTCCACGAAATGCTAGGTTTTGTTTAGCCAAAAACATGTTATATCTAATAATCTAGATAAAGATTTTTCCACCTCTGTTTTTCCGTATTCATTAATTGCAAGGTTGCATCATCTATTGTGGTGTGAGATTTTAATCTCATTTCCATAGTTTTCCACTTTTCGAAATTTTCTAAATGTTCACATCAAGTTTTATGGTTCAATACTTTAGGATTTAGTTTCCACCACTTCTGAAATCCAGTTTGAAAATGAGTATAAGTTACTGACAGCAAATAAACGACAGCAAAAACAGTACAGGTTATTTGGTATAGGAGAAAATACCATCCATGATCGTAGAATTTTTTCACCACTAGGCATCTGTTTATAAAACCATTCCTGTGAAAGATTACGAGCCTATAAATTTTAAACCATGACGAGATAAACGGTCCTTTTTTGTTCTGAAAATGTTCACTGCCCGTTTTATTATGTCAATGCGAACATTATCAGGTACCGGTAAACTCCAATGTGAAACATCTCTCAAGTGTTGAACTGATTTATCGAAACTAATGCTATCTCCGAAAGTAGCATTAATGGTGTCATTTTCATTATTTATTTTGATTCCGTCAAGGTCCTGGGTCGTCTTCATTGGATGCTGTATTGTCGAAGTTGCTATCTGAATGTGAGTCTCCAAGATGTAAATTATAACTTTCGTCAGCAGGAGACTCGGGCACTTCACTTGAACTTTGCCTAATTGCTTTTGTGACATATTTGAAAGAGAACTGGACATGCTCTGAATTTCATCCATTTTAGCCTTTTGGCTTATCTCTGTTGAAACCCACTTTCTCTTTCGAAGTATAAATTCCCGAGGCATATTTCGTTCTGGGTATTCTAATAAATATCTTTAGTTGCTAAGTGATACGTTGATTTCATAAACTAACTATAACAGTAAAACCTACACGTTACGTAACAAGCTTCGTGAAATATATTTTTATATAAATTAACAATCCTGCCTCTGGGTATTAATATGTATTTGAGTATTATTAGAAAATACTAGTTAAATACTCCATTGTTGATCGTGATATCCGTGCCACGAGTGCTCGAGCTACTCATCTCGGAGCCAAATCAACGTACGCGAAGTTGTATGATATAATTATAATTACTTCTAATCTTACTGTAAACTTAATGTATTCCGTTTTTGAACACAAATCCCATCGCTTATGTATCGGAAAATAATAAGTAAGTAAATAATAAATAAGTATATTATTTACAATTAAACAATTTTACCTAAAGTAATATCGTAAAACGTGTAGAAATATAAATAAAATCTTTTAAGCCAGCAAGCCTTTAAAACCTATTTTAATAAATGACTACCTTTAGTAGATAGTAATACTAGCCAGCGGCGGACTACTAACTAAGCCCGTCAGAGGCCGGGGCAAAGCTGAATGAGGCCCCAAGCTTTAAGCAAAATGTATTTCTACAAGCTTTTTATTCAGTTCACATTTGTATGTATAAGTATTTATGATAATTTCGTTAAAATGTGGCAAGTTAAATTTAAATTCGGCTTTAATTATTTAAGCTTAATAAACATAGGTATGTACCTACAATCATCATCATCATCAGCCTGTCATAGTCCACTGCTGGACATGGGCCTCCCCTAATACACCCCCATCCATTACGGTGTTTTGGTTGTGTGGGTGGACCGACTTTTACATGCCGAAGATCCTTTCTTTTTCTTGATATATCTGTTTTAAAAGCCAGTTTTCATCTCTTTGCAATCATATTCATTTTTGTGGTATATTTTAGTATCTTATTAATTTGTTTATAAAACATCCTAGATAGTAATAGAATTTGTAACTGAATCGAGTTTACATTTTCAAGTCCAAGGTATTCTGTATATTCGTTCTTCAGTTCGTTGTGAATGTCTGTAGTCTAGATTATCAGAGTGTTGCTCAAAGCATCTTGAGCACAAACATTTGACGCACAGTCAAAACTCATTTTTTGTATAAATCTTTGTTGGAATCTAAAGGTTTTTTCATTTTACTTTTAGTACTGCTTTCTATGCTCTTTCTAATTCTCCAAAACTTAATCGAAGCTGTCAAAAAAAAAAGTTATAATAATTTACGTTTTATTAAAATACGAGATTTACAAATATTTGAATATTATGGAAACAAATTTAGTTTGAAATTAAAATTTCTTTCTCTTGACACTAGCGAACCCGGAAATCACGTCTTCAAAATTTATATTTTGTGGTGCTTCCTGTTCTATCGTTAAATACCAAGATTGTTTAATCTGGTTTCAGTCATTAGAACGCAAGCAATTCTTAATTAATTTAGCCTGTTATAGTCCACTGCTGGACATGGGCTCCATTACGGTACACCCCATCCATTACGGTGTTTTGTTGTGTCGGTGGACCGACCTTTTACATGCCCATCCGGAGCTGGATCATCTTACTTTCAGACCATTAGGTGATCAGCCAAATTGATCGGACCAACTAGGAACAACAATGAAAATTTGTTGAGTCCCTCAGATTCGAACTCACGTCACGTAAAGCAGACGCCCATACCACTAGGCTACGGAGGCAGTCGGACCCACAATATGGAATGAATATGGTTGAGCATCGAACGCATCGAACGACAAAAAAAGATAAATCAAAGGTAGTTTTCATTTTCGGTAGATAGAAGAATTATTATATGTGTTCCGTGCGTTCAATTTATCGAACTCTTCATAACTTCTGTGAAATCAATTTTTTGAAATTTTTCTTCAATTGAAAGCACGGCTATATTAGCCAGTCGCTCTTGACCATAGTAGATCAAAGATACTTAATTAGTTTAAGTTTCGAAAACTACTCTCGCATGATGCAACCGAGATGCAAATGGTCAAGAAGTATTGAAGTATAAGCGATTACAGGGATGTATGATTCACTTCACACACAGAAATCCCATTTTATAATAAATTGTAGGATTTCTTCGGCTGTCCATTTGGCAACACCCATAGTCGTATCGGTGGCTTTTACATGTCTGCGGTACCTTTTATTTTCTTCCAAACTCCTTATCAAATTCACCATAAAGATTTATTAAATTATCAACTGCTACAGCCAGAGCGTCATCTGAAGCTTCTAGCATAAACTTTTATTCCATAATTTGGAAAATATTATTGATTTGCTTCATGGCCTCGTATCGTGTCGATAATTCTTGTATAAATCGATCTATGCATTCAAACATTAACCGTCTTGTTTCTTTTTGAATTGTTTATCCATCACCAAGAGCTAATTCACCCGGCATCGTTCTTTTACCTTCCCTCTTCCTCGTTTCTCTGTGTCGATGTCCATATCATTGCATTTTTTTTGTGCCAAAAGTTACAACATTGTTTACAATCGTGTTTCGTTTAGTCACTAAATACTCATTCAGGGCATTTAGTTAACGATTCCTATATCCAGAGTCATTTTGGGAGACTGCAATTATTACTGAACTCAATTAACTTCCTCCAGTACAGAAAGTCAAAATTGTATATAGGCTGTTTGTGATTTTACCTTTTTAGGTAAAATCACAAACAGCCGGAAGGAGCAAGCATGCTCCTGATTTTATATCTAGATTTATCTTTGTTGGATCTTGAAAAAGCTCCATACTACTTATTATTGTCTCTATGTTTTATTTTACGACTCTTACTATGTAGATGATGAAAAAAACGAATACAATTTCTCTACTGCTCCAAAACACGTGACGCTGGAAGGAACGCATGCAAACGCATGAACTCCACAAAGATTCAAGGAATGATTAGTACAGGGACTGAACAGTGCTTTTGGATTTATTTCTCGGATTTTTTGTTGCACCCCCCCATAGACACCGGACATTGAAGCGGCATTATCGTTACCTTGATCCCTGCACAACGCAATATCTAGTCCATCTTTTTTCAGCTGTTGCTGAATGTTTTGACATATCCTCAGTAGTGTTTCAAGATATCAAAAAAACCTAAGAAAGATTCCTGTATTGCCACAATGTCATTTTCTATATGAACTAATCTAATGATTTGACTCATTTGGTCTGTTTTACTTTCGTCAGGAGTGCTGTCAAAAATTATTCCGCAATATTTAGCCTTTTTAATATGTGCAATAATTTTTTGCCTTACATGTTTACCCAAACATAGAATAAATAAAAAATAAATGTTAATTTTGTATGCCTTTTGACAAATAAGATGGTATCTCTTTGGCCCACCAGAGGCCTCTTCTAGGTTTAAGTAATGCTCTTCAGCACCGGATCATATTTCGCAACAATTGTACTAATTCTAAAAATCACCTGGTTTCCTAAGAAATATCTTCACGGTGGCCTCTGACTAACGTGACATCTTTTAAGCCCACTGTCAACGTTTTCCATAGATGTTCATGAGATGATTCATGCTGTAATATCCTTGGATTTAATTTAGACCACTGACAAAACCAGAGACAAATTTATTTGTGTGATTATTAACGTCACTGCAAACTACGGCCTCAGTAGCAATTTAATTTATTTGTTGATGGTGGGTATAGCATCTATTTCAAATATTTAGTCTCGTTTAAATGTGAGTAAAACAACGGCAAAGTTAAACAACGATGTGTTCCTTAGTGCTTTCACCTGGTCTTTGACAGATCTGAAGGTCCATATTTTGAAATACTTCACTACCCTTCCTCGATAATGGAAATTCTGATGCTCTGCATAGTATTGGCCAATGAGCAGCATCATTGGATGGAGAAGACTCTAATTTAGCGGGACGTATTCTCGGTTCCTGCATTTTTCTTTAATTTATTAGTTTTATAATTCTGTGTTTCAGCTCAGTCACATCGGATTTTGTATAAACACATTAAAGACTTTTCCTAAAAATACTACTTTGACCTTTACTTTTCTATTATTAATTTTTATATAACGAATCACTTGAGACATTTATCGACATGTGAAACGTAAGGTGTAGCACACCTTACGTTTCACATGTCAAACATGATTCCAAAATATTTGGCCGATCTAATTTCGTTGACAAGCTGACATTCCACGTGATTAGCTAAAACTTTTATGAACTGATTTTGTATTTCTTTTTCCTGCTCCAAATACAGTATTTGTTCTTTTAGTACTGCATCCTACTTTGACAGCAGTTTAACTAGTTCTAAGAAATTACCTTTATTAGACGACCCTTGGGTTTCATCATGTCCACGAAATGCTAGGTTTTGTTTAGCCAAAAACATGTTATATCTAATAATCTAGATAAAAGATTTTTCCACTTCTGTTTTTCCGTATTCATTAATTGCAAGGTTGCATCATCTATTGTGGTGTGAGATTTTAATCTCATTTCCATAGTTTTCCACTTTTCGACATTTTCTAAATGTTCACACGAAGTTTCATGGTCCATTACTTTAGGATTTAGTTTTCACCACTTTTGAAATCCAGTTTGAAAATGAGTATAAGTTACTGACAGCAAATAAACGACAGCAAAAACAGTACAGGTTATTTGGTATAGGAGAAAATACCATCCATGATCGTAGAATTTTTTCACCACTAGGCATCTGTTTATAAAACCATTCCTGTGAAAGATTACGAGCCTATAAATTTTAAACCATGACGAGATAAACGGTCCTTTTTTGTTCTGAAAATGTTCACTGCCCGTTTTATTATGTCAATGCGAACATTATCAGGTACCGGTAAACTCCAATGTGAAACATCTCTCAAGTGTTGAACTGATTTATCGAAACTAATGCTATCTCCGAAAGTAGCATTAATGGTGTCATTTTCATTATTTATTTTGATTCCGTCAAGGTCCTGGGTCGTCTTCATTGGATGCTGTATTGTCGAAGTTGCTATCTGAATGTGAGTCTCCAAGATGTAAATTATAACTTTCGTCAGCAGGAGACTCGGGCACTTCACTTGAACTTTGGCCGCTAATTGCTTTCGTGACATATTTGAAAGAGAACTGGACATGCTCTGAATTTCATCCATTTTAGCCTTTTTGGCTTATCTCTGTTGAAACCCACTTTCTCTTTTCGAAGTATAAATTCCCCCGAGGCATATTTCGTTCTGGGTATTCTAATAAATATCTTTAGTTGCTAAGTGATACGTTGATTTCATAAACTAATTATAACAGTAAATAAGCACCTACACGTTACGTAACAAGCTTCGTGAAATATATTTTTTATATAAATTAACAATCCTGCCTCTGGGTATTAATATGTATTTGAGTATTATTAGAAAAATACTAGTTAAATACTCCATTGTTGATCGTGATATCCGTGCCACGAGTGCTCGAGCTACTCATCTCGGAGCCAAATCAACGTACGCGAAGTTGTATGATATAATTATTATTACTTCTAATCTAAAAACTAAACTTAATGTATTCCGTTTTTGAACACAAATCCCATCGCTTATGGATCGGAAAATAATAAGTAAGTAAATAATAAATAAGTATATTATTTACAATTAAACATTATTACCTAAAGTAATATCGTAAAACGTGTAGAAATATAAATAAAATCTTTTTAAGCCAGCAAAGCCTTTAAAACCTATTTTAATAAATAACTACCTTTAGTAGATAGTAATACTAGCCAGCGGCGGACTACTAACTAAGCCCGTCAGAGGCCGGGGCAAAGCTGAATGAGGCCCCAAGCTTTAAGCAAAATGTATTTCTACAAGCTTTTATTCAGTTCACTTTGTATGTATAAGTATTTATGATAATTTTGTTAAAATGTGGCAAGTTAAATTTTAATTCGGCTTTAATTATTTAAGCTTAATAAACATAGGTATGTACCTACAATCATCATCATCATCAGCCTGTTATAGTCCACTGCTGGACATGGGCCTCTCCTAATACACCCCCATCCATTACGGTGTTTTTGGTTGTGTCGGTGGACCGACTTTTTACATGCCCATCCGACGCATGGATCATCTTACTTTTCAGACCATTAGGTGATCAGCCCAAATTGATCAGACCAACTAGGAAACAACAATGAAAATTTGTTGAGTCCCCTCAGGATTCGAACTCACGTCACGTAAAGCAGACGCCCATACCACTAGGCTACGGAGGCAGTCGGACCTACAATATGGAATGAATATGGTTGAACATCGAACGCATCGAACGACAAAAAAAGATAAATCAAAGGTAGTTTTCATTTTCGGTAGATATGAAGTTAATTATTATATGTGTTTCCGTGCGTTCAATTTACTGAACTCTTCAATAACTTCTGTGAAATCAATTTCTTTTGAAATTTTCTTTCAATTGAAAGCACGGCTATATTAACCAGTCGCTCTTGACTCATAGTAGATCAAAGATAATTTTTAATTAGTTTAAGTTTCGAAAAACTACTCTCGCATGATGCAACCGAGATGCAAATGGTCAAGAAGTATTGAAGTATAAACGATGTACAGGGATGTATGATTCACTGAAATCCCATTTTATAATAAATTGTAGGATTTCTTCGGCTGTCCATTTGGCAACACCCATAGTCGTATCGGTTGCTTTTACATGTCTGCGGTACCTTTTATTTTCTTCCAAACTCCTTATCAAATTCACCATAAAGATTTATTAAATTATCAACTGCTACAGCCAGAGCGTCAAACTTTATTCAATAATTTGGAAAATATTATTGATTTGCTTCATGGCCTCGTATCGTGTCGATAATTCTTGTATAAATCGATCTATGCATTCAAACATTAACCGTCTTGTTTCTTTTTGAATTGTTTATCCATCACCAAGAGCTAATTCACCCGCATCGTTCTTTTTACCTTCCCTCTTCCTCGTTTCTCTATGTCGATGTCTATATCATTGCATTTTTTTGTGCCAAAAGTTACAGCATTGTTTACAATCGCGTTCCGTTTGGTCACTAAATACTCATTTAAGGCTTTTAGTTAACGATTCCTATATCCAGAGTCATTTTGGGAGACTGCAATTATTACTGAACTAAATTAATTTCCTCCAGTACAGAAAGTCAAAATTGTATATAGGTTAAAAAGGTAAAATCACAAACAGCCGGAAGGCGCAAGCATGCTCCTGAACTTGTATCTAGATTTATCTTTGTTGGATCTTGAAAAAGCTCCATACTACTTATTATTGTCTCTATGTTTTATTTTACGACTCTTACTATGTAGATGATGAAAAAAACGAATACAATTTCTCTACTGCTCCAAAACACGTGACGCTGGAAGGAACGCATGCAAACGCATGGACTCCACAAAGATTCAAGGAATGATTAGAACAGGGACTGAACAGTGCTTTTGGATTTATTTCTCGGATTTTTTGTTGCACCCCCCCATAGACACCGGACATTGAAGCGGCATTATCGTTACCTTGATCCCTGCACAACGCAATATCTAGTCCATCTTTTTTCAGCTGTTGCTGAATGTTTTTGACATATCCTCAGTAGTTTTTCAAGATATCAAAAAAAACCTAAGAAAGATTCCCGTACTTCCATAATGTCATTTTCTATATGAACGAATCTAATGATTTGACTCATTTGGTCTGTTTTACTTTTGTCAGGAGTGCTGTCAAAAATTATTCCGTAATATTTAGCCTTTTTAATATGTGCAATAATTTTTGCCTTACATGTTTACCAAACATAGAATAATAAAAAATAAATGTTAATTTTGTATGCCTTTTGACAAATAAGATGGTACCTCTTTGACGCACCAGAGGCCTCTTCTAGATTTAAGCAATGCTGTTTCAGCATCAGATCATATTTCGCTAATTCTAAAAAAAATCCCCTACTTTCCTGAGAAATATCTTCACGGTGGCCTCTGAATGCAAGATTTTGTTGGGCTAAGACTAACGTGACATCTTTTTAAGCCTACTGTCAACGTTTTCCATAGATGTTCATGAGATGATTCATGCTGTAATATCCTTGGATTTAATTTAGACCACTGACAAAAACCAGAGACAAATTTATTTGTGTGATTATTAACGTCACATGCAAATAACCGGCAACAGTAGCAATTTAATTTATTTGTTGATGGTGGTATAGCATCTATTTCCTTAAATATTTAGTCTCGTTTAAATGTGAGTAAAACAACGGCAAAGTTAAACAACGATGTGTTCCCTTAGTGCTTTCACCTGGTCTTTGCACAGATTCAAAAGGTCCATATTTTGAAATACTTCACTACCCTTCTCGATAATGGAAATTCTGATGTGCTCTGGCACAGGTATTGGCCAATGAGCAGCATCATTGGATGAGAAGACCTCTAACTTAGCGACGTATTCTTCGGTTTCCTCAGTATTTTTCTTTAATTTATTAGTTTTATCATTCTGTGTTTCAGCATCAGTCACATCGGATTTTGTATTAACATCACATTAAATAGACTTTTCAATTATGTTTACTGTCTCAATATTGATTTGTACATTGCGGTCTCGATTCATCAGTTTGACTAATTTCTTTGCAAAGCAACTTTTCATCTTATCGAAGTGTGAAAGGTATTTGGTCCAGCAAGTGTATGAGGCCTATGTTTATTTTTAGACTTAAATACAATATAAGTGTAGGGGCACAAAAGTGAATTATTCACGCTGAATGAAGGATTCAGGGGAAGTACAAGCTCCACAGACGGGAATCCCCCCCAGAGTATTGAACGCGTTCAGCATAAAAGTTTATTAGTACTACGTAAACACTTTCGATGGCGGTAGTGGGCTAATCTTGATGAAATCATGAAGGAATTAAGCATATTTTTAAAGTACTATGAAAAACGCGAAAAACATTTGGGGGTCCCCCAAGACCTGAGGCCCGGGGCGTGCCGCCCCTTCCGCCCTGTTAGTCCGCCACTGATACTAGCCCAGGTTAAACAAAAAATTATTACTGCAATCCGTCTAAAATACCTTCTGTAGGTACCTATTTATCATTTAGGATGGCTCAATAATATAGTTATAAAATACAAAGTAAATTAAAAGGGAATAAAATAATTAAAGGGTTTTTTAAAATAATCTAATATACTGTTATTAGATACTAAATGAACTAAAATGTAGGTATTACCTGTAATAACAAAAAAATCACTTACCTTGTTTATTTTCTTTAAAAATCGACTATATTAAATCGGATTTTAAAAAAAAATGTTCATAATATCTAATAATTAACAAACACTTTGCACTAAACGTTTACACAATGACGTGAAAGAATCTTCATATGAATGCGGTCGGAAACAAAAGAAATGGCCCAATCCAAAATACAAATGACGAGCGCTATATCGAGGGAATCCCTTAACTAGCGTAGTTGGTTATCCGAGAACGGGGTATTAAATTTTGGGGAAATCCCAGATCGATTGACAGTATGGACATGGTTTTTTCATGCACAATTTTTTCTATATCTATATATTATAGTTACCTAGATCATTTTATTAGTGGTGGTTATGCTCATCAGATTTACGATTTTTTATAGGTAGAAAGAACTGCAACTGATGGTCATTTTCGGACTCGGGTGTCACCCCGCTAGGTTAAACGTCTACGCATTACACAGTTTCAATCAATTAAAAAGATGCTATGAGAATTATTATATTTTTTTTATATATTAAAAAGTTGATAAAGTATATTTTATATATTATAAAGTTACTAAAAATAGGTTAGGATAATTGTAGCAGGAATACAAATTTAATGTTAACATTTTAATCATATAGATATAATCGTTGGCTTCACAACTTGACATATTGTCAGTCAGTTAAGTAAACATTTAAACATGGCAATACAAAAATATCTTAAATATAAAATGGTATGTAACCTATAAAGATTTTAGAACTCTTTATAACTCACAAGTTTCCAATTAATAAGAAATTAAATAATCTGAAGGATTACTAGAAATCTTGTTAGGTGGTATCTTATTCAGCTCTTTGAATATTTCTTCGAATATTTTGATGCCTTTTAGATAAGTCTGAATATTTATACGCTCGTTAACAGCATCCGTAAGGTCTTCAGTATTTGGTAATGGTGAGATACCAAAGACCGGATATCCAGCTCGTGCAATAACGGAACCTTCTTCAGGGCCGAAACTAGTTCGAAAATCTAACGTAATGTTCCTGAATAAAAGAAACAAACGAATAAATAAGCATACACAATATGACAAAAACTTTATCCGCATTACAAAGAAATATATAAGTTAATAACAACTTTCAGATACTTAGTAATGCTTCATTCTTATAGGCCATAGCAATAAAGCACGACTAACAAAATTTTGTAGCCTTTATATGGTACCCGTGAAATACAAATCAAAAAACATTTTCCAATACGACTTAAGATGTCTACTGACTGCAATCGTGTCCAAATAAGGAGCTGCTGCAGCAAATTTATTTTGTTGGGAAAGCAGCTCAATTAAATGCTCTTTTTTCTGCCAATTTAGAGTTATTTGAAATTAAAAGAATACACCTATTAATATTAAGTATTGCTTATTACTAAGTTTTCCATATAGAATATTTCACAAAAATACGGATACATTTATGAGACAAAATGTACATATAACATATTCCTATCATAAAGCACTAGGAAAATTATTTCGAACACGCTATGCTCGGAGTCTCTCTGTGGGATGAAATACGTAATGAATTCATCCGGTATAGAACGAAAATAACTGACATAGCGCAAAGGGTTAGGTCGTTGAAGTGGCAGTGGGCCGTTCACGTGGCCCGAAGAACGGATGGCCGTCTTGGCGTTCAATAAAAAGGCCTATGTCCAGCAGCGGACTGATAGGGGCTGATGATGATGAAAATTATTACTCCAGTAATAGGATTGCAATTATAAAAAATTACAATATAGATGGTTCGCTGTTTATTTCTGATGCAACTCATAAGCGCAGAAACATTGCTGTGCTCTAACTTTAGGGGCACAGTGCCTTAGCTTTGCCTAGCAAAAAGTGATATACAGGCATCTTAGGTAATTAAATGTAAGTAAGTAAATAAATTACTGGACTTTCAGGGGCAAACGGTATGGCTTCTTTTTCATATTATATAATCGTCTATCATCTGCTTCAATAAATCATATAAATTATATACATAATTACCAACCATACTTTCTTTGTAAACGCCTGTTTTTAACATTTATAATTTTTGCAGCTTTGTTAATCGTCACATTGAGAGATCATATGTATGTATATATATTTTCTGTGTAGTGCTTCTATTATGTTTTGATTTATCTAGTTTTTTTTAAAGGCTATGATACAACAATATTTATTTTTTTTACAACTAAAAATGTTAAGAGTGAAAAATTCTTACAAGCTCTTGGAAGCCTTCTGTAGAGCTTCGTAATACGGATTATTTTCTACCGTATCTTGGTCACAGGATTTTTGGACGAGGAGAGATTGTAACTTTATATTGTTGCCAGCTTTAGCTACCCATTTCTTTATCTGTTGACGAAATATTATCATATAGTATTTAATGGTACAGAGAATAATATATGGTTTTATGTTTGTTTTTCTCGTGCTACAAGTAACTAGGTCTCTTCGCAGTTGATATTAATATCTTCTTGATTAGATGCATTCATGTTTTATTTCTGAATAAAATCTTACCTACTAACTAATATGAAGCAATAGGTAAGTATTATTAATATAAAATTAAGTAATTATAAGTTAGTTAATACGGCAGAAGGTAACTTATTCTATAAACTTTTAATCATCTTTAAGTTTTAAGTCTTTACAAATAAGTCATAAAGAAACAATTTCTGTATCTTATAAACTTTTCATGATATGTGAGTATAGTATATTCAACTACGTATTACAACAAAATAGTTTTTATTAAAAAAATATTTTACGAACCATTGCTTCAAAGTCGCAGAATTTCACATCTATCGCCAAATATGCATCAAAGTAAAGATATACGGTACTTGGTACTGCTCCCATCACCCGTTTGATCTGAAAATTAGAAGGTTTTTACGACAAATTCAAAGATTACTTGCAAATATAAGTCTTGTAGTATTCTATCAATCGGTCTGTAAATTAAGACGTTCTTCGTTTTTGTTTTGTTACCCAGTAAATACGCTGGCTGCGGTGCCCTTATACGGAAACACAGTAGTGTTTTCACTCTACTGCTTTGCGGTGGAAATGTGCACCGCGGTGGTAGCCACCCAGACGGCTCCCTGTAAAAAAGGGAACTACCACCGGTGAAATACCAATCGTGTTGCATGGGTATGTTTAAAGTCGGTCCTGCGCCTGACTATCTTCTTTGGGCTATGTTTACGCGTACATTTGTGCCCTATAATATCTCGTGCGCAGTTGGCTGGTTTCTGATATGGGATAGCAGCCGTAGTCGAAATCGGCTTGGAGGACATTATGTAAATGTCTTTTTTTATTAAAATAAAAAAAGCCAAGCAAGTAGAACAAATTCACTTAAAATAGTGCAATCTTAAATATTTTCATTATTTATTGTTTCTGAAAAACCTTTTGATTCTTGTCTTCCAACAGATTTCTTATTTTACATTGAAATAAGGCAGTAATTATAATAACTGGTGAACTGCAAAGCGGTAGGCAGTAGTGATAAAAACTGTATTTACGACAGAAACAAGCACTAGTGATACTTCTAACGGAAAAATGTAGTTTGATGATAAAATAGCTACTGCAGATAAAATATTTATCTGTCAAATGATAATATATGTATGTGGAATAGAGAGATGACAAATTTACAAGTATTTATTTATGATCACTTACATCTGGTCAGCGAAGTTAATGGTCGTAGTATAGGCAGGGTCCGAGCACTCTTTCGACAACTTGTATTGCTCTTCTCTGTATTTTTGAAGCATTGGTGAATTACCGCACTAGAAGATACAAAATTATAAGGTTTATTAAAATTATAATTACTACTTTTCATGGAACAATTATATATGTTATAATGATCACTAGTAGCTTTAAATTAATAAAGAGATTCATATTTAAATGAGTCATATATTTATATAAAACTATTATTATATTTAACATATTCTTTTTCAATATTATTGAGAAACAATAGCAATTATTGAATAAATTCGAGTTAACATTGTTGATATAAATTAAGATTTGACCAGATATGAACTTTGTTGTCTTCAAAAATGCTTCATATCTAAACACAGTGAATATTTCTTTTGATTAAATTAAAATTAGTGTGTGCGCTACGCGTCTATTTAAATGGACTCTTCTTAATATAATATAAAAATGTGAGTAAAAAAGTGATTATCGTCTTTCGTTAATATACATTGTGGGTTACAAGGTATTCTATTGTCATAACAAGAGCACTTATCGATCAGCAATGAGTAAATCATGAATAAGTTACTTTTGTAACAAATAAGTTTTAAGCAAGTCAGTATCTAAATAAATGTAATAGAATATTTAAAATTACTTTACCGTTCCGTCTGCTATAGAAGCGGGATCATATAACAATGAGGCAGATCCACTCAATCCTGTGCATTCAACTCTAAAATCTATATACTAAAATAAGAATGTATGAACAATTGTTTCAAGTGATAAAAAATATTAAGAAACTAACTAACTTTCACTTTTCTAAAATTCAATTTAAATAAAAATAAAGTTCTGCAAGAATTGACATTATTCACAAGATTAAAACTTAGTTATCTTCCAGTTTGGAAGGTTGGTTCATTATTAAAACTAAAAGACCATAATGAGTTACGTTAAAAATTAATCGAATTGAAACTGTCACAAACATAAGTTTCATTGGATTTTTTAACATACCATTTAAAAGGGAAATCAACTAAAAAAAACTTTAAGCTGGTACTCGACAGATTTTACCAGTAATAAGGAATATAAGCTAGCTCTTAGTTTAGTAGACGTATTTAAAGTAGGATTAAAACAAATATTTTTGAAAACTTGGACCGAAGCCTAAGAGCATTAAGGTCTACGATTAAAAAGACTCGTTTAACATTTTCATTTAAATCTGTTAAGTTTATTTACTAAATGTAATCTGATTGAATAAGATAATGACCCTGATAACTTACAAAAAGCTAGAGTATGGCATATATGGTATACACTATTATAGGTCACTACTTGATAAATTAATATAAAATATTGTTTATTTAAAGTGAAATATAACAAATTTAACGTACACCAACGTGTTTTTCCACGGAATAACACGCCAATCTCGTTTGTGGGAGAAGTGACTCCTCCGATAAGGAAAAAACCGGCGTTCATTTGTTTAAACTCTTTGCTTTCTAGGAATGGCGCTAAACCATTCGTCGATCCTGTTTCTCTGTCTGAACAAAAATCGTAAAATTATATTACAGCTGATAAAATAATATAGCAAATTTTGTTGATATAGCTAATTTTAGTCTGGGCTACCTGGGGTGAGGACCATGTAGAAGTTTCTGGTTAATTGAATTTTCTCTTCTTTCAAGCGACATAGTGCTTCGAAGTTTTGCACCGATACTGATTTGTATACTTGTGTTCCTCGACCATACAAATTTCCGTCTTCGTCGATGTATGCCGAAAATGGTGGATATTTCCACCCGTCCTGTGTAAAAATTCAAACAAAAAAAGTACATTATAGCGATATGGTGGAGTACGTAATCCACAATTATACTATAAAATTTTAACATTTTCTAAATTAAACACGAACGAAATGAGCTATCTTTTACCTATTCATTTTCCCAAGTTATCATGGGCATAACTTCTAATGCATCCAGATTTATCAGAATAACAGTTGTTAGCATTTTGGAATAAATTATTTTTAAATTAATAAATTTTGATTTATTTTTATAATTTTAGCTTTTATTAAATGTTTTTCTAGCATCAACATAAGCTGACATAAACGAAAACATTATAATCACCTCGGCGTCGGCAGGTGCCACGTCCATGTTCGTATTGAGTACTATGCTACTTTGTGACGAGTTGGTACCTTCCCATTTCATTACAATCACTGGATAATTTTTAACAAATTCGTATACGGTAAACTGTGCCCTTGCAGTGCTGGCTTGTTGAGACCAAAACATGACTGCAGGATCTATAAAAATTATTTTCTTCATTTACCCATGGTTTTAAATCGTTATTCGGGTTTTAAATTCAAACACTTGATACAATATTATTATGAGAATTATATGTTATTAGTCCACCCTTCGGAAATCCAGATAGTTATTTCTTTCATTGAATATAATTAAAATTTCTTACCTAAGTTTGTACCAATGGTGGTATTGATTTTAATATATTGCTGGAGTGTCCTTATCTCTAGGTTCTTTGACAGTTCATCATAAGAAGTTACCTTTACAGTCAGAAAACAAACGATACAAAACAATATAGCAAACTGCATGATTAAAAATTATCACACAATAAATATCATGTGTGTTTATGAGTCACTTGGCCCAAAGAACCTTTCATTTAAAATATATTTACTGATCACTGACTATGCCGGGGCTTTATATACAAGTCTTATTATCTAGTAGATTGATAAACTGCATGAATTATTTATAATATTATTTCTACATTTCCCTTTTTTCGGATTACTGTATGTTGATAAATTGACATTTTTACGGCCAAATTGATCTGATATTATAGCAAAACTAGGGGTAGTCGTCTTAAAATAAAAAAACGATTCTTATATACTATTATATTTTATATTACAATCTGGGGATTAGAAACCTCCTCTATGATCTCCTTATTATTTTTTTTTTTAAAATTAAAATAAAAAAAAAAACATATAACATAGCATCGCGATGTAAGTGTCTAATACGCTACGAGTTCTGTACGCCAATTATATTGGGCGATGCAATTAGCTATTAGGCGTAGGGCAAAGGAAAATATATTGGTGATATAAGTAATTTGGTGATATTTTTAAAACACTTTTGTATGACCGCGTTAGCGAATTGCTACAAGTATAAACGGTAAAAACCTTTCACTCGCTCCGGTAATTTGTCTCAGCGTTTGGCGAACAAAGCAATTCGCTATCGCGGTCATACATAAGTGTTTAAAAACTATCACCAAATTACTTATATCACCAATATCTTCCTTTACCCTATATTTTTTTAATGGTAAATATCTTTACTCTCCTACTTCTGAGCGAATTTCTAAAATTTGTTTTGTGCTCGATAGATAATACTTGTAATGTTTTTAAATTTTGTTTTTAGTTGGTTTAAAACTATTTGACAGGAAAAAAGTGCAATATCCAAAATCATGCACTTGTACTATTATATTTAAAATGGTGATTAAATCTTAGATAAACTGAAACAATTTTGAACACAATTGGCATCTTTAAATAGCCTGCAATAAAGATATGAATAAATAATGTATAACACTATTATAAACCATAACAGTAATAAATCGATTACCTTCAAAGATATCAGAAAAACATTTATAATACTCGTATAAGCGTTGAATTTAAAGTCGGTCGTATTTTTGGTATTTTTTATTAGTATGTAAAATAAATGTCAATTTCGAAGCTGTTACTTAAAATTGAAATGAAAATCATAAATAATATAATTTCATACGGGGCCTTTAATAACGAAGAAAAAAAAACTTTGTAACCGGTTTTTTTCAATAACGCCCAATGTTTTATCTAGTACTTTAAACGCCACACAGTAAAACCAGTAGTATCTATTTATCTGGTACTAGGTAAAAAGTAATTTACATCTATATCTTATAAATTATAAGTAGCAAACAGGCTGTTGTAGTCATTGTGGATAAATTAATTATTGTCAAGATAGTATAGTACTTGGGTTAATTTAAAGTTATGTTACAAAAACAACGAAAAATTTTTTTTGAATACGTTTCTTTTATACATGGTAAGGTAAAAAAATACAACACCATCATACAAAACAACAAGTCAAGGTATTAACTTTACGCGCATAGTAGTTGCTGCAAACGAAAAAAAAATGTACTCCCAATTTCGCGGTCATCTCTCAGTCCTTGGATAAATTTATCACACGCCCCTAAAATTGTCATTAAAAAAAACTAAAGCATTCTATCACATGTAATCTATAAAAAAATAATCTCTCCTTAGTTGTTTATAAAATAGAGAAGTAAAATTAATGGTCGGTATATATATATATATATATATCGTTCTTATGAGACAAAGATATGACAAATAGTTTTCTTGTGGAGATCGGCGATCTTTCATACTAATGCATACATATTAATATAAATGCATCAATTCTTATTGCTTACGTGACGAACATTTACGCGTAAATGGGAAAATACTTTTCCTGAACGTTTCAACACAAAATAACTCATAATGTTTTAAAGTTTTAATACTATTGAGTGATATAACAATTAATAATAGCTTTCCCTGTTTTTCGGGATGATTTATTCCTTGAATTTAAAAGGTTCCTGTAGCTCTGGAATTAAAGAAATGCTACTATGAAATGATTTCATTTATTACAAAAATATGCCAGATTCGATATGCGTTGTCATTCATTCAATACGTTCATATTAAATGACATTACTAAAAATTCACGCAATCAGTAGCGTTGTACCAACTTTATGTTATTAGGGCGAAAAGGCCAGACCCGATTGCTGGGCGAAAAATCATTTATGAGCTGAGTCCTCTTACAAAATTCAGCCCTGTTCGTCCAAAACATCTAGGATAGCCATTATTTTCTCAGTTTAAAATTATTATAAATATTTTGGCAACTTCTAATTTTCAAATGCAGGTATTTCTTTAAATACTTTTCCATTTCAAATTAATATTATATAGAACTGAATAATTAATTTTAGGGTAATTGACTCAAAATGCATTTGGTCCGAAACTAAATATTAGAATCTTCTAGTCACACCGATGCATTTTCCGTTACAAATTTAAGTAATGTGCAATGAATACATGAATTAATATGTATGTATATGTAATATGTATTCTTTAAACAATGAAAAACCATAACTCCAAGCGTCGCTGTTATCACCATCCCATTTTTAGATAATTTTATTTAGATTTTTAATTTTGAAAAACTTTATTTTATTGAACCGTTTTTTACAACATTCAACTAAGAATTCATAATATTAGTCTTCGCTCTCAAACCATTTTTTTTCTTTTTTCATGTTTCTTCCTATTTTATTTTTTTATTTATCATATTATCAGTTTCTAATCTATTTACTATTTTACGTAAAGTTTTTACGCAAGTAAAAAAAGTTTTTAAAGTTTTTTTTTCTAAATTATTTCTTTATGTATATATTCATAACTCACTATAAGCTCTTAACGGGTTACATTTTGACTCCAAAAAAAGTTCAAGTTCAGTATTTTTTTAACAAATATTAGAAGCAGTAATACTTATATATACGGTACACATTCAACAAACTTAGTTGGTGCCTATTGCCTATTGCCTTCTAGAAACGCAACGACAATGTCCTTCCGGCTACGTTAGCACTTCATTCATAGCACTAGTGGGATAGCAAATTAAGAGAAGCGTTATAGTATAGTACTTAAAGATTTCCCTTTGATCCGATATTGAACCAAAGCCAGTCAAATATCCGATTGAAATGTCAAAGGCATGAAAAACAATTGTCAAATGTTTCCGAAACACCAATGTAAAGCGTTACTTTGCATCCGTTGAAGAATTATCGAATCCAAGACGTTTCATGAATAGCCCTGCAGGCAGACATATAGACATGCCACTGACGTCGGATTAACTGAAAGCGTCAATGTCTCTCTTATTTTAAATAAATATTTTATTTTATTTTAATTATTGTGGTCTTCTATGGCAAAACTAATCAAGATGGTACCGTTAAACAAAGGATAAAAAAGCGATCACTCTTATGCTATAGCGTTAAACAGGACCGTATTGAAGACTAGCACTAAATGTAAACCACCATGACTGCACAGCCAGATATGACCTAACGTGATTGTAACTTAAATTCAAGTTAGTCTACGCGAAGCACTTTTATGCCCCTCACTAATCCATGCAGGAGATGGTTAATTATTTTTATAGTCTTATATCAACGTTATAAACATATTTTTGTCTTACACCAGCGCGTTTTTCCTCGATACAATACACTAATTTCATTCGAAAATCAAAGTCGGAGCGTCAAAAGCGAAGGAACTAGGTATGATGTAAATATACGACTGACTTTAAACACTATAGGTATAACCATTTTGCGAAATATAATGCGGCGACAACGTGCCCTCTCCAAAAATTATTTCACCGTTTTTAAATATTTTGAAGTATTGATTACATAAAATGTCATGTATGAAACGTTTAATGCACATAAAATGAAGGATTGTTTAAATGTCATTAGTTTTATGTAACTTAACTTACATTATATCACCTTAAATAAGGTCTGAATTTGCCCTATTGCACAATAAAATATTTATTTTTAACAATGTTTTGCATTAAAAAGGCTTTTATGGGTTATTCTTGAGTCATAGATATATGCGCTCGCGGACTTTATTATAGACCATTTAAAGAAGTACAATTATTACACTACTACTGTATAAAAAACATTCGCTTCGAATCATGTATCTCCTTCTTTTGGAGAAACTGAAATAAACAATTATATGTTCCTAATACTTACCAATTCTTCTGGAAAACTAAAAAAAAACAAAATATATGTACGTGTTTTTTTTTATTAAACAGATTTACATAAAATAAATCTTATATGAAATTATTAAAACAAGTCACAATCTGAAGAAAATAAATACGATTTTAATCTGATATATATATATGAATATATGTATATATTTTTTATAAAATATATACATTAAAATATAAATTTAGTACGGTTTCAAATAATTCGAGGGATCAGCTGATATCTGTTTAGCTGGTATGTTAGATACCTCTTTGAAGATTTCTTCGAAAATCGTTATGCCTTTTACATACGTTCTGATATTTATGCGCTCATTAACTGCATCCACAAGGTCTTCGGTGTTCGGTAATGGAGATATGCCGAACACTGGATATCCTGCTGCGAAAATGGCGGCAGCCTCGTGGGGACTTGCACTCGTCCGATTATTAAATGGAATATTTCTGTATGATAAATTTTTATAAGTCAGCATTAGTAAGCAACACAAAATACCCAAATTTTAAACAAATAGATTCGCCTGTTCAACGTGCGAAACATACAAGTTAAAAGGTTTATCACTGAAGTATGAAGCGTTCAATTTCAAGCAACGCTTGATTTTTTTTTTAATTTCAAATAACTTATAAATTTCATTATATATTATAATTAAGTCGTAAATGTGTTGCTTGTGACATGTTTACCGTATTAAATGTAGTTTAGTTTATTGGTGGGGATTAGTTTTAGACAAATTCAACTTTTTTTCAAATATTAAAGTGAATACGGTAAGCGATATAGCTAACAGTTTTAATCCTTGTATAACTAGTTAATAGTAAGAAATGTTTCATAAAAGGTTATTAGTACTAGATTTTAGGTTTAATTACTACCAGCTGTGCTCGCTATTTCTTCTGCGTGGTGATGAAATACAAACAAATTAATAGGGACGTAAAAATAAGCAATGCAAACAATTTGCCCTCACGCGTCTACATTTTTCTGCGGGCTATTTGTAAGATAATTTTTTTCATTACACACAGTATAATGAACATGTCACGAATAGCTCGCAGACGGTAGATTTTTTCGTACACGCTCCGAGTATATACTTAAAAGTATACAAGCAGAATTGTCCAAAATGTTTACCAATGTATATACTTAAAAGCTATAATCCTTATGAAAAAAGCAATCAAAAGTAAGAGAAGAGTATACGTTCTTATATTCTTACAAACATTCACATTTTTGATATCTCTAAAGTAAAATTTAATTCCTTAAAGTAAATCATTAAACAAAAACAATAGGCTTTAATTATGTTACTCTATAGTTTGGAGCTTATGACTAAAATTTAAAACCTGCTAGGTTTTAAATTTTGGTCATAAGCCTTTGCATACTGAAAATAAAATCTTACAAGGTTTTTGAAGCTTTTTGCAATGCAGTCCAATAAGGATTTTTGTCTGATATTATATCTTGTTCACACCGTTCTTGAAGTAGAAGAGATCTTAATTTAATATTCTTGCCAGCATCTTTAACCCACTGTTTAACCTGTTCGAGAAGTATTTAATTATATTTGAATGCATATGACCTTTTATCAAAATTTATTTTTTTGTTATAACATTAAAATCAGGCATCAAGTAAATTTTGTAATAATCATGTAAGGTATTACAAACAATAAAAAAATACATAAAAAATAGTAATGCCAGTTTATGAACGTTGTGTAATTTGTATTTTACACGTAGTCACACTACAAGTTTAAATCTTACCGTTGCTTGAAAGTCACAGAAATTGATGTTTAGCGCTAGATACGCATCGAAGTATAAGTAAACCTTAACTGGTATTGTACCAATAACTGGAGTTGCCTGAAAAATTAAAAGATGTCATAAACGAACTGGCTTGAATTAGTCAGAAAGATTTGTGTTTTTAATATAAGTTTCGTAATAATATTAAATATATAGTGTTACTAGGTAACAGTGTTTTTATATGCAGAGCAGCTGGCATCTGAAATCAAAAAGCTTAGTGAACTGACTGCTGCGAGGACTACACAACTTTGTATTGTTATTTCCTAGTTGGTTAGTGCAATGTGGGCTTTGGGATTAGCCAACTAAGCCGAAGCAGCAGCCAGGGTGAAGGCCCAGGAGGAAGAGGTGCGGCGGCCGCGGCCATTAGAGGAAGAGAACCAGCATCTAAAGGTCGCGGCAATGGAGGGAGTTTACGTTGAGGGACTGCCGTTGAATCTGGAGCAAATTCTACGGCGCCTCATCGTGGTCATAGTGGGTCCAATGTTTCAGGCCAACCGCGACGATATAGCGGGCCGCCTTCTACCGGAGAAGCGGATTCATCCACCGCTGGCTGCCGATAAACTAGCGGCCCGCACGTGTGTGGCAGTGGCGAGGCCCTCTGCCACCCCAGCAGTTCTACTCAACACCGATGTCCACAGGGCAACAAGGAGCCCCGGTACCAAAAACATTCGAAGCAAAGGTTAACCCCTCATAGAAAAAAGACACGGCTCCCTAACATTCCGCGCGACCCAGGTTCTGTCGGGACACGGCTGTTTCGGGAGGTACCTGTGCCACTTGGCTGGTAGGGAGCCTACAGAGGAGTGCCACCACTGTGGCGTATGTGTTGAGGAGACGGCCCAACACGCGCTGGAAGAGTGCCCAGCCTGGGTCGAACAACGCCGAGAGCTGTGTAGTGCACAGGATGTTAGAGAGCAAAAGGTCGTGGGGCGTTCTGCGAGGACGTGATGGCCCGGAAGGAAGCCGCGGAAAGAGACAGGGAGGCCATCAGCACCCTAGTTATCCGCAGATGAAGGCCAGGGCGCCAAAGACTAAGACTACGCGCGCAACTTTCCCCCCTGACACTGAGCCCCAGGGCGACCAGCAAGAGGGTGTCCGCCGCCCAGAGAAGGGCTCAAGAGGGGGTGCTGTGCTGTTTCCGACACGGCACCTAAAGCGACGGTCCGGGTGTCCTACCACACCCGGAGATAAGAGATATGTGAGGGTCACGTCGCCCCGAGGTCACTAAAGACTGTCATTAGCGCCCGCGGCCCTCGGCTACAGCGACATGAGAAAGGAGCAACCGATGGTTTTTAGTGTGTATACCGGCCGCTCCATCTCGGTCCGGAGAGCCCCACATATCCCTGCTGCCCCCTCACTCTGGGGGCGGGGAATCCGTAAGCTGGCTTATTCCAACAGCAAAAAAAACGGTGCCTATTTCCGCAGCTAATCAGTAGTGTCTAAAGGCTTATTTCTTTAGGCTACTAGAATACCGAAGCCAGCGTTATTACTGAGTGATCGAGACCTAACATACAATTTCTCAGATTGGTGAGATTTGTGATCTAATCGCTTTATCTAATAAAGGACAAGAATGACTTATGTAACCGCTTCACATGTGTTCTGATTGCACAAAAAAATATTCTTACATCAGCTCCAACAAAGTTAATCACTGTGGTGGCTGCTGTATCGGGACACTTTTTGGCTAGTCTGCTCTGCGACGCTCGGTAACTTATGAAGCTCTCGTAGAAACAGTCGCACTGTTTTGGAAAGAATTGAAAATTATAAGTTTAACAAGTG
This sequence comes from Lamproptera curius, assembly GCA_029286875.1. Classification (NCBI taxonomy): domain Eukaryota; kingdom Metazoa; phylum Arthropoda; class Insecta; order Lepidoptera; family Papilionidae; genus Lamproptera; species Lamproptera curius. The sequence goes on from JAGSMT010000069.1 coordinate 1,892,199, forward strand.
CCTGATTTGTTAAATACGCATATATTTATTTTTTTATAACTTCTTATTTATTACTGTGCGTGGAAAGATTTCACAAATAATAATTACCGGTCCATTCGCTAAAGAAGATGAATCATACGGCTTAGAGCTGGCACCACTTGTTCCATTGCATTCCACTCTAAAGGCTAAAAAGATTATTGACGTCAAAATTTACATTATTTATCTTGTTTTATTGCATTATAACTATTTTATTTAAATGTACACAAAAACTTTCACAGAATTAAAGAACAAAAGGTAAACTGTTAAATGTTAAAGGTAAACATGAAACATGTTGTAATTAATTCCCATTATTAGGTGATAAGTAGGTCTATTGTCATACCAAAGAAAACTATTTTTGAAGTATGATCTTTTTAGATTTATCAAATCTTTAAACAGTCTAAATCTATACATCTTACTTTAAACACAAAAATACTTTTATAACTAGACTTGCAAATTATTCTAATGCATAGCCATTACCTTAGACGTTTAACAATGTGTAACAACTTTAACTAATACAGACAAAATTTAATCAGAATATTACACAAGACGCACGAATTGTGACTAAACCTTAAGTCGTTCAACAAAGTTTTTATAAAAATATTATAAATAAAAGTAGCCTATAGTAAAATTTGACTTATTGTTAATTTAATATTACAATTATTTATTATTATTTGCAATCCAAATGTGTATTTTATAATTAATTCGTGAATCGTACAGCTGAGGCGACGAATTTCAACAACGAATTTCATGTGACCCAAGACCACCGTAAGTACGAATTCATTTGACTTCTTCAAATGCAAATGGAGTTGAAAATTATTGTGTATAGTGACTAATATAGCCTCTTAACAAGAAAACGTTTATACTTAAATTTGTTATATAACATTGCTCGTTTTGCTACACCTCTTTACAGCATGCGAGTTTAATCATGAATTCTAACTTTTTTAAACTAATCTTACGAACATGTTTTTGTAATTTGTCTATAATACGTCATTTAGGGATAAATTTGAGGTTATGTCATTGTCCGAACTGCTATTATAGATTATTACATAGTGAAAAGTGAAAATATAATCAGGATAAAACTTTACTCAAATATATAAGAGTTTATGTAAAATTGTTAAATATCTTTTAATTCATGCAGTGAACTGATCAATAATTTCCATAACCTTCTAATAATGTTATAAACTTAAGTTTTGCTTACACCAGCGCGTTTTTCCCCTATACAATACAGATATTTCGTTAGATAGAGCAGCGATTCCTGGTACGAAGAAATACCCAGCGTCCATTTCTTTGAACTCTTTGCTTTTTAAAAATTGTACTAAGCCATTCTTAGATCCCGTTTCCTTATCTGCAAAACCAAATAAAATTAGTTGAAAATGTAAGCCTTTGAAGACGAGCAGTTTTGCTACGTCTTTTAATATAGTCGGAAATGTTTAAAATCCCGACAGCTATATTTTTGAGCAGATATAGAAAAAAAGATTATTTTATCGTTCTGTATGCAAGTTTATATTTTTGTCTATCATTGTATTCACAGATAATACTGATTAAATTGTAATTACATTGTTCTAGTACATAAATTTACCTGGTGTAAGTACCATGTAGAAATCTCTCGTTAGATATTTCTTCGTATTCAAACGACACAGGGCTTCAAAATGCTGCAATGATACCGATTTAAAACCTTGAGTTCCTCGGCCGTACATGTCACCGTTTTCGTCCACATAAGCTGAGAACGGCGGGTAGGTCCATCCATCCTGTTTGAATTATTTGGCAAATTGTTAAATGATGCCAGTAGAAATAACCCAGTCTTGAAAACTATTTGCATATTTTAACCTCCAAAACTAAATAAATGCATCTGTCCCTATGCATGCTTAAATCTTTATAAATACGCAACGGATTTTTATGTGGTTTTTTCAACAGATAGAGTGATTAAAGAGGACGGTTAGTATTCTAATAATTCATACATAAAATTTAGCAGAAATCAGTATTGGACCACTAGTATTGTATAAAAGTCGTATAACTACTATACGATATACGTTAACATTTGAAAAAGCGATTTTCGGAAAATTGATAATTCTAGCTGTAACATATTTTTCATTTTCCTGCACTTGTAAAATTTATTATAAACATTTATACGATATATATTCAACTTATTAATGCTAATTACAAACGTTCTATTTTAAATATTATTTCTCACCGTGATATTAGCCGGAACGACATCCATGTTTGTTTTTACAATTACACTGCTTGCCGTTGAATTTTTTCCTGGCCATTTTATCACAACGACTGGATAATTTTTAACGTATTCGTAAACTGAAAACTTCAGTCTTGAATTAAAAGCTAGCTCCGACCAGAACCTTACTGCTGGATCTATAAGCAAAATATTAATGCTCATAAAAATTTGAACTTATGTAACATACATAACTAACTAACTTTTCAGTATCAACATTTTTTTTTAGTTTATGTCTCAACTTTTTTCTTTGGTTTTATATCAAAGATTTTATATTAGTCCATCTATTTTAGGTCTTTTACAAACTCACTTTTAAGTAAAATATTAGTGTCAAAGTGAAAAAACCAAACAATACATCTAAAATTATCTTGGGAATTCATTTCCTTTATTAGAATAACGAAAATATAGCGAGGAATAATCAATATCAAACACTAAACTTTTATTAGAAATTTATAGCGCTTAATTCGAATGAATTAAACGTCATAAATTACAAGCAAAAACATTTTTCTTACCTAAACTATAACCAATACTTGTATCTATTCTTATGTAATCTTGAAGTCTCTGTACCTCTTGTGCTGTTGAAAATTGTTCATTATTTGCAGTCACTCTTGATATAAGACAATATAATATACTTAAAATTATTAGCTTCATTTTATTCGTATACACCAGTTGATAAACTTTGTTACAAATAATTTTACAAGCTAATTTTATGAGCAAATTATATACATAGACAATGAACAGAGTGATAAGAAATTTTTAAAAAAACCTTGATAGTAGATATATTTTAATTAATTCATGTTAATATCTAAATTGTTAGTCAATTGTTAAATAAAATACAGTATTCATGCATATCAAATTCAGAACTCATGAATAAAAATAGACAATATTTATTTTGATAAATCTACTATTTCTTGAAGAAGAATTACATAAATTAATTGATAGGCACTTCGCACTACTCGCTAAATAAAAAAAACACTAATAGGTTAGTACATTTAATATTTTGTCCAAATCATTAGGTCTAACGCGTGAATATATTTTTTTTACAGTATTATATAATTTTATTTTACTTATCGATAGTTAATGTAGTAGTTTCTAAAAATAGACTTAAATTTATTTTTAGTTAAATATTCAAGAAAATCTTTTTTTTGCCACCTAATATTTACCCCCCTACAAAACCACCCACCAACCCGCATTGGACCAGCGTGGTGAGATACGGTCCAAAACCGTGATGGATAGGGGTGTATTAGGGGAGGCCTATGTCCAGCAGTGGACTATTACAGGCTGATGAGATGAGATGAGATATGAATATACGTATGTAAGCTAATAAATAAATTATGACTATACTTATAAAATGTAAACCTCTTTATATTATTATATATATCCATAATTATACATACATATTTGCGCAATACAAACGGGTAAGATCGTGCCCTCTGTTCGAAACTGTACTGCGATTTCTGACTCCGTCTTTTAAATCTCTAATATCTTTCAAAGTATTCCAAAAATTCATTACCTTATTGCAATCCTAAATAAAAAGGTATGTGGTAAGTATATTGAATGTTACCCTTAAAACATAGATATATGCTCTCTCGGACTTTATTGTGGACCAATTCAAGAAGTACAATTATGTAGAGCATAATTTAGGTCCGTCTTAAAGCTCAACCAGCGTTTGCAATTTAATCGCACACTATGACGTCATATTTTTTTAATTTCTCAATTATACACGGTGATAATATAGTACAACCCTGAAAGTAACATATTCTAATAAATAGTCAGTAGTGCTACACACCACCACAAACAATGGCCCCGGCCTGAACCCCGCTGGACAGCTGGCAGCGGGTCAGTGTTCGATAAAGATAGCAAAGTGTCGCATGCGCAGCCCACTATTATTTAAAAGACATTGTTAACAAAGTTTGAACGCGTTACTAACACACACAATAAAAACATTACCAATAATCTTCCTTGATAGTTTAAAACGCAATATGTGTAAGTGCGGTTGTTTGTGCATTAGGGATAAAGGTGGACATTTTAAACTATGAATAATGTAAACAGAGAAAAGAAATCGGTAAGCAAAAGTAATTAGTTTAAAACATATTCTATTTTAACATGCAGAATTCGTAATTAATGGAAAATACTTACTTTTTCTTAAATGTATTAGAATAAATCGATGTTTTTAGTCAATTAATCATCTTGAAAGTCCACAGCCTGTTAATAGTGTGACAGAAAATATAATCACAACTTATTCCTTGAACATGGTTTGGTGATAGTAATAATTATATGAATCGAACAGATTGCTATATGCGTCGCATATAATCATAACACATATACGGTGCCTGCCAAGCGCGAAGGAAGACCATATTTTCGCTGAAACAGCTGTGCAAGAAATAACATTTGGAAACGCTTATCATTTTTCCAGTTTACAATATATATTTTATAAAATTTTTCGTATACCCTATTTCGAAATTAAACTCTTGTTGACATGCATAAGCATCGTGCCAAACGAAAAAGCACGTTGTGTTAAACTACTAATCCCAAAATTATTTTAAAAAATATGAGACCATATGACAGCTACCACCTTCCATTTTAAATAAGAAAGATCTAATTTATTGAAAAAACTTTTGATATTTATTGAAGTTATACTTCTTTAGAAGCGTTATGAAAAAATGATGAAAGTAAATTTTAAGATGCGCGCGCACCTGTGACACAAAATTAACAGTTTATAATGAAAACGGTGAAATGGACCTTATTACAAGTGATAAGGTTGATTTTTGTGTCGTGATAATGGAGTTGTCGTTTTTATTTGCGATAGTTGTTGCATAATGTGTCTATGAGTTAGGATTAAGTTCTGTTTTGGTATATATATAAATATATTATTATTAATAATATATTTTTATATTATTTAAATTTTTATTAAATATATATATTAAATATATTATTATATAAATATATTAATTTTTGTAATGATGTTTATTCAACTTGATATAATGGTAATATTTTTATTCATTTAATATATCAACATTGTGATTTATCTATGTAATACGTTTTAGATAAGCCCATCTAGTCAGCACATAATCAAAGCTTCTGATTTATAGTACCGCTGTACAAGTAGCCAACATCTCTTAGGAATTCTACATTTGTAAGCAACAGATGGCGCTGAACTACCAGTTATATGATATATCAAAGTAGTCTTTGAATCCATAAATTTTAATCGAATTGTTTATGATTAGTTCTTGTAAATCTATCATCTTTTATTATCTTAATTATTTTTGATTGATATTACTTACTATTTGTGAATATTAGTGAAAAATTGTGCTTATATACTTTTTCAAGTGCTCCAATATAATTGAGGTTAACTATCCGTATGTATTATTTATTGATATAAATTAAAATACTTTTATTTAATATAATTAACACTAAATATTATTTAATGATGCCAAAGAAGTATAACTTCTCACGCGCGTACATAAGTACACGCACCCATTTTTATATACTGTAAATCGAAACATAAATCTATATAAATTGATATATGTTAATTTTAATATATTGCAAAAGGATTTATAATGTACTTGCTTAGCCAAATACTTACAAGCTTCTTAAGTGACACGATTTATGCAAAACATATTTTATATATATGTTAATTGCTTTTCGTAGATAGACAATTTCTGTTTAAAAATGAAGAATCTAGAAGCAGAGCAACGAATCAATATTTTTTAAAGGAATAATAAAATCAGAACACATATTTTTATATTTTTAATTCGCTTATGCATGCAACATAGCCCAATACCTCCCATAAACCTAAAAGATAATAGTTAACTGATAAATGCAAGCTATAGAACACTCATTAAAATATTAATTTAGTATGATATCAAATAATCCGATGGTTTATTAGAGATCTCTTTAGCTGGTATGTTAGTTATCTCCTTGAACATTTCTTTGAAAATTATGCAATGTAGCGCCTCCTCAGGACTTGCGCTTGTTCGATTGTTAAATGGAATATTTCTGTGTGATAAAAGTAATGTGTTAGAAAAGATATAGACATAACGTATAATTCGATACATGTATAGTATAATATAACACAGTATATCGAAACAAATAAAAAAAATACTTGCGATTTGTCGGTAAGTTTATAGTGAAAAACACACTGATAGAAACAACAAATCAAAACTACAGGCTTATGTTACAGGACTCAAAAGTTAAAAGTTTAAGTTTAAGCCTTGCATCTAATACTTATGAAAAATTCTTACAATGTGTTTGATGCCTTTTGTAACGCAGTCCAATAAGGATTTTTGTTTGATACTACATGTTCTTGCCAGCATCTTCGACCCACTGTTTAACCTGTTTAAGTAATATTTATATTCGATGTTAAAGCATATTGCCACGGTATAGTTTCTTTTACGATGTTATAGCAGTAAGATTGTAAATATTCTTACCATTGTTTGTAAGTCACAAAGTTGATATTAACCGCTAGATATGCGTCGAAGTACAGGTTAACCTTCACTGGTATTGTACCAATAACCGGAAAGGCCTAAAAAAATTAAAAGATTCTGGAAAACAATTTTAATTACATTTAATTTATCAAGACATAACAATTATTATTTTATAATTATACTAGCGGACCCTGAAACTCGTTGCTGCGGCTAGGTTGCACGTATTTTACATTGTAATAAACAATATAAGACGGAAAGAGAATATCTGTCATGAGGACCACCAAATTTTATCAGATAAATGTCATTTGTAGAAAAACAGTCTACTCGATGATGCTTCCTTTATACCTGAATACAAAGAAAAATAGCAGTGGTATAAAAAATCGACTGAAGACGATTAACTAAAATGTTCCTTCAGTTGATTTTATGCAAAATTCTATACAAAAGAGTTCGTTTCAAATATTATTATTGTTTATTTAAGTCTTATTTTTCTATTAAAAATGTTATAATTTGAAAGGATATGGAGCACTACCACCATAAACACAATTTTAATGTTTTAGTTGCATGGTGATTAAAAAACAAAGAACAAAAGTTGATTACTTTGGTCGCAAGCGTAAGAACAACTACCGTATGAAATAATAAATAACGAATATACAGTACCTTCAATCGTATCCGCCGTTGAATATGTCATAAAAATATTTCCTTTATATAGGATACAACATCACTTTTATTAATTGTGCTCTGTAAAAATTTATTTCTAATTCAATTGTTATATTTCATGTAGTTGGCGCATGCTAGGTTTTTATTCATTACTTTTTTTTATTTGATGGCCTGGTATAAAATAACGGCGTTATGAAATTGCATTTTTGTTTTTAACAATAGATAAAAATTATCATAAAATTAACTGACCAAAATGAATAAATTTTTAGCAATTACTTTTTACTGTCCCAATTCTCCTAGTATCAACGAAAAGTTTATACTATTAAAACGCACCATCTATTGACAAATACAACGCAATCCATCGGCAACTGTCACAATCGTTTGGTAGCTAACATTTTGCATCAAGTAATAATAAAAAATAAATTGTTATAAAACATTATTGCGATTATAAAATAAGATGTAATCTATACTATCTTTTAAGTTGGATTAAACTATGCCATGCCCATGGTGGGCAGTTTAATCTTTATATAACTATATTTCAAAATTGGTTAAATGTTTTAGGAGTTCGTCGCGGACAAACATCGTGACACGAGATTTATATATATTACGATAAAACTGAGTAACAGTCTTAGCGGCAGGTATTCAAAAACTTGTATTTTTTAAGACTAATAAGATGTCAGAATGATTCAAAGCCCTTATACATTTGTAATGTAATCTTAAGTGTATTTATTATAACTCTGTGCATTATAGTATACCATCTGAATCTAAACAAAACATGTTTTGATCCTATATCTTAACAACTCAAAGCGGTCTGATCTCGTTTCCGTAGTAAACGTCTGTTAGCAGGCGATAAGTAAATAATATAAAGAGTCGTTTTCGGGCCATAAGAGTTTGTCGTAACACTTTGTTTATATAAATATCAGATTTTGTTTGGCTTTGAAGCTTTTACTGCTTCTACAATCTAAAAAATTCTAAAAACGTAAAAGAAGGAACTCGTTGGTTCGAATCCTGTGAGGACTCGACAGCTTTTTACTGTTATGTTAAGTAAAACGATCCCAGCGTCCGATGGTGACGATAGTAAAAAAGTAGGTTCTGCGCTTGGTCTTTAGTTGTATATATTATGAGAGTGAAGCTAGAGGTGATTTACACGATTTTAACGTGTGTCAAGTTATACAAAATGTTTCCTTAAGCTTTTGCAGCTATAATACAAGATGGTTAGTAAGCTATTACGCACCAATTATATTAGTTTGCAGCTTAGAAATAAATAATCTTACGTCAGCTCCAACAAAGTTAATCACTGTGGTGGCAGCTGTGTCCGGACACTTTTTGGCTAGTCTGCTCTGCGATGCTCGGTAATTGATGTAGCTCTCGTAGAAACAGTCGCACTGTTTGGAAATAATTGAAATTATAAGTTTAACATGTGCCTTGATTTGCTATATGTACATTGATTTATTCCATATTTAATTTTTGTGTGTGTGTGTGTGTGTGATAAGATTTCAGTGTCGATAATTACCGGTCCATTCGCTATAGAAGATCCATTTTACGATTTAGAACTGGCACCACTTGTTCCATTGCATTCCACTCTAAAATCTGAAATTAATGTAATTTTCATTATATATCTTTTCTCTCTACATTATTTACATAAGATAAATAAATAATGTGAATACATACAAATAAGCATATGGACATTTTTTTTAAAGTAAAAATGTAACCCGTTAGGAGTTGATAGTGAGTTATGAATGACATTAAAGAACAAGTTTTGAAATATTATGTTTTTTTTAACTAATTGAAAAGTTAATGAACCAATCTTTTCGGCAATAATGTTGTCACGAAATAAAGCGTAGTAACTAATAATTAAAGTATTAAAAATTTGTGAACCAATAACAGCAATACGACGAAATTCTCGACAGTAAAAAAGAATTACAAAGTAGGAACTGTTCAGTAAGCAGTCATTGTCAATAACCAGGGCATCGTCTAATCAAATGAGTGAATCAATTGTTTTTGTGATAATATGATAACGAGAATGGTACTATTGCATACTCTTACACATACTGGAAGCACATTTAGTGACCGCGTGGCGATTTTGTGAGAGGGTGGGCGACTCATTTAATATGCAAATGTTTTATTTTTAATTTGTATTTTTTATCACATATTAGAAACAGTAACGCTTATATATACGTCCAACAAACTTAGGTGGGGCCTTCTAGAAAAGCAATGACAATGTCCTTCCGGCTACGTTAGCACTTCATTCATAGCACTAGTGAGATAGCAAATTAAGAGAAGCGTTATAGTATAGTATTTAAAGATTTCCCTTTGATCCGCTATAGAACCAAAGCCAGTCAAATATCCGATGAAAATATCAAAAATTCATGCATGGAATGTAAAAGTCGGTCCACCCACCAACCCGCATTGGACCAGCGTGGTGAGATACTGTCCTATAACCCCCTAACGGATAGGGGTGGATTAGGGGAGGTCCATGTCCAGCAGTGAACTATCACAGGCTGTTGATGATAATAATTATGATATAACATTATATTATTAAAAGCCAATCAGTACTGTTTATGGCATTTCACCTACTTATTCAGTTTTTCAGCCATGATGACGATATCTTCCGCAAATCGTAGATGTGAGATGTACTCGCCGTTCACATTTATCCCGTGTCCTTCCCAGTTGAGCGTCCTGAACATGTCCTCCAGTGCGGCGGGAAACAACTTCGGAGACATGACGTCTCCTTGTCTCACACCGAGGTGCAGGGGGATAGGCTCAGTCCGCCCACTTTGGACTACGACAGACATAGTGCATACGACAGCATTTCGATATATCGCCAATTAATTTGGCACCGCTGTAAGGACTCGAGGAAAGTCCAGGTCTCGATAGAGTCAAAAGCCTTCTCATAGTTCACAAATTCCATGCACAGGGGCTGGTTATACTCATGTGTCTGCCTCACTGTGCGGATGTGGTTTATGGTGCTGTAACCCCTCCGAAGCCCAGCCTGTTCTCGAGGCTGCGCTACGTCGAATTTTCGTGCAAGACGATTTGAGAAGACCCTCAAAAACAACTTACAGACATGACTCAGTAGCGATATTGGCCGATAGTTCTTCAAAAGGGTTTTATCACCTTTTTTTAAGAACAAAACGACCAAACCCCTTTGCCATGCCTCAGGAGTTCTCCCGGAGAGAAGGGCAGAGTTAAATAGACGACGGAGTCTCTTCAGCACCGGTTTACCGGCGGCCTTCAGAAGCTCCGTCGTGACTCTTGGGGCTTTTCAATTTTCAAGTTGCTCAAGAGGCCCCTCGATTTCGTCTAGGCCGCTTTCTGGAAGATCCTCCGACACATGGCGGGTAAGAGTGGCTCGAGAATCCTTCTCATCCGGCTCTGGGTATTCCGACTGCGACGCATATAACTGGCTGTAAAAGCTTTCACCCTCCGAGAGAACATCTGGTCTCGAAGCGACGACTTATCCGTTCTCTTTGGTTAACTTCGTTAGATGGCTTCTTCCAAGCTGTTGTACGAAGACTTTGGACCCCCGGTTTTGCTCAATAGCTCTCTGTACTGAGAGCGTATTGGGGGGACGGAGGTTGCGCCTTACCAGCTTGGAGATGATAAGAACCCGCTATTCTAACGAAGTGACGGTTGGATCATTTTGTCGCTTTTCCATGAGATCCAGTGTTTCTCCCGAAAGTTTAGACTTTTTGCCCGTACGTCGCAGTTTTGCACCCTCCTCCCGAAGAGTTTTTGCCACTCGATCGAGTTCCTCGTCAACGTCCACGTCGATTGTATTTTCCAAGGCAGCAAATTGATTTTCTAGATTGATCTGAAATATGCCAGGATCAATGATAGACTGGAGCAGATTAGGCCGGAGAGTAGACTTCATCGATCGGGACCATTCAAGCTTCAAATCTATATTCAGGGTGCCTCTAGAAGTCGGTGATCACTTCCGGTCCTAAACCTTGTGATCACTGAGACATCCCTAAAAATGCGCTTTTTGTCCGATATTATGTAGTCTCATTCTTGGTCATAGTATCGGGGCTCTGCCACATCCATTTCCTTTGGGGCTGTTTCTTAAATAACGAGTTCATTAAGAACAGCCCCTCTCGAGGAAATTGACGAGCATTTGATTCCTAAGATTTCTGCTCCCGTAGCCATATGATCCCAGCATCGATTCGCTGCATGCCTGTACTCCTACTTTGGCGTGGAATCCCCCATGACAACGTTGAAGTGAGCCTTGATGGTGTTATGTAAGGCTCTTGAGATGTCTTCGTACATATCTTCGACTTCCTCATCCGGGTATGTCGACGTTGGTGCGTACACTTGGATAACTTTTAGGCTGTATCTATTGATCAGCTTTATCACAAGGTACGCAACCCTCGCCGATACACTGGGTACTTCAATCACATTGTCAATGAGGGATTTATTGACAATGAACCCGACTCCGCCCTATGATGGATTTTCACCTTGTCTGAAGTACAGAAGATGACCCGATTCTAGGGTTAGAGTATCCTCGCCCTCTCTACGGACTTCACTCAATCCTAAAACTTGCCATCTTATGCACTTCAGCTCCTCTTCCAGTTAGGAGTGGAAATGGAATGAGAATGAGAATCTAGCCGTAGCGTGCGTCCGTTGTACGTTGCGATGGTCAGATGATTCTGGTGGCCTATGTACTCCCGGAAATTCTTAGCACCCCCGGCCTGCCGTTACCGTGGCCACCGCCTTGGCCAGGAATAGCAAAGCTACCGGGAACTGTGGGCCGGGGCGTTTTTTGTCTCACCATTAGGGGGTCTTGGATCGTATCCCACCACGCTGATCCAATGTGGGTTGGTGGGTGGTTCGCCAGAGCCTCGTCCGTTGTTTGGCTGGGTGCACCACGTGCAGGTGTGTTGGCTTGGATTTCGAAGATGTAGTAAGGATCCCCTTACACCCTTGGTTATTATAGTTTTCACATATTTTTCATTTCGACTGGATAATTTTAACATATTCGTAAACTGAAAACTTCAGTCTTGAATTTAAAGCTAACCCCGACCAGAACCTCACTGCTGGATTTAAAAGAAAATTATTAAAAGATACAAATTAGTATTACAATTACGTCTGTTCTAGAGAGCTCTCATAAGGTTATTAAGTTTTCGGAAGACTTCTCTTAACTTAATTTCAATGATATAAGCGCATCATTTATAGGCTGTTATAAAGTCCTTTTCCACTCGAATATTAGTATTATGTCATAAAATTTTTAAGTAAATAGAAACGGTATAAGTTAAGGTAGCCTAGTTAGGAGAACTTGGGCAGATCACCCAATTTTTTGAATAGTAAGATATTGCATGCGTCGGTTGAGCATGTAAAATGTCGGTTCACCCACCAATCCGCATTGGATCAGCGTGGTGGGATACGGTCCCAATCCTAAAAACCTCCTGATGGAGACTAACGTAGGCTGATAATGAGAACTCAGTTGCTTTAACACTGCTGCTATGCAGCAAATAGACGCTTATATAATTTGTTATAATTGAGACATTTGGATTATATGTTTACTTAAGTTGTAAGGAACGGTCAAGGAAATTAGCTTCGAAATCAACTTCACCGTTATCAAAGGACGATAGAGTATAGAAACTCATACATCAGTAGTTGAATTTAGCATATCTCTTTGGGATTTTGGGTTAGATGGTACGTTTCGTTTATTCCGGAAGCTTTGTCCGCTATTAATCCAAAAGACAGTAGTATTTCATACCACTGATTTAGTTTAGTGATATCTTTCGTAAAAGTACTTCTCTAGTTGACTCCGTCAAACAAATAAGCAATGCCGAAAACAAAATAATTTTATTGAAATATTCTTTATCAAAATGAAAGTAAGTTACCACATTTATTGTGTCTGCTTTAAAGTTATCTAAATTTATTTTAAATACAAATTACAATAAAAATTAATTGTGCTAGTATGTAAGTTGAATCATTTATCTTAAATGTAAAAAACTATTTAGACAATAACGAACTAGTCATAAATATTAATAACTCGTAAAGATAAAAATGTTTTATAAGTATAAAGATCATCGAGACATAATAATTTGAAAATGTTTTAATTTAATCCAGACAGTGAAAGAATTAGATGTAAAAAGAAAAAAATCCCCAAGGAGGCGTTTAATAAATGCCGGTACAGATTTGAATATAAAAACATGAATATGAAACATCGTTATTATAATACATATCTTAGATTTCCCTTGTGACTAGCCCTGTATATGATTTTTTTCGTATTTTTACTTTTAACATCTTTTATGATTATTTTTTGAACATCTTTTACGATTATTTTTTCTCTCTTGTAGATAAAATAATTAACACTGCTTCTTTATAGGCTTACCAATACTTTGAACGCGGTAAAACCAGAAACAGGTTAGAAACTAAACAATGAATTCACGAACGCTATATTTCCTACAATTAAATTCGGGCATCGGAATTCCTGATACAAGAAAAAACCATAACTCTTTGTATAAACTACTGGCATCGTTTCGTCGATATAATTTATTAAACCATATTAAGATTCGGATTACTTACCTAAAAGAAAACTATTATATTCTACCGTCTCCTAAACGACGTATAAGACAGATTGCTTTAAAACCTTTGATGTAATCTAACATGTCATGAGAATTATTACTGCTGTGGAGTTTTTTATTTTGCATCTCTCAACCCATTTTTCAAGTCATCGGGTGATTAGTTTCTCATCCCACACATTATAAGCTTTCATCGAGCGAATTTGAGGGTCTGACGTCTATAACAACAGCCATAGATTGTCGTAACAACTAGGACTCCCGATATCGATTCTAGGTATCTACGGGTGTTCTCGCCTAGAGAAAGATTCAGAACTTGTTCATAAAAAAATATGATCCATATTACAGTAATTAAAAAAAATAAGAACACATTGTATATTTATATTTATTTCCAAGTATTATGGTAAATGTCATTCTTTTACAGTAAATACAATTGAATATGAATGAAAAGACGCCCACTTACATAAAACATGCATGATAATATTAAAAAATTCTGATGGAGATGTATTTCTGTTATATTTTAAATTTATACTTATTTGGCTCAGAGAAATATTCACCTCGATCCTAACCGTACCTCTCCAAAATTAGTACATTATTGAATAATCAGAAGGATCGTCAGACACTTTTTCCGCTGGTATGTTCCCAATATTTCTAAAGATTTCTTCAAAAATTGTTATGCCTTTCATGTACGTTTTGATATTTATTCGCTCATTAACTGCGTACACAAGATCTTCAGTATTTGGCATAGGAGAAACACCAAATGCCGAATAGCCCGCTTGTACAATATATGTGGCTTCTCTTAGACCAGGGCTTGTTTCATTTTTGAATGGTATATTTCTGTGATTAAAAAAAATAATTTCAGTATTAGACTTGCGACATAGTTGGTCGGAAATTGATACACTATGAAAATCAATTTGATTATTCCAATGAAATCATTCTTCATAATATTATGATCATCATTTTAATTATTTCTTTTGTTTCCGCGAATACTATGCGTTATTAAATAAAATGACTGTACGGATTTTATCACGTAGGACACTTTACACCGGCCGTGGTTAGGGGGTAGACGTAAAGTCATTATATTTAAAAATCATTAGTTTGTATTAAAAAAAGGTTTCTTTTTACACGAATTCAAACTCAGTTAATATAACGTTTATCCATAATTAAGAGCAGGCAATTTTACCATTCTTACATAATATCTTTCCCTCTACACAGACATATATACATAAACGCTTAAAAGTAGGATCAAAATATCAAGAAATTGATTAAAAAATTTATAATTACAATTTCTTCGATGCATTCTGTAATGCCACCCAGTATGGATTACTTTTTCCTATTTTAGATTGCCTACAGGATTGTTGAAGGATAATTGTTTCAAATTTAACATTTTCTCCGCATTGATTGGCCCATTGCTTTACCTGTGCACAACACAAAGCACGTAAAAATTATTTTAAATACAGGCTAAAAATTGTCATTTTCAAATAAACAAATGTATAGGTAAATCAAATATATAAGATTTTAACTACAATTCTGAAAATTACTAGTTATAAAAATGTTTAAGTGTTATTAATGATATACCCACCATTGTTTGAAAATCGCAAAAGTTTACATTTACCGCCAGGTATGCGTCAAAGTAAAGACATATCTTCGTTGGTACTGCCCCTATAACTTGATTTTCCTAAAAAAGTTGAAAACAGAAATAGGTTCACTAGAATGATAGTAGTAATATTACAAATTCTTTATTAGTAGAAGTAAAACATGAGACATATTTTTGGTTTCTATTTAATAATAAGATAAAGATTAGTCGCTAAATTAATCAATATATAATTTTGTGTGACTTTCTGTCTAGACGAATAACTTAATAATATATAATAAAAAAAAAAGAAGAAATTCAATCATGTCAATAAAAATAACAGAAGCGCATGTCAATAAATGTCAATTTGTCTTACTTCGACTCCAATAAAGTTAAGGACTGTAACGTCGGCAATGTCTGAACACTTTTGGTACAGCCTGTACTGCGACGCTCTGTATCTTATAAACTTCGCGTAGAAACACTCGCACTAAAATGGATTAGGTGATAAGTGAATAAGATATAATTTAAAAAGTCTTCTAAATAAGGAAAAATAATAATATACCGGTCCACTCGCGAGTGTAGGCAAATCAAAAAACCGCGAGCTGCTCCCACTTGTGCCCGTAAATTCTACTAAAATCTATAAACAATTTGTTAATGATCTAGGTATAGTCAATTGTAATTGTAAACAAATACGTTATTGCCACGAGTGCTTTTAATAACAGCTTGTTACAGAAATTGCATGCTTAGAACTACCTCAACCTTGATAAACTCAACAAATATGAGAACTGCCCAATTTCCAGAAAAGAAAAATGTAAAATTACTTCGGGTATTACTCATAGTTTTATTACAACCAGCTTGTGTCATAGTTAGTGACCTGGTGTTGCCTGAGGTGCAGTTGATTCACCATGAAAACAATTGTGTGTGAAATAGTGTTATTTACAAGAAAAGTAAGTCTATGATTTATCAGGCATCTTATTTATAGAAATAAATTTGGTAGGGATAAGATGTTGGAATTCTCCGCAATATTATTATTTATTAGGTCGAGGACAAGACTAGCAACGTTAGCTTGATAGTACTAAATATGCTTGTAACGAATGCAACAACGCTCTGCTCTGACTCTTTGATGTTACTCAATTACTCTGTTTCTACATAATACAGTAATATTTTAAGTAAGTTTCAAATTAGCTCAAAATGAACTGCAAGAGTGTTTTTTTAGTCAGCCTTTTAAGTAAGCCAAGCCATTAGTTAGTCTACTTTTAGATTTCCAAAGCCAGTTACTTTCATAAAAATTGTTATTGTAGCTGTAGTATTATATGTTTATAAACAAGGATTCATAAATATGGAGGTATTTTATCCTTTTACATACACCAACGTGTCTTTCTATGTACAATAACAATTACGGAGAAGGTTCCGTACTAGAAGAACAGCTTAATATCTTCAAAGTCTTGGCTTTGTACATATTTTGAGAAGCCATTCCTAGACCCGGTTTTATCTACAAATAAATACATATTTTTATATTGCACTGTTTTTTGTTTAAATAGATTCAGTTGTAAATGCATTCTTTGTTCTTCATTATAATTAAAATGTGCGTAATGGAATATATTTTTGTATATCATTATTTACGATTGCTGCATGCGTGTCGTAATGTAACTTTTAATTATACCTCAAAATACTTTCATCCAAGACCGAATCTAATAAGCTAATGAATAATAAAATAATAAGGTTCTTTTACTCTAATTAACAAATTAACAATTGAGTTCACTGATCTAGAATCAAAATAATGCTTTATAAGTTATCAATAGAAAACCTTATAAATAATTTTATACATACCAGGTGTTAGTACCATGTAAAAGTCTCTGGTAAGGTTTTTGTTGATTTCCAATCGACTTACTGCTTCATAATGCTGTAACGATACTGACTTATAACCTTGAGTTCCACGCCCGTACATGTCTCCATCTTCATCAATATTCGCCGAAAATGGAGGATAGGTCCATCCATCCTGTCACAATAGACAACAAGTAAACATCAAAAAATATTTTTAGCCTCATTTGCATAATAGCAAAGTTAAATTTATATCATATTATATTCGATTTCTTTCGTTTCTCTGAAATAAATAAAAAGTCCCTTCATAAACTTCTTACTTTCTTCCTTTTTTTCCTACAAAATTTCCGTTTACACCTGCGATGCACTCCTCGATGTCATTAACTTTTATCACCCGAACCATCTTTCCAAATTAGAAGTCTTAGTAAAAAAGAGTTTGTTGTTGTTACTTTGATAGGGCCACTAGAGTGTTGAACTTCGAAGGTGCTCAACGTTTAAAATCATCTAACCTTGGTGCATTGGTGGCATTCCAGTTTTTATGAGCAATTCTATGCATTGAATTAAATTCTATTGACACGAATGATTTTTCTATTATTGTAGAAGATGTGGAAGTTTTATAAGACAAACTTTTAGCTTTTATAAAATGACAAAGGTCTTGCGTTCGTGGGCCCAGGTACATTTGACAGATTTTTTTTTCAAAATATTTAACAGTTATAATTTTTAATATTGCGTCTGCGTTAATGCCCAACGGTCACCGTACTCATGTGTCCGTATTTATATAAGTGGGATTTAATTGTTGAAATAAATTTAATATAATTTGTAACCGTTTCATTAATGGGTCATTAAGATGACCTATTTGAGTATTTCAAAGTTAACTAAACCTCTTAATCTTAGTCTTTTATAAAATGTCGCTTAGTATTTAGAATTCCTCTTATTTATGTTTAATCATCATCTTTTACTATAAGAGTTAAGATTAAATTTAATAAAAAATGTCAAAATGATAACATTAATGAATGGTACAGAGTATATAGTGAAAAAAGATTTTCCTTCTTAATTTTCCGGATAAAATTATTTATCGTGCTTTCTCGAATAGCTTCAGTATCTATACATCAATAAAATTTAATATTGATTGATATGATAAAAAATTTGCAAAATGGTAAACGGTTACTCACCTCCACATTAGCCGGGACTACGTCCATATTCGTTTTTAGAACTATACTACTTAACGAGGAATTCTTCCCTTGCCATTTTAACACAACAACTGGGTAGTTTTTAACGTATTCATAGACTGAAAACTTTGCCCGTGCACTTAAAGCTAATTTCGACCAGAACCTTACTGCTGGATCTAAAAACAACCAGTTTCTTGGCATTAGTAAAATAATATGACCTTAATGAAATTTTTTACCATGTCTCACCTAAATTTCTGCCAATAGTTGTGTTTATTTGAATATACTCTTGAAGTCTTCGTACTTCTTGCGATTTAGGCAATTGTTCATTGGACGCGGTTACAGTCGTTAAGATAAGGCATATTAAACGCGTTGATGTTAAAAAATACATAATTTAAATTAAATATAAGTGACCTTGATATTTTGTAAATTGTGTATTCAATACATATATTTTTTATTTACTTTACTATTAGCTGGTAATATATAACCTAACTAAATTTGAACAACGCTACTTTCTTGTTATATATGCAGTTTATTTTATCTATCAAAATTAACAGGAACATAAGTAATAGATATTTTGTTAATCATTTAAACAAGAAATTGTATTTAAATAATTGGTTCTTAAATACAAAAGTTTCTATTAAAATTCTGAACACTGATAATGACTTGAGTTATCACTGTTCGGTATTTCGTATATGAACATTTGTGAGGCAAAATATACGTATGAAAGAATTTTTAAGTTCTTGAATAAATTTACTTTAGATACGGACTGTCGCAGAACTATTATTCTCACTTTACAAATTGGTAAACGATCTAGGATTTGGAAGCCTATAATGTAAAAATTATAGACAAATACAATGCGGTGTGTATAGTGATTGACTTCCTCAGAAAGTAAGGTTTGATTTTTTTTGCTCTTAAAAGTCCATCTCTTTAAGATGTTTCAGAGACAGAGTACCTTTTTGTGGTTATTACAATAGAAATACTAACAGCCAATGCTGTGGATTCGATTTGTTTAACTGGGAAACATTTTGTCATATTCAATGTTTATGTAAGACGTAAATATATACGAAGTGAGTTCAAAAAGCTCGGGGAATGTATAGATTGTTGGGGATTGACATCCTCGTCGTAGTCCTTGGTTAGTTAAGTGACGAAGAAACATGGCAAATTATTGAACTAAATACGCGTGGATTACAAATAAGTCAGCGAGTACAAAGTGAACACCTGCATTTATTAAGTTCCAAGGAAGGAAAATCCGGTCAGACTATTTTTCAAGAGCTATTAGCAGTTTACGTAGACTCTGCTCTTGGTTTACAAGGTAATAGGCGTGAACTCTTCATACAAGCAAGAGAGTCTATAGGGCAAATAGAGGGCAACACACCGAAAAAGTTAATAGTGTAGTTTGTTGTCCGAGTTTTGCTTTTTCATGGCACCCTCTTAATTTTAAACTAAGCCTTGCCATTTTGTTATCGCTTATATATTGCTATTGTAAAATAAACTTAAAATATGCGACAGAAAGTAGAATTCATTACTTAAAACTTTAATTTCAAATTACAAAAAAAAACAAACTATAGTCATTTAACTGAAACACTTTAAAAACTGGTATAGATAATGGGCAGTTCTTAATCAGTATATTTAAATTAATTTAATTTTGCTATCTGAATTTGTAGAATTGTTAAACAAAACTAAATTTTAATGCTTATCAAAAGGTATCCTTGAATATAAATGGATTACATTAATTTTAACAACCTAAGAGTTTAGTAACAGGTATCTCATACATACATACTACATAGCTATAGTCAACCTTTTTCTTATAAGGGCCAAAAACGCATTTTAGTCATGGGTTGTCGAGGGCCACAAGTCAATAAATGGTAATTTAAAATACTACTAAAAGGATGATGCTGGAATCCAATTCCATGCTCTTACTGGGGTTAGAATTATATATCATCGCGCATTACAAATTTAAGAAATGTCTCAAGTATATGAATATGATAGTAATTTTGTAACTTTTGACCAGTATAGCCGTTGACTATATATACTCTTCATAAAAGGGAGATAAATCATTGCGAAATGCTCGTTCTGTATTAACTATTAGGTGATTTGAAAATAAAAAATGTTTTTGTTTTTCCAAAATTATCCTTTAAAATTAAGACAAACAACAATCACTTATAATATTCAAAACGGCAACAATTTAGTACTCTCAATGATTTTGTCCATTTCCTCAAACTCGGCAATTTTCAATAACTGATTAATAGCTTAATAAAATAGTTATGTTTTTGCTGCACGTTGCACTCGCATGTGCGATGAGCATCATAAAATATTACATTAACAGAATCTAAAGCCCATAATATATATAAACCCATATCTTATTTTGTTTAATCCTTTGAACACTGATTTATAAAAGTTTAAGACGGAGCGTCAAAAGCGAAGCAACTAGGTATGATGCATAAAAAAATACGACCGACTTTAAACACTATATAACCATTTTGCGCAATATAATGCGGCGACAACGTGCCCTCTCCAAAATTACACCGCCGTTTCCGTCGCATTTTAAATATTTTGAAGTATCGATTAAATCAAAATGTCATGTATGAAACGTTATATGCACATAAAATGAAGGACTTTTTTAAAGCTATTATTTTAATGTAAACTTACATTAAATGCGGCTTGAATATGCCCTTTTGGTAAATAAAATATTCATTTTTAACAATGTTTTACATTAAAATAGCTTTTGTGAGTTATTCTTAAGTCATATATGCACTCGCGGACTTTATTAAATACCATTAAAATAAGTAGAATTATGTAAAAGATACTTTCAATTTATTTATACTACCACTATTGTGTAAAAAAACATTCGCTTCGAATCGTGTATCTTCTTTTTTGGAGAATCTGTAATAAACAATCATACGTTCCTAATACTTACCAATTCTTCTGGGAAACTTAAAAAAAAAAAAATATATACGTGTTTTTTTTATTAAACAGATTTACATAAAATTAATCTTATATGAAATTATTCTGTAAAACTAAACAATTCACAATCTAAAGAAAATAAAATACGATTTTAATCTGATATATTTAGTACAGTTTCAAATAATTCGAGGGATCAGCTGCTATCTGTTTAGCTGGTATGTTAGACACCTCCTTGAAGATTTCTTCGAAAATCGTTATGCCTTTTACATACGTTCTGATATCTATGCGCTCATTAACTGCATCCACAAGGTCTTCGGTGTTCGGTAATGGAGATACGCCGAACACTGGATATCCCGCTGCGGAAATGACGGCGGCCTCTTGGGGACTTGCACTCGTCCGATTATTGAATGGAATATTTCTGGATAATAAATATTAATAAGTCAGCATTGGTAACAAGCACAAAATACCCAAAAGGTGCCAAACATACAAGTTAACAGGTTTGTTACTGAAGTATGAAGCGTTAAATTTTGAGCAACGCTTGATTTTTTCAAAACTGCAAATTACTTATCAATTAAGTCGTACATGTCTTTTGACGTGTACTTTGGATTAAATTTAGTTTTATTTATTGTTCGGGATTAATTTTAGGCAAATACAACTGTTATTATCAAAATTAAAAATAATACGGTAAGTGACAGAGCTGAAGTTTTAATCTTTCAACAAATTTAAATTGTGAGATATGTTGATCATAGATAATTAATACTAGGTTTTACGTTTATTTACTAATAACTTACTAATTATTCTTCGTGGTGATGGAAAACAAATCTAATTACTAGGGTCATGAAAATAAGTAATACAAACATAACCGTCAAATTTTCCCCTCACGTGCCTACATTTTGACCGCCTACTTTTTGTAAGACTGTATAAGATGTATATCTCGTTTCGTATTATTTCGTACACGCCTAACGCTTATATTAAATAATTCAGATTATATACTTTAAAGCTATATCCTAATGAAAAATACATAAAAAGGCTAGAAAAATATACGTTCTTGTGTTCTTACAAACTATCACATTTTTATTATACGTGTCCTCAAAATAAATTTAAATTCTTGACTAAAAACAATAGGCTTAAATTACGTTACTCTATAGTTAAGAGCTTATGACTAAAATTCAAAACCTAGCACCTTTACATACTCAAAATAAAATCTTACAAGGTTTTCGACGCTTTTTGCAATGCAGTCCAATAAGGATTTTTGTTTGATATTATATCTTGTCCACACCCTTCTTGAACTAGAAGAGATCTTAACTTAATGTTCTTGCCAGCATCTTTAACCCACTGTTTAACCTGTTTGAGTAAATATAAATACTTAAATTAAAGTTGAATGCATATTGCTCCAATATTTTTTTTGTTATAACATTAAGATCAGGCTGCAAGTAAACTTTTAAATAATCATGTAATGGATTGAAATAGATGAAAATGCAGTCGTATTTTATTGTAATAAATATTTTTCGTATTTTGCACATATTAATATTACAAGTTTAAATCTCCTTACCGTTGCTTGAAAGTCACAGAAATTGATGTTTAGCGCTAGATACGCATCAAAGTATAGGTAAACCTTAATTGGTATTGTTCCAATAACTGGAGTTGCCTGAAAGATTAAAATATGCTATATTCTTTGGAATAGTACAAAGTAAAATATTAATAATAACAGTGTTTTCTACGCAGAATAGCTGGCATCTGAAATCAAAAACTTAATTTTAAGGTTGTTACAACTTTTTATTGTTATTTCCTATTGGTAAGTGCAATGTGGGCTGATCAATTAGATCCCATTGACTGTCCCTTAAAAATATCTCTACGTCGGAGGTGCCCATAAAAAATTCTGTCCACCACAGATGTAATCAGCTCAGAGAATGTTAGTATTATTATTATACTTTATTATAGTCGCTACTCATCTATATGATTTTTGACTAAATACACTTTTTAACTGCTACCTTGATGTGACTGTTTTAACTATATTACGAAGTACAACAATACCCTCTTCACGTTGCTATCGTTAAAAATGTTAAAAACACTTTCTCAAATATTCAATATCGGTACAATAGTAGCGTCTGGGGTACAGTGGTAGTTGGAGCACGGTTCCTATTTCCGCAGCTAATCATCATCATCATCATCAGCCTGCGCTAGTCCACAGCTGGACATAGGCCTCCTAATGCAGCCACCGCTTCCTATCTTCGAGCTATTCTCATCCAGCCCACACGCCACTTTGCGAATGTCGTCCTCCATCTTGCCGCAGGGCGTCCTACACTACGTTTGCCGAGCCTCGGTCTCCACTCCAGAACTTTTCGACTCAGCGGTCGTAAGTTCTGCGCTATATGTCGGCCACTGCCCTTCAGCTTACTAATCCGGTGGGCTATGTCAGATTTTGGTTCTCTGACGGATCACGTCATTTCTGATGCGGTCCTTCAGAGATACTCCGAACATAGCCCTCTCCATAGCTCTGCTGAGCAGCTAATCAGTAGAGCCTAAAGACTAATTTCTTTGGGTTACAAGAATGCTGTAGTCAGCGTAATTACTGGGCGAACAAGGCGTAAAATTCAAAGTCTCAAAGTGGTCAGATTTGAACCATCTGAAGTTGTGTTTCTCAAGGATAGGTTTGTACAATCAGGTAAACATCTCGCTCGTCTCATCGCTTTAACTAATAAAGAACAAAAACGACTTATATACCAGCCCTTCGTGTGTCCTGATTGCACATAAGAAATAAATGTTCTTACATCAGCTCCAACAAAGTTAATCACTGTGGTGGCTGCTGTATCGGGACACTTTTTGGCTAGTCTGCTCTGCGACGCTCGGTAACTTATGAAGCTCTCGTAGAAACAGTCGCACTGATTTGGAAATAATTGAAAATTATAAGTTTAACAAGTGCCTGATTTGCTAAATACGCGTGTGAGTGGAAAGATTTCACAAAAACACTTACGGACCATTCGCTAAAGAAGATGAATCATACGGCTTAGAGTTGGCACCACTTGTTCCATTGCATTTCCATCTAAAGGCTAAAAAGATTATTGACGTCAAAATTTACATTATTTATCTTGTTTTATTGCATTATAACTATTTTATTTATTTGTACACAAAAACCTTCACAGAATTAAAGAACAAAAGGTAAACATGAAACATGTTGTAATTAATTCCCATTATTAGGTGATAAGTAGGTCTATTGTCACACTAAAGAAAACTATTTTTGAATTATGATCTTTTTACATTTATAAAAAAAAATCTATAAACAGTCTTACTCTATATATCTTACTTTAAACACAAAAATCCTTTTATAACTAGACTTGCAAATTATTCTAATGCATAGCCACTACCTTAGCCGTTTAACAATGTGTAACAACTTTAACTTATTCAGATAAAAATTAAATCAGAATGTTACTCAAGATGCACGAATTGTAACTAAACCTAAAGTCGTTCAACAAAGTTTTATAAAAATATTATAAAAAAAACTGACCTATATTAAAATTTGTCTGATTCTTAATTTAATATTAAATTTATTTATTATTATTCGCAATGCAAATTATAATTAATTCGTGAATGGTACAGCCGAGGCGACCAAAACAACGATTTTCATGTGACCCAAGACCAAATAAACCAAGTAAGTACTAATTTTTTTTGAAAAAGTACCTTGTTTGGTTATTGGTATTATAAGTACTGTATTGGGTGATTTTTGCTTAAAAAAGAAGCATGTAATAATAGAGAAGCGTGATTTAGGTAGTTCGATGATGATGATGATATTTCCGAAATTCATCACAATAGAAGATATAGATTAAAAAAGAGATATAGAACCTGATTGTAATTGGACTTAAAAAAAATTACCGAATAAAGCAGTTGGATAATAAATCGCAAAGTTAAACAGTAGAATCTTTAATCTTTTCAAAATAACCGAAAAGCTTCAGATATTACAAATAAGTAATAAATTGAGAAATTCAGCGAACTAGTCATTTAAAATTTTTATTTATTGAAACTTCTTGCACAAATACAGTTATGCAAAGGCGAGCTTAATGTCTTAGGCATTATCTCCCAGCTAACCTTAGAGTGGTAAAGAGATATTGAGGTTACATGTGCCTACATGTACAAAAAATCTATGATAATTCAAATAATACAATACATATACATATAGATACTTACACATACATATAAACATACATATACACATGCAAATATAGGTCCTATAATTAACAGAAAATTTAACTTAGCGAGTCTGACACTACTTCTGACAGATGTATGCGGGTCTTTCGTTCAAATTCAAAATAATTCTTAGCCATCCTGATTTCTGTGGGTAGCTCATTCCAAACAAGTATAGATTGGATGAAAAAAGATTTGGGAATAAAGTCGGCACGGGGAGTGGGACATTGAAAACGAATCGAATGCATTTATTTAGAAGCCGGTCAAGTCTATTGAGGTGATCTGCATTCAGGTCAAAGTAGCACTCGTCGCCATAGTCGATTAAGGGAAAATGAACGACTGTTTTGAGAGTTGGAGAAAAAAAAAAAATTTAAAGCGGCAAAGAGATTTTAACAGTATTGAGTCAATAAGCAAGCCTAGGTCTTTGACATGCATAGAAAATGGAATAGGTGAGTTGTTAAATATTACCGGTGGAACTTGGTGTAGGTCAATATTACGTCCCCCCGAACTGGGTCTCGCTTTGTCGTATGGGTGGGGTTCAGTACCTGCGGCCTGCTCAGCCACGGGGAAGCTAAGAGGAACCTGGCTGGCCTGTGGTGCAAGGCTGGCCGTGGAGGAGGCTGTTCCAAGCGGGCCAAGGCCGCTTTGGGAGCGCGGATTGCAGGAGGTAGGAGTGCCGCACTGCCTGTCCTTCGCAACCAAGGTGGAGTCGTGGGGGAAGAGGAGTGTCGGTATTCCGTAGGCTGCTCTCCCTATCCTCCATGACTCGGCGGGGCCGCACCGCTGATGCGGTGAATAGGGGCTGTGGGAGGACATTCGGCCAAAATGGAGCTAGTGGTGGAGCTTAATATCGGAGCCACCGCTGGGGGCTAGAAGTCTGGTCCCCGCGTCGGTTGTGAACTCCTGATTCCCATTGCTACTGAGAAACAGACTCCGGGGAGTCTGTTACCTAACTACAGGGGCCGAGACATAGGCGCGATTAGTTCCGAAGCACCAAATAATTTCTGGAAGTATGTCAATAGTTCCCGTGAAGTATACGCATTTCGTAGGTCGTCGGCGTAAAGATGGTAAGAACATCGAATATCTAGGATTATGAAGTTTATAAAAACAGAAACAAAATAGGAGAAAGAATACTGCCTTGAGGTACGCGCACGAAAGATCCAGCCAACTGGAACATTTTCTGCTATGAATAATTGACTGTTGGCGTCCTCGAAGATAGAAGTGAACCAACCAAGCGCTTCATCGGAAACCATTAAGTACGAGAGAATGTCAAGAAGGATATCGTGACTGACGGCATTAAACCCGTTGGAAAATCTTTGAATTGAAAAAGACTGTGACTTCTGGTATTTTCAATCCTGCTGGAATGTCGCCAGTCGCTTGAAAAGTGCGTAAGTAGTGCCATAACCAGGTCTAAATTCAGATTGAAGAGGATTTATTAAATTATAACTTAATAATAAATTAGAGAACTGATTTAGAACACAGGTTTCAGACACCTTTGATAAGAAGGGGGATATCGATATAGGTTTATAGTCGGCTGCAATAGCAGGGCACGAGCTTTTAGGAAGGGGGCGAATATAAGCTTTGCACCACAATCTGGGAAAGGACCCAGTAGCTAAAGAGCAGTTGATGACATTAGTAACTGCAGGAATTTCTATGTCATGTGTGAAAATACAACGAAGAAAGATGTATTCAAATTAATTTTGGCCTTACCACGTAGGTAAAAAATGGTATGTAAAAAACAATAAATAAAACTTCAATATTGAGAACATATAAAGTGCGTCGTTAGGTCCTAAGCTTTATTTTTCTACCAAATCTCTAAAAGTACAAAATTTGTTTTCAGTTCTTCTCGACAAGAAAGTAGGACATCAAAAATAATCTCTGCAAAAATCAATGTAGAAGCCGATGGCCTTACTTGAAATAAGCTATTGTAAATCGATTAATTATTATGATAACTGTATTAAGAACTATCTTCCGCTTACAAGAAGCAAACTTTTTAATGTTTGGTTCTTGTTCTAAGGGTTGTAACTTTTTTCATGTGATGCTGTTTTGATTTCTATTTTGTAGTTTTTTGCAAAAAAAAACGGGATATCTTATATACATAATTAAGAATGCGGTCTTACTTTATTAAACTAATTTTACGTACATGTTTTTGTGATTTGTCTATAATATATTATCTTCGGAAAAATTTAAGGTTATATCATTGTCCGAACTGCTATTATACATTACGTATATTACATTATGAAAAGTGAAAATTTAATCAAAATAAAACCTGATGAGTGAAAAAGATTTTCAATAAAATGTTTTTTACTTTTAAAACACACCAGAAATTACGATTTATTATTTTTTTTCTAATTTTATGTTACTTTGAATTTTCATATATTTTTTATTACCTTAAATATAGCCACTAAATAATACCTTAAATATACCACTTAAGCTTAGATTTTTTTTTTAAAAAGTACCTTGTTTGGTTATTGGTATTATAAGTAATAGTAGAGAAGCGTGATTTAGGTAGTTCCGATGATGGTGCTCATTTATGAAATTCATCACAATAGAAGATATCGATCAAAAAGAAATAAGACCTGATTGTAATTGGACTTAAAAAAATACCGAATAAAGCAGTTGGATAATAAATCGCAAAGTTAAGCAGTAGAATCTATAACCTTTTCAAAATAACCAAAGAACTTCAGATATTACAAATAAGTAATAAATTGAGAAATTCAGCGAACTAGTATTTATTTTTTTTATTTTGCACAAATACATTTATGCAAAGGCGAGCTTAATGCCTTAGGCATTATCTCCCAGCTAACCTTAGGGTGGTAAAGAGATATTGAGGTAACATGTGCCTACATGTAAAAAAAAATCTATGATAATTCAAATAATACAATACATATACATATAGATACATACACACACATATAAACAAACATATACACATACAAATGTAGCTCCTATAATTAACAGAAAATTTAACTTAGCGAGTCTGACACTACTTCTGACCCGCATACATCTGGTATGCGGGTCTTTCGTTTAAATTCAAAATAATTCTTAGCCATCCTGATCTCTATGGGTAGCTCATTCCAAACAAATGATGGGAATAAAGACGGCACGGGGAGTGGGACATTGAAAACGAATCGAATGCATTTATTTAGAAGCCGGTCAAGTCTATTGAGGTGATCTGCATTCAGGTCAAAGTAGCACACGTCGCCATAGTCGATTAAGGGGAAAATGAACGACTGTTTTGAGAGTTTGAAAGGAAAAAAAATTTAAAGCGGTAAAGAGAGAGATTTTAGCACATTGTTTTTAAATTGGTTTTGAAAAACATTTGTTAGTTGGTTACTACAGTATTGAGTCAATAAGCAAGCCTAGGTCTTTGTCATGCATAGAAAATGGAATAGGTGAGTTGTTGAATATTACCGGTGGAACTTGGTGTATGTCAATATTACGTAGTTTCGCTTCCTGCCGTAGTGCGCAGGATGCTAGAGAGCGAAAGGTCGTGGGGCGCCGTCCTTGCTTTTGCGAGGACGTGATGGCCCGGAAGGAGGCCACGGAAAGGGACAGGGCCGTGAGCGCCCTGGCTATCCGCAGAAGAAGGCCAGGGCGCCGAAGAGTGGCGTACGCGCGCAACCTTCCCCTTGACACTGAGCCCTGGGCGGCGGCACCTCTTGCCGGCCGCCCAGGGGCTCAAGAGAGCGCCGTGCTGTTTGTTCCGGCACGGCGCCTAAGGACGTTCGGTGTCCCAACACACCCGGTGAGAAGAGGCCGAAAGAGGCGAGGGCCACGTCGCGCCGGGTCGCCGAAGACTGTCATCAGCGCCCGCAGTCCCGGCTACAGCGACACGAGAAAGGAACAACCGTTGGTTTTTAGTGGGTATACCGCCGCTCCATCTTGGTCCGGGAGCCCATATCCCCTGCGCCCTCACTTTGGCGGCGGGAATCCGTAAGCTGGATTTTTCCAACGGCCAAAAAAAGAAAGGTCAATATTACGTCCCCGAACTGGTTCTCGCTTTGTCGTATGGGTGGGGTTCAGTACCTGCCACCTGCTCAGCCGCGGGGAAGTTAAGAGGAACCTGGTTGTGAACTCCTGATTCCCATTGCTACTGAGAAACAGACTCCAGGGAGTCTGTTACCTAATTACAGGGGCCGAGACGTAGGGCGCATTAGTTCCGAAGCACCCGAAGGGTGGCAGATGGCCGTAGGGCCGAGATGGGGCTGCTTCCGCGGCCAGCGCTAGTGGGTTTGCGGTCAAAAAATTAAAACAAAAATGTCATATCACGTATATGCATATTATGATGATTGCCTGACCTTTTTTTGGATTTACAGACAATCCAACCTTGCAGTTCAATATGATGTCCAAGTCTTTGTTTATCAGTTCTATTATTTCTGGAAGTATGTCAATAGTTCCCTGCGAAATATACGCATTTCGTAGGTTGTCGGCGTAAAGATGGTAAGAACATCGAATATCTTAGATTATGAAGTTTATAAAAACAGAAACAAAATAGGAGAAAGAATACCTTGCATAGAATGCCTTGAGGTACGCCGCACGAAAGATCCAGCCAATTGGAACATTTTCTACTATGAATAATTGACTGTTGCCGTCCTCGAAGATAGAAGGTGAACCAACCAAGCGCTTCATCGGAAACCATTAAGTACGAGAGAATGTCCAGAAGGATATCGTGACTGACGGCATTAAACCCGTTGGAAAAATCGATTCAGACCTAGACTGTGACTTTGAAATTTTCAATGCCTGCTGGAATGTCGCCAGTCGCTTTGAGTAGTGAGTAAGTAGTGCCATGACCAGGTCTAAATTCAGATTGAAGAGGATTTATTAAATTATAACTTAATAATAAAGCAGAGAACTGCTTTAGAACACAGGGGTCAAGCACCTTTGATAAGTAGGGGAGTATCGATATAGGTCTATAGTCGGCTGCAATAGCAGGGCATGAGCTTTTAGGATGGGGGCGAATATAAGCTTTGCGCCACAATCTGGGAAAGGACCTGGGTCCTTTCCTGGTAGCTAAAGAGCACTTGATGACATAAGTGATTGCAGGAATTTCTATGTCCTGTGTGAAAATACAACGAAGAAAGATGTATTCAAATTAATTTTGGCCTTACCACGTAAAAAATGGTACGTAAAAAACAATAAATAAAACTTTAATATTGAGAACAAATAAAGTGCGTCATTAGGTCCAAAGCTTTATTTTTCTACCAAAATCTCTGAAAGTAAAATTAATAAATATATTTTCACGTTCTTCTCGACAAGAAAGTAGGACATCAAAAATAACTCTCTGCAAAAAATCGATGTCTAGAAGCCGATGGCCTTACTTGAAGTGCTTGTTATAAATCGATTAATTAATATGATAATTGTATTAAAGAACTATCTTCCGCTTACAAGAAGCAAAGCTTTTTAATGCATGGTTCTTGTTTCTAAGGGTCTGTAACTGTTTTATGTGACGATGTTTGTGTTCTATTTTGTAGTTTTTGCAAAAATAAAACGGGATATCTTATCATACATAATTAAGAATGCGGTCGTAGTGTTTTAAAACCCCAATGACGCGGAATTTCAGTTAGTGAAAAAAATTCAAAGATTTTTTATTGTGGGACTGCATCTCTAATGTTTAGCTATGCAATGCCAGTTATTTAATCACTCAATTTTTACTCCAGTATATAAATTTTTATGTATAGTTCTTCCATCTCTTTCAATTTATGCAGTAGACCGATCAAAAAATTCCGTAAGTTTCTATTAATATTGTAAACTTAAGTTTTACTTACACCAGCGTGTTTTTCCCCTATACAATACAGATATTTCGTTAGTAGGCGCAGCGATTCCTGGTATGAAGAAATACCCAGCGTCCATTTCTTTAAACTGTTTGCTTTTTAAAAATTGTACCAAGCCATTCTTAGATCCCGTTTCCTTATCTGCAAAACCAAATAAAATTAGTTGAAAATGAAAACCTCTTAAGACATACGGTTTTGCTACGTCTTTTAAAATAGTTGAAAATGTTTAAAATCACGACAGCTATATTTTTTACAGACGTAGAAAAAATTTAATGCAATATGCAAGTTTATATTATTTGTCTATCATTATATTCACAGATAAAACTGGTTAAATTGAATTTAATTACAAATACAAAGTACTAGTATATACATTTACCTGGTGTAAGAACCATGTAGAAATCTCTGGTTAGATATTTCTTCGTATTTAAACGACACAGGGCTTCAAAATGCTGCAATGATACCGATTTAAAACCTTGAGTTCCTCGGCCGTACATGTCACTGTTCTCGTCCACATAAGCTGAGAACGGTGGATAAGTCCATCCATCCTGTTTAAATATTTGGCAAAATTAATAAATGATGCCAGCAAAAATAACCCAGTCTTGAACTATTGTCTTATATTAACCTCCAAAACTGAATAAAACACTACATAGCATAAAACAAAATCACTTTCTCTGTCCCTATGTATGCTTAAATCTTTAAAAAATACACAACGGATTTTGATGCGGTTTTTTTAATGGGTAGAGATTAAAGAGGAAGGTTTATATACATAATATTTTACATAATAGAGGATATAGGATAGGAAGGAAGGTATATAATTTATACATAATATTTTACGTATATTAATAGTACACTCGTGCGGAGCCGAGGCGGGTCACTAGTATTGTATAAAAGATATAACTTATAAATACTAGACGATATTTATAATTGTTAATATTCGAAAAAGCGAAATTTTTCATATTCCTGCACTTGTAAAATTTATTAGGACCATTTATTCGATTATATCATCCATTTTTTTATATCATACCATTTTAAATATTATTTCTCACCGTGACATTAGCCGGTACCACATCCATGTTTGTGTTTACAATTACACTGCTTGCCGTTGAATTTTTTCCTGGCCATTTTATCACAACGACTGGATAATTTTTAACGTATTCGTAAACTGAAAACTTCAGTCTTGAATTAAAAGCTAGTCCCGACCAGAACCTTACTGCTGGATCTATAAGCAAAATATTAATGCTCATAAAAATTTGAAATTATGTACACACATAACTAACTAACTTTTCATTATCAACAATTTTTTCAGTATAGTTCTCAATCTTTTTTCCTTGGTTTCATATCAACTATTTCATATTAGTCCATTTTTATTACGTCTTTTATAAACCCACTTTTACGTCGAATATCAGTGTCAAAGTGAAAAAACTGAAAAATACATCTCAAATTATCTTGTAAATTCAATTCCTTTATTAAGAATAACAAAACTATAATGCATAATTAATTATCAATATCAAAACTTTGCCACTATAATTTTATTAGAATTTTATGACGCTTAATTCGAATGAACTTTAATTAGTATCACTAACTTTTTTCTTACCTAAACTATAACCAATACTTGTATCTATTCTTATGTATTCTTGAAGTCTCTGTACCTCTTGTGCTGTTCCAAATTGTTCATTATTTGCAGTCACTCTTGATATAAGACAATATAATATTCTTAAAATTATGAGCTTCATTTTATTCGTATACACCAGTTATCAAGCTTAGTTACAGATAATTATACAAGCTAAATGTTTTTGTCTACTTTGCTACTTTAAGAAATTGATTAAATAAACACGTTATATATGCAATTTACATTAACTGTCGTTATCAATTATAGCTAACATAAACGATTGATATTTTTTATCAAACAATTAGTTCGATATATAAAACAAAATATTTAATTAAGTATAAGCCTTTAATCTTGTAATTAATTCATTGTTTTAAACTTTAGACAATGTCTTAAAATAACAAATTTTAAAATAAATGATAGCTGAAAATTACAAGTTATATACATAGACAATGAACAAACTGATAAGAAATGAAGAATTTTAAAACAACCTTGAGGGTTAGTAAATTTAAATTTATTTCAATTTAATATTTGAATTAATAGAAAATTTTAAATAAAATACAGTTTTTATGCAAATAAAATTCAGAACTCATGAATAAAAGTGGATAATATTAATTTTATAGAATACTATGCCTATTTGGTAACAACACAATTCACGAAATTCTTATATTTCTTGCCGACTCAAAACAAAACTGCACTTTAAAGTAATAGATCATCAAAATACTTATTTAAGGTATTTTCACTAATTGACAAACTAATTGATTTCGCACAACTCACAAAATTAAAAAACCGCAAATAGGTAAGTACATTTAATATTTATTAACCGACTTAAAAAAAAAAAGGAGGAGGTTCTCAATTCGTCTGTATTTTTTATTTAAGTTTGTTACCTCAGAACTTTCACCTGGGTGAAATTCCTCTACAGGTACCGGTGTGTACAAACTAGACTGTGATTGTGGTCTCTCTTACATTGGACAGACAAAGAGACCAGTAAAAACCAGAGTAAAGAACATATAGCTGATGTTAAGCACCGACACTATAAAGAAATCTGCAATTTGCGACCATGTTCTAGACAAGCCCAATCATTATATTAGACTTGATGAACCAAAAATACTGGCTAATGAACATCGATTTATACGAAGGATGATTCGGGAAGCAATAGAAATTAAAAAATATCCAAATTTTAATAGGGAAGATGGTTGGTCTTTGCCCCTTCCTGGGATCCAATAATTTCAAAATTAAACAGATTATAAAAAACTACAAAACCGAAGAACAACATAAATACTTTTTGTCAAACTAACATTAAAATTAAGATATCGAAAGATATGTCAATTTTTTAAATAAAACTGACGGTTATTCGAAAAACATACAGAGATACAGACATATACCAACTTAGTCTGCCCGTGATCATGGATGCTGAACAGAATCCGAAACGTCGGCAATAAATATATTTAAGTAACGCGAAAAATCCGTAAATAAGTGGATTTGATATGTATAATCAGCGTGAATAAAAGAAATAATTATATAAAATTTATGTTTGATATCTTAACTTACGACTGATTTTAAAAGATTTATTTTCGGCTATAAAATGACTAATAATATTTTGCGTGCATGACGAATTATATACCATACTTTTCCACAAAAATAAACTTCAACAAGTGAAATAATAGTAATTTAGGTATATCTTAAGGTTCAACCAGTGTTTGCAATATAATCGCACACTTTGACGCCGTATTTGTTAAATTTGTCAATTATATACGGTTATGATATAGTAACTGCCTCCGTAGCCTAGTGTTAAGGGCGTGTGCTTTAGAAACTGGAGGTCGTGTGTTCGAATCTTTCGGGACTCAACTAATTTTCATTGTTGTTTCCTAGTTGGTTAGGGCAATTTCGGCCGATCACCGAATTGTCTGAAAAGTAAGATGATCCATGCGTCGGATGGGCATGTAAAAGTCGTCCACCCACTAACCTGCATTGGACCAGCGTGGTGGGATACGGTCCAAACCCCTAATGGATAGGGTGTATTTGGGGAGGCCTATGTCCAGCAGTGGACTAACACAGGCTGATGATGTATGTATGTATGATATAGTACAAACCTGAAAATAGCTTGTTCGAAATCGGTTACCATTCCAAGTAATTGATTTTTAAACTAGTTTAAATTTTATCACTAACTTATGGTCATAGTCATGGAAATAATCACTTCTACTACACACCACCACTAACAACAGCGCCGGCCAGAACTCATCCTTTCAACCCTGCTGGACCACCCTCGCTCCTACCTGCCCACACCTGAACAGGTGGCCAGCGGGTCAGATCAGTCGGGGACGAAGATAGCAAAGTGTCGCATGCGCAGCCCTAAATCGTTTAAGCGTTTGTTTGTGCATTACAGATAAAGGTGGACATTTCAAACAATGAATGACTATGTAGGTAAGCAAAAGTAATTATTGTAATTTATGTATTTGACATGCTGAATTCGTAATTAATGGAAAATACTTACTTCAATACGATTATTAAATGTATTACAATAAATGCATGTTTTTAGTCAATTAGTGATCTCGAAAGACCAAAGCCTTTTAATAGTGTGATAGAAAATATAATAAACACTTGTCCCTTGAACATGGTTTGGTGATAGTAATAATTATACGAAACGAACAGATTGCTATATGCGTCGCGTATAATCATAACACAGGTACGGTGCCTGCCAAGCGCGAAGGAAGACCATATTATCGCTGAGACAACTGTGCAAGAAATAACGTTTGTAAACACTTGCAAATTTTCACTTTTCATTATTTTTATTTAATTTTTCGTATTCTATATTTTGAAGTGAAACTCTTGTTCGTATGTATAAGCATCGTACTAAACGAAAAATAAAGGTGTATTGTACTACTAATTATTACAAAATTATTAATAATAAATATAAAACCACATGACACCTTTCATTTAATAAAAAAAAGATCAAATCGGAGTTGTAAAAGCGAAGCAATGTGATAACATATTTAAAAAAATCTACTTTATTTATTATGTACTGCAAACCGAAGCTTAAATCTACATAAAGTGATATATGTTAATTTTAATCAATTGCAAAAGGATTTATAATGTACTTGTTTAGCCAAATACTTACAAGCTTGGTAAGTGACACGATTTATACAAAACATACTTTTATATTATATTTTAATCGCTTTTCGTAGATAGACAATTTTTGTTTTAAAATCAAGAATCTGGAAGCAGATCAATGAATCAATATTTTTTAAAGGAATAATAAATTCAGAATACATATTTTTATATTTTCATTTCGCTGATGAAGATAGCCCAATACCTCTCATAAACCTAAAACATAATAATAAGCTGATAAATGCAAGCTATAGAACACTTTATAAAATATTAATTTAGTATGATATCAAATAATCCGATGGTTTATTTGAGATCTCTTTAGCTGGTATGTTAGTTATCTCCTTGAATATTTCTTCGAAAATCGATATGCCTTTTAAATAAGTTTTAATATTAATGCGCTCGTTTACTGCATACACGAGGTCTTCGGTGTTCGGAAACGGGGAAATACCGAATGCTGGATAGCCCGCTGCGGCAATGTAGGCCGCCTCCTCAGGACTTGCGCTTGTTCGATTGTTAAATGGAATATTTCTGTGTGATAAAAGTAATGTGTTAGAAAAATATTAACATTACGTATAATTCGATACACGTATAGTATAATATATATTTTTGTCATTTCTTTCGATATACTGTGTATATAGTAACAAATGAAAAAAAAATACTTGCGATTTGTCTGTAAGTTTATAGTGAAAAACACACTGATAGAAACAACAGGACTCTAAAGTTAAAAGTTTAAGTTTCAGCCTTGCATTTTATACTTATGAAAAATTCTTACAATGTGTTTGATGCCTTTTGTAACGCAGTCCAATAAGGATTTTTGTTTGATACTACATCTAGTCCACATGATTCTTGGAGTAAAAGACATGTAAGCTTAATGTTCTTGCCAGCATCCTCGACCCAATGTTTAACCTGTTTAAGTAATATTTATATTCGATGTTAAAGCATATTACCACGATATAATTCTTCTACGATTGTCATAGCAGTAAGATTTTAAAAATTCTTACCATTGTTTCAAAATCACAAAAGTTGATATTAACCGCTAGATATGCGTCGAAGTACAGGTTAACCTTTACTGGTATTGTACCAATAACCGGAGTGGCCTAAAAAAGTTAAAAGATTCTCTTAACCAAGTTTACATAAAATAAAATTTAGTTAGACATGACATTTATTATTTTATAGTTATATATAGCTGAGTAACAGTCTGGGCGGCTGGCATCTGGAATCAAAAACCTGTATTTTTGAGACGCATAAGATGTCAGAATAATTATAAGCCCCTAATATATTGTAATGTAATTTTAATTGTATTTATTATAACTCTGTACAATATAGTATACCATCTAAATTTAAATAAAACCTGGTTTGATCCTATAACTTTACAACTCAAAGAGGTCTGATCTCGTTTCCGCAGTTAACGTCTATTAATAGGCGATAAGTAAGTAATAAACATAGTGGTTTTCGGGCCATAAGAGTTTGTCGTAACACTTCGTTTATATAAAAATCAGATTTTTTTTGGCTTTGAAGCTTTTACTGCTTATACAGTCTAGAAAATTCTAAAAACGTAGAAGAAGGAACTCGTCGGTTCGAATCCTGCGAGGACTCGACAACTTTTTACTGTTATGTTAAGTAGAACGATCCCAGCGTCCGATGGTGACGATAGTAAAAAAGTTGGTTCTGCGCTTGGTCTTTAGTTGTATATATTATGAGAGTGAAGCTAGAGGACGCACAGGTTTCGGTAGATCCTACTGAGGATCTTTTAAGGATCCAATAAAAATCAGCTGCTATAATTGTAATTTGTTTGGATGACATTACGACTTTTGTTACTATATCTTTAAACGCTATATAAATTATTATACTTCAAGTATGTCGATTTTCAAATTGTGGCAAGATAACATTTTTTAAGTTTTAACCTTTTACAATTTTTTTAAGCTGTTTTACTTTTTAGTATAGTATCATGATTTACACGATTTTTACGTGTGTCAAATTATACAAAATGTTTTCTCAAACTTTTGCAGCTATAATATTAGATGATTAGTACGCTATAATAACCAATTAAATTATTACGCACAATTACATTAGTTTGCAGCTTAGAAATAAATAATCTTACGTCAGCTCCAACAAAGTTAATGACTGTGGTGGCAGCTGTGTCCGGACACTTTTCGGCTAGTCTGCTCTGCGATGCTCGGTAATTTATGTAGCTCTCGTAGAAACAGTCGCACTGTTTTAGAAAGAATTGAAAATTATAAGTTCAAAAAGTGCCTTACTTTACAATATATATATACATTTACTCATTTCTTATTTAATTATGTGTGTGTGTGAAAAGACACTGTCAATAATTACCGGTCCATTCGCTATAGACGATACATTGTACGTTTTAGAACTAGCACCACCTGTTCCATTGCATTCAACTCTAAAATCTGAAATTAATGTCATTTTCATTAATTATCTTTTCTCTCTACATTATTAACATAAAAATAAATACGGGTATGAGAAAACAAAAAAAAAAGCTTGTAATATAAGTTGGGAGCTTATGAATATATACATAAAGAAATAATTTTTGAATTATAATGTTTTTTAACTAATTTATACTTTAATATTTTATTTTTATATATTCTATTATTGTTTCCATTAATGAACCAATCTTTACCGCAATAATGACTTAAAAAAGCGTAATAACTGATAATTAAAGTGTTAAGAGTTTGTGAGCCAACAACAGCAATACGACGACATTGTCCACGGTAAAAAGAACTACAACGTAGTAACTGGTCAGTAAGCGGTCATTGTTCGATCTAGGGCATAGTCTACTTAAGTGAGTGAATCAATTTTTTCTGTAATAACGATTACCACAATGGAAATACTATAATACTATAGCACACAGTCTTTCACATTTTAGGAGCACTGTTATTGACCGCGTGGCTTTTTTGGACGAGGTTAAACACTCCTATAATATGCAACTGTTTTATTTTAAATTTGTTTTGTTTTTTAACAAATATTAGAAGCAGTAATACATATATACGGTACACATCTAAGAAATTTAGTTGGTGCCTTGTAGAAACGCAATGACAATGTCCTTCCGGCTACGTTAGCACTTCATTCACAGCAAATGAGGAGAAGCGTTATAGTATAGTACTTAAAGATTTCCCTTTGATCCGATATAGAACCAAAGTCAGTCAAATATCCGATTGAAATGTCAAAAAAGACATGAAAAACAATTGTCAAATGTTTCCGAAACACCAATGTAAAGCGTTACTTTGCATCCGTTCGAGGAATTATCGAATCCAAGACGTTTAATGAATAGCTCCACAGGCAGACATATAGACATGCCACTGACGTCTGAATAACTGAAAGCGTCAATGTCCTTGTTATTTCAAATAAACATTTTTTTATTTTAATTATTATGTTCTTGTTATGGCAGAAGTAGTCAAGATAGAACAGTTAAACAAAGGGCAAAAAAGCGAGCACTTTATGCTATACCGTCAAACAGGAATGTATCAGAGACTAGCACTAAATGAAAAACCACAATGAATGCACAACCAGATATGACCTAACGTGATTGTCACTTAAACTCAAGTTAGTCTACGCGAAGCACTTTTAGGCCTCTTGCTAATCCATGCAGGAGATGGTTAGGTCAGGTTAGTTTAACGTCCCCCCGAACAGGTTCTCGCTTTGTGGTAGCGGTGGGGCTCAGTACCTTCGGTTTGGTACAGCCGCGGAGAAGCTAAGAGAAGCTGGCCGGCCTGTGGTGCAAGGCCGGCCGTGGAGGAGGCTGCTCCAAGCTGAACAAGCCCGCTTTGGATGCACCTATGGAGGGTGCGAGGGGCGGGTTGCAGGAGGTAGGTGTGCCGCCCTTCCTGTCCCTCGCAACCAAGGTGGAGTCGCGGGGGGAAGAGGAGTGTCGGTATTCCGTAGGCCGCTTTCCCTATCCTCCGCAACTCGGCGGGGCCGCACCGCTGATGCGGTGTGGAGGGGCCGTGGGAGGAGGGACATTCGGCATGGTGTCATCGACCTCTCCTCCTTCTGCGGCTGAAATGGAGCTTGCGGTGGAGCGTAACAGCTGAGCCGCCGCTGGGGGCTAGGAGTTTGGTCCTTGCGTGGTCAGGGAACTCCTGGGTCCAATAACCCCTGAGTAACAGACTCAGGGGAATCTGTTACCTAACTACAGGGACCGAGACGAAGGATGCGCTAGTTCCAACGCGCCCCGAGGGAGGGAGATGGCCGTAGGGCCGAGATGGGGCTGCTTGGGCGGCCAGCGCTGGTGAGGTTGCAGATGAGTGGAAGCACGTTCCTGTAACCCCACCCTAAAGGCGACAGGAAGGAACAACGTGGTGGTTTTAGTCGGTGCGAGTCCGACATATCCCGTTTGCCCCCGCGAGGACGGGTATGCGTAGGCATACCCGTCCCCACGTTAAAAAAAATAAAAAAAAAGGTTAGTTTAACGTTATAAACATATTTTTGTCTTACACCAGCGCGTTTTTCCTCGATACAATACACTAATTTCATTATTTCGTGAAGCGATTCCTGGTACGAAGAAATACCCAGCGTTCATTTGTTTTAACTCTTGGCTTTTTAAAAATTTTACAATACCATTTTTAGATCCACTTTCTTTATCTGTAAAACCAAATAAAATTAATGAAAATCTTTAAAACTATTAGCATATCACAGCCATCACAATCAGTCAAGCTATGTGAGTGTTGCAAAATTATCAACGAGATGATGAACCACCACCAGTGAACTACAATTCATACATATTTGACAACGCCACTCGTTGCTATGCTTTACATTGTTTACCTCATTAATATATATATGTATATATTCAAATTCTGCGGAGACTCAACAAATTTTCATTGTTGTTTCCTAGTTGGTTAGGGCAATTTGGACCGATCAACCCATTGTCTAAATAGTAAGATGATCCATATGTTGGCTGGGTATGTAAAAAGTCCGTCCACCCACCAATCCGCATTGGACTAGCGTGATGTGATACGGCAACTAGGGATAGGACTATGTCCATAAGTGGACTATCCGATAAGATGAGATGATGATGATGATGATGATGATGATGATGAGATAACCTTATTAAGCCATAGTACTGTTAGGCTTACTCATTCAATTCACTGTGTTTTATGAAGACTGATGTATATATAATATACCTTCATCTATTGAACATATACCATTTATTAATACCTACATAAATTAGCTTGTCAATTTTATAGCAGTTATATTACATTAATATTCTGTTACGTTTCGAATATATTTCTACGCCTGTGTAAGTCACAGGTAGAAACTAGATGTCAGGTATTCTTGTAGTTAACGGTTTCCAGATGCTTAAATGCTTAGATATGATTTTAATCTGGTTCTCACCACCTGTCTGGATCCATATCACATAAGTTGAGAATTAGACAGATAATACCATCCGATCGATCAAAAATTATTCAAATTGCATAATATAAATGTACGATCTATTATTTGGTGTTTGACAGTATAATTACGATTATTAGGTAAACAAGTATCATCTATATGAATATTTTAACGCCTCAAAAACGGAACCAATATTGTAAAGAACCCCTTATTTTTTGGCGATTAGAAGTCTATAACTTTTATAAGACATTTGTAAAATCAATTTTTCGGAAAATTGGATATTATAGTTTCCACATTTTTTTCATTTTGTCTTCTTTGTTATGACTTATAAAATTATATACGATATTTATATTATATATTTGTGTTAAATTGTTCTATTTCAATAAAAATAGGAAAACTTTATTTCTTACCGTGACGTCAGCCGCAACGACATCCATGTTTGTGTTTACAATTACACTGCTCGCCGAGGAATTTTGTCCTGGCCATTTTATCACAACAACTGGATAATTTTTAACATATTCGTAAACTGAAAACTTCAGTCTTGAATTTAAAGCTAGTGCCGACCAGAACCTTACTGCCGGATCTATAAGCAAATAATTAAAAGGTACAAGTTAATATTACAGTTACGTCTGTTCTAGAAAGCTCTAATAATATTTTTAATTTTTTGGGAGACTTCTCTTAACTTAATTTTAATGATATTTTATAAGCGCATAATTTATAGGCTGTTATAAAATCCGTTTCGACCGAATATTAGTATCTTGTCATAAAATTTTTAAGTAAATATAAATGGTATAAGTTAAAGTTGCCTAGTAAGGACAATTTGGGCCGATCACCCAATTGTCTGAAAAGTAAGATGATCCGTGCGTTGGTCGGGCATGAAAAAGTCGGTCTACCCACCAACGCGCATTGGACCAGCGTGGTGGGTCCGGTCCAAAACCCCTTAATGGAGAAGGCGTGCATGAGGGGAGGCCTATGTCCAGCATTGGCAAATTGATAAATAATAAATGCACGATCTATTATTTGGTGTTTGACAGTATAAAAAAGATGTAAGTTAAGGTACATCTGATATTTTATTGAAAATTATTTTTAACATAAATGAAATGAAATAATTGTAGAATCATTATGTTTAAAAATCTTCAAGAATTAGAAGGCATTTTTCGTGTTTTCTTTTTTTGTTTGAATTTGTAAAAGTTACATTACATTTACTTTAATTCTATATGACAGTTGATTACAATAATTTATTAATAAACTTTCTTTTCTTACCTAAACTGTTACCAACAGTAGTATTTATTTTTATGTATTCTTGAAGTCTCTGTACCACTTGCGTAGTTGCAAATTGTTCATTACTTGCTGTTACTCTTGATATCAAAAGAATAAGTATAACTAAATTTTTGGACTGCATTTCTAAAACAAATGTATACCAATTACCAAAATTTGTGACAAAATATTTTACAAAGTAAATTATTTTTTGTGCTACGTCCTTTCAAGAATCTTATAAAATAAGTACGGTTTAATTTAAATGTGATATATATTAACTCTAGTTATCATTTATAGCCAACATAAATGATTTTTATTTTTTATCAAACAATTAATTCGATACATAAAGTAATATATTTAATTAAATATCTGCTTCCGCTATCTTTTATTTCACTCTTTTTAATTTCCGTTTTTATTTCACTCGAGTACCGAATGAACCTTTCCTCTATATATTTATTCGTTGCCTTTCTTTACTTATGTTCTTAATATAAAGCATTTAAGTAGAAATAAGTTCTTTACTGAAATGTATACATATTTTAGTAGAACAAACAAACAATTCAAGAAGTTTTGATACAGGCGCTCCCTAGCCATAAAAAAATATTTATTTTCATTACTTTACGTACAAATAAATTTAGTCATCTCTCCAGCTTACCCTAGCTACCAGCTGTCGTAATAAAGAAATATTTGAAGATAATTTTGTGCTTTAACATAACAATTGTTACTTAACTGCTTATATTGTAATTATTGCTTACGTCGTAAACTCTGTTAAACCGCATAAATCACGCTATAATGAACAGCCTCTAACGCTTTGAAATTTATACATTAATTTTTAGGCCCATACATTACAACATATATTTTTTTTATGTAATTATTTGAAATAATCGAGGCTCTGCATTTGTGTTTTTTATGCAATAATTACAAATTTTTTTTAAATAGAACCCAGTACCGCCTCCGTGATAAATCGGTATTGGCCCTTGCTTTATAA
The DNA here is from genome assembly GCA_029286875.1 of Lamproptera curius. Classification (NCBI taxonomy): domain Eukaryota; kingdom Metazoa; phylum Arthropoda; class Insecta; order Lepidoptera; family Papilionidae; genus Lamproptera; species Lamproptera curius. Next base: position 1,935,774 of record JAGSMT010000069.1, read on the forward strand.
ACTGGAGATTGTGGGTTCGAATCCAGCGGAGACCCACTTTATGTTATCGTTGTTGTTTGTTATGGTTGGTTAGGACGATTTGGGCCGATCACACAATTGTCTGAAAGTCTAAATGTGAAAACGCGCCAGGTGGGCATGTAAAAAGTCGGTCCACCCACCAAGTCGTATTAGACCAGCGTGTTGGTTTACGGTCCAAAAACCTCCTAATAGAGACTAACGTAGGCAGAAATGAGATGAGAATGATATGAGAACCCAGTTGCTTTAACACTGCTGCTATGCAGCAAATTGACGCTTATATCATTTGTTATAATTGAGACATTTGGATTATATTTTACTTAAGTTGTAAGGATGCTCAAGGAAATTAGCTTCCAAATCAACTTCACCGTTGTCAAAGGACGATAGAGTATAGAAACTCATACATCAGTAGTTGAATTTAGCATATCTCTTTGGGATTTTGGGATAGATGGTACGTTTCGTTTATTCCGGAATTACACAAGCTTCCACTGCTATTAATCCGAAAGACAGTAGTACTTCATACTACTGATTTATTTCACTGATATGTTTCGTAAAAGTACTTCTCTAGTTGACTCCGTCAAACAAGTAAGCAATGCCTAAAACAAAATTATTTTATTGAAATATTCTTTATCAAAATGAAAACAAGTTACTATATTTATTGTGTCTGCTTTGAAGTTATCTTAATTTATTTTGAATTAAAATTACTATTAATACTAATTGCACAAGTATGTTAATTTAATCATTTATCTTAAACTGAAAAACAATTTAGACAATAACGAGCTTGTGATAAATTTTAATAACTCGGTAAAGAAATGTTTTATTTTCATAAAAAACATCAAGAAATAATCATTTGCTGAAGACTACGATGTTTAATTTAATCCCAGCAGTCGAAAAATTAGATGTAAAAGGAAAAAAATTCCCAAGGAGGCATAAATTATACATTACATAAATTATAACTAGGGTTTTCTATTGGAATTGCTTTATAAGCTTGCCTGCCGTTGTAAAGATGTCGTCGAGGAAGTGACGCTTAATAATTTTCAATGGCTTTTCATAGTATACTTTTAGCTAAATGCAGTGAAAATTGCTATTTTTCCAGAAATAACGAAACCAATTTATAACGAAGACTGGAGTACGAGTTTCTGGTTTATGCTTTAGTAGAATAAAATATTAGTAGTTCTTAAAGATGGTTTTCTCATTATTTTTAAGAACAGTACTAACTGACGTCTGGTTACATCTAAGACGCAATTCTATTGCAGTACGTGAAACAAATTAAAGGGTAAATTTATCATTACTATTTTTTCTTAGAAAATTGGTGCAATACAGTGTGCTTTTTAATTTTACAGTTTAACGAGAACTGCTAGTAAAACTTCATTTTAATTGACCTATTATCTTAAAATTTTAAATAGATGACTTAAATAAATGACCCTGTACAACATGTAATAAAATAAATTTTAAGATAAGAATAAACATCTAAGATATTACAAATGTTGACAGCTGTGTGGTCCAAAAATACAAATAAAAAAAATAAAGCATTGCCCTCGTTATTATAAAATAAAACAAAATTATAAGTAAATCATATTACGAAGTATAAAAACTCATAAGGGGCTTGCGACGCTGAGCATGTGAAAACAATTGTATACTGCTTAATTTTAAAATCGGTCCTCCTTTTCATTAAAATTTTACTTAAACTTGTTACTGTATAGCAAATGCAGATACCATATTATCGTAATAATATAAATATTCTATGCACATAAATTCTCTTTATCGCCTGGTACACGTCCTATTTATAAAATTAATTAACATTGTATATTGAATTTTTTGTAAATACTGATTAGTAAATAATATGAAAATGAAGTAAGTATTTAAAAGGAAAGTACTAGAAAGTTGTTTACGACAGCGAGGTGCTGAAAATTCGTTGCAAGGTATGTAAAACATTTCTATTTTTATAAATTTTTTAAATATTATATTATTTTTGTTATCACTATACGTATACACTATATATATACAAAAAAAATCTATTATCAAAAACATTAAATAAAATACTTTGTCCAAAATTGTAACAGTATCGACATCGATAAAATTTATTTAAATGTATATGCCAACCATAAATTATTATAAATAAAAATAAACAAACAAAAACCCGTTTAAAACATATATCTGTAAGACAAAAAAAAACACTTTTCCGATATGAAAATAAGTATTAATATCTTGCAGGCTTCTGAACAACATTTATAATGTATTGCACTAAAATCGTGCTGTGGTTGTGCCTAACAAACGTCTGTATAATCACCGCCTCAAACGAACCTGATGATCCATGCGAGGAATATCTTTACAGTTCAGAAGTGAGGAAATTTCAAGACTATATCACTATTAACACCTCTCCAGGAGAGGATTTAAGTAAGTGACGGCTTGTATAATAGCGATACTTTTATCTTATGATTTATCTTCAATTACTTATTTCATTTGTCTCCTGGTTTAACTCGAAGTGACTGTCAATCTACCTCAATTCTCAGGGTAAACTGCATTTTAAAGATGGATCAGGTGTCATTGAATTTCAAGGAACTAACATTCTATCACGGCTGCAGAGATAGGCGTGGCGACCGAAACAGACTTTTTGCGTCCTACCATTTTGGTTAATCATTGATCTTTTTAAATTTATCCGTTAAGGTATTTTATTACCCTGAATCAACCAACAAGAAAACGAAAATAAACGTTTAAATAATATATAATACCTCGTGGGATTCGAGCCCATTACCGTCGGTTTATAAATCAAGAGATATTACCGTGAATATCAGGTTATCAGCTTACGAAAGTAAGTAATGCACAAGTGTATGATAATGCCTATTGCGAAACTGCATATATAATAAATATTATTGCAACATTATAATTCGATGAGCAAAATCTGACAAGGAAAATTTTATTTTATCCCCAGAGCCAGCTGTTGATTTTTGGAAAAGATTGGCAAAAAAGGAAAATGTAGAACTGGAAGTTTACGAATTTGTGGAAAATTATCCTATTATTGTTATGAAATGGCCGGGAAGTGATTCTTCACTGAAAAGTATAATGCTTACAGCTCATATGGACGTTGTACAGGCTTGTTATGAGGTATGTTTATGTGAAAAGTGTGTTGTATATCGTTTTTTTTCAAGTATCCGAAGCACACTAAAACAACTATAGCTTCAAGGAAATTTTAACTAGTGACTTGTAATTAAAAACATTTTCAGGATGGCTGGGATTATCCTCCTTTTTCGGGCATCATTAATGAGCAATGTGAGGTTGTGGGCCGTGGAGCACAGGAAATGAAATCCGGTGCCATACAATATTTCGAAGCAATGACTCGAGTGAGAAACAACAACGTCACCTTATTGAGAGATGTTTATATAGTGATCACTCCTGGTTAGTAATTTTAGATTTTTTTTTGTTTGCTTAAAAACTAATAAGCTAGTTTTTCTTCCCCATTACACTTTTTTTTAATCTCTTTAAGATCATTTTGTAAAAGTGATAATTCTATCTCTCACTTTGAAGTTAACTTTTTTGTCTTGTTAGGTATTGTTCAAAGATATATAAAGCCTAGCAGAACTTTAACTTATTCTTTATAATTACTTTTCAATTCATAGTATAAAAGTACGAATCATGCAGCACGAACAGTAAAGCCAAACTTTGCAGACACATACCATTGAGTTAGGTTATTAGTGTACCATTATATTAATTTACTTCATTTAATAGTACTGTATTATTTCAGATGAAACTGTAGGATCTCGAAATGGAATGGATCTTTTTGTTAAAAGCGACGAATTTCGAAGAATGAATGTTGGCTTCTCTTTAAATGTGGGCGAACCAAATCCAAATGCTGCTATTAAAGTATTTTATCAAGATAAAACTACTTGGGGTAAGTATATGGTTGCACTCCACAATTAGTTCCTACTTTGCCTTTGTAGAGGAGGTCAGTAGGACCCGGAAGAAAAAACACACAGCTGAAAGGTCAAGAACAATTGTAAGATAAAAGAATCGAGAAAAATCCCATAAACGATTATAAAAATGATGTGTTGTATTAAGGCAATAAAATATACTAATATTTTTTTTATTATCATTGTTATACACGTTAAATATTTAATTTTTCTGATAAATAAAGACAATAGTCCATCAATTTAAAAGTGTGTGCTAGTGGTACGCAAGTGCAAAATCCACATATTGCTTTTCATAATAATCATCAGGCTTTGAATTTTTGAGGCTTTGATTGATTAGGTTCCATTTTTTTATATGTGTAAATTAATGGTAATCTCTTGCAACGATCATGGAGGATCCTGACGTTAGATATTGTGTTCAACGATAAAATATATATGTTAAACAAAATACTTTAATTTCTAGCTTTACGCGTCGAATGCTATGGCCCAAGCCGAAGTTCTGGAATTTTACTAAACAGTAAAGACACTGCGGAAGGAGCGGTGAATATATTTGAACATTACCTTCTTATACCTTCAAAAATGTTGTTTATTAATGTATGTTAATATGTATTGATTTCAGTGTCACAGATTTTACCAAGCTTATTATAACTATAGAGAAATTCAATATCAAAAATCGTTAACGACTAACGACTATGGTGAATACACTGTTATTAATTACGTTGGTGGATATGTAAGTAAATTAGAAATTTAAGGTGTTTTATTTGTTATTAATACAATATTGATTTAATTCTTTTCGTTCGCGGTCTTATAATTGCAGAACCCAGTTACATTAACCGCTAATTCGGCGAAAATAACACTGGTGTTTGCTATCATCTTGGATCGGAAAACTACAATACAGGAGTTTAATAATACTGTAAGTATTATAATTATTCCTATTATTTGCGCGAATATTATACATTATTAAATAAAATGTCTTTACGGATTTTATCGCGTTTATTTTTACATTTTAAATTCCGACGTTTCGAACACTTTCCAGCGGCCGTGGTGACGGGTAGACTGAGATGTCATGCGTCTTGTTGCCAGTGTGAAGCAGGGTTTCAGCTCTTAATTGTAATTAATTATTTTATATAATTATTCTATACTCTCCGACCTATGAATAGGTCGGAGTACAGAATCAATATTACAATTAAGAGCTGAACAATTTTAAAGAAGATACCCTACAAACAATTATATCAATAAAAATTGACTTTTGTAATGACTTTAGAACTAGCTTTATGGTAGTAGGTTTGAAGGAAGAATATTTACCTGATTCTGGTAATACAACTTCATCATCCTCATCATCCTGTGTTGGTCCACGTTAGTCTATTAGTGGGCTTTAAACAATAATAACATTTATTAACACGTTATATTTATCTGACTGTGTATGTAACATCGCATTGCAGTTAATCGAGTGGGCTGAAAACGCTGGTGGAGATATAAGATTTACTACCATCTTTGAACAGAACAAGTCAAGCAGAAGAAAAATAGACAGCAGCAATCCTTACTGGGTGGCCCTTATGGACGTCTTTGACGACTTGTGAGTTACAAATTTATATACCAAATTGTATATATATTTAAATTTAGTATAATCTTAATGTGTATTAAGATACCATTTTTTTAATAATAATTTATTTTTTTCTTTAATCCTAATCTTTTGTTGGTTTCAGGAAAATCCCTCTTGAGCCCACAACATCTCCGACCATAACTGACGCTAACTTCATAGTCGACGCAGGAGTCCCAGCATTCGGTATATCTCCGCAACGTAACACGCCGTTGCTAGTATTCGATGTAAATGAACGATTGTCTATTCCCACGTTCCTAGAAGGAATCTGTTTCTACGAACGGATCATCAGTCGCATCGCCAACATACCTGATAGTGAAGTCAGTGATAATCCTTCAGATTACCTATACAAGACAACGGATTAGGAATAATATTATTAAACAGTATTTTTATCCTTTTTGGAGGAAACTTTAGAATAAAAAATTCGAATTAATATTTACAATAAACTAAAATGTCAACTGTTACCGTTTTTTTTTTATATGAAACCAAAAACAACGCTTTGCCATTATATCTCTACAGAATAACTAAATGAATTTATATGTATTAAAACTAAAATGTCGTCTCGCATTATTTGATAATAAAAAAATGGCCAAGATCTCTGCCGATTAATCGTGTACAGTAAAATTATTTTTTAGTTAGTTATCGGTTGTTTAGACTCGCGAAAAATACTTTATTATGTCATTAGTGACGCGACAATCTGATATCCTACACAATTATATAAAAAAGACTTGCGATCCGTCTCAGCTACGCACCGTAAATTGTAATTTTTTTGTGCATTATGTCAAAGATAAAGTTATCTACATTTTAAAAATATACCATAAACCTCCAAATGGTTTAGTAAGCATTAGAGAAAGCCTATGTCCAGCTGTGGACTAACACGGGCTGATGATAATGATGAAATATAAATAAACATATAAAATTATAGCTAATTTAAGGCGTTAATTTGTTTATGGATTATATTTTATCAGAATTTTTTCACTTAGTTTGTTTATATATATCACCTGTTAGATCCAAATCATATTTATATTAATATATCTAAGTAAGTAATATGCAAATACTATTCAATATTAAAACAATTAAAATGTTAAGTTCTTATGATTATTTATAAATTAATCGTGTAATATGTAACGAACTATAGCCTAAAAACCTAAGATATTTAGTGCGCTGTTATAGGTTGAATTAATTGGAAGGTCTTTATAAAAATAGCATCACTACATTTAGAACAAAACTTTTTTTTATTTTCCTGCTATTGACTGATTTCCCCAAAGAAATCATAGAAATATAATTAACAAACACAATGTAATTCTTACAATAACTTAACTAGGCGAAAAAGTAAAGCATATATGGAACAATGCTTTTATATCGTATCGCAAAAAACGTTCGAAATTTAATCATTACTAAATTTAAGAACGAACAAGGCATGTTGCATGTTATAGGTTGTTCCAGTAAAGAGTTTTAAAATGATAACAAATCCGTTTAACATAATATTTGTTGTATACCTAACATTGATGCCGACTCCTTTCTAGAGAATTTTTGTTTGAGGATCTTTATACACCATGACGAACTTACAATCAAAATCAAACAGGAAGACCGATAGGGGTAATAAGGGGTAGTAAGTCAAAATCAATTTGTACTTTGGCTAACTTTAATCAGATATTAAAGTAAATATCTAGAAAAGTGATAATTTTTTTACTATGTCTACACAATTTAACAAACAATTTGAATGACCGTAAAATGAGTTGCTGATGTGTAAAATTCGCACGTAAATACGAGAAACGTATCTTAAAAAACATTTATTTCATGAAAGGTTTCAGTGCCGCCACATTTGTAAATAGCTTGATTCTGTTCAGGGCATTAGAAACTACTTATAACTGGTGAAATGATTTTAAACATTGGAAAGAAAGCATGTCAGATGTTCCACTTTCTTATCCTGCAGTTAAATGTGTGAAAAATAGATTGAGACTATGGGCATCTTCAATGAGCGTATCGTTAAAATCATAAACGATAATTTGAAGCTTTACATCCCGTATGGGAATCGAACCCACACCCGTTGGCAACAAAAGTCCAGAATCACTAACCACTGCGCCCAGCGGGTCGTCGATTAACTGAAATCAAATCAACTAAAGTTTTTCAAAATCTCGATAGACGTCAAATTATCTCTGTTAACTAAATAACACTATTATTCTGCCTACAATTAATATTTTTTTTATTCTATGTAATATTTCGTTGTTATTGTTAACAGATATTAATTATACAATATAATGTAAAGAAAATACCTTAGTACATTTAATTTACAAATGTGCTTTACGAATTATCACAGACAAAAAGACAGAGGTCTTAGGATCTGACTCAAATTATTTTCGACCGTTTAAAGGAACAAATACACTGAATATATCTATATTAAACGTTACTAGAAATTTCTGTACATTTTTTTTAACATTTTATATCAAAAGGTAGTAGTGTACTTCAAACTTAACGACATTTAAAAAAAACTAACATCATTATCGTCTACGCCTATTTTGTTTGCTTAATTTAGGGTAATTTCATAAATTAACATACTTATTTAATTGGCTTTTAAGATTAGGTATAAGGTCGTATATTGGTGTTGTTCCGAATTAATTTAGATGATAAAATTACGGCTATCCATAAATGTATGTGTTTCAATTTTGATAAAGAAAACATAGCTCTACGCAATATAAAATAAATTTGAATTCATTTTTATTTTCCCAAGTTTTTTTATATCTTTGTTGATTTGGTTCTGGATACGATTTTTATATTTGTCGTCTTAAACACTACAGATAGAAGAGTAGAAAAAAATACTGAAAATGTCTTTGTAATAAAATTTAGTAGGTTTTTAAGCAGTGTTATTTATTTTTAGTGCTATTTTTTTATTAAAACTCTTGTTTCCACGGCTTTAGAGCCCGTCCATCTCGTCTGTCCGCGTGACTTTAAATGGCTTAAAACTGTTACCGTTTTGATTAACTATTGCTATGCCTAGATAATATATACATTTTTATAGCTATATAAAATTGCATAAGAATTTGCACTGTATTTATCTAATTAGTCTCAGAAACTTATAACATTATTGTTAATCTTGTAGTTAAATGGTTGTTGTCAATTATTTTATATATTATTCATACAATCGGCATGTTCCTTCTAAATATAAGCTATCTTCGCCAATTTAGCTTATAACGACATTTTTACTACCCAAAAGAAGGAGACACCTAATTCGGAGCGTATGTTTTTTTTTTATCTCCTCCTCCTCCTCCTCCTCGTTACACCGCTCCTAGTTCTCCGGTTTTGTTCAATCTTTTTTAAAATGATAGATATTAGCTGTCATTTGGTCTTATTTCTTTTAATAATTTTGTGATAAGTACTTGAATAGATATTTAAGAAATTAAGAAAATTACGGAGTCATGAATCTCACTTTCGTACTATCAAATTGCAAATGCTGGCTCATTCATATGAGATAGACTTAATGTAAACATTTTTTAAAATTTCAATCAGGACTATCTAAAGCTCAGTTAAGTTCATATAAAGTTATTGCATTAAAAAAAATATCATTATATGTAAATAAAATGTAACATACAAACATTTTGATTGGATGGAATGGACACCTTAGAGGATATTAGAGATGCAGTAGCAAATATCTATTCAAAAATTTCAAAACAAGATTATGATTATAACCGTGTGTTCATTCGATAATTCTAAAAGTACTTAATTTTAAAAATATGTTGGGTGAATTTTTTGTCATTTAAATGAAAAAATGACTATGACTTAACGAATTTACTGAGCTTTAGCTTTAAAAATTGTACCCATAAATAATTTTAAAAATTGTTTGACACATGTTTTTAACATTTTATTTAATATTTCAAGCAAAAAATTAAGATACATGTACATAAAATATATATAATAGCATACATGCGTACAATATATTGTGTTTTTAGGATACGTCTTGTATTTTACTAATTTATTCCTGTTGTATATATATATCTATATGTACATATAAAAATTAACAGCTGTTCGTTCGTCTCGCTAAAAAATCGACAACGTCTGAACCTATTTTGCTAATTTTATACTATAATTATTTGTGAAAGTCCAGTGAAGGTTTAAATGGTGAATAAATATGTAAATTCTTGGAGCTAAATAGAAACAACCTCTTTGTGTTTCCTTTGATACGAGGGCTGCACTAAAAGTGTCGGGACTGGAATATTTCCAATATTCCTGTCATATTAAAATCCGCTAAATTGCAAACTCCTTGGTTTTGAAAATCGAATACTATATAAAAAAGATTCTCGGTCTTGTCACAAGGTCTTGTCAAACTTTTTTAGTTGTTAATAAAATGGAATTGATTCAAATTCAAGAGCGATGATTTATTATGACTTTCGAAGTTATTTAACACAAAAACACTGTGTTGACCGGATGATTTCTGCATTAGGTGATGAAGCCCCATCCAAAACCACAATTTATCGCTGGTTTGCTGAATTTCAACGTGGACGTGTCAAGCTCAATGATGATCCTTGTCAAGGTCGTCCAGAAACTGCAGTCACACAAGAAAACGTTGATGCTGTGCGTAAGCTGATTGAGGAAGATCGACATGTGACATACCCAAAATTTCAGGCAACTTTAGACATTGGCATGAGTCAAATACAAAAATCTTGCATGAACAATTAGGCGTAAAAAAGTTGTTTTCTCGATGGATACCGCATTCACTCTGTGAAGAGCAAAAAGCGGCTCGGGTTACTTGGTGCGTAAGAACTCTTGAAAGATTCCACGCAGAATCCTCAAATGATGTATACAACATCATATCAGGCGACGAATCTTGGATAAAGGCGCACAAACCCGAAACAAAAAACCAGTCACGAGTTTGGGTGTTCGAAAATAAGTTAAGGCTAACAAAAATTGTTCGTTCACGAGTGTTGCAAAATTGATTTTAGAGCAAGAAAACATAGAATTATTAGACCGTCCCCCGTACAGCCCCGAAGATCGACTGAGCCCTAATGATTTCTATACTTTCCCTAGAATAAAGAATAAATTGCGTGGTCAGAGATTTTCATCACCTGAAGAAGCTGTGGACGCCTACAAAACCGCCATTTTGGAGACAGAAACTTCCGAATGGAATGGTTGCTTCAATTATTGGTGAAAAAATGTGTCAAATTACGCAGAGATTACTTCGAAAGGCAATAAATACATTTATAAATAGTAAGGTTGTGACACTTCCTTGATTCCCGAAATTTTCAGTGGCGCCCACGTATATCCTCTGTCGTTCAGAAATCAAAGTGAAATATAGTTTATTTACATAATGCATATTATTATACTAAATATTTGTTTAATTTCTGAATATAACTACAATATTAAGCAAACTTCATTCATGCTGAGCATTATTTTCAAATTAGTTTCATATTCATTTCTGTATAATTTATATAAAAGTTTAGGTCTTTTATTTATCGATTGAGGGAGTACGAAGTCGGCCGGGTCAGCTAGTATAAACATTAGATTATCTATCAATATGTTAATGAGGAAAGTATATAAAAATTCGACCGATGCAATAAAAGTTCCAGGTGTTTGACAATCTTGAAAAGGTATAGTGATATTTTTTTCTAACGTTACAAACATAAGGCCAGTATAATTGATATATTAGTATATTTGATAATTTGGCCAACTTTCTCGAAGTCCATCACTTAATTCGGAGCGTATGTTAAATATTTTATACCTTGTTACTGTACTAATACAAACCGATATATGTAATTCTTTTTTTCTTAATAGATAATGCGTGTCATGTGTCTATTTTTTAAATTATTGTGTTATAAGTAGAATTATAGCTATTTGCACAAAAAAATCAAATACGTGGTCAAATACTTTAAAAACAATAGAAAGTCTTAAATAATGCTTTATAAATTTGTACAATTGTAGGTCTTTAGATGATCTACAAATCAATATATCTCATATATTTGTGAGGAATAACCCATAATAACCATTTTAATGTAAATATTTTTAAAAACTGAAATCATGCATATTCAAAGCTCATTCAAGATAATACAATTTAAGTTCAAATAAAAGTTTCAATTAAAAAATCTTCATTCTATGTACATTTTAACGTGTCATAAGCGACATTTTGATTAAGTAAATATCTTAAAAGATATCAGAGATTTAAAACGTGGTGGCAGAAATCGCGAGTCAATTTGGTACAGAGAGCACGTTGTTGCCTATTTATATTGCGTAAAATAGTTATATGCTGCTTGAATTCGGTCGCATATTTTTGTTAAAATTTTATTTGAATATCCAAACAAGTGTCGAAAACAGACAGACAGACCGACTAAAAATTAAAAAAAATGTTTTTTTTTTAATGTAATGGTCTTATATCACTTTGTAATAATTTGAAAACGGTTATTTTAATGTTATATTCTATAGGTTTATATAGGTAAACCAAAACTATTTTGGATTATTTTTATAGAAACTTATTTTTTTAATGCAGGGAATGATCAACTACTACTTGAGGATGCATGGCACTACAATCTTATTATGGTTATGCCTTATGGACCTCTACATGATAGCCTCTTCAAAAGAGGTGAATGAATCATGTAAACAATACTTATGTAGATCTGAAGTGAGAAATTTTCAAGACTACATTACCATAAACACATCGCCGGGACAGAATTTAAGTAAGAAAAAATTTCTAAATTATTTTCGATTATAGAATTATATTAAACGGGTTCTCGCGTTTACTTCCACGTATTATGTTTGTACAAAATCAAAGATATTCACATCCACTTTAGTAGGAAAGAAAATAGTACACTTATTCATAACAATAACAAATTTCATGCTAGGATTTAATGTATAACTAAAAAGAAACAGTTTTAACAATGACAGTTTCATTTTTAGGTTTAACATGTGACAGCTAGGTATTTAAATTGTATTTTTTCCATAGAGCCAGCCGTTGATTTTTGGAGAAGATTGGCAAATCAGGAAAATATAGAAGTAGAGGTTTATGAATTCGTTGAGAATTATCCTGTGATCGTGATGAAATGGCCAGGTCGTGATAGTACATTAAAGAGCATTTTGCTCATAGCTCATATGGATGTTATTCCGGCTTACTATGAGGTAAATTATTCTTATTGTATTGACGAAAGTAGGACGTTCACTTAAAAGTAAATAATACACCCTGGCCAAAAGAGACGCAGAGTAAGACGGCAAAACGTTCTAACCTACGGGAGATTAGAATTTTACCCACTTATTACGCTAAATACGGTGCCATTCAGGAACCCAGCAGTATGTAAGGTAAATAAGGCGTAAGTAAGGTAGCAAAACGTATAGAAACGTGATACTGCGAAAACGTTTTCATAATCATCATAATCCACCTTCACCAGTCCACTGCTGAACTTAGCCAATGAACGCCAAGAGGGCCGATCCGCTGCTACTTGCTTCCATCTTAAACCAGATACTGCACGAAGATCGTGATCTCACCTGGTCTGAGGTCGAACAACCTCTCTGTCTATCCAAACGCTGCCTCCTCTCTAGAATCTTACCGACTCATCGGCTATCAATAGCCCATCACAATTTGCTGAAAGTCAGCCGTCGGGAGATTAGGCCTCATCTAATTAGAAAGATCTCTGTCTCGCTAGATATCTAAATTTAGGTGCCTCACAACAGTCGGTGGTCCAATATTGAACCTATTGAGACATCCCTAAATATGTGTTTGCGGTCGGCCATAATGAAATATATCTCATTCTTTGTCACAGTATGTAGGCTTTGCTATGTAGATGACAGTCATGTGAGGTTCGTTCTTAAAATATGAGTTGATTTAGAAGAGCCCTCCCTTCTCGAAGAAGTTGATCAGCATATGTCCCCTGTGATTTGAACTACCGACGCCGTGAGGTCTTAAACACAATATAATGCCAGTTCGTACTTGCCCTTGTGAGCGTTATGCAAGTCCCGAGAAACCTTCTCGTGTGTGGGCAGCCACTTCGTTATCAGGGTGCCTAAGGGGGCCCATACATATGTATTACTTTAAGGGTTTACCTATTGATAAATTTGAATATGAGAAATGCGACACTACTCGACGAACTCAAGACTACGGCTATGATGTCACACAGATTTACCAAGAATCCCACGCTACCTTATGACGTATGGTCGCCCTGTTGGAGTAATAGTACCCGATAGTAAGGCCATAACCCGCATTGGACACGTCGTGGTTGGTCAAAACCCCAAATGGATAGGTGTATTATGGGAGACATATATTTCCAGCAGTGGGCTTACAGGCTGTGATGTTGGTGATAGTAGGTTCATTATCGTCGGGCTGTAAAGCCTAAACGTGCAATCGGATTAACCTACTTCCACCTGCAGCTCATTCAGGTATTCGTAAGTCTCATTTTCATTCGCCTGTTGTGCGTAGCCAGGTCAAGTAGTCCGGAGATTCTTTGTACCCCTTGTCTCAACTTCACCATAGCTGCTACCGTAGCCAGGAATATTTAAATTTAAATTCCAATCTACCATAAAGTGGGTAGTGGGATCGCACATCCCTACGCCATTGTTTGAAAAGTTGCATTATAATTATTGATATTAAAGCTTTATAACCTTTATTTACATAGCTTTAACACTAGCAAACTGTATGTTCTAAAATACCAAAAACCTGACTGACTTTGATTTGAAGCAGTATTTTATAATGACTACAAACACAAAAAATAAAAATTTATAGGTTTTTACAGTGTGGATAGCATGGAATCATTTTTTTATTTACTTTGAGATATCATTTATTTAATATTTATTGTTTTAGGATGGTTGGACTTATCCTCCATTTGCAGGCATCATTAACGAGCAATGCGAGGTGGTGAGCCTGTGAGTCTTATGATTATTGATATAAACTAAGCGGTATAATATTTAAAGCAATCGTACGCCTTAAAAGAAATAATGTTACTCTTTGATTGAAGAGATGTTATTAGTGATTACTCCGGTTTGTATAAAATTTCATGTTTAACATTGCATAAACGGTCGAATTATGTTGAAATTGACTTATTTCGTTTAAGTTGATTGTCTGCCTGCCAATCACAAAACTGTTGATTTATGTGAGCCTGAATGTGCTAGGTTAACATTAAAAATAAACAATAATATTACAACATTTTCAGATGACACATCAGGATCTCGCAATGGCATTGAACTTTTCGTAAAAACCGAGAAATTCCGTAGGATGAATGTTGGTTTCGCTTTCGATGTTGGCGAACCTTCACCCAGCTCAACAGTTAAAGTGTACTATCAAGATAAAACAAGATGGGGTAGGTGCATTCGATAACACATTAGTGATAATGTGCCATGACCGTTCCTGTGCATAGTTGTGCGACTGCAATAAGTATTTACCAACGAATGGGAACGCATCTGCTCAGACTAAAATAATTACTATCATCTATTAACCAACGACGGATTGCAGAAATATCGAAAGAGAAAGAGCGCTAGCTCAGAAGGATCTTTATGAGCCTTCAAAATTCAACAGCAATTTGAAAATATCTTGTTTAATGTGTTTGCGTTTCAGTGGACTTTAGGAGATACGAATTCAAATATGAGAAAATACACGATTGATTATGATTAAAACTACACAATTGACTACTGAATGGTTCAGTTCTAAGGTTGGAATACTGATTTTTGTCCGCGTTGCTTTGGCTATTAAAGTTGTTTCTTTTGTTTTTTCGATTTATTAATATTGGCATAGGCATGGGGTAGAATTTACTTTTTAATATCATATTTTTTAATGTCACGAAAGTAACAGGTTTTTTATTTCACTACCTTTTTAGCTTTGCGTGTCGACTGTATCGGACAGAGCAAAAGATCTGGAGTTTACGTAAATTATAACGAGTCTGCAGAATTAGCGGTACGATGAATTTTCTATGATCAAGTCAAATTTTTATTTATTTATTTAGAGTTTTTGTACATCGTTGGTACAATGGCGAACTTAATGCCAAAGACATTGTCTAGGAAACAAAACTTTATAGTTTTTAAACTTAATACAGTGTACATTTATTTTTTATTATTTAACTTTTGATTTCAGTGTGATATATTCATTCAGAACTATATTGAGTACAAAAATACTCAATATAAAAAATCTTTAACTTCGAACGACTATGGCGATTACACAGCTATAAATTTCGTCGGTGGATGCGTAAGTACAATTATGTAGTTTGGATTATTTTAAATCATCAGTGCTATTTTGTACATGTAGCTCCTGATTCATTGATCAAATACTACTCATCTATTTGCTTAGACTAACATTATCTTTGATAATTACAGAATTCAATAACACTTACTGCCGTCCCAGCAAAACTAACTATGTACTACAGCATTATATTAGGCCGCACGACTTCGTTGCATGTATTTAACAAAACCGTAAGTACATCGTTTTTGTAACCGAATTATTAAACCTTCAAATATGTTTCATTTCATAAATTTCCTAGCTATCATAAAATTCTAAAACTACCTTCAATTTTTATTGCAAAATTTTTATTCAATTTTTACTAAACAAAAATTTTTACAAAAATGATTAAAAAAAATATAGAAACTTTAATTCTGTAACATCACATTGCAGTTAATGGAATGGGTTTCAAAGGCCGGGGGTAATATAAAGCTAACTACACTCTACGAGCAAAATAAAGCACCCGGAACTAAGATAGACAGCAGTAATCCTTATTGGGTTGCTCTTATGGATGTATTTAGTGATTTGTAAGTATTGGTTATAATCAAATCGGTTTATATAGATTAGGGAATATAAAATATTATCTTTGCTTTTTGACTTTGTCAAATGGTATATCCAATGCAGTTGTTCAGTTGTTGCTTCAGCTTATCTTAACTAAATGGTAACCTGGTGACCATGTAAATGGTCGAATTCGCGATACTGGTAACTTTTTCTTGAATATCCAGTCGATGGAACTTCTGTAATATTTCAGTTTGTCTCTTCGAAATGTACTTTATAAATGTCGACCTTTATTACCGTAATGTAACTCATTTTATTAACTAGTAAATAATTTTGTTTCAATCGATAGTCTTGTTATCGTATATGAAGATATAATGATAAAATGCCGAACCGTGCAAAATGTTGATTAAGCATCGATGTTTGAAGTTAACCTCGTGGTTAGCTTTAAATATTATTTTGTTTTCAACATCAGCTTGCTTATATAGCAAGCTGATGTTGAATATCACCGACAAAACAAACAGTGCGTTCAAGCAATATGTTTAATTGATTTGATTAAAAATTGTGATATTGTTGAACCATTAAGTTTTTATTCTCATAAAATATCCTATTTTCTTAATGAATATAACAATTTCTGAGCTTAAGATAAAGAAAAAAAGTTTCCTAAAATATCAACAATTTTTATAACATATCAATGAGTATTTATTATCTGTGCTCTTTTATGTATCAGAATTTCCGTTAATTTCAGAGACATTCCCCTTGAGCCCATCACGTCTCCAACAACAACTGACGCTAACTTTGTTGTAACTGAAGGCATTCCTGCATTTGGTCTATCTCCACAAAGGAACACACAGTCTTCCGTGTTTGGTGTAAATGAACGACTGGCTATTCCAACATTCTTAGAAGGAATAGATATTTACGAGCGGGTAATTAAACGTTTTGCCAACATACCCGACAGCGAAGTGAGCAATAACTCCGCAGATTACTTAGACAAGAAGTCAGATTAATTACCTAACTAGTCAAATTGTCGTGCTTTAGAACCTATGTATTATATTACATAAAACATATAATGTTAAAAAATATAAATTTTTTAAAGGTCTAAAAAGCAAAATTTAGCTATTAAAACTCATTTCTTGCTTTCCTGCAAAAATACTTTACCCTCCTCGTAGCTTCCCCGCGGCTGTTCCAAGCCGCAGGTACCCCACCGCTACGACAAAGCGATTAACCTTAGCTCAACCTTTTATCCAACCATTTTACCTTGGTACAACTATCATCGCCAAGAAAATATATTTCTTTATTATATTTAACAAGATTGACAACAAATAGCAAAATTTTTTTTGGCTGTTGAAAAAATCCAGTTTACGGATTCCAACGTATGATATACCTAATAAAAACTGACGGTTGCTCCTTTCTCATGTCACTTTGGCCTAGTGCGATGTGACCTGTACAATTCAGGTGTTTTTTTTTATGGCATACGCAGGCAGACGAGCAGTCGAGCCACCTGATGGGAAGTGGTCACCGACGCAGTACCAGTCGTATCGCCAACGCGCTGCCAACCGTGAGATATAGGTGTTAAGTCTCGTTTACCCAGTAAATACGCTGACTACGGCGGCCTTCAAACCGGAACACAGCAGTGCTTTCACACTGTTGCTTCGCGGCAGAAATAGGCACCGTGGTGGTACCACCAGATGGTCTCCTGTAAACAGGGGACCTACCACCGGAAAACTTTGCCACCAAAAATTGTGCCACCCGAACCATTGTTTTGCCGGAGCAAACAGCACAGCGCCTACGCTGGAACCCTTCTCTGAACGGCGGACTGGCGACGGATGGCATGCGTAGTTGCACTGGCCAACTTCGGTCAAGTCGATCATATTGTAAAAGTGTTTAGTTTAGGTTATTGCTATAGCTGATTTTGTTTATCATACAAGACGCCGGCCGTAGTTGCCTAAAAGGTTTTTCGCGACTTCGCACTGTTCACATTACCGTTAATCGCATTAACGTCTTATGCTAAATACCAAGGTGTTTTTTATATTGAAGGTTCCTTAACGTAAATGTTAAAGAACTACTGACGAGGTATACACAAAGATCTACCATTATTCATCTTTTTCCATCTACAAGAGGTTCGCGATCAAATTAGAAAAATGTTAACTCAGGGCATTAAACGTCTAGCGGAATTCGCGTAGTCTTCACCGATTTGGGTGGTTTTCAAGAAAAAAGGACCCTACTAAATAACAAAAATGGTAGCTGGTAGCAGATTCTTAAAACCAATAGACGATAAATAAAACTTCATC
Source organism: Lamproptera curius (assembly GCA_029286875.1). Classification (NCBI taxonomy): domain Eukaryota; kingdom Metazoa; phylum Arthropoda; class Insecta; order Lepidoptera; family Papilionidae; genus Lamproptera; species Lamproptera curius. The sequence goes on from JAGSMT010000069.1 coordinate 1,954,257, forward strand.
CCTAATATATAACAAGTTCTAGATAAACTTGACAATTCTTTACAACCATAATTCTTGTAAGCGGTTTTCATCAAGTCTAGATGGATAAAACCGAAATTCCTAAAACAGCCTTTAGTATTGAACACGAGCATTTAGAATTCCTTCAAATGCCAATAGGGTTGAAAACCTCACCCTCAACTGTACAAAGGGTGATGGATAACATTCACAGGGTCCTCCAAAACCAAATTAGCTTAATGTATCTTTACGACATTATATACTTAGTACGTCATAACAGGAGCATATGGTACAAGAAAAAGTGAGGTTTTTACGGAAACCACGTTTTAAAATAAAAGTGCAGCTTACCAGATATACGCAAGGAAGCCATAGAGCTACTAGATTCTGTAAATTACATCCTTGCATTTCTTCGTATTGTCTTAATTAATCTTCGCGGTAGATGAGATGAATATAAGCATCTTCAGAAATTATCTGGTCTATGTGCCCATGAATTTTAAACGTGATGTTTTATAACGACGACTGAAAATTCAAAGTTCAGGATAGTAAATGAAAATGACCAAATATCTAGTCTAATCTTGATTAATTACCGACATCCCACAAAAATACGAAGAGGACACTGAAGTACAATGCAAACTCACTCTGTAATCAATTAAAATTACAGAAGCCCATGATGACTGAGCTGTGCGCAGATTTGCTCTGTGCAAAGGGTCCCCTATTTGTAAATTTCTGTAATTTTCTCTACCATACCGCTATTCCCATTAATGTAATATTATTAGGAATAGCTGTTATAACAATGGTGATCTATATATGTCGAAGACTAAAACTACGTATGTATTTAGTTGGCTGCAGCAGCAGAGCAATCAGCCACTGAGCCCTAAGAACCATGAAATTGACAATCCTATAACTTACGCAGCAACGCATGAATTTTTACGTAAGATATTGCGTATCGCTATCCCACGGAAATAGTTGACTATGTAAAACCTTATTTGTAACGAACACAACGAGGCAACATGAAATAAGACATCGAGTCCTGTCCTTCCCACCCGTGGGAAACCGAAGCGTCGCAGCGGGCATGCATATAAGACGGTCGCACTTTGACCCGCTCATTCTTATTTATATATCTATAACCTATGTTCTAATTTTAGTTTTAATATTATATATATTTTTAGTCTTGGTTTCTTTTTAGCTGTTCTGCTTGCAGTTAACGTAATTTACGTATTAATTTTTTTATTAAACTATAGTACCACTAAAACGACATTATAAAGTCCATACTATTGGTGTTTCGAATTAATTTAGATAATAATAACGCACGAATATATGTAATCTATTTATAACAATTTTAATAAAGAAAACATACTTTCACTCAATATCAAGTATAATTGAATTCAAAATTCAATTGCGAAATTCAAATTTTATTGATAGTTCAATAAAATTTTATTCGGCAGTGTTTTTCTATGTAATTATTTGACTGCCTCAGCCTAGTGGTATAAGAGTGTGGCTTAGAAACCGGAGGTCGTGGGTTCGAATCTTGCGGGACTCAACAAATTTTCATTGTTGTTTCTAGTTGGTTAGGGCAATTGGGCGATCACCCAATTGTCTGAAAAGTAAGATGATCCATGCGTCGGAGTGGCATGTAAAAGTCGGTCTACCCACCAACCCGCATTGGACCAGCGTGGTGGGATACGGTCCAAAACCCCTAATGGATAGGGTGTATTAGGGATGCCTATGTCCAGCAGTGGACTATCACAGGCTGATGATGAATTATATACTTGATTCTCGATATGATTTTTATTTTTATGTTTGATATATTTGCAGATTTTGTAATCTCCTTAATTCACCTGTACAAATAAACAGAATTAAAAAAAAATAACAAAATTCTTTGTATATACATTTTATAGATGTTTCAACTCAATAATATTAAGTTTTCATTTTTACTAATAAAACTTTTATTTCGGCGCCATCGGCGACGCTTTTTGTCTTAGCTCGTCTGGAGGCAGAGCTGGCTTAATTTTTATTAAAAGGTTTAAGATATTAGATAATTAATATAGTAGAGGTTTTAATGTATGTAATAAATTACAGTTTTGTAAATGTGGTATTCTCAATTATTCTTAGTACCTATTTATATTATTCATAGATTTACAAAATATCCATTAATGTTTTGTAGATCTAATAGAGAATTACCATTTTATTAAACAATATTTTAATATACCTTGTTTGCCGTTTGCAATTTTATATAAGACACTGCATTTTTATTTTAGCTTTTAAATCGACTTTTTTTTATTTTACATTTTAAATTTCCGACGTTTCGAACACTTTCCAGCGGCCAGACGAGACGTCATGCACCTTGTTGCCAGTGCTGGGGTTTCCGGGTTTCCGCTAGAAAGTGTTTGAAACGTCGATAATTTAAATGTAAAAAAAACGCGATGAAATCCGTAAAATATCCTTTTATTTAATAATGTGTAGTATTCGCGTAAACAAAAGAATTACTATACATTACTTAAAAAAAACACTTTTTACCATACATGCCAATTATTTATTCTTAAAGATATGGCTCATATTTTACTAATTTATTCCCGTTGTATAATGTGTTATAGATTGTATATCAGTATATTAATGTAGTAAGTATTTAAAAGTTCGTACGATATAATAAAAGTCTCAGATGTTTTATATTCTTTGGAAGGTATCGTATTTCTTTTTCTTTTTAAACCTTTTCTAATAAGGCCAATATAATTATTATAAGTATATTTTGTATTTTGAGCGACTTCCCAAGAAGTTATATTAATAACTTTGGCAACTGTAACGACCTGTCTCGATATATTTGATAATATTAGACCTTATACTTGAAATTTTATAGATAGGAATATTTATTTGAGTTGTCATGGAAACTGGATCAGCGAAATGCAAGAGAAAAGATCTGTTAGTAATATTTAGGCCAAGTTATTCATGTATACACAATAGTTTGTGTGTAGCAAGCGCATTTATAATTGATAAATTTTATTAATAATAAAATTATAACTTTATCTTTTTAACGTGTTGTTAGATGTATGAAGTATCAATATATATTTTTCGATAATAATATTAATACTGGAAGTCGATGCTAATGAATGAATAAATACTTTAACTTAAAATTAAGAACACTTTTTTCGATAGTATTTATTAATTATATGTCTTTAAAACCAAAATAACTTTGGATTATTTTTATATAAATGTATATTTTTAACGCAGGACTTGCTATACTAACACATGAGGATGCATGGTACTACCATCTTGATATGGTTAGGTCTTGCTAACCTCTATATGATAATCGCTGGGAATGAAGTAAATGAATCATGTGAACAATATTTATGCAGATCTGAAGTTAGAAATTTTCAAGACTACATTACCATAAACACATCGCCAGGACAAGATTTAAGTAAGAGAAAAATCTAATTATTTTAGATTATAGAATTAAATTAAACGGGTTCTCACGTTTATTTCCACGTACTATGTTTGTACAAAATCGAAGATTTTCATATCCACTTTAGTAGGAAAGAAAATAGTACACTTATTAATAATAATAAATTCTGTGCTATCATTTACTGTATAAACGAACACGAACACAACACGTCTTAAAAAATATGAAGAACTCGTTATAACAATGATAGTTATATTTTTATGTTTAGCATATGACAGCTATAAAAATCGTGTTATTTTTTCATAGAGCCAGCTGTTGATTTTTGGAGAAGATTAGCAAATCAAGAAAATGTTGAAGTAGAGGTTTATGAATTCGTTGAGAATTATCCTGTAATCGTGATGAAATGGCCAGGTCGTGATAGTAAATTAAAGAGCATTTTGCTTATAGCTCATATGGATGTTATTCCGGCTTATTATGAGGTAAATAATTCATTTAGTATTCAGCAAAAACCGATGAGAGATTATAAATTCACCTAGTTAGAAGCTAATACGGTGCCCTTTAATCCGGAACCCATCCGTAGAAACGGCCTGCGAAAATGTTTCTTAACGCTTTATGACGTAATAATTTACGTAACAAAACAACTAGCCAACTGTATGTTTTGAAACATTGAAAACCTGTTTGTCTTTGACTTTTAAGCAGTATTTTATAATCCTGTTGAAAAAAAACAAAAACTAATAGAAAAAATAATTTTTGTAGCTTTTAATGGTGTGGAGGACTTTTCCATTGCCTTATTATTTTTTTTGACCATGAGACATTATTCCTAAAATTTATTGTTTTAGGATGGATGGACTTATCCTCCCTTTGAGGCATCATTAACGAGCAATGCGAGGTGGTGGGCCGTGGAGCTCAGGACATGAAATCCGGCGGTATACAATATTTTGAAGCAATGCGACGCATTACAAGAAAAAATGTTACCTTGTTAAGAGATGTCTATGTAGTGATTACACCCGGTTTGTATAAATTTCATGTTAAACATTCGTAAAACACTCAATGCTATGTGACACAACAAGTGATATAATTAAAACTGTATTTAATAATATTTAAATATTTTTAGATGACACTTCAGGATCTCGCAATGGTATTGAACTATTCGTAAAAACCGAGAAGTTCCGTAAAATGAATGTTGGCTTCGCTTTCGATATTGGTGAACCTTCGCCCAACTCGACAATTAGAGTATTTTATCAAGACAAAACAAGATGGGGTTGGTATATTGGATCACACTTTAATATTAACAATATTAATAAAAAGCAAAAATCAGGTTTATTCGTATAACGGTTGCGTTATACATGACTGTAAAGTATGCTGCTATTGTATTTACTAATGAAATTAAATAACGTATTCTATGCAATGATTATTTACATTCAACGCATATTGCGAAAAACCGACTCCTCTATTTTTTCCAACGAAGAATAAGAGGATTTGACAGAGCTGAACGTACCAACCGAGTCACTATTTGGATTAAATAAGACTTCTATGAGTTGTTCTAGAACGATCGTAGTAAGCCTCGGAGATTTTGATCATAATCGATTATACTTTACAATTAGGGACTTCCTGACAAGCCAATTCAATTTGTAATCAGGCTATTAATAGTAATGCCTATAGAAGACACAATCTAAAAGATGATGTCATTGAGATTTGTCATTTGACAAGCCTGTGGCCATATTTAAATAAAGTTTGGATATCACCGGTCTGAGGCTCTGTCTGATCTGTGTAAATTATTTACGTATTTATACAGGAACAGGATAGAATTTTATTATATATATTTTGTTTAATGTTGGAATACAAAAATTCTTATATCACCACATGTTTCAGCTTTGCGTGTCGACTGTTTCGGGCAGGGTAAGAGTTCTGGAGTTTACGTAAGGCATAACGAATCTGCTGAATTCTCGGTACGATGAATTATACATAATTAAATCAATATATATATATATATAGCACATTTATTTACCTTCATTTCATTTTGGATTTCAGTGTGTTAAATTCATTCAGAGCTATATTGAATATAAAAATACTGAATACGAAAAATCTTTAACTACAAACGACTACGCTGATTACACGGTTGTAAATTACATTGGTGGATGCGTAAGTACAACTATATCTATACATATCTATATCTATATATATATAATAGTATGATATATCTTGACTGCGAATCAATCTATCAAATACAATTAGTATAAAAATTGATATTCATATATTGATTTATATAAACACTAAATAGTAAGATCATATGATGATGTAAAACAAACAACTAGTAAGAAAAAAGAGTAAAATATTTCTTTCTTTGCTTAGAATCCTATGACTGTTACAGAATCCCACTACGCTCACCGCCGTTCCAGCAAAATTAACTTATTACTTCAGCATTACATTAAGCCGCCAGACGTCACTGCAAGAATTTAATGAAACTGTAGTAAGTAACCTTATTTTTAAAAGCTTTCTCATGTTTCGTTACGTCTATACCTAGAGAACTATAATGGATATCAGTAACTAGCTTACATTCTCATTTAAATGAAAAAATTACTCTCCTTAAAATATTTTTTGGATTGATATAAACTGATACAGCTTAATTACATAACATCAAATTGCAGTTATCGGAATGGGTTACAAAAGCCGGCGGTGATATAAGGCTCACCACAGTCTACGAGCAAAATGAGGCACCCACAACTAAGATAGACAGCAGCAATCCTTATTGGGTTGCTCTTATGGATGTATTTAGTGATTTGTAAGTATTGGTTTTAGCAATACGGTATTTAGAGAAAAGATTGTTGTTTTTGAATATCCAGCCCACGAGCTTTAGTAATATTTCTGTCTTTGCTAATGCAAAGTGCAAAAACGCTCTATTGCTCTTAAATGTACTTGATAACTTACTACTTCACTATACTAATATTGTAACCAATCATTGGTTACAATTTTAGTTTATAATTCACTATACTAATATTGTAATAATACAATTTCAATTGAAAGTCTTGTTGTCGTTGATAAAGATGCTCCTAAGTACACTGATAATATGCAGAACCGTGCAAGATATGGATTAAGTGCGGACCGTGGAAGCTAAAGTTTTTTAAACACGGGTGCTACGCTTCCAGAATCTTGTCTTTGATAAGCTTCATCTAACATAGAGTTAGCGAGAAGCTCCCGTCTCGTACCGGCCTAAGCTATAAATATTGTTGCGTTATTAATATCAGCTTGCTTGTAGCGGGTCTGTCTGGGGTGGTACAACCGTGGTGCCTATTTCTGCCGCAAGTAGTAGTGTCTAAAATACTATAGTGTTCAGGTTTCAATGGCACCGTAGCCAGCGTATTTACTGGGTAAACGAGACGTAACATTCTATGTCTCACGTAGGCAGCGCATTGGTGATGCCCCTGGTATTTCCGATGTCTATGGGTGTCGGTGACCACTATTGATCAGGTGGCCCGACTGCTCGTCTGCCTTAGAAATTAACAAAACCGTCATAGTACGTAAAATGTATCAGTGAGTACAACTTATATTTAACAATACATTTAATTGATTAATAGTGATTATTCTTATAACATAATCTTTTCCTCGCTGATTATTTCTATTTCTGAGCTTAAGAGAAGAAGAAAACAAGTATATAATATCAACAACTTTTATAACATATTAATGAAAATTAATTATATGTGTTCTTTATCTATCAGAATGACTGTTAATTTCAGAAACATTCCTCTTGAGCCCATCACGTCTCCAACAACAACTGACGCTAACTTTGTTGTTAATGAAGGCATTCCTGCTTTTGGTTTATCGCCGCAACGGAACACCCAGTCTTCCGTGTTTGGTGTAAATGAACGATTGTCTATTCCAACATTCCTAGAGGGAATATGTATCTACGAGCAGATAATTAATCGTTTTGCCAACATACCAGACAGTGAAGTTAGCGATAACCCAGCAGATTACATAGATAAGACGTCGGACTAACTACCTTGTGTGTAAAATTTATGTAATACCTGAACCATTTATCTCATCAATGCTTCTTTTATTTCACAACCTGTGTATCTAATTTAATAAATGCATGTAACGATAACAACTTTATTGTTTTACATTTAAAATTATTTAACCTATATGAAGAAAATTAATTTTATAATTTAAATTAAACAGTAAAACTCGTTTTCTTGTTTAACATCAAAAATTGTTCAAAAGTTTGATTGAAGTCCCACGCCTGCGTTTATTAATACATTAAAATAAATGTAACTTATACACATGGTATACCTTCTGACTATATCCTCTAACTATTGGTTTATACTAGCAACTATCGCCAACGCAGATAATAGGAAAAAGAAGAAGAAATGAAATGAATACTGCATGGAAACAACGCTTTTAGTAAATTTAAAAAACACCGCCCAAAGAAAATCAGTAACTTTATAAAACTTCAGAAGATCAGTCATTATAAATGCTGGTACACAACAGTGAATACAGATCTTAGCTGCCTAGACAATAAATTAACTTGTGTTTTACACATTATCTTAGGTTTTTTACTGAACCTTAGTGCAGTAAATGGCGGCTAAAGGAAAGGGTCATAAACGTCCCTTGGCCATTCTTCACCGTATTTTATCTACCCCAACATCAAAGCACTTTAAATTCTAATAATGCCATGGTATCTATGGATCTCAGCCGCCAACATCGAATGGCCGGTATATCTACTACAAGTCAGTCTTTAGCGTCCTGGTATAACACGATCTTTTCAGGCCTCTTTATACAGGTGTGTAGGGCGAACGGACCGTCGCCTTCGGGGCCATGCCGGAGCTAACAGCATAGCACCTTTTCTTGAGCTCTTCTCTGGACAACGGACACCCTCTTACCGGTCGTCTAGGGAAGAGTAATATGTGGAAACGTAAATAATAGTTATTAAAAATTCTGTAATTTCTGACCACTAATAATAATGTTCTACAGTCGATTAAAACTACGCGGCCGATCTATATTAGAGATCAGCCAACTACGCCGAAGATATTATAGTGCACAAGTGTACGCGCAAACACAGGCGCACTGCCTGTTCCTTTACAGTCTCAAAGCCCGATGGGGCGGATAACCGGCAAGACCGGAGAGAGTAAAGCGCAAGACCGACTTTTACATGCCCTTTGGACGCATGGATCGTCTTACTTTTCAGATAATTGGGTGATCAGCCCAAATTGCCCTAACTAACTAGGAAATAACAATGAAAATTTTGTTGAGTCCCCGCAGGATTCGAACCAACGACCTCCGGTTTTCAAGCACACGCCCTTACCAGGCTACGGAAGCGGTCAACCACTATTTGATGGTTTAAATTTTTATGTTTGTATATTTGTAGACACAGACGTCATACAACAATTGATACAACTCAAAATAATTGTTAGTTGGTCGCAACTTAACAGGAGCCGACTGGAGAAGTATTACTGTGTTGCCTATTTGTGCCGTTATTGGAAAGTAAATAAGTCTAACTGTGGGTTAACGTAGCCACCGAAACCACCTTTTGTATTGAGTAAATGCATCTTTGGCGTCCTACCATCACGTGAGCTAATGCTCGTTTTGTAATTCGGTAAATAATTAAAAGAAAAACAAAAAACTTTTACGTTCAATTTTTTTACTTGCTCATGAGACGTAAGGATCATTTAAACTTTCATCTTACTAGAATTATCTTAAAGTTATTCTTGTATTTCAAAAATGAATTATGCATATGTCCTTATTCCATTGCTTCTAAATTATCAGTCTCTTAATTTAAAGTCCTTAAAAACATACTCTTTCTGTGTCGCAGTTATCAATGTTGTTATGTAATATATTCAAATATGATAAGCTATTTTGCATACTGCTGTAATCATAAACAACTATTAGTTCTGGTACATTAATTTGAATTACGATAATTATACAAGTATTATTGAATTTAGACAATTTATTATTGCAATAATTATCGAAATTCAAATTATTATGATAATAATAATAGAAAATGTTAGAGTATTTATCATGAATTCTAAACAAAGACTGTAGACAATGATGTTGACGCGAAAAAAAAAATTGTTGATTAAGAGGATAAAAAAAACAAAATTCAGGCACATAATATTAAAAACCAGTAAAGAAGGAGACAAACTCGCGCACCAAGGCTTCCGTAGCTAACGTATTCACAAAATTGGTATCTTTTTGAAAATAGTCACAAAAAAAAAATTTTTGTGACCATCAAAAGGCGTCAACTATATACATATGCCCTTTAGTTTTTAGCTTTTCTGTTTCTGATTGGTGCTATACAACATAGCTATTTGTCAAATTTTGTTATTTTTTATCAACTAAAACTTAGTTACACACTTAAAACCTGTATGATATCCGGTTACCCCTAATAATTTATATTTATTTATGTATAATTAAGATTTTAGATTAATTGTTATTTGACTCAGGACCTAAATTTTATAAAACTAACAACGACTTTCTCCGGCTACCTACTAGTTCTACTTAGTGTTACAGAGGAAATTGGTGGTTACAGACATACGGATAGACAGACGAAAGAGTGAGCTTATAAGGGATTCCTTTTTACATTTTTGAGGTCAAGAATCCGAAAAACGCAAAGCTTGCACGCTCGTCTACGGCGGAATCTCTGAGTATTTCTGACTAGGGATCGCTTTATTTTATACTTTCAAAGATATTTCGTTAGCATGACAACGAGATCATAGATATCAAATAAATTAAAAAGTTTACTTATAAATATGTTATACTTTTATAGTGAGTTTTTGCATGTCTTCTCTACACCTACATTTTATAATATCTTCTTTGTTTCATATTTTTTCATTCTTTGCCTTATAATGAGAATCTGAGAGAGTGAGCATTTTCTCAGGTTTGGTAACTAAAGTTTTGTAAGTACTTTATGGTGTTTAAGAATATATTTTGATATCATTGAAAGTTTTCTTTTATTTATGTCAATTTCGAAATCAATATTTTAATTAGAAAGTAAATATTTTATCGATATGCTAATGGTGTGTTAATTGTACTGTTATTATAGTATCGCACATACATAATTATTCAATTATTCGCTTCAGGCGTTTCTGATCATAAGGTTTGCAATACTTGATTAGTTTATATTCTAAATCATTAATTTCTGGTATTATAAAAGACTATGTCGAAACATGGAATAAAAAAAAGATCTATTGAGTTTTATCTAATAAGTTTTTGATTGCTTAACAAAAGTCTAGCACTTAGAGTTTATCAGCAACGCCAATATTCTACCTTCTATCGCACATATTAACGCATACCTTCACACGCACACTCTCATGTCCTAAGGTGCACGGCATAATGTGTTATATTGAATCTGTTAGTTTTATTTCAGTAATATAGATGTCTTTTAAAAAATCCTTTGCTGTTTTACCCAATTCATGCTTTAGTATTAAGTTGTTTATTTTTGTTTCCATTTTAAGTAGTCGTTATTTTAGTAAAAGAGGATTTTTATGTTAAATATGTTTTATTGTGAAAGTAACTGCCATCTAATTCTATATTGTGTTTCACTGCAAAGCTTAACCCTGAGTGGTTTAGTGTCGTTTTTGTTTTTTTATAATATTTTCAATGATATAATGAAATCACATTCTAAGCTTAAGTCCAATGTTATTTCATATACAATGTTACTTTACTCAGTCGTTTTATATACAGAATGCGGCATGTAAACTAAATAGTACATAGTATTCAAAAAAATCTTCTAAGGTTTTTTATGACCGCATAAAAATCCTTATAATATACCCTTCTATAGTTGGTCCTCACTGTTTTTGCTTAATTTCTGATCAAAATTAATATTTCATACATGTCAAGTTTTGATACGAAAATATATAAATTCTCTTTTTAACACGTTCTATGCCAAGATTTCTATCTCGTGGAGAACGTGGTAAAGATTACTTCACATAAAAGTTTTACGTTAACGTACAAAATGTATTAATGTTTTTGTTATATTTTAAAATTTGTTACAAATGAAAAATTTAGTCATGGGATATTTTTTTTATATTATTTCCAACCACCTTTCTTTTTTATAGCCTTTTTTATTAATTGATAAATGTTTTGTATTTTCAGGGCCAATTAAAATTTCGAAATGAATCGCTATAGAATGTTATTGTGGTTATGTCTAACCAGCATTGTTGGTGGGACCACTTCGAGTGTTTGCGAAGAGTTCTGTACGCCTGAAGCGAGAAGATTTCAAGATTATGTTTCTATAAATACTACCCTGGGAGAAGACTTGCGTTAGTTATTTTACATTTCCTCAGTATTTAATTGGCTAAAAAAGAAAAAGTAAATTTGATAAGTGGTAATAACCCATACTAAAATATTACCTTAGCCATTTGCAACGCAGAAATTAACTAAATAAAGACTAATAAAAGTACGAGTTAAATAATTTTAGCCGGACTTTTAGTTTTGAAGTACGTAATACGTAGAGTTTTTATTTTTATGCTTTTATATATTATCGATTGTCGATCTTATTACAAGCTGACATTATGAAAGAAACTCGTTTAAAACAGTACAAGGGGTATGATAAATTTAGATTTTATTATTTTTATTACACAGACACTACTGGACATAAAGCTAAAATAACTATATCTTTATGTGCATTAGTGTATCTCATAAAGTTTCATCTATTGTAAATAAACATGGTCACTGTCCGTGCAATAATTTTTTTTTTATATACAATTTATATTTTCTCATTTTTAGAGGCGGTCGTCGATTTCTGGTGCAGACTGGCCGAAAGTGGTAACATAGAAATGGAAGTATACGAATTTGTTGAAAATTATCCTGTGATTTTAATGAAATGGCCGGGTAGCGATTCTTCACTGAAGAGTATTCTGCTTGTGTCCCATATGGACGAGGTGTCCGCATGTTATGAGGTATTTGGTTTATTATATTTCAATTTCCAAGAGTTTTATAGTTCAATTTGCAAGAATATACTATGTACTTTAACCACAGGTAATAATCGTTAACTTCATACGTAATACTGTCTATATAAGAAGGACAAATAATACTTTACCGCGATAAAATCAGTAAAACTGTGTTAGCATCACGTATGATGGTGTTAATTCTACTCTGGAAATAATTCAAACGTTAATTAAGGTACTAAAAGACTACAAGACAGTATTAAACCTAACCTAACGCAAGAGTTTCGCAAGTCTCGATGTACGCACAAATTGAAACCCTTTTAAACGGTACTTTATGATTACATATATTCTGCATGTCCTTTGGCTCGGTATTAAAGTGAATTTCTTTTAGGACGGCTGGTCTTTGCCACCTTTTTCGGGTATCGTCAACGACAAATGCGAAATGGTTGGCCGTGGAACACAAGACATGAAATCGGGTGGTATTCAATTGTTCGAGGCCTTGTGCCGCTTAAAAAGTAGTAACACAACCTTATTAAGGGACGTTTATATGGTGATCACTCCAGGTTTGCAAAACTTTATTTTTTATATCAACTATTAACCACCAGCCTTCACCATTAACTTCTATAATATAAATCAGCGGCCTTAGTCGAAATCGGATCAGATCAGATCAGATTTATAGTGTACAAGTGTACGCGCATCCAGAGGTGCACTCACTCTTTCCTAAACTCTCAAATCCCCGTGAGGCGGAAAACCGACTTAAACGGTTAAAGATAACGCGCAACACTGACTCTATACATGCCATACATACTTTCTATACGCATGGATTTCTTGAGCTACCACAATTTTTTTTTCTTAGAAAATAAAATGCATTAAATAAACCCATACTATTTTAATATTATAAATGCAAAAGTAACTCTGTCTGTCCGTATTTACCGTCTAAACCATTGAAATTTGGTACATAATTAGGATTGATTTCAAGAAAGAACACAGGCTATTAATTAACGTGATCAAAGTGGTTGAAAGTGTTGAAATTGGAAATGATAGTCAGTATGGAAATTCCTGATTTTTGAACATAAAACGATGAATTTTTTGTGTCTAGATATTTGAAACGAGCCGTAAGTGGTTTTTATAGCAATTTTGTATTCAAACTATATGGAGATGTACTAGCGGTTGAGCTAGGGATAAAAGTAAGTTCGTGCCGAGCCTTCGCACAGTACGGACCTCGCTCTCTGCGCTCTCATCTGCGCAGATGCGTTAATCTCGCGTAAGCGTATTCCAAATTGAAGTCAAACAGTCGGCGTGACAGTGCTGCCGCATTAGGCACAAGTGCCAGTGCAATTAGTGCTGTGTATCGTCCGGCAAACTTTGACGTCAAAGCCGAGTCTGACAGTTGCTTTTAGATACGTGTCCTAGGAGTACTCGTAGGCAGGTTCCAGTACTGTAAGTAAAACACACGACACACAAAAAGCCCACGTGGCATTTAGCTTTTAAAATTAACTTATGCTTGCTGCATTAGGTGGCAGCTAGGTACACACCTAGCGCTCCTAAAGCACTTACACTTGTGGTTTTTATAGGCACACACCTCCCCACACACGTGGGGAGGGCTAGAAATTATTCACCATGCCGGAGGGGAACGTCCCAATGGCAAACTGGGAGGAAGCCTTAGACGCAATCGAATTCAGTGCGTCAAATGCGACCCTGAAAATGGGCCTCGATCCAAACCGCGTACGGTCACCTAAAGACCGGAAAAAAGTGTCCGCCATCCGTGGCAAGTTAGCCGGGCCTAATAAGCCGCCCACGCCGTCGCCTTCAGTGACACTCTCCCGAGACCGTAGCTCGGTAAACACACCTGCCCCGTGTAGCTACCTCTCAGCGCAGTCCGAGGTAAGGTCAAGGCTCCATCCTCGATCGTGATTCACGACAAGGGCCACTGGAGCCGTGTCCTTGCTTGGCAAGCGAAAGCCAAGTGCGCCGTATGCTCCACCCGCGTTTTAAATTTGAAATGGACCTTTTAATGGTCGAATTAGTTTATTACCCCGAGGGAAAATCAATTTTCAACTTTCGCTCAACTTGTCAATTAACCGGCTTGCGTGTCGAAACACCGCGCAAAACAGGTTTAGTCGCACAGTGTCACAACTACCAGAACTTCGGGCACACAACGCGCAATTGCTTAGCACGTGTGCGTTGTGTAAAGTGTGCCGGCCATCATAGCACTCCTGAGTGCCCGAGGCCGAAAGATTCCATTGAGCCGCCCGCGTGCGCAAATTGCGAGAACGTAGAACACCCGGCCAGCTATAGGGGTTGCTCTAAAACACCGAAAAAACAATCTCGGCTATCAGCCGCTCTTTCCGCGAATCTCGTGGCCATAAAACAAAGTTTTGTCCCTGCACCTGCACCGGCTGTAAGCGCTTGGACAAAGCCTATAGTTATTAAAAAATTCGACGTTGTCCTTCCGACAGCCGCTACTACAATTAAAATGGGAACCGACCAGGGAGGTCCCACAACAATGGGTAATAAACCAACGCCCGCGCTATTACCTAGGCCCGCTGCACAACACGTGCAAAACCCATCGGGCCCAGTAATTACATCGCACCACCACCCGGCAACGTATTCATGAAATATATGGCCATATCTTAGACGCACTCAGCAAACTAGATTTACCATATACTGAAACAGACACAAACAAGTAGGTAAACCGTTCAAAGATGGCTACCAGCTTAGGTAGGGTAAAACCACGCTCTCTAGTCATGTCGTACTTAACGCGAACGGCCTTAAGAAGCAGCGTTCCGAAATCGCCAAATTCGTGCAAGACTATAACATAGATGTATTCTTAGTGCAAGATACCTTTTTGAAACCGTCCTAGGATCAGTGGCTATAACATAATTAGAAACGATAGGTTGTCATGACCGCTGGGTGGTACACTTATATACTACAAAAAGGTGTCTTCATATCGCACCTTTAGACATTCCACAATTGACAAACTTAGAGGGGACGGCATGTCAGATTGCACTTACCGGCCACAAGCCGCTTGTACTTGATTCCGTATACTTATCTCCTACTAAGAAATTACTTAGATCCGACCTAGAGCTGCTTCTCGACCTAGGCCAATCGACCATTCTTGCAGGTGACTTTAACAGTAAACATTGCTACTGGAATTGCAGTACGCCAAATACAAACGGCAATATATTGCTGGGACTTGAGGAGCCACTCAACATAAATATAATAGCTCCCGGGACCCCGACTAGATACCCTGACTCAGGAATATGAGCTCCTAGCACTATAGACCTGTTATTAGTTAGAGAGGTCTCGCTCGATATCGTATCGATAGAGGCACTCTGTGAGTTAGACTCTGACCACTTGCCGGTCTTATTCAAATTGGGCCAAGTCGTAAAAACGGCGAACAAAACCGTAACAAACTGGCATTGTCTTGAACGCAAACTCAAGGCTATGGACCCCCAAAGTTGCCCTAACCTACCGGAGGTTATTGATAGTGTAGACAAAGCGTATATTGCCATCGACAGTATTACATCGCATATCTCATCAGCCGTCGACGACTCCGAAAGGACAGTCGGGTGACCGTAACTTTGGCTTGCCGTTCAGTATCCGATGTCTGATAAGACAGAAAAATACACTCAAGCGGGCGTTTTTCGCTATCCATTCGAGTCAAACCGATTTTGCTTTAGGAAACTTCAGTTAGAGGTCAGAAACAGAATAAAATTACACCGCAAAGGATCGTGGTTAGGTCTGACGGAAGACTTAAAGCCATCAAACACTGCCTATTGGCAGTTGGCTCGACGTATAAAGTAAGTAACGTACGTCAAATAGAATTCTAAAATACTTGCCAGGATCTATTGTCTGTGTATTGGTCAACATTTTTAACATATTTCTATGGACTTTTCCAAGCCGAACAAACCCTCTAACCTACCCACGAGTTATCGTCCAATTAGCTTGCTCAATTGCTTGGGCAAACTATATGAACGAATAATTCTCTTCTGGTTGAAAGACCACGCCTTCTCCAATAACCTTATCCCAGACGAGCAATTCGGTTTTCGTCCGAAGCACTCGTGTCCCGACCAAATTTATCGATTGACGTAATTCATTCTGAACGGCCTTCATTAATCCAAACCCCGTATCACAGGGACCGTCTTCTTCGATGTCGCAGAGGCATTTGACAAAGTCTGGCACAACGACTTGATTCACAAGCTGTATACTCTCAAAGTGCCGGACAGGCTGGTTCACATCATCCAAGCCTACTTGTCGAATCGCTTTTTTCGATATCGAGTCGAGGGCACCCTGTCCACGAGCCGACCGCTCCAAGCGGGCGTCCCTCAAGGATCAGTCCTATCACCTCTATTATTTTCGCTCTACACGAGCAAAATTCCAAAGCCCGACGATGTCAATCTGGCACTTTTCACCGATAACACCGCCCTCTATTGTTCGTCGCCTAGATCGAACTATATCTTTAAAAAGCTCTAGAACGCGATCAATCGTTTAGGCGAATGGTTTCGTAAATGGAGAATCGACGTCAATCCCGATAAAAGTGTAGCAATACACTTTCATCGGTCTAGATTACGTCATGATTACACGATACCCCCGGTCCTCAACCCAGGCGTCAGGCATAAGGCCACGCGCTGGCCGACACCAGACACTAGGGCAACTAAAACTCTACGGCCAACCGATCCCATGGGAGGAAAGGAAGGCCAAATACCTAGGCGTGACCTTCGACTGGAACATGTCGTTCAAAAGTCATATTCAGGACGCTAGGAGAAAGGCTTTGTTCGTTTCGACCAGACTCTATCACCTAACGAATTCTCACAGTAAAATGTCGCTCAAATATAAACTTTTATTGTACAAGGTATGCATACGACCAATCATGGCTTATGCATGCCAAGTTTTCGCTCACGCATCCTCCACACTCTTAAACCAAGTACAAGTAGTACGAAACAAATTCATCCGCCGCGCTACCGGGGTGCAGTGGTACCAACGAAACGTAGATTTACACAGCGACTGCAAGTTGCCGACACTCCGCGAGCACTTTAAAAAGTTATCTCGCAAACACATAGATAAAGTAGTCAACCACAGTAACCCTCTGCGGGTAATAGCAGTAACGTATACGGCCAATCCAAACGCGTCTAGTCAAAAGCGTAGACCGAGAAACGTTCTCCCCAACCCGGACAAGGAAGGGGTCGCCGAGACTCCGGACCCAACGGGGGTCCTGACATCAGATCCTACACACCAACCGAGTAGGGATAGAACACATTCACCTGTAGTTCGCCCTCGCTTACGAGCACAGCGATATAACAGGATACAACTAGATACACCCGCGTTCCAGGGCGGTTCTCACCGCTCCCAGCCACCGATTAATACAGTCGCTAGACCGTCGGCGTCCCGGTTCGTAAACCGATCGTCGACGATCCTTAGAAGATAGACAAATGCTTAACCCACGTACCTTCTGTACGTGTAGCCCTCATTTTTAGCAAAAAATGTTGGCAACCTAGTTCGTGGGGACGGAAGCTTCCCGCGAACTCTGTGTTAGATGAAGCTTATCAAAGACAATAGTCTGGAAGCATAACATACAATTTAAAAAAAAAGGGATAAATGTTAATTTGTCGAAGCTAAAGCTTATTGATAGACACGTACAATTTTAACACCTCATTAATATTACTATAAAGTATTAATACACCGCCCAAATGTTTTATGTGGACGAAGTCTGGGTACCTAGTTGAATATAAATTTCAAAATTATGCAAAGAAGAAGTTCTGTATCATTATCGTGTTACCTTTTAACTTTTAGACGAAACATCAGGCTCCCGCAATGGAATAGAACTTTTTGTAAAAACTGAGAAGTTTAAAAGTATGAACGTAGGCTTCGCTTTGGATGTGGGGGTTCCTTCTTCTGATAATACTATTAAAATATTCTATCAGGATAAAACAAGATGGAGTAAGTTTCTTTGATAAATTTTAATATAATATTATAATTTAAAATAACGCAAATATATTTAATGTCCTTAACATAAAAAATTGGCCTTATTATATATCATCATCATTATCAGCCTGCATTAGTCCACTGCTGGACATAGACCTCCCCTCATTATGCCTTTGCAATTAGGAGGACTTTGGACTGTATCCCACCACGCAGGTTCAATGCGGGTTGGCGGGTAGGCCGACTTTTTACATACATACATTATCAGCCTGTGATAGTCCACTGCTGGACATAGGCCTCCCCTAACACACCCCTAACCATTACGCTGGTACCCACAACGCTGGTCCAATGCGGGTTGGTGGGTGGACCGACTTTTTACATGCCCATCCGACCCATGGATCATCTTACTTTTCAGACAATTGGGGGATCGGCCCAAATTGCCCTAACCAACTAGGAAACAACAATGAAAATTTGTTAAGTCCCCGTGGATTCGAACCCACGACCTCCGGTTTCTAAAGCACACGCCAATACCACTAGGCTACGGAGGCTGTTACATTATAGGTTTAAAGAATTTATTTCTCATAAAGAATATTACATTATTCACTTAATTTATGAGAAAATTGTTAACTACAAAAAGTGAATAGAAGTGTGTTGGCCATCGGAGAAATTATACGTCTTAATTAAGTATTGTTTTAATCTTGTTTTAGTTAATAGGGAGGGGCTAGTCTTTATATGATCAGGTAAATCATTATATAGCTGGGCTCCTTCAAAGTTTACGTTTCTAATGCCGTACAAGGTCCTTGTTTTAAGTAATTCTATGTTGTGTTTGCGTCGTATGGAATATTTGTTTGATTTTTTACTAAATGTTGTTAGGGTTTTTATTTTGTTTGTTAATATTTTTTGGATTAGAACACATGTGTAATAAATGTATAATTGTTTAATATTTAATATGTTGGTCTTATTGTAAATATGGTGTATTGTTTGTGTTCTTTGTAAGTTGTTAATATTATTATTTGCAGTCTGACCCCAAATTTGTATTAAATACTCTAAATGTGGTTTCACTAAAAGTGTTGTATAATGAATGTCGAATCTTAAATGGCGTGCGCTTTGAAATATTACGTAGTAGCCCAATTAATGGAATTATCTTGGATCGCACTGATTCCAGATGTGCTTTAAACGTTAGTCGATTATCTAAAATTAGGCCTAAATATTTTTGGGCTTGTTGTCAATAGTGAGCGAAGAAACATGCGGATTTTTTTTGTTTTTTGCAGTAAAAATAACAAATGACGTTTTATCAATAACTGTTAGTAGGTTACACTTTAGCCAAAGGCTTAACGTTCTAAGATCTTGTTGTGCGCCTTTTATAATACATACATCATGACTTTTTACATACCCTTCCATTCCATGGATCATCTTAATTTTCAGACAATTGGTTGATTGGCCCAAATTGCCCTATCCAACTATTAAACAACAATAAACATTTGTTGAGACCCCGCAGGATTCTAACCCACGACCTCCGGTTTCTAAAGCACCGCTAGGCTTCGGAGGCAGTGGTTCTGAGTAGAGCAATGGAGAGGGCGTGCATTAGGGGAGGCCTACGTCCATCAGTGGACTAACACAAGCTGATAATGACGGTGATGATGGATATGTTAGATGCCATAAGCAGCGAAGATGCGAGTTCAGGTATATTGAGGGTTCAAAAAGGATATTCTTTTTAACTAATAACTTCTTCACGTAATCACATAACGCAAACATTGTGAACCAGGTTTAGTTTTGCATTAATCTCATTCAACAATTAAATGGATAGCAAAATTTTTAACCAAACGAATCATATTTGTATAGTATCATAATTACTGGTTGCGCGGGCGCGTGGTCACTCAAGTTTCGACAGCCAATTTGATTGGATTGCATCTACCTTGAGTGACGGCGATATGGTAGATCCTATTTAAGGACCAGAAGGGAGGATGCGGTTCGAAAGACCATTTGCGTAATCCGGCTCGGACAACGTGGTTATAAAGCCGGATTGGAAATGCGATAAAAGGAAGTATAAATACCTGGTCTGATGGTGGCACAGCTGCAGGCGTCTTCGTTGATACGGTTGGGGTTCGCAGTAAACTTAAAACTATTAGAACGAAGCGTTGGCCATTCGCGTCGCGTGACTTTAAAATATGATGCGCTGCGTAGGAAGACCCGAAGGCAACTGTCGACAGCGGCGGCGCTGGCCGCCGACCGCGTCACGAAGTATTCTCCTTTTACTCTCCTTTATTCGCGAGATGAGGAAAAATTAAAGGAAAAAGGAGGCAGGCGAAAGAAACGGTATAGTAAGAAAGGGAAGGAAGATTATTGCGTAACCAATTTGCGAAATGCGCGTGAACAATTACATAAATGCTTTAGTTTATATGTTCATGTTCACTGAATACTGTAATTTTTTTAATTGAAATAATTTTTATTTTTTTTTTTAGCTGTGAGAGTCGATTGCTTCGGACAGACCAGTAATGCTGGTGTGCTATTGAATATTGATGAGACTGCTGACGGAAGGGTAATGTAACCTTATGCTCTTATGTAAGTTTTGTCCTTTTATGTACTGACTTCTTTATTAAAAATTTCAGTGCAGCAAATTTTATCAATCATATTCTATGTATAGACAAACACAGTACATAAAATCTTTGTCTGATAAGGATCCAAGTGATTATACAGCTATAAATTACCTAGGTGGATGTGTAAGTATAAACACTGTATAAACTCGTATATTTCATAACTACATTTATACATTATACCAATAATATTAGGCATGTGTTATACATATAAACCTTCTTCTCACTGTATCTATAAAAATAAACCGCATCGAAATCTGTTTCGTAGTTTGAAAGATTTAAGCATACATAGGGATATAGGGACAGGGAAAGCGACTATGTATTATATTATGTATTGATGATTTCAGAACCCGGTTACATATACCGCTTACCCAGCAAGACTTACTAGATATTACAGCATCGTTTTGAGTCGCAAAACTACAATACAGGAATTCAACAAAACTGTAAGTAAAAAAATTATGTAATTGAACCACCATCCAGTAATATTACTAAAGACCACATACCAATAGAAGGTTCCGTATAATTAACTTAATGTTTAATAAATGCAGCATTTTACATAAAGCAGGATATATTTTATAGAAAGCAGGATACAAATAGTACAGTTTTATCGTGATGTACTACACATTTATAGAATAATTTTTTGCTAAAATATCAAAAAAGAAAGAAAGAAGAGAACATCGGTGTTCAATAATATCTAGTATTCTTTGGAAAAGTATGTTATCAGTTTTCTGCTTCAACTACCCTTCGTTTAGTTTAAGATAAATTATATAGTAGATTTTTGATAAATTTTTACGTTATATTTAAAACTAGAAAGTTAATCGTTGAGTACGACATTTATAAGCGTAGGCAAATTTGACATTCGAGCTTGTAAAATCCCAAACTGTATAAAACATTTTTTTTTATTTTGACTTAGACTTTTAATTAATTTTTTCGACGATAAGCCGAATCTAGCAGTGACTAAAATTGTTATTGTTATTGTTTACCTTCGTCTTTTCAGCTCTGCAGATGGGTCTCACAAGCCGGTGGAAATATAAAGCTTACAACAGTATACGAACAAGATAAAGCATACAAAACAAAAACTGATAATAGTAATCCATACTGGGTTACTCTTAACAAGGCTTTCGGTGAACTGTAAGTACTTAGTAATTATAATTAAAAAATTTACTCAGTTAGTCTTATATTATGATGTAAACGTGGTGTCATATGTTTCCGACGCTTACTTTTCCCCTGAATTTTAACCAACTGAACCAGAATTTTAAGATATAATTGCTTTTTGGTAAAACACTGCTAGAAGTGCGTGTAACTGAACGAAAAATAAAGTTAGTCCACCCACCCCATAAAACCCCTTATGGAGAAGGGCAGGGCTATGTTCAGACTTACACAGGCTTATGATAATGATGATGATGATTCATATATAATGTACACTAAATTGATCCAATAGAGCCATGAAATGTCTTCGAAATGACCTCGGCTTCTGATAATTTGTAAAGGGTTATATTTTATAGGACCATAGCCAGCGTATTTACTGGCTAAACCTGGCAATTCCATGTCTGCCGGTAGGCAGCGCGTAGATGGTACCCCTATTCCCGATATCACTGGGGTAACCACTATTCATGTTGCCCGCATCATGTGGCCCGTCTGCCTTCGTATGAAAATAAAAATAAAGTGTTTGAAAGCCTTAGAGAATTGATAATCTATAAGACACTACAATAAGGACCAATATGTTCAAAGATGAACTATCCCTCCCACGGTCATGTTCCCTAATACCAGCTTTGACTTAAAAATGTAATAAAGATGACTGCTGAATTACTTGCCAATTCTTCTCCATAAAAATCTCTTTTTAACTTTTGGTAAATTAACGTCCATAAAACTGTAAAGAATTTTTTCATATTTGTTTGTTAATTATGACTAGTACTCAAGGTGTGCTTTTGATACTACGTTATCCAATTACCTTGTTATTCCAGGAAAATCCCTATTAAGGCTGTAACATCGCCCACGACGTCCGACGCAAACTTCCTAGTCCAGGTCGGTATACCCACTTTGGTTTGACCCCGCAACGTAACACGCAAGTTTCCGCGTACGGAGTCAACGAGCGCTTGTCAATTCGCATCTTCCTTGAAGGTATAGGTATCTATCAACGCGTCATAAACCGCATTGCCAACATACCTGACAGTGAGGTCAGCGATGATCCGACAGAGTACATAGATATGAAGTCAGATTAACAACTTTTTGCAACTTAAAAGATTTTCAACGATTTAATAAGCATCAAATCCACTTTTTGACAGATTAATTCTTTAACGCGATAATACCTTAAAAAAGTATTAAATTAATTCCCGACGCTTTGGTCTTGTATCAGCATCCAAGATCAAGGAAACTTTTCAGTTTTTAATATGTATTAATATTATTTTTATTGGTTTTCTTTGTTCAGCTTATTGAGAACTATTTATGCCTCCATTTTTAATTTAATATGTGTATAAAATAAATTAAACTAATGAAATGAAATTTTAATGTTTATTTTAATATTTAAATTTTCACCCCTTGAGCTTCTACACCTTTAAAACGAATACAATAATAAAGGTGAGTCTTTTAGATTTGTTCTCTAATTAGGGGTTTACACTAGGTAAGTGTTTTTTTCGCAATTAGAGCAAATATTTTTATTGATGTTAGACTTAACTACGACTATTATAATTCCTTCAGTTTGGGGGCCACGGTGGATCCACGATGGGTTTCGGTAGAACCACGGTAGGTCCACTGTGGATCTACCATGGTTGCATTGTGGTTTGACAATGTTTCTGCGTTGATTTTACAATGGTGTGTTTAAACCGTTTAAACACTGTGTTTTATGGTGATTCTGCAGTGATTTAACAAATAAAATAAATGTGTAACGGGTGTACAACTTGATTTCCAATCATAAAATACTAGTTCGGACTATTTCGGAAATGGATAGATGGATCTATGGTAGAATCACGGTAGCAATGGATTCATAGTAAAACCACAGTGGTTCCTCCGTAAAATCACAAAAAAACCACGGTGGAGCCATGATAGCAAAATGGCTTAAAAACCACAATAAATCCACTGTGATTACACCATGGTTCTATTGTTGATCCGCTGTAGATCTACTACCACCGTGGTTCCACTGTGGAACCACCGTGACACCTAAACTGCGAAGGAAGTGAGAAAAACGAGTTTCGAAGTTTTTTTTATTAAAAGCACTTTGTACGACCTTTGAGCATTTTACCGATGACAGTTTATTTTAATATAATACTTTGCAAAAATATTAAAAGTTTTAATTTTGTTACATTTTACAAATCAATCTCCAAAAACAAAGCACTTTTTCAGTAAATAATAACAATGATTCTATAAGCTAGTTTATAATAATGGAATTTCTTTGTATTAACTTTAGCACAGGTTACCAACTTTTTTAAGTATATTAACATAAACATCTATTCCTTTTAAAAATATGCACATGTTAAGATATTCGTCGACTGCATGAAGGCGTGATTCCGTATAAGGCCTATAGGCGAAGCCGATGGCTGGAAAACCTAGATTCCTTACATAAGTCATGTCAGACGTTGCTGGACACAAGCTAGGTCTTACTTTTATGTCCCTAAAAAGAGATATTACATTTTTTACTATAATTCACTCACACTATACATACTATAATTTACACTGAATTCTATGGCATTATAGAGAGTTGTCGTTCAACGTTAAGAAGAAGAATTAAAGCTAAACCAATCAAAGCCTAGTGATTATGACGCTTAAAGGAGTTTGTAATCAAATTGAGGGTTACATGGAGTTTGAACTGCAATTAAGGTCGATCCAAAAAAGATGTCCGGAATATCTGAAGATTTGAATATTTCTGTAGCATCGTGTCGTTAAGCATTATTAGGAAACCAATTAAATAGGTCAGCAACGAATTACTTGCCTTTTAAACCAATATTCTAGGTCTTATTTCGCTAAGATAATAACAGTTTTCTATGTATATAAAAGGTAGCAGACGTAGTGCTTAAAAATAGTTGGTTCTTCTCCAAAGGTGCGAAAGGGATATATTGTTTTTTTTTAAAGATTTCTGCATATGAAAGTCACATGACAAAATTTTATAAAAGAACTATTTGGTAGTATTTTTTTTTGCGTTAGTTATCACTTTTTGTCTCTTATCCAACATTTACGAGCACCCACGTAATAATTAGCAACACTTAGGATATCAAGAAATGCTTAAGCTACATATAATATATACGTACATTTCTTTAAGGGCGTTATTAAAGGCTACCCAGTAGATATTGGTATCGTCAAGATTAGTGGGCTCTGCGATATCAATTTTGCGTAAATAATTTAACTCAGTCTTGTTTCCCAGCGGTTGCAACCACGATTGTATCTAAAAAAACATTTTTGTAGCACAACTTGTATGTTTATAGAATTTATTCTTATTTAAAAACAATAACATTTATTATTTTATAAATTCTTTCTCAAAACATCCATAGTTTCTTAAGCAATGGTAATATAACATAATAAATTAAATTGTAATTATGGTTTCATCCATTATTTTTATTTCTATTATAGTTATATACTATTTTTTATTATTATTTTGTATTTGAAACAAACGCACAGGAGAGTGACCTCCATTGTAATACTAATGACTACATACATCCATATATTAAAATATTTCATACGGTTACTGTTGTACTCTTTGAATATATTAATTTAAATGTACATATTTTATAAGGACTAAGACTGGCAGGCTAGAATATTGTGTACTGGGTAACTGAGAAGAAACTTAAGTTATATAAAATACACAAACGATGTTAAGGGTACATATTTTATGAGCAAATCAGCCATAGTAGCTGGTGACCTGTGAGAGGTGTCGCCAATGGAATATTAGCTTTGATTGAATTATTTTCTTTAAGAACCCAAGTTCATAAATAATATCGTCATTTACTACAATGGAATTGTATATAAAGTGAATTGATAACCATCAATATGGTCACAGTGGTACTTAGTAGATTAATGGGTTTCATGACGTTGAAAAATGACAACGGATGTCTTTAAATTATTTCAATTGAATAAAGTACATACAAAAATTTACTAACCATTGATTCCATTTCATCTACCTGCGCTGATACCGCCAATCTCATATCAATAACCAAGTTAACTACACTAGGTATAACATTCGTTGCAACTCCACCCTGCAAAATTAATAAAAAGTATGTAAAACTGCCTCCGTAGCCTAGTGGTATGGGAGTATGCTTTAGAAACCGGAGGTCGTGGGTTCGAATCCTGCGGGGACGCAACAAACTTTCATTGTTGTTTCTTAGTTGGTTAGGGCAATTTGTGCCGATCAACCAATTGACTGAAAAGTAAGATGATCCATGCGTCGGATGGGCATGTAAATAGTCGGTTCACCCACCACCCCGCATTGGACCAGCGTGGTGGAATAGGTCCAAACCCCTAATGGATAGGGTGATTAGCTAGTATTAGGCTGAATGGATAGGTGTATTAGGCTAGTATTAGGCTGAATGGATAGGTGTATTAGGCTAGTATTAGGCTTAAAAATAAGTTTTAATTGTATTTAAGTCGATCCAAAATAGATGTAGAATCTTGTCTGGAATGGCTGAAGATTACTATATTGCTGGAACATGCTGACTTTAGTGTTGTTGGGTAACAGCTGTAATACGTCATTGAAGAATATCACTAGTTGCCTTTTATCCAGTAAATGATCTCACTCATTTACTTAAGATAATAACAGTTTTCATTATAAAAAACTATTTAATGTAGGCGTTAAAGGTCTAAATGAGAAACGACAATCCGATCAATTGGAATGGCGCAAGCACACAAAAAGTATTAAATATATTTATACAACAGCTGCGCAGCAGCTGTGTATAAATATATTGCACACTTTGTTTCATAACATAGTAAGACGTTGTAACTAATTGTGCACTGTACGTGGTCTGCTGTAAAGTAAGACATTGTGTTTGCTTGTTTGGTAAAGGTGTTTGCTTCTCAAAACTCTCTTTAGTGTTTATCATCACTATTTCGGAAGGAAGAATGTCAAAGTAGTAGAATTGGCTTTGGGGTAACTATATAATTTTCTTGACTGTTTATTGTTTAAATAGTTAATACTTACTTCACTTTAAACTTTGTATAATTTTCTTGTTGGACATTAAATCCGTGGCTGATTGACTTTGATCCGGAGGGATAATTTTTCTCTATTAACTCTTATATAATTTCTTTAATTTAGAGAGCCTGAGAGACTACCCTAGACCATAACACACGCACTACCATGCTTGACAATCGAGACTACGCACTTTCTTACATACTTTGGCGGACCATCCAACGAAAATTATTGATTTTAAAATGTGAAAGGGATGAAACCTAAAACCATGATCGATCGGAAAATCGGAAGATTGCAGGATCACATTTTACAGAGGGCTAACCAGAGATGCATTGCGTTTCTTATTTCTGTAGTAAAGTTGTAGTTCATCATAATAGCGTAATTACGGACTGAACGAAACATGCAATGTTTCCAATATGTGAGACATAAGACGACTTGTAGAGTCTCAAGATGTATTTCTTTTGGGCTAGGCGTATTGCTTACTCATGTGAAGATCCTCCTCGTCGCGCCTTTTTTAATAAACAAACAATTTGAATTCGCATGATTATCCAGCATTTTATGAACACATACAAAATGAATGCTATAATAAAATAATGATAATATAAATGCTGAATAATTAAGTCTTGATTATAAAGACTTTGTTACTTAATTATAAACAATTTGCTGTTGTCCTGATTCTTATTTTTCTAAAAAAACATACTCGCTTATTTTGTTTCACTTACAGATTATGACAAAAAGGAAAACATGACGCCTTGCTTTATAGTACAAGGTCGATAATTTTAAAAGTAGTAGAAAGTAGTAGGATGAAACCCGTTAAAAAAAGGACGAAAACATAAAAACGAAAAAATTACGGCTGATCTGAGGTCTGGAAGTGGAAGGGAAGTTTAAAGGATAAATAAAAAAGCGGTGTCTTTCGGACACTCTGTGAAAAAAAAAACAATTTTTGCATAAGATATAAATAGAAAACCAAAAACCTGATTAATTGATTTTCTTTGTGTTATGTGAAAATAGTGTTATTACAAAACTTTTAAGTCTCTTTACTACCTAAAACTTTGGTTTTTTTTTGAAGTTATACTTCTTTAGGCGCGTTATGAAAAAATGATGAGAGTGAAATTTTAAGATGCGTGACACAAAATTAACAGTTTATAATGAAAACGGTGAAAATGTAATAAGGTCCATATTACATAGTGATAAGGTTGATTTTTGTGTAGTGATAATGGAGTTGTCGTTTTTTATTTGCGATAGTTGTTGCATAATGTGCTCTATGAGTTAGGATTAAGGTTCGTTTTTGGTATATATATATATATATTATTAATAATATATTTTATATTATTTAAATTTATATTAAATATATATATTAAATATATTATTATATAAATATATTAATTTTGTAATGATGTTTATTCAACTTGATATAATGGTAATATTTTTATTCATTTAATATATCAACATTTTGATTTATCTATGTAATACGTTTTAGATAAGCGCCATCTAGTCACACACAATCAAAGCTTCTGATTTATAGTACCGCTGTACAAGTAGCCAACATCTCTTAGGAATTCTACATTTGTAAGCAACAGATGGCGCTGAACTACCGGTTATATGATATATCAAAGTACGTCTTGTGAATCCATAAATTCTTAATCGAATTATTTATGATTAGTTCTTGTAAATCTATCATCTTTAATTATCTTAATTATTTTGATTGATATTACTTACTATTTGTGAATATTAGTGAAAAAAATTGTGCTTATATACTTTTCAAGTGCTCCAATATAATTGAGGTTAACTATCCGTATGTATTATTTATTGATATAAATTAAAATACTTTTATTTAATATAATTAACACTAAATATTATTAAATTATTAATGTTAAATACTTATTATTGGTTATTTAATATTCACAAAATAAGAAATAAATTTAATAAAACATTTAATAAAAGTTTGTGATAAAATTAAAATTGAACATCAAATTATAATATTAATTTTTAATATTTGCTATTAAATTGAATAAATAATAAATATTTATAAAAATAACTAAATAAATTTAATGAAAACTTTTTGATAAAAATGATAACTGAAGTTCCGATTCAGACATTACGGGAAGATACTATGGAAGTGGACATCATTTAATTAAAAATACAATTCGAATAATAAGACAATTTATGTTAGACTTAATGTAAGAAAATAAATATTTATTTATTTAATTTTTCAAATTTAAACTGAACTTTGTTGATTATCCTTTTCCAATCCTTCTATTATTTTATTGTAATTAATTATTTGCATGCAATTAAAAACTATTTTTTAATGATGCCAAAGAAGTATAACTTCTCACGCGCGTACATAAGTAGACGCACCCATTTCTTTTTTTTATAGGACTGAGTAGTTTAGATTTGCCGGAAATCGAGATACACCGTTTTTTGCCCTTAAATACTCACCCCCTTTCACTTCCGACATCAGATCGCCTGGAAAGTATTTTTCCTTTCATTTTTTTTATATTCCTGTACTGTTTTAACGAGCTTGATCTTACTTTTATTTATTTTTTTGTATTAAAAATGATCGAACAAGGTCTCAGATGTCAAAATGATGAACTTACTTGTATGACATTAATATTAAGAGATGTGAAGGATCCAGAATCGCCATTTTTAGATATCATTATTTGTTTTTGATGCTCTCTGAAGTCCATCGCTGTATCAACAAGGTGTTGTAACTTAATATGAAAAAAAAATAATATATCTATAACGTATCCAAATAAATGTAACATTTATTCAAAATGAAATAACTATGTGTATATAGTTACATTGAAGTTGTGATTATAGTAACTCCAAAATATAATATTAAAAATACCTTCTCCATCGCGGTACCATAAGGTATTCGTGATCCATGTCCACCCTCGCCATGAATAGTTATATTAAGCTCTAGAAAATAAATTTACTTATGAAGGTGGGAAAGCTACTATTAAGTTAAAAAAAAATATGCCTGAATAATTACTTACGCCATGGTCTTTTATCTAGATATGTGGCTAGTAGGGTATCATCAGTGGTCGAGAATCCTTCGTCGAAAAAAAATCCAGGATTTAACGATCGAAAATCTTCAGTTGCTAAAAATGGCACCAGACCCCTCAAACTGCCAGTTTCTTCATCTGAACAAAAAGTTTATTATGTCAATTCACAAACATCGACCTTAGTAATATTCGTTGCATTATATGCCGGATGGGTATGTACAAAATCGATTCCGGTTGTAGGGACATTTCGGCATTCATTATACGACGCCTCGAACTGACGTCGAATCTAATTTTTGAATGCAGTTTACCCTTTGAATCATTAAGGTCAAAGCCAGCAGTGTATAAAAACTGTTAACTTCATAATAACTTGAAAAAATTGCCAGATTTTGTATACACATGTTATTAAGAGAATACAGATAAGAAGACATTAAAACAAAGGTTCAGAAGTTTTTGTTTACCTGGTACTAATAAGAGGTGAATAGTTCGTTGCAATGTCACATTATTGTTAATGAGTTTTCTTACGGCTTCCAAATAGTTAATGCTTAGAGCCTTCGTGTCTTGAGTACCACGTCCATACATATCTCCGTATTCATCGATATATCCCGAAAATGGTGGATGAGTCCAGTCTTGCTGAAAGCAAATTGTTAACGTCTTAGCTAGTATTGTTTTTAAAAAAAGGTGCAAACAAAAACTTATCAAAAAGCCATTGTAAAGGTAGACATAATAACATATTATATAGATGATAGCGCTCGTCGAATTCACATGTATCCTAAAAATATCCTAAAACATTCACCGGTGGTAGGTCCCCTGTTTACAGGAGACCGTCTGGGTGGTACCACGCAGGTGCCTATTTCTGCCGCGAAGCAGTAGTGTGAAAACACTGCTGCGTTCCGGTTTGAAGGGCACCGTAGCCAGCTATTTACTGGGTAAACAAGACTTAACACCCTATGTCTCACGGTAGGCAGCGCGTCGGCGATACCACTGGTATTGTCAACGTCTATGGGTGTCGGTGACCACTTCCCATCAGGTGGCCCGACTGTCGTCTGCCTGCGTATGCCATAAAAAAAAAAAAAATACCTACTCGTAAAATTTGCCAAATTAAAAAAAAGTGGATTTACATAAGGCAAATAAGTTCTCTTTAATAGCGTGTATTTTCTAATTATAATATAAGCGTATACTTTTGATATTAGGATACAAGATATTTCCATAATGAAAAGTCTACATTTTTATTATTATTATAACTGCCTTCATAGCGTAGTAGTAAGGGCGTGTGCTTTAGAAACCGGAGGTCGGGGTTCGAATTCTGCAGGGAGCCAACAAATTTTCATTGTTATTTCCTAGTGTGGTTAGGGCAATTTGGGCCGATCACCCAATTGTCTAAAAAGTAAGATGATCCATGCGTCCAACAGTAGACTAACACAAGCTGATGACGATGATGGTGATAATAATAAAGTCTACATTTAGCATCCAAAAAAATTAATGTGAAGTATATCAGTAAAACATATATCACGTCGAAAGTAACTACTGCTTTCGACTTTAATACATCTTTAACATTCTTAATACAAGGCCCTTAAGTATAGCAAAATAAAACACAACACAGATCCGCTCGTAGTCCTGTGATATATCAAGCATCATATCCTTTTACTTATTTGCTACGCCCTTTTAGTCCGAAACCTGAAAGTGTCTATATCATAATACTTTATGAAAAGATAAGGTGTATTATTCCTTGAATTATATCGGTACTCACGTATGTATGTATGTATTATATGACACAAAGTTAATATAGTCTTTTAATTGAAACTTGTAATTAATGTAAACAAATGTTATCTCAAACATGGAGCCAGAGCGAACACGTTCTTATTGGTGGACAGCAACCATCTTTAATCATTACTCGATGTTAAAACTATAAGAGTTGCACTTCAACTTGCCAATTAAGTTTAACGTAACACTTTGCTTAAACAATCCTATCCCAAAATTAGCTAAAACAGTATGTAGTACGGCATCTAAGACGAAAACGTAAAGAAAACTAGTGATATAATTAAATCGATTTTAAAAATTAACACACCTGAGCAACGGTCACAACATCCATATGAGAGTTAAGAACTAGACTGGGTAGCTCTGGCCGTGTACCCGTCCATGTGATCACACATACCGGCTTCGATTCGGGTCTGTACACCGCAAACGGTAGCCCTAAATCGGCCGCCTGACATCTCCAAAAGTTTACAGCGCATTCTGTTAAATAAATGTATAAAAATAATATTAACGCGCTTCTATGTTGTGGTATAACAAATCAAGGCAAACTACAGTGCTACTAGCACAATATTTTAATTATCAAATAAATATATAATATGATCAATATTATCCCAAGTTAAATGGTCCGACTCTAGGATGGGTTTGAAACGTCGGGTATAATTCTAAATTAAACGCGACGAAATCCGAAAAAACAATATTATTTATAATGATTAATAGTTTATACACAATATTTTCTATTCGGTAAATTTAAATATTTAGCATTAGTAATTCATAGCATATGTGAACTAAAATATTAAGCTAATCGAATAATGACTATCATAACAACTATTGGAAAAGTCTTTTTTTTATAATATTATAAAAGAATCTGGTTTAAAGCCGTGTAAACAATTGGAAATTTAAAACGAAAACAGCTTTTCTGACTCACCAATGTTTTCTTCTACGCTAGTATCAATTTGTATATATTCTTGTAACAATTTCACGGCTGGATTGTCGACATAACTCTGAACAGGACATTTTGTCGGTTTAGAAAAACTTGTGGTAAAAAGAACGGCTGTAAAGAATATTAACAAAAAATTAAACATGTCTTCCATTAGCGTCGGCTCTCGCAATCCTTCTGAAACTCGATTCACGGAAAATTTTACATTAATGCCACATATGCTAATTGTATAAAGGTAAGTGTACAGTTAAGCAAAATAACTAATTACTTTATTTTCATCCTTAAAATAACTATTTAATAGATTTTACCTCATTTCATTTTTACACAATTTTATAATTTTTTGTCACATTAGATCCGTGTGATATCCAGTAAGTTATAATATAAATTTTATAGAATTCCGTCCTAAAACGAACTTCTTTTTACATAAACGTGCGATAAAACCACGTTTCATAAATAAAGTGGTTAAAACACCGATAAATTTAACAGTGTAGACATGAACCGGTTGTAACGAATATTAACCAGGAGCATATTTCTTTAACGATAGCCAGCCTCTTTTTGTAACAATAAGGGATCCGAGGTAAATTTAATAAACCTTTTTAGGTGCTTAAATTTTATTTGCACTCCGGTTGTGTAAAAATATATAGTTAATAATAAATACCTCCACCAAGTTCGCTTACAATGAGAATTATATGAATATTAGTAAAAATACTTATTATTCGAGAGGCCTTTGTTAATAATATAAAGCAGAGTGAATTATTCATGCGGATCTTTTTTGTTTGTCATTTATGTGTCCTATTTAGTACGGATTAAGTGTATCGAAACAAAACTGTTTCGTCGATACGGTTTATCCTCAACTTCGGCTATATTTGGGGCCTGAAAGACCAAATCTGCCAATACAATTTTGAAAGTGACATGGCCACATATTCACCGAGCAGCCCATGTGCAATCTACCGCAGAGACTGCATGCCATATGATTAAAGAAATGAACGCTAAGACCGAAAGATTAACCGCCGGCATTCGGACCATAGAGACCACGCTCTTTAGTAAATTACTTTACTAGCTGATTCCCTGCGATTTCGTCTACGAACTAAGTAGCCTTAGTTACTCCTTATTACATTAGCTATCTTGTCAAAATCGGATCCGCCATTCCGAAGGTCGACCTGAACAAACCGACAAGCAGATAGACTTAAATTTAAAAAAAAGTTGTTTCGATATGTGCATCGGTTATAAATCACAATGTTATTATTTAATAACGGTTAATTATATAAAATTATTTCTTTATTTACGCGATTATTATACATATCAAATCCACAAATTTACGGATTTTTAGCTCGCTTTAAAATATAACCGATTTTGTCAGTGACTCCTCTGATGTAAGGTATGACGGCTTCAGAGAGCACAGCGGATCTGCGACAAGGAGCATTTGACGGCTGAACTGGAGAATGTCAAGCAGGTGCTGCGTGACAACAAACTCCAAGTTCTACGTCTACGTCGCAGTCACCGTGTGAAGCCAGCCACAGTCGAAAACATCAGAGGAGTCACTGACAAAATTGGTTATATTTTAAAGCGAGCTTCTATTAAACATATTATAAACCGCCGAAGAAGATTAGCCAATTATTACCATCCGTGAAATGTAAAATTCCTCTACAGGTACCAGGTCTGTACAAACTAGACTGTGATTGTGGTCTCTCTTACATTGGACAAACAAAAAGACCAGTAAGAACCAGAGTAAAAGAACACATAGCTGATGTTAAGCACCGACGCTATAAGAAATCTGCAATTTGCGACCATGTTCTAGACAAGCCCAATCATTATATTAGAGTTGATGAACCAATAATACCGGCTAATGAACATCGATTTATACCAAGGATGATTCGGAAAGCAATAGAAATTAAAAAATATCCAAATTTTAATAGAGAGGATAATTGGTCTTTGCCACCTTCCTGGGATCCAATAATTTCAAAAATTAAACGCAGAGTATAAAAACTACAAAACCGAAGGACAACATAAATACTTTTTGTGAAACCAACATTAAAAATTAAGAAAACGAAAGATATGTCAATTTTTTAAATAAAAACTCTGACGGTGATTCGAAAACATAGAGGTACAGACATATACCAACTTAGTCTGCCCACGATCATGGATGCTGGAAAGAATCCGAAACGTCGGGAATAAATATATTTAAGTAACGCGAAAAATCCGTAAATAAGTGGATTTGGAACGGTTAATTATATGTTACAAACAGACATTCCAATTTATTTCTATAGATTGTTTGAATAGAAATAGCTCCATCACCATCTGTGTCACACAAGCTCACGTGAAATAGTGGTGTTTTGGGAGTAAAGTGCGCAGCCTGTCCTATCAGAAAATAAATATAAGAATTAGTGTAGTAGGTATACTTAAGAAACATGAGCATTATTACAATTTACTCAAAAAAAATTTTTTTAAAAAGTTTTAAAAATTTAAAGAATGGATGTCGATTGTGTATCAACTAATCATTAATAGTATTTTAATTACTTTTATATCTAAAGATTGGACATTCCATTACATATAACTATTAAACAGGCTTTTAATAGTTTATCGGTAATTAAAAAAAATAATATGGTAAACTATATTAAATACCGATGAGTTTCAAGGCCTGCTCATACAATACAAAGAACCATTGTGACTTTCTTGTTGACTTAATGAGAATGTGCATATTTAAATTGCGCACATTTGATTACCCTGTGTAATTAAAATTACCTTGGCACAGGAACTTGTACAAAAGAAGTTTAATGTTTTAAGCGATGAGTAGAAATGGTGATCTCCTAGCATCTAGGCAACGAATAATAAGTAAATATATTATGGGACGTCTATTTATATGCCATTATCAAAAAACCTACTAAATTTCAGAATGTAACTTAACCTTTTTTATTCTTATTTATAAATTTAAGAAATTGAACAAGGAACGGTTATTCTCTTAAGGTTATATATACGAGATCACGTTTTTAAAGTCACCAGTGTCTCTGAAGCTATAAGGCCAGATAACAGCTAGTTATAATATACCTATATATGCTCATAATAGTTGGTTTGAAAATAATTTTGAAAGACAACAAGAAATGTCCTGCTAAACTACTTTTGTCCGCATTTCTCAAGTCAGGGTATCCTATTCCAGTCGCAGCGTGTTCGACCATCAATAAGCAATTGTTAACTTCTATATAAAATAAAGATATTTAAATTTGATACGTCATATCTATAAGTAACAGCGTAAGACGGGAATAAGCGGCGTAGGGCTGCATGACGACTCATTACTTACGGTCACACGTCTACAATCTTTTGTAAAATTGCTACAG
The DNA here is from genome assembly GCA_029286875.1 of Lamproptera curius. Classification (NCBI taxonomy): domain Eukaryota; kingdom Metazoa; phylum Arthropoda; class Insecta; order Lepidoptera; family Papilionidae; genus Lamproptera; species Lamproptera curius. Next base: position 1,990,175 of record JAGSMT010000069.1, read on the forward strand.
AATTGGTTTCAAACGCAACCTAAGATTATTAGAGCTGTGTCTAAAAGCATAGCGACAAGCATCTGATCAACACAACACTAATAATATGTACGCAAATTTTTGTTAAATGGATCAGACGAAATATGTCAAATATTTTAGGCACTGATGAAATGTATCTGACTGTCTTCTGATATCCAGAAGAAACTTTTTAAAAGGGTACATTTCATACACAGGTCACCTTCCCTAGTGATTTGGTTTGATTGGTATATATGTTATGGCCCTTATGAACTAATTAACAACAACATAACAAATAGTCAGAAGAGCACATAATTCGACTTAACGGATAATATAGTATCAAGCTCAATACTAAAGAGATAATTGAGATAATAAAGCAGTTACCTGCCTCCGTAGCCTAGTGGCATGAGCATGTGCTTAAGAAACCGGAGGTCGTGGGTTTGAATCCTGCGGGGACTCAACAAATTTGCATTATTGTTTTGTTTTAACGTTTGGTCATTCATATTTTTCAAACTATACGTGGTGATTAATGTTAATGGCAGGAATCACTAAAAATGCCTGATCGACTTCCCAAAAAGAGGTACTCAATTCGGAGTAATGTTTTTTTTATATATGTCATCTCGTTGTTCCGCTCCTAGAGCTCCGATTTAGATTATACTTTTTTTAATGGTAGGTAGCAGCTGTCATGTGGTTCCTTTTTATGATTTTTCGATAAGTAGTTTTAGAGATATTTAAGAAATTAAAAAAACTACGACGTCAAAAATCACAACCTTTAGCGATTAATTTGCAAACGCTGGCTCAACCTTAAGAGATAGACTTAAACTATGTTTTAGATTATTGTATTTATTAAATTAGTGTACAATAAAGTCCTCGAGAGCATATATCTATATTTCATAAATAACCCTCAATAAGCGTTGTAATCCAAACATTTTTAAAAATTGCAATAAGTCGTATGCAACCCTCATTTGAAGTAATACAGTGTAAGTTCACAATAAAGTTTTTGGATTCAAGAATTCTTCACTTTTTGTGCATAAAACATATTATACACGACATTCTGATCAAACGAATAATTAAAAGATATTAGATATTTATAAGGCGGTGGCAGATATCGCAGGACAGTTTCGTGCAGAGGTCACGTTGTTACCCGTTTGTACTACACAAATAAGTTAATACTAATGAAAGTCGGTGTTTCAGACTATATTTTATACTTTATACGGACTGTGTATACTAACAATTTAACACAAAGGTCTGGCACCTTTCTGTTAAACATTGTCATAAGAAATTCTTTAGTCGAAAAATGTTGTTAGGATTATTATATATTAGCTTTGCAATGTAAAAAAAGATACAACATAGTAAATTTAAACAGCAAAAAGGTATGACATTCATTATACTGTTTTGCCGCCTTGTTCTACAACAAGAGACTACTTATCTGCTTGTAAATATAAAATAAAGTAAATAGGCTTGGTAGATTATAATCGTAACGTTCGAGGTAACAGAAATTCATGACGCATAGAAAACACACTGAACTTGGAAATATCATTGTTATCTTAAACTCATTGTAATTATTTGAGGTCAAATATATTAACAGAATGTGCTAGTACTTACGACACAGTTTTTCTGATTGACAAGATGAGAATAATATAGAATAATATTTCATTTGAAAAAAACATTGATTTTAGGTTTATTAAATAAGGTCGAACCCAACAAATACCCATCATCATCATCATCAGCCTGTGTTAGTCCACTGCTGGACATAGGCCTCCCCTAATACACCCCTATCCATTAGTGGGGTTTGTACCTCCCACCATGCTGGTCCAATGCGGGTTGGTGGGTGGACCGACTTTTTACATGCCCATCCGACGCAGAGGGCATGGGTCGACCCCATTTTATTAAATTTTATTAGATTACATTCTTATCCGAAAACTTCTACCATATATGTATTTTTGTATGTAAATTATAATTTATATCATTATAATTTTTGCCTAAAGATTAGGTTAGGTAAGATATAAAACAGTACGTACTTATTTTATCCTTTCCTAGAGGCGATACAGAGTACTTATGGTATATAGGTAGGTATGTACATTAATTACAAGTGTTAAAATTTACACGCTATTAGATTTCCACAAACTTTTTCTACGCGAACTCCATTTGACTTGGCTATTAGCAGGCGAATACTAATGATATCGCTTCGTTTTTTTTTAATATATTACTCAAAACCTGCTACAATATTAACCTCCTAAAATATGTACAAACAGAAACAAAAAAGAAGTATAATAATAAAAACTATTTATTCTCCTAATATATTTATAATATACAATATACACATGCATATATATACATATAATAAAGATTGATTAACATTTTTCAGTTGAGTCTCTCCTAAGGTCATCCGTGGTGTAGTCTTCGCTGTCCATAGTCGTTTCTTCGTTATTTTTATTTTTTTCCTTTTGTTTATATCCTTCAGCGTCATCGATTGCAGAGAAGACTGCGTTCTTCTCTATCTTTGCCAGTATCTTTATGTCGTGATAGGAATGGTTGTGGAGGTTTTCTCTGAAAGAAAACGATTTTTTATAATTTACACATAATGGCATGTAAAAAGTCGGTCCTACCACCAACCCGCATTGAACGAAGTGGTGGGATACGGTCCATAAACCCCCTAATGGATAGGGGTGTATTTGGGGTGGCCTATGCCCAGCACTGGACTATCACAGGCTGATGATGATGATTAATGATTACACATAATATCAGTACCTCCCACTTATGTTGTTATTACCATCAATATTCAACTTTTACTCTTCGTACCTAAACCGTTTGTGTTGACCAATTAACATACGCAATAGAAGAAAAATTAAATAATGGTTTATTTTGGGTATAGTGTAAAGTGATATGTTTATGAAAATCATCTTTAACTAGGTATTGGTTATAATAAAATCTCACCTGTTCAAAACAACATTGCCTTGGGTGACGAGGAAAGCCATGCACTTTTTGATCCTGTAGTCAATGCAGCGCCATCTTTTCAAGTCAGAGCTCTGGGTGGATTGCAAATTGTACATGTATCTATCAAGGATTACTTGAAGTGACCCCCTTATTGATACGGTAAACTGTAGATTTGTGGTAGAAGTTGTTGGTACTGAAACAAAAGGCACATTATTTTTTTTAAGAATATCTTGTGAATTGAGAGAGAGAATATCGTCTGAAAACTTTGTACAACAAAGAGACGTCAAAGTCCAGGTTTTTTAGGGGCCTTTAATATGTTCTGTAGCAAATTTACTCTAGGGGCTCTATTAAACATTATAAATCAAATCGTGTATATATATATCCACTGGCCTAGTCGATTTCAACTACGGCGGCCTATCTATGTTAGAGATCAGCTAACTGCGCGGGATCAGTGATGTGGACTTACAAAACAAATTAGTAGGCTTGGAAATTAATATTTTGAAGACAAAACTTTGGACAAACAGGACACAAGAAATGGTCACTGTAAATAACAAAAACATCGAATTTGTTAATGATTATATGCTACTAGGACCAATCATATCAGTAGATAAGATAAATAACAAAGAGATTGATGTAAGAATAAAAAAAGCCTGGAGGCGGTACAGGTCTCATAAGGAAATAATGAATGACAAGAAAATCAGCATCGTTAAAGAAAAAAATGTTTAACACCTGCATACAACCGTGCTGACTTATGGCTGCCAAACATGGGCTTTAACAAAAACGCTAACAGACAGACTGAGAATGTGTCCAAGAGCTATGGATAGGAGCATGACGGGGATAATTAAAAAAGAAAAAAATAAACCATAATACAATAAGAAAGCAGGTTCAAACACCAGATGTCACAATAAAAATGAAAAGTGGAGTAAAAGTATCATGGCTTGGCATCCCAGGCAAGGAAAAAGACAAGATGGGAGTATGATATTGTAAAAACATCAGGCAAAACGTGGATAAGAAAAGCACACAATGAGAAAAATGGAAGGAAATGGCCTATGCCAGTGGCAAACAGAAAATAAATAAATAAGCTGCAGTTAAATTACACAGAGTAGAATTAGATATGTAATTTTTTATACTTTTCTGAAATAAGGCTAATAAATAAATTAAAACTACACAGGATATTATAATGCATAAGTGTACGCGCAAACAAGTGCCCTTCTTCTTTTTACATGCCCATCCGACGCAGGGCGGCATGGGTCAACCAAATTTTATTAAATTTTATTAGATTACATTCTTATCCGAAAACTTCTACCATATATGTATTTTTGTATGTAAAATATTATTTATATCATTATAATTTTTGCTCTAAAGATTAGGTTAGGTTAGGTAAGATCTAAAACAGTACGTAGTTATTTTATTCTTTCCTAGAGGCGATACAAAGTACTTATGGTATATAGGTAGGTATGTACATTAATTACAAGTGTTAAAATTTACACGCTATTAGATTTCCACAAACTTTTTCTACGCGAACTCCATTTGACTTGGCTATTTGTAGGCGAATACTAATGATATCGATTTCTTTTTTTTTAATATATTACTCAAAACCTGCTACAATATTAACCTCCTAAAATATGTACAAACAGAAACAAAAAAAAAATGGGTGCGTGTACTTATGTACGCGCGTGAGAAGTTATACTTCTTTGGCATCATTAAAAAATAGTTTTTAATTGCATGCAAATAATTAATTACAATACAATAAATAATACATACGGATAGTTAACCTCAATTATATTGGAGCACTTGAAAAAGTATATAAGCACAATTTTTTTCACTAATATTCACAAATAGTAAGTAATATCAATCAAAAATAATTAAGATAATTAAAGATGATAGATTTACAAGAACTAATCATAAATAATTCGAATTTATGGATTCACAAGACGTACTTTGATATATCATATAACTGGTAGTTCAGCGCCATCTGTTGCTTACAAATGTAGAATTCCTAAGAGATGTTGGCTTACTTGTAAAGCGGTACTATAAATCAGAAGCTTTGATTATGTGTGACTAGATGGCGCTTATCTAAAACGTATTACATAGATAAATCACAATGTTGATATATTAAATGAATAAAAATATTACCATTATATCAAGTTGAATAAACATCATTACAAAAATTAATATATTTATATAATAATATATTTAATATATATATTTAATATAAATTTAAATAATATAAAATATATTATTAATAATAATATATATATATATACCAAAAACGAACCTTAATCCTAACTCATAGAGCACATTATGCAACAACTATCGCAAATAAAAAACGACAACTCCATTATCACTACACAAAAATCAACCTTATCACTATGTAATAAGGTCCATATCACCGTTTTCATTATAAACTGTTAATTTTGTGTCACAGGTGCGCGCGCGCATCTTAAAATTTCACTCTCATCATTTTTTCATAACGCGCCTAAAGAAGTATAACTTCAAAAGAAGTATAATAATAAAAACTATTTATTCTCCTAATATATTTATAATATACAATATAAAGATTGATTAACATTTTTCAGATGAGTCTCTCCTAAGGTCATGCGTGGTGTAGTCTTCGCTGTCCATAGTCGTTACTTCGTCATTTTTATTTTTTTTCTTTTCTTTATATCCTTCAGCGTCATCGAGTGCAGAGAAGACTGCGTTCTTCTCTATCTCTGCTAGTATCTTTTTGTCGTGATAGGAATGGCTGTGGAGGTTTGCTCTGAAAGAAAAAGATTTAGTTATAATTTACACATAATGGCATGTAAAAAGTCGGTCCTACCACCAACCCGCTTTGGACCAGCGTGGTGGGATACGGTCCATAAACCCCCTAATGGATAGGGGTGTATTAGGGGTGGCCTATGCCCAGCACTGGACTATCACAGGCTGATGATGATGATTAATGATTACACATAATATCAGTACCTCCCACTTATGTTGTTATTGCCATCAATATTCAACTTTTACTCTTCGTACCTGAACCGTTTGTGTTGAACAATTAACATACTCAATAGAAGAAAAATTTAATAATGGTTTATTTTGGGTATCGTGTAAAGTGATATGTTTATGAAAATCATCTATAATTAGGTATTGGTTATAATAACATCTCACCTGTTCAAAACAACATTGCCTTTGGTGACGAGGAAAGCCATGCACTTTTTGATCCTGTAGTCAATGCAGCGCCATCTTTTCAAGCCAGAGCTCTGGGTGAAGTGCAAACAGTACATGTACCTATTAAAGATTACTTGAAGTGACCCCCTTATTGATACGGTGAACTGTAGATTTGTGGTAGAAGTTGTTGGTACTGAAACAAAAGGCACATTATTTTTTTTAAGAATATCTTGTGAATTGAGAGAGAGAGAATATCGTCTGAAAACTTTGTACAACAATGAGACGTCAAAGTCGAGGTTGTTTAGGGGCCTTTAATATGTTCTGTAGCAAATTTACTCTAGGGGCTCTATTAAACGTTATAAATCAAATCGTGTATATATATATCCACTGGCCTAGTCGATTTCAACTACGGCGGCCTATCTATGTTAGAGATCAGCTAACTGCGCGGGATCAGTGATGTGGACTTACAAAACAAATTAGTAGGCTTGGAAATTAATATTTTGAAGACAAAACTTTGGACAAACAGGACACAAGAAACATACATACATACATACATCATCAGCCTGTTTTATTCCACTGCTGGACATAGGCCTCCCCTAATACACCCCTATCCATTAGGGGGTTTGGACCGTATCCCACCACGCTGGTCCAATGCGGGTTGGTGGGTGGACCGACTTTTTACATGCCCATCCGACGCATGGATCATCTTACTTTTCAGACAATTGGGTGATCGGCCCAAATTGCCCTAACCAACTAGGAAACAACAATGAAAAATTGTTGCGTCCCCGCAGGATTCGAACCCACGACCTCCGGTTTCTAAAGCACACGCCCATACCACTAGGCTACGGAGGCAGTTACACAAGAAATGGTCACTGTAAATAACAAAAACATCGAATTTGTTAATGATTATATGCTACTAGGACCAATCATATCAGTAGATAAGATAAATAACAAAGAGATTGATGTAAGAATAAAAAAAGCCTGGAGGCGGTACAGGTCTCATAAGGAAATAATGAATGACAAGAAAATCAGCATCGTTAAAGAAAAAAATGTTTAACACCTGCATACAACCGTGCTGACTTATGGCTGCCAAACATGGGCTTTAACAAAAACGCTAACAGACAGACTGAGAATGTGTCCAAGAGCTATGGATAGGAGCATGACGGGGATAATTAAAAAAGAAAAAAATAAACCATAATACAATAAGAAAGCAGGTTCAAACACCAGATGTCACAATAAAAATGAAAAGTGGAGTAAAAGTATCATGGCTTGGCATCCCAGGCAAGGAAAAAGAAAAGATGGGAGTATGATATTGTAAAAACAGCAGGCAAAACGTGGATAAGAAAAGCACACAATGAGAAAAATGGAAGGAAATGGCCTATGCCAGTGGCAAACAGAAAATAAATAAATAAGCTGCAGTTAAATTACACAGAATAGAATTAGATATGTAATTTTTTATACTTTTCTGAAATAAGGACAATAAATAAATTAAAACTACACAGGATATTATAATGCATAAGTGTACGCGCAAACAAGTGCACTTCTTCTTTTTACATGCCCATCCGACGCAGGGCGGCATGGGTCAACCAAATTTTATTAAATTTTATTAGATTACATTCTTATCCGAAAACTTCTACCACATATGTATTTTTGTATGTAAAATATTATTTATATCATTATAATTTTTGCTCTAAAGATTAGATTAGGTTAGGTAAGATATAAAACAGTACGTACTTATTTTATTCTTTCCTAGAGGCGATACAAAGTATTTATGGTATATAGGTAGGTATGTACATTAATTACAAGTGTTAAAATTTACACGATATTAGATTTCCACAAACTTTTTCTACGCGAACTCCATTTGACTTGGCTATTTGTAGGCGAATACTAATGATATCGCTGCCTTTTTTTTTAATATATTACTAAAAACCTGCTACAATATTAACCTTCTAAAATATGTACAAACAGAAACAAAAAAGAAGTATAATAATAAAAACTATTTATTCTCCTAATATATTTATAATATACAATATAAAGATTGATTAACATTTTTCAGTTGAGTCTCTCCTAAGGTCATACGTGGTGTAGTCTTCGCTGTCCATAGTCGTTACTTCGTCATTTTTATTTTTTTCCTTTTCTTTATATCCTTCAGCGTCATCGAGTGCAGAGAAGACTGCGTTCTTCTCTATCTTTGCTAGTATCTTTTTGTCGTGATAGGAATGGCTGTGGAGGTTTGCTCTGAAAGAAAAAGATTTAGTTATAATTTACACATAATGTCTATAGCAAATAATAGTCGGTCCTACCACCAACCCGCTTTGGACCAGCGTGGTGGGATACGGTCCATAAACCCCCTAAAGGATAGGGGTGTATTAGGGGTGGCCTATGCCCAGCACTGGACTATCACAGGCTGATGATGATGATTAATGATTACACATAATATCAGTACCTCCCACTTATGTTGTTATTACCATCAATATTCAACTTTTACTCTTCGTACCTAAACCGTTTGTGTTGAACAATTAACATACTCAATAGAAGAAAAATTTAATAATGGTTTATTTTAGGTATCGTGTAAAGTGATATGTTTATGAAAATCATCTATAACTAGGTATTGGTTATAATAACATCTCACCTGTTCAAAACAACATTGCCTTTGGTGACGAGGAAAGCCATGCACTTTTTGTTCCTGTAGTCAATGCAGCGCCATCTTTTCAAGCCAGAGCTCTGGGTAGAGTTCAAATTGTACATGTACCTATTAAGGATTACTTGAAGTGACCCCCTTATTGATACGGTGAACTGTAGATTTGTGTTAGGAGTTGTTGGTACTGAAACAAAAGGTACATTATTTTTTTAAGAATATCTTGTGAATTGAGAGAGAGAGAATATCGTCTGAAATCTTTGTATAACAAAGTGACGTCAAAGTCGAGGTTTTTTAGGGGCCTTTAATATGTTCTGTAGCAAATTTACTTTAGGGGCTCTATGTTTAAGTATCGGCAAAGGTTTTTATTAAACATGAAAAATCAATTCATGTATATATATATATATATATATATATATATATATCCACTGACCTAGTCGATTTCAACTACGGCGGCCTATCTATGTTAGAAGACAAAACTTTGGACGAACAGGACACAACAATTGGTCACACTAAATGACGACACAAGACTTATGGCTGCCAAACATGGGCTTTAAGAAAAATGCAAGAAAAATGGCAGGACAAAAGAAAAGATAGGAGTATGATATTGTAAAAACCGCAGGCAAAACACGGATAAGAAAAGCACACAATGAGAAAAATGGAAGGAAATAGCCTATGCCAGTGGCAAACAGATAATAATTAAATAAGCTGTAGTTAAATTACACAGAGTAGAATTAGATATGTAATTGTTTATACTTTTCTGAATAAAGGCTAATAAATAAATGAAAACTGCACAGGATATTATAATGCATGAGTGTACGCGCACAAGTGCACTCTTCTTTTTACATGCCCATCCGACGCATGGATCATTTTACCTTACAGACAATCGGGACCGATCAGCCCGCATTACCCTAACCAACTAAGAAACAACAATGAAAAGTTATTATGCAGGATTTTAACCTACGACCTCCGATTTCTAAAGCGCAAAAATATACCACTAGGCTACAAAGGCTGTTGATGCTATGTATAACAAAAGAAACTGGATGTTTCCCCATCCATATGTGCCCCACACACACGCTTAGAGAAGGACACAACAATAACAATCAGAACACAACTAAAAAGTCTTCCAAACCGAAAAATCATGGAATGGCGTGGTCCAGGTTCAGACAAGCCTTATTTAGTTAAAAATAAGCTTTACACATGCCTTAAAATCATATGAACCTCTAAGTTCTCACCTTTTCCTGGTTCTATTATGTGTGAAGATTTCACGGGCATGCAGTATTCATTGTCGTCGTCGTCATTAGCCACGCCGTCATCCATGTCCGAGAAGACTTGCGAGTCGTCTTTCTTGTAAGTATTACTTGTGCTTTGTACCGGCCTGCCATCATAAACGTGAACTTTGATAAGAACTAACATTAAGACATATACAGTCTCCTTAATCATTACTATACTTAGTTATGGATGTCAGACATGGTCTTTAACCAAATCCCAACAACTAAACTTCAAACCTGCCTGCGAGATATGGAAGGGAACATGTTAAGTAAAAAAAAGTAAAGACAAGGTAAATCATATGATCATCAGAAAATCAACACAATCCGAAGATTTTGTCACAAAACTAAAGTGGAAATGGGCTGGCCACCTAATGAAAGGAAAAGAATAGTCAAGCTATAACTGCATGGTACCTGCTAGATGTAACAGGAAGTAAAGGGAAACCACTAAAAGTTTAGAGAACAACCTATGACAGACACCCGGGAAAATATATGATAAGACAGGCCTCTTGCCTGCCGAGAGATATTTGGAAATAGATGGAGAAGCCCTTTGTCAGAGAGAAACTAAAGATGATACTAAAATAACTGTCATTGTAGTCATTTATTATATTTTACTACATGTTACGTTTTCTGATTAGGAAGCTCTAACTTACTAGGCATTACATTCCTTAATATATATATGTTTTTTCTTTGTCACTGAAGGTCACAGTCAATTCACTGCGGTTTTACCGTTCGGCCGGTAACAGCATTAGAAAGTATCTACATATATATTTTATGTACTCAGTAAAGTTCTAGTTTTATTCTAAACAGAAAACAATAACTTACTTGAACAAATCAAATCCACTAATTTACGGATTTTTCGCGTTACTTAAAATATATTTATTCCGACGTTTCGGATTCTTTCCAGCATCCATGATCACGGGCAGACTAAGTTGGTATAAGACTAAGTAAGTAGACTAAGTTACTTGAACAAATTTTAATTTTTTTGAAAACAAAACTAAATGCCTGAAACACTAAAAAAATTATGATGATTCCCTACCTGATAGATGTCTCTGGAGTAGATTCATGTTTGATTAAAATCTTTCTGGCGGTTACTGGTAAATTTATCTAAAAAAAAACAACACAATGAGAGAGTTGCAACAAATTTCTAATTAAAACATTTTTACATGGAATATAACAATGACAAATACCACTTAAATTCCCCCTCCCCTAAACTATAGTTAAGCCAATTAAAAGATAGAATTTATGTTAATAAAAGTTATTTGCTCTTATGGGTTCAACATAGCACAGCAATTGAATATGGAAGATTTACCAATGAGAATGCAATAGCTTCCAGTGCTTTAACTGTGATAGCCATCGAAACCACCACCAAATCTAGTGAATAAATGTATTTAGTGAGGCCAATTAAAGAAAAGTCTTGATATAAATGATATGTACGTAGCAACAAAATAGCATTGTTTGACTGTCATAGCTATTAGTTGATTATAATGCTATAATTAACTAAAGCAATGATATATATAATAGCTCAGTGTATTGACATCATAAATAATAAATCTATCATAAATAATTGTGATGCCATGTAGTTACTTAGTAAAAAGTATTAAATTTCTTTGGGCATGAGTAAAGCATTGAATATTTTAAGAATATTAAAAAATATATGTAATTGATACCTGTCCTATGCTATTTTTTGTTGTAAATTTCTTAATAGTATCAGTATAAGTTCCTTCTGTTTCTTCTGTTTGCGATGTATTTACAAGGCCACCTATTGTAACACTTTCATGGCCTGCCTAAAGAACAATAAAGAACATATAGTTACAATCATTCATAATAAAACATTTACTGTTATTGCACTGTAGCTAAAAACTGAAAAGTCATGTCTTATCATACTTACTGGTAGTGTATTGCTTATTATCAGGACCACTCGATATATGTAAACACCACATTATTCAATAAAATAATAGCAATGGAGAATAACAATTTCATATTTAGTTAATTCAAATTCCAAAAGAACATTGAAAAATGACAAAACTGCAATCTTCAAAAGCACATTAGCCCTAAGCATAACACTTTATCGGAACAAAATGAAGTTTTTATTTTGAATTATATTTTCTCCAAAGTAATGTTTTGAAAAAATTACATAATGATTAACTCAATCTTTACTAAATCTAACAAAAAGGTAATTTATTCATAACTTCTATTAACAAATATCCTTCAATACTTATTTTGAAACAAACACTTACAACTGACTCAAGTCCCTTTACATGAAGAGCCTTTGCCGCATCAACAAAACAGTTTAGGTCATTAGCTGGAATATGGACTTCACCAGTATATATATATTCAAGCAGGTGTGACAATGTTGTATAAGACATATTCTGGAATATTAAAAAGAATCGATTATATTTTCGAATAATTAGTAAAATAATATAAAAATTATTAGTCTGAAACAAAAACAGTCCAATATTTATTTTTCTTCTAAATAATTTGTTGTAATCAAAAGATAAATAAATTTTTTATTATGTTTATTTTAAATTAAAATACAAAAACTCTAAATTTATTCTTTACTTTGGATAAACTAAGGAGTTGGAGATCAGAAAATAATAAATATCATAAAATTTTTATCAAATACTATTAAACTACTACTAAATTACTAACAAGCATAAATTTATGTAAATAAAGCCTCATGATAAAACTTAGCTAGCTAAATAACATAGGTTGCTCTTATTGGTAAAAAAAAACAAGAAGGATTTGACTCCTTCTTGTGGAGGCCAATGATAATGAAGTTAAAGTTAAGGGTATATTATGGAGCCAAATGAAAAATAAATTCCATCCAGTGTAGGTCTGGCAAGTACTAGAAAAAAAGATTGTTGCCGAGGATGATACTTTTGGTGAGGCCAATGTATGCAGTGGAAATACAGGATGGTGGTGATGATTATACACTAATAATAATGCCTTACTTTTGACACCTTTGTTAAAAAATGTATGGCGCAAGTATATAATAATAAAAATCATTAGCTTACATTAAGAAAAACAACAGGATGTTGACAGGGAGCAGATAATATCAAATCCTTTAAATAAGGGCTAGCAAGAGCCATTAAAACCTGGTGAACTTTAACTAAATGCCCATCAGCAGCCAATGTCATATCAACAAATTCACCATTCTGTAAAGATGTGAAAAAATATTCATAAGGCACATTTTGAAAAGTTACAATTTTGCTACCTTTAGCATGAAAAATGTTGATGTTTAAACTGATAAAAATTTGCATTTGCATATATAACACAAACATTAAATGTTTTTTGACTATGGTTTAATTTTTAATTTGTCTGTCTAATCAATATAATATGACATATAAAACATACATAATTATTGTATTGAATTTTATGAAAATAAAAGGATGATTGTATTAAGTATATACAGTCAACCCTCCTATAACGCGGTGAGTGCGTACCGCGTTATATGGAAACCGCGCTATAAGAAACTCGGATTTAACCGTACAAACCAGGCTAATTCGTAGCGCGTTCTATGGAAACCGTCTACCGCGTTGTATGGAAACCGCGCTACAAGAGACTCAGAATAAGTACAAATCACATCATTCGTACCGCGTTATATGGAGACCAATAAATACAAAAGACAAGATAAATTATAAATTATTTTTATTGAATTGAAGAGTTCATATAAGGAAATGATGAAAAAAATGAAACAAAAACTAAACTAAAAAACTGTTTTCCAACAAAAACAAAAGAAAGACTTTTGTAAAATGATGTAATCTTTCAACACTCATCCTCACTGTCAGACATGAGTCGCCTAATTCGCCTTCTTTTAATGGGCAAAATGTCTTCGTCACTTGGTTGATCTTCACACTGGTTTTCGATTGTAGCTTTTTTTCTAACTCCACTAAAATCTCTCTATAGGGAGCTAAGCAATTTCTTAACTCTCTTTTAAACTTTGCGCTGCGCACCGTTGAATGATCAATGAAATGAAGTTCTAATTCTTTAGCCAAATTTAGCCCTTTTTTCACATCTTGTAAATCGAGGTTTGGCACCCATTCGTTTTCCTTGTTTTCGTTTACCAATGCATTTGAGGTGTGTGCATCAATTAATTCCATCAGTTTTTCCTCATCTAAAGTTTCTTCCCCGAGTACTAGTTCCCACACATCCTGATGGTTTACTGCAAATTCTTCATCGTTTAAACGAGAAGCAGTGTTTACTATTTCTGTAACTAGGAGTGAAATTGTAGAATCATCTTGTATTGCTTGAACCATTTGAGGTAAAAGAGGTTTCCAACACGCATTAAGCGTTGATGGTTTAATTTCCGCGCAAGCGGATGACACGGTTCTAATACAATCTAAAATAGAAAATTCCATCCACACTTGAGTAAGAGTTTTATTTTTACCATTTTCTAATCTGTCGAAAATGGTTTGGAAAAGTTGGCGTGCATAGTACATCATTCATCATCATTTAAAGTTTGAATGACTCCTTGGTCCAAAGGTTGTATTAATGAAGTGCAGTTAGGAGGAAGGAAGACAATTTTCACATTTGGGTGGTCCAGTTCTATGTTGTGGCAACCAGCGTTATCAATAACCAATAAAACTTTGAAATACATTTTTTTTCTATAGTGGAAACCTCCACTGCCGGGATAAACTTAAATAAATCTTGAGTCATCCAAGCTTTCTTATTAAATCACCAGAATACGGGCAATTGGCTCTTATTAATGTTTTTCATTACACGGGGAGCTAAAGAACGATTTATTATCATTGGTTTTATCATCAAGCTCCCTGATAGATTGCTGCACACATGAAGGGTGATACGTTCTTTTGAAGATTTCAACCCCTGAGCACGCCTTTTATCTTTCAAAATGAAGGTCCTAGATGGTAGTTTTTTCCAATATAATGCCGTCTCATCGGCGTTAAAAATCTGATCAGGTGAATAACCTCCTTCATTGATTCATTGGGTGCACGGAAAGAACTGATGGGACGTTGTTGAACGGAAACCGCGCTGTAAGAGTACCGCGTTATAGGAGGGCTGTCGCAATTTAGGCTCCGCGTTATATGGAAACCGCGTTCTGAAAGTACCGCGTTATAGGAGGGTTGACTGTATTTGCTTTGGCAGCACACCAAATTATAGATCAAAAATAATACTTTGTAAGGAATAATTTTAATAATTTTGCTATGTATGATAGCAAATTTGTGAGAAATCTTATATAGTACAAGTTGAGTTTAACTTAAAGAGTCAAGGATTACTCTACTTGTGATTAGCAAAGCTTCTGGGGAAGGAGTTGTTGATACATTTTTATAGGGTAGTAAAAACTATATTGCTATTTAATAAATGTTCTGAAAATTGTTCAGATTATTTTGTATTTCATAAATTATAACAATAGTACAAAATTATCAGCCGTACTTGTTGTAAGGCACTGAAGCCGCTGCAAATGTTGTTTTTGTAGGAATCCCACGATAATGCGTATTGAGACTGAACCATTCTGTCAATGTATATTTAAGAACACTTAACAGAGACAAACACCATCCAGCTTAACAATTTTTTAAAGACAACGGAACAATTAATTGTTAATATTATTGAGTTAAGTCTCTTCCTTCATTTTACTGCTTGTAACTCAAAAAGTCAAAATATTTCATTTGACATTAAGCTTTTCAATGTTTTAGGCAATAGTTACAGTGTTCCTGCCAAAGACAACTCAACAAGTAATAAAAATTAACAAACAATATATATTTACAAAAGTAAATACAAGTACAAGTAAATCATTTTAGAAGCAATACTTTAAAAAAACGTTTTCAATCTTTTTATAATTAAACATATGCATTTTATTTTAGGTTTGGCTGCATAAAAGAAAGTTCATACCTATTTCCATATTTTTTTACGAAAAAATATGACATATTATGACGTTGACGTTATAATCGACAATTATGTTGTGACATCCTCCGACTATAAACAATTTTTTACCTATGTTAGTACTATTCTACGTTTGTTTTTCACATCTTTCTTATTTGATAGTAGACTACAAAATATATTGTACTATAAAATCTAAAAACATAAAGTGAAAGAAGTTAACTACGAATAAAAATAAAAAAGAGCGAATTCAGAATGCCTCTTGTATTATTAAAAAGAGCAGTACTATTTAAAATGTTTGCTTCAAGATCGGTGCAGTTAACGGGCTTAACTGCAAATGTGGCTTATCGTAGAAGGTACGATTTTACAACTCTTGCTTTTTTTATTGCGAAATCAAAATAAGTTGTTTAATTATCGAATATAATATTAAATTTTGGCTTATCACTGTTAAATAGGAATCTCATCTCTTCTTATCTCTAGGTATAATACACAACAACCCCAATGTTATGACATAGTTGTAATCGGAGGAGGTATCGTAGGAGCTGCTTCTGCCAGAGAATTAATTCTGAGGCATCCCCAATTAAAGATTGCCATAGCTGAGAAAGAGAATCAATTTGCCCGTCACCAAAGTGGGAATAACAGTGGAGTAATTCATGCTGGCATTTATTACAAACCAGGCTCCCTAAAAGCTAAGCTATGTGTAGAAGGTCTTACTTTGTCCTATCAGTACTTGGAAAAGAAAGGGATCAAATACTCAAAATGTGGCAAATTGATTGTTGCTACACAAAGATCAGAAGTGCCCCGCCTTCTTGATTTATATGATAGAGGACTGAAAAATGGTGTAAAAGACATAACACTGCTGGACACAAAAGATATGCATGAATTGGAGCCAAAATGCAAAGGAGTTCAGGCATTATGGTCTCCTCATACAGGTATTGTGAATTGGGGTGAAGTGACAAAATCCTATGTTAAAGACTTTGAAGAATGTGGAGGAAGCAGTTATCTCAACTTTGAAGTCAATAAATTTATTGAAGCAGAAAATGCAACATACCCTGTTATGGTTATAAATTCTAAAGGGCAATCAATACAAGCAAAGTATGTGCTCACTTGTTGTGGCCTGCAATCTGACACTATAGCTGTTTTAACAGGATGTTCAGAAGAACCAAAAATCATTCCGTTTAGGGGTGAATATTTGTTTTTGAAACATAATAAAACCAATATTGCAAAGACAAACATTTACCCAGTACCAGACCCAAGATTCCCCTTTCTTGGAGTACATTTGACACCTAAAATTGATGGTAGAGTGATAGTTGGACCTAATGCCATCTTAGCATTTTGTAAGGAAGGTTACAGGTAATTTTTTTGTATGTTTTACATATGATTTGGATTATATAACATTTTTAATGTTTGACATGATAAAATTTTTAGATGGGGAGATGTAAATATGAAGGAATTGAAAGAGATTATTGGATTTTCTGGTTTTCGGAAGATGGCCTTGAAATATGCTGGTTTTGGTTTGAAGGAAATGAGTAGATCGTTGTTCATTCCATTGCAAGTGATGCAGATACAGAAATATGTACAAGATATCACTAGCGCTGATGTCGAAAGAGGACCAGCAGGAGTCAGGGCTCAAGCAATGGGAAAGGATGGTAAGCTATTTTTCTGTATACTAATATTTGGCTATGCTTTACAGGCAAATGTAGCATAACAAAGTGACAATTATTATCGTTCATACACATAATTTTTTCCTTTAAAGTGCCATAATGTTATGTGTAGTTGGTTGAGTAATTATTTCATAACATATTTTTCCTGGCATCTGTTAATAGGTAAATAATAGGTGATGAGTCATTTATTTAATGTATTTATTTAAATAATAAGGTAATAATAATTATGTAACACTATGAATTATGTTTGATTGGTTCTTCAACTTTGTTCAAAAATATAATTAATAAAAAATTACTATAATGATTATTCATTTCAAATTAATAATATTTACACCTAATATTATTAACAAACTTTATGGAAGACTGTTTCAGACATTAGTCTCAAAAAGATCATTTTTATAAATGTGTGCTAGTTTAGATCTTACCAGGCTATAAATCACAGAAGCTATGAATATATTGATGATTTTTGTACATTTTTATTGATCACATTGTCTATATGTGATGAAAATTATTAAATATTAATGTAATTTAAAAAAAATGCTAAATAATTTCAACTTCATATTTATTATTGCAGGAACATTAATTGAAGATTTTGTTTTCGATTCTAAACCTGGTTCCGGAGCTATAGGGAGCAGAGTGTTGCATTGCAGAAATGCACCTTCTCCTGGGGCCACATCATCTTTAGCTATTGCTAAAATGATTGCCGACAAAATGGAAGAAGAGTTTAAATTTAACTGCTGATACTCCTATATAAAACATAGATTTTTATGTAGGTGATTTTTTTACATATTTTTTTATAAATGGCATGTCTATATAAGAAATGATATTATATCTTCAAGTTAATTTTATTATTTTAAATGTTTTTCTTAAATATTATCTGTGATTTGTTTAAAAAACAATGTGACTTTTATCAAATACTGACAAATTAACATTCTTCATCATTGGCTATTTATTGTACTTTCTTTTATTGGTTTCAAAAATAAAAATTCAATGTTAAGAATCTTTCTTGCTGTGAAAAAGCTGGATTTTGACAAAAACCAAGTTGATAGTACAATTTCAATCTATATTCTACAAAACTAAAAAACCCGCTGAGACACATTTTATATACAAAATAAATTACATATTTTTTGTACAAAGTATGTTAATTATTTATACAGAAGTTATTTTTGATTATACAAAAATTGTTATGAATTTATGAACTATATTTTGATAGATAAGATTTAAAATTTAACTTTATTCTATAGCATGTATATTTGATTTCTTTGCATATTATAACATATTTTAACATGCACAATGGCAATGCAAAGAAGAATTATCTTATTGCATTTGTTACAGGAGCTTCATATATTTTTTAAAAACAATTAAACTTTTAGGTTTTTTATAATTAAAGTTTGTTTGCATAGGATACTATTATATCTTTTAGATAAATTTCTTTTTTTAAATAATTAAGTTTGAACCAAAAACAATAAAAAAGATTGCATTACTTAGTAATTAAATGCAAGACTAAAGAGTTTAAGTTTAATTTCGAATAGTATCTAGTCTTTATGTAAATAAATAAATTATATTTTTGTAAATTCAATGCCATATCTCCACTTTAGGCTTTACAAATGAATTCCTTTACAATTGTAAAATTTTGATTATTTGTTGTATATTTTTTAATAAAAAATTGTTGATGTTTTTGTTATATATATATAAATAAAAACACTTCTTTATTTCCCCACCACTTTAATACTTACAATTAATATCATTTCAAATGTTTATATAATACCTATGTTTAAATAAATTCTTTGTATTGTACATCCTATCTACAAGCATTACAAAACGGAAGACTTAACCTGTATTTGGCAAAAAATCAGTATAGCTTAAAAAATAAGGCTCATAGTTTCTATCTACTTAAAACTGCGCAATTTCTTTCTAGATGCCTCAAAATCAATCAATTGTGATACCTCTTGAGCTAATAAGGATATTTCTTCTTTTTAAGTCATAAACAGTTGTCATGTGGAATGCTATATTGCTGAACACAACAATATACTCAGAAAATCCAAACATAGAATAAACTGAAACAAAAAATTTTATACATTAATAACAAAAAATTGCAACCCAACCTTGGAAAAACCTGTAGCCTGTTGTTACTTTCAAACATAAAGCATGTATATTAATGGACCATTGTTTTATGATTAACAAATGATAAGCTTGTATAGTGTATTAAAAATAAAATATATTGTGTACTAGCTGTCAATATAACTAGGTATGTCTTGTAGATGATCCAGACGACCCCTTTTACAGGGGACCATCTGGTGTCTATTTCTACTGCAAAGCAGTAGTGTGAGAAACTACTGTGTTACAAACTATTCTGGTTTGAAGGGCAAAGTAGACAGCATATTTTCTGGGTAAACAAGACTTAGATCCTATGTATCAGTGTAGGCAGTGCGTTGGTGACCATAGGTTTGCCAGTATCTGTGGGTGTTGCTGACCACTTTACATCAGGTTGTCCAAATGCTAGTCTGCCTTTGTAGCCAATAAAAAAAAGTGGAAGTGAATAGAATAGTGAAGTGTATTAACATATTCAGTATAGATATATAAATGAGTTAGTGTTATGCATTTAATTAGACAAAAAGATTAATTGTTACATGATCAATGATGATGAATTTCTGTATTAACTTTCATCCCCTGTTTCGGCCCCTTTTTACCATTTTATTGCAAAAAGTGCTTGATGCCCACGCCCTTTCCTGGATTCTATATTATGTTTGTACCATTTCATGAAATCGGTTAAATGGTTTAGACAGCAAAGACGGTCAGACAGAGTTACATTATAATATTAGTGTGGAATAAATGAAACTCACCATAAGGTTCACAAAGCCTGTTGTGTCTCAAGAAAAAGTATGCTGCTATGGTGAATGAAACAACATTAATCGAAAATGTTCTCCATTTCAATTTTACAGAGTTTCTTTCCAAGTGTGTCATGTGCCACTTCCTACGGTACTGTGTGAGCAATATGCATATAAATAGCATATAAAATATAGATGTGCCTATGAATGTTTTGAAACATACTTCATGTGATGCTGCAAAAAAAATACTGAAATTATTTTATCACTACTCATAACCAACCCAATAAAGATCTAGAAGTAACATAACTTAAAAGAAGTAAAAATGACAACATAACAGTGATTGGAGGTTGTACTGGTATCATTTTTATTCAATTATTATACTTAGTTACATAACATTACGTTCACCATAGGTTCTAAAAAATTTCCTTATCAAGCTTTTTTCCACTAAGGGTACTCTCACCACATTGTCATATCTGTCAACTTTGATTAGTCGGTGTATGTTATGCCATAACAAGTTGCTAACAAATCAACAAGACAATTATTTTTTCTTTATCATTAAAGAAGTGTTATGCTATTATAAGACATTTATAACTTTATTGATATTTTTTAACATGTTTTATCATATTAAAAACTTCTTATAAAAATTAAAGACATGCAAGACTTACGGTAATCATTTGAAGATGTCCAATAAGTTAGTCCAAGCAGTGATAAATTTTCTATAACATTTAATGTTACAGCCAAATTTACAATTATTAAATAATCTTCTAATATGACTTCTTGGTAATATTTATACCGTAAATAAATAATAAAGAATCTTATTGGACTGTGGATGTAAATGGCAGTTTTCCAAATAGATCGCTGCGGTTCATAGTTACCAATTGATGCCGATATAGACGGAAAAATATTAGGCACGTTACAATGAGTATTGTTAGCCTTTTCAAAATCTTTGTACATAGTTATCGCGATACACGTAATAAATGCCAGAAGGGGAAGCAGTACTGTAATAAATCCCAGCTTTGATATTGGTATTCTAACCAAATGTCTCTTTTCGTATACATTATAAAGAGGTAAATTCATTTACCTATCATATAATTAATTTTATAGCCAAATTAAGTATTCCTCGCTAATGATATAAGTTTCAATAGAAATTCATGTTGATAAAGTGCTTATTTATCTATTTACATAGGCTATTGAACACAAGTTAGGTTATAACTAACATCAAGCTAGCTAATATTAAGCCATCAACTTGACTTAAAATATAAGTATATTTTGTTTCTTGACTTGCTTTAAGTTAAAAGTTCATAATTTCACTTTTGACGTTTTGGACACCAAATGTTGCCAATATTCATATTAATAGGTACGTACCTAGTGAGAAGAGAAGACAAAAGCTTATTTACCTGCCTGCCCTGACAGGCATGGATAAAAAGTTTCTCTGAAATATCATTTTTGTTATCACACCCTTTTTAACTGTTTACGCATTAAACGGTTGTAATGTAGAAACAATTATTAGCGCTATTTATGATACTTGTCGCATAAAAAAATAAATTTCTATATATATATATATATATATATATATATATATAAATATATATATATATAAAAATCAATTGCTGCTCGTTAGTCTCGCAAAAACTCGAGAACAGCTGGATTGATTTGGCTAATTTTAGTCGTAAATTATTTGTGGAAGTTCAGGGAAGGTTTAAAAGGCAAATAAATATAAAAAATATCGGAATTGAACAAAATAAATTATATCTTTCAACATACATATTTGTTCAGATGTACGACAACGGTGGAGGTCAAAAGTGAAAAATAAACTTAATTTTACGTTACTACTGTTAGTATATTTACTACAGTTGTTAACTATCTATCAGATTTTTTATTTGTAGATTAATTAATCTTATTCAAAATATAGATCTTTTAATTATCGATAGAGGTAGTACGAAGGCTGCTGTGTCATCTAGTTATTTAGAAAAAAATATCACATTATATTTACAATGGAATAACAATGAACTTGGTCTTATGAAGTATAAAAAAATTATAAGGGCGCTCTGACCTAATAATATATCCTAAGTATGGTTTGGAAAGAATGACCAAGGATTTTAATATTAATATTTATGGCGATAATGTAATGTCATGTTTGCAGTGTTTAAGGTATATATTAGATATTTACCACAATATCAATTACCATAATATCAATGATATCAATAGAAGAATCCTGCCCTGATTGCTATCAAAAGTCTTATAATACAATATAAAACAAGTAGGAGTCAGCGAACGACAGATGAAAAAGATTGCGAGATTATGATATTTGTCCATTGTGATATTAGTAGTAGGCTATCCGCAAGAAGCATGAATTAATTATGGAAATCGGACTAGGAAGCATAGCTACCCCCCGATTGGTTCTCGCTTTTTTAAAACTGTGGAGTTTAATAGCTGCGGCCTGGTCCAGTCGCAGGGAAGCTGAGAGGAAACTAGCCAGTCTGAGGAATATGGCTGGCCGTGAAGGAGACTGCTCAAAGCTGGCTAAAAATCTCGCTTTGGATGCACCTATGAGGGTGCTCCGTGCCTACGTGCCCAAGGAGGGGTCACGGGGTAAGAGGAGACTTGATATTCCGTAGGCCACTCTCTCTATCTCACGTGAGGCAGGGCCAGACCGCTGTTTTGATGTATAGGGGCCGGATGAAGAGGGGACATTCAGCATGTTGTTGTCGATCTATTCTCCTTCTGCGGTCAAAACGGTGTTAGAGGCAGAACCCGACATCAACAAAGCTGATGAGAGTTTAGTCCCTGCGTGGGCTGGGATGTCATAGCCTAGGGATGCAGAAGGCCACAGGACCGAGATGGTGTCCCCATCTCTAAGTTCAGTTTAAAACAAAGTCTAATGTCAACGTTGTGGTTTTGAAATACTCACACATTCCCGATGGCGGGCATGTGTAGGCATTTCCTCACGTAAAAAAAAAAGATAGCACTATATACTTTTTTGGCACAGCTATATACTTTTTAAGTAGAAAATACGTGTGTTTTTCAAAAGAGAAAATTCTAATTAATTGATGATTTAAATTTTACTGAATTATCAATTAGACAGAAAGTTATAAATTAATCCTATTATATATAATTATAAATTAATTACTTTTTGCACTGAGCTGTTCTGATAAGTATAAAAATTTTGCCACCCTAAAAAACTTGTAGCCCTGGATTTGCCCTGACTACCCTTAGTGTAAATCGAACACTGAATATATGGTATTGACGAAAATTGGAGAGAATTCTAACCCTAGAACTTCTGTTTGGAAGGGACGGTTTAATATCATTGTCTTCGAGTTTATTCTGTCGTTCATGTCGTTTTGTTGTTGAGTTTGTTTTTGAGAGTAGCGAGCTTCGGATGATTAGGCTTTGTTCTAAAACTGCCTATTTGTTTCAACGGGCTCTTTGTATTATCGATATTATGTTGTAAGGATGCTCTACGCAATAAAGACTGTATTTTAAAAATTTGTAAATATTTAAATAAAATGCAACCTTGCGTACATCTATTATTATATACAGGGTGATATTTCATAAAGTACGAACCTTAAAGTAGTTTGTTTAGAATAAAGTAAAAAGGAAGTAACATACTTCAATAATATCAATTTTATTGTAAATAAAAAATATCTCAGTAACATAATAAACCCTTGATTTTAGAAACAATGGAAAACTGACTGGTTTCTATAGAGCAAGCCTAGTGGTATGTTGATATGGCTACTAGACTACGTAGGCAGTTTTTTACCAATATATATTATTACTTTAGGAAATAAACGGATTTTGTCATTTATTGTATATTATACTACTTAAACGCTTAATGAAACATTATGAAGCCTCAAAAGTCATTGTCAATGCGATAAATGTTTACATTTCAAGCATCGTAAAAACATTTATTAAAACGTGCATTACGTGCTTGAAAATAACTAGGAAAACTAGTCAATAAAATACTTTTTATAATCACTTAGTTACATTAATAAAGTATTACTTTTTTAAATTGACTTTCTTTAAAATGTAGCAGTAGTAATACTTAGTATCACCGCTACAATAACTTGTTAAATCAATATACCATAGGACTGGTAACTTGCATACATACGGCGCCTAATGTCGGACAATAAAGTAAAACGATTAACTTGTTTGTAATGGAAAACTAAAAAGGTGTTGTTTGTTTGTTATTTATTATAAAATTGGTGTGAAGTGATACAAATAAACAATAAAAAAAGGTAATTTGTTTGAGCTTATATCATGATAATTGATAAGGAAAGCAAAGAACTTCACACGTGACTATAATTTTCTTTTATATAATTATGTAGCCGTAGTTGTTGAATGAAACACAATGTTAATCTTTATCTACTGTAATAATCAATACTTCTTTGATGTAGTGCCACTTACAGAAACCTATATATCTCACAGGAATAATTTATTATTAACTTTTTTTTATATGGATAATAAAGCATCAAGCTTTAAATGTAAAAGCAATTATTCATATCCGTAAATACATAGAAAATATAAAATTGCAACGAAAATGTATTAATAAACGTGGGATACAAAAGCTTCGGTTCTCAATATAGTTGTGTAGCTATAGAAACAAAGATTTGTCCGTTAAACGTCATCGTAATCTTCTTTTTAATAATGCGAAATAGTATTTTTGTTAGTTACAACTAAAAACGTTACTAAAAAACTGATTCTTGGTAATGTTGCATCCTACGGGAGCGTTAAGTTGTGTTATTCTGAGGTAAAAAAAGGGAACCAAAGAACAATACATCTGGACGGTTTGAAATACATATGTGGAATATAGAGCAATAGACGTAAATTTATCTGAGGTAAATTTTACGATAACCTAATAAGAGTTGAAAGGTCTGTTTTATTAGTGCAACACAGCGTTTAGCGCCAGTACACTTTTACGCCCTCAGTTGCTTTAATTCCATATAATTCAAATAAGTTTTCAAGTATGTTTTTCTCATATAAATTTAAACTATATTCTTAGCACAACTCATTAAGAAAAAAAGCTTACCCTTTACAACTTTACATTTACAGAATGAATATATGGTTAAGTTCCAACGGAAATGAATAAAGACATAATAAAACTTCAAAAATATTTTGACAGTCTCAACTTACGTAACGAAATAGGTTTAAAGAATGCCGTGAAAAAAATTGAAAACGTCAAGCTTAATGGCCGAAAGCAACCTATAAAATGTAACAATGATGAAATTGACTTCTATATAAATAAAGACCTCAAAGAAATGGGTTACCAAGCGGAAGAGGATTTAAAAATGCACATACAGCCTTACATGCGTTCAAAACGAGCCAGTAATAAAATATGTAAGCAAAAGAACAGATACTATACGAATAAGGTATACAAGACTGAGGTTGGTGTAAGAAATACAGAATACGAAAATGTTGGGGAACCGGAAATGATTTATTATAATGAAGACAATTTAAAGACAAGATTAGATATAAATTATAATATAACAGTAAACCACGAAGAAGCAATAAAAAAAGAAGAATGCAGTCATGTAAATAACGCTATGAGTTTTACAAATGAATTTCGTACTGATTTACAGTCCGTTTTAATAATGATGGCAGTCAATTCAAATGATAATGATTATGATAATGAAGGTCAAAAAAGTTGTGTTGTTGATGAAATTCAATCGAAGCCAAATTACAAAAGCACCGTAAGCAAGACCCAAGCTGTTGACTTTTACCACAAAAGAGATGATAAAATATCAGAAATACTATGTGTTATACCTTTAAGGACCGAAGAGCAAATCAGGTATGATTTTTTAGCAAGGAAAGTAATTGAAAGATGGAAAACCTATACTAACAAAAGGAGGCAAATTAAAGAAAGAGAAATGGTCCTGAATAATTTTTTTGAAAAGCTAGCAGATAAGAAAAATAGAGTAAATCAAACTCCAGAATGCATTAAAAAAGCGAAGTTGCAAGTAAAAGATTATAATACCTACCAACACAGGTTTGAATTTAACATTTAATTAAAATTATATTTTCATCACCGCACGCTTTTAAATAATATAACTTGATATCTCGTGTATTACTTTTTACATTAAAGGATAAAGAAAAGAAACAGAATTTGACTTGGTTAGTATATGCTTTGCAGAAATTAGTTTCTTGAACTTTTTGTAAAACATTATAAACATCAACTCGCTGTCCAGGATATCTTACAAAAGATATATAACTGTAAGGTTTCATTTACCTTGTTGTTAACACAGATATCAAATCCAATTAATCGTTTCTGCTTACTATTGTATTTGAATCGGAAATCAGCGCGCGGTGGTAATGAGGCTCTTAGGAGCAATTAACGTTCAATTATTGTTTTTCTTTTGCAAAATTTTCACCTATTATGGAAAGAACATTTGAACAACTAATATGAACATATTAATAACATTATAAGAGATGTAAATAATATTTTTTTTGCTTAGGTATAAAGTTCAACAAAATATTATCGCACTTCAAAAGATGAAACTGGAAGAACAAACGAAACTAATAGACCAACTAAAATATAATAAAATTATTGAAACTTCAAAAGAATCGATGGAAGCTCTGCGGCAAGATGTATCTAAAACTTATTATCAAATTGATCCGCTACTCAAGCCGAAAATTAAGTGTTTAACAAATGAGCTTAAAATTCGGGAGCTGGATGGTAAAGTACCTTTTTTATGTCTCTTATTATATCAGATTTCACTAGCATTTTACACAATTAAAGGGCATCTGACTCACTCTACTTGAAAGGGGTTTATGCAATTAATAGGTAAAGCTAATGTATTAACTCGTATGTGTATTAATAGTAACGTAGAGCCTTAGCGATAGATCTTTGTTGTTAAAGATCTATCGCTAAGGTTTAACTATTAACGATCTATTGCTAATGTATTAATCTAATATCACCTTATATTATTATTGCTTATTATTATTGTTGGTATTTTTAATGTTAGTTATTCAATTTTGAGAGAAGTGGGTAATAGGGTCAGAGTCAGAAACTAAATACGCTCAGTCGCAAACGCCGCGTATCCAACGTCATTTTCCCTTATAACATATAGGCCCCTCATCGACGCGTGCTTACTTTGACGCTGAGCGGCCGTGTTAATGTTTCGAAAAATTTACTTATAATTTTTCGTGTGAAAAAAATAAACGGTAAGTCAATTTCTGGTACTAATTTCGACTATTTATTCATTTCATACTGTAGTTAGATCATTTGAGACTGGTTTTGTGATAAGGAGTGATAAATTTTTGAACTATTATATTCTTTTATAACCAATTTTTTCCCGGTAACTCCCTCATATCCCACAGTGATTTTTATTATCCGCATTAATTACGTATCGTGAATGTGATTTATGACTGCCTCCGTAGCCTAGTGTGTAATCGGAATGTGCTTTAGAAATTGAAGGTCGTGGGTTCAAATCCTGCGGGGACTCAATAAATTTTCATTGTTGTTTCATAGTTGATTAAGGCAATTTGGACCGATCACCCAATTGTCTGAAAAGTAAGATGATCCATGCGTCGGATAGGCATGTAAAAAGTCAGTCCAACGACCAACCCGCATTAGACCAGCGTGGTGGGATCGGTCCAAAACCCCCTAATGGATAGGGGTGTATTAGGGGGAGGCCTATGTCCACAATGGACTATATCATAGGCTGATTATGTATTCTATTGCGGGGCGGTAATTTTATTCTATTCTAATTTACGTGATTAGATTTTTATATATTAGTTCCAGTATATAGACTGTTTTGCAGATGCCAAAGTCATGTTCCAAGAGTAAGAATAAAGCTCAGTGGTCTTCAATTCAAATTCAATTCAATTCAAATTCAAATATCTTTATTCAATATAGAAGTGTAACACTCGCTTATTGATTGTCAAGGACGCTACCACCGGTTCGGAATAGGACGCCTCCGACCTGAGAAGAACCGGCGAAAAAAACTCAGCGGGCCTATTTTGTCATCTTTTAAAATAATCAAATATATACATATAAATTTTCTTATGAGCTACATACAGTTCTATCATACGTATATTATACTTGAAAAAGCCTGGAGCGAGCATTCCATTACCAGGCGGTGTTATCATTTATAAATTCATTTATGGTATAACAACCTATAACGCATAAACGTTCCTTTACTACTTTTTTTTAATTTATTAATAGTTAAATGATGAAAGGTTACTGGGATTTTGTTTTAAAGCGTCTACATTGTCCCATAAAGATTTATTTACTTTTCGCAGTCTAGTTACAGGAAAAATTTAATTGTTTTTGTTTCTAGAATTTATGTAATGTGCATCACAATGCCTAAGAAAATCCTTTCTATTTTTGTGCATACATATTAGGTTTTCGAATATGTATTGAGAAGCAACGGTTAGTATTTTAATCTTCTTTGGGCCCAGCTTATAAATAGTCCGCTCGAATAGCTCCTTTTTGGAGGACAAATATCGTATTAGTGTCCGCCGCAATTCCCACAGTAGAATGCCATAAGACATAACACTGTGGAAATAGCTAAAGTATACTAACCGGGCCGTCTCCACGTCAGTTAATTGTCTGATTTTCTTGACAGCATATACTGCAGAGCTGAGTTTATTCGACAGTCTATTAATATGAGGGCCCCACTGCAATCTGGTATCTATTATTACTCCCGGAAACATGGTTGACTCAACAACGTCTATCTCTTCCTCATCTATAAACACTTCACATTTACTCGGGCTTACATTTGGAGTCATTAATTTAATACATTTTGTCTTCTTCTGGTTCAGTAGCAAATTATTGACACTAAACCAGTGCGCCACTCTAGAACGATTATATTTACATCGTCATTTATTGATGTGTGCCGTTGAACTTTAAAAATTAAGGAAGTATCATCAGCAAATAATACTATCTCGTCGTTTTTATTAATAACATAAGGTAAATCATTTAAATAGATGAGAAAGAAAAGGCCCAAGAATAGACCCTTGTGGGACACCCATATTTACGGGGCCCTGGAGATCTTTTACCATTCACGTCAACCCTCTGAGTTCGGTGGCTCAAGTACGAATACAGAAGATTGAGTGCGGCGTTTCGTACACCATAGTGACGTAATTTCCTGACCAGAGTTTCATGCTGTATCAAAAGCTTTTTGAGATCGCAAAAATGCCTAAGGCATCCTGCGACGCTTCCAAGCCTCAAAGATGCTCTTAATTAGCATAACGCCAGCATCAATCGTGGAGCGACCCCTAGTGAAACCGTACTGTTTGTTATTAATGAGACAGTTACTGTTAAAATGTTTCATTAATTGGTTTAAAAATAGTTTTTCAAATATTTTACTAAAAGTAGGCAAAATAGAGATAGGTCTAAAATGATTAGGGTCCATATTACACCCTGCTTTAAAAACCGGTATAACTCTAGTGTGCTTCATTAGGTCAAGAAACTCGCCTCTCTGGATGCTTACATTAAATATTGTTGCTAGATGAGGTGATATTACATTAATAATTGAATTTATCACCTTAACAGAGATTCCCCAAAGGTCTGCGGTTTTTTTAATATCTAATTGTCTACATGCACTTTTTTGTACATTCAATAACATTATCTTTTAATAGTGATTCGGCAACTGTTGGAGAAGACAAAAGTGACTTGGTAGTCGAAACCGGAATGTCCGAAAAAAATCTCGCGAAATAGGTAGCAACATCTATGTCAGCTTCAATTGTATGGTTATCAACATTTAAAGTTATTTTAGAGCTGCTCCTAGCGCCCTTCCGGTTTCGCTATTAAGTCATTTTCACTTTATCTGATGAATTTTTAATTTTATTTTAAAGTATAAACATTTAGCCACATAACACACTTTTTAAATATTTTAGAATAGGCGCTAACATGTGCAACAAAGTTATTGTTATGGTTATATGTTCTTTGACTATAAAGCTCATATAATCTCCGCCTGCTTTTATGGATTCCGACTGTTGCCCACTCACTAAACACTGCAGAACCTTTAGATTTAACCGTTTTAGAAGTAAATATAGTATTAAATTCTTTTCTTATTAAAGTGAATAATGCGCTAAAAAGTACATGTGGATTTTCATCATAATGTAAATAATTAACTTTTTGTAAAATATTACTTCTGAACTTCTCAATACGCTTTTTATACATAGGAACAAACATTCTTGTTTCTTGCGAACTTTTGTTATATATCATTTTATCTATTTTAAAGGAGGCAAATTGACCACAATGGTCAGAAGTTAACATTTTAATAATTGACTTATTTAATGGTTGACAATTAGTATATATATTATCTATACATGTTGCAGAAGTCTCAGTAATTCTTGTTGGTTCAATAAATAAATTTAAAGGTTATATGAACTTAATAATGATCTGAATCTAAGTGTGGTGTTGCAATTATCTAATAAATTAATGTTAAAGTCACCACAAATTATAATATACTTATTAGATTCAGATATTTTTACCAATATTTCTTCTAGAACAACTTCAAAAGGTTCATATAACGCTGTGGGAGGTCTGTACACACATACAACAATGAAGTGCTCAAGCTCTGCACACTTCAGACAGACTCTCCAAAGCGGAAGATCTTATTAATCGAGGTTCATCTATGAAACAAGCAGACAAATGCATGGTTATACCATTTTCCAGCCTTCAGTAGCATTTAAAAAAAGATTCCTCGGAACCACGTCTTGGGCGTCAAACCGTATTTAGTAAACAAGTGGAAGAAGGCCTGGCCAACCAAGTTAAATTAATGGCAAAAGCTTGTTACAGATGCACTGCTAATCAAGTCAGAAAGATTGCCTTCCAATACGCAAAAGACAATGAAATTAAAACAATTTTGACAAAAATGCAAAAATGGCAGGTCGCGGCTGGCTTGAAGGATTTCTGAGAAGAAACAACATCTCTGTTTGCAAGCCTGAGGCTACCAGTATCAACCGAATCCTGAACAAACAGCATGTGTCAATGCGAGAAAAGGTGGAATTAAGCAAAATGCAAAAGTTTTAATTTATGCACTATTAAAAGATAGTCTTTTAGAATAGGAAAATAAGAAAAAAGAGAAAGCAGATAAAGAAAAATACAAAACTAAAGCCGAAAGAATGTAAGAGAAAAATAGCCGACAAAATAACAACTACTTATGAAAGCAAAGAAACGCATAACACAATGCAAGATCGTGAAAAACAAGGCTAAAAGACATGTTTTACAAAACATCCCATCGACCTCAAGTCTAATTCAAGCCTCCATAACATTTGTGACGACGATGAAGATGATGACCTGGAAAATAAAGATGAGATTCGTATTACAAACTGCCTGATTTGTACCAAATTCGGGCGCAACAACAAGATCTGAACAGATTTACGGTGTTAGGGCTATGGGCACACGCTGACTACACCAGATTCAGCAGAAGGATATGTGTGCGACAACTGTTAAAATCTGTTGACTTCCATAACACAATTACCCGCACTTGTGGCCAATAGTAGTCAAAGTAATTTTTTCTTTAGTCTTATAATTAAGAAAGTTCGTTACCAAAGTAAATGAAACTCGTCAGAATGATTGTTGATAAAGGAACCTATGTCAAAAACTTATATCAATAAATATTTCTATAAAGACTTGTATTTTGGATACCTTATTGCTTAAGTGACTCCCATTACCCACTTCTCCTCTATTACCGAATCTAGCTTCTTGACGTTAGTTACACTTACCGTAACGACAGATTAAGGGTGCAGTTAACATTAGTTGTTACACACATTTCTATTGTTTACAAGAATACTTCACAGTCTATTTTCTCAACTATGGATGTCAGAAAGGGTCAGAAAGATTGAATTTTTTTTAATTGCTTTAAAAGGATTAAACGCGAAAAAAACCGTAAAACTGTTTTTTTTTCAATACGTTAATATTTATTTATGTTAAATACAGAGCCATCGCTAGTGCTGCAGTGTTTGAAGGTACCGCAGTTTATACAACGAATGGAAAAACGTGCTCAAGAGCGGGAGGAGAAACATGCGATGATTCGGGAGAGACGACGGCAAATGGAAGAAGAACGAATCAGATTAAAACAACAGGTGAAGCGGCCCTTTTAGTATAATTTTTACTTGACAAGCCTTATTTACAGACTTTACAAGAGATGATAGACTCAATTTAGTAAGTGTGTTTTTTTGGATACCTACGTGTGTCATTTATACCTATGTTCAACTTTATATAAAATTCTTTGTATATATTATATGTTTAAAGAGTAAATTTGTATATTGTAAACAGATAAAAAATATTTATAGGTGATAGTCACGCATTTTTTTTAAATTTTACTCTTTTCGGAATATTTAATATCATTAAATTAACTAAAGCATACTTTCTCTCCTTTTCTGGATTATATGATCTGACTATAATTTTACCATCGTACTTATTTAAATGTGTTAGTTTTCAACAGTCCGAATTGGCTAAACTGGAAATGGACAAAGAAGAAAAGGCGAAGAGAATTAGAGAACTAAGGGAGAAAAGGAAACGAGAAAAAATCGAAAACATAAGGAAAAAGCAACACGCTGAAAGAATGAGAGCTTTAGTTGTTATGGCAGAAATTCATTATGAAAGGAATTTAATGGTGAGGTACGGAATAAATCCTTTGAGACGGTTAATGAAGATTAAACAAGACAACATAGAAAAAGCGAGGTCACATTACATGTTTCAACTTAAGAAGAACGTGTTTTTACATTGGATGTGGCACACAGAGGATATGTGGATTGAAAGAAACTATAAAGCAGAAGATTTATACAGAAAGAAGATATTAAGCAAGGCTTTTAAGATTTTGAAACAGGTAAGACATTGCAATAACATCTACTTTCAATTTTTACACGAGCAAGTGACTGACTTATTAAACAGTTGAGCAATATATTCTATTGAGAAGTGTGGTTTCGATTCCCGTCACTTGAAAATCATTGGGTAAAGATCTAATATGTAATTGTTTCTTGTCTTTGTATATATTTTTTAAGTATATTATATACAATAGCAATTGTGATATATTTCAATAATAACTCAACTATTGTTTTAGAATCATCGTCAATATAAGATGAAAATGCAAGTAGCTGAAGACTATTACGATTTTTACGTAACACAGTCAACATTTCGCAAATTTAAAGAAGGTATACAAGTAATACAAACCGAGTTAAAATTGAAATGGAATAAAGCAGTGCTTTATCACAACGGGTAAACATTATTAAAATTTATATGAATATGTTTATTTGTTATTATCCATACTTACGAATAATTTACTTAAACTTTTAAACTTCTCTATAATTATGATTTGTTCTACTATTTTTTTTTACGACTTACTCTGCAAGTTTTTGTAATAATAATAATGATATCATACATGTCTATATATCCACGCTGTGACTACCTTAAGTGGAATCATGGTATTTCTTAACTATACTAACATCAAATTCTTATCACTTAAAATAAACAGCATGTTATTCTGTTGGTTGTTCTATGAAATAAAAGTAAAATAAAAATGTATAGTTTAGTTAATTGTGACTCGGAATGCGGTCTCATTTATAAATTGCTGCCATTTTTAATCCTTAAGCGTTGTCTAACTTAGAACTTTTTGGCGCCAATTGAGCTTGACATTTTGTTTACGTGAATTCTATATCTATATTACGTAAACAATATTTCTTTTTGCAGGAGCTTATTATTTAAGGCATTCACCTGTTGGAGAACTTTACCGGCACTCAATGCTTTGAAGCGAGAGCAAGATATGAGAAAACTAAGATGGCGGGAGAGAGTTCTGCAAGTTGTGCCTGATTATCACCCCCCAGAGGAATAAATAGAACGGCCAATGAAATAAGCAAATTTAATAGTTTAGTGGCATACGGATATAACTTTCTATGCATATAAGTGTAGTATTTTAAGGGAATAAGTATTTATAAACATCTTACCAACTAATGCCCAATCAAAAATATTTAAGTGACTCCATTAGGTAGTGGAGGGATAAAACCACCTCCCGCGCGCGCGGTATCTGGCCTAGTTGTATCAGTATTAGCAACTAACTGGAGGTCGTGGATTTGAAATTCTGCAGAGAAACCTTGCGTAATCGTTATCTTTTAGTTGGTCGGGACAATATAGTTCAGAAGTATTTGTGGTTGACAGTCATTGCAGGCCATTAATACTTTCAAATTTACTTGTATCAAATCCAAAGATAGAATGCAGTTTTCCCTTAAGTTGTGGTAAAAATGTAACTGTATTGAAAGGGTTTGAATCCATCCCTAAAATAACTTGAAAAGTTGTATTGTCAAAGATACCGGGACTGACTTTACAGGACTCATAATTAAAAACTGAATTAATTTTTTGGCTAATAGTGCGATCAACCCATATTGCCATAATCGTCTGGGAAACATTAATAATAAACAGTTATTTCGAGATTTATTAGATTTTCTTAGCATTAGGAAATACGACGATTGCTTTGCTAAGCGACCAACTCGACTACAATAGTAAGGCAAGATTAGGTTTGCAATATATGTAAACACATAATCCCATTGCAACGGAGCGGCCTTGTACTTTGTATTGTCTTGATTAGTCCCCTGTCACTCTGTGATTGACATTTAAAGAACAATTTATCAATATAAAGTTAAAGATGGAATGAAAAAGATTTACAATAAAATTTTTCGGAAAGTTAGTAATTATCGTGCTCTCTCAAATAGCTTTAGTACATAGTAGTAGATACATCTCTGATATTATACAATGACATTTGACAATCAACAATAAAGTTTAATATTAACGGAAATGAAAATGTCACTCATTTAATACGAGCCTTCATTGATGATTGACAGTTAGTGTCATCGTATTCGTATAAAGATATGAGTTTTCCCACAGATAAACAATTTCTCACTTTCTCTATCTGTAACATGTATGGCGGTCCTTCGTTGTCTTTGGTT
Source organism: Lamproptera curius (assembly GCA_029286875.1). NCBI lineage: Eukaryota > Metazoa > Arthropoda > Insecta > Lepidoptera > Papilionidae > Lamproptera > Lamproptera curius. Next base: position 2,025,381 of record JAGSMT010000069.1, read on the forward strand.
AATATGACTAACTATAGGCTATCATCTCATCAGCCTGTAATAGTCCACTGCTGGACATAGGCCTCCCCTAATACACCCCTAACCATCGGGGGTTTTGCCCGTATCGGGTGATCGGCCCAAATTGCCCAAACCAACTAGGAAACAACAATGAAAATTTTTTGAGTCCCCGCAGGATTCGAACCCACGACCTCCGGTTTCTAAAGCACACGCCCGTACCACTAGGCTACAGAGGCAGTCAACCACTTTCTGACCACTACCACCCAAGGGACTAAACATTATTTGATGGATTAAATTTTCATGTTTGTATATTTGTAGACACTGACGTGATGCAACAATAAATACAACTCAAAATAATTGTTAGTTCGTCGCATTTTAACAGGAGCCGACTGGAGAAGTATTACTGTGTTGCCTATTTTTGCCGTTATTAAAGTAATGAGTCTAACTGTGAGGTCAACATAGCCACCGTAACCACTTTTTGTAATGAGTAAATGCACTTTGGAGTCCTACGCATTACTTCCTTATGAGTAGGGCAAAACGCTTACCATCACGTGAGCTAATGCTCGTTTTGTAATTCGGTAAAGCACAGCACTATAGGCTACAAAGATAGTCAATTAAAGATCGATATGAAGAAAAATATTTATTATTTAAATTATTCAGTAGAGCCAATTTATACAATGTTTGAAAGCAGAATAGCTAACTGTAATACCATACTAGGTTCGCCCAGTGGTTTTATCAGAGTAGTGATTGTAATTTGTGCAAACATTCATAACATATATAATTATAAGCCCAAAGTTAGTTTGATCAGCATTATAATTAATTTTTGTATAATGATATGGTTTATATAAAAATAAGGCAATAAATGCTTATTAGTAACAATTAATGTGTATTGCAAACATTTGAAAATTGATAGATATTGTCTTTTCATTTGTTAGGAGTACAAAAAATATTTACCATAAATAGTTCCATGTATAAAGGAAAAATTAATACATATTGTATATGCATTGCAACATAATAATATGGTGCACGACAATTATTACGCTTTAGTAGCAAGTATTATAAACCTAGCTATAGTTTCGTATATCATATCCATACACTGTACCTTTTATGAAAATACCAGTATGTCATCAGAACTCTTACATTAAACAATATCACTGTTATAACATGGTCTTTGGGTTATTTAAACTAAAAGTAATTAAAACATTCTTACTTTAAAAATACAAGCATTGCAATGTAAAGTTACTTCTATTAAAAAATTTATAATAGTAAAAAATAAATTAACTCTTAACTTAATAAATTTCTTTAATTAAATGATTAATAAAATAAAATGAAAAATCTTTAACAAATTTTATACACAATACCTTTTTATTGTGTATAAAATTTGTTACTTGATAAAATAACAATTTTTAAATCGGATTGCCAAATTCACCTAGCTTTACTAAATTTATAATAAACAACTGATAGTTAATGTGTAAGTAATGACAATGTTTAATTTAAAGTTTAAATATGCAAAATAAAAAAAAAATAAACTCATCAAAAATAATAGCTCAAAGCATTAGCAGTCAATAAGAACTTCATGATTACATAGATTAGGCTTACAATAAGTTAAAACAGGTATATTTACAAATATTTTGTTTTGTGTGCAAACCACCGAAAAATATAAAATATTAGACCTGAAAATGATGTAGTACACTAGAAGGTTGTTATTCTGTGATTTCTTCAGTTGTATTTTCACTAATCTCAAAAAAAATAAATATTTACGGCATTTTTACTGAACGCCACTTCCGTGAATAAGGAGCTTCTATTTAATCTAATCTGCATAATAAACAATTAATAATATACTATAATGTATGTAAAATTGCCCACAAAGAGTACATATATTATTTAGATGTTTTAGGTGTTCCTTACGGAAAGTTGTATATTGTAGTAAACATTTGTATAACACTGCTTCACTTATTAACTGATAAATCATACATCGACATTTATTATTCTTTTCCATTGAGGTGCTGTAAAGAAATTAAGTTAATGTAAGTTATTAATTATGTTAATAATGTTCAAATAGCTTTAAACTAACAAAGTTATTTTAAAACAGTATTGTACAAGTGAACTATTACAAATCATCACTATATTAAATTTAATCCAAAATAATATAAATACAATGCTGTCATATTTTAAGTAAATCAATTTAACTAAAGACATTTACCAGTTTTATATAAAATTTGAACTTACCAACATATTTCGGAACGAAAACAAATATGTGGCGTAATAATACGAAACTAAGTATGCATAAGTATCCTAAGCCGTAAACACAGGCAACAAAAGATATTGCAAATCTGAAACAAAAATAAAATTTAACAAGTTGATATAAATTCCAAAACAAATCAATGCCTGTTTCGATTACTTACTGAAATTGTGAATAGACATCTTCACAGTTTTCAGGCAAGAGGATTGCTCCGTACAATAAAAACGGATGACACACAGTTGTTAAGCCCAAGTTTGTCCCATAAAGTATTGTTAGAAATGCAAATATTAGGCCCACAAAGAAATATATGTAGTTCTGTCTAAGAACACAACAATTCCACCTGTAAATAAACTTAGTTAAGTAAAAAAGAAAACAAGTTTAACCATTATAATACTGTGAAATGTGAACATTTTATCACTTACCAAATAGAGTGAAAAAATCTATCATTTACTTCAATCTGACAGATTTGACAATAATGTGAGTCAGATGTGAGAACTGGGCTGAAAAATTGTTAAGCATATTAGAAATGTTTTTTTTTAAACCAACAAAATATAGCACATTTAATAACTATTACATATTTAAAAAAAATAAAGTTTGATACAATAAATTGTTGTTGTAATTAAATGTCACAATAAATTATAAAAAAAAAACAAAATTTCTAAATTTGAAGAATGAAGGATAGATAAAGAAAACTCAATGAAGTTATTAACTTATAGATAGTGAAGAGAATAATAAGTTATTAATGCCCAAGTGAGATTTGGTAACCAATTTAGAGAATAATTATCAAGAACTAAAATCATCATTACAAAATTCTACAAAAACAATATAAAGTAATAGTCAACAGCACACCTTATAGGAAACAAATTGTTTTTTCCTTGTTTGTAAAAATCAATATTCCTTGTTTGTAAAGTTAATATATATATAAAGTTAATACCTGTAGTACAAATATAAAAGTTATTTTTAAATCAATAATTATCTGATACATAAATTTACGGTTATCAGATTACCTTATTGACTATCTCTTCTCTGGACGGGTCTGAGTTTGTGAACCGGTGGTAAATGGATAATTTTTGACGTTCATAAGTGCTCAGTAGAGCCTAGATTGAATAATTGATTTTGACTTTTGACTTTTTGACTTTTTATGATTGACCATGAAATAAATGTCTATATTTTAAGGCAAAATTGAAAAACAGCTGTACAGATGAATATTTATTACTAAAAAAAATGAGAAACTAAACATTTCATATTTTATATACTTTAAAGTATTACCTATACTCTTTACCCTTAGATGTCCCTGTCGCTAGTTCAAAATCAGCTATTGATTTCATTTTGTAGAAGAAGTAACATGTAAAGGTCACCAATATCAAAAAGGTTAAATTTTCTAATTGAGTTATTTCTAGTAATCTTAAGACTGCTATTTCAAATACTAGGAACATCCAAACTCCAGAAGACAAAGTCCAGGAAACGAAAAATGTTGACCTAGAAATGGAAATAATACAGTGTAAAATAATTGTTTTTAATCTAGTTTTCCAAGAGTATGACTATATACTGAGTCTATGTTTGTAAACTTAAACAACAAAATTAATACTTAAAGAGTCTCAGTTTAAGAGATTTAATTTTTAGATCCTTAATTAACAAATATTAAAAACAATATATTGAATATAAAAGAATGAAGAATGTAGAAGTACTATATTATTTTACAGTTTCAACTAAACAATTTAACATCTATATATTTTTATTTTTGCTTAAACTTGAAAATTACTGAAGACAAAAAAATATATTAAATTTCGACATCTTTTCAATAAGCTTAATCATATAGATTAGGCTTAAATATTTCTCAATCTTCAATGAATAGTTGCTGTATTATTAATTTGAGAGTCATTAAATGTTACCTGTTCTTTTGGCGTGGTCTTGACTGAACATATAAAGCCCCCATTCCAGTAATAATCATTACAACTATGGTAATAGGCCGTGATATACTAGATACTAAAAATAAAATTGGTACGATCACAAAAGGTAAAACTGCATCTTTTTCTATTTTCTTGTTTGATTTTGCCCCGAAAGAAAAAACATCTTGTACGGTTAACGTAGTCATCATAACTGCAATGTTTATTCAGGTGTTGAAGGTATGATTTCATTTAATTAAGAATGGGGGCTTGTAGCAAGTATTATTTATTATATATTTCATTTCTAAGTTTTAATGAATAAAAATTAAGAAACTATTTCGATAATAAAAAATATAGTTTAATAGATTTTCAACATTATAAACAAACGACAAGATCTGACAGGACTATCGATGTTGTCAAGTGGTCCTGGTCATACGTCATGCATAGAGATACAAGTATATCTAAATACTTTCGATTATTCATCGGTTAATAAAAAAAATGGGGTGAATAGAAACAGCTTTACATTGTGAGGCAGTTTTTTAGTCATCAAAATAGCAAGAAATAAAAGTTTGTTTATAGCAACAAACCAATATAAAAGTTCTAAATTTTGAAATATGTTTCAGCATAATAAATATTGCAAACAATAGGTGCTTTCTATTAAGACTGCACCTGGGGTCAATGGATACGCCATATGGGAAATTGTATAAAGAAATAATACTTTTTGTTACTTTTTCTTTTTTTAATAAGGTGTAGTTTTTAAATAATAAATAATCATACAACGACTAAATAATAAATGCGTCTTCGTATATTGCAAACTGCTTGTTCTGGGTTTTTCAACAAATTTAACGTAAGAAAGAAGAGAAATTTGTATGCATACATCTAAATTAACTGACGCGCGTTAGGTTGAAATCTGACTTTCTGAAACCAGATATAATATCTTCGATTATGGTTTTAGGTCACACTTAGGGTAAAACAATCCTTAGGAAGTGATCCTTGGGACGTTTTATCTATTTTTTTTTAATTTATTTAAGGGAATGTTACGCCAGACCTTAAAACTTAAACCTTAAAACCTTCCTTTCTAAGGAAATCGCTCCGGAACAGGCTGGCTTGTAAAGGAAAAGGCACTCAGCAACAAATCCTCATAGTACGCCAAATAGTCGAAAAAGCGAGGGAGTTCAACAAACCTACATATATTTGTTTTGTTGATTTTCAAAGGCATTTGACTCGGTGAAGTGGCTAAACTTTGGAAAACTCTCCTGGAGATGGGAGCGCCGAAGCATCTCATACATTTTACGGCGGCTCTACGAAGACGGAACGGCTTCAGTTAGGACTGACGAAATCGTTTCCACCAGTTTTCATCCCAACGCAGGGGTCCGACAGGGTTGTATATCTCACCCTGTTGTTCAATATATACACCGAACTCATCATGAGGGTTGCCTTGGAAGACTGGACGGACGGTGTTCCTATTGGTGGGCTGAGGATCTCGAACCTGCGTTATGCGGACGACACCACCCTTTTCGCAAGTAGTGCCAACAATGTGGCGATGTTACTTCGTAGACTGGAAAACGTCAGTCTGGAGTTTGGTCTACAAATTAACCGCAGCAAAACCAAAGTGATGATTGTCGATCGTGCCAACAATGATTCGCCCGAAGTCACGCAGATAGCGAATGTGTAGTAGTAGATTCGTATATATACCTGGGGCACTGATCACGGACAACGGGGTTGCGTGGAAGAGATTAAACGGCGTATGGCGATTGCTAGGTCGGCTATGGACAAGATGAAAAGGATTTGGAAGAACCGGAATATTACAAAGGCCACTAAAACTAAGCTTGTTAGAACCCTCATATTCCCCATCTTCCTATATGCTGCTGAGACATGGACCCTAAGAGCAACTGAAGAGCAAAAAGTGAACGCACTGGAGATGTGGTGCTGGCGACGGATGCTTGGTGTATCATGGACAGAATTCCGAACCAACACATCGATCCTTAAGGAGCTCGGAATTAAAGAACGTCTGCTGTCTGTTGTTAGGTCCCGCATCCTCAATTTCTTCGGGCACGTGTCTCGACGAGACGGAACCTCCATAGAGCGCCTCGTTGTTCAAGGAAGAGTGGAAGGTGTCAGAGCTAAAGGAAGACCGCCGATGAGATGGACCGACCAGATAAAAGCCAGTCTGTCAAGCACTGTTAACGAATGCTCAAGAAAAACAGCTCTGCGAGACGAGTGGCGACGTATAGTCCAACGAGCCTCTCAGAACCCTACTGTAGACGTAATGGCACGACCGCTCTGTAAAGAGTGTACGAATAAGAAGAAGAACGCAGACCATCTACATTGGACAAAAGAATCCAAGTTCAAAAGGCTAATAATTATAAGAAAAATCATTAAATCAATTATAACTCCGAGTGATCCGTTTTCACCTCTCGTATCGTAATAACTTTGACCTTTGCATACAACACAGGGATGCAACAATTTACCTTCAGCGGTAGCCGCTATCATAATTGATGTGGAGGATTTGGAATGGTGAACTACTCTTTCTGGATACTTAGTATAAAGTTTTTTAATGATTTATTATACCTTTTGCTTCTTGTGCGTTCGCTGCATGTTGGATATTTTATACCTGAAATAAAGTAAAAAAATTGGTTTTTATATTATTTCTATATATTTCACGGTACCTAATAGTCATTATTGATACTATGAATAAAATATCGAATGGATATCGGTCGAAAGTATATCGGTATAAATATTTTTTATTTTATACCATTATTAAATTTAAAAGAAACCATCCTATCCTTTAAAAATCAAATCATAAAAAGATTTACAGTACTTATTTCATTATGCTTAAGCAATATTGGTGATTTTATCTTCTGTAAAAAGTTGTTTTTGAGTACTTGCTAAACTTGGATTGATTTATGTTTTTATGGGTCATAAAAATAATTATTGAACGAATTAATTTAAAAAATATAATTTATTTTATTAAAAATACTTGCTTGGTTTTACGTGCTAACCCAACCTAGTTTAAAATATGTACAGCTTATACTGTATCGAGTGAAAGTATCGATACCTTAGTTATTTTTTAACAGCTATATTCTATGAGCAGTACACACTTTTTTACTATTAGACACAGCTAATGAAATTTACGTACGAGGAATACGGGAGGGAACCTGTGAAAATGCATATGGGCACAGTTCAATGATAAGGATTATTTATTTTGTTTAAATAATTTTTTAAGCTATATTTCTGTAGTTTGAATTGTTTTATTGCGGATCAAAAAAAAATAGTTATTTAAAATAGTATGTAAAGAGTTAAAAGGAACGGGTATTTGCGAATTGTTAAAATTTACAGCAAAAGTAGCTATTGCCGATAACACCTTCTGCGAGCATAGAATAAGCAATTTGAAGATATTGTACAGTTTATAAATAGTAAACTAATAACGGTCTTCAAATCTAACTGTAAAACGGATATAAATAATTGTAGACCGATTTCCATACCGTAAATTAAATATTTAAAATAATATTTAATTTAATCCATTTAATGCAGGGAAGCATTGCAGGATGAATTAGGTATTTTCTGTAACCTTTCTAAGATTGTTTGAAAATGAGACTCTGATCTGGAAATTACGCTATTATGCCGCACACGATCTTCTGAGTTCGTTATGAGTCATTGAACTGAAAGGGTTGATGTGAATGGTAAAAGATCTCCTGGGGCTCCAAAGAAACAAGGATCTGTGCTCAGGCCTTTCCTCTTCCTCATAGTATAATAAGTGGATGCTACCTTTGATTTTTAAACTTTGACGAAATAAAGTAATAAAAGACATCGTAAATAATACGCTCTCCTAAGTAGCGCATTGCTCTACAATTAATAATTTACTACAGAAATGCCTAAAGACAAAATGATTTAAATTTAAACACCAAATGTTAAATGTTGTAATTTCTGAATTACTTTAGACCTTGTAAATTCTACTGTTTTTAGGGACACTGTTTATATCAATGGACTTGCGATTGAAAAAAATATGTGTGCGTGTACTAGCGTTCACTCGTAAGAAGTGAAACTTCTTTATGTCGTTATTTTTCAAAAAATAATTTACTATATGCCACTTTACAGAAATTGGTTAAATAAAGTTAAATAAGATAAAGTTTAATAAAAGATTAAATAAATAAAATATATTAAATTAATTATATTAATATTTAATATTTATTTGTTCAAAGTCATCACTACTCAAAGCAGGTCATGGGCTCATATGGAAGTCGATGCAATCGGCACCTGGATTTCAAAAATGGAACTACTCAAAACGGGCCGCAAAATACATTGGAGACATTTACCAATCCCTACTCCGCTGGAGAAAGTATACTTCGAATCACGCGTGGTAGTGATAAGAAAAAGATGGCGCGTATTTTACGTTTACTGTAATTTGATAACGCATGAAGTTAATGCATTAATTATGAAAAATTAGGTATTTCGCTATTATAATTTCCGTATTTCTGATTTTAAAAACACTGCCATCTAGTTATAAAATGTAACAACAATATGTACCATACATTTAAGTATTTAAAGCGGTTACTACAAAATTTACATAGATGGCGTTAAATCTTAATTTTATACTAAAAAGATGGCGCGTAACGAAAAAATGTTACACTAAATTTTTTTCCAACCCCGATAAAGAAGTTTCACTTTAATAATTAACTTGGACCTGTATTACCCTTGCTTTGATTAATTCGGAGCTGGATTACATGACTTGGATCCATGTCAATCCAAGTTATTTTGTTTGTTTTATTTCAATATTGGTACTATCTTTGTACTACTAAACCAAAGGGCTATTCGTGCAGTCTATAACCTGGGCCCTTAAGAATCCACTAGAGAGTTTATTAGAACTATAAAAAATGACCGTTAGTTCTCAATTTATTTTTGAAAATTTAACATACATTTGTGCATAGGAGCAAAAACTTTGTTAGAGCATTGTAATGAAAATCATATAAATACTAGGAACAACAAGTATACAATTATTCTTCCAGTAACTGGATTGCAAATGATAACTAAAGCTTTTATTGGAAAAGATATTCTCTTTTACAATAAAATTCCAGAAAACGTTTATTAGTTAAATATTAATAAATTTAAAAAAGTTAAAAAAACGTTTGTGTGTTAAATGGATAATGGGGTAAATTCACTGGGAGGTTTCTTTTAGTGATGATTTCAAATTTAGGACGTTATTACAGCAAGTAAGTAGTAATAATACAAACATGATTTATATATATTAACATGTAAAGTCAAGTTTTCATTGAGCAACCAAAATAGTCAAAATACAAGTATCTAATGGGCAAAATATAAATTATATTATATTATTATACAACTTATTTTATTATATTTATATTACAAAATCTTCTACAACTTCTACAATTGATACATAATTGACACACTCTTTTTAAACAAATAATAAATTTTCGATATCGTATGATTTTATTTTGATAACCTCTTTAAGCAACAGCGGTCTAGCGGTATTAGGCCTTGCTCTATAAACCAGATATATGGGTTTTAATCCCGCGGGGAAACAACTTTGTGTTATTTTTTTACTGGCTGGTTAGGACAATTTGGGCCAATCACCCAATTGTCTAAGAAGTAAGATAATCCATACTTCGGATTACCATGTAAAAAGTCGATTGACCTACCAACCCACATAGGACCACCGTGGCGGGATACAGTCCAAAAAGCCCCTAATGGGGAGGGCGTGCATTAATGTAGGCCTATGTCCAGCAGTGAACTATTACAGGCTGATGATGATGACCTCTTTAATCATCGATCAAAAACGGTTTTTTTAATATTTAGGTAACTATTAATCTTAATGATTTAGTGCATTATTATCAACACAAATGTTAATAATAATGTGTAACAATGAAAATATAATAATAATCTTTCCCTTTAGCATTTTGGAAGAAAAGGTTACTTTGAAGAGTTTATGAATGTATAATGACCATATGTTTTCGTTATTAAATAAAATTACTTTACGGATTTTATCGCGTTTATTTTACATTTTAAATTCCGACGTTTCGAACACTTTCCAGCGGCCGTGGTCACGGGTGACTGAGATGTCATGTCTTTGTTGCCAGTGATGAAGGGGTTTCAGATCTTAGTTTTTATTAATTATATTTAATCTGTACTCCGACCTATGCAAAACGAACTGATTTTATCTTTACAGCCAGCAGTGGTATTATGCTTGGGTTTAAATTTTAATTTATTAATTATGGGATCCCAAGCAGGTGGTAGAAACAAAGATGGCCCAACCATCTTCTATTGAAATTTGATGTTTTTAATCTAATAGCCTCACGGATCATCCTTGGTAGGAATCGGTGTTCTTTAGCGAGGATTTGTGGTCGATCAAATCTGATGTAATGGTTTGGGTGATTTAAGGTATGGTCACACACTGCCGACTTGTTGGGTCTTCTATGTTTGATGTCAGCTATATGTTCCTTCACGCGGGTTCTTATTGCTCGCTTTATTTGTCCAATATAAGAGAAGCCGCAGTCACAATCTAGCTTGTACACTCCCTGGGTCTTAGAGGAATATTGCACTTGACAGGTGGTAGGAATTGACCAATCTTCTTCAGCGGCTTGAAATAAGTTTTGATTGAAGCCCGCCTCAAAATGTAGCCAATCTTGTCAGTTACGCCTCTACAAAGGTAGAACAGCAGGTACTCGCCCACTGTGGCTGCCTTCACTGGTCACTGTGACGCTGCCGTGGCCAGCGAGCTTGTTGTGTCGCAGTATTTGCTTAACATGTTGTAGCTCAACCACCAGATGTACATCGTCACAGATCCCTCGTGCTCTCTGAAACAAATATTTGCCTACTGGTAGCTAACTGGGATGGATGGTGGTGTGAATTGCCATTTAAATATTTATTTGTATGGGTTGGTTTCTATACACAGTATGGTCAAGGTGTTATCAGGATTGAATAACTAAAACATCAAGAAAAGCTAAAGAATTATTACTTTCTAACCCATAGTAAACTGTGATTTTGAATTAATGGAGTTAAGGTGGTTTAAAATGCATTTATTTTATCATATGGTAAGATGGAAATGTATCATCCACATAGCGCTTATAAAATCTTGGATGAATGGGAGCGGTGAGTAGGGCCTTCTCCTCAAAGTCTTCCATAAAATGTCAGCAACAATAGGAGACACGGCAACCCATCGCCACACCATCCATCTGCATGTAGAACCTCATCTTTCCACAACAAATAGCCAGATGTTAGCAAATGTTTTAGTAATAATGCATATTCTATTGAGATGTTATTTTCCTCTCACTTTCTTGTTACAATATTGATGCAATCTTCTATAGGTATAGATTAAACAAAGATTGAACATCAAAACTAATCCATAGTTTCATTGTCAGCAAGATGTAGATGTTTACCGCTAACAAAATGGTATGAATCCTTTGTAAACGCTTGTTTGTCCTCTGAGTGGTGAGAGGATTTTACTAAATGTTGAGCCAATTTATAAGTAGGTGAGTCAATTTGGCTAACAATAGGGCGCAATGGAGCATTCATTATGTATTTTAGGCAAACCCACAATTTTGGGGCTTGGGACATGAAGGTATTATCAATTTTACGTCAAGATTAAGTTTTCGGAGTGCTTTTAATAAGATCGCTAGTTAATTTGAGCGTTTTAGTAGTAGGCGTTTTGACCTTCCTATAAGTAGTTTCATCCGATAACAGTTGTTCTAATTTTGAATTATAATCTGACGTGTCCATGATCACGTAGAATTACCTTTGTCTGCTCGGAAAATTGTTAGTTCTTTTGTTGCGTAAGTTGTTAAGTGCAATAAGTTCATCCTTAGGAAGATTAGGTTTCGGCACTTTGCTTCGACGCAACATTGACGAAACATCTTGTCGGATAGCTCCAAATCTTCCCTTTGCAATTGATTTTGAACAAACAATCCTCCACACTACATACAATTTGCTCATACGGATTTTTTTCGCGGTAATTGAAATTTAAACCTTTGATAATACTTTCAACGTCGATTCATCCTAAACCTAAAGAACGCTAAAGAACACCGATTCCTACAGGATGATCCGTGAGGCTATTGAGATTAAAAACATCCAAATTTCAATAGAGAAGATGGTTGGTTCTACCACCTGCTTGGGATCCATAATTAATAAATTAAAATTTAAACCCAGCATAATACCACTGCTGGCTGTAAAGATAAAATCAGTTCGTTTTGCATAGGTCGATGACAGATTAAATATAATTAATAAAACTAAGATCTGGAAACCCCGCTTCACTCACTGGCAACAAGACGCATGACATCTCAGTCTACCCGTACCACGCCGCTGGAAAGTGTTCGAAACGTCGGAATTTAAAATGTAAAATAAACGCGATAAAATCCGTAAAGTAATTTTATTTAATAATGTATAATATTCCAAGCAATAGAAATAATTACATGTTTACGTTCAAAACAACAATAAATAGATTTCATTCATATTTGCAATTAAGTAACCGAGTAATATTACCTAAAATGTCATAAGAAACCGCATTAACCGCCTTCTAATGTTCAGATACTTCTTGATTTTACTTTACACGTTATGTTTTAATCATAAGAGTGTTGTCCTCAAATTATGTCAATGGTTATTTTTCGATAAAATTTTCTAGCATGTAAAAAAATGTTTCTCGAATTTATATTATCACATATTTTTTTTTTATATTTTTTAGTTAAGAATGTAATAGCACGACACGTCACCACATAAAGTATTTCACTCTTCTGTCTAGCCTAGTCTGATGGATACAATAACCAACGCGACCACGGGCGTAAGACTGATTTTTGCCAATAATATTGAATCGTGTTACTTTACAGATAATAAAAGTTATCAACCCGAATTGCGCTGCTAAAGATTAAAGCTCATTAGAGCCATCAAGCACCCACCACCTAGACGCACGGCGTCCATTCGTTGTCAACGGGCAGTCCCCAGGTAGTCAGCGTGTGGACGGCTTGCGTAATATTTATACAAATCCATACAAAGAATACTAAACGCGCCAGGCGAGGCTGTACGGAGGTACCATTTTTATCAGCAATAATGTTATGCTTCTATACCCATTTCTTTGGTAATCTTCAACGGAGGTGCCGGGGTGCTTTGTTTAGTTCCCGCATGATTCGTTTCCATGAACTCCGGTTTTTAAGCGGAAAGCCAGTACGTTGCAGTGGAAGTTGTAAGGTACTATATTTTTCATCTGTACTACCTTAATGTAGACCAATATCGTTCGCTACTTTTTCCTACCCAGAAAACTAATCATCGTAGTAAATTCACAAAACAAAATAAACTTTAAAAACCTTAATAAAATATAAACCTTTGGTTATATAATAACGACTAACCAATCAAAACAAACATCTTATTTATATAGCAAGTTTTATATTAAAATCTGTAACTTAAGATAATCTACTTGTTCCAGACAAAGGTAATGCAAAAGGCTACACCGATACTCAACATTTATAACAATTTCGAAAAACAGTAGCGAATCCATAGTTCAAACAACGAGCTAAAATCAATGTGGTAGAATAATAAAAAAACGTTAATGTGAAGAGTTTTTGCGCTTTCTTCTTCGATCCAACTTTTTTTTTCCGAACAGACGTTAAATTTAGGTTTGACAAACGTTTACAAAACTCGTTATTTCATAGTGCTACTTTCATGAAGTGTATTTATATTTTATTTTAATGGTTGATGTGTCTTAATATAAATGGAACTAGTAGACTGTTCTTTGACTGTTCTTTATGCATATTATATTGGATCCCGATCAAATAACGCTATAACTAAAAACTCGTAGCGTTGAAGGATTTTATAAATACGCTACAAGTCCATGTCAATTGATTTAGTATATACTAATTCGCAAATATGACGCGTAAACTGCCATTTTAGACTTAGCTTACAGCGCCTTGCAATTACCTCTATTTTGTAACTCTTTTAAGCAATGCGTTTTTTCGCGGGTTCGTGTTCAATTTGAAACTTTAATTTATTTCTTAGATCTTAAATCGAACAAGTACCTAGAATCCTGCAAGTACAGGTAAGGTCCAGTTCCACAATCACCATTGATATAAATCACCACTTTATTCCATCCTTGTTAAAAAGGGAGCAGATATACTTTTATTTCGAAAGCTAATCATTGACCGCAGAAGTAGGAATGGTTAAGTTTAATGGGAACTGGTGTTTAGTTTGGCACTGTAATAGAACTACATTTTTGCAAGCATTGTCCGCAGATTTCACGACAAAGTGGGAATATGACGGAGGTCGATTTCTACAGTAACACTAACTTTAACTACACTAACCAGAATAAGACGTAGAAAAAATTCAACCCAACATGTTCAAATTAATACTCTTTTTGATTCTTTTTTTAAAGATTCCGTTAAACATTTACTGACCAATTCAACATCTATGGAAAGGCAAGAGATGTCCTTGTCCTTAGAAGAACCTTCAGTTTTGAGGTCGTCATAAATATTGACTGTATCATCGTAGAGACATGTGGAATTGCTTATATTTGTATCATTATGCTATATTATACTTACTTTATAAAAAAACATACGAACCATAATGTTGGTACCTATGCTGGTTAAAAAATCTATATATGATACGGGTAACAAATGCGCGTTAGTCTAAATGTTGCCGATCGTTTCGCAACTCAGCATGCATTCTGTACTTAAAAAGAAATCGCCGATTGATGCTGTACATAATTCATGTCTTGTACTCCAATTAGTGCATTCGCAACCGGTGACCTCGTATGTGGTGTGCAGTACATCGGCGTCGGTACGGTTGGGCCGGGGCGAGTCGACCACAGACTATTACACATGCGCCTCAGTCAACAACAGTTTGCGCGCGCACGCGTAACGCGACGCGGTTTTTTACACCGTCCGCCGGCAGCGACACGCCGCTGGACAGTATTGATCGGGCCTCCGCCGCGATACGGCGCCTCGGATAATATAATGCGAATGTACCCGCGCTCCGATAGTGTTCATTGGGATTTAACGCCTCAAACCGTAGCCTTTGGGCAATCTTCATAATGCCAGAGTGAGGATACATGGCTGATTGCACGGACGAAGTTAACCCAACGATTATGTCGAAGGTGAGCGATTGATTAGGCAATAGTTGAAACACTGCGGCTGCAGGTAGTTCCTAAATCACTGCCAAGGACGTACTAATTGAATGCGCCGTAGTTAAGTTAATTTCGCAATAATTACTCCGGCTAAAATTTTAAGGCAGAAATTTAATCGTTTTTAATGTTATGATTCCGTGATCCGTTCTACTGAAGTCTTCATTATAAACTTGAAAATTTATCTTAAATCCGGATTCTTAAAAACGATCCTGATCATACTGACATGTTAGGGTAAATGTCGGTTTTTTAATAAATCAAATCGTATAAACGTAACCATGACAAAGACAACATTATGTGTATAATAAGGTATTGGTTATATATTTACATTACCCATGAGACAGTAAATTAATTATTAAACGCGCAAGACAGCTGGCGCAAGTAGCTCCAATAAGTTACGTCAATAAATCATAATGTTATTATTTCTAGAATATAAACTAACTTGTGCTAAAATCATCATTAATCTTGATCCATAACAGCTTATTTTAATACAATGTTTTTTACAGTTTATATATCAACACCAAAATAGGAAACAAAGGGCGGATTGAAAGCCTACTATGGCATTGTTGTCAATCAATTTTGGGGATGACAAAAACTTTGAATAAGATTGATTACCTTTAAGTAATGAAGGAAAAACATTGTAAAAAACTTTAAAGGCACTGAAGTTTAATGTTTTAATGAATGTTTTTAATTTAAATACCTTTGACAAACTATGAAATAGTCCACTGTAGGAAGCCGCGTATAATCTGCGAAATGTAGGTGAATTAGTTGTGATCTGTTGTAGCTACTTCTTGACTCCTTATGTAATGACATCTTTGGGGTTGTTGAACCATAAACGTCAAGAATATTAGTATAAAGTTATGTATGTCTTTTAAGCTTAATCTACCTCAACAGATAACAATAAATCAATAAGCCAATGGAAATTATATACCTATAATTGGTAGATATTTTTTATTATGCCTATCGTAAATTAAATTAGAACAGTTATATATACCAGCAAATTTTTGGTATAGGAGTGGTACTTAAAAAAAGGATAAATTGGAATATATCTTTGACCTAACAATTAGACTCTTTAACGTCTAATCTAATACTGAAATAAATCTTTTTATTGTCCAAAAAAAAAGTAAGTTTATCATATGAATAATTGAGTCTACAATAGACGAATTAGAAATTAACATTGCGTTTAAATTCAATATCGTCTCATCCATGACGTAATAGGTAACTGAACTTGGTTTAGCTATTGTATTGAAATTGATCCTGGTACCTATTTAACAACGCGAGTGTCTACAACTCATAAATTGTATTATCAGGCGACATTTAGAGCATTTAGTTAAGAAAGTTTACTTCTACAGATTTCGCTCATGTTTTAAAATAATTTACGGGTTTGGTAACGTAAAATACTTGTGTATTTTACCCACAGATCAAATATGTAATGATTGGTTTATGACCAAACACTTCGCGTATATGGGAGTTAATTATTAATTATGATGATATATATTTTATTTATTGCATATATTGCAAGATATCTGATATGTTCACAAATATAAATTATAAAAAGTATTCGTCACCTAGTTCGTGGTAACAGTAGCTTCCCACTCTGTGTTAAATGATGCTTACCACACACAAGAGTCTAGGGTATAAAATCATAGTTAACAAAAGAAATATAGAATATATCCTATACTTTTTAAATACGACAAATCATCTTTAAAAGTTATAAAAAAACCGTTTTATATTATAGGTTTTATTGCTTTTCCTTGCTGAAAGAAATAATCTTATAAATTAATTTAACAAGTTAGTTAGAAGTCTATATGTCTGAATTTAATAGAAAAACACACCACACACACTTGTAAGTTTTTCACTATTCATCATATTTAACATAAAATACTTAATGCCATTAAAAACATTAAATAAAGGATATTATTGCCGTTGCCAAATAAGTTCCATAATGGTTCAATATTCTTAAGTGATTCGGGCTGTAAATCTGCGACAAGCGGGAGCCCGGGTTTGATGGCGCGCCATTTTGATGTCAGTATTAAAAAGAACATTTTGTTTTTTAATGGCCAGTTTTGTATGCCCACGATTTTACGCATTCACGTATTATACTTTTAAATGATGAGCGTTTGACCTTGATGTATTTGTATGAACGTGAACACGCTATACCATCACTATAAGTTACCAGCTAGAAAATAACATAATTCTTTCGTACTGTAATAAACTATCTGGCAATATGAACAGTTCGTAATAAAACTAGTTTATTTTTTTTCATAACAGTGAAAAAATTTTTACCGCACTGATATGTAATGATTTTGACAATTATTTGTAGAAATAGAACGAAACATACTTAATTTAGTTAATTATTGAATTGAGAGGTACCTAGGCGATTTATACAGACATATTTAGAAAAGTTGTCTCAGATTTAAAGATTAAAAGCGAGACTTGGTAAAGTCACAGGCAACAAATATATTGAATTGCATATTTTAAACACATTGCATGCGTATATTCGAGTTCAAATTTCGACACAACTACCGGGTATAACGTAGAAATTGGTAATGTTAGAAGTCGCAACACTATCGTTGTATAACTCGCTATTAACGAAACTCGACTAACACGATTCGATACTTTTTGTTGTCGTTTAAATTGAATTTCACTTAAGCATTGGATTTATCATTTACGTTCAAAACTTTTACATATTTTCTAATAGAATCACTTCACGATATAGCGAATGCAAAAACTATATTAACGACGACTTTATTTATATTTAATCGAATGACTCGTCTTCCGAGTTGTAGAGAGTAACAGGAAATTCGAAATTAATGATAATCTCAGAATTCTCACACGAGACTTCCTAGATCGAGATGACCGGCTTTCGTGACCTATGCAATATTATAAAAGAAAGTCGCGGCAAAGCATGTAAGTGGTTGCAAAAACGCGATAGATCAACACTAGTTGAAAGCCAGTCGGTTCGTTCGTTTCTTCGTTCGTGAGTTCGTGGTAAAGGTAGCCGAAATGTTATAACATAAACGCGATAAAGATTTTCACTAATGACAAGGCACTTACCGCATATAGATACAGCCAATGTGCTAAGATAATAAAAATGGCGTTTGTCGTTAAACACGCATAAATCTAACATCAATGAATGAATATAAAACTACATTAGTGTACGTTATCGCGTTTTGTTTTGTAGTTAAATCGGTGTTGCTTAATATGGTAATGATATTGGATAGTTTAGTGTGTCCAAAATATTTATAAAAGTAGCAGCGTACATAATTTCCACTATATATAATTGTCCCTGACACTAGTACGGGCTTAAATGCAAGACAATTTTTTAAAATTGGCAATTGATTATTTTCAGCCATATACTGTGAACCTTGGGGTTTTATAGCTTTAAACTAGTAAATTTGCTAAAAAGAGTACATAATTTAGTACTTTAAATTTTATATTCTTAGTAAAATAAAACATATATCTTTTGTAATAAAACATGAGTTATTCTATTTTAAAAATTTCAATGTAGTTTTATCACCATTTTTATTATTTAATTTTAAAATAACAATCAAAAATAGAAGTAAGTACAAACCTTTAGAAATTCTTCATTCTCAACAAGTATTCAATCACTTTACAGTCACCTGCCTCCGTAGTTGTGCTTTAGAAACCAGAAGTCATTAGGTTCGAATCCTGCGGGGACTCAACTACTTTTCTAAGTTCTTAGTTGGTTAGGACAATTTGGGCCGATCACCCAATTGTCTGAAAAGTAAGATGCTCCATGTTTTTACATGCTCATCTTCCGTCGGATGGGCATGTAAAAAGTAAGTCGAACCACCAACCCGAATTGGACCAGCGTGGTGGGATACGGTCCATGAACCCCCTAACCGAGGAAGCGTGCATTAGGGGAGGCCTAAGTCCAGCAGTAGACAAACACAGGCTGATGATGATGAATACATTATTACCTAATTTTGAAATTAATAATGTTAGGCATAAAACTTTATGCCTTATCTATAAATCAATTCGTTAAAAAATATACTAAAAATTTATCACAGCCATTTTAATGGAAAGTAGTGGTTAATTGCACAAAATTTTTAAATATTTTTTTATTTTACCATATCCGTTGGGGATACCGTAGATTGAATAAGCTGCATTATCGACTGAATTAAACATATTAAGTGCCTTCATTGTGCAGATACATAGTCGCACGTCTCATAAACAAAAGATCGTAAACCGTCCCCAGAAAGGAACCATTCTTTGTTTGTTGACAAAGTAATTATATACTGATCATGGGAATAATGTGAAAAACATAACATGGCTGATAACGAGAATCATTTATTTATTAGTAAACACATCTAAGAAACGTTGCACAAAATTTTTATTTGAGTATTATCTATTGAGATCAGCACTATACTATAGTATGGAAGAATTATAAGACAAAAGCAATTCTTAACAAATGTGACGTATAAGGATATTAATATGTTATATTTATTAAACAACGATATGATGACGTAATGTAAGAAAAAAAATAATGTAGTACTCGTTACGTCTATCTATATTTCGATTATTATAGGTATTATAGGTATAGTAGTAGCTTACTACAGACTATAGATTTCAAAATGTATTAATGGCCTAAGCGATTTATCGATATTCCTCGACTGTTCCTCGTAATAACTGAATTGTTTATGAGGAGCTCATTCTCTACAGCTCGGATGTACCTACGATTTCTTTTTTGCTCCGGTGTACGGATTAAGGAATGACGTAGTCCTCCTTCAATTGCGTGTAAGAGGGACTTATTGCGAATAAGGTTCAATTCGCGACGAACGCCGGTCGGTAACTGTAAACGAAGTGGGAAAAAAAGGAGTAAAAGAGTTAGATACAGGTCGTCGAACTGAATTGTGTTCTGCGAAGTAAACATCCAATTAAGCGGTGACTAATAAACGCGTCCTTTTCGTTTTTGACATGTATGAGCTTGGATTATTCGAGATTTGAAATAGATTTTTGATATAGATGTACATATAGATATCGGAATCGACCTACACAATTGTGTGCTTTTCGAGTTGTGTAAATTTTATTCGATCTGATTAATGATATCGATGTTTTTAATTTCGGCAACTTTATTACTGGCACATGTACAAGGTATATTTTTAATCCGTCGTTGGGTTTAAAATTTATCACGATATATATAAGTCTAGATAGTCTCAGTAAACATATTTGTAAACGGAAAATTAAGTAAATTTATACAAGGATACGTTGTGCTTGGATATGTTTTGTAAAAAATATAGCCCAAAAAAATGTTAATTGCTTTTATCTCAAACAAAAGGTATATTAACATTTGTACCAACTTACCTAGTTAGGTAAATAGGACGTTGCGTGCTGGTTGCTGTCAATAAACTGTGTCAGTACTTATTGTTAGAACAATAAATATAGTATTAAGCGATATCTATACATTTGAAATTTCTAATCAGGACATTAGGCTTGTTTTCGGTGAAAGATCGAAAGATACTAGTATTCATACGGAAGTTAGTAGTAAAATAGTTAATTTTAAATTATATAAGGTGCAGTTTCACATGAATATTGGAAAGTCTTGTCTGACTGTGGTCTTGGTCTGGTCTTATGAAGACTCCCTCGAAAACTTCTACTGGAGATCGACTGGTCAAGTAGTGTAAGAACATTACCGTGTTCTGGGGTAAGGGTCAACGTAATTACTGGATAACGAAGACGAAATACCCATATGTGACGTCTTATGAAATGTCCTATAAGCAGGACGTATCACACAATCAGGTGATTGTCCTCCTAATCTTATTGCTTCATTCAATAAAAAGATAAAGAAGCTTAATACCGTCTTGTGTTTACGCGAATACTACACACGATTTAATAAAAGACTTTATTTTTTACTTTTTGTTCACAATTATCCCGACGTTTCACACACTTTATAGGATCCACAGTCAAGGGCAGATTGACTCTCTAACGCGATAAAATTCCTAAATTAAGAAGAAGCGTGTTTGATGGACCGAAGAAAAGTATCCAAATCCTAAATATTTTGGTAAAATCAACGTACGAGCAATGTTATTCAGCCTGTCTGCATTACGAATTAAGAAGTTCTGTATATGGTCAACTAAAAACACACAAGCATGATCATTTTAGTCAGGAAAAGCACGGAATCACGCACCGTCGGTAACACAATCTCACTTTCGAAACGATAGCGTCTAACGATATTGTGTATTCACATCCGATAGCGCACGTCAGTGATACGGGCATTAGAGAAATCTTGTACAACCGGCATTTTCTCTGTACTACATAATTCAATGTAGGATGACATACGTGAAATGAACAAATATGGACGGCACTAGTCAAACATACGATGCGATTGTTGTCTTGCACGTCACTGGTAATACTTACGTCACGTTGTTATGCTATGCTGAACCAAAGACGATAGAATTGATTACATCTATGTGGCCCATAGCAACGAAGAAGCAACATACATATGACTTTATTGGAACGAAGTTCCTTACGGCAGGCTTGGAGGGGATAGGGATTTTGCTGCGCGACCGAACTGAAAAAAATGTGATACTAAAACCGTAAGAAAGAGTGCGTGGAATAGAACTGTTAAATGAGACTTGCGCAGGCGCGACAGTCGAGCGAGTAGTGTATAATACCTTTCTCTTTCTCTCTCTTTCTTTTCGTAATCAAATATTATGAACGGTAATTTTTTTTATTTATATGTAATATAATGTTTTCAATCAAAAATAAGGAGGCATATTTTGTTATTTTAATTGATAATTTGAATTACGATTTTTTTTATTTTACGTAATTTATTATTTCCTAAAATACTTTTCTATACTTCAATAAAAACTTATAAAATCAACAAAATTTGACTTTTTTTTGCAAATAGAGTCGATTCTACATGAGCCGAAGCAAATTCGTTCCTACCTGGTGTCCCACGACACCACATCTTTTTTTAATTATTAGATTGAAACTCAAGAAGATTTGTAAATAACATGGATAACAATTTATAAATAATGACACTAGACACAACGAAACAACTTGGCTTTAGTTGTATTATTTCGATCAATTCAATGTTTTCTTTGCCATAAGTATAAATGTGTAATTTAATACACTTATCTGGCAATAAATAGGACCTCTTGACGTATATTGTTTCTGGGGGTTTTAAAATAAGGGACCCTTATTTAATTGCTCGGTCCCCTGTTCACAAACCTGCTTAATATTTCTATTTCAAACTATACTTTCTGGACCCTACTGCCGGACGCTATTGCTCTCAAAACGGGAAAAGATTCAATTATTTTACATTATTATTCTCGCTTCCATTCACGCGATATCTGACCAATACTTTGTAATGGTTGCCTTTAAGTCTACGGCTTTAATGTATACTTACAGTATACAATATAAACATTGAGACATTATGCACTAAGTTGCTGCTAATTGTGAAGATCATATTCGACTGTCGTTATAAGACGTTAGTGCCTTCAAATTTATTAATTTTAATCCACCTATTGCCTGTGGACCCTCTTTGATAGTGGAGGTCTAGATCTAGATAACAATATAAGCCAGTAAACTAAATAAGCCAGGTTGGTGATGACTTTGGAAAATGGATATTTGAAATACTAAATATGTTTTGTGCTGTTGATATAGTCGTAAGTTGGATAGACTCTTGTACTGGGAATAATCTTTTATATATGGATAAATCTAGCCTAAATTTTTACTTGCTCTTAATTTTAATTGATTTACTATTTAGCATTGTTATTGTATATTTTTCTTTATTACTTATGAAACATTTGGGCAGATATTTAAAATGTGTTTTGCTGTTGTATATATGAAGAGGCACATAAAGGTGTTATGCTTACATTTACATTTAGAACACAATATTGCGGTTGGTATTGTAAAGAAATACGTTTATCGAAGGCGAATTTATCAAGTAACCACGAGGTTTTCGAACTCTGTAAAATTAGCGTGTTGCATGTAACAAAATAAATTTACATGTTTATGTATGAGATGGCAAAATTTTCGTCGACGGATACACAATGCCACCTTTGTATCAATTCATTTAAAATGATTATATTTATATTATAACAGCATGTCTTAAATGTTATTATAAATGTTTAAGTTTCGTGAATTTGACCATAAGCAGGAAGAACGACACTATCAATTTAAAAAGGCCTACGTTACTGATGCAATTAAACCGAACAATTAATTAATCATTGGATTATAAAACATGTTTTTACTAATTGTAAAACAAGTTATTCAAGCATTTTTTATAAGACAAGAGTTTGAGCGTAACTCAGTCAAAAACCAAATTTATCGACATTTGCAGCTACTCTTTTATATCAAAAGACACAAAGCAACTTCATAATAGTTTACATATGCATTATTTTATTCCTGTATCGTCGTTCAATCGCATTGTAATGAAAATCAATCAATAAAAATGCAACACGTAATACACGCGCGTCATGACATTGCCGTGGCATTATTTACAAATATTTTATATCTTGGTCCTTTCATAAAGAGGTTCGTGCTAAAAAGTTTTAATGGAAAAATTATTTAAATGTTACAATTATTACTTATTGCAAAACGTGTTCATGTCGTTGTATATGACATAGTCGAGTAATTACACGGCTGCCATATTTGAAGTGATGGAATTTATAGATGTCAGATAAGAGGAAAAACAATTCGTAACATCCTAGTTGTTTTGCATGTAGTAAATCAAAGCCATTAGAGTCGTTTGATAAGATCACGCATAATTACATTCACATCACACTAGCGTATCCTTGCTCGTTGTTCGACGTTAATACAAACAAGAGTTAGCTTTGTTTGTTAAATAAAGTCGAGCTAAATGAGACTCAGAATTAAATTAAACATTTTATCACATGACAACGAAGTGGCGATACACTTCTAGAATTATTATTATATATATACTTCTAGAAAGATACAAAGGGGACATTAAGCCTTTAAGTTATTCTGATGTATAAACTATGTTATCGTAAAGTTTTTATTAAAATTCAATAAGTAGTTATTCGCGAAAGAGTTAATAACATACAACCATTATTATAAACTTTTGACAGTGTACTAAGAATAATGCCGTACTTATTACGTCATTTTTTGGCTACAAGTGTCACTGTTTCTATAAATCGATGTTTTATATGGCTCGGTATAGTAGGTTAGTTTATTTTTTATCGTAATGTCGACACTGGTATAAATTGCGTGCAAAGAGTTTTTAATTACGTTATCAAGCAGGTGCAGATGGTATTTGCATTTTATCGTCAGAACGAGATTTACTGCTTACGCTGCCTAGCGCATATTTTTATGAAGCCCATTTATTTGTGAAAATCAATTTAAATATAAAAAGGTTTAAAAGCCTGATAGACGGAAAGATTTTCAGCCATTGTAATAATTCGAAGATAAGGAAAAGTAAAAACTTTTTAAAACTGAATGTTAAATATTACTTTAAATATTTTACCACATTAATATATTTTCAATCATTCCCTGAGATTTAGAACCATAGTGTGGTAGACTGCTAACGTGGTTTATTAAAAATTATAATGTAATTCAACAAGATAACATCCGTAACTTATTTTGTTCAACATCTATCCGAGGAAAATGTATATAAGATATGGTACTAATTAAACTGTAAAGTAAGATGAGATATTCAACAGAAAACTACGATATATTCAAAGTCACCCAATTTTTTTTAGAATGGATAAGAAAACCAAAATGGTACGTTGAACCGAAAAAACGTATACAAATAAATAAAAATATGCTTTTTAAAACTTTTGTAATTTTAATGTGTCATGCGAGAACGAATCTAAAATGGTGTGACAACAAGCGCAAACAAAGTATCAAATATGGGCTTAACATACCATAAAATATTATCAAAAAAGCTTTATAGGAAATTATTAAATATTTTTGGACTCTTAACACAATTTTGGGTAAGCCTAAGTCTACACCCTTCGATGTGTCTCAGTTCTTAACATCTACAATCAATGAAATAAGTAGTCGGTTTTGATAAAAATTACAATATAAAATTGTATATATGATATATTACCTAGATGATAGCACAAAACTTTTAACACATAAAAGTAGTGTAGTTTTTTGACCGCATATTAAAAGTATTTAGATACTATGATGTTTAACAGATCATTAGCTATTTGTACTATAGCAACGAAGGAGGTCCTAAAATAATTATCGATACATCAAGAAAAACACTTGTAATGTAATCACTACCAATTGCCTTGTTTCTGTAATTGACAGTTATTATTTGGCTCAAATATATTTAGCCCCAGAACGGAAATAATTTTTATTGCTTATAATAACGGAAATAATTATTATATAAAATTATATTATAAATTAAATATAATCATAACTTCCTTAGGTAAATTTTAAAGTACAAAACCTTTTAATCTTTAAAAGTGATTTATTACTTCGTTCAAACGCACCCTATCAAGTGTGTCCACGGCATATGCGTTATTAACTTGAAATAATTAAATATTGGGTTCTCATAACATTTAATAGTAACAAAAAAGCCTAATAGAAAATAATTACAATTTTTAGGACGACAAATTCTGCTTGGGCTTAAAATAAAATCTTCGCCATAAAATCCGTAAAGTTTTAAAGGCTTGAAAACGTCTGATTAATTACGAGTTTTCTGGGGTCTAGAGTTAAAATGACCTCCAGACAACACTCAACACGGCTCGCCCATAACAATATATTTCTTTGAATTCAAATACTGGTTTTTGAACTCCCCACATGATAAACGCACAGACAATTTATTGTTGAGCACACGTTAAGATATTATCTGCGCTAAAATTTAAGGGAATTCTCATCCTTCGAAAAGTTCAAGCGTCTACACAAAGGACGATAAAAACTTCAGTTATTCAGATGAATTATTTAATCGGAAAACTTATATGTGTTTAAAACTTTTTATAGTTTTTGCTTTAAAAACGATTCGTAAAGGAGTTTTTGGTAGTAAACTTAGATGATTATATTTATGTTATTATATTACTAAATTATCATAAATTAGAATCTATAATGAAGTGTTTAAACGAAAATTGCAGGCACGATCTCAAGATACCTACGCCATAGACGCAGACAAGAGATCACAATGGATAGTATCTACACTGCATGTTTTTACTTACTTCTGACGTAAGTCATTTTGAATCAAATATAACCCAGGACGGACCTACCGTATCAACGATAGAAAGATCTAATATAGCTATTAATGTTATACTTTGAACGATTTAAAGTCTACTTTACATCAGTGTATTCAAACTTCCTTTGTTAGTGTTACCTTTATAACACTTACGTTTGTTAAAGACTTTTTTAATAGATCAACGGCTATTTTCAATAGTTAGTAGGCAACTAATGATATACTAATCTATTTTATCTAGGCAAATCTATCAATAAACGATCGTCGTATAGATATTACTTTGTGAAACGTCGGTTGCCAGTTCAGTACCCTGAAAATATGTTATTGTTTGCGATACAGCAATCCATAGAAAAAGAAAGATAGAATTTGAAAATAACCGTAATATGTATGTGATGATCTTATTGTCAAAAATAAATTAAAATGACATATGTAAAGAACGCAAAGTCCTGGTTTGAACAATTTTTGACGAACGAAAAGAAGGAGGTAGTTGTTTTATTGTTCTTGCTTAATAGGTAAAAGAAAAATAAAAGCAACAATAATTCTTAATTGATCGAATATTGTGATAAAACGAGTAGGACGTTTACCTCATGGTTAGTGATACGCCTTGTCTATAAGAAATACAGCAAGTGACATGTTACTTCTTGTTTACCCAGTATTTAAACTGGATGCGGTGCCTTTTATACACTATTGATTTGCAGCAGCAATCTTACCGTGCCGCCCGGTGACACCTGATGTTACTTCTCCTAACAGGTCCCATGTAAAAAATAGAAAATATCAGCCTCTTGGTACAAGTTTCTACGTAAAAAGTGCGTGGTCTAACTTATCCTAAGATAATTGTATCTAGAGATTAACTCGATCATACTTGTCACGGTTAATAGTAGGCTATTGCAAAAAAAATCTTTAGAAATATTATATTTCTTTCTCCCTATCTCTTTCTCTGTTCGTGGCATGGCGAGCAAAAGATTAGATTTAGTTAACAGTTTAATCGTTAGTGCACAAAGGTAAAACATTATGATATATAAGACGTTATACGACTCAACATATTGAAACGTTAAATAAATTAAGTGCGAACGGGTAATGTTTCACGGGCAATTTATTAATACATAACGAAAGGGGTCAAGATGTTGAATCAAGTTCGCGCGTTATCTCTTTTCTCCTTGTGCATTAATTGCGAATTTTAATATGGTTTCGCTAAAGTTACTAAATATGGTTAAAAATAAGCTTTTTATGTGCCATATTTTATGTGAGAAAACATTGGTCATTAAATATGCTGACCATCTGTTGTTTTTTCTTGTCGATTAAAGGTCTTATTAATTTATTACTATTATTGTAATATTATATTTATAGGAAACATCAAATTTATATAATTATACTAATAAAACATTTTTGAGACACTGCTACTCATTTTCTGATATATATGCTAAATCCATCAATCATTATCATCAGCCTGTGTTAGTCCACTGCTGGACATAGGCCTTCCCTAATGCACGCCTTCTCCATTCAGAGGTTTTTTGGACGGTATCCCACCACGCTGGTCCAATGCGGGTTGGTGGGTGGACCGACTTTTAACATGCCCATCCGACGCAAAAGCAATCAATATTATGTTCATATTAAATCAGTTTAAAGTTTTTTTTTTTGTCAGAGAACAAACAACATCCACCCTAGCAAACTTTGTTATTTTTAATATATTTATAGTAGGACTAGCTAAGCATAAAAAGATGATTATGTAATTTACAGCATCATTATAAATTTTGCTTGACTTCCAAGCTATGAGAAAATAAAAGAAAAATCGGTAATACTCATGGTTAAAGTAATAATAAAAAAAATATTTTCGTTTAAGGTTAAATAATTTTACTAAAATATATACTTTTAGATTGTATTATGAATGTAATAAATTTTACTCCCAATATCGAGAGATACTCCATACTGTTCTCTTAAGTACCAGTAGGTATCTTCAAACAAATCTTATCATGACCTTTATTATTTTTATATCCTTTTTTACATTTTCTATACATATATAAATATTTTTATTTATATGAAAAAAAAATCAGACTTATACAGATTACTAAAACTCAACACGATTATTAATGTTAATTTTTGTTCACACGTGTAATTGTTACATTGTGTCATTCGAAATATCAGCAGTAAAATTTCGCACGATCTTCAATTCAAAATTTTCTAACAATCGAGTGACTCTTGTTTTTTACATTAATTTGCTAATGATCTGTTCTCACGAAGAACAAGTTCGGTTTTAGTTTGCCGTTTGAGTTTCTTATCTGTTTTGTTTGTCTCTTCCGACAAACAATCACAATGGACAGTTTTCTTGCAAATTATTTCTATTCGAAACAAATTAACGAATTCCACACACTCCTATCTATTTTCTTATAGTTTAATTAAATCTTATAAAAGTCTCTTGTTTTTATCACGCTAATTGACAAACCATATTATTATAAAGAATATTCAAACAAACTAATCAAAAGCCTAACAATTAATACGACGCTGCTTGATTACACTCACTCACTTAACAAAATTGTAACGCATTTGAATTTACGCTTAGCTGCTATATACATTAGGACGATTTTTCTTAGACCGCGTTAGATCATGCAAAATTTCGTAAGAACCATTAAAACAACCAGTTGAGATAGATTGAGCATGATTGAATTAAAAGTGTTAACATCTTCCGCAAGTATTACATCATCAACTGCAAAGCCATTGCCGTTTAAATGTATCCTATAATTTGACCTTGACAACCGTACGCATTCCTGTAGCATGATTTTATAGTTTCTCCAAATTAGATTCAGAATTTATATTTACAAAGTAAACCATAGAAACAAAGCAGCGTTGGACATATGATTTTGTTATTAGAGGTCTACAAATCTGGGAATAATAATAAAAAGTCAAAATTGGAGTGTCTGTATTAAATATATTAAAATATCCGTTTTTAAAATGATAATAAACTTCTATATAACTGGACATTTAACAAGCCGACATTTGAAATAAATATATCTGTCTGGCTGTCTGTTTGTTCAGATTGATCTCTGGAATGAATGTTCTATTTCGATGGGACACAAAGATAGCTAAGGTAACTCAGAGTTACCTAGGCTACCTTTTCTTAGAAAAAAAAAGTTTTTTTTTCATAAATTACCACGCGGATTAAGGGGCGGGAGACATCGTGTTCATCTGTGTTAGATGAAACTTACCGAAGACATTAGTCTGGAACCATAACATCGTTGCTAAAAAAGGGAGTTAACGAAAATTATCGGTCCATGTATGACAACACTTCAGTACCATAGGTTATTTTTACCGTTTCTGAGTGCAGAATGCAACAATATACAACAGTATAGAGGGGTGAAACTGTATGATTTAGAATATTTACTCAATTTAAAGAGGACTTTTTAAAGTTATGAAGTAATCTATTTTTGATTACTTGTTTAGGTTTCTTATTTGCAAGTTATCGACTAGGGTAATAGCACCAAAGCGTCATCGTTTAAAAGTTATAATTTTCCGCTTCGATGGGTTCGTAAAGTTTTGTTTTATTTCAAGAAGCGTAGAATTAAGGTCTATGCCTTGTCTTTTAGTTTTAATCGTAACGTGATATTGTTCGTACCCAATCGTTAAATGCCTCATTGATATTGAAGTTACCACTTTATTTACTACCAATTGTGGTAGTAAATAAAGTTGAAACGTTCAATTACATATTATATATACACTGTACCATAATTAAAACAGGTAGACGATACGCCATTAAACTCACTTCCGCCATTTTTTACCATCCCAGAAGTAAAGTTTTGTCTCTGTTTGTTTTCCTTACTTTTTTAGTGGCTGCTAAAATAAATTAAGCATTTATTTTTGCTAAGGTGCTTTAAAAGTTGAGATGTTACAAAAAGTTTAATGAACCGAAAAACGTCTTGCTTAATAAATACGTTTAAGAGAATTTGGTGTCCGATGCCTGTAAAAACGTGTCTAATTTGGTAATCAAGAGTTTACTCTCAATTAATTATGTGCAGAGTTGAATGGCAAGTTCAAAATACTTTTGAGCATTAATTAACGTTGAATGTGCTTACTTTTAAATCGGTGTCATATATGTTATTAAAAATATACTTGTGACATTAGACACGCGCAAATTTAGACGAAACTTCGTGTACACTTTAGGGTTTCCTTAAAAATTCTGTTTTTTTTTTTCTTATATACTCTCGGCGTCTAAGACCTTACGCAACGCAGATGTTGAATTATTTTACTTATTCTTTCCGTAAAAGTAATTTTTTATTTACTTTATTATAAAGATGTATGTCAGTCCACCAACTAACCCGCATTGGACCAGCGTTGTGGGATACGGCCCAAAACTCCCTAATGGAGAAGGCGTGCATTAGGGGAAGCCTATGTCCAGCTGTAGAACAGGCTGATGATGATGACGCAATTATTTCTTTCGTCTGAAGAAGTATTTAGTGTTATATATTATAAATGTATGCGTTGCTCGTTGCCATTTGTATTCATCCTACATGTAGGTGCGACTTATCTCTTTGTAATTTACCCGTAATGACAAATGACGTCACCACATAACTATTTACTCAGCGTATATGGTGATACTATTTTTTACGTTATATATATTAACGGAGTAGGTTAAATAGTCTTTGTCTTCTATATCAATGACGTTATCGAAGCAAATTCCACACTGACCTTCAAATGGCCCATAGTGCGCGGTAACAATGTTTCAATTAACTTTTTATTGCACAGAATAATGCCTTTGCCAACAGTTAAAGATTTTCGTTATAGTAAAAGTATTCGTTTTTACGTAAAAGGCTAAAAAATACATAGAGCTTCTCGGTAAAAGAAGATTCGTCAGAGTCGATGGAATTACATAAACTTTGTTTATTCAATTCGCTTAAGTATATTTTCCCTTGTGAAGGACTTACAAAGAACCTGATCTGATAGTTGTTTTATATTTGACCATCATGTATCTTTTGCGTCATCACTGAAAAAGCTTAATAGTTGTAGCTTACTTTCTTCCTTATAGAAAATGTGAGGATGAGAGAAATGTCTGCCTGCAAAGTTAAATAGCGAAAGACAACGCCTCGTTCGACTCGTTTACACAACAATTACACTAGCTGTTATGTCCCTGATGATGCTGCTGCTCCATAGTATGTCAATAGAAAATTGGTAACTTTTAATATGTTTTCGACGTTAAAAACAAAATTACAGCGGATAAAGCGATTTGTGGATGAATAAAACAATTTATATCTTATATCTATTACAGTTTTTGAATACTCTTTTAACGATGGTCAGGAAAAAGGAGACAAAGAGTAGTGTTTTATTATATATTTGTTACTTGTCAGTTCATCTTTATTTAAATTATAACTGTTTAAATAATTTCAGGATTTTATTTCAAACTCTGACAGTGTGTGTCAATACAAGCAATTGCATCTATGTCTTTGAATACAAATTTATTACTATACATTAAAAAGTAAGCAGCTTCTTCTTCTTAACGTATCCGGGAAGGATCGGCCAGTCAGCGTCGGGACACGCTGACTGTTGCCCAGGGTGCGACGGACGTATGGGGTCTTTTGATGCGTCACTCGCGTAGGCTCTTTTCGTGCATCCCAGCCCAAAGATATAAGCTATATCTTTTAAAGTTTTTTTAATGCTGTTGTAAATGACTGTAATTAGTAAACAAAAGAGATATTTATTAGGTTTAGCTGTATCGAAGTTTTTTTTTATTCAAAACTACAAATACAAACTCCAAGTCGATTTAGTTACCTAAAGCGTAGATAACAAGTTAAAATTTATTGACGAGTACATTTCATGTTATTTATTATATTTCGCACTGAAATTCGTTTCGTGCATTCGCTGACCTTCAATTTAGTATAATAACAAATTGCGTTCATTTGTTTAATTTTCCACAGTAAGTGATTTTTCTCCGTCGTTATATTTTTAACAATGAAACATTTTATTTATGACGTTAGCGCCCTTAATTGTTATTGAAGACTTTTTTAAGCGTCTTTCATAAAACCATAAAAAGTTATAGTTTATATGACAGTGATGGAGTATGAAAATTTTCTTTATTGATATTCATAGAATATATTCATGCAAAGCGAAAGATTGCAAAATGTTAGGGTTTGCACGTAAATACTTTAAACTTAGAAAGTTAAGTCAATGATTAAATAGTTATCCATATAAACTGCCAGTAGACAAGTTGCAACAGTAGATTGCAACTTGTCTACTGATTGCAACTTGTTCTTTATAGCTACATATAACATCGTGGACCTTTTGTAGACCTTAAGTGTACAATACTATAGCAAATTATCATAATTTATCTCAGCCAGCGTTGAACAACGTAAGCAAAAAAAATGTACATAGCGAACCACTGAATTATCAGTATTTCTCAATATATTATACATGTTTTAAACAAAAAACCCTCCCTCTTAAATCACCTTACCTATATAAAAAAAGCTGCATCAAAATCCGTTGCGTAGTATTAAAGACCTAAGCATACACAGACACAGACTAGAGCGGGAAGCGATTTTGTTTTATAATATAAACTGATTTTTCCACGACTTTGATAAGGCTAACGAATGTTATTGTGGAGTTTTTTGTTGTTATTTAAATCAGCAAAACCGATATTGATAAGGTATTGAATGTTTAAAAATGAATCAAATGACACATTGCGACGATCATAAGTTTGGCTCTAAGATATATACCATATACTTAAGGAAGTTACGTTCTTTTATGTTTATCTTTTTCGGCCCGAATTCCCGGCGACTTCATCTAGGCCGCAAAGGTCTTGCTACCCTTCCTGCATGTCTGCAGCCTTCATCTAGCTCCGCGCACCCTACTAGGCGTAAACTAGGCTAAAAAGGCTTCTATAGCCAGCATGGAGCTGCCTCAAGGCCAGCCAGATTCCTCTTAGCTTGCCCACGGCTGACCAGGCCGCAGGTAAGCATAGATATCAGGGGGAAGTAACGTTACTTCCCCTTTCTTAACGTTATCTATATGCAAAGTAGGGTGTATGGCGTTGCTAATGGTTATTTTTATGGTTTGTCGCCTAAGTATAGTTGTTTAGCGATCATCCAACAAAAGAAAATGTGCCATTATGTTGGCTTTGTTTTCCTTTCTTTACAGTCAATCTACGTTAATAAGGCTCAGATTTGGTTAAATATCTTTTTATAATTTTATTATTTTCCTTTGCCTGCACAGAGCAATGTCTAGCCGAAGTCCACAAGTACTTTAAAAGTATAAATTTAATTGGAGTTATAAAAACAAAAACATGCCTTTTGAAGTAATTACATCATTAAAAATATAATCGATAAATTGTAGCGCGTTCACGTTATATTAAACGATATAAAAATAATCGAATAATCTGGAGAACCGGTCCACATGTGGTTCACAGTTGTTTCGTCAGACCAGGCCGTAAGGCAATGCTAAGCAAATAAATTCTCTGGCATGTCTGTGATCAGCAAATGAACTTTTTGTGCCATAGCGCCTTAGTTTCGTAGTCGTATTGATCCAGTTGTGGCTTTAAATCGATAATCCGAACTGTTTGTTATTTTATCGCCAGTAATTTTGACCAATAAATTATTTAATTTCGCTGTCCTCTTCTATATGATGGATTTTACAGATTTCAAGTACATTAGCTTGTATTGACCTCCGTACAATTACGTAGATGTGTCTAACGTAGAATGCGTGTTTTGTAGACTAAATAACATCATCATCTCTCAAAATATTTCATACAAAAAATTTTATATACGTAATACGAATATTGTACAGGATTTTTTATTGTTTAAATTTTGTACCTACTATTAAATTATTGAATGAAAATAACACATAATTTATTAGATTTTATATCCCCTAAAAATTTATATCTCCTTATAAGCATATCCCCTAGCAAATTCTCTTTTCTCTAGTGTTTGCGAAAGAGATATTTAATGGACGCCATGTTTGTTTTGGAGTTTTAAATCTAATTGTATTTTAATGTGCCATAGTTATAGTATAAAAAAATCACACCTTTTAGTTTTTGTAAGCACTTAGAGTAGCTTGCCCTAAAATAACTAATTTAACTTACGTCAATATCGTAACCATAACAGATTTACCGGCAAAACAGATTATAATTGACTCCATATTTGTGAACATGTTCATTAATTTGTGTCTTTACTATATATGGAGATACTTTTCATATGTCATATTTTACGCTAAAATAAAATGCTTCTGTTGTTGAGAGTAAAAATAGACAATAATTAAATGTAAAAAACACATTTTTAAAAGCAAATATTCGATATTTCGTTTGCAAAGCAAGGGCTTACATTATATCGTGTGCTGGAATACTCTGGTAAACAATTTTGTGTCATATATATTTTCTGCTGTATAGGGTAATATGGACGAATTATTTAAATGCTAATTGCTAAGGAGAACCATGGGTACACTTTTTTGACATTTGTTATAGATACTGACACTGATAACTGCCTCCGTAGCCTAGTGGTAAGGGCGTGTGCTTTAGAAACCGGAGGTCGTGGGTTCGAATTCTGCGAGGACTCAACAAATTTTCATTGTTGTTTCCTAGTTGGTTAGGGCAATTTGGGCTAATCACCCAATTGTCTGAAAAGTAAGATGATCCATGCGTTGGATGGGCATGTAAAAAGTAGGTCCACCCAACAACCCGCATTGGACCAGCGTGGTGGGATACGGTCCATAAACCCTAATGGAGAAGGGGAGGCCTATGTCCAGCAGTGGACTTACACAGGCTGATGATGTATGTATAATAGGCACTTAGGTTCCAATGATCTGATGAACTGTACTTGTTTGCTTTCTGAACGTCCTAATTTCAACACCTTGTATAAATAAAAATTGTACTATTGTTATTGTACTAATTGCTATACATAACATAAGGCTACCGTCTACCACCTGCTAGCCGTAAACACAATTTATCATTTTATAACAATAAATAAAAGTGGCGCCTTTGAGGTATACAAAAACTCACATGTACATCGCTACATTTTCTTCGTAATCGATTATATGCGAGAAACAATAAGGTCAGTCAATAGAAACCAGCCAAGCGTCATAAATATATTCCAGTTGTGGAACTAAATCGAGGTTAGGATGGAAATTGGTCAAGTTGAAAATAGCACATTGATAGACTAGTCTTGATAACTGCTATTGTTTAAAGTATATAAGTATATGCCATAACATCCTGATTAAGAATCAGAGAAAATATATTTTATATTGTTGTACATCTGTTTATAATTTAGTTCAAATAGACATAAGTATTGAAAATATTTGTGAGATAGAAACAATAAATTTGATACTACTTTTGAATAATTATTCTTGTTTATTGTATTTTTTTGTATGAGTGTTTTATGTTTATTGCTTGAATTGGATAAGTCTCTTTCTGTAGCAAGAGCCTTATGTACCTATGCAGACATATTTCTGGTGTATCTTATATTAAAAATGATCTGATATTGAATGGCACGAATGGCGTCAAAAGCCAACGCGTTTATATTGTTGAACCGCGGCCAGTTTTAACCAAACGATTTTTAACCTGTTAGTGTCCTTATGTATTTACTGCCTCCGTAGCCTAGGGGTATGGGCGTGTGCCTTATAAACCGGAGGTCGTGAGTTCGAATCCTGCGAAGACTCAACAAATTTTCATTGTTGTTTCCTAGTTGGTTAGGGCAATTTGGGCCGATCACCCAATTGTCTGTGAAGTAAGATGATCCATACGTCGGATTGGCTTGTATAGTTTGTCCACCCACTAACCCGCATTAGACCTGCGTGGTGGGATACGGTCTACCCCATAATGGATAGTGGTGTTTTAGGGGAGGTATATGTCAAGCAATGAACTATCAAAGGGTGATGTTAAAAAAAAAAGAAAAAAGTTTTCTCATTTATTAAGTGTCATTTGAAGGCAAATTAAAACGTCTTTGTTTACGAAACTTTGCTTTTTAAGTCTTAAATGGCTTTAAATTTAACTTTATGCATTGCAAATACAATCAAACTCAAACTTAGCAAATCTGTAACACCTGGACAACTACATAAACTTGCCTTTCATTTGTAAATAAGAAAATAATATAGATAATTATAAATCCATTTACAAAATCGAAAATCATGAATCTACAAGTAATAATTTTTAGTGTTTGCTTGTAGATCAATATTTTACGACAGTAACATTAAAGTTTTCCTTTTTACATATGTATTCGTTATGATTTGACGCGCTAAATAGAATCAAAGTATGAAGCTATTAGAACCGTATAGCGTGTATCTAATCTTTAGGGCGTTGCTTAAGGTTTGCAGTTCGCCGATAAGCGTTACAAAATCGTGTTTACAGACTGATATATCATAAAGTTTGATGGTTACCATGATATCCATGGTTACTTAGCGTGTAGACGTGGCCTAGATTATGTAGTGTACCTATTGGGGACACTATTATCGTCCTCTTTTCTAGGTTTAATATCGAAATCGTTTAGGCGGTACTTAATACAAATACAGAAGTACATTAACACAGATACAAGTTGCTTATAATCTATTTTACAGATGTAATTGCGTTCAATATAATTTAAATAGTGACGTTTTCAACTATTAAAATTAATAACCTTTTTGTTCAAGACATTAACATAGTGTTCGTATTAATATTGTCCAATAATTTAAAGTACTAGATTATAATATGTTTAACAGCTTATAAGCGGATTTAACGTTATATATTTTGTATAAGTATAGCGTCTAGCGTAAGCTAGTAGTTCTTTTATACATATGAAATTGTAATAATTTATCTATTATTAAATTAGGCTAAAAGTAATGAGAAAGGAATAAACGATATTGAGGCAATTCAGTAAATTAGAAACATAATGTAATCGTTGAACTGGCTTAATACAGCAAGGACGAAAAAATCAATGTATCGGTTCGTCTGGTTTTGGCACTTATCTGCAACCTCTCATACGATTGTTCATGGGCGTCTGCTGTCATTTACCTTGAGGTGAATCGTTAAGTCGGTTACCAGTGTGCCATATAACTTTTTTAATATATCGGGGTTGCTATCTTTTTGAAAACGTTTTTTATCTTTGGTTGAAATTTACGATTTTTATACCATCTATTCTTGTCTATGTGGGTTGCAGATATTTTTTTAAGTGGAGGTGGATTAAGTTAGGTAATTGATTTCACTGAGACTTACTTTGTTAATATGTCGGTTAGCAGTGATTGCTTCGTACGTGTAGTATATTTCAGGCCCTCCTCAAATGCTACTTCCGGACGATAAAGATTTACATTATTGTATTACTAATACAAAAACTTCTTGCATGTGGATACGTAAACGAAAAATATACCGGTAGTCTGTCTACGCTTGAACGACCAGACATTGGGAACTACTTTTACCTAAATAATTTGTGAACTATTTTTTTTCTTCACATTTAATTAAAAAATTATCTAGATAAAATTAAAATTAAGATTAAAAAACCATTTCGTGAATAGAACATACATACTTCAGCCAAACAGTATCTGGAAACATATGGTACTTATCTCGATAATAAATCGAGGTTCCACTAATATAATAATAATTATAATGTCCTCCTAGCCGATTCCGACTGCGGCGGCCCATCTGTTTTAGAGATGAGCCAACTGCGCAGGAGATAATAAAGTGCACAAAGTATGCGAACACAGATGCACTCCTTTTTCATCACTTACATAGTTCGATGGGACGGATAACCGACACGACCGGAGAAAAATCAGGCGCAGGAACGACTTTTTACATGCCCATCCGACACATGGATCATCTTACTTTACAGACAATCGGGTGTTCAGACTGCATTGCCGAAACCGACTAGAAAAAACCAACAAATAATTGTTTAGTCCCCGCAGGATTTGAACCCCTGACCTCCGTTCCTAAAGCACACGTCTTTACAGGCTACAGAGGCGGAGGAGGTCGTGTCGGTTATCCGTCCCATCGGGCTTTTGGAGTATAAAGGAATAGGAGTGCACCTGTGTCTGTGCGCGTACTAGTGCACCTAAAGATCTCCTGCGCAGCTGGCTGAGCTCTAATATAGATCGGCCGCCGTAGTCGTAATCGACTTGGATGACTAATATAATGTTCCACTAATATGCCATTTGGGTCATGTATACAATTATGTTTAGACATTAAGGCGTCGCAATAGGCGCCGAAGATCAGAAGCGGTGGCTTGCATTAGGGTAGGCCTATGTCCAGCAGTGCACTAACACAGGCTGATGATGATGATGAATAGATTATCGCTTATATATAATCTTTTTTGATGACTTTTACTATTGAGTATCATTTTAGTTTGGAAAATAATTGCTCTAACGTAACAATATGAGCTATGGAGAGAAACGATAACATTATTCTGACCTATTCTACTATTCATTTAAACAAGGTTGAGGTGTGCCCGTATTTTTTTCGTTCAAGATAATGATTCATCGGAGTCGGCGATTGTTTCAATCGTTTGCGCCTTCGTGACTTTGCGCTCTGATACTTATCTCTGACATGTACCAGGAAACCGTCATATATCCCCAGTTTCATAAACGTGTAGGGTACACGTTGTGAAAGTCCCGCGCGAGATCACGTACGTGGTAATGCTGATTATATACATGTTTTTTTTTTAGTAAAAAAAATGTGTAACAAAAGACATTTTTATCAATACACTTATTAATCGATTATTTAAATTAAGTATACCATTTTTATGTCATTACGGAAGCAATCATTTGTTTTAATGGACCAGATCTTTCATGATCCCACGAATTTTCTTTTATTAAATTTTAAATCACCCTTGTAAAGATTCTTTCTTTACAAAGGTGATTTACATCTTTCCTAAATAACACTTTAAAAAACTTCGAATTATAAGGTACTTTACGTTGCCTCGCCTCTTATGTATAAACCTGAATTATGAAGATTGAAGTCGTTATTTTCAGAAACTGTTTGCTCCTATTTTAATATACTATCAATATTGTGTACATAAGTTAACGCAGAAGGCTTAAAAGAATAACATCATCACGTTTATAATCAATATTTGCTCAAGGCAACGAATATATCAAATATGATTAACATCTTATTTAGTCACTGTCATTTTGTTTCACTTATCTTTTAAATTGGCAACATGAAAAATCTCACGATTGTGCTCGAACGCTTGCGTAATTCGTGAAGGATAAAAGGGTCTTGCAACTAGGTACACAAAAGTATACCTACAGTAGACTTGGCGAGTACAATCGAGTACGTTATAACCACCTCGCGTGACGATCCTCTGAACCGTGATGAACAAATGTTGGGGGACTTTTGGTTGCGCATACGTTCATTACGACTGCAGATCGAGTAATGAATGCAACTTGTTAGAAACACCACTTGCCAAATAGTCAGTTAAGATCTTAATAACAAAACTTTAGAAAATTGGAGTAATACTCGGTATCACTTGCTTAGTCTGATACAGCAGCAATAAAACCATATAGGGTTAAAGCAAAGAAAAAATACCTTTTAATATCGATGCAGTCTTATAATAATTAACTTTTACGACCTTATGCGAATAATTTAAGAGACAACTTAAGTTTCCCAAATTATTTTTATGACTTCACGTAAAAGTCACATTACTAAATAAAAGAAAAGTTAAGATATCTGAGGTATGGTCATTTATTTTTTAAAAACCATTTTTAATATCACTTTATGTCTAATATTGAATTTAGATTCATCATCATCATCAGCCTGTGTTAGTCCACTGCTGGCCTTCCCTATACCACGCCTTCTCCATTAGGGGGCTTTCGGACCGTATCCCACCACGTTGGTCCAGTGCGGGTTGGTGGGTGGACCGACTTTTTACATGCCCATCCGACGCATGGATCACCTTATTGTTCAGACAATTAAGTTCAGGTAATCGACCCAAATTGCCCTAACCAACCAGAAAACAATGACAACACAAAGTTGCTTCCCCGCAGGACTCGAACTCACGACCACCGGTTTATAAAGCAAAGGCCAATATCGCTAGGCCACGGAGGCGGTTAGATTCATCATATATTAGAGAAAGTACATCATATCAGTTATAACTATTTTTAACCTAAATACCTCTAATAAAAAAGAATTTTATAAACAGTTTGATGTCCATTTGTTTTTAGCAAAGTTATAAAGATATGCGTGAGTAATTGTAGCCAACGAATCGAACTAGACTTTAGCCTTGGTTTTTAACATCTAGTTTTGACCTATTGGTAGAGCACCAACTATTATTAAGGCCCCTAGTACGTGAGAACGATAGCTTCCCGCGAACTCTGTGCTAGCTGAAGCTTACCAAAGACATGAGTCTGGAAGCATAATATCCTTGCTAAAAAAATTAATAAGGTAAAGAATCACATCTTTACAGGACGCAAACGAAAAAGCACGTGTCATAAACACGGAACTTTTATAAATTTAAGTGTTTTAGCAAAATAAAAGATACACTTTATCTTAAAACTATAATTTTGTTAAAAAAAAACATTTATTTCATATACAAATATTTGTTTTCGTAGCTACTGATGTCTTTTGTAACAAAAATTATAAATATTTCGTGCTTTTTACCTTTACATTGTCCTAAAAATACAATATTCTCTTTGTTTCAGATTCCCGTCGATAGAAGTGTCAAATCCAGATCGTTGAATATAAACGGAGTATGCTTCAAAGATTACTCCTTGATAAAGAGCCTACGTTCTGGAGACATAAAACAAATAGATATCCCTAAAAGGATACAACCTACAGAAAATGCATCCAACCCCGATATAGCCGATAAAATATTTCATACAAACTATCAAAGCTTTATTCCTAAAATGAACCTCAATCTTGAAAAAGTCGTTGAGCAAAACCCAAGAATATTAGATTTACGGGAAAAACTAAACGAAATTTCAAAAAAGCAGGATCTAAAAGTGGACAAAAAGACTAAAAGTTATTTTAACGATATTACTCAGCAGTTTGTTGAGAATAATGATACCCAAGAGTCGGGACCATACAGCCTTCTATTTGATCTTCAAGCGGATGCTTCCACATCTTTTAAAGAATCAACTGATGATGAAACATGGAGTAAATCTCAAAGTGATGTACTTAACATAAAAAATCCACAGATTTTTAAAAAAGTAACTAATACAACAAATAAAAGTCTGGACAGGTTACCGAACGTTCTCAATTTTGATGATAAACCAATGAAAGAGTTTGAATACTCCTGTGAAAAGGAACTTCCAATAAAGAAAACCTTTAGCACGCATTCTAGATCTGACTTATGCTTACAGCTTAAATCCCATCTCCATCCGCGACCTTATGAATCGAATTTGAGTCCGAACGATAATTCCATGAGTAGAAACAATGAGGAGAATTCCTTGGACGACAGCTTAGGTATTTTGACACCTGATCAGATGGATGATATATGTTACTTAGAAAACGCGTTCTCGCCTACAGTTGAGGGTTTGCCCATATTTTGTGATAATAGTGATTACAAAGGGTCTCCTGACAACGGCGATACGCCTTCTACGGATAAGACTGAAAGTAATTCTGCTGCGTCGACAATACAAAACGATACGTTTGAAAGTAATTATAATAAAAAGTCGAATATATTTGGAAATTCTTTGGCACCGATAGTGTCACTTAAGGCTTTAGAAGCTCAAAATAAACAAGACTTAACATACGATGGCAGCTCAGTTCTCAATTTGTACGATAAAACTTTCTGTTCTCTATTGGATTCAAAGTCAAATGTTGAAAGTTCTTTAGAAAAAGATAAGAACGATTTATATACATCTCAAGAATTTTCACAAAATTTAGCTGAGGAAGATTTTATGCCATCAATCCATAGTAGTATTTTAGAACCGGCAAGTTCGATTGCAGATACAACGATAAACCTGGAAATACCTTTAGACAGTAAAACGGGGACCCGTACTGTACCCAACAGAGTAGAGCAAACACCATCCCCTGAGGAATTACCACTTGATAGTTCAGAAATAAATGGTGAAGTGAGCACATATTCCCAGTTCTCAGCGTCAACATTGCATGATTCGCAGACCTTTTCAGACAGTAAAACTGACTACACAAAATCGATGGAAACTTCAAAAGTTTCAAATAGCTTTATTACCAGTATAACAAGTATTACTAGTTTAGATGGTTACCAGGGTGACGGAGAAATGTCACGACCTGTTAGCCGAAGTGCAGACCATCCTATGGGGCCGCGTGAAGACATTATTGATATGGAATGGCAAAATGTACCTGTGACAAGACGAGTTGATCCTATGACTGATTCTGACTTCTTTACTGAAAGTGACGCTGACGGTCTAGATGAACACATGCAAAAAGGAGATAGACGCGCACAAGTTATCGACGGAGCTTTATATGGTGGAAAAAACGGCACTAACGCCCCTTTGATTGTTAACAGAAGCGAAGACTCCTGTATGGAATCCAGTGGTGTATACACAGACTTCGAAAATCATCGCGCGTCACCTGTTTTCTTAAACGTGATCAAAGACATGTCTCCGGACTCAACTCAATCGACTCATTCGGAATGCAGCCAAAAGAATTCCAACTCCAATAAATTATGTACGTACTTCACACCATTAGAAGATACTTTAGAAGAACAGAATTCCGACGTCTCTCATGTCATAGATGATGATGTGACGCCTAAAAATACCAGCAAAAGGAACTCTATCAACAGCGAGAAAGACGTGAGAACTGTTGAGAAAAACAAAGAAGAAAAAAGGAGTTTCACTTTAAAGAAGTACAAAATGCCTAAGCGTGATGTTCCCAGTAAATTAAAGACAATGTTGGCAAGTAGAAAGACGGAAGCTGAAACAAGTGTACAGAACAGTCCGAAAGCGGTTAAAAAGAGCGAGAGACGCGAAAGTTTCTTAAAGAAGTCTACAATAGAAATGAAGAGCGACTATAAAATGAAATCTTTCAAGGATATCAAATCGAAAGTAGATTGCACGTTTTCGTTACAACGTTCGCAGACTGCGTGCAGCGTTACGAGAATGTTAAGCTCTAAATCGACCAATACGAACACGAAACCTAAAAGGTAACTTACATTATATCTAAGCATTTTTTCTATTTTTTTTATTTTTAAGTGATACCAGAGTATTCTAGGCCCTATAAGGCATGAAATTGAAGTAAACAATGTATCAAATAACAATAAACTAGCTTCGCACACGTATCATTCAAGTCGGTGTCGGTGACAATTCATCGACTTGTCGTACTTTGTCGACATATATCAAATTGTTTACCTCGATTCCATATCTTTTTTGGCTTGTTTATAGTTAAATAGACTATATATATACTAATGAACGACGCGAATATTTACAGCCGTCATATGCGCATGCGGATGGAGCTGGGCTCCGCCAATGCTAGCGGTAAAAGTAGCCTGCACAGCTCGCAGAGCGACATAAGCGCCATCAGCACACCGCTGGGGAAGCACTCGTCGGGCCGCTTCCCATTGCTGAGTAAGTGGATAAATTTTGCTTTTACCATGAACTAACTACTATAGATTAGCCAATTTACAGACAAAATTTACGTTAATAAAGTTTTACGTGAAACTCAATTAGTGCCAAAAACTTGGGCTCCCTTATAGGTTCACCAA
The DNA here is from genome assembly GCA_029286875.1 of Lamproptera curius. Lineage (NCBI taxonomy): Eukaryota > Metazoa > Arthropoda > Insecta > Lepidoptera > Papilionidae > Lamproptera > Lamproptera curius. Next base: position 2,069,308 of record JAGSMT010000069.1, read on the forward strand.
AAAGAACGCGTTCGCTACAATTTACCTGAATAAAATGTAGTGTTTGACATTAGATTTCATTTAAGTAAATCGTGAATTGGTTGCATTTCGAGTCTAAATCGGCAAAACTGTAGATCCAAAGAAGCGAGTGGTAAGTAAAAGATGACAGAATATCACTTTATCGCCTTATTTCTTATTGTTTAATTTTAATATTTTTATATATTCCTTACTCAAGTACGAAGACTTCCATACGTACAACGTTAACCAAAAAAAATGTGGTGTTGACGATATTACGATTTTTAGGAAACGCATTGCCCAGGAAAATATTATATTAAAAATTATCTATAATATATATTGTATACAGGTATATAAAAATCATAATACTTTTTTATAACCCAATACGTTAACAACTATTATGCAGTAACGTGAGTTGTATGTCGAATCGATCTACGTAAAAACTGCTACTCATCATTAGAAGACAGCCTTACGATGATTTTAGAGATCTTTTCGTTGTTATGGCATTGATTCTAGTCTTATTTAAACTTATTGTGTTAGTTAACGATATAAAAATAAAGGACGCATAAATTTAAGTTTATTTATACGCGAAATGTGTTTTATATAAAATAAAATTTTGATAATCGACCAATTGCTTTAATTTTTAAAATTTAGTCAATCAATAGTTCTGAAAGACTACATCAAAATGTAGCTCCGGCATTGCTGTACTAGTCAATTATATCGACAATAGATGGCTCTTAAATCATATATCAAGACAAAAAATTTTTAGAGATTAAATAAAATATACCATTAGAAATATACATTTTAAAACCTACTTTATTGTAATTACCGTATTAAAGTTTGGTATTTACATATTTTATGTTAATGCTACTCTTTGCATTACTTGTCAACAATTCTTTAATAATTAAAGTTAATATACAAATAAAATAATGGTAAAACTATTTTATAATATTAATCAGATATAAAACATTCCCGACAGTTAAGACCTTTTACTGTATCCTGGTCATATACCGAAGATTGCCGAAGTCACTCAGTGCGCATATTATGGCGTGCCAAAGCAAAGATGAATAAGAATTTTATTAGGGTTTTTGGTGTTTGTTTGTGATTTTTCTGTACAATGGTCTTATACAGATTAATATATTTTTATTTTTTTTATTTAAAGAGAATATGTTAAATCTATAAGTAACAAGGAAGAAGGAGAGTCATAATCTTTTAGTATAATTTTTCATCATCATCATCAGCCTGTGTAAGTCCACTGGTGGACACAGGCCTCCCCTTCTCCATTAGGGGGTTTATGGACCGTATCCCACCACGCTGGTCCAATGCGGGTTGGTGGGTGGACCGTTTTTACGTGCCCATCCGACACATGGATCATCTTACTTTTCAGACAATTGGGTGATCGGTCCTAATTGCCCTAACAACTAGGAAACAACAATGAAAATTTGTTGAGTCCTCGCAGGATTCGAAACCACGACTCCGGTTTCTAAAGCACACGCTTATACTTTTAGGCTATGGAGGCAGTTAATTTTTAAATATGTTTATTTTATATAAGAGTTATATATGCGTGCTTTCCTAATTCATGATATTATTCTATTCAACATTGAAAAAAGGAAATGTGAAAAAACAGTATCTGCTGTATTGATATTTTAATATGTTTATCTATATAAATAAATAAAATAGGTGTCTGTTGGTAACATTAAAAAAACCGCCTTTATATGATAACATTGAGATGCATAACCTATACATGTAACAAAACAACGTCTCAATCAGTTGCAATATACAGCTAAGGGTAGTTCCTAAGATTTTTTAAGCCGTGTCAAACATTTCGCTGTAATCAAAGCTGATAAAGAACACAAAAATTGAATGTCAGTTTACAGAAAGTTTCTTTTGTTTGATTAAATCATAAACAAAACAACTTTGCTTTAAGATCAGCGATGCAATTTGCAAATAAAAACATAATTCTACTAAAGACATGAAGTATTAAACAGGTACATAATCAAGTTCGCCTGCAGTGTCAAACTATCTATTTATTTTCATATGTTTACATATTTTTCCATCAATATTCTTTTAATAGATTCATCTTAAACGAGTATATTATCATAAAGCAAAAACTATAGTTTTCTTTAAGTAAAATGTGGCATAAATGGCTCAAATTTAATTATACGGTGACAGATAAGAGTTTTCTGTCTTTTAAACTTATTATAAGAGATCTCTAGCAATTTGAATATTCTAATTTAAGATTAAGCTTTTTCGCAAAACGAAAAATTTTATGAGTCACCGGATAAAATTTAGAAATAGTCTTCTTTTTTTTTGAGGTTATATTTTCTAAAATCATGAAATCGTCATAATATCAAAATATATAACCTCAAGTGTAAAAGTTTTCATAAAATGCTAATAAAACCTTTTAGGCAAAACCCAGGATAATATATTTTTTGTGGCAATAAAAGATAGATAGAGGATATATTAGAATAGAATACTATTCAATTAATACGTTTACGTGCTCCATTTTAAACAAGTCTTATAAATTATATTTAACTGCATAAAAAATTCAATTTTCATTTTGTTCTTCTATGTAATAGTGCAATCTCCTTGTTGTTTCATATAAAATAGATCAGTTGTAACGTACGGCAAAAAAAGAACAAAAATGAATTATATGTTATATAATTTTAATATAACAATACAACATAAAACTGTGTCTCAGCAGTAGATATAACAATAAAGACAGATGTTAAAGTCATTCTTGTGCCATGAAAGTTTTATCATAAGATATAATACGCAGAAAAACAGATAATTCTTGTGTAAATTCGTGTACGAATGGATTTAAAACACTATAAGGCGCTAGACGGCTTTTTAAAGAAAATTATAGGCCTTATTACGTAAAGTTCTTGCAAAACTAATATATTTTAAAGTTTCATTGAGATATTTTATTCATATATATTTCCGGACACTAGAAGTTTACTTAAGATTTTATTATCTTTGAGTTGTTTATTTTACGATACGTAACAGAAATCCACTATCTATTCTCTAGACTAAACTATTATAAATACATCTAATTGAATATTGATAATGATTACCAAGTAGATAAACTTTGAACTTTAAGAACATTATCAATTTGCCTGATACATATAGAATACTGAGAACTATACATATAGTTCTCACGTATTCATATAATAATATCTGAATTCTGGTTTAAAGGTTAATGTAATTTGTTAACCTTATAAGTGTATTACAGCTTTTTAAAGAAAATTATAGGCCTTATTACTTATAGTTCTTGCAAAACTAATATATTTTAAAGTTTCATTGAGATATTTTATTTATATTTAAAGTAGAAGTTTACTTAAGATTTTATTATCTTTGAGTTGTTTATTTTACGATACGTAATAGAAATCCACTATCTATTCGCTACTAGACTAAACTATTATAAATACACATCTAATTAAATATTGATAATGATTACCAAGTAGATAAACTTTGAACTTTAAGAACATTATCAATTTACCTGATACATATGTATAGTTCTCACGTATTCAATATAATAATATCGCGAATTCTGGTTTAAAAGGTTGATGTAATTTGTTTCTTTATTTTGCTATTATAAGAGATCAGGCGCGTTATTATTTTATAACATTATCAATACTAGGACTTGCATAAAATAATAACTAATTCCATTCAAAATTATCGATGTATTCGTAATTATAAATATATATTTACTTTTAAAGTAGTGTACGAATTCAACAAAATTATAATGTTCGTATAATATATTTAATTTGGTCAGGCGCCTGCAAATTAAATGTAGCAAAGACGTAGTTCAAATTTTACATTTAATTTGCCGTCTGTTTTTATTTGTAAGATATAAAGGAAAAGAAACGACCGATAATGTTATATATTTACATAAAAAGAAACGAAATATAATTAATGCATTTTCTCCTTTTCACTTATTATTTTGCTTAATCGTCAAAAGCTTGTATCTCACAACATCTCTACGGGCTGTACAGCAATGTTAACGTTGTAAAATGAAACAAACCTATGAACTTATTAGCCATAATTACAAAAATAACATTAATATCAATTCAAATTTGTCCTTTTATAGATAAAAATCACTGTTACATCGTTTGCTAATTAGCTGTACACGATAATGTTATTATCATAATGACAAGACCCTAACAAAGATGGAAGTTTTCCGCACGTAAAGAGGTATTTATAACCGCCGTTACCACAAATGGCTTCATCTAATTATCGATCTGACGTACTAATATCTATTACCATATACTCTGCACGCTTAGCCATCTATATCGCATAGTTTAAATACGTCAACCCTTCTAGTTGAAGTTCATTAGTAACTTAATGCTTTTACATCTTTTTACAACGCGTTCTCCGTTGTTGTTGCGGTAAAAATCAGCTGTGCGGAGCAAGGAGGCCGACGTTGCGACTAGCTAGGGAAGGACCGCATGGTAACTGGTATTTCCTCTCGACTACTTCGCGTTGTACAATCCGCCAGTCGTCGGTGAGACGCGAGCCGGCGCGCGCCGACTGCGCCAGACTGTCGCGTGCGTGACGTCAACTTGCAACGTGAAAAATCAATGGATACCCCTCTCCCTTAAGGTTGAAAGCATAGCGCATTTTTTTTCAAAGTTCAAAATGTGTTTTATGCCAGTGCTACTGAAGTGACGTTCGACGTTTAAAACGAAAACAGGACAAAACGGAACGCCCCATCGCCGTGTGAATGGTTTTTACTACAGCTGATATTTTTTTTTATCTGTGGTGTCATAATTCGAATTCTGTAGGACTTTTTTCTACCAGGTTACTGTATAGTTTTGTTTGAAAACTTTCACTCGTAGGTTGCATTTTCCATTACTTGCGCTTCGTTGTTCTTATTAAAGTATTGTTAAACACTCGACAGCAGCTTGATATAATTAACTGGAGTTAATAAAAAACCGGTATGTAAAAACGTGATATGAAACACAAAAAGAGAATAATTGCTCAAATAAGCCTGCACTCAGTGCCGAGTAGAAATTCATTGCTTATTATCTATACAGTTACACGAAGCAAATGTTTAAACAGGTTTTCTTTCATAACATACCAATTATTTTCGTTAACAGGACATTGATAGTAAAGCTGATTAATTCGGTAGTAAATATTTTACTTACATTATCCGTAACAAGCTAGCTGTTATGAATAATAATTTTACATAAATACCATTCTTCATCTTATTACATTAACAAGTTTTATTGTAGAAAGACCACGAATGCTAAAAAGGTAATCATCCGCAATTAATTAAAAAGAATATCAACAAGAAAACAACAAAACACAAGTCTAATTATGCAAAAAAAAAACGAATTAAGTATCTAAACTATTGATTAGTAATATTTTATTTAAATTATAGGTAATGTCATTAGTTAATTAAAATAAACTTGGTTTAATAATTTAATATTTTAATGAAAAATGATTTAACGATAGAACTTTATGGATTGATAGATTAATTTATGTTAGTAATTTATCGATATAGCATTATTTTTTTTTACTTATTGCATTTACGATTTTAAATTGAACAAAACGATACATTTGTAAATAACTGCTCAATTAAGCATGAGTAAAATTTTTAAAGAAGATGATGGAATGTCATTGTAAAATGGTTACATAGGTACTACAGGAGTTAAATTTTTTTGATATTTTTTCCAATCACTTATTGTAAGATCGTATCGTACCCATAATAAGAAGCTATAAAAAACGCATGTGATTTTAAAACCAAACAGGAACAAACATTAAAATCTTGAGTTTGAGAAAACTGTAAAATCAAAATTTGTGAATATATTTTCATTCAATAAAACTCCTTTGTCTACAGCGTTGACGGTTAAGAAACGCTCTATTTTATAAAAAATAATGACGTGAAAAGTTGGACAAAGCATATTGATATAAAACGAAGTAAATTTAAAAGAAAGTAATTAATAAACTCCATAAGCGAAAGATAAATTGCGTATCGTACAGAACGTGTAAGCGCATTACCGCACAGCCATTGCGTTTTATAATTAACTATGACTTAATAGAAATTGCTTTCTACAAACAATTTCACCGCTAACTACCACGTCTAAATCGCTATTAAATATGGCGATCGATGGAAAACTATAACGAATACAACGATTTATACAGTTTTCTATGGTGGCATCTGTGACAAATTATAAACGGCTCCTATTACCTTTCACTGCATGTAATGGACGTCGTGTGGGACAACACGCGAGAAGTAATTGTATAACACATTGGTTCGTCAATACTAAACATATTCTTGGATCGATGTTAAGGTCTGTTTAAGTATTATATGTAATCAAAAAAACCTTGACAGGTTGCGGTCAATTGACACGAAAAAATGCCATTCAAGCTAGATAGAAAAATGTATTTTAATTATGATTGGCAAATGCACAATAGCGGGCTATATTTAGATTTACCATAAGTCTGTATGTTATTATATAAATATATTCCACCTGCGGCAACTATTTAGATGCGGTTTTCACAATGGTATTGTTGTCAGTCTTTACTAAAAACTGGAACATGTCTCTTTTGATCTTTTAGAAGCCGAACTACGCTATAGTTATAACTCATAAAGGAATGCTGTACGTGTCACAGTTTTAAACATAAGTTATGAGTGTTTAAATATTCATTCCCTTAAAAAATTGCTGATAGCGATATAATTTCAAGAACAACTACTCTTGTACATTACAATTAGCTTCGAAAATCAATTGCTACAGTAAAACCTAGATTATTAAAGTACTAAATAGATGTAAACGATTCACTCATTCAAGTTATTGAATAGTGATCGTTATTGTTTTCGCATTTCATAATACTACTCAAAATATTTACGTTAAACGTAACATGGCCGAATTCATAACGAAGGCTTACGACGGATTACGCTTTATATACTCTTTAGTTGTTTGTTCATCGTGGCCATTGTACAAGCGTATTAATCGTACAGGCAAGCTTAGTTTTTAATCGGGATAAGCTGGAGCGAACAACTCACTTATAAATTACTATCTAGAATCAACAGTTTAGAAGAAAATGATAGAATAAAATGCAATAGGAGACGACAGTTACACAACCGAACAAATAACAACACCGTTTATTGTTATCCGTTGTGAATCGATCAATGTTAGATAAAGTGTCTGAAGATGACAAGGTAATCCGTTATAATAACTCGTTTTCTATGAATACAAGAACAGTTACGAGCTATTGTTCGTAGATACATAAGAAGGTATATATAAAATTAATTCTCATTGAAGGGTTTGACTGAAAATAATGACAACATTGTTCCATTATTAAAAGTATAATTTAAAAATGGATGCAATAAGTGGTAATTTATTTGCAAACAAAAATTATACGCTAACGGAATCTACAACATCCCCGACAGTTATTGACTAATAGCATTTTAAACTGTCCGCCGTTTAATTTCACGCTTTTACAATATTGAAATTAACTAAGCGGTCCGTCCGCTTGGGAGTAAATTGTGTGTAATTTTGTGATATCTGTGGCGGAGCGATTTGGCGGGTAACGCGTCACTTTTGGCGGGAAAAGAGCCATGGTGTAAAATGCTCTGCTAGATTGCGGGTGAAATCCGCTGGAAGCCGATGCTGTGTAACGGGTTATTCTCGTCGATGGATTTGTTGACGAGGCGAGAAACGTTGACCCCGACGCCGAGGGCGAAACCACGGTGCGAACCGTTTGACTTCTAACTCGAGTCGCTATGGAGTATAACTTATTGTGGAGCTGCAAATTGCCAACGTAAACTGCCAGCATTATTAGCGAGTCGCGAGCGTGCGGGGTCGCATATGGTACTCGAAAATAACTTAAAAAGGCGATAATTGAAACTGAATATTGGTTTCAATATCGATAGTCCACTATTTTAACAATATATAGTATACAAATTAATCAGGACATGAATTTTATCGAAACAAAGTTTTCAAAACATGTTTGGATTGCATTCGAGTTCATTGTTTTTGTATTCAATTTTCCGCTTTTTTGTTAGCTGAGCAAATATTATTTTTCACACATCCTATTGCCTTGACGTTTACCTCTTGAATACATAGCTTTGCTTAGATATAAAGTACTTACGTGCTAATCGGAATCAAGGCTAACTATTTTTTAAATTGTTTATCTATTAAATGTTCACACTTTAATTTCTGGTTATATTTATTGTTATTTGGCTGCTAAATATAGTCGCTTTAATGCCTTATACCCTGACCTATATAAAGTCTATTATGTTTGGCCTAAAATCTTTGACGGCACGACACAACGTTATATCAATGGAACGGTATTATAAACATCCTTTAGGCACGTCTCCAGTTTTACGGCGATTATTTAAAGCTTTTATCTTTAGCGTTTAAAACAATCGATTTTGTTTTAAGAACGTTGAATTTTGTACACGTTCAATACAAACGTAATATTAATTGGACATATAAGTATATATAACAATATATGTAATTAAAAAGAAATGAGTTCAATAAAAAACCTTGATTGTATATAGTTAAAGGTTAATTTTACCTTTTGGTAAAACGATCCGATCGAAAAAGCGACTATTGCAGAGCATTATATCCTTTTCTAATACTGACTTTTGTTGAGTGGGCAGAAGATAATTATTAGAGTCCGACCGAAACTGTTTTCCGGCGAAACCGAAACCGAAACCGAAAGTTCGCCGTTGGCTTCAGTTTCGGCCGAAACCGAAACCGAAACCGAAACTCACGTGATCAAGTACAAAACTTTAAAATACTAAAATATGGAGCTTTTATGCCTATTATTTTGCTTTATTTTAGTCATGGAACGAGACAGTATATTAAACGTGTGGTAATCGTTTTTCAGTTAGCAATAATATTTTATGTAACAAAATATTAAAAACATACTAATTTCTTTTCTAATAAATTTATAGCTAATATGAGTTATTAGTCAATAAATAAATAATTGTGACTGTTGCATTAAATACTGAGTATTGGTATTTTGAAATCTTACTAATTAATACTTTGGTTTGTATTTGTAGTTCCGAGGAGGGATCAAAAGTTGTAAAAATGAGATAGAATATAATGACTATGATAAGCTAATTATTTATTTTCTACATAATCTCCGAGTCCACCTAAACACCAAGTCCAGCGTTCCAAGTTTTAATGTTTCAATATCTTTAAAAAGGATTGTCTTGGTCCTGCAAAAAGGTCACCACGGCATCGTTTACTTGTTATATATAGTTTTAACACATGTTTCCTCTTAAGTATTGTATCAATTTGGAAAGAAGATGAAAAATAGCTAGGCGCCAGATCTGGTGAAGAGGGGGATGCTCAACCAATTGTACGCTAGCATGCTGAACGGTGGCCATCGCTAATGCCAACCTATGTGCCGGTACGTTGTCAAGATGAAACAGCTCGCCCGTTCAAAGTTTGCCTCTTTTTTATTATTGACGGCATTTCTCAACCTCGGTATTAAAGCTGCATAATCTGTAATGATGGTTCCATGCTCCAGGTAATCAAACAACAATATCACTTCTGAGTCCCAAAATATTGAGGCCATACCCCGGCCAGGCCATATACAACGGCCACGGCATGAAGATCCTTCGGGATAAACCCGTGTTTCGTCCACTGCCACAAAACTAGATTTAAAGTTTTTAGAATCTTCTTAAAACTTGTCCAACGATATCTTCGAAGTCGATTTTGTTTCTGATTCTCGGCACCCATCTTGCGGAGACTTTTCTCATATTCAAAATTTGTGTCAATATGCGTTGAGTACCTCTATATGAAATGCTCGTTTCTTGGATTAGGTATCAGATGGTTCTGGTAAAAACAGTTTTTCGAATATGAGCATATTCTTATTTTTCTTTTGATTACTGGCTTCGATGGACGTCTGCAACCATCTTCGTCTTCCGTGTACGTTCTCCCTACTCGAAATTGAGAAGCCCACTTTGCGACAATTGATTATGACAGAGCAGTCTCTTCTCATGTTTCCTTTGAGCCGCAATAAATCTCTTGCGTTGTTAACTTTTTATTACATTGGTTTTTAATGACAAGGTCGCACTTGGGTTTTCTTTTTCGAGAACATTTCGCACACATAGAAACACATTTGTTTGCTATACTACATTCAGGAAAAAGTAAAGAGGCTAGAAGATTTTTATTAACACAACAAAATTCTGAGCTACCTTTCCAGTATTATTTGTATTTATTTTTTGCTTACCAAGGAGTATAACATAATTTAATTCTTCCAGCAACTAGACTGCAAAGAATAAGTAAGTCTTTTATGGGACAATGTATACGTTTTTAAAACAAAACCCCAGTAAACGTTCAGAATTTAACTATTAATAAATTTAAAAAGGTTGTCAAGGAACGTTTATGTGTTAAAGGTTATTACGATATTAATTAATTTTTAAATGATAACACAGCCTGGTAAATGGAATGCTCGCTCCAGGTCTTGTTTCAAAATTGCATAATATGTTATGCCGAATTATCAAATTGTTTGTTATTTTTAAAAGATGACATAAAAATAGCCCGCTGAGTTTCTTTCGCCGGTTCTTCTCAGGTCTGAGGCGTCCTTTTCCGAACCGGTGGTAGTGTGTTTGACAATCAATAAGCAAGTGTAAACTTCAATATTGAATAAAGATATTTGAATTTGAATATATATTTTGATCTCACTACTATTTGTTCCCTCCTCAATTTCTTTTGTCAAACTGGGAATGTTTGTCTGAACTAAAATCGACTGATCTGAGCTCGATTGTAGCAATGATACATTTAACATTCGCTACTATTTTGAAATTGAAAACACTTCTGAAACCAGTTTCGGTTTCGGCAAAGTTTCACCAAATTGGCCGAAACCGAAACTCGGCCGAAACTTGATTTTTGGCCGAAACTCGGCTGAAACCGAAACCGAAACCGAAAGTTCGGTCGGACACTAATAATTATATAGTTTGTGCAGACTCTTAAAAATCGTGATTTTTCTGATCTTTAGAATAGAAAACCTCTCTGGTTGTTGTCTCTTTCAACGCGCATTTGTGCAACCCGAAAAAATGTCACAAGTCTTCATCGAAGCTTATGCAACATTCGTAATCCTATTAAAATTTAATTGTGCGAGTAAATTTTAAGATATCAAGAACGAATCAATTTTAATACATATAATATAAAAAGTTATATAAATCTTCAATTTTAAAGCATTTAAATATTTATAGTTCACAATTCTCTAGCACTTCTACGCTATTATTAACCTAAAAACTCCCTTTTAAGTGTAGAGGATTGCTATACAAGTTAAGAGTATTAGTTGCATTCCCTTGCTCTAGATAACTTTGATAAAAACTAAATTGCAACCACTATTTCTGTGGTTTGACCTCGTACAAACATAACCGTAATACATTTGCGTACCCATCGAAAGTTAGAGATTACTCTTCGATCAAGGCAAACAATCAGAAATGATATTTTATCAGTCACGGTTTCAGAATTATCTGCTGAGATAGCTTCTATCTGGAGGTTGAAATGATCTTTTTATTGACATAGAAAATACGCGTAAGATTAGATGCAAAACGAGTATACATATTATAACAGTAAAATTGTTCTTGTTGTTTTATCGCCGTATTTTTCAATAGGGGCTATTTACAAGTCAAATTAGAACTAATCCTTTAACGCATTTATCAACCTCATAACTTCATAAGTAAAATAAATTATAAGGGCAGAAATCGCTTTGCTCAGATTTTCAAAATTGGAATTATTTTAATGGAATTATATTCCAACTTTTAAAAACCGAGCAAATAGATCGTTTTCTTCACTTCTTTGGTTTTGCACTTGGAATGGATGATTGTTAAATGTAAAGTACAAAGAAATAAATCATTAAAAATGTTAATGTTTCAAGTTCAAAAAAAGCAAACGTTACAAGTTCTATCTCCTTGCTATATTGCTTTATTATATAACATCATGTAAAAAGTCTTCAAAGTATCCTTACTAAGTATAATAAGAATTCTGTCATGATATAAATCGTTTCTCATTTGTTTATCAAAGCACATTATGCAGTAAAATTTGTATGTGCAATAATTTTACTAATTTCTTCGTAAAGTTGAACTTGTATAATATTTGAAATCAATGTCAACAAAGCAACCCATTGCAAATATACATCTAGCCTCCTTCCTGATTAATTGAATTCTAATGAGATGACAATCGATGAGTTACAGACGCAATGACAACACCATACGTACGACTCGGCTTTATTGCTATAAGTTTCTTTGTTTATATGCATTCAATATACAAAACAAATCGTGGACTGATCTCCAACGGATAAATCTTATTCGGTAAATTAATTTGGCATAAACCACATCAGTTACAAAAAATCTATTAGTTGATATATATTTTATGTCCGGAAATTGTACACCTATACTTGTTTATTATAGCATTTTATTATCAACGAAGGAAAAGGATGACTTAGTTTAGGCATCGATTAAATCTATTTGTGTAATAATAATAATGTTTCTTTTTATAACACTTGGACTGCCTCCCTAGCCTAGTGGTATGGGCGTGTGCTTTAAAAACCGGAGGTCGTGGGTTCAAATCCTGCGGGGAGTCAACAAATTTTCATTGTTGTTTCCTTGTTGGTTAGGACAATTTGGGCCGATGACCCAATTGCCTGAAAAGTAAGATGATCCATGCGTCGGATGGGCATGTAAAAAGTCGGTCCACCCACCAACCCGCATTGGACCAGCGTGGTGGGGTACTGTCCAAACCCCCTAATGGATAGGGGTGTATTAGGGGAGGCCTATGTCCAGCAGTGGACTATCAGAGGCTGATGATGATTATAACACTTGTATCTGTTGACGTAATAAGTTTCTGTATAAACATACACTGTACATTTATATTGTTTTTAAATGCAATTCGTTGTATATCGATTCTCTAGCATCTACCGTGCGGCGATGAAGTATTTCATAATATGCTAATAAAGCAAAAACATACGGTCGCTGTGTGCTTTACTCGTATGCTAATTGATTCATGCAAGAGTAACCAACCAGTCAAGTTCGTGACGAAACTTAATAAAAGTGAAGATGTGCCGGAGTAATGTGTAATTTATAACTTGTCTTGTCATTTTGACAAAGTCTTTGTACTTTGTTATGGCAAAAAAGCTTACGATACAAACGAATGGCAATCGGCAATAAATTTGGCGATTTTATAATATTCTACAAGGTACAAAACATGCAAATTTCTTCAATTCAGTTTAATAAGATGTAGAGGTATTTAATATTGCATAGCGCAATTTAAAGTTTTTAACTGACTGAATGATTGGAAAAGCTAGTTAGCGAGTCAGTCGATAAGTCATAGTTGGCTAGATACTGGTGAAATCTATATATAATTTTGCATGCTCGATTACAAGTAATTATTGAAAAAAATAAAGGCTTAAACCTTTTTTCTTTACATTTTGACTCAGGATCTTAAATTACTTCACTGACCGAGGTACGGTAGAGTTACTTTGTCTTTTTTCTATAATAAAAACTATTATATTATCATATCACACGGCTCAATACGTCAATTTATCAAATATTTTTCGTATTTAATATTATCTTTGGTAGCGTAAACGTCAGGCAGGGCGGCCATCTTTAATTTTAACAGCTGATATTAAAAGAGTATCGGTATGTGGCCATGTTCTCTTCACGGCATGCGACAACGTGAGGTACGATGTAGTTTCGTCTAAAACCGGTTCCGTGCAATGCACAGGTGTATTAAACTAGTCACTAAACATTTTCGAATCATAGACACTTTGTTGATGATCGAATGTAGCATAGTATATCGACTGTATTTACAGTGGAAACTACTTTTACCAGAGTAGTCGTGTTTGTAATGGTTGAATGTATAGAAAAAATTGCAGCAAAGTCGCCGCCTTTCTTCTTCTATTATTTCCATATAAATTACTAGTCCCGAGTAGATTGGATTGGATGTATTGAACTTCACGATTTACATGCGTCGATTAGGCGAACGGTGCTGTTATAGAAACGCTTTGCACGTTCTATGAATGACTTACAATGATAGGAAGTTTTTGAATAAGAAAGATAATGTCTGTCCGAAATTATATTGCAATCGCTTCTCTCGCACATTACAAACATTAACGTATTTTATAACATTTCGGCATTGAAAACATAATAACAATTTTATTTTTTTATTAAATTGATATTATTATTTTAGAACTTGTTTTAAAAAAAAAAAATATTTGGAAAAATCTGATCGCCCAAGCAGGAGACGTGACTTACTTTTGGCAGTATCAGTTACATTCCCACCACAGTATTGTTACTTGTAGTTAATTGTATTTTGTTATATCGTTATATAATTACAGCGTCGTCCCGAAAATCTTTGTAATCTGTGACTATATACAATTACGTCAAAAAAACATAAAAAAGACTTGTAAATGTTTTTTTGCATAAGAAATTTCATATTGTGATGATTATATCCACGTAACATTCGTAACACTCGTCTACATAGCGGAAGTAAGAATAAAGTGCAATTACATCAAACAATTCAATTAAAGTTTGCCTCATTAATACTCGCGAAGCGGACGCCATTAGCCAATCTGAACGCGGCTAGTACCGTTACAACTCGACTTCGAGCTGCCGTCGCTAATTTCAAGTAGACTGAACGGCTTTGCCCTTGTTTTGTTGTTACACTTTGAATAGAGATTTTTGGTAAAATTTAACGTTGTTTGCATGGTTATTTATTTGTACAGTTATCTATTATAAAACATAAAAAGTATCAATATGTGTTTTTGTACGTAACGAATTAACTACTTAACTGATTCCAAAAAATACTTTGCCATTATAAATCTACATTATCACTAGGTAAAATAAGCTATAAACTCACCGTTAAAATCATTTTAAGGTGTTAAAAAAGGTTAAATCTCTTTTAAGTCAATCTACATGCAAATAATTGCACTATTACGAAGTCCGGACGGACTTCTATTACAACTTTTTTAGCTCTTGAATCAATTGAAAGAGAGTGTCCTATATTATATTCAAAGATTTAAAATTCAATTTCAAATCTAATAATTTCGCTTTGATTAATTCAATCTAACGCTTAAATAATAGCCTTTAGCCAAACACGTATCAATTTCAGATATAAATTAATGTAAACTGTTGCTGTGTGACTCTACCGAGTTGCTTTTGTGGACGCGTTACGACTTTGTAATTTATGGTTTATGTGACATCCATCGACAAATTTTATTTAAAATCCATTTGGACATCTAAAATCAGATTGATGAAAAAGTTCGTTGTAAACTTTTTGACGTTATACATTGACTACTTACTGAATTTATAGTTGCCAAATGTCAAGCATTTCTAAGATTTTTTTACCATTCAAAATATATATCTTAATACAATCTAATCAGTTATCTCAGAAAATATCTAATGAAAGTTATATTTTTTAATCTAGCAATTAATTAGCTTGTTATAAAAGTATGCATTTTTTCATTCATTTTAAAAACTAGAGCCGCCTTGATCTTCTGTCATTATTTATTCTTTGATTAGAAATTGGAGGTCGATATTCAATCTATAAGAAACTCTTTCATCGTCTTTTGTTGGCGGAAAGCATAATCTATGCCTGTCTTTGTTCGATCCCATTTTGACCATAGTTTTAAACCGAACCTATAAAAGTGCCAATGTAATATAAGTAACTTTAAATTAAATTACAGCTGATCCATCCATGGTATGCAGTTTATCCTTTAATTTATCGCTTATGTAAAAAAAAATTATGTGTTTTGATTAAAATACGATGTAATAACCATTACTAAAGGAATAATAGCTATTTAGAAGTACTGAATCTGAAAGAATAAATAAACGAATGCTAAGTATACGTAAGTCAACCTAAGGGATTTATTATATGTACTTGCAAAAGCTTTGACAAGATTTATAATTGAAAAATGTTGTACTGTCCATACACACTCGAATTAGACTTTTAAATGTATTCCCTTCGTTTATCACTAAAGCATATTTGTTTGTTTATCTGCTTACATTCAGTTCCCAGGATTGTTGTACTTCGCCCGCCACATGCATATTACCGGATGCTAATCTGTTGTTCATGTCCTCGCTTTATAATTCAAACAGGGACGGTCGCCTCGTGTCGCGTAGGCAATAAGATTATTATTATTGAATTATGCGATTTTGCAATAGAAATCTCATTAAATTCATTTAAGAAAATGTGTTGTACGCGCCGGTTACTGCGATGAAAAGCAATTAACTTATTTAAAATATATAAATGACAATATACTATAGCACTGGTGATATCTTGTAATTGTTATATTTTTAGTTACCGAATCGTTAATATTTTCTGTCTACCACAGTATGTAGATATGAATATATCTTAAATTTTACAGTATTATTCCCGCTTTTTTATACTTATCAAACCATTTTAAATATAGAACAATCAGCTTCTTGATAGCGGCAGTTTTTTTAGGTTTCCGATAGTTGCAGTCTAACATTGTATTTTTGACGATTGTACTTAATGTGATAATTGTTATTTATTTTGGGTTTTGGGACAAAAACCTATACGATAGTTCCCTTTGACCTGCAGTTATTAAAAATATGACAAAAAGCGATGTGTTACAGTACAAATAATAGAAAAATGTAGTTCCCTCACAAACAGTACACGTCAAATAAGATAGTCCGTTGAGATGCATAGGTGCTAATACATACCCTTTTATTTACCACATTATACCAGTACATTATGTAAATTTCATTAAAATGGGTAGGTACGGAACCCTTGGCGTTCTAGTTCGACTTGCGCTTGACCGTTATTTTATTTCAGCGTTGCGTTTCAAACTCCATCAGATATTCCAAAATTCCGACATTTTTAACCCCCGGAGATTCTTAGCGTTTCATAAAATTACAATGTTATGACGTGGTCAGCTATCTAAATGGTTTATCACTGTACTGCCAGGATGCTCCCTTGGCGGTGTTTTGGACTCGAGCCAGGAACGGTCGCCTGCACGCTTTGTTTATTACTGAATTCTCTTGAAACTGTTGCAATAGGCCCGACCCAGTTCGCCATCCACTGTTTACTATAGTTTCAGTTACTGAAATGGCGATGCGCGTCACACGTCAATTTTCAATAGCGTTACGCAAATTGCACTATGGGATGGAATTCGGATAAACTATATTACGTTTACGTTACGCGGCGGTGTGTTTTGAAATTTTCTTTGCTGCTGTTGTTATGAATTCTTCGTATTGATAATCATATCGATCTTTCACTTCGTTATCAGAATACTGCTTAATGTTGCTTTTGAATTATTGATTACTTACTTAATTATGCTGATTTATAACTGATTACATTTTAATACTATTTTCATATCATATCATATAATTTTTCATAAGCTAGAATGCTTTTGACAAATATACTTAGTAAAGTGTCTAGAAGTACGGTCAATTTTATCCGATTTAAATCTTAATATTATTATATTTGCGAGTCTACAGACGTTTGTAATGCAAAAACTGATGAACGGATTTTGGTAAAACTTTGCAATAACATAGCTAATAGCTTCCAATTATGGAAGATTAAAAATTATAAATTAACTCATGCGAAGCTGTGGATTGCGTGTAATGCTACAATTCTACAATTTATTGCTACAATAACCAAACAATCAATAATTTCGGTGGTTTATAATAACTCAGTTTGTGATAAGTCAGGTACCTAACACGTAAAATCCTTCGCCTCAGGGTAGCTAAGCAGAAGCCAGGATTTATCCCATTGATCTCGCGAACATTCTGCTCTTCTCATCACTAAAAATGTATACAAAAGAAAAAACCAAAAAAGGAGAATTATATCGTACAATATATATTTAATAATTCTAACATTCTTGCCAGTATTCATAAGCACGCGTTTATTTAGAATAATATATGTTGTACTTGATCTGTTCCAACCTAAATGGATTCCTGCAACCACGTACCGCATATGAATCTTAAGGTATTAATTTATTTATTAAATCACTTACATAAAAGACATACTATAAGAGACATACGATTGTATATCTTTCGAAATCTAGTCTATTATTATAGCCTAGGATATTACCACAGTTCATTTGTAATGAACTCAGTTGATCGTATCTTATGGGAGGCATTGTTTTGCAATGGGACCAACTGTTCCGCATCAATAGATCTGCTTATATTGTTTTAAGCTCGTAATAAGGAGTTGTCTGATACAATAGAACTACATCTTCCGTCAAAGTGGTTAGGACAACGTATCCAGCCATTTTTACACATGAGAACGAAACAAGTAAAGTAATTCGTGAAATAAATAATCTTATTGTTTAATGGGTGAGTATTACATGGCATATTATTAGAGACACATTGCAATAAATATACTGCACTGTAGTTTAGGCAAATTAGATTCAGAATTAATGTAACCCATAACAACGATGTGGTGTCGTACACAATGTTAGTTGTTCTATCGGTTTGTTGTTGTAAATTGATCGTCAGTCAGTGATCGATTTTGACGGGATCTGCTGCTCTCTGGAATAAACTGATTAGTGCTTTATAGGGTGTGGGGGAAGGGGCACGGGGACGTCTCCCCATGGAGTGACTTAGCACCAAGGGCCCCCAAAAGGGGGCGGCCTTGAAGATAGATTTCTCGATGGTAGTTTTTCTATGAGAAGGCAAGATTTTCTACTTCGTTTTGTAAGATGTAAGGGTCAAATTTATCTAAACATTTAGTTTAGCTAATTACTTTGGACTCGAAGTTAATTTCCACACTTCCACGGTTTTCGTTGCTAAGCCGTACTACCTACGTACACAGCTGTAGTACAGTTGGCATTAATAAGATATTTTTATCTATTCGAGTAATATAAAGCTAGTAAAAATAAAACACGTTTTGTGTACTCTATAAGTAAGTAAATTTTATATTTCTAATTTAAATACTTTTTCCGTAAAAGAGTTTTCATCATACGATATATTTTTAAATAAAATGGTATTCTAATTTTAAATGTATTGTATAGAGAACAATATGTCCTTTTGAACCATATTAAGCATCGATAAAAACGTCAACGTATGAATTCATCTCTGGCCGTCGGTGAGAAAAAGAAAAAAGAAAGATAAAACATTAACTGCGTGGAACTAAATATGACTTTGGCAAAATTTATAACTGAATACCGTGCGTTTATAACTTCGGAAGATGTACATAATAACGAAAAATAACATTCCAGGATTATACACTTTTATTAACATTTGACGTAATTACTGCGTTTGAGCAATACAAAAATGCATTTTTTCCTATAACATGTTTAGTAGGTTTTCATTGTATGTATGTACCACAGCAGTGCTTACATTTGTCGCAAGGCAGTTCAAGTACTAATGACACGTCTGTGTTTATGTTTTAAGGGTATGGACCATCCTGTGTCCAGGAGTAATGGTTAAAATCACTTGGCAGAGGCCATATATGCATATTATGTAGCTCTTAAGCAAATAATAGAAGAACTATTAAGGTAGAATGTTAAAAAAGCGCAAAAATGCTAAGTAATTTTGTTTTTATATTTTCATAGTCATAGTCACATCAAAATTATAAACAAAAAACATAATGCATGACCCTAATCCCGGAATCCTAGGCACTCGTTTCTTACGCGCTCAGTAGAGACGATGGTCCCGAATGGTTGCGGTACGTCTTACATCATAGCCAGTCGGGCTCATATCGATTAGATGTACATATGTGTAAAACTAAATTTAGAGTATGTATATTATAACTTACCACCTCCGTGGCCTAGCGGTATTGGCCCTTGCTTTATAAACCGGAGATCGTGGGTTCGAATCCTGCGGGGAAATAACTTTGTGTTATCGTTGTTTTCTGGTTGGGTATGACAATGTGGGCCGATCACCTAATCGTCTGAAAATTAAGATGACCCATGCATGTAAAAAGTCGGCTAACCCACCAACCCGCATTGGACCAGCGGAGAAGGCGTGCATTAGGGGCCTATGTCGAGCAGTAGACTAACACAGTGATGATGATGATTATTACTTGTTAAGATTAACAATTATGAATTTTTCCATCAATAGCTTTACTAATTTAGGGATAGAATTTGTATCAAATTAACACGTCAAACGTCGCATACATTCGGGGATTGAAAATGGCCGCGGTTCACCAATTCGCTTCGCTTATAGCACCATTAGTGCATCATAATTATATAGCCGATATGTATAACAAAACAACGTTTTTTTTTTAAATTTTTGTCTGCTTGTTCTGGCAATTTCTATCTAATGGCTGGTGCGATTTAGACAGGATTTTCACTGGAACATAGCTGATGTATATGAGAGTAACTTAGGCTACTTAACATAGAAAAATAAACTAAACCATTAACACTATTCATTGGCCCGTTTTATATAACACTAGAATACCATTTTACAATATCTGTTTAAAATTTAAATGATATGCGGCTACAATGTCGTCATAGTAATCGATTCACGTGTTCAAATATTTACGGATGTTATCATGATGTAATTGTTTTTATTCTGAATGCTGTTGTTTCAATGTTTATCGATTTGTTTTACATAAACCTAATGACGTAAAGGGGTCACATTACATTTAATATAACGTCTAAGAATAGATAACTATAACAACAACTAATGACCAAAGGGAAACTTGAATTATTAGAATAAATCGGTATATCAATTTACTAATAATGTTGCCATTTTTGGTATTACGTTATCTTTGCTTATTTATTTTGCAATGATGTTGTGTGCAATTGTACTCTCTTAAATAATGTTTTCTTCTGTCTCATGACTTTTAAAGTAAAGGTTAAAACTGTTAAATTATGTTCTTAATCTTATATCACCTTCAATTTTAATTATATTTGTCAGAGAATCCCTTTACATGACTTTCTTCAATTATTTTATATCTTAGGTTTAATATCCATAAGTCCACATACAAACTATTAAATTATCATTGTCTTTCTCGTATTTAAAAGGAAAACAGCTTGTAATTTCGTCGATTTGGTCACAAAATACGTCGGGGTCAAAAGGTCAAATAGATCCGACTGGTTAACTTGGTCGAGATTTCCAAGCGTCAATTTGCATGTAATTCGTATGCCCTCGGTCACACTGCAGTACGTTTATTGCCTTGTAAAATAAAAGTCACCGTGACAATGCCGCGCATAACTCGCGTTTAGTGGTACGAGGATAATAATTTATTAAAATTACGCCGGATATAATTAGGATTTTACGTACACAATGTCTAATGTTAAATACGAATGGCGCCAAAATACAGTACAGCCGCCATGTTGCTTTAATAAAGGCGAGGTGATTGACGTATGACGTCACAACCAATCAGAACATTATGCGTCTTGCCGCCATTAGAGTTTGACATTTGACATTGTTTACTCAAACTCTCGGTATTGTTAGATCCGTTATTATTAATCGGGGAAATTTTTCCTTAGAATTCCCGTTTGACTTGTTTAAAAATATAACTATATGAATAAGTAATTGATGTTAAAATGTAATCTGCACAGTGAAGGCCATTATATCTACTAGGGTTTCATAACAATAAATATTCGAATATTCGATAATATAATGAAACAGTGATTTAATGTCTTATAGACATTACACATTAAGTCCATCACGTTAACCAATTTATTTCATGATAGAGTATCATTGCAATAAATGGAGGAACATAAAAATTACAAGTCGTGTATTTTCGTATGTATGGATTTATGCTTTGATTATACACTTTGATAAGGTTTCTGGTAAAAGTCAGTGTGTTTAAATGCGTCAAGCTATTAGTTATAATAATAATTTATATAGCAACGGAAAATTACTTTAAATATTTGGCGGCCTTAGTTATTTGCACAAAAATTGGCTCATTTACGACTAGCCGAATTGCACGAATAAATTAAAAAGCATATCTTTAATACACTTTTAGCGTTGAATAACGAAACAATTTATTCTGTTATTTTATTAATCTTTTTATTTTAACTTACGTATATTTGGTAAAGGAAATACGCGATTACGTTCACATCAGGTAGTGAAACAATAAATATTACAAGCAAGTGATTACACGTATCGTATTCATAGCTTGAAGCCCGTACACTTTCTTTTTATGATATTCAATATCTTTAAGCGACACGTAAGAGAAAAAGAGGCTTAATGTAATCGAGTAAGTTATATTCGCTCGTATTACAAAGTTTCACGTTTGAAGTCATGTAATAAATAGTAGAATTTCGGTTCGTTTTGTTCATTATCTGTATTCCGTATTCTTTTTGAACTCGTGCATATAATTTGCATTGCTTATGTCATTGTTTTTGTGACTGCTACGCGAATGTTAGAAATAATGATCCGTTTTTTTTTCAATCGTCGGTAATGATAAAATCACGTCAAGTTATTAGCTTCATGTTTTGTTCCACTAGGAAACATGATACACCTCTTAAAAGAAAAAATGAAATTGATGTTAACAATACGAAATGTACTATAAAAAATATGACCGACTTAAAACAGTTATAACCATTTTTCGAGATATAAGACGGCGAAAACGTGCCCTCTGCGTAAAACTACGCAGCGGTTTCTGCGAACTGCATTTTTAATCTCTAATATCTTTTAATGTTTGCCTCAATCAAGCAATATAATTAGATTGGCGGACACAATATAAATAACCAAATTTATAACAAAAGATTACTTATGACATAGAATCGATAAACGACGAGACGACAAAAACCATTAATTACGCGTTGTATATAAATTCTGTCAAAAAAATCCTATATTCCAAAAGAAAAGAATGTGAGTGACATATTGTAATTTTTATAATGTTATCGATTATTATATTGCATGATTATTAAGAAAAAAATCTTCAGTTTTGGTTAACTTAACTTAGAGATTCAACTTGCAATGATAGTATTAAGTAACTGTAAGTATTGTTACATTTTATGAAACGGACAACTCCTCTATTTATAATAATAGAAAGCTATTTTTTATTATAAAGAAAGCAATTTATTTAAATTCGCTGGTGAAATTGAATTGAATATTAATTGGCGTGAATTGTTAAAACCATAAAAAGGCGAGACTTAAAGACGTCGTTTTTTTGCTATCATCTTAAATTTTATGTAGAGAAGGTTGGGTTCTGAAAAAATTACATTAATCGGTACAGACAATATTTATTTATTTATATTATGCATTCATGTTTGTTCGAGATGGAATCGTACGTAGGCGTTTCTGACATTTGAAGTAGTACAATAGGTACAGTTTAACCTCCCGTAGGGCTGTCATTTTGTATTTGCATTATGCTTTTTTATACTAACATAAAGGCATTACAAAACTTATGAAGTCGTCATCGTTATTAACAACTAAATTATATGCTTATAAATATTAAACCAAATTTTGATATTTTTATAATTAGGTTTTTATTTGATCAAAAGCCTGACACATCTATAATGGCCAAACAAAAATTAAGGTCGGTTATGCCAAAATCTATTAAACGTGCAATGTTTGTAAAATAATACGAATATATAATATATTCGTCACACTTTGATTCCATATTAGTAAGTAGGTTTTATAGAATTGTATAAGGATAACATGTTTTAAATGTGAAATAATAAACACTAAATATATTTTATGTGTGTCAAATGTATTAATTTATATCAGAAATTATTATTTTATAGTGGTCTATCAACACCCACGTTTTCGTCACATAAAGTTATATAACCCCCGTTTTCATACATTTATATTCCTATTGTTTACACAATAATTTTCGACATGTCGTTATTAAAACAATGAAAATTGCTTTCAAAGATCACACACAAGACGCTTACTTCAAACTTAACACACCATTAAGTAGCGGGTAGCTTTTAGACAAGAGATATTTATGATATAATGGAATCTCATAAATATCTCAAATTGAAAATGTTACAAGCGTTAAACGATGGACTTTCACAAGTTTCATGACATTAAAGCGAACTTCCTACCGACCGCAAACTTCTGAGGCCGGAAATTGGAGCGAAACAGTATATCTGCTATCGCTGTCGACGTTTCCTTTGACACAGTGTTTAGCCTGTGCCCGTGCGAGTATAAATAGATTAATGGACTCGAGTTTTTCGCCGTTATTAGATAAAACTATGGTATTATACAAGCTGGACAGCACGCGTGGCTGATAGCGTGACGAGACCAATCTTGATCTTAAAAAGTTACGTGATGGATGCATACAGACTATAAACTGAGTACAAGGGAGCTAGTGTAATTACTAAGGGCTAAGTGTCATGGTAGCTCTCGTTCGGTTCGCTTTTCCCGAAAAGTTAAGTTAAGGTTCGAAATATTTATATATGTTTCATCTTTGTGCTTAAATGATTATTTAGCCCATGGGTAAAAACACAGTCAGATAGTATAAATAAAAAAAGTACCCGTGATAATTACAAGGTCACAGTATTATATTAAAATATTATTATATATTATTATAATATATAATAATATTTTAAATATATTTTAAATATAAATTAAAAATATATATTATATAAATACTACACATCTCAATCTACTGGTAATGAATTAAATGCTATATATATAATAATTTCGGTGAAGTTGTAATTTGATAATGTTCTTAAAAGATGTTATAATTACTTTTAAATTCAACAGGGGTATATCGAAATTTTTAGTACACATTTAATACCTAACAGACTCACTTTAAAGCCCTAACTGACCCCGACGGTGTTTTGTTATTGTGATAAAACGCCGCACGACTTTGAATATCCGGTCTCAATTGAAACGGTATAATGCAATGTTAATCTTCGCTCAGACCTCGATGTACTTCTTTCTATGCTTTCGTGTTCATATGTCCCCGATTATATATAGCGACACTAGAGCATCTAAAATATCGCCAGAAAGGGCATGCGCTTGTCTCGTAAGTTATTTAACCCTGAAAGTGTTCCCAACCGAAATAGCCACGATTCCTGGAGATTCCTTTGAGTTGCTCCTGTTTTCGAGAACAGTGGCGAGCTACTAACAAACGATTCGGATATAATGTTACTCTATAAATGTAGATACATTTGATTTATAGCTACTTTTTGATCATGAAGACAATTTTATAAGCGTGATGTTATAATTTATGCCTAATTAATGTTATATCATCTTCAATGATTATCCATTTCTATACAATAATTAGTCTCAATGAGATTTAATAAATAGAATTTAAAAAAAAATATAGCTAGTCGCTTTGCTATAGGTGCATATAATTACTTCATAATATACAAAGTCGCTTTCTTTGTCCTTATATCCATTTGTATGCTTAAATCTTTATAACTACGCAACGGGTTTCGATGCGTTTTTTAAATAGATATAGTGATTGAAGAGAAAGGTTTATATGTATAACACATGCTTTAATTGTAGGTGTATTTTCTATCAGGATAGCTCCCATGCGAGGCGGGGTCGCTAGTAAAATTATAAAAAAATCTTTATAAATTGTCACATATTTTGCCATCATCCAGTTTTCCATTTTCTTGTGAAATGCTAACAATAATCATTCACTTTTTACTATAATTTTTTATATTTACAATATTATTATAATTACTTAATTACCCAATTAAAAGCGAATGATTTCGGTATCGGTTTAGACGCTATCAGTCGATGAATATTGTGTTCGACTTTTATTATAACTCCATACCATGTACGACTATCTACATCCCATTCACTAATGTTTGCGGACATAAATGTCAAACTATCGAAGCATCTGTCCGCGCTATCCATTGTCGCATTTGCAACAAAATCTCATCATTGATTATGTTGATCACTCGTGCCGATGACGTAAATGAATTACAAAACGTTCTCTGAAATAATACTTACATATAAACGAGCAGTTGCCGCAACGATTGGACAACTGTGTGTTTCAAAATCTTTTTATAAATATAACATTGTTCCATAAAATTGGATTCTCGTCGTATGTGTTGAAAGAGCATTAATGAAGGCCTTATATGTTTTTCTTTCATTTGTTAATGTCCAGTTGAGCGGTTTCGATTGCTTTAACGCTATTTTAAGTTTTATCGGCCACTTGTTGTCATAAATTCGGATTATCTTTTTGCATTTAGGTTAAACTTTATACTTTTATATACCTTCCTATTGAAGTGTATATTTTCATAGAAAAAATAAAATTTTACGATCAATATAACCGATTTCTATTCTAACCGATTCTGATAACTTAATAAAACTACTAATATTAACTCTATTTCTAGCGTCGTACGTCTTTTGCAAAAATAGGTTATCATCATCATCAGCCTATGAAGTCCACTGCTGGACATAGGCCTCCCTAATACACCTCCATCCATTAGGGACTTTTGGACCGTATCCCACCACGCTGGTCCAATGCGGGTTGGTGGGTGGACCGACTTTTACATGCCCATCCGACGCATGGCTCATCTTACTTTTCAGACAATTGGGTGATTGGCCCAAATTGCCCTAACCAACTAGGAAACAACAATGAAAATTTGTTGAGTCCCGCAGGATTCGAACCCGACCTCCGGTTTCTAAGGCACATGCCTTACCACTAGGCTACGGAGGCAGGTTATCAATGTATCAATAAACGTGATTGTATCAGATATTTTAACACGGTTGGAAGAATAGTAGTTAAACATAAACGAGCAGACCATGAATTAATAATGCATAGTAAAGCAACACCAACAAACGGATTTTTCCATGTATTTCATCGGCCACAAGTAAAATTACCTCAGAGTTCAATCGTGAAGCTATTCCGTCTAGGTATTAAACTATCTCCGTTAGGAAATTACGCCTTTCGTCGGAACGGCGCCAATTTAGCACGAGCTTAAAGCGCATTTCCAACCATTCTAATCTGCGTATTTCATGTGCTATATCAAATGTCATTGTAAAATATCAGATATAGTTATATATTATGGTATATCTGGTATTGTCATGAAGTTGATTATTTAATTAAACATGCAACATCGCGTTGAAAACAGCTTTTGTTATCAATAACTTATCTACGATTAAGACGAAAATTCATTTTTTTCAGTCTTTCATCGTTCTTACATTTATATATATTCGAATTTAAAGCTAATGTATGGTGCGTTGTAATGCTAACATGAGATCTAAAGATTACAATTTCTTCTCCAATAGTAATTTTTGTTAGGTTGTATAAGTTTGTAGGTAATGAGGCTATGAAGGACTCACAAGTGAAGCATCATTGTGCTGATGCTCGGCTACTCTAGTAATAGACTAACACTATAAATATCATCTGTTTACTTTGTTCTTGTTTACAATGTATAATTTTTTACTACACCAGTTCTAATAAAACAAAATATATAGAAAAAGTAAAAAATATATAAGAAAACGGAATAAATTTATTGAAATAGGACGCCCATTTTCATGGTTGCTAAAATTGTTTGAAAATATTGAATCTACATTTAAGTCTAATTGGTTTAAAAAACGTCTATTTGTCATAATTAAACATTGCATCGGAACGCGTTGTACATCACCGACGACATTTATAATACCTACGAAAATAGATGCCATTATAATGACAAACAACTTAAATGAGGATGTTGTTAAAGTTTGATTTAACATAATGGTCTCAAGTCCATATCCTTTGCGGTTTAATTCTCAAAAGACTTCCTAAGGGTGTTAACGCTTACGTGTTGTTATAATAAGAAATGTTAAAACTGTGGTATTTTTCCGGATTAACAGTGTGCACTTAACACCTTCAATCAAAGGGATTATTAACATTCGTCGAATAAATAGACTTATAATTATAAATCCTCACAATATAAATTTTTTAGATGTATGCGGAATATAAACCACAAAAAGGTTTTTTTTTTGGTTTTAAATTAAGAACCTTAATTTATTATTTACATGTTAAATTATTTATTTTTTAAAATGCTTAAACTATTATTTACATGTTTATGGGTCGTTAACCAATAATCGTAATACTATCAACCATTCTTTTTTGTAATAATAAGTATTTGACTTTTCAAAAGAAATGGATTAAAGCAATTTAATTTTTTAAAGTTTCCTGAGCTTAAAGTTGTGAGAATTATGCACTACCTCAAGTCTTCGTATAAAAATATTTAATATATACCTGATTTATGATTCAATACCCAGAATTGAAAATATTCGATCCTGTTTCTCAGAATTTGATCCGATATTAAGGGCTTAACGGGCCACACGACCATTTTCCATAGACCTCTTTGGTTAATGTTATAACCGTCTTTCTTGTTGAATAATAAGAACGATTCATGGTTCATCTTACACTGGTATTCAGATGATTCGGATACAGAAATAGATTACGTTGCAATAATTATATCAGCGTAAGACGCTTTGTTGACCACACTGAAGTCGGCACGTGGTATAATGTTATGCTCCTTGTTTTAATATACACACAGTTGTGTGTGTATGTATGTTTTCGTTAAACCTTTGCTTAATGTTGTATTAACAGTAAATGTTATTAATAAGATAATTTTAAAGCGTAACTTTGTATCGAGTAAAGTCCTAAAAATAAACATTTATTAGGTACAAAATTGAGAAAACTTGATTTGGTGGTTAATTCGGACTTAGTTGAAAAATCTGCCACTCGACACAAAATATGTATGTGTACAAATAAATAGTAATTCTTTCACTATATGACATAAGAAGCGAAAAGTAGTTTCGTCTATGATAAAACCTTTTAAATAACAAACATTTACATGCTACATTAAAATAGTAAATATTCATCACATTGTTTTAGCTACCAATTGATCTTTAGCTTAAGCATAAAATCATTAAATCATAACAGTCAATTCGAATTATGACACCTCAACTTGTAGTTCAACTTACTGAACAATCATCAGATATGGAACGGCGTTTACATACTCGATAAAAATGTGACTCCGAAATGCTATTCAACGATAAGTGTTTAAAATAAGAGGCTGAAAAGTTAGGTTCAGTGAAAAATGTGGTAAAAAAAACGTAAAATGGGGGCGCACGGATCCAAAGAGAAGCTTTATAGAGCCAACTCCGAGAAATATCCTTCGAAATTGCCTGTTCCCAATGAGAAGAAATACAAAGTTGCCGTGAACAGGGAGAGGTTCGGATCGTTTGGTGCTAGAGGTAAGTGTAATTTACTACTGAAAAGCTATTAAAACTTTAGCAACTTTGTGTTACAGTGTACGTAATAAACTTAGGCATGTTTTAGTGTTTCTTTGCCATATAACGTTTAAACGGGACTCTGTAACTAATACTCCGCAATCTGTCCGTCTGTAAGTTAGAGTCAGAGATACAGATCTGTTTACGTATTTATGTTATTTCTATAAACTAATTATTATAACATAAGTGTGTATGTGTGTGTGAGTGATTCTTGACACTATTCTAGTGATGTAAACTGCTTTCAACTTGAGACACAGAGTGACTTAGTAGTTTTATAAGCTGTATTATTTTTTAGATACATTAGTTAGTACATTTGATAAATAGAACAATTGTATATTGTCTTATCGGGTGGGAGCAATTATCATTTAATGTGGGATAACCATCTTTTCATAACAATTTTATTATAAAGCTCTCAAATTATACCAAATTGTACATAACATTTATTAATAATATGATCAAATGAAACAAAATGTAAAGTAAAAAAGAAGCTAAAAGTTCTACCTTAATGTTTTGTTTTCCTTTACAATTTATATTTACGTTATTTACATTCACGACACCCCTTTTATAGTCAAAACAAGCTCATGGTTCACAATCGCCGTGCCCTTATCAATATTATACAAACTAACGGTGCAATCAATGTGGTATATGTGCCTTGCACTTTCTCCGTCGCCCACTCGTCCTTACCGAGCGACCTTCCATTGTTTAAGAAAACAAACAAGTGTTCGATACAATGCGATGCATATATGAAAACGATTCCACAATAATTTCTTAAAATGCCATCAATATTAACATAAGAATTTATCAAAGGTGTCTCGACTATTGCTTACTACTATCCACGCACTTCTGTGTAATATACAAAGTTTATGATTTGGACTGTGACGTAGTTTGTAATGTAATGTTACAAAATTCTTGACAAATAATATGACATATATAAATTTTATCGCGTTCAATAACTAATTTAGATATAAACGCTATAAAATCCGTAATACTAATATTGTATTCGAGTTATCAACTATTAAGTAATAAGTATCATTAGTTCTTGTTAAGCAGATCCTACATTATTTTCTAGTGGCAAGGCCAATTTATTGAATCTTACATTAGATATCTTATTAGCATAGCGTCCCTTACTTGACTAAAATTGTTTATGTCATGTGTCGTTCAAATATAATATGTTCAAAGGAGACGTATTGCAGAATGCGTTCCAATTTTTATGAACACACTGCCAAAATGACACGTCCAAAATAAATGTCAGGAAGACGACCGAAAGTTGCATTGACGCTTTTTATTTTTGTTACAAAAATAACGACACGCTAGACCGTCCTCGATGCAGCCGTTTAATTTTAACGTTTCCACATTTTATTTTCGTACGCATTAAATTCTGTTAATAAAGCGTGTTCAATTAATTATAGATCTGGATTTGTTTGGCAAATATTTGTCAAATGCTTGAGCGATTTTTTGATTTATGGAAGCGATAATTTTTCGTACAAAACGTATTTGGCACCGCCGTTGTTTACTTTTCTAAATTTAAGATCATAATTTGCATAGTTATTATTACTATAACTATATTTAATGTGTATCATTGCCTAACGCTGTGTTTTTACATTAAAACTTTAATTTTGATCTACTGTTATATTAAATCATTAAATTCTATTTAATTCGAATTAATTTACTACTATAATTTTTGTAATATCCTATAATTCTGTTTGTAGCATTTGTCTTTTGTGTAGCAAAAAAAATAAATATCTTTATATTATTACATATATTGTCTAAAGTCTATAAATTGGTAATCTTAGTTCGAAGTATTGTACTTGTAATTATATACGACTTGTAACGGTGTTGTGAAATCAGTAAAAGGATTATCGAAAGTGACTATAATAGTAGAAAAAAATAAGAAGCGTGTCTTAATTATTAACTGGCTAGAATGATTTGCATTTTATTAGTATTAATATTTTTACGGTAAAATTTGTTAAATGGTAATAATATAAGAGGTAAAAATTAAAACCTTTAGTAATAAAATATTATTTTTTGACTTAAACGTGGTATCAATTATATTGTTATTTAGGTTGAGGCTACATAGCTGATAGGTTATGTCGTTTTGTAATAAAGTCTTCTTTGATTAATACTTTCCAAAAAATAGTAGGTTCAAAATTCAAGTTCAAATTGATCGCTTAAGTCTATTTATATTCTAAAATTTGCACATTGAACAATGCGTACAAATTTAGTTACTTGTTAAATTTATTGCTTAGGATCAACCTAGGTACTAGACGGGATCACTTGTGTCAAGGCTTATTGCCGCATGAACTATTGCAAAATCGAGTTGCATTATCTTAAACAAACAACATCGTCGAGCTTTATGTTTGCATTGTTTTAGTTAAGTAAATTGGGCATGTATCGTTTACGCGTTGAGCAAGTTTTAAATAGCTGTTAAAGAACATTTAGAAGTTATTAATAAAAAAAAAAACTATTATTTGATCAATTAAGTATCCATCGGAATAGAAAAAGGATAATTTTTTTAAGACATAAGCTTTTGAATATTTTATACAAATACTTTATTTTCATAACGCTCAAACGCTTTTAGGTTTTGTCCTTCTGACTCTACGGTTGAAATATTAAACTGATTATGAGGGAGACCGATTAATCATTGGATCAATTAATAGACAAAAGAAATAACATAATGATACATCATCATCATTATCATCATCATCATCATTAATAAATATTTTTGCATTACCGCTTATCGTAGATTCTAGTTTTTCTAATTCCGATAAAGCAAACAGCCAATAGGTAGTTGTTCGACATGTCTTATTTATGAAAGTAGAAAAATCTTTACTTGCGTATTGAAAACAGGTTTACGAAGTAGACTGGATAAAGTCTGTAACATAAAATGAAACAGTATTTATACCGACATTTGTTTTCTGGGTCATAATTGAGGTGCTTTGGATGATTTTACCTAATTCTAATTCACAGATATCTTGATATAAATATATTTTCCAGGCTTAGCTTGCAAATCTATACATTATATGGAACTTTTAGAGATTTAATGGAATTTATGGAAACATAACCCATAGCAACCAAATAGGCTAGCACTCATGGCGCTTTTTATAAGTGGATTTTCGCTTCCATAACTAATGGGCACGACAAACGTATATAACGACGTCACTTTGTTGCCATGGATTGCTTAGTTTTCGACAATTTCATTTCTTACTCTGTTCATATATCAGTTATTCAGTTCATGTACATGTGATTTTTTTAAATAAATAAGTTAAACGTCAATAGAATATGATCTCGGTGGACACCTACCTGTGAATGATATTCCATACCCGCAAGTTGGATTGAAAAGTGATTCCGTTTGACACTGATATGTGTCCTGTCTTGTGTTTTGTGATGTACGCAGTAATGTTACTCAATTACGCAGCTCATCCGGCTTTAAATAATCAATATAAAATAGTCGATAGTATTTTGTTATGATATAGATCCCTCTCTTAATCAGCACACTAAATATACAAAAAGAACTTATATTTTTTCTACTGCCTTATTCGATAATAATTACATATTGATTTCACGTAATTACAAG
The DNA here is from genome assembly GCA_029286875.1 of Lamproptera curius. NCBI lineage: Eukaryota > Metazoa > Arthropoda > Insecta > Lepidoptera > Papilionidae > Lamproptera > Lamproptera curius. The sequence goes on from JAGSMT010000069.1 coordinate 2,101,920, forward strand.
ATGTCGTCAAAATTATGTCGTGGCGATTATTCATCAGGGCACTGACGCTTTTGATTCTTTGCGTCCTATCTAGTTTGATGTTATTCTTGTTTTATATATTACAAGTCCTTTTTGGCTCGGGTACAGACACAGTAGATCGAGGCGGGTTCAACAAACTCTGGTAGTTGTTATTCATATATGATTATTAAACATATAACATATACCTAAAATCGTTATCAACATTTACTGACTAATCGTTTTTGGTTCAAATTTACCAGTAGAGAAGCGTACTTTCTTGATTACTGTCCAAATAACCTACCAATCAGAGTAGGGCGCCACGACGTCACTATGACTTTTGTATACTTCGGCCCCGAATATTATGTTTATCGTCTAGTTTTATATATTGAGTTTGAAATTAGACGGATAAACTATATTAGAAGGTCAAACGAACATAAAAGAACTATGTCTGTCTATTATTATAAATTGTTAAGGTCCCAATTGTCAACAGCACCTGTCCCTATTTGTGTGCAAACTTTATTCCCGTCTCAGTTATAATGCGAGTGTGCGATGATATTCTTAGAACTGGCTTTGTGAAGCCGCTCAATAAATTGCAGCGTAACCAGCCGTAACATATACGATACAATAACGTGTTTGTTTCGGAAATACTGTACTAATATAGATACTAATATAATATTTGATGAAAACCAAAATATTATTAATATCCAAGCACAACTTTATCTCATTATACTTTTATTGCATTATCGAGATTAATCTTAGTAAATGACAAAGATCTGAAACGTAAATCGTTTTCGCTGTCAATCTTAAATTTAATTATTTTACGTTATTACTTCAGTGGCGCTATTATAATATGACGTTAGACTTTCATTGCATGGATTCCGAATTATGTTTGCCACTGGTTTGTATAAAATATTTCTAACGCTTAAATTTTTTTACAGATATGTGCTCTAGATGAATGTTGTTTGTTTAATTATTTTTTTTATTTAATAAAAACAGGTAGTTTGTTAATACCTGTAAAAATTGACATTTATGAAAACGATATAATTCAGATCAAAATGAGCCTCATAATAAATTTATGTTAAACTTGAACGATGTTACTAATATTTTAAACGCGACTGATATGTGAATCCAACATTTAATATATTATATAACATAAGTATATGTAAACATGGAATTCATTTTATTAGTGTACAGTCCCTGTACTGATTATACTACATATTAACAATACGTCTTACCGTCTCCGCGTACGACATAAACTTATTCTTAGCTCGCGACACACATAAAGGATCGTTTAAGCTATCGACGTCCGTAAAACGTGAGGCATGCAACTGGAAACCTTATAAAAAACGATCTGTGTTAGGATTCACGTGTTTACCTCGTTTTTTAATCGCACCGCTCGAGTAATGAGCACTTTACCTTTTATTTGTGTTGCGTATTTAACATTGGAGGAATAGCATCATGTTAACTAAAACTGGTCGAATAATTTGAGGTTTATTACAAGAGAAAGTCGCATAAAGTAAATGAAGTCAATTGATTATTTTAATACGCCTAATTTAAGTTTTACTCATCTTCGAAATAACTACGTATTATACTTACATAGCTTTCTTTTAGCCATTATCAAAACTCACGTTTATAGATTGTAAAGTAATGATAGTGAGGAAAAGTAAGTTGAATTGAGTGCAGAATGTAACTTAATTAGCCCTTTACCAATAATTAAAGAAAGAGTCAAGGTTATCTGTTACGATTTTTTTCATTGTATGTAAACAGATAATTGTGTATTTATATATTTTCTATTTAGGAACTTAAGCCAAATAAATATAGTTAAATTAACTTAGGAAAGCAAAAACTTGCACTGTTGAATGTCTTCGTAAACAAAACGAGATTTTAGGTGTTTTATAGAAAAACATTCGCATAATTTATTATGCATATTTTGCGTTTAGTTCATTTCAAACGACACTTGGTACGATTTGCGAGAGGAAGACCAATTTAGTACTCGCTTATGACATTGTGGGTGCCTCAAGGCTGGGGCTAATAGATTTTTGCTGTGTCTCCTCTTGATGGATTTGATTAGACTGACACTTATTTTTATTACAGAATTTAGATTCAGATTACAAAATAGTTTTTTTTAATAAACATCAAAAACTTAAGAAAAATACTTGTTATCGTTAATGAAGTTTACTTAATATAGTCTAACAGTAAAAATAGTCCATTAAATTTAGTTATATTAACTTATACAAAACTCAAACATAACTTCTTAAGTATAATAATTAGAATGAATTTTGCATTTTTATACAAATGTACCAGCATAAATTAAAGAAGAAATATTAAGAATGATATTCCATTATAATAAATAGGAAGAAAGTCCGTTAAGAAGTATCTTTTCTCCTATAAAATGTAAGGATAATGAGGAGATTTCGTTGAATAATAAACAAGAGAGAACGTAAGGAATATATCACAAGATTTTCAACCAGATTCTGTAATAAAAAGAAATGAGCACCTATTATGAATTGTTTCCCTGAAGTTGTTTTTAATACATAATTTAAATGGAAAATAAAAAATGTCAACTTCTATAATACAAATATAATTATAGATGGTTCACTGCAGTAAAAATTCTATTAGCATCCAGAATGTTTATTTAAACATGAATTGAAGGAATTAAAACATGACGATTATAAGATATTATGCTTACCGTCTTTTTGTTGTTGTTAAAACATATTTTTCACACCAAAGCATTTAATATAATGATTATTGAGTTTTTCAGTACTAAATAGTGATATAATTCTGTTTCAGGGAATGGAAAGAAACGGGACAGCGCGCCGACGCCTACAACCCCCGTCCGCCCTCCGGCCACCGCCCCAACCCCCTACCGTACAGGGTGAGTCATACACGACAAGGAAAATCAATAGCAGCATCTGATTCATTCGGCGGGTCAATACATTTCGAAATTGATGCAATGCAGATAACAAGTTTACTAGTAACTCCTTTGTTAACCGCATTTTGTAATTACTTTTCTTTGTTATATGAGTTTTGAAAGTATGAAGGGATCTCTTTGGGTTATCGATATTCAATAAATTTTTTAATATACTATCACTATCAATGCAACAATCTACAATGTGACGGCATTTCACCGCATAATCTGTCATAAGACTGAATCGATGGGAGAATTTGTAAGAAAAAGTGAATCAGAATAATTTTATAAAGACTGCTAATTAAATTGCATAACAATCTCCTAAGCAACAGAATTTTTTAAATATTTGTACTATCAAAATATTAATTTAGAAATTCACAAAAACTAATACGGCCTTTAAAAAAAACACTTCTTGATATCAGTGTACCAATAACAAAAAAAATTGACAAACATAAAAACCTGCAGACGAAGTCGTTATCTAACTACATTTCGAGTCAACTGGGCGGACACTTTAACAGTTATTAATTTCTCGCGATTTGCTTGTTGCATTCAATCGTGACCGGTATTGATGACACTTATGCAACAATTTAGAGACGATCCTCACCTAAAACATAAACACTAGAGTACACTTAAATTAGACAAAGAAGTTACTTAAACAAAGTCTAATGTTAAATACTGATAATGTTACTAATGAACGCGTTAGTATTGGTGGATGGCCGCCATATTGCATTCCCACGCGATGTTAAGCCAATAGGAGTACCAGATTTTTAGCAAGAATAGAATCTCACTTTGGCATTGCGCTTGGTGAAGTGGCGAAGTGAACTTGACTGTTACGCCAAAGAGAAGTCACTACGGGAAAAATATATCACAGAGTATTTTTATTAAGGAAATCTATGTATTTATCAATCATCTACTTTCCGTAACAACATGAACAAGCTTGACTTAGTTTGGGACTAGATGAGTTGCATTATTGGTCCATAATTTTAAATATTATTAGTATTATTTAATTAATATATAACTAGCTCCTGCATAATTTAGCCATATCGATCTCTCCATTGATTCTTTTCCGATTCTTTACTACCCGAGCTGTTGATCTGAAATCGCGGTTTGATTAGCGTTTTAGCCTAGTACGGATTTCGTAATGCATTACGCCACTGTTAAGTAGGTATAGACAATGGGACTGGCGCGGAACTTGTCCTTTGCGAAGTGTGTCAGAAGTTGCTTGCGACAAAGCAGCCTGTTAAAACATTTTTTCTAATGTCTCTTACTTTGTTGCCATTTAAAGTACAGTGTTATGAGATAATAAATAAATGCTTCACGTGGTTCTTATTCTAATATTAAAATTGTTAAGGATAATTGATGTATTAATTACATTTGTAACTTTATCACGCAAAACCATAGTAAGATTTTGGTACAACTAACCTTAGAGTTAACATAGAGTTATAATACTCACAGGTTATATTTTTTGTTACTTAACCAGAGCTGTCTAGTTGTAAGATATACAACATAATATATTAAAAATATTCAATGTTTTTGAGTTTTATTTAAGAGTTTCAAATCAATTGTTTTAATGAGTTACTATTTCAGCGATTATTTCTACCTGAAATTGCTAAAAACCCCAAAGAATATTTGATACCAAGGCAACAATCACATCTCCAATTTTATTCTGTTAACTGCATATTTTATTGAATTAAAAATCTTTTTTTAGTTCTTATGAATTCGAAATCCGGTACGAAAATTTTACCTGTCTAGAAAAGAATTTCGATGCTATTTTTCCCTGTTTTTCTAAATATTCTATCAATTTAATCTTTGCATAAATCAGCAGTTGACAAAGGCTTGCAACCGCAGGTTATAATCTTAATATATATAAATCTCGTGTCACGATGTTTGTTAGGGATGAACTCCTAAAATACTAAACCCATTTTAAAATATAGTTGCCCACCATGAGACAAGATAGAATAGCTAACATCTTAATTTATAATCGCAATAATGTTTTATAACAATTTATTTTTCTATTATTATTCGAAGCAAAATGTTAGCTGCAAATTGGCGATATCTATTGATTGTTGCGTTGTGTGTGTCAATAGATGGCGCGGTTTAATAGTATAAAACTTTTTGTTGATAATAGGAGAATTGGTGCAATAAAAAGTAATTGCCATAAATTAATTAACTATGGTCAGTTAATTTTATAATAATTTTTATCATTAAAAACAAAATTGCAATTTCATAACGCCATTACACCAGGCCATCAATAAAAAAAAAGTAATGAATAAAATAGCTTCCTTACATGCGCCAACAATATAAAATGTAAAATTAGAAATTAATTTTTACAGAGCAAAATTAAATAAAAGTGATGTTGTATCTATATAAAGGCAATATTTTGATGACATATTCAACGGCGGATATGATTGAAGGTACTGTAAATATTCGTTATTTATTATTTCATACGATAGTTGTTCTTACGCTTGCGACCAAAGTAATCAACTTTTGTTCTTTGTTTTTTAATAACCATGCAACTAAAACGTTAAAATTATGTTTTTGGTGGTTGTGCTCCATATCCATACAAATTATAACATTTTTAATATAAAAGTAAGAATTAAAAAAATAATAATTTTTAAAACTCTTTTGTATAGAATTTTGCACGATATCAACAGAAGGAATTTTGATTAATCGTTTTCAGTCTGTCCACTTTAAATACCAATCCAATCGATTTTTATACCAGTGTTATTTTTTCATTGTATTTAGTTGTAACGGTAGCATTATCGAGGTCACTGTTTTTTTACAAACGACATTTATCTAATAAAACATGGTGGTCCTCATGACTGATATTATCTTCCCGTATATATTAAGCCCTTAAATTGTTTTTTACAATGTAAAATAAGTAAATCCTAGCCGCAGCAACGCGTGGCAGGGTCTGACTATTATATAAAATACTTTCATAAAACCCTACGTTTTATGACGATGGTTAGGAAGGTAAGGTATCACTCAATACACGTCTACTTGTATTGGTTTCTGATTTGTGAAGAGCAAACAGAGAGAAATTGATAACTTGTTGTTCACGTAATAAAATCGTACACCGCGTCTCACTTTCACTAACACTGAGTACGTCTGATATCAAGCTACACGTGAAGCGACATATCGCTTTTCATTGTATTATGTTGCCATTAAACTTGATTTTTGTCAGAAACAATGTCGCTATGGTGTGTGTAAAACAGGTTGTCAACATTACGTTAATTTAATATGTTCTATTAACTGATTTTAATATTTAAATGCTAGTTTTATAATGATAAATGGCGCTCATGGATATTCTGAGACGGCGTGTTTTGATTATTGTCTTATTTAATATTAAAAAAGCCCTATTTGATTATATACGAAATAAGGTAGACTTATATTTATCCTATATACCTATCTGTATATGTAAGTTATTCAAACGCTTTCAAAGAGTTAAACAATAAAAATAAAGCAAATTTCTATGCTAGTCAGTGATAAAAGTTTAATCTAACATCATTACATCTGAGTTCTGAAAGTTTAAAGTAAACACGTCGTTTTATCGAAAGGGCTGCAATAAAGAGCGAAATATGTGATTCATCTGATACAAAATTATTTTTGTATTCTTGATGACTTATGATCATTGTTACAAACATACTTATATTCGTAAGAAAAATAATAATTGACCTTTGAAATTTCCAGCTAAGAAAAATGGCGTGGTGCAGAAACTATCGTCATCGCCGGTGGCAGTTAGGGCGCGGACATCCCTCGCACCCTCCATCCCCTAGGAAACCACCAGCGCATAGAGTACCAGCACAGCGACCGAATACTTTGGCCACCACTAAAGGTTTGTGGAATATTTTATAAAAGGTTAAGAAAGTACTTACGCTACGTATGAATTTCAAAATCTATCAGTAGTGAGTGCTGCCATCTATGGACGGAAACAAAACATGATAAACCGCTGTTGTGATGCACGTGAATATATGGGATATTCATAGATGGCGTTGTAGTGATTTTATATTCAACGGTGTTTATTTTTACCAAGTGAAATAAAAGATACTGAAGATTTAAAAAATTACATATAATCTGAATACCAATTAGAGAAAAAAAGGGACTCCTTACTTCTTTTTGCAATTGACATGTTAACAACTAAATCGCTATTTATCTAATTAGTATTTTTACATTGCAATTTTTACACAATATTCTTAAAGCATTTTTTGTAAACCGCAATAAACTCCATTGCAGCTTACAAAACTTTTTAAAGCATATAAAACAACTATTATGCAGCTATAATTTAATATCTTTGATAAATATTTGTGTTGATGCAATTATTTGTTGAAATATGAAAAGATAAGAAACTTAACAGGGAATTTTATTTAGCCGAGCGCATTTAATTCCTTCACTCGTTATGGTAAGTTTATATCGGGCTAAGAAATAATTTTAAAGATTTCAAAATAAAATGAAGATTATCAACGATTCCTTTAAAAACATATTTTTTTACCATTGTACCTTTGTTTCTTAGAATATAAACTAAAACTGCTGTTCCACTAAATTGTAATTAGAGTATGTTAATTTAATAAGAGAACCTTAAAAACTTACAAAATGTTAGCCTACTGGTTATATAGTATTAAAATTATGTTTTGCAATTTAGTCCATATTTTTTATATATCCTGGACAGATAATACATAAAAATGCTTGTGAAACATTATTTTAAGAGAGAGAAAACATGTATTTTTCTCTATTATTTAATCCACTAAATATTATACATATCACTGTTTCATATTAGGAATAAAAATAATATGATTGTATCGTAACTAAAACCCAGGCTAAGAGTGAAATTACTTTCATATCATTTCAGGACTTAGTTCCATAATATCCTAAACGGATTTGTCTATTTTAATTGGGCTTGAAGGCCTAGATTATGCTTTTGTCCATAGATTGAAAACAAAACCGTCACGTTGGGAGCAGCGATATGATTTAGCGAAATACTTTAGACAAACTTGTAATAAGTCCATTTTAATTTTTATATATATAAGATCATTGCGTTGACAAAAAAACAAGGCTAGGATACTTATTGGATATCATTTAAATTACTATGAACTCATTAGAATCGCAAACAAAGAAGTATTTTCTGTCTGTCTGTCCACAGTCCACTAATGAGAACGTATTAGCTTCTCGCCCAAATATTGTTTGACTACAGACTTCGTTAACCCGAACTTGTATCTTTTTTTTGTCTTAGGCTTAGTAATAAAATGTTAAAATTGAACCCACCTTACACGGACGTTTTAATACAAAACTATTCGCAATCTGTTTCAGAAATGTCTAGTTCTTCACATAACAGTATTAAAAACCACACAGTTCGTAGAAAGTTGTGTCCAATTTTTAGTTTACGAATATTGTTGAATCACAATATTTTTTGTTTTAAACGTTTTTTAACATATTGATTCTTTCTGTTTGTGTCTACGAGTATACTTCACAAAATGTAACAATAAAATTACGCCGATGTTAATTCACTTTTAATTTATATTTTAATTTCCTTTATTTAATTATCATAGCTTTTATAAGTACACAATTTTTATCCTCTTACAATCGTATATATATGATTGTTCACATAGAATTTTATCAGATTCATTTGGTTTCTTTTTATTATATTTTATTTAAGTTTAATAAAAGATCTAGGTAAGTAGGCCTACTATACTAAACAAGAACAAAATCAAACTAAAAATATTCAATATAATTAATGATATTGCTGTTATAATATTTTTAATATCGGTAATGAATAAACCGAGACAAAGTCTGCAAGTCATATTCAAATGCAAAAAGTTATTGTATAATGAAATTATTATATGACATATTGTTACTGTATTTTTAATATTAAGTCTAATTAATAAATGCAATATTCATTACATTCCATCATGCCTCCGTAAACATGGACACTGGAAACAATTTGAAACCTCAAAAATATGTAACCAGCTTAATAACTCCTTAAAATGTACATTTAATTTCAATAATGGTCGGGTAAATATAAAAAAAAATTGTTTATTTTCCAAATAGTAGCGTTGTAACAGTAATATTTTAAAATGTTGCTAAATATGTACAATAATATATTATAGTATATTAATAATAAATAATAATATATTTGTTTAGCATTCATAAACTTTCATTTTACACTTAAAATTTAACAAATATATTACACAATATTGCTTAACGAAAATTCGGGGATATTCGCAATAATATCGTCTCGTTAGTAAAATTAATGTAATATTAATTTTTTGTGGATAAATTAATTAAAAACTTTAGTTGATACTTGATTGTTGAGTTGATTTTCTGTACATGTGTTGACAGTGAGCTTTCCGAAACACCTAAACTTATTTCAATGAATTTTTTGTGTGTTAAACATGTAAAAAATTGATTTCCATTCACAAATAAGCCCGACAGATGGAGCTGCAGTTAATATCCAGATTATTTATCTTTACTGAAAATGAACTGCTGAACCGACTTGAACTTTCATTTCTGCACAATGCAGGACAACGTCTATAGGGTCCGTTTTGTAAACTTTACGAAATTTCTGTCTCCTACAAAAATGATAACGTCTAGAATAGCTTGATAATAAAAAAAAGAAAAAAGAACATGTTATGTTAGGTATATAAATTTGAATTGACATTAATGCAAGAATAAAATTTTATATTTTATTCATCATAGTAGTTTGAGTTTTCCAAATCAGGTCATAAAATCGTCCGTAAATTTTGCATTAAAATAATTATTAATTGATTTCGTTTCAAATCGCCAATTCAAACATTCAGTTACTTTCCTCGAAGTAACTTTCACTTTAAATTATCGTATCTTAAGATTATGTTTAAAAAAGGCGTCCTTAAGCAGCGAAATGAGTAAATTATTCCGCAATAGCGATTATTGAAATAAATAAAAGAATGAAGATTTAAAAATTAATATAATCGAATACCAATTGAGACAATATCTTTAATCGAGAAAAAAGGGCTCCTTTTACTTTTTTGAACACACGTTAACAATAAATCGCATTTATCATGTATTTTTACATTGAATTTTCACAATATTTAAAGATGTTTTGTGCGAATAAACCCATTGAGCTTAAAACTTTTTAACATAAAACAACTATTATGCAGCTATAATTTAATATCCTTGATAAATATTTGTTTGATGAAATTATTTTGTTGAAATATGAAAAGATAAGAAACTTAACAGGGAATTTTATTTAAAGCGCATTTAATTTTCACACGTTATATTATGTTTTTGGACAGATAATATATAAAAAATGTTTGGAAAACAATTTTGAGAGAGAAAACATGTATTTTTCATTATTTAATCCACAAATATTATATTAATACTGTTAATAATAGGAATAAAAAATAATTTGATTGTACGTAATTCGAATAATAAAGAGCTTTTTTGTTCACCCCAACCATTTTTGAATAAAAAGAAAATTATTTAATATAGGTACCAAAAAAAGCCTTTGAAATAATCGCAGTTAAAATAACATCACAATAAAAAGTCAGAAGGTTTTAAGTTTTGATATTCAGGCGATAGTCACTTTTTCAAAAAAAACTTAACATTCCAAAAGACTTAAAAATAAAGGCTATAGAGAATGTAATAAAATAGCACTGGTCTCGTGTATTAAAACAAGCAAATTACTAGGTTAAGTTTGTTTTTAGTCAGTTAACGGACACGGTACAGTTTGTTCTGTCAAAAAGATTTGGAATGTGGCAGTTTTTTGTACCCAATTTTTTTATAAAGGCGAAAGAACGCAAAAAAATATGGCTTGCCAACACTTTTGATTCTTTTTTATTATAGATTAATTGTGCCTAGGCAAGAGTGAAATTATTTTATATTTGGATTTAATCCACGTTAGCAAACTTTTAAGTCTTTTTTCTTTAAATATTGTTTAGTTACAATATTTTTGTTTTTAAACGTTTTAAAAATTCACCTTTTTCTGTTTTGTCTACGAGTATACTTCAAATTTGAAACAAATTGGATGTTATTCACTTTAAATTAATTTTTAACTGCCTTTATTTAATTATTATAGCTTTTATAAGTACACAATTTTATCCTCTAACAATCGTTATATATATGATTGGTCACATAGAATTTTATCAGATCTATTTGGTTTCTTTTTATTATATTTTATTTGCTTAATTATAGATCCAGGTAACTAGCCTACTATACTAAACAAGAACAAAATCAAACTAAAAATATTCAATATAATTAATGATATTGTTGTGATCATATTTTCAATATCGGTAATGAAGAAACCAGACAAAGTCTGCAAGTCATATTCAAATGCAAAAAGTTATTGTATAATGAAATTATTATATGACATATTGTTACTGTATTTTTAATATTAAGTCAATTAATAAATGCAATATTCATTACATTCCATCATGCCCTAAACATGGACACTGGAAACAATTTGAAACCTAGAAACAAAATATAAACCAACTTGATAACTCCTTAAAATGTGCATTTAATTCAATAATGGTCGGGTAAATATAAAAAAATTTTATTTTCCAAATATTGTTGTAACAGTAATATTTTAAATGTTCAAATATGTACAATAATATTTGTTTAATTCATAAACTTTCATTTTAACTTAAATTTAACAAAAATATATTACGCAATATTGTTAACGAAAATCGGGGATATTCGCAATATCGTTCCTCGTTAGTAAAATTAATGTAATATTAATTTTTGTGGATAGATTAATTAAAAACTTTAGTTGATACTTGATTGTTGAGTTGATTTTCTGTACATGTTGACAGTGAGCTTCTCTGAACACCTGAACTTATTTCAATGAATTTTTGTGTGTTAAACATATAAAAATTGATTTCATTCACAAAAAGCTCGACAGATAGAGCTGCAGTCAGCATTCTAGATTATTTATCTTTACCGCAAGTAAACTGCTGAACTGGATTTGAACTTATTTCTGCAATGCAGGACAACGCTTCGGGTCCGTTTGTAAACTTCTACCAGAAATTCCTGTCTCCTACAAAAGGATTACGTCAGAATAGCTTGATAAAAAAAAAGAAACAAGAACATGTTATGTTAGGTTATAAATTTCAATTAATGAATGCAAGAATAAAATTTTATATTTTATTCATCATAGTAGTTTGAGTTTTCAAAAATCAGGTCATAAATCGTCCGCAAAATTTTGCATTAAAATAATTATTAATTGATTTTTTCAAATCGCAATTCAAAACATTCAGTTCTTTCCCGAAGTAACTTCACTTTAAATTATCGTATCTTAAGATTATGTCTAAAAAAGGCGTCCTTAAGCTGCGAAATGAGCGTTCCGCAATAGCGATTATTGAATTAAATAAAATCATTGGAGAGAAATTTATATTAAGGTTCCGAGAATTTTATATGATATATATATTAACACAAAATGTTCTCGGAACCATAAAATTTAAATATTTATGTCTTAAAGTTATATAGTAGTGTATTAAATAAAAAAATATATTTTATAACGATTTACGGCGTATATATAAATAATATGTTAATAAACTCAATATATTTTTTTAAAGCTCGGTAGCGCTAATTTTATTTTAGGCAACATTAAATTATAATTGCTTTCTTTTATTTCATTCCAATTGTGACATTGCAAACAATTGGTTAGGAAACGGACGGAATTTATTGACGTTAACGAGTGTAAACGTTATTTATTTATTATATAGGATAAAACATTAACGTATTTACTTTTTGTGCAAATGTATTGTTAATTAAACTTAGCGTATGGAATTTATAATACTCATTATAATTTACAGTTAGCTTGCTGCGTATAATACGATCTTTATAAATATTAATAAAAAAAAATAAGTTGCAACACAACGAAGTTTTAACCCACAATTTGTACTTTGTAAATAAATTGTATGTTTATGTTTTTTTTTTATATATTGAATACGCAGGCAGAGGAACAGTCGGGGCCACCTGATGGAAAGTGGTCACCGACGCCTATAGACATGGCAATACAGGTATCACCAACACGCTGCCTACCGTGAGACACAGGATGTTAAGTCTCGTTTATCCAGTAATTACGCTGGCTTCAGTGCCCTTCAAACCGGAACACAGCAGTGTTTTCACTTTACTGCTTTGCGGTAGAATTAGGCACCGTGGTGGTACCCACCCAGACGGTCCCTTGTGAAAAGGGGATCTACCACCGCTATGTAAAAAGGGAATCTACCACCGGTTTTCTATCGAAAGGTAATTTTCGATAACGTATTAGCCATTACGCTAACAAGTATCGTTAGTAATGATAACGGATTAACGAATGCCGCGCTCGTGACGTCTTCAATGTAATGATGTTACGTTACTTATATATGTGATTACAAATTTACCGTCGACGATTGAAATGATAATGCAAACGGAGTTTAATTCGCCCGGTTACGTTATTCCGCGATTTACGTAACAAATTCATTGTGGAACGCAATTGGTTAGAAATAATTAAATTACTCGTGAGAACGTTGCTTGCGTGCCTTTTTGTGTCAAACATCCAGTGACGATACGTTCCGTAGTACAGTCGTCAACAGTGATTTGTGTCAGTTATTTTTTTTAATTCTCATCATATATTTGTATAAGACGATGTAAACGTGAGATACATTTAGACTGCTTAATTGGAGCTTCGTGTGAAACATCCCGTTTCGATTATTGTCCAATGAAAGTCGTCTGAAGAAAGTGTACGCCAGGTGTCGACCGCGACAGGCACTGTTGCGCGCGCTTCCGAACTGTGATGACAAAAAATCACCGCACCATTCGGAGCGCTCTCGGTTCGAATGAGTTTGTGGATTTGTGCCTCGTTTGTTGAATTTTAGTAAAAAAAAAACAACAGTTTTCTTTTGCCGCGCTTTCTTAATACGGCCAGTTTTTGTGATCTGTATTTTTTTACTTTTAATTTTACGTTTGTATTTATGAAACTTTGTGAACTTCTGCCGTCGTCCGTTTTACCGTCCGTGTGTTATAATGAGTCCGCTGAATAAAATCATATCGCTTTTCCAACCGAACTCGAAAAGCAACCGCAAGAATTTATTGGTGCACCAGAAGATATTTTCGAGCGAATTGAATATTCGCAGTGAGGTCGAGGACCTAAAGCACAAGTGGGGAACGTTAAACGGATATTGCAACGCTAAAGGTATGATCGATTGTTATTTTCTATTATTAAAATTATACAATATTTAGTTGAAAATTTCCGTTGCTCACACAAAAACTATAGTTTTTCTGATTTTATAGCGTTTAATTAATTGACAGATAATTTAAAATCATACTCGACGTTTAAGACTTTTTCAATGAACTGAAAATAATTTAACTATAACCCTAAAATAATTGAACGCGATATATTCCATAAAATTGATTTGAAAAATAATTTTTATTACAAAAACTATGAATTTTATAAAAAAAAATCCATTGAGGCATTGATATTTTTTTCAGCTTTAAGTTAAATTTCATTGAAATTCCTATTAATGATATAATGCGATTATAAATATGAAAAGTAAACCGTTAAGTTTTTCCTTTAAGTTCAATTATTTTCGTAAAAGACCGTCACGTCCGATTAATCTTTTTTCCCCGGACTTTACAAAATTCGACGCAGCCGACATTCAAGTCGCACTGACGCCAGCTCTACGCCTGTTTGCGCAATGTCTTTGTTGATATTTAACATTCTCGCATTACGCTAATGCCCTAAAGTGCATTGTTGCTCGTCACAAACGGTGGCATTAAAAGCCGATGCACTTAGCCGTCACTGACCGGAAGCCGATTGTAAATATGGCACGCGTAGTGGGTGGCTATCGAGTTATCGAGTAATAATCGATTTTTCTCTTTGTCTAAATAGCCTATCATTTTAAGCGACTAAGGAATATTTGCAGTTGTTCTATATTTGGGTTTTTGTAATGTTTACTCAAGTAAGTTGGATATCATCTAAATATACGAATTATATATTAGATATTCAAAGTAATGTTATCGAATAAGTAAATGTTTTAGAAAAATTCTTCGACGTGAACTTTGTGAAGATAAAATTTTTTTGATAAAACTTTGTGAAGTGAAACTTTTATACCTTAAAAAAAAAGGAAAAACGCATAATATTTTTATGTCGTTTACATTTTAGTCTTGAGAAAATATCAGTTTAACCGAAACGTTTTAGTCAAGTGTAGAAAAAATGACATCAACGATAACAGAATTTTTTTTTAATTTAAAGGAATAACTTCACTCCTTGCGTTTTATTTACAACTTCGTTACAATAAAATTCTCACTTCAAATGAAAATCACAGCGTTCTCGTGCTGTCGTAATTTTTCTGTTTCAACATACTGACATACTTATAGAGAGTGATAGATCACAAACATAACATAACTAAGGACATCCGTAAAGTTTCAAAATACGATGGATTCAACTAATAAACCAATGAAAAAGGCTTTTTATATTGGTATTACAGTAACGATTACTTTCAACATTGTTTAGAAGACATCCGCAAGTTTCAAAATAAAATATTGTGGCGATATCACAATATTTTTAACAGTTAAATAATTGAGAAAAGGCTTTTATTCTTGTGTGTACTACTTAAGATACGGCAGACCAACTAATCGGAGCAGTATAAGGAAAACAGATAAAGTATTATTTATTATGACATGCACATCGAAATTCTTGCGCAGAGCTGTTTCTTAAGTGAATAATGCTCATCCACTAAAGCGAGAAGGAAGCTTATTAAGAAATTGGTGTCAGTACAGTTAAGGGCCTTTGAAATTTCTAGGATTATTTCGCTTGGTATCTAAGGATGTCTTATTTGTTAAACTTACGTAAATTTAAGTTTACATAAATTCATCACTATCGCTTTAATTATATCACCGGCTACATCATTTAGATGTGATGTCAATTTACCATTATGCATTTTTATTATTCTATAAACACGTATCACGAAAGGTTCACTACATTTTTATTACTATAATACGAAATTGTTCAACACAACAGCGGTGGTTTCACACTCGGAATTGTGAGAAAGCGCGAACAGCTATTATATGGAGACTTTCTATAACTTCTCATATGATTTTCCGCTGATGTTCTTAATAACTATCTGTGGTACATGGCCGAGTTGTTACGCTTTTTTTTATCTGTCAGTTTATTTTCCCGCCAAAACTTTTAATTGCCCGCTCCGAATAGATACGGCCTTTCGTCAGCAATTTGCATTTTTAAAAGTATTACCGTTACTAATGGGCGACGAAATCTAGGTAATTTTGGTAATTATTTACTTGCGTTCGAAATTTAAGTCAAAATGTTTACTTTTTAAATGAAGTGCGAAATTTGTTATAACCGTATGTTTGCGTGTTTAAATAACTGGCAGTTGAATGTAAAATATTCTAAAAGTGGCTGACGGTAAGAGATAATCTCTTCATACCCCATTTTTTTTTAAATAATTTGTGGTTTTTTGTTGAGATCTATAACGTGAGATATCAGATTAAGGTAATAAAATATTTATAACATGCCTATTGCACTATTAAAGTTTGACGACGACCCGCTTGGTTTATTGGTTAGTGACCCTGACTGTTGCACCAAAGGGTGTGGGTTCGATTTCCACAACGGAAAAAATATTGTGTGATGCACATCGTGTTTTTGTCGTGGCTGTGTGTTTGTATCTATAAAAAATATGTAATTATTTACAATGAAATAGTAAAGATACGTGTTTGTCAGTCATCTGGTGTCCATATTATAAGATTTGCACGGATTTAGGATTATGGTGTGTAATTCGTCCAGAAATATTACATTACAAATTACGAAGTTACGAGTTACTTAGATAAAATTTAGTTTGGATTGCTTGTCCTTAGTTATAAAGTCTCTTATAACTTGAAATCTTTCGTAATAATGTCTTGGGAAATGTAAGTTCTTAAAATAAGACAATAACAACTCGTAATATCTGTGAAAAACCCCAAGATCGCGGAGATCGGTATGATTAAATGCAGTTTAGATTTTACGTAAGCGGTATTTTAATAAGTTGGTAATAAAAATAGAAATCTTTAAGCAGTGTCTCGGTTATAGGAATGAAAAATCGTGTTACATGGTGTTGAGGTGTTGCTCATACATAAGGTTCAAGATATACGAAATATTTTAATAATATTTTTATTACGGTAAGTAGATTTATCCCACCAACCCGCGTTGAACCAATGTGGTGGGATACAGTCCAAAACCCCTGATGGAGAAGGCGTGCATTAGGGGAGGCCTATGTCAGCAGGGGACTAACACAGGCTGATGATGATGATGATGATTTATCGCGATTGATATGGGTTTTATAAATAAAACTTACGTATACTTTTGCGTTAAATATGTCAAAATTATCCTTATAGAGTGATGTATTTTTATGTATACATGATATATTCTCCTTTTACTCTGTAATTCCCTTTGGTCGGGCTCAATTCATATAACAGTCATAGTCCTACCATCGAGTAATTGGACTACATTTGCTTATTGTTAACAGTACATTGTCATGTTAATACTATTGATAAAGTCTGTCCAGTGATCACGAGACAATTTCCTAGGTATATTATACTAGAAATTCATGCAGAAATAGATGGTTAATCTTTGAATATATGTCTTTTTGGCTCGACTCGAAAATATAACAGTAGATTCTTAATTCAATCAACCGTTCTCGCAGACAAAGACGTAACCGTTGATTGAAAACGACGTGTTGTCGGCCATATTAATTGCCGTGCCCCAAAGTGTATTCTATTTACGCGATTTGCATGCGCACGAACGTATATAAAGACAGATAAAAAAAGCGGACGAGCGGTAATAAAAATCGATTGAGTATCGATCTTTTTATTTTATGCACCGTCGGCGACTGTTGCGCAATGCACAAAAGTCGGAAATCGCCAATTTGCATTTTGAAACCGGCACGATTCGGTGTCAATACACCCGTGGGTGGATGGCACGGTGGAAGAAAGTGTGCTGCACCGTGGGCGTGTAATTGGACGGGTGTGGGATTCTAGAAGGTTATTTGAACATCACTGTGGACCAATGTCGCATCTTTTTTTTTTAATTGCCTACGCAGAGCAGTCGGGCCACCGACGCCTATAGACATTGGTAATACTGGAAGGATGTTAAGTCTCGTTTACCCGGTAAATACGGTGGCTACGGCGCCCTTCAAACGTGAACACAGGCACCGCGGTGACACCCATCCAGACTGTCCCATGTAAAAAGGGGACCTACCACCGGCATCTTTGGAATAGTGCAGTGTAAAGCGTTTTAAGGTTGTTGTCAGTTGCACTGACTTGAAAATATGTTTACCATGTGATACTAATCTACATTGCAATTCTACTGAAAGTGACAATATTCCCAATTTCTATATTAATATCGGTATCGGTAACCACTTAATCCAGCATGACAGCCGTGTGAGCATTTCTTGCCTACGTATTGTCAAATACCTTTCTTCAATTAACGACCGATTAAAATATTAATAAATTTTATTTATTTTTATATTATTTAAATCTTGACTCCGACGTATCAGACGCTTTCCTGCATGATGAAAACGGAATAGACAATCTGAAAGAATTATCTGATTAACATGTTCTAATGTTCATGTTTCCGCTTCGCATGTTGTCTTTAAAAGGTTTATTAAACAAATGTAATTATATTTTCATAAAATATACAAAAGAATACGCCTAAACTTATTTCAAAATAAAATGTGAACTGTGATTTATGACAGTTCATAATCCAGTCTATCGGGAACCACTAAATCCAAAATGGCGCCCGTCCCGAGCGTCCCTTGTCAACGTGTTGTCAGATATCTTCCTTCTATTAACGACCGTTTCAAAGCGCATCTCCGGGAATTCCATCAGCGGCACTCCCACCTCTTATTTATTCCTTCCTAACCTCGCCGCACCGTAATTGTTCCACGAAAGCTCTTGAATGCTTCACAAAAAATATTGAATGCGTATTTAGTTATTTAGCTACAATTGGAACTGGTTTCGCTTATTTATTCACGTTTCTTTTGTTCGATTCTTTCAGTATTTTTGGTTTCTAGGCAGATATTTTTTTCTGTTTCACTCATTAAAGTTTCATATTTGAATATGAAATTTAAAAAATCTACTGTTATCATTAATAAAAGTACTTAACGAAAATTTGTAACAATTATTGTAATTTATTACTCTTCAAATTAAAATTACGTATCGAATGTTATTGTATATGTCAAAATATAATAGGTTCTTATAATAATAAGGGTTAGGTTTTTAATTGTGATATAAATTTATTTTAAATATGTATTTTATTTTGTGTATTTCGATGATTTTGTATGTCTGAGTGGAAAAATTCGCGAGCCATTGCTTATATGACCTGTCAACTTGTTTCTTAATAAAACTTAAAATATATCATTACCATTAGTCTAAATTTATAGCTTTAGACGTCTAACTGTTAATAAAAATGGAATGATGAAAATCAAAAAGGCACTGTTAGAATTAGGCAAGGAATTGACCAATGTAACAATTATATAATTATGTAAAGCGGGAATATTGTTTGCTTTCGCTGTGACAGAAAAGTACATGATGCGGCTACTGGAAAACAGAAAAAAAACTTATGCAACTTAAATAACTTCCCGTTGATCGCTTCGAAGAAAGTCCAAAGAAAAGTAGTTAGTGGAAATCGATCCAAAACTGAGAGTTGGAAAAAAACGCCATAATTGGTAGCAGAATATAAATCTAGTCGAGGAATGTGTGGCAACACTTGCACAGCTTCAAAGAGCAACAAACCTGCTAATGAGTAGGAAATAACGAGTGGCAACCCTTTAATTACCTCATACCAGGAGTAAAAGCGGTTATGGTAATATATAGGCACGTTACATTACTGTCATAGTTCTAGTAGGTATTACTATTTAAATTAATAATACAAATAGAAGAATCTACATAAGGGTAATAGAACAATTACAGAGTAACACTCTTTTACTGACAATTTAGTTCTTGCTTTTTGTTTTTAACTTCGACCATATAACTACGTCTAAAATATAAACCGCCTCCGTGTTCTACTGGTATACTGCCCTTGTATCACAAAAGTTGTAGGTTCGAATCCTGTGAGGAAGCAATAACCAAGTGTTATTGTTAGTTTTTGATTGGTCAATATACGCCGATCGCCCAATAAAGATCACGCCATAAAACAAGGGCTAATCCTTTGGAAATCGTTATAGGACATGCCTTCGATTTTCCTAACACCTAAACTATTAATTTATTTTAGTTTACCCTTTAGATTGTAGAGGTTTAACGCCATTATTTAAAAGGTATTATTCAGGTGGATCTAGCCGGATAAAAAGCCGATTTCATGTAGATTGAAAATTAGGAAAATGGCTAGAGAAGTAAAGAAACAAAGCCTGAGAATTTTTAACTTAACTGATATTTGTCATTGGCAAATAGACTTTAACAACTATAAATTTAGTAGCAGCTTCACCTTTTTAATTATTCAACAACATTCTCTTCTGTCTCTATTATAAAATTCGAGAGTAATGCACGTTCATGTGTATGTAGGATGCTTTTAAAATAATGCTAGCACTTACTTTTCTTATTTTAACGACTGATAAAGCGACGGCGACTTCAAAGCTCGAAATTACTTTGCCGAGAACATTTGCAACGTGCGTGGGAGCTTACTGTTGTAACGTAAAACAGCTTTCTTTTTTATTAAACATGAGTTTCGCTATATTAGGCAAAAGCCGGATTCTTATTTTTATATTTTTTATAAAAAAATATAGATTATAGTTAAAATGAATGAATAAGGTGGTGGAAACATCACAATTACCTGACATGAAGATATAACGATACAATATTTTGTAGAATAGAATAGATAATTGTTTCTTTTGATACTAGAGTTGAAAAAAACCCAAAAAGATATTAAAATGCGATAATGCATAAAAATTATTTTCAGTAAATTAGGTTTATGAAAAATCTGCCTAAAAAGTAGATAACGTTTGCTGGTGCTTTTACAGATATCATAGGACCAAATTCTATTTGTTTATTGTATCGTTTGACAACTCTTCCTTACTATTATATGTTATTTCTTCTAGGAGTTAGGCTTTCTTTTGAAAAATTGAATGAGAATTAAAATAATTATTTTACGTATAAATTATTCCTTTACCTTTACACTCATATGTGTGAAATTCGTATCTCGTATGAGGTCTTAAAACGAGACTCTTAAAATGTTAGGAAATATTTACTTTGTAATATTCTTAGAGGCACACGTAAGTGCCTTTGGGTAAGTTCTATTCATTACCTACAGTCTTGCATTGCAAAATTTGGTAAACCATAAACAACTTAAGCTGACACATCTGCAAGCTTTATGATTTATACTTCTAGTTAGAAATTTTGCATTGTCCTATATTGATTCCAACTATTTGTTGTAAACCTATTAATACATTTTAAAGGGAAAGTCACACTATATTTACTGGTCTATGTGAAAAGAAGTAGAAGAAAAATATTCCATAAAGCAATTCCCACTTATAATCTGCAGCATTCACGTAACCTAGTATTAAAAATCTATTTTATAAATAAATCTAAGCGCCGTTAAGGTACTAAGAGATTATAATGCCACAAAGTAGCCGCATAAATGCCAGTTTATCGCGCCAAAAGGTTTACTACTTTACAATAAAAAGTTAACGCCCTCCGTAAACACGACCATAAGCGACCAAAAAACGCGCGAGTCGGAAGCGTTTAGCTCATTTTGGCACTAAAAGCATTAAAGTGTTGCAATATATCAAACGGTACGCTCTCGAGTGAGCAGATGTGCGTTTTATCGTGTCTGGCTAGTTTTCAAGTACGGGAAAGCCATTAGGGGGCATTACGCAGAGCGGGAAACCCTGAGATAAGAGATATTTTCGCGTACGCCCCGAGATTAGCGGGATGAATACGCTTGCAAGTAAAAAACAACATAGGTTATATCCGGTGTTTTGTTCTTTTAACTATTTATATACTTAAGGCCTATCCTTGACAGTTACTATACCTTATAAATGATCTGTTGTTCAGACATATTCAAATTGATAAAATTATTTAGTATTTGAATTGTAAGTCTCAAAATTACACTTTTAATTTATTAAACTAAAAGGAACAAAGGAGAACAAAGATTCCCTCTAAGTACTGTGTAATTTCTTACTCTTAGGTCTAAAATTTTCAATACTAAAGCGGTGGTTGATCATTTGCCCATCAATATCAATAAAGATATTTTAATGCTGAATTAAGTTGCGTGAGTTTATTGTTTAATCAGGTTTAAAGGACCAATTTAACCGTTTAATTTTTCCATTTTTTACGAGAAAGATTTTTATTTCTATATTAGAAAGGTCAGGGTCCAACAGTTATCGCATTTGTACAATGTACTATTTTATATTAATGATTACAATTATTGCATTCCGGTAACAATACCATATTTTAGTATATTATTCTGAATCTGGTGAATTTTATGATTTTTATTGCTCGTGAAATTAAATTTTATTGCAAATAGTATATTTTTATAGCATCACTGATAGGTTTTATCCCGCCATATCGGCGCCAACCTTTATTGCCATCGGTTTTGAGTTAAAGGATATATTTGCATTTCAGCTAATATTCTCTCTTACTTTAGAAAGTCTGTTGATAATATTTGAAAATAGCTTAAAATTTATAGGTTATATGTAATCATCAATGCTTATATGACTTGTAAATAACCTCTAGGCATAGTTCAAACACAGCGCGTAGTGGGTTATCGAATACAATATGTTTCATGGTTAGCCAATTTCAAGCCTTAATAGATATAAACGTTGTAACCCATTGACAACGGATTGGCGTTTATATGTCACATTTTATTATTGAATTGTCACAGATATGTCAATTACTAAGTGACAGTTGACTTATAACGACAAATCACTTAATAATAGATTGCCCGAAATTTAATTCGACAAGGGTTACCCACACTATTAACTGCAATAACTTTAAGTACGAGCCATACAATTTACAACAAATATTAAATGAAGAAGCTTCCATAGAAACCTTTAAAAGTCATATTAAAACAATTATTAACTCACTGAAGAAATTTAATAACACGTGAAAGACAATAAAATCTAAGAGAGCACCAATATTCTTGCTCACAATAGAAGCGATTGTATACCGATAGCAAACACTGATTTTGTAGAGTAAAATAAAGTTACAAATGAATTAAAAAAAGCCCAATAAGGGCAAGATATGTACGCCGGTTCGTTGCTATGGGTTACTCTATTTACATTTATTCCAAGTGTAATTAGGATGAGTTTTAGTTTATAGTCTCAAACGTTAACGAAAGAGGAAATCAAAATGAAACATTAAGAACTTGGTTAAAAAAAATTACAGAAATTAATCTCTAATTCGTGCGTTTGATTAATTATAATTACGAGATTAACATGGTGATTCGCACCTGCGTATACAGGAAAGCATTAGTATGTAAAGATGTTATGCTTACCATAGACATTTCGTAATTCGTTATGCTGTTATATAACGAGTTAATTAAAACGATGTAGGTGTACTAGAAAAGTATCAAGCTGTGCAAGTTGCTTAAGAAGTTTCACTAAAATACAGAACATGGAAATTGGACTGTCGAGCTATTAATATTTATAGCGTGATGTAACTAAATCACAGCATGTTTAACACTGTTTTTCATATACATGAATATAAAATAAAGAAACAGTATCACGTGAAAAACATCTCTTAAGCTGTATTTTTGACTAGCTGCTCCACGCAACGTGCCCTCTTGGTGATATTTAAATATAACAATAGAGCGACAACAATATAAAACAATCACATCATATAAAATATATTTAACATATGTTTAGTATATTTATTTTGGACACATAAATGAACTTGACACATATGTCAATGGTTAACATTAATTAACTGGAAACATACACTGCACAAAACTAGAGCAATATAAAACAGTCTCCTGTTACAAATATATTTATAATTCATTTTACCTCGTTTTTTCTTTATTTTTTAACTTTTAAACATTTAAAGAAAACCATCAAAGATGAATTGTCTTAATTTTAATTGCAGCAACTTCGATTTATATTGTGCTTTACCCAAATAAGAGGTATAACATATCGATTTATACTATACTTATGCAATTTTTGTCATAAAATGTATTAAAACAAAGTCAGTAACTGGCGCCAAAAATTTGAACACTCTTATTGGTTCAACATCGCGTATAAAAATAAACGATGCCCTGAATGACCAATAGCAACGTTTCTCCTCTGCCGCCATAATGTTTTTTTTACGTTCTATATTTAACTATAGTCAATTGTTATTAAGCTCTGTGTCTGATTATAATTTAGGACAAATTGTGTAAGAATAGCTATCGACTGCGAATCGGTTAATTTCTTTTACTACCGGCCTATAAAATACGATTTTAAACTTTTATTAGTGTAACAAAAACCATACTGAAGTGTCCTTTTATCGTACTTTTATTTGCATTTCGCTTACGATATTCAGATTGAATACTTTAGTCGATTTAATGTCAAAATAATTATCATAAGTTATTATTATACTGTCTAAATCTTGCACAATAAACTTTATTAAGATAGATAGATATTTACAGATCTATACTATATATATACCATAGTATATCTATGTATCTATTTATCTATATACCTTTTGTTACATAAAGGAAACTGAAAATATATTTGCAAAAAACTTACAACCTACAACAAATGTATGCAAAGGTGGCATTATAACACGCTCAGAAGAGATAAAAAAAAAAATTATAGGCGGGTAAAGTTACCTGTGCTATAAAATATATAAGGTATAAAATATACTACTGATAATAAATGTTAACTAGTAGATGAGTAATGGATTTAACAGATACGCATTTGTTTGAAAAAGTAAAAGGCTATTCTAACTTTACTTGCAAGAAATAAAATAAATGCATTTCTAAAGGATATATCCTATGACGCATACGAATACGATATCTCGTACATGCATACTTTTGTTGGCATACGAATACGATATTGTTAGCGTCTAGAGTTCTGTTATTTCAATGTCACTCTAATCAATCATTGGTCCATCAGTTGCATTTTGGCGCCGACGCGTGGTTCCGTCCGACGCCGTACTATTTGCGTACCTTTCATTAGTTCCCAGAAGTTCACAGGCGGGGAAGTGTGGTTTTTGTATCGGAAACCGATGTGCCCGCTCTCCTTTTTTACCCTGTACTGGGACACACCTAATCCTGTAATATTTCAGTAACTTTAACTCCGACGGGAGCGTCCATTACCACGTGCCGTTCAGTTGCTTTGAAACTCAATAGTGTTATTTATGTGATATTTAATGATTTCAAATCTCTTACTTAATGGTAACGAGTACGTTTAACGTCTCGGGAAAATTAGACGGTTTTATAGCATTTATATTAATAAGTTGATTATCCTACATTTTGCTAACTTTCAATTCTGTATTAGTTTCTACCATAACATCAGTTGGCAGAACACTTTTTTACGAAATGAAAGCTGTTAGTCTATACCACTCAGCTCCTTCGTGGTCTAGCGGTATTGGCCCTCGCTTTATACAGCGGAGCTCGTGAGTTCGAATCCCGCTGGGAAACAACTTTGTGTTATCGTTGCTTTCTGGTTGGTTAGGACAATTTGGGCCGATCACCCAATTGTCTAAAAAGTAAAATGATACATGCGTCGGATGGGCACGTAAAAAGTCGGTCCGGTTGGTGGAGGGCTACGGTTCATAAACCCCCTAATCGAGAATTAGAGGAGGCCTATGTCCATTAATACAGTCTGATGATGGTCTATACCAGAGCCAAAATGGATATGAAATTAATATAAGTATTATAACCAAAACAGTGAAGTAGCGTCCTAAGCATAGCATTTTCAATAGTAGATTTTCGCCCCGTAATTAATATTACGGTAATAATTCATTAATAATGAACGCTAGTTCAATAAGGGTACCTTGTACTATATTTTATATGGTTTACGTGTATAAAACTGGTAGTTTTATACACAGAATTCATGCGTTTCTGGCTATGTTTACATTTCTCGGTTCCTTTATTCCAATAGAAGGAAGAATTACGCTGATTTATGGTCATGTTGATGCAGATTTTGCAGCTAATTTGTACACATCCGTTCGAAAACGTGCCCCGAGTTAGATTATTCTAGTGTTTCGATATTCCATCATTGAAAAGTCTATTAGGATAAAATAATGGTGAAGTCTGTGACTGGATTCCAAAACAACCGACTCCAAAAGACATAAATTTCTCAACAGTTGTTGGGTCACAAATAAGCGGCGTCATATCTGAAATAGAAATATTTGTTTATTATAAACTGAATATTAAGGCTTATGTAGATTTAACCATATGTGAAGGCGGTTGCTTTTATAACCTGTCCCAATAAAAATTCTAAAAGTACAAGGAAAGCAATTAATTTGTCGCTAATTAATTAATATTACTTAATTTCTTTGATCGTCTAGTTATTACTTATACACAGAATTCATTTTAACATTATTCCTACTAACATATTACTTATGTTAGAAGGAACATTATTTAGTCAAGAAATAATTACAAGTTTTCAGAATTCTTGATCTATTTAACAGAAGCAATTAACTATTTTAGCCTCAAAACAAAATTGTAACAAATAATTTCGTGCTATCTAGATAAAATAGAGATAAGATCTTTCATCATTAGATCACGAATGAAGACATTAATAACTATTTAAATACCTTCTTTTGAAGTTAAATAATGTGGCATATATCGTAAACTTAACCGTTAAACTATAATGAAGCCAAAAGATAATGCTTTCATACACGTAGGTGAAACACTACTATAGTCCATTCGTAGGCAATGTTATACCTATGTAAGCCTAAGGTTATATCAATAGAGTTTGATATAAGACTTTTTTCACGTAAATTTCTTGTTTTATTTGGCTCTGCTTTAGTTTGGTAAATTATTATTATAAAAAGATAATCCAGCTCCAGTCGTGTTCTGAGAGTAGAGCCTTTACGCGGTTGACCTTTCAGCCGGCATGAAGTTTGAAATGCCTTGATCTTTAAGTAAAATTACTTGATTGTATCTCTAACTTAGGATGGATTGTATACTTAAGTACGGTGTAAATATTTAACTTTGTTAAAGGAATTACATATTAGATAGACCCATTATTGATTTTGTACCGGTTTTCATTGACTAAAGCGATGAGAGAAGCAGGAATATCACCTGGTGGTAAGTTATATCTGCCCTGCCCATAAAAAAAGTAGCATAAGTCACAAGTCCGCCTACCACCCTGAGAAATGAGATATTATGTCTCGTTTATCTAGCAACTACCCTGGTAACGGTGCCCTACAAACCAGAAGACAGTAGCGTTTACTCACTACCGATTTGCAGAAGAAATAGGCAGTGTGGAGGTACTACTCCCGAACCCCTTGTAAAAAGGACCTTCTTCTTTCTATAACTTATATAATTATGCCCACAAACAAGTGCAACTCAGTTACAAAAGTAAGTAATTTTTTATTGCGCATTAAAGTGCAATGACGTATCTTTCATTAACACAATTTTATTGCCGTATTGCAAGATCTTATATCACTGATGTCAACAAAAAATAACCGTCGATAACCGTTTAAATTGTAGCTGTCGTTCAGTTTCTTTTGCGACGTTAAATTGACATATCGTTGGCTTACACGCTAAACACTTTATTAGCAAGTCACGGACGTCGATGATGAACATTCTTGCAACTAGAAAAAGTAATGTCATTTAACATGAATAATAAGAAAGAATAATGAGAGTTATTAATTTATTTAAACATACAGTTATAATATTGAACTGACTAGATTAAAACATGTCTTTTAACCTAACCTAGTAAAGGGTAGTTTAAAAAATAGATTTTATTAGTTTTCATTGTTGTCGTTATCGTGATAATAGTTCTTATGAAAATTGTCTTGCTACGCTATAGATTTAATTCTAATTGCACTATTGCTGCAAAAAAAAATAAATTGTATATTTTTAAATATAATAAACAATATATCTCTAGTGCATGAACGCCTGAAGTAATTAAATAGCAATCCTTCTAAAACATATTTAAAGTTGGTTTCATTCTTTACAATTATTTTTTAAGTCTTTCTAATTCGAGACATGAGTAAGTAGATAACGTTTCAGTACACCCTATATATTTTTGTTTAGCCTTTATCTTCTTAACCCCAAACGACTTTCTACGACTCTTATTAAACCTGCGTGAGTGAAAACTACGTACAAAACGTTAATCCCGCACCAGCAATTCGCTTGCAACGGTTTACATAAAGGGTGCTTACGGGCACAAACGCGAAACGGCTGAACGTAACCGGTTCGCTGCTTCGAAATTGGTTACGGGGCCGTTTAATGCATATTCATAATCGCGTGGCCGTTTACGTGTACGTGTGCATTCACGTGTACGTGTACGTGTGAGTTTACGTGTACGTTGACGCGAGTTAACGGTGCACTGGTACCGGTGTCTGCGAGTCGCCCCCTAGGCGGTTTCGCATGCAAATCATTAGTTTCTAGATTTACGTTCAACCGGTGATACTGCTGAACATCTTTCATACGGTGTTAACGTTTTTTTTATTTTTGTTACACGCATGCACTTTATCACGTAACGTAGACATGATAGATGAACCGAGGCTCCAATAATATTTTACTACCGATATTATTATTAAAAATCTATAAGCAGATTACTCTGATAGTGTAATGAATACTTACTTTAATTGATTAACTTTAAATGCTCATTCAACTTTCTGAATTAACAGCTTTAACTAACTTTTTGCTCTGTGTCATTTTAAAACTGGTGTTCCTTGATCGCCTTAAGTTGTATTGCAACTTTCCTTGCTTACTTAGAATGTGGAAAAGTTGCTAACACAAAAATGGACCAGGTTGGAAAAAGGTTATTTTACACATTTAATTGCAACTTTAAATTCTCCTCGCATAAGCTATATTAAAGTAAATGGTATATTATAATGTAAGCTGTTTTTGCATTAGAGTTACATACTTTCAAATTTATAGTTTCATTAGAACTTATTAGCATATTGAATATCTCACGTAGAACTTCCTTTATGTTATACAGATAAAAATAAATATGTTTCACTTAAATACGTCATGTATCACGCAGTTTCTGTAGGCATTACAATACATTTCTTTTATACCTGATTTCAAAACCACGAATTTCTCGCAAAAAATCGTATTACGCAATGCGTAGTGAGGGAACACTATAAACAACTGTCAATAGCGGCTGTGAAATCGAATAGGAGGTTGCCTAATTTTTCATACGGCCATTAAAACGCTAACAGTAATAGTTTTCGAAATCGAATTAGTCACAACGCCCACGTCGTGTGATCACATCCATTTGACCTAAACTGAAGTTTTTTTTTAATTTATCTTTTAATATTTACGAGTTTTAGATAGATGAATGTCGATTATTCTTGTTACATATTTGATAGATAAAGTTACTTTTCGTAACCTATCTAAGCTTTGCTATCATAATGCCCAGCATATAGGGACAAAATGGGTTAATCAATAATATAAGCATACCGCATCGTGGTCACAAACCTACTTAATAAATTGCAAAAGATTTTCCAAAAGATAAGTAGTTATATTCAATATATATAATATTATATAGTGAATATATATTAATATTAATAAGTTTTAAAAGATAAGTAACTTCTTTATCATTTCATTTGACAACATTTTGCTGTATCTTTTCCCGAACAACGTTAATTAATGCATTAAAAATGAAAACCGTCGAATGCTGCCGTTCGCTCTATTATTACTTTCTTCAACGAATCATTTTAATTTAAAATACCCTTGGTTTTCACTTTCTCAATGCTTCGAACATTAACTAATTGGCTGTAAGACGTTAAAATTCGTCAGTCATCGACGATATGCAACTATCACGAATACAACATATCGGTACGTTCGTCTCGCACGCACGCTCGCAAACAAAAGATACGCAAGATTCTAACGCTGAGTGTAAAGAAAGCTAGTTTTCCATCCATTGCATATGTATGGTAGGCAGGCGACGGTGCGTGACAATTCGACAGTGAATCCGCACTTTGCAGTACATCAAGATCGATTATAAAGATACGAACCGCAATGGGTGTTGTTGATAGTGCGAAATTTGTAGTTATTAAGCATTCTACGTACGCATTGTACCATTGTTTTGTTCTCCACAGCTGTAACGAAATAGCTAGTGACTAGATTACGTTTGGCGGTTTGAGGAACTGGTGATTTTTAATGTTAGAAATTACGCGAAGTCGTGATGTGTGAATCCATTAAATTTGTAAAATTTTTAGATGATTACTTAGGTAGTTTGTATTCGAGCTATATGTTGTAAAAATTAGTATTACAGATGTTGTTTATACGGTTTTAGTTTAAAAAGGAAAGGACAAATTTGATATACTTTGGTTTCATTACAAAAAATTTAATAGATATCTTATGTAGCCGATCGTATAGGGATGCCAAATATTTTATTTTTAAAATTTATGACCAAATCTGTGCTAGTATTGGTTTCGAGCATTACAAAAATCATTTATATTGTAAATGTGTATTTTAAAGACAAACCGAG
Source organism: Lamproptera curius (assembly GCA_029286875.1). Lineage (NCBI taxonomy): Eukaryota > Metazoa > Arthropoda > Insecta > Lepidoptera > Papilionidae > Lamproptera > Lamproptera curius. The sequence continues at coordinate 2,132,358 of JAGSMT010000069.1, forward strand.
AATGTTTAGTAGTAGCTTCTCTGACATTTTAGACATTTCCTCAGTTTATTTATAAGCCGTTACAGCCATTTCCATTTAGCGGAATCTTAAAAAATTACATACTATTTCTTATTTAATAAATTACTGCACATTACAGCCGTTTAATAAAATATAAAAATATTATTGAATTATCAGTATTCTATTGAATTATATTTACATACGGAACCAACGGCTGCCATACATTCATACATATTCACGCCAAGACTTAGTTTCCGGTGTTTCTTAACGCCCGGCCGTACGTTAATGTTTTCTCGGGACTTAAGCGACACCTTGTTAGCGACACGCGATAAATAAGTTGACTAAGTTGCCATGCCCTTTCGACTAAGTTTCCTAATCGTTTCCTGACTATTGTTTTGTGAACTTGTATTGGAACTTTTTCATCGATTCCCTTGTTTATTTGCATTTTCTTAAGATGCGAGTACTCTATAACTAAGCTCCAATCTATTTCTATGGTAACAATGCAGCTCATCAAACAGTAGTGTTTTAGTATTGCTGGAATTGAAGATGGTATGTCATTTAAGGATACGACTAGGCCTTACCTAGTCGTGACTGTTTCTGACGCAAAGCAGAAGTGGGAAAACGCTACTAAGTGTCCATTCGGGAGCAATTTAGCTATATTAATTAACTGATTCGTATTTTGCATTTTGCGCTTTTACATCCTTACATCCTTATCCTTACGAAAATTGCTGCTATACTAATAAGCACCGCCGGCTTTCAAGGTGGCTAGTCCAGTTGATTTAATAATTGACAAAAATCATAGGAATACAACACATAAGGTTAATGATTATCTTATTCAAGTCCCGTATGTTAGTTAACATGTTTTTTTAACATAGGATATGATTTTTAGAACTATGTCGTGTTTACAAGAAAACTGTCAATTTAAAGCACAAATATAAATATATGGATTAAAAATCAAATATCGACAACCAAAACCCGGCACAGTCTAGTAAAAGTCTAAATTCATTCATTATTCGAGTATTTGAACGTAAATGTTGAGTCGACGTAGTTTTTTTACGTATCATGAATTGCGTGTATCCGCTACTGTCTACTGTACTAGTGTATTCTAACTGTTGCTAATGTTATGTGTGAAGCGGAAAGTAGTGTTATTACTGCCTGCAGCGACTGTGTGAAAAAGTTTGTTGCGAATTGTCTTCAAAGTTCCAAAGTAGGTACAAAATGTACTGTTGTTTTGTTATCTCTTCTTTTTACGTTACTCATTCTAATGTATCCCAATGTGCGATTGATGTTTATAGAAAAAATATTAACTTATGCAATATTGAAAATAACTTATAAGCATACTAATTGTATAATAATTTATGTTTACATAGCATAACTTAAACTTATTTTCAAATCAAATACTTGGTGAAAAAAGCACATAAAACTTGTCCTTACTGTATATTACGCAGTAACATGAAAAAAATACAGATTATTTCTCATAAGCACATATTGTCTCACTGTGAAATAGGTCATTAAGCTGCAAATTAATGGAGTACTTAGTAAGTGACCAATGACATTGCATTACGCCTTGGGCAAGTTTATTTACGGACACTTAATCTTTATACATTCAGGTGTTTACCCTTTAATAATGTTTGAACAAAATTGTCGGGTTAAGTAAATGTTTGGTATTTAAATGTATGATTACGTATTACGTATTAAATATAAAATGATGTTCCCCGATTGACGTCGTAAATTGTTGAATATAGATTTGTTTATGCACGATTATTCGTTTTTATAATTGTCTATAAAATATTTAAATATTAAAAACCACATAAAATTATTTGTACAATACTGCTTTTGTTTTTTGCACTGAAATGTTTGAGCAACCAAAATTAAATCTCGTATCGTATACCTCAACGCACATTAAAATGTCTAGTTTTTATATTAAATATTACTTAAACTGGCCAAAAAAAAGGAAAATATGTTTGAGTATTGTATAAATCAAGATTAGATTAATTAAAAACAAAACATGATATATATTTTGTAATCCATACTGTAGTTATTAATTTGTGATTAGATACTAAGTTAGTATGCATAAAGGGCTTTACTTTTATTATTACTATTATTTAGTGCTCAATCACCGGCGCTGAGGCTAAGCAAATCATAATACGGGATCCCTGCGTTTGCGTCTAAAACGCTCCTCATTGCGTTGCCAATAGGACCGCTCGTGCGCCGGGCGAATACGCCAGTCCAACATATGGCCCGTCCCCGCTCACACGTAGTCGCGTCACGCAGTTCGCGTATCGATTGTGCATCGCCCAGGTTTAAAAATGTGCAAAAGTGAGGCAAACCTGTGCTGTGACTTGTGCAACATGAGCTAGCAGTGCCACAATGTTTTTGGAGGGACGAGGTTGGTGAACGACGTGCCAATTGTCAGCACAGTTTTTAACTGGCCGGATAATTAATGCAACTGCAGCACGATGTTAAGCTAGTTTTACATGGAATTATTTGTGTTTTTGAATTATTCATTTCGTTAGAGATCTACTCGAGCGGTCTCCATTTCTGTGATAGCGATCGAAATGGGACAGTGTTACTTTTTCTTTCTCTGCATCCGTTCAATTGGTGGTATGGTTTCGATACATAATTATTGCTTATATGTCCGAATATGCCTTTTTATTTTCTAGTATGATTAATGCATCGTATTCGGTCCACGCTTTCGTTCGGTCTACTCCAAAAAAATTTTTTGCATAGACAAGAGTAATATTATCATAATAAAAGTTATTATTTTTTCAGGTTCATTTCCTTTTAAATATTTTTATTCAAATATTAATGTCCAACGCACCCTTTCTAGTACCCATAGTCACGAGATCTATAAATAAAGACCCATAAACGCGATAAAATCCATAAAACAGTTTTAATAAATGAAATTGTACTAAATCTTAACAAAGTTCAATAGACTTTTAGCTTGTTTTTGAAATAGCCTTCGCAGGGCGGGAAGTGGCTGCGAAAGTTTCCGTCCGACCTTGTCCTACGCAAGGTTACCTTTTATCGTTTTACACGAAATCATTCATTGAAGTTTTGTTTTTATCTGAGCTTTTTCCAATCGGTTTTTTTATTATTCAGAAGTAGCAGTAGATTTAAGTCCTACTTGGTTTCTGTATAAAATGTTCAAGACAATACCGCGACTGGTTTCCGAAGCGGTTTGTATCTTTTATTTGCAAGTGTAACAAGTTTTCTCAGGGATCGGTCTACAATATACGACAATTCGGCCCGGGGATTTTTATAATAAAGTTGCGTACACACTAGTCAGACTGAAGGAACTTTAACAATAAAAAAAACCTTATTTACGTAGGAATAACATTCACTTTCTCTTGATAGAGCATCCCTTTACGTTGATTTGGCTTTAAGACGTGAATCTATTCTAATCACTTCAGTCTATTGTAGAACCTAACCTAAGTTCGATTCGTCTAGTCAAACGCACCTTAAACTGTACAAGGCAATTTGTCTTGCTAATTTTTACAACAAAGTTGCATACGCACTTTGGAGTGTAGTCTAAAATGTAATGAACCAATGTTTATTTATATTCGTTAAGAACACTTTCTATGTACTTACGTACGTATACCATACGAATTTTTCAATCACGTTAGAATTCGTCTTGGATCGTGTAGTGTATACGCACTTTATAAGTTCCCTTGGTTTCGATCCACGGTCACGACATTTTGGCTTGGTGACTTTTACAATAAAGGTGTTTACGCACTAGTGAGATAGCTCTGTAATTTATATTATATTCTCGCATTACATATATTAATACATATTGCTAGAATTGGCCTGACTGTACGTCTATAACTCGGCCAAAAGGAATATGAAATCTTTGAAAACATCGTTACTTAAATCAATTAGTGTTGCTGCTTTGTTGCTATCGAAGAAGCTTTTTTTGTTGCTTTCATATTATACTTGGCTTGCGTTTAGTGTATACAAGTTGATCAGGATCGGTCTATATTATATACTGTACTAAAAGACAATTTGGCTTAGCGATTTTCACATTAACATTGAACGGCCGCCAAAAGCAATGCCCACCTGCCCGCCACTTACCGAGGTCGCTTACCACAATTGTTTTATAGCAATTAAAATTCTATTCATCGACACACGGAATTTGGACACTGGGACAGTTAGTCTCACTTTGAATACAATTGAATAGGTCTCGTTGGCTGCCCTTGTGACTTTTACGTCGTTAAATCAAGTACGTAGTCATATTTACTTGATATTGGCCAATTTTCTATTACTAACCCGCAAATGATTTTAGACTTAAAGGTTTGCTTAAGTTTTTTTGATATCTATGGAAACAAGGTCCGCATTTATTAAAAATGCTATCATAGTTTTGATAAAAATACTAAATGTCTAATAATTTCAAAACCACAGAAAATATATCACCGGAAATAAGTAATAAATAATCAAACATTTCTAACTGTACCGAACTTAATACGCGAGGCAAACATTAATTTATGTTTATGGTATATCATATCATTCTTTCTTTTAACTTATTGGTTTATTTTATTACTATTTTTTTACTTAATGATACGTTGGCGTCAAGTCTACGAAACCTTCGTGTGTTCTTACCCGTCTTATAAGTTATTACATGTAACAACTTACAGAATGTCTCAACTAAAGAATTCCAATGGATTCTTGTACAACATGCTGTCCAGCAAATTGTTGTATCGTCTCGAAGCTGATATATCAGAGTGGCTTTCGACTTTCACGCAACAAATGCGCGTTGTTCAAGTTTTTCAACGGCAACACCGCTTTATCATCGCTCCTACCATTATAAAGTCGTTTCGATAATCTTCACAATGAGCGGAATTGTTTTAGAGCATACGTGCAACTAAATGTGATATCTCGTCAGGAAATGTTCTTGAATGGTCGTTATTGTGTTGTTAACTTGATTTATTGTTTTAATGTAGATAAGACACGATGATATATATTATAACAGTATTTTTTTGATATTTGTTAATATAAGAGACAGGTAAGACTTGTAATTTATGATAGATTGGAAACAAATGTTATCGAATTGGCTTTGAAATTAAGGCCTTTTTTTTATTCGATTGTCTCTCAGTGATTGACATCTTGGTCTTAATTCATCAATTAGAACATTAAATAAATTACATTTTTAGTTGCCATTGAATCCAATTTTTAATATGCAAGTGTTATTGGATTAGTGTATATAAAAGTTGTTAGACATCCTCTAAGGATTGAAATTTATTGCAACCCGTATCATCGAGACAAGAATTTCGATAATCGATTTTTAAAATTTTACATCTTCCGTTTTTAAACTGGCAATAATTAATCGAATGAAAGACCGGACGTTCTAACCGCTCGTCAGTATTTATGAGTAGAAGGTACGCATCTATTAGAATAAGGTTTGGCCGACGGGCATTGGCAATCAGGATATGTTGCCATGCTCATGAATGTTCTACATTTTTCTGTGCTTTCTTCCCGATCCGATTTCTCGATTGATATTTTAATGGGAATAGTCGAAGAGAAACGAGGATGTAATGCATGGTTGTTGAACTGTTTTCAGCGTGAGAAGTTAAGCAAGAAAATTGGATTTTTTATGACAATTTTTTTAGTTAACTAGTAAGTAATAACGTTTATTTCTTTTTAATATCTAGCAAAACATCTGTGCTCCTGTAAGTGCGCCTACATTAAGCATGCGCTAAGAGGTTATTGACAATTAGAACACAATTATTTGAACAACACAAACTCGTACAAGAGTTTTTCCGAAAATAAAATTCCTCACGGCTCCACATCAGAGACCATCAGAGGAAACCGTGTCGAATTTTAATAAAACAAAATAATAGAAATGAAAGTTTTCGCATTGAATTATGGCTCTTGCGATGCCGAGTTTTTAATGAAACGCTCGTCAAAGATTAATAATAACTCTCTTTCTCATATTTCAGCCGAAATAGCCTGGGAATAGACACAAACAAAGTAATCTACGTACAAAAAAGTAGCGTCGTACATTAAAGTGAACTGACGTAGCATTATCATTGATGAATTGTTACTGAGATGTCAATCACTGAGTAACAGCTCGTTAAAACAACACGATACGTATTTTATTGCTTCGTTGCTATGGGTTACTTTGGTTACATCTATTTTGAGCCCAATCTAGCTAATTTATACACTTCCTTGGCACTTCACAATCTTTTTAATCAACTGAAATTAAAAAATACGGACATACTACGATCATATTCTTATTATAGAATTTGCATTTGTACCTGAGTCTAATAAACTGCGATATTTACAAAACTAAACAATAAACTGATATGGACACATAAAGTATTTTATACGCGATTGATTTGAAAACCAATAAACGCACGTTTTATACCATTTCTTCTTGGTTTTAACTAAATAAAAATGTCTTATTTGGTTAAAATAAAGTTTTTGCGACTTATAAAAATCGCGTCCGTCGTAAATACGTGTCAACATTTTCGAAAAGCGCCAAAGCAAGGAAGCGTTAACGGTGTCGAGGTCTCGTAAAATCAATTATGTCCGCTCATATCCCTTGGACCTTTCTTTATTCCGCGAAACGAATAAACGGCTCTACCCAGGCGTGCGCACGACGACAGGTTTATTGCGTCTAATGAAACAACTCGTATGAATCACTAATAGAAGCTAAGTAGACGTTTATCAGAGCTATTTAACATGGAGATGCCAAATATTACAAGTTTATGTACGTAATACCTTTTATCATTGTAATTATATGTGTCTGATTTGAATTTTTAGTATAGATCTCTTGTATATATGTGTTTAAAAGTATGTCAGATGCTTATCGCTGTTTCCGTAGTGATACAAGAGGTTTGCTTAAAACTTTGTGTCTTTGTTTCTTAAAACTGTGATATTTATTTTAATCAGTACATTAACCTTTTATAGTGCGCTTAGATATCAATTAACCTGGCGCCGGCGTTGTTATTTTTGAGTCGCGTATCGTAAACATCGCGAAGTTCAAAGGATTGCAAAGGAAATAGACATTGCACTGTGTCGCATACGTTTTGTTTTCAGCGCGTATGTCTTTCAATGACCCCTCTAGGGCGGGCTGGTCCACTCGGCCCCCTGACACACATACAGACACACCTAAAATTAGAATGTGATTCTCAACGCACGCTAGACGCTTACGAATGGATTATAGATAGTATTAATAGCGCGGTTATGCGTTAGAGGTAACGGTGTGGACGAACTATTACGTGACGGTTTTAGAGTTCCGCAACGGTGGAACAGTTTCGGTGATTTTTTAATGTCAACAAACAAGTTATGTTGACAAAAGCTGTTTACTCCATTGAATATAAATAAGAAAATAACTTTTTAATATTAAGTTTAAACTAAATAGTGTCTTTTTTAAAACACTTCTCGTTTAATGGAATCGTTAAAGAACAAATAAGGTTTTTTTTTCTTAGGGAACAAAATCGTCTGGTATATATTTACATATGTGTAATCTTATGTAAACATATATGTAATATATAATGTTGGAAATACGATAACAAAATAACTTTTTCAAAGCCCGTATAAATAATCTTAGCATAGTATAAGGAAGATACAGTAATATTTCACTATCATATTGTAACACGCATCGAGGCATGCGTCGAACATTGCAAAAAGAAAATTGTACATTTTTCCATGCGGGCGATCCACGATGCGTAACATGAATTAATTCTGTTTCTGACCAGCATTTGTTACAGAAAGACACAAATGTTGGTTGAGGCATTCGTTTAACTGCGACTAATTGGCGTTATTTTTCTTTTATTTTGCTTAGTTTTGACGCGCATGACGTTCTCGGTTAAGCATGTTTAACTGTTCGTGCTAATTGTCTTTCATCAAATTTGTTTCTATTGTATCCCGTGGTTCTTTAAAGTGACTATGAATTTGACATATGTTCCAAATAAAATACAATTGCGTAGGAGGGCAAATGTTTCTCACACTTATCTTACTTGCGACTGAGCATTCGCTTAGTCCTTTGTGAGTGTTGCTTTAGTACCCTTATGATAAGAGTATTACACATTCAGTAAGGTACTAACTGATATGTTTACGTCAGTGTAGGCAACAAAAGTCATGTCGCGTCCACTGATGACGTCAATAATGATTATATCATAACACAAGTTCATATTTAGAGAACAATGCGTGAATTTAAACATATATTGGCAGACACACAGACGCTATCGCCGCACATGAAGTCGCTAAAAAACTTGCTGATTGGAATTAGTCCGGGTAAGGTTGTATTCAATTGCTTGTCGATTACTTTTTTTTCAAGTTATAAAGCAAATATATGTGTTTATAATCGTAACATATAGATAACAATGTAGACACAATGATATATCATCAGACTAAAGGTTATTAATCAGTTTATTTCTACTATTTATATTGATATTGATACCGAATAAAAATACGTGTGACCTGCATACGTATAAAAAACATAATTTTATACGTAAATTAAGAGTGTAAGAGCGTAACAAAAGTTTTAAAAAAGTATTATCACGAATGTTAAATGTGTTAACATTTGAATTAAATCTACTTTATTTGTAATGATAGTGAAATGGGTTAAACTAAATGTTTGCATTCGTATCGTTCTGTTACGAATTTATATAGTTAATTTTTTATTTTCTTATGTTCAAAATACCAAACCATAAAGTAGACGTACGTTAAAAATTAAATTTTCTTTTGAATTGAATCCCGTTATTAAATTTTATTGTATCATATTATAATTTTTTTTATTAACTTTGCGGACTAATCGAACTCGGTACGGATGTTAGTTACTCTATAACGTATAAAGTACTGGACGGATTATAATGAAACGTCATAGTATAATAAGTAATAACCTAACGCAAGTGTAACGTATATGTTGCAATGATTTTGATATTAGGGAGTAAAAGAATGTCTACATTTCTTGCCAACGCTGACATATCATCATCATCATGTGTTGGTTTACCGTTGGACATAGATCCTAATGCACGCCTTCTCCATTAGGGGGTTTTTGGTGGGTGGACCGACTTTTACACGCCCATCCGACACAAGGATCATCTTACTTCTCACACAAATGGGTGATTGGCCCAAACTGTCCTAACCGACCAGAAAACAACAATAACCCAAATTTGTTTTCTCCGCAAGATTCGAAACCACTACCTACGGTTTATAAAGTAAGGGCCAATACCGCTACATACGCTGATTTACTGATATACTATACGTATATATACATATTTATACATCATTTGTATGAGAGTACGTTACGGGAAATTTATGCGATCCGTTACCTCCGTGCGAGCGTGGCCTCCATGGTGTTTTTGCGATGTGAAACTGTCATTTAATGGCGTATTCACAACACGGCATCCGTAGACCCGATGGCCCAGATGAAAGGCTTTAACGCGGTTACACCCGCCGTGACCTGGACACATCTTTAGTCTATTAAGGTGCGGATAGACCGGCGTACTTGTTATGTAATACTAGTTGAATGTTCGCAGTGAATTATTAAAGTTGCGACGTATGGTCACACATCATCAGCCTGTGTTAGTCAACTGCTGGACATAAGCCTCCCATGATACACCCCTATCCATTCCCCTAATAGGTTTGGACCGTATCAGACCACGCTGGTCCAATGCGGGTTGGTGGGGAGGTATGGTCGTTTGTTGATAAAACGCTCTTACGTACATATCTACAAAATGAATAAACACCAAATACATTTTTTTCAATCTCCTTGACATTCTTAATGAAGGATTTAGTTGCAGGGAACTTATTAGCGAGTAACACCTCCGTGATATAATTTTTAACACAACCGTGTTACGGTTTGAGGGGCGTCCTACCTCATGTTGATACTGTTTGAACGTGACGTGTCATTATATCATTCATGGCTAAGATCGCTAACAATTGGTTAACGTTCTTCTTGTAAAGTTGCGTATTTAAACAAATTAAGGCTCATACAGGCTATACGCACCTTATGATCCTTGCATAACATGCGTTAGTAGGTAGATAACAACGAACACCCACCGGTTACGTACGAAAATGTGATATTTCGAATATTAACGCGCTCCATGTAATGTTGAAACTTTTTCTTTTACCGCCAACGCATAAATTATTCATACATAGATGTATGATCGTTTATGTAACTCAGTTGAATATGCTTGTGTTTGCGAATACGATAGCCGATATTTGCATCGGTTGCAAAATGTATTCGTTTTATATCTTCGAACATTAACATGTTTGACTTTATGTGGTGTTAGTCGCTTATCGCTCGATTGCTGTTGGCGTGGCTCCAACAATCTACGGGAAACGAGTATAATTAATTCACCTCAGCGATACCGTAATAATGCTGTTTTATCATTTCGACAGGTGTAATAAACTAAAAGAAGATCAAAGACATTTCTTTCGACTATAAACTGTGTGAATTAGTCGGTAAATAAATACTTAACAAACGATGTCATTGTACATTATACTTATATGGATTTAGATAACTTGACCGGGACCTAGTACATACTTAAATTAGAAATATTTTGGTCTAATGACACTAAATATTTAGGATTATCTGCTTATATATGTTTTGATATATAAGCTATATTCAGCTGTAAACATTGATGTTTTTCATACAAAATCTCTTTAGTAATATTTCTATTTAAGCGTAGCCGTCATTCTTCTATTATATCAAATTTTAACATTTGTGATATACAAAGAATTGTGGGTTTATGGGAACCCTTTGTGCATAAGACTACTTTAATCGTAGCAAAATTTAAGATAAAATTATTTTTTTTTATAAGCAATGTAAAATTGATTTTATTTAACAACGCAGAAATCGAACAAATATATATAATTATCCAATAATGTTAGGTAAAATTCTCTCACGTTGCAAGATTTAAACCCGGAACGAATTGGAATATTCTATCGAAAAATACTTGTATCAAGGAAAGGATACCAGTTATGCAAATTGGGTTGACCCCGTTTGGCCAACATCTTTTCCGTTCTTCTTGCAACTTCATCCTGTAGAAAGCATGATAATGTGCTGACTCTACGAATGACTAAACAAATTATTTGTATCACCTGACATTAAACATTATGTGAAATATTAAGTGGGTCTTTAGAACCGGTTTTATAACATTTGAAAACCGCGTAAGCGTATCTCTGAAGTACAAAAAGAAGAGAGAAGCTTAGGACTTCTTGGGCTCTAGCGTAGGGGGTTTTAAACTTATGTATAGGACATTAGGGCTATGACAATATCGTGTAAAATTATTTGGTTTGAATATAATGTAATAATTTGATAATTATTATGAAAAGAATAAACAATAATTTGAAGTGAAAACGTATACGAGTTTTTTTCTTAGCATTTTTATCTCATTTATTTTTTTGTCTGATATGTTTGAATGTATGTGTACATTTATGCTAATAATTATTGATTACCTCCATGTATCTTTGAATCGACGTATCTTACACCTTAAATAAAATTCAATCACAGTTTTGCGTTATTTAATTTATATATTTTCGAGAAATTTGCTTCAATTCTATCATACATTCAGTGAAGGTCGTCGAGGAAACATTGCACTTATCTAAACTTCCCGTGCTCTATGGCAACCTAAAAGCAACACTTCCGCTTCACGTAAACGTTGTGTCGCCTAATTCGTTTTAAAGTCAAGTGCGGTCAACTTGACCCGATGTTGCATCGTTAATACTCGTAACACGTGTCGACAAACGGGTGAAAGTTTCGATTATACATTGTGGTTATGTACTACCAATGTTTGATAACACCTGAATCATTTGAAGATGTAACGATAACTAGAATTGTAAGTTAAATCATAGTGTAGCTAATATTTTGTCATTTCTTGAACTCAAAATACTAAATGTTAAAATGTTTTACAACTCTCTATAATGGCGCAATTCTATCATTTTTAGTAATGTGACCGTTAAAGTGGATCAAGAAAAAATATTGTAATATCAAAGGTAAATCGGATAGCGCTAATAAATTGAAAAATTGATATGATATTAGGTAAAGTACGATAAATAAATTGCATCATAACTATGTACTATTTCAAAGCCGAAATAATTATTGTTTTATAAATGCGTATACCATAGTAACAATATGGCGCATGTCACGATTTCTTATTGATGGATTATTAATATAATTTATTACATTGCTATGAGTAGCTATGTTCAAATGTTCATAATACATAATTCAGTTTCGTCTTAAGTGACAACCCTGAACATAATTTAATTTGACATTTCAACGATGCTCCCAATTGAAGCCCACGCGCGCACACTCTCGTATGACCCTCTGCAGCGACAATTCACAAAATTACTATTTAGACGTCATCCGCATAATTATTTCGCCTAAGGTAACTGATTTGTTAAAGTCTTCTTTAAATTGTATACCATTATTTATTGTTTATCTATTGAATCTGCATGTTTCTTAATACTAATAGTATTAAATTATTTTCTCCAAATTTGTTGTAAATGATACAATTTAGTACGTTATATTACTTACTACAACGTCATATCATTCCGGTAAGAAATGGCATTGACAGTAATATTATGATTATCGACACAATACGCATAATTTTTTTTATACCACATTTTTCAAATCTATTTCAAAAGTAAAAATCGAATCACAAAGACTCACAAATTCGTGCGACGCATTCGTTAAATTCGTTTCATTAACTAATACTAAACGGTCGGTCCATCTTTCCGTTTCGGATGGACTGCGATCCTTTTTGGTCTTTTGTTGCGCCGGAAGTGGGCGCTGGCGGTGGGGCCAAATGGCGCGTAACTTCGACAAGGACTTTATATGCCGCGTGGGAAATGCTATTCCACACAAAAAGAAATGCTATATTTATATGATTAATTTAACTTTACTACTTCCTATTTGTTACTGCTGACTTGACGTCTTATGTCAGGTAGTTCGCGGTTAAAACTTTTGACTTAAGTTCGTGTTTAATATGTCAAGGGTTTTAAATTTTATTGGATTTGATTGCGGATATTATCTGATTGATTGATTGATTGTAATTTCAGTTTCCTGATTTCGATCTGTACGCTGAATGTTTTGGTCATGTCTTGATTTTTTATGAGAGTAGATTTTTGTTAATTATTGCGAATGCATTGAAGTGCTCTTCGTGGTTAATTTTTAAATAAGTTTCGTTTTGTATTGTATTCTCTTATGTCTGATTTTCTATCTTTTCGAAGAATTATACTTAAAGGTATATGACAATATAAACATTTATTACTTTACAATAACAATAACATCATATCATTAAATTTCGTATTTCGATTGGAAGTTTTAATAGGCTATTAGAATATTTTATATTTTAAAAACTTTCTGTAAAACCGATGACCTTGAAAATTATTAATTCGTGAATGAAATATTAATAGGTTTAGCCGATTTCACTTACATACGTCACTTTACTGTTATAAGGGTCAGTCCTTGAAAATAGAAAGTTTGGGACAGGCTGACCACAAGATTATTTAATTACATAATAATTTTTTATATAACTTACATAATAAATAACAGAATGATATATTTCAGGTTTAACAAAAAGATACCTTTCTATAGTAATATTATATTTCATATATTATTTTAAAATTGTTATTATTTTAAAAAGTTTATTATTATTTATGTACAGTTTATATTCAATTCTTTCTAACTCAAGTTGTTCAAGTTGCAATGTCCGGGCATTGCAACTATTCGAAGCACTTGGTCCATTATCCATAAATATTACGTCTCGAATTAATAAAGGAAAACAGCAAAGCAACAATGCTTTAAACAATTGGGTTTACGTTGCTCAAGTTACTTGTAACTTACTGCTAGTAAGTTGTTCTGTATTTACTTTGAAGTAGAAGTTACTTCTCATACAACATCATTAATGCAGGAGGGGTTACTATTGCTAATTCGATACTAAATAGTTAAGTTTATCGTGCAAACTGAATGATATATTCTGAAGATTTAAAAAGTACATGAGTAATTGAAATTTTTAACTGTCTCTTTATAAATAAATATATTAATACTTAGAATATTTATGATTTGCACTATACAACAGTACTACTTGTTTCTCACTAAAATTAGGCTGTTGGTATATCAGATAAGACTAATTGATGTTTAGTATTTGAAACTGGCACGTGGCTGATTGTCAGAATGTTATCGCTTGTCCATACTGTTGTATAGCTTCAAAGTACGGTTGTATAGTATGTACTAAGCATTAGTACTTCGTCATAATGAATGGTTCAACGTTTTGGTCGCCTTTTAAGAATTCGTTAACGTTTTTAGGTTACATATTGGTATTACGGATTTTATCGCGTTTATTTTACATTTTAAATTCCCGACGGGGTAGACTACCCCGTAGAAAAATAGACCCCGGGGTAGACTACCCCGTGACCACGGCCGCTGGAAAGTGTTCGAAACGTCGGGAATTTAAAATGTAAAATAAACGTGATAAATTCCGTAAAGTAATTTTATTTAATAATGTATAATATTCGCGCAAGCAATAGAAATAATTATACATATTGGTATATTTGTTTTATAAAAGAAACTCGTGTGTCTATTCTTTAATATTATTCAAATGCGGAATTGTGTTTCATTTAAAAACACGTCAAAGTATCAAAGTAATACAGATAAGTATTTAACCATAGTTAATCAAGATTTATTTTTCTTCCTTAGAATCTACACGTTTCGTTTATTTTTTAGGTTTACTTAACGACGTACTTGGCTAGCTGTACTATGGTAAAAGTGTCTTTGTCATATTAGTTTATGATAATCGTAGTAAACACTAGCACGTTGTAAAGCTTTTAGCTGCAATACGTAATGTACACACTACATTGTACTTCTACTTAGAGATTCTGAACTACCACTTTCAAAGACCTTTGCTCGTTTCTCTCATATTACGTTATTATTAATTTACATGCACTTAGCTGTTTAATTATCGAGGGATTAAGTAAAAGGTCTATTGAAAAGTAATTTAGTTGATAGTTCTTAATGTTGATTTCTCAACATATTGTTTAATTACCATGATATAAAACGATTAACTTATTATAGGTAGAGAGAGCTAGACGTTCAACCTTAACGAAAATAACATGCGCATGTAAGGACGTTTAACGTTCCATCAATGTGAATTATTGTTATTGTTCGTTAATATAAAGCTATTGCGGTTTATGAATGTGAAACAATATTCATTTGCATGTCTGTCTAGCTTTAAGAATTTTGATGGTGTTATCCACACAGCAAACCGTAATATAGACAAGATTGGAAAGTTGGGATTTTAAAAACGAATCTTCGAGCTGCGCTTACAAATGCAGATACAGTTTTTCTTTAATGGCCGCCTATCTCGAGTCAAATTTAATAATATTTTAAAGTAAAAAAGCAACGATGATTCGAATACGCCGTTACGATATAAGATAAGAGAGGACAATAAGAAATACGGACTCGAATGTTCCCAACAATAGTTGGATGCAACAGAGCAACTCTTATTGTATTGTTGAGCATTGTGAGAATTTAGATCGGACACATTGTGTAATTTTTTTTAACGTCAAACAAAAGAAACTTACTGATGTATATACCCAACTGTGTGGTAATGTCTTTTAGTGGGTGGATGTTATTTTAATTGGTGCAAGTAACACTAGAATTACTTTATATTTTTAATAGCTTTTTTGTTTGGTTGCATGCAGCCTTATATATCTTATTAAACGGAGAGTTCGTGTGTAAAATGTTACTCTAGGATTATAATAAGGATAGGAGCAGAACACAGATAAACTGCGATAATTCGTTTTGACAACTTGTATACTTAGAAGAAAACGCATAGAATTTGGAACAACGCATTAAAGCTCAAGATTTAAAACGAGTCGCAATATTTTTTGGGGACGATTACTCAAACCTTTGTAACGTTATATAATAAAATTAAACTCAGTAATATGTTAAAATAAAACCGCAAGTACTAGGAAAATTAAAAATGTAGTCATTAGTGAGATCACTTTAGTAATATTTGAATAGCTATCATCTTCATTGTTATACAACCGCAAGTCGCCGCGGGTCTCATCCGGTGAATACCGTGGTTCTGTTTATGGTGGGATCATAAAACAAATGAATACGACAAGTACTTACAATAATTTCCATTACGCGTGGTGTAAGTCCTCACTATACTAAACATTTATATCATATCTGTACTGTTGTTATAATTCCAAAGGTCTTAAATAAATAGACTATACCAATACCACAGGAGTTTTTCAATTGAACAAGAAGATTGCGCTAATTCTAGAAAGTAGGCGCAATGTAATAAATGATCTCTCTTAACATATAATTTTTATTATAACAGAAAAAATCAGAATGTAACTTAAAAAGGTTAATATCAAGTTTCGTAGAATATAGTAGTATTGTAAGAACAATCAATTTTATTATCATTCTTTCAGAGCCGCCGCGGGTCACGGCGGCGGTGGGGCCACGAAGCAAGCGGGTGCAGACGCCGCAGCCGACACGCACGCCCGCCTCGCTGCCCGCTCCGCTCGCCGCCCCGCTACAAGCGTCGCCCGCTCCGCCCGTGAATCCGCCCCGCGAGCATGCCGCGGCGCTAGCGCATGCCGCGAAGGGCGTCGAAGCGTTGGGAGTTTTAGTGCAGTATTTAGTTTTTAGAGTGAGTGCCGATAATTATTAGCTATAACAGTTGAGAAAAATATTGCATGTTATGTCACATTATAGGCCTTCCGTACTAGGATTCGAAGATAATCCGCGAAAATTTTAAATTTTTAACAATAGTTATAAAATAATAGATATAGTTCTAAGCATATGTTAGTTTTGGCAATGATTCAATTACGAATATTAAAATCAGTATTACAATGAATTATAAGCATAATTATTTATAATATAGGCACTCAAGAGACGAGCAGAATGTTTATTAGTAATATGTATGGCTTAAAAATTAAAAAATAAGCGTCCATTACTAATCCAATCCCACTGAGACGGAATATTACTTCACGTTTACAAAGTAATTACCTTAGCTTAACTTCATGCCTTTCAAGTTAAAGCTCGTTAGTTTTTATGCACTAATAAGTTCCAGGCTAAATTCAGATATAAGAGGTGAGTAAAGTCCTCGCCTGTTGGTTAATTAACGAGCCTACCTACTACATCTTCTGTTTCTTAAATCCTTTATACCTAACATTTAACAGCTTACGGAGTCTAGCTAGAGTTATTTACGAGTTGGTTAGGGCAATTCGGACTGATCACCCGATTGTCTGTAAAGTAACATCATCCATGCGTCAGGCGGCCATGAAAAATGCGGTCCTTTGCCCGATCTCTCTCCGGTTGTGTCGCGTGAGATTAAAGGATTAAAGGAGAGTAAAGGAGTGCATCTGTGTCTGTGCTTACACTTGTGCACTATATGACGTCCTGCGCAGTTGGCTAGTGTCTCATATAGATCGGTCGCCGTAGTCGAAATCGATGAGGACATTATTACTATGTCTACCATGTATCTACCACTTCTTCTGTTCATCATCACCATTATCATTATCATCATCTCCATCGACATCATTAGCCTGCGTCGGTACACTGCTGGACATATGTAGGCCTCCCTTAATGCACGCCATTGCTTTTGATCTTCGGCTATTTTCATCCAGCCACACCGGCTACTTTGTGATTGTCGTCACTCCATCCTGCCGCAGGCCGTTGCACACTACATTTGCCGAGCTTCGGTCTCAACTCCAGAACTTTTCGACTTCTTTTGTTACTTAAGAAAATCGTTTATGATATTTATGCTGTATTTATTAACTTCCAGCTGGACGCACTAAACGGCGGCTCCTGGCGACTCGAGGCAGAAAGGTGGCGCGGTGTAGCAGCAGCGGAGAGGAGCAGTGCAGCGCGGGCAGACCGCGACCGTCAGCAGAGGGCTCAGAAGGACCTTGATACCAGTACGTGTCGATATAAAGTCATGATAAACAACGTTTTTAAAAGCGTTTTTGTATATTTTTTTTTACGCGAAAACCAGTTTATTCTAAAAAGCAAAAGTTATAAAGTCACATTAAAGTGACTACTATTTTAGAAACGTTTTTTCGTGTTTTTTTGTAATGAAATCTAGTCTGTGTTGCAAAAAGCATACGTGGTAAGTAAAGTGATAACATTTTTATACGGGTTAAAAAAAAATAATAAAAAAATTGTTAAATTAGAAAACACCATTACTGTTACGTGGCCAACACATCTGTTTATATCTATTTTTATGTAATAGCTCCATATACGCAAGCATAAAAATAAAGAAAATTTCTTATATTGCATATTCCAACAATAAAATAATACATCGAAGAAATGATTAAAATATTAAAGTGTGATATTCTCTGAACATCGTTACGTTACCACTCTTTAAGGTTTTTTTAAAATATAATATATTACGGAAAGTTGATACAATTTGTACATTCGCATGTTCATCTGCCAAGAACAGAACAAAGCTTGTCCGAATCGATATATGTATTCCATCTGTAAATATGGGACGCCCTAAATATAATGAGATGTCTGCCAAAACTATTTCCAACATGTTTTCACTATGGCGGCTAAACCGTGTGTGCCAGTTGCAATAACTGGATTGAATTAATTCGTATTTAAACAGCATCAAATATATTTTGCAGTTGTTTGTCTGATTTATGAGAAATTTTTAAATTTTGTGATACGTAAATCTGATCAAAAACTTTTCTAATTTTAAATAAATTAAAAAAATTACACACCTCTATAAGTTAACATTCACAGGTTTAAAGACAAATCCAACTTCTGTACATTTTTTGTTTTTCTTTTTATGCCTAGTCAACAAAATAAAAAAAAAGTTTTTATATATATACTTAATTCGTTCGATTGCCAAATCAAATCCATCTAAGGCACCGAGCCAACATCACAATAAATCAACAAAACTTTGTTGTGAGTCGTTATATTTATAGCTATATTTTTCACTTTCCAGTCGCAGAATGCCTGAGCAAGATCTCAGAGCTAGAGATGGAGGTGTCTTCCAAGGAGGAGGCGAACGCTCGTCTCCAGGCCACCCATATGGAGGAGGTGGCCGCCTTGGCTAACGACATTAAGGGACTTAAGGTATGAATTTCTACAAATATAGGAACTTATGTAGCGTGAGAAATGAAATTATAACGATGAATTTTCTAGCGTCTGTTTTTACGTAAAAATAACGGCTTGACGTAAAAACTTTATCTTATATGCAGATCGACATTTTTGTTCTCGAATTATAGGTCATATATGTATAGAAATATTATTAGAAATGGTAATATCATTAAGCGTAAACCAAAGGTGATTCTTTGGTTTAAGCTCATTTTTAAATAAGTTTTGACCGGTTATAGTAAATATTATAATGATTTCAATTAATTTTTATATATACAAAAAAAAATACTTTCAAACATTATGTACAAATAAAGCATACTATTTTGTAGGGGCTAAGAATAGAAAACGATAAAACTGCTTTCGAAGTAGCATACATACTGATACATATGATACTTTTAATTCCAGGACACGATTGAGTCTTGAAACACGAAGTCGCGGAGAGCAGGGCGCGGTTGCACGCCCACAGCGAGATCGAGCGCACGTTGCGCGCTCAACTTGAGGCGACGCGAGCGGAACTCGAGCGCCGAGAGGAGCGCAGTGAGGAACGCTCGCAACTAGAGCGCAACGAGTCTCGACTCGAGCGCCTCTGCGACATGTGCGATGCGGCCTGCGACCCTGTGTGCTGCGACGCCGAGGAGTGCGAGTTGCGACTGAACGCCAACGAGGAACTTAGCACTGACGCTAATGAATTAGCGGCCGAGGTAGTTTATTGCATTTATGTCATTTTTAAAAGATCTAATGATGAAAAGCGTTATCCTGTTTTAAAGTTTACTACTCGTGTTAAGGATTAAACTTGAGAATTTAACGTTTGTCTTAAATTATAGGTCTTGATTTTCGTGCTCACATATTTAACGACTTTCTTTAATAATATTCAAAAATATTTATCGTGTATAAACAAAAATTCATACAAAAGAAACGTTTTCACTATCAATCACGGGACTTGTTAGTGAAGTATCGTGGTAGTGTGAAGCTGTGCCGCAAATCAGTAGTGCACGAACACTGCTTTGTTTCGTTTTAAAGGGCACCGTAGATGATATTATTAAGCTGTATTTTTTAAAGAAGGATGTATGTATGTCTAACCATTTTAATTTTCTATTTGTTACGTTAACTTAACCCATGCATAATACATTATTACCTTATTAAGCAATCTAACCAGGAACCCGTTTAACGTTATTAACCATTTCGCTCCCCAGGTGCGTTCCCTGCGCGCCGTGATCGAATTGAAGCAGGCTGAGATGGCGTCACTGCGCGATGCGCGCACCGAGCTCGGCGTGGAGCGAGAGCGTCGCGCGGCCGCCGAGCGCGAGGCTCGCTCCGCGCGACACGCGGCTGAGGAGTGCGCGAGCGCGCCGCCGCCAGGCAGCGGGACGCGGACCGTTTGCGTGACGACAACAGGCGGCTGCGCGACGCCGCGGCACGCGACCGCGACCATGCGGCTCGTCTCGCCGCGCTCAATGAGGAGCTCAGATATAAGCTGCGCCAGAAGTCCCAGGTACATATTCGCCGGGCGTACCTATCATTAAACACGGTTATTTTCAGACTGAGATGTATCAAATTTCATCGTTGGTAAACAAATTTGTTCAGTTCAATTGCCTCATATCAAAAACAAATTAATTAAAATGTATTTATGCTAACTTTCGACATTGAAAAAAGATTATCATGAAATAAAACTTGGAAATAAAACTAAAATCAACTCTACAGGCGGTAAAGGACTTCTGGCGTCTCATGCCACTATACGTTACACTTACCATCTCATCTCATTCCATCATACAATAGCACCTTATTATTTAAAGAAATACTAAAATTCTTTGATACAAGGTGGTCTCGCTGCTCGCCGGCGGTGGCTACATCGAGCGTGCGCCGCTGCGTGCGCGCACCTCGTCCGCAGAGTCGGGCCGCTCGGGCTCGCCCGCGCCGGACTCGCCGTCGCCGACCGCCTCGCCGGCGCCCGAGTCGCCGCCGCTGCCTGCCGTTAAGGGCGTGGTCGAGAAGCACGACTCGGTCAGCTGGGTGTTGGAGATCGAAGAGACGCCCGAAGAGGTGGCCACGAGGTCGGTGTAGCTTTGGTGCTGATTATGTAGGGTTTTGCTTGCACTAATTAACAATCATAGTCTATTTCGAGTTGGTTTATGAATAGGAAAGTGTTGTAGGTTATAAAAATATGTGTGCGTGCACTAGCGTACACTCGTAAGAAGTGAAAGAATTTTATCGCATTTAAAATATGTAAATCTATCTATTGTAATAAGATAATGTAATCTATAGCAAAAAATTAGCGTCGTACGTAAGGCGTTGGTTACAAGTCTATTATGGCCCAGCGATTGACCGTAAGGGTTTCGACTTATTTAGCTCTATAGTACTAATAGTATTGGATGCGAACAGGCTGGCGCGCCGCTCGTCGTTCCGCGCCGCCGCGCCGTCGCCGAGCGGGGTGAAGCGGCGCGGCGGCGGCTCGCCGGGCAGCTCGCCCGCGCCCGCCTCGCCGGCGCCCAACGCCTCCAAGCTGTTCCGGCCCGGCGAGCTCGACTTCCCGCCGCCGCCGCTCAAGGAGTCCGCCGGCGAGGCCATCTACATATACGACGACCGCCAATATTGAGAGCGACTTTACACGCTGTGCTACCTCCGCGACTGAAGTGTCCGCGTTACGCACTGACGTGTTGACTCTGCCCGCGCGACACTGTGCCTCGCCGTGTTCGCCGCGCTCGGACACTGTGTCGGCTTAACGTTACAACGGAATGGACCGATGTGAGTTGATCGTTTTGATATTCTTGCCGGATTACACGCGTCGATATATCCGTAATGTGGGACCCAAATGGAAAGTATTATAGTTGTAGTACGACGTGTCGTCTGCGAACGCTTTCGTTTGTTACGTGGCGTACGTGCGGCCGAGCTGAACGCTGGATGTGACTGCATTTGAATGTGTATCGTAATAATGTTTCAAATATATTCAGTGAATCGATATTAGATCTTTGTCGCAGACGCTGCGTGTTATTTATGAGCTTGGTTGTATTATTTCATATAGTTATAGTTCTACGCAGGTTTGCTCTTAATTAACTGGTTAAGCTTATGGTGATATTGATATGTTTTGATCGCCAATTATATTGTACCGTAGAAATGAAAATAGATTTTAACTCTCGGAGTCGGTTCTGTAAGTTATTTTCAATATAATCAGCTTAATCTCTCTCGAATATTACATAACGGAAATGTATAGTACATCAAAGTAACGTATGGGATGACTCCAAATATTATATAAGTATCGCTTTTCTCAAACTCTGGCCTCGATAATATATATAGTGGCGTACAATTGGCTAAGTTTTGGGTTAAATATTTTGTACCTGTTAATTGCACCAATAAAGAGAAAGTGATCTGTTTTACTCTCAACAAGTTAACTCCTACGGCTAATTCTTACTTTTCATACGATAACTTATTTATTTACTTCTCCCTTATTTCTAGTTTTCTCTACATGTAAAATGTAGTCTAGTTTTCAATCAGCTTTTATTTATTGGTGCAATAATTATTGTTTTTTAAATGTTTATGTATCATGTGAAACGTACTCGAAAATTTTATGCTGTTCATTTGTTTAGGCATTATTAGCAAAAAATATGCTAAGTTTATTATTGAAATATTTGTATTGTTTTGTGTCCATTATTACATTTATAACTTAATTATTATAGTTTATCATGGTTGTTGGCATTGTTTTATCTTTTTTTTTGTACAAATAACAATATGAATGATAAAAAAGTAACTTAGTATTAAGCAAAGCATTACGTTTATGCATTACAATATATTATTGCAATATGATATTGACATAGTTCTTCGGATAATGGATGCTTCTCCATTTATGTTCCCTTTTGTTTCATCTAAAATAGATGTATGGTTAATATAGAAAATGCATTAAAACCAAAGAGTAACTTTCATCTAAACTCTTTGTCATGTTCCTTATTTTTTTTGCATGTTTGCGTAGGAGATGGGAGAAAGTCAGATGTGGTTTTTTTTTTTATTTATTTTTAAGCTAAATGTTTCACATAATATCATTCCAAATTAAGAAATGTAAGCGAATAATTATTACGTGATTAGGAGAATATCTATTAATACAAAAAATAAAATTATATGTGAAAATAAAAGTTGTTTCATTTCGTCACGGTTCTAAAATAAAATTAAATCAAATTCTTTTTAACTTGCTATATATTTTTTAAATTATTTTAACTATTTTTTTAACTTTAAAAAACCTCTACAATGTCACATTATGGATGGAATTATAAAGTATTTACAAATGAAAATATGTACATTTGATACATATGCTTCATATGTAAAAGATATAGTATAATATAAAATTAAATCATATATATGCCTAATTTTATTGATAATTTGTTCATTAATAAACACCCTACCCTTTGTACCAGGATACTTTCCCATGTATTTATCGTGAGGTAGTCAAATATTGCTATAATTCAGGAACGATTGTAACGTTAAACTCTAAGTAAACAAACTCTGTACACAGCTTTTTGAATTATTTAAAGAAAGCAATGGTATCTATGAGACCTTTAATAAGACTCTATGACCGTTCAGCATTGGCTAATAATAAAACGGCAGAAGTTCTGCGGAAATGGTAGCTCCCCTTTTATACAGGGGGGCGTCTGAGGCCGTATCATCGCGGTACCTATTTTCGCCGCAAAAAAGTAGCGTGGAAACGCTGCCTTGTTTCGGTTTGAAGGGCATCGTAGTCAGCGTTTTTACTTAAACGAGACGTAAAATATGTTCCACGATAGACAGCTCGTTGGTGATAACCCTGGTATTGCCAATATCCATGGGCATCGGTGACCACTTTTATTTGGTGGCCCGACTGCTTGTCTGCCTTTGCATACATTAAAAAAAATCCCGCAGTGGCAGTGCTTACCAAATAGCTGTTATAACTGAGTTTCAAAAGAATGACATCATTGGCCGGAAGGATGACTCTTGGGACTTTTAATAAATTGTTAATATTTAAAATGGTGTAGTTGGGTGAAATGTCAAAAAGTTTTTGGCAGTATTTTGCAGTTGAAACGTGCGTGTTGTATACAAGAACGTATAAACACGTCAAGGCGTTCCCTCCTTCATGAAAAGTAAGTTAGGACTGTAAATCCTTAGTATTTACTACTACTACTCTAATTTACCTTTTATTTATATACATATTCTTACTAAGATTTATATTTTAAAATTTATACAAAAATTACGTAGTTTTTAGGGTGCCATTACATCTTGTTCAATGTCGCCGGCTGTCTGATCTATGACGCGGTCACTAATGGTATTATTATAACTATAAATTAAATAATGCTAGTATATCTAAGATTAAATAAGAATTAATAAAGAGAAATTCAGAGAGTATCATGTCCAAAAGTATTTGTTGCTCACACTCACTTCATAGTCAGTCACACTGTCAGCTTTTTGCTCAACGTGAATAAGGTGTTTAATACAGACTCGCATGAGGGACATAATACAAATTTAACAATTTCGACTTAACAAACCGTTGTTCTCATTATACCAAATATTCGCGGGAATAGTACGCTCTGATGCCGAGTAAAAGGTCTGTAGTCGACCCCTAGATTTGTTCATGCGGTTGTATCTCCAGGCTCTGTGTTTGGCTTGGTTCTGAACACTATGTTCACTGGTGACTTGCCCAATTTTTACTAAAGATGGCCACCGGCATCTTTAAAAACTTGTTCAAGAATTAGAGACGTGATATAACCATTAAAATTTCTGAAATAAGTTTCTTAAGACGAAGACTGAGATATTTTGACATGGCTTTAGAGGATACTTTTTAGTAGTTTTACCCTCGCACGAAACATTTGTGTCATTAATTTCGATACAAAATACTTCCAGTATTTATTAGACGAATTTCGAACATCATTTGAATCTCAAGCATCGCTTTGAGTGAGAAATCATTATTGGTGATTAGAACGATGCCGTAATACATACTTAGTACTGCTATTTCCGAGGAGTAATAATGCGAGTCAATAATACAACTTCTCAATGATAATAAAAAAATAATACAAATAAAACCCCCTAATGGAGAAGGCGTGCATTAGGGGAGGTCTATGTCGACTAGTAGATGATGTAGATGAATAACATACTTCAACAACATCTCAGAAAATCGACAACTCCGCTTTGAATTTACTACACGAGTGAAACGAATCACATACAATACATCTTGAGATGGTAAAATAAGATTTGCTCTTTTGTAACCGAGATACATCTCGAGTATTGATGAGAATATCTCCGTACTTTAGGAGAGATATCTGTTGTCGTCGCTTTGGCATTCAAAAAGTTGCCAAACACTAAAATGGATAAAGATTTTGTGGTTCTTCAGGTCCCATCCGCGAATGCTCTGATTCATAGTGACTTTAATGCCCATTAGGTACTCAAAATATCTCGAGTCACACAACGCTGATTCCGCGAGGCGAACTATTTATAACTTTGTTTTGACATATGATTGACACAACTACTGACTTTGACTTCTATTTTTCTATTTTTGCGTCTGGCATCACAATTAGTTCTTTTTTTCCATACAAACTTACCCATTGGGGCAAAGACTTCTAGTGACATTGCTTATTCTGATACAGCAGAGTTACTTTGTAAAACACACTTTGTTGTTGCCATAAGTGGTAGATCGCGTCCCTTATATGGTTGGTCTTACAAGGTATCATTCCATTACAAAGTTACCTGGGCTGTTGTAATTATATCACAGAATAAAAATAATATGTGTTTGTTTCCGTATAATTTTAAAGACTTTCTACCAAGGCAAAATCAAAACACGTTTACACGATTGCAGGAGATCGCCTGCCGTCGGGTAGTAGAGCTTTTGGATCTCTTGTCAAAGCGTATTTTTATTCTGTACTCTCCGACCTATGCTAAATGAACTGGTTTTATCGTTAGAGCCAGCAGTGGTATTATGCTTGGGTTTAATTTTTAATTTCTCAATTATGGAGTCCCAAGCAGGTGGTAGAACCCAACCATCTTCTCTATTGAAATTTGGTTGTTTTCTTATCTCAATAGCCTCACGGATAATCCTTGGTAGGAATCGGTGTTCTTTAGCAAGGATTTGTGGTCGATGAAATCTGATGTAATGATTTGGTTGATTTAAATTATGGTCACACACTGCTGACTTGTTGAGTCTTTTTTGATTAATGTCAGCTATATGTTCCTTCACGCGGGTTCTTATTGCTCGCTTTGTTTGTTCAATATAAGAGAGGCCACAGTCAAAATCTACATTGTACACTCCTGGATCTTGTAGAGAAATATTGCACTTGACAGGTGGTAGGAATTGACCAATCTTTTTCAGCGGCTTGAAATAAGTTTGATTGAAGCCCGCCTCAAAATGTAGCAAATCTTGTTAGTTACGCCTTTCTCTAAGGGTAGAACAGCAGGTACTAGCTCCACAGTGGCTGCCTTCACTCGGTCACTGTGTCGCTGCCGAGGCGCCGGAAGCTTGTTGTCTCGCAGTACTTGCTTAACATGTTGTAGCTCAGCCGCCAGGTGTTCATCATCACAGATCCCTCGTGCTCTCTGAAACAAAGATTTGCCCACGGTAGCTAAATAGGATGGATGATAAAATTTAAGCCGAAGAATAATACCACTGCCGGCGGTAATGATAAAATCAGTTCATTTTGCATAAGTCGAAGTACAGACTAAAAATAATTAATTACAATTAAGATCTGGAAACCCCGCTTCAGCACTGGCAACAAGACGCATGACATCTCAGTCTACCCCGTGACCACGGCTGCAGAAAAGTGTTCGAAACGTCGGGAATTCAAATATGTAAAATAAACGCGATGAAATCCGTAAAAAGTAATTTTATTTAATAATGTATAGTATTCGCGTAAACAAAAGAAATAATATTATAAATATTTAGTTTTTTATATCCAAGAAAGATATTTACTAGATATACATTTACATTCTTTCCAAATATACATTATTTTTAAATGGTAGCTGTTTTAAAATTCGCAATTAAAAAACGGGACGCTTGTTGAAACTGGGACATGACCGAAGATATATAAAACGTGGTAGTTTTTTTTTATTACCTCCTCATTTATTATTTTTTCTCTCTTTTTTCCTGTTACATAGAATAATTTTCAATTCTTTTATTTACGCGATTACTCAACATATTAAATCGACTTTTTAAGGATTTTTTGCGCTTATTTTTTCATATTTTTTGCCCGACGTTTAGGATTCTTCCCAATGACTTTAAAAACTAAGATGGGATATGTTTAATGTTCACAATGAGAAACAAAATGGATATAATTTTCTTCTTGTTTGATTACCATAAAAACTCACCTTCCAGCACTTACTAAGAAAATTCAGAATAAATCATAACCACTTTTTCATTTTGGTTATGTTGATTATGCTGTGTTTGTAAATCGAGTATGAAAGTTGCATATAAATAAGTACTCTACTGTTAACTTTTACACTTTGCTGAGTGTCAATGTCGCACATGCATCACATATTGTCATTTTTAATATTTTGATTTAAAATAATGCATATTATTTTACCCGCCGTCCTCGTATCCTTATTTAGATAAACAAATCGACAAATGAAATAAAATAGGATAGAACCCGTGCATCAATGTTCATCCTTCTTGTCAAGACCATCTATGGCCGATGTTGTAAAATTGCTCTACGTTAAACTGTTATTTAGGTAATTCAGCCGAAATTAAAAGCTGACCCCATGACAACATGTCAATAGCAAGGAGAAAGAAAAAGTTAAATATATGTGGGATACATATCGCCTTATTATGTATATGTCTTTTGTAGATGTTACAATGTAACGTACAATTTAGATATATAAGAATGAAATAACGTTTGACAACTGTAACAGCTGTACAATAAAAAATACTGTTAACAACGATGAATTATTTACTTTCCCCACATGTATATAATACTTCACCTTCAAATTTACATAGAACATACATCCCGAGTTATTGCAATGTTATATGTCAGCGACATTTGCAAAGTTGGTGATGCAATTTCAATGCGCAAACTTAAAACTAAACTTAACTTTCTTACTGTCAAAAGTCTTATAGGAGATTATCCGTATTTTGTGTTTACGAAACAGAGTTTGGCGGTTAATAAATTTTATAATATCAAGAATTGTTATGCTGGTATTAGGATATATATTGTTTATAGTTTATAGACTAGTTTTAGACATTAAGAAATAAGTGTCACAAGCAATGATACAGCGAAGTTTGTGTACAATACGCTTTGACCTGTACTAAGAGTTAAGCGTTTTGTTGTTCAAGCAACTTCAAAATTGGTTTTAGCTTTTTTGTATATCACAACGTGGAGGAAGTCGCGGGCTGTTAGAAGCAATAATCATATAATGGTAATACAAAAATATTTCATACATTCTGTATAAAAACCGATATTACAAAATATGCTATGTTGTTGGCAAAGATAATGCCAATTAGTGGAAAGGGAGGAAATGTTTCCTACGTTTGAGATGTTTCGTTATCTTTAACGATTAAACACGATCACTGTTTTATTTATACTTTTATGTCCGTTTGTTTAGGCCGTTTCAAAGAGAAACCCAGTTTTGAATTGAATAAATGCGTTTACTTAACCTTTTTAGGGTAACAAACAACGAAATAAATGTAAAATTATTCCTGTCCAAAAATGTTTCGAAAGACAAATATTTATTGTTACTTTTTAGAATTGTTTTTCTTTATAATTAATGATATTTAGTTAGTTATGCTTCTTAATGAAAATTTACTGATCTTTTTAGTGAACATTTAAAAACGTAATACATTACCACATAAATCTAGTTACCACTATTAAACGCCGTTCAAAGTTAATTCACATTCAGTGGTTTGTTTTATCGTCTTGATATATATATATATATTTATAATAATAAGAGAGCTTAGTAAACGTTAATTATAAAATGTGGGTAAGGCTTATTTTATCGGCTTTAAATAAAGTTACTATTCAAATAAATCTGCCTCACCCTATAAATCTAACTGCGCCGTTTTATTTTAAGATTTTTAGGAAAATATTTTTTCACTTTTTTTTAACATTTTGCCGTCTGCCATTTCTTAAGGTGTAGGTTAATAATTATCAAGTACACTCTATCTATGACCTAAGTGATAAATTTAGTTTCCCTCAAAGTACATTACTTTAAAAATTTTAATGATTACAATTAAAGAGAATCTTGTTATAAATATTTTCTCTAATCTCAAAGCAGTATTTGTAATTCTAGAATAATATTTCCTTTTGTGTAGTAAGAAGTAATATTTTCTAATTAAAAGTTATTATTAAGATATTACCGTACACAAAATTCCACATATTGCGTAAATTAAAATAAGAATGAAGTACTATTTCTGACCTTTTTTTAAAATATAGTATGATACAGTTATCCCACTGCTGTTTTTACCACTTTTCTTTTTTTTATTGCTCATAAATAACGATATTTTAAAAATCTTGACTTTTATTGCAAATTTATTATCTGCTTTATCTTAAAGAATGTTATTGAGTGACCTATATTTCCGAACAGCTTTAAAAAAAAACCTGTATGCATTTATGACTAAAAAATTTCTCGTCGTTGACGCGTTTAAGTTTAAAAGAGGTCACTGTATTCGTAAAATCACATAACTGGTTTTCAAATCTTAATATATTCTTTGTTATCTTGCATTTTAGTCGATGCGTGGCATCCTCTCAGCGTATCATTTCTTTATTCTGTGTCTAAGTCAACAGTGTGGTTACGTGTCTTCGTGAGCAAACGAAATCGTAAAATATTTGTGATGAACATCACTTAAATGTGTCATTAAACGATTACGTAGTTTCATTTGACTTTTCTTACTTGAAAATATGAATTCGAAAAAGTGTTTCTAGTTGAACTTAATATCCCAATAAATCTTTTAATAAAAGGTGTATTAAATTGGTACGCTACCGTGAATCAAGGTAGAATGCTAGAGTTAAAAATAAACATGTCACAAAGTTTGGATAAAATTCACTCTGAAGAGGGTCATTGTTACTGAAGATTTGTGTTTTCGTACACGATACCAAATAGGGCTGTAATTCTGTTAGGTCAAGGACAATCTAGCGCGATGCGTGAAGTCTGATAGCAGCCCCTATAAATACGCAAGGAGCCGAAAGTAATGATGTTTTGTGGGTGTATCGCAAAATGAACGCGTGTGTTTTAGTAATCTGTGTGCTGCTTGTATTCTCTGGTGAGTGCAAATTGAGTACTAAATTGAGTACTAAACATACATACAATTTTGTTAAAACTTGTTTGTGTATAGGTAATTATTTAAGTATATGTAGTAGTGAAAATAATTATTAATATACTTTACTTCACTTATATTTTAAATTAGTTATTATAGTTTATTAATTTTAATTTTTTATATTTTATTAATTTTAATAATTTTGGTAGAACGATTTCGTGTACCGTGGTAAAAGTCACGTTTAAAGTGCTTTTAATATGTCACGAATTTAGGTATATTTATTACATTTACACTAAGTTACAAAATTAGTAATTATTTCTTATAATAATTTATAATTAGAATAACTTTGATAAGATTAATTTGTGTTTAAGTAAATAAATAATACGCGGCATATAAATTGAAATAAACATAGTAAAAGCAATATTAAATATACTTAACTTAAATTGTGTTTAAAAATTTAATTTATATTATTTAGATTATACTGATTTTTCAAGAAAGACTTTTTAACGGCAGCGTGAAATTCTTGATTAAATATTTAGAGAATTATAGACGAAAATGATAAAATAATTAACGTTCCAAGTTTTTATGAGCAATTTTTCTATAGAATATTTTTACGAGGAAATTAAAATTTAATGAATACTGATATTTCGCTCTTGATGACTTTTCGGAAAGACTTTTTGGAATATTTGTAATCTCCATTAAATTTTTAGAATAAATGGCAATAATATAATATATTACCATAATCATATAATAAATAAAAAGCTGCATGGCTGCCTTCAAAGCTTAACATAAGGCATTAGCATAATTACTTGAATTTAGGAAGTTATTTTTTTTTTACATTATTTCATGTTTTACGGAGTGCCAAGTACAAGAAAGTAAAATTCGCAAAGGCAAAAAAGGTATTCGTTCCACTTTGGACAACACTTTTTATAATAATTAATTGTTCGTTAAAATAGAAATAATGTGAACACGGCAGAACTTATGTAATTTATTATTGATTTTAAATTCCGCTAATGAGGACCAAATACTTGGCTGTGCGTTAATATCGTGAGTAGAATAAGATCGTTGTTTATTGCAAACTTTCTCTGGTATTTGTTGCTTTTTGTTCTTTAAGAATGGCAACCCACTCAACTTGTTTCATTAACATAACACGGAAAGGAAATAACAGAAGCTTATTAATATTCAATGACTAAGTTTCGCCCCAGTAGCCGCGTGTATATTTAGCTATTTCTATTATAATTCGACTTCCCAAAAGAGATTGTTTTTTTAATCTTTATGAACCTATTTCTATAACTCTTTACTTGTTTAAAATAACAGGGTTTGTTCAATATTGGTATTTATAAGTTAAGTTGTAATGTGAATCGATACCCCAAAAATCTTCAATTGGGAAACCACATTTTTTATAAAGTATTTTATTACTTCGCTCCTCATTGACCTATTTATATTTAAATTTCAGATCTGTAGGTACATCACCTGTTCCTATTACTTCATAACTGATTTTGTTTGGCGGGCTATAGGCCTTCCACAAGGCGCGCTTCTTGATCCAATCCTTAGTCGCAAGTAAAATCTATCTGCTACCAGCCTTTTAGCCTTTTAGCAAATCGTCATTTCACTTTGCCAAATGGGTGATTCTACACTTCGTGTCCCATAAAACCGGTTACTACTTCAGAACCCCCTTACTGAAGTAAGGTTTAGCTTTTGCTTCTTTTTTGTCTTTATCTTGTTTAAGTTTTGATGGGTTCTATGACAAATCTGACCAGTTTACTGCTATTTTAGCTAGCTTATTTAAGTAACTGTGTTTAAGTTGCTTTTCCGATAGATTTCATCATTCCTGATTTCATTCATCAGGGAGACTTCAAGCACAACTCTCTGTATAGCTCACTGAAGAACTTAAAGTGGATTAGCCCATGGCCCGTGGGTGATTAGGTGTCTATAGGCACCGTGGTATTATATACCTTACCTTAACCTTAGCAGTGGTAGGTCCTCTTTTTACTGGGGACCGTCTGGGTGGGTACCACCGCGGTGCCTATTTCTGCCGCGAAGCAGTAGTGTGAAAACACTGCTTAGTTCCGGTTTGGAGGGCACCGTAGCGTATTTACTGGGTAAACGAGACTTAACACCATATGTATCACGGTAGGCAGCGCGTTGGCGACACCACTGGTATTGCCAATGTCTATGGGCGTCGGTGACCCCATCCCATCAGGTGGCCCCATTGCTCGTCATAGCCAGTTGACTTGGCTACATTGCAGGGATTCCACAAAGTCCAAAGCTTTCTCTCAGCCCACCACCCAAAAACTGGACACAGTATTATTAGTTCTAAATATTGTCTCGATTTTTGTATTTTTTATTTCACTGTATGAATGCAATCCAGGGTACTGAAACCTCTTGCTAAGTCTGCTAGGAATTCATTAAGTCTTCAAACGAGGCTACTCATTATCAACGTCAAAAATACTTAAAACAAAGCCCAGCAGAAAATTGGTCTACATTTTCAATAGAGGAGCTTGTATCGCCTTTATTGGACAAAAGAACACGAATACATATGTGCGACGCTACTAGGCCTACCCTGGATTAGATGAAAGAGTTAAAAATACCTCGAATTTTCTATAATGTAGGATGTCTTAACTGCCGCAATTATCGAATATGTGGCAGCTAGTCGGTATAATGGCGGGTTAGTAGTACAAAGTAGGATGAATTGTATGTGTGGCATACAGTATACCGTAGAAGTGTTTGGTCTCAGCGAGAAACTTGACCTTAGATGTGATAGTTTTGTCAGCAGATATTTTTAGAATTGTGTGACGGCTCCTACAATACTCTACAGCTTATACGATTAGATAAGATCGATGCGTCTTCCATAGTCACTCATCACGTAAACACCACATCATACCAACTTCGTAAGCGCTACTTGACAAGTCGTCAAAGATTATTTACAATAAACAGTTAATCCTTACGCAAAAAATGAAACGTTTCTTAAAGGATATTATAATAAAATTAATACCTTAAAACATAGATTATAGAAATGCGACGACGGAAAGAACATTCATAACTTAACCTAAAATGATAGTTCAAAATGCTATAGAATAGTATTGAATAATTTTGAACTCTAATAGGTTACCCTATATTAAATGTACAAAGAGTAACTCAAAGCAACGAATTTTACATAAAAATATGTTTTACAAAAATGTAATGAGTTGCTTATGAAACTGTATAAATTACTTAAATATTACTATTATATTATATTATAATATAATAATGATACTAAAGTAATTTAATTAGCTAATTATAATATTAATTATCAGCTTAATGGTCTGATGAATGACCCAACAATTAGAAATCATTTTACGTTACGGCGGCCGACGAGGCTTATCTTACCATCGACATAAAAACAACATATTATAAAGGTACTGCTTGATTTTAGTAATACGTCACATTTTTGTTTATACATCAGATGCTTAATCTTGAAATGATTTAAACACGGACAAAGAACCAAAAAAATATCTTTTTTATTACAAAATTATAAGATTAGACTTAACAAAATACTCTCGTTTAACCGAAAATAATATAATACAACACTTAATTCAAAATATTGTATGTTGTTTGTTTAATACCTAAATTATTTCTTGGTAGATGTTAAAAATGATGACGTTATATTTTTTTTAATCTTTTACATTTTTACCAAATAAAGATAGAAATTTGCACGAGGCATATTCAAATATAAATATTGTTAAAGCAACAGACGTAAGTTTTCTCACGGTTATGATAATATTAAAATAACGTTCCTTTTTCCAAATTTAATAATAGAGGCGTATAAGAGAAAAGAAAGTATTTGTATAAAGTCTTGGAGCATAACAGATAGTCACGAGCTTTATTAAAAGGTAAAAATAGGAAAAAGAGTAATGTACTGGAATACGTTGAGAAATTTCTCGACGGAATCTTCATTGCGCTCTTCATGAAACGAAATCTTTTGTATGATGAGTCGGATGAAACGGAACGTAAATAGGTCGTACGTTATTCAAAAATAAAATAAAAGTTTTTCTCAGTTTTTGGCGGCTCTCTTAAACCGTGCCCCAGTTGCCTTCGAATAACGGTGACGGATCAATTTCGATAATTACCTCTGACTTCGCTCTTCATTTCGTTCGATTCGGAAAATTTTATTTTTACACATACATACATGACTCAAACATAATTGATATTTACTTTACGCTTTATATGCCGTGTTCACTTTAGTTACGGAAATGTAATTTTTGTCCATGTTATATTACATTGTTATTATCATAATTATTCGTTATTACCCAAATAGTCATTAGGTACAAGTTACTTTTAGAAACATAAAATCCATTTTGTTCTTTTATTATCTTTATGAAACATAAATTGCAGAATTACTATGAAAGGGTACATTATACTATTGCAAAGCAATAAAAATCAACAATGCGTTTTGTAAAAATAAATGAATTAAATTAATTAATTAATTCATTAATGTTTATGTCAGTTAAATTAATTCATTTATTTCAGTTTAGTTATCAAGTTATTATTTACAGTCCATCTAAATTATCTTACCACATTTTTTTACAGCCACTTGTTATGAAGAAGAAAAAGCGGAAGCGAAGCTACGATTTTATCACGGGTATTTTTCATTTAAAAAAAAATCTAATTCTGATTGTCTTATGACATATCATTTTGAAAATTAAATTTTTCGCAGGTCTATGGAAAACTATACGGAATGCTATATATATGAAGCCCATGAAATTTTTACTAAAACATGGTACGATAATAGTAGAGATACTGTAATATTTTCTTTTGGATTTACAGGTAATTAATATTAGTTTTCTTAAACTATGTTATATTATATGTGCCGGCCGAAGTTAAGAAAAGCTAATTTTTTTTGAACATTGGTATATAGTAAAAAAGGCAATTAAAACATTATAGTACGAAAGAAGAACTTTTACATTAAGTCATTTATTAAACATTTTGCACACAACATTGTTCAAAATTCCAGTTTGAGAATTTCAACGACTTCTACAGCCACTTCAGTAATTCACATTCTCTTTAAACCAAACAATATAACTTTAAATACTTTTAAGTTATGTGTTGAATTAAGTATTACAAATGACGTAAAAAAATAAAATTAATTCAATTAGAAATGAAATCTTTTACTTCAGGCCAAAACATCTACCAAGACCTTATTCATCAAACGTGTTTTTGTTAATGCCAAGTGATAAGGTTTTCGCGAACGTAAATTCCGTAGGATCTTGATGAAGTCAAAGATCATATATTTTAGGCAAACCCAACGGACCCGCCGTGACAGCTGTAGCAACGGAGTACATTCGGGATGGTAAAACCAACGTTGCCGTTTTGAACTGGGAAGACTTGGCCTCTAATGGCGTTACCTGGTTTCATCTCTTCTTACGTTAACTGGGCTGCACCTAACGCTCGAAAGGTGAATTTAAAAGAACTATTACAAATTATGCTTCCGTCTAAAAAAATACTGCAATTAATAAAGTTCTTTGAATCGATTTTGCATACGGTGACCAATCTATATTAGAGACCAGATATTACTTTCTTTTTTGCTCCTACTCCGATGGACAGAGTAATTGACACAACCGGAGAGAGATAAATCGCAGACGCAGACGAATGCATTACTTCAGATGATCATTCCCCAATAGGGAACAACAATAAAAAGTTTCCTGCGGAATTTAAACCCACGACCTTCGGCGTCTAAAGCGCAAGCAAATACTGCTAGGTTATAATAATAAATAATACTTGATTTGGTTTTAGCTTGGAATCCGATTTGCTGACACATTGAGGAACATGTCAGCGGCTGGGTTAAATTTGAATAGGACGCATTTAATTGGACATTCACTTGCGGCGCACATATTTGGTATATCTGGCAATATCATTTCAGAGAAAGGAGAACCACCTTTATGGTATATAAATTATTTTCTTTAAAAACATTAAATATATGCGATACTTTATAATGATGATTACGAGAAAACTGTACATGACAATTGATAATTTTAACGATTTTATTGCGGAACTGAAATAAATATATGGTATATTTATTTCAAAGTAGCCTAAAATTTAACCTAACGTTTCAAACCCAATACAGCGTCCATTGACATAAAATCCGCAAAACTGTTTCTTTTAACGTGTAATACTTTATTATGCGATCGTAATTACTTTCGTTTAGTCTCCTTTGCAAGAGATTGAATGTGCTGATGCTATCACCATCACACAGCATCACAACCGCTTATATCTGCTGGGTACTTATATCTGCTTCAATATAGTAGTGTTAAAACATTACTACATACCGGTTTGAAGAGCACGCGTATTCAGTGTAATCACCTAGTAAACAAGACACAAAATGACGTCGTTATAAACAGTTAAAAATTTGCAAACAGTAATCACATAATGATCTATTAGAACAAATGTTCATAGATATAATACAATTTTAATTCCCATTATATTAATACCATGTCAAAAAACAGAAATGAATAAAAGAGGTCTTAGAAAACATTCGGGTATTAGGTTCGCATTATTGTAAAGTTATGGACAGTCAATTATACAGTGAAGTAAAATCTAAATGAAAGATCTGGAATATAGACTTTTTTATCTATCACAGTACAATGTATTATTAGTTCCCACCCCATTTCTAGCATCTATATATTCACTATAATAATGTAATATTAAAAAAGGTTTATGTCTTATGATATGTTGTAATATGTTTACAATATGTGTTTTAAAAATGTATCAGGCCTGCTAAATTCTTACAAATTATTTAAAGCATTACCGGTCTCGATCCATCAAGAGTTGGTTTCGATGGCAAAGCGATCGATATGAGGCTCAACGAAAACTCTGCGAAAATGGTCATCGCAATACATACAGACTCCGACAAGTATGGAGCAAGGGACTCTTTGGGTAAAGTTGATTTTTGGCCGAACTATCGACAAACAAGACGTTTCCATCAGCCTGGCTGTGAAAAAAACTCTGGACCGACATTTTCACACAAGGTTTGTTTTAAAATGCCTACTAACGTGGTAAAAACTTAAGTAATACATACAATAGAAGATATTGTCTTCTTGATATAGTCTAAAAAGAAATAAGTTGTATCTTAGTTACTA
Organism: Lamproptera curius; assembly: GCA_029286875.1. Classification (NCBI taxonomy): domain Eukaryota; kingdom Metazoa; phylum Arthropoda; class Insecta; order Lepidoptera; family Papilionidae; genus Lamproptera; species Lamproptera curius. The sequence continues at coordinate 2,169,718 of JAGSMT010000069.1, forward strand.
TCCGAGCTAAATTAATAGTTCGCTTTATGTATCATTTATCTCATATAATTTTACTTTTTATATGTAAGATGTTTAAATAGTTTTAATTTAAATGTATATTCATATTTTTCTTACCTATTGGCTTGGATCTTATTTTGTATTACCACTGGTCTACAGCGTCTAAGAGTTTTCAAGTCGATGACCGTACGAGTACGTGATGTCATGCACTAAGGGATTCAATAGTTTATGGATACTTAAAATAAGTTTATAAAGAATTACAAAATTATGCAAAATATAATAAGTAGTTTAGAATTATAAACATTTTCATAAAAAAAGTTTTATTAAAATTCTGGCATCGGCCATGTTGACCCATAAGTTAATCAGAGTGCATAGCGTATCTTTTGCGTTATTGTCACTTTTAAGATCTTTTGCTACGATCACGCGTTTTTTTAACTTTTTGTATTGTGTCAATTCAATAGGCCATAAGCAAAACTAAATAATAATTTTTTAAAAGATTAAAGTTTTGTAACAGCTAGCAGCTCTGATTTGTCTGGAGTTGATTTGTTGTTTTTGTTGTCGTTTGTCTGAGTTCCAAAATGTGAAAACTTCTTTATAAGTACATATTTTGTAGTTATCAAAATCTTTTAGGTTGGGACAAGTTATTGCAAAAGTAAAAAAAACAACAATCATTTGCTGGTGTTGCGATGTATCTTTGCATCATTAATTTTTATTTTTAATTTTGCGTAGTCGAATTCATTTGTAAAAATACTGTATAATATTTCGTGGATTATTAGCTTAGTTCATAACAAATAATATTTTGTTCTTTGAACTCGTTCTTCGAATTCGTGAATTTTGTCCTTTATTAAAAAAAAGGTATGTTTATACCTTCGTTTTGTCTGGTAAGGTATTGGTATATATTTTTTTTACCTTCTTATTCCAATATACGAATAATGTGCAAATTTCACAAATTTACTAACTTTTTACGAACCTACTCAAATTTAAGAACCCTGAAATTGTAATTGGCTTGCTGTGAACCTCTAAAGGTATAATATTTCGTAAGAAAAATTGATAATTTTAATTACAATGTAATAAAAGACGTGAATAGAGAAGTGTTTCCAAACTCTCAGCTTATTATGAGTGCGTTAGACATATTTAATAAGTTGAGATTAAACTTTGTTCCGTTCAATTTTATGTAACTTCTTATTTTTGTTCCTTTTTCAGATTTATGCGATCACAATCGAAGTTGGGAGTTATTAGTAGATTCATTGAAATATCCCGGAAAATTAATCGGATCCAAAGCAAAAAATTATAGAGCCTGGAAAAATTATTCAAAGAAGCATAGAAGAGAGACTTTGCCGATCGGAAAGTGTGATACCAATGCGTAAGATACTGTAGTTAAATACATATGTAATGAACTTTATTGAACAATCTCGTGCGAAGGGAATAACAAATTATTATACTTTTTGGGAACCCGAATCTGCAGTACACCTATAAGAAGTATAACATACTATGTATGTTTAAAATATAAGAGATATTTTACAGCTTTTTATAGTTTATGAATTTCACGTATTTATAGTAACTTAATTGCGTTATTTATAATCATGTATGGTTCATTAATTATAATTATAACTATCGCAAATGTAAAACTTACGAATTCTATTTTAGTATTTCACAAGTATAAACGTAGAACCTGAATGACTTATTTTAGTCATTAATATCAAATAAACGCTCCGTCTAACTGTTAATTCAATAGAAAGTTAATGTTAGCTCTATTACTCTTTCAGTGTACCTGGAAACTATTACTTGCTTACTAATGCAGAATCTCCCTACGGACGAGGAGAAGAGGGTTTATAAAGTAGTCTGCGCTGTTTCTTGTATACAAGGTATATTTTATTAGAGTAAGAATATTTTTGTTGTGTTTATTTTGGTTAAGTAAGTGTTTATTTAAGCTATTGTTAAATAAAATTATTTTTGTTTATAAACTTGTTTTATTTGTCGGTTTTTCATAAAGCATATAAAGAAACATAACATTACTGGCTATAACATTGTTTTTGTTCACATGTTATAATATATTGTGTGTGAATCGAAAAAATATAGTTTCAAAAAATATTCCTATGATGTCCGAGGTACAAAAAGTCTTAGCAAACAATTTAAATAAAGAGACTGAACCTTAAAAAAAAATAAGGTACAAAAAAGCATTTAAATTCACATATAGCCCTTCATTTATAAGTTTGGTTGAAATTAAGTCTGCGAACGGCTGATCTTTCACGATCTAACGACATTATTACTTAGGTACTGTTTTTGCAAGGAATTAATTTACTTTTCTTATGCAGGTATAAATAATGTGGATGCATTATTTATATACCTACGCCTATGTAACTCTATAATAAAAAGTAAACATGATATGTTACTGTTATCGTCTTCAAACATATAGAAAAAATTGGTTCGTATTTTAAGAGCTGCGTATTTATATATCAAATCCACAAATTTACGGATTTTTCGCGTTATTATTTCCAGCATCCATGATCACGGACAGACTAAGTTGGTATATGTCTGTATCTCTATGTTTTCGAATAACCGTCAGAGTTTTTATTTAAAAAATTGACATATCTTTCGTTTTCTTAATTTTTAATGTTGGTTTGACAAAAAGTATTTATGTTGTCCTTCGGTTTTGTAGTTTTTATACTCTGCGTTTAATTTGTGAAATTATTGGATCCCAGGAAGGTGGCAAAGACCAACCATCCTCTCCATTAAAATTTGGATATTTTTTTAATTTCTATTGCTTCCCGAATCATCATTGGTATAAATCGATGTTCATTAGCCATTATTTTTGGTTCATCAAATCTAATATAATGATTAGGCTTGTCTAGAACATGGTCGCAAATTGCAGATTTCTTATAGCGTCGGTGCTTAAAATCAGCTATATGTTCTTTTATTCTGGTATTTGGAATTTTACATTTGATGGATGGTAATAATTGGCCAATCTTCTTGGGCGGCTTATAATATGTTTTAATAGAAGCTCGCTTTAAAATATAACCGATTTTGTCGGTGACTCCTCTGATGTAAGGTAAGACGGCAGGCACTCTTTCGACTGTGGCTGGCTTCACACGGTGACTGCGACGTAGATGTGGAACTTGGAGTTTGTTGTCACGCAGCACCTGCTTGACATTCTCCAGTTCAGCCGTCAAATGCTCTTTGTCGCAGATCCGCTGTGCTCTCTGAAGCAAACATTTACCGACAGTAGCTAACTGCGAGGGATGGTGGTGAGAATCACCATTTAAATATTTATTCGTGTGGGTTGCTTTTCTAAAAACTGTATGGCTCAAGCCATTGTTAGAGTTTCTTATGATTAAAATATCTAAGTAGGCTAAGGAGTTGTTTGCCTCTATTTCCATTGTGAACTTTATTTTGGGATGCAAAGAATTAAGATGATCCAGAAATGCATTGATTTGGTTTGTTGGTAAAATGGTGAATGTGTCATCTACGTACCGCTTATAGAATCTTTGTCGGATGGAAGCTGTATTGAGGGCTATCTCTTCAAAGTTCTCCATGAAGATATCAGCGATAATAGGAGGATGGATTACCTAAGATTCATGAACCTAATGCTCCATTATGCCCAATAAATACGCAGCTAATAATAAGAAAGAATTAGCAGCGTATTTAATTCATAAGTAGTAGTAGTATGGACGCAAACTTTAGATCGCTAAGTTGAACAATGAATGTACTGTTAAAACATTTATAGCGTTTTTAACTCAATATTTATTTAATTAAAAAGATTTAGTTAAATGCATACATATGTAGAGTTAATATGCAGCGGTCTTTTTTGCCTTATTAAACAAAATCTTTCAAAATTTTTAAATGTTTATCATTTAAAATTTTTATAAATTTATAAAATTAAAAAATATTCCTTAATCTTTTATCTATCTTCACATTTTATAAGATTTAAATGTATTTAAATTTAAATCATAGCAGCCAATCAATTTTGTCACCTAGTTATTGGATTATCTTGAAACTTTGATCTTTCACATTATAAATATAAATTTTGTTTTTAGCAAAATGAATTTGTATAAATATGACCACATACATCATCAGCTGTTTTAGTCCACTGTGACTCTCATCATAATAAAACTAACATAGGTGTTTTCTGACTTCTCATCATGCATGAGAGAATTGTTCATGTATTCTAAGCTGAATTTATATTCAAATCCACTAATTTACGTTTTCATATTATTTCCAGCATCCATGACACATAAATGTTGTGATATGTACGTATCTCTATGTTTTCAATACACGCCAGATTTCTATTTAAAAATTGATTATCTTATGTTATTATTTAATTTTAAATGTTGGTTTGACAAAAGTATTTATGTTGTCCTTCGGTTTTGTAGTTTTTACTACTCTACGTTTAATTTTGAAATTATTTGATCCCAGGAATGCAAGACCAACATACCTCTCCATTAAAATTTGATATTTTGAATTTCTATTGTCTTCGATCATCCTTGGTATAAATCGATGTTCATTAGACAGTATTTAGTTCATCAAATCTAATATAATGATTAGGCTTTGTCTGAAAATGGTGCAATTGCTGATTTCTTATAGCGTTCGATGCTAAATCAGCTATATGTTTTTTATTCTGGTATTTGGATTTTACATTTAACGGATATGATTTCTTCGGTGTTATAATATATTTGAATAGAAGCTCGCTTTAAAATTAACCGATTTTGTCGTACCTCGATGTAAGGTAAGACGCAGGACTTTCGACTTGGGTGGCTTCACACGGTGACGGACGAGACGTGAACTTGGTTTGTGTCACGCAGCACCTGTTGACATTCTCAGTTCAGCCGTCAAATGCTCTTGTCGCAGATCCGTGTTCTGAAGCAAACATTTACCGACAGTATAACTGCAGGATGGTGGTAAGAATCACCATTTAAATATTGTATTCAGTGGGTTGCTTTTCTAAAAACTATAGGCTCTAAGCTATTGTTAGAGTTTTAATGATTAAAATATCTCAAGAAGGCTAAGGAGTTGTTTGCCTCTATATCCATTGTGAACTTTATTTTGGGATCAAGAATTAAGATGATCCAGAAATGCATTGATTTGGTTTGTTGGTAAAATGGTGAATGTGTCATCTACATACTATAGAATCTTTGTCGGATGGAGCTGTATTGAGGGCTGTCTCTTCAAAAGTTCTTCTATGAAGATATCAGGATAATAGGAGACACTGAAAAGAACATGGCAAATTGAATCATGTAAACTAATGATACCTCCATGCACACCTCCGAAAGCTTTATGGATTACCTAAAATTCATAAACCTAATGCTCCATTATCCTATAATACTGCAGCTAATAATAAGAAAGAATTAGCCGCGTATTTAATTCTAATAGTAGTATTCAGCAAACGTTAGATCGCAAAGTTGAACAATGAATGTACTGTTAAAACATTTACAGCGTTTTAAGTGAATCCGTTCGCATCGAAAAGTCGTTCGCAACATTTGTTTGACAATTTACGCTTTTAATAATGGCCGACGATGCCTTTGAATCGGTCGTGTGCGAATTAGCTGAAGACCTTATTAAAGCCTTCAAAATTTTTAGGACCTTACTTTTCAATGTAGCCAGGATAATATCCCGACCTTTTTAATTCGTGAAGAAAAGTAAAAGAGGACTTAAAATAGACGTGCACGGTGTGCTATTTAGGAATTTGCAATGAAATTAGCAGGCTAAGCTGTCAGCAGTTTGGCGATGTGATTTTAACTATTTCGGTATCTAGAGTTTTAATAAAAGATTAAAGCACATTTAGAGAGTTTCATAATACAATATAGTAAAGTTGTTTTTTTATAATAAATGTTTACTTCTTTTACACTTCTAGTTATTCAATATTTGTTTATTAAAGAGATTAGTTAAATGCATGCATATTTAGGAAACAGTTCCTAGTTGTTTCCTAGTTCATTAGGCAATTTGGGCTTATCACCCGTTTGTCTGACAATTGAGATGATCCATGCGTCGGATGAACATGCAGAAAGTCGGTCGAGCCACCAACCCGCATTGGACCAGCGTGGTGGAATACGGTCCAAAAACCCCCTAATGGATAGGGGTGTAATAAGGGAGGCCTATGTCCAGCAGTGGACTAGGCTGATGATGATACATATTAAGAGTTAATATGCAGCGGTCTTGTTCATCTTATTAGATAAAATCTTTTAAAATCCCTCATAAAATTGTTTATCACCTCCAATAAATTTTCATCTTCAAATTCTAATAACATTACAAAAATATCCAGCTTACTTTAGAAAGATTTCTGACGGATCATGTTTGTGGTTAGTCTAAGTTATAATTTCGTAATTCTAAAATATAATTTACGTATTTATTAATCACCATTTAAAAATGTCAATTAACCGATAAAAGATTAGAATGACGCACTTCAAAAGCTAACATTACCAGGTTGAAAGATAAACAAAAAAAGGCAAAATCTGTAACAAATTTATTTATTTATAGATAATAAATTTAAGATCCCAAAATAATAGCAGCCAGAATACAAATTACTCTCACCTATGTCTATTGTGTTTCATTTGTAAAATTTTGACTTGCCTACTTTATTTATAAAAATGTTAATATATTGTTTAATTTAAGCAATTGATATGTTGATGAATCTTATCATAGGGATCTTCATATTATTGTCTTTAAAAAAGAAACGATCCTTATTATATACATATTATTAAACATGACAATTGTGATTTGACATTTTATAGGTTTAACCTATCCAATTTTTATATGAAACAATTAGTTTGTTCGCTTTATTATTGTATTTGTAATAATACAGCCAAGTATTTAGCTAATCAATTACCTTGCTCTATTGAGCCAGTACATAGCTTAACTAGTCAAAATTTGGAATCTGTTCCAATGAATTTAAATTAAATTTAGAGACAGCGGATACCATATTTGGCCAATTAATCTTAACTAAAAATTGTAGCAATCCTAAACCTAATAATGAATTTAATTATATAGAATTTTTGAATAATAACAAATGCATAAATCCATCAAAATATTCAAGGAATAGCCAGTAAAGAACTAGAAAATTGATATTTTATGTATTTCAGAGCACTGGCGACAAGGTCATCAGCTAATGTTTAATTTGGGATGTTACCAGATAGCTAGTCTGTTTAATAGAGACAAAGCTATACGCGGTGGCTCTTTTATTTTTATTATTAATTCCTCGAAATTCGAAAACCGTAGAGATTATGTGAGCCTCTCTATTGAACGGACTATTGAAATAGCCTGTGCAGAGCTTGAGCATTTCATTGTTGTATGCGTGTATAGACCTCCCACAGCGTTATATGAACCTTTTGAAGTTGTATTAGAAGAAATTTTGTTAAAGCTATCTGAATCTAATAAATACATTATAATTTGTGGTGACTTCAATATTAATTTATTAGATAATTCTATCACCACTGTTAGATTCAGATCATTACTAAGTTCATATAACCTTATAAATTTATTTCTTGAACCTACTAGAAACACTGAGACTTCTGCAACATGCATAGACAATATTTTTACAAACTGTCAACCAATAAATAAATCACTCATTAAAAAAATTTACCTCTGAGCATTGTAGACAGCTTGCCTGTTTTAAATTAGATAAATTAATATGTAGTAAAAGAACAAAAGAAAAGAAAATGTTTGTTCCTATGTATAAAAAGCGGATTGAGAAGTTAAGAAGTAACATATTACAAAAAATAACTTATTTATATTATAATGACAACCCAGATGTTCTTTATAACTCATTATTTACGTTGATCAGGAGAGAGTTTAAAAGAATATTTACTTCTAAATCGGTCAAATGTAGGGCTCAGTAGAATTTAGTGAATGGGCAACAATTGGAATTCATAATAGCAGGCGTAGATTGTATGATTTTTGCAGTGATAGGTCCTATAATTATAATAATTCTTTTGTAGCAAATGTGAGGAATTATTCAAAAATATTTAAAAAAGTGTGTTATTTGGCTAAATCCCTACATATTAAAAATTCATCAGATAAAATCAAAATGACTTGGTATATAATAAATAATGAAACCGGAAAAGTAACAAAAGGTAACAATAGCACAAAATTTGAAAATTAATGATCATCAAATTAAAGCTGATAGTGATGTTGCAACTTCTTTCGAATAGTTTTTTTCAGACATTCCGGTTTCTACTACCAAGTCTCTTTTATCATGTCCAACAGTTGCCGAGTCACTCTTAAAGGAAAATGTCAATGAATAAACAGAACTTTTTGAGTTTACTGAAGTTAGTAACAAAGATGTCATCAATGTTTTTAAATCTCATGAAAAGAACGGTAGATCTTTGGGGGATCTCTGTTAAGTGTTATCGATCTAATATCACCGCACCTAGCAACTATATTCAATGTGTGTATCATAAGGTCAGGAAACTCAACTTATGAAGAATAGTAAAGTAATACCATTTTTTAAGTCGGGTACCAAAACGGATCCAAATAATTTTAGACCTGTATCCGTACTGCCTACTCTGAGCAAAATCTTTGAAAAATTGCTATTGGATCAATTAGTTAAACACTTCTACGGAAAAAATCGTCTAAATAAAAAGCAGTACGGCTTCACTAGGGGCCGCTCTACAACTGACGCATGTGTTTGACTGGTTAAAAATATATACGAGGCTTGGGAAGCATCGCAGGATGCCTTAGACATTTTCTGCAACCTTTCAAAGGCTTTTGATTGTGTTCAACATGCGACTCTGGTCAGGAAACTAAAAATACCGCACTCGATCTTCTGATTTCTTACCTGAGCCATTGAACTCAGAGGTTTGACGTGAATGGTAAGAGACCTCCTGGGGCCCCGGTAAGTATGGGTGTCCCACAAGGATCTATTCTTGGACCTTTTCTTTTCCTTGTTTATGTAAATGATCTACCACATATAGTTAACAATAACGATGAAATAGTATTATTTGTGGACGAAATCTCTTTGATTTTTAAACTCGGATGTAATGCATTGATTAAGAACGATGTAAATAATACTCTCTCCAAAGTAGTGCATTGGTTCAGTGTCAATAATTTACTACTAAACAACAAAAAGATTAAATGTAAAATGTGTATCTAATGTAAAATGTGGTAAATGTGTTTTAAGTGTCTTTGGATGGGGAAGCGCTAAATCTTGTTGACTGTACTGTGTTACTCGGCATAAGAATAGACGCTAAGTTGCAGTGGGGCCCCCTTATAAATGGACTGGCGGATAAACTAAGCTCCGCGGCATATGCCGTAAAGAGAATAAGACAAATAACTAACGCGGAGACAGCCCGTTTGGTATATTACAGTTACTTCTCCAGTACGCCGCCGATATTAATACAATCTTCGTCCTTCAAAAAAGAGCTATTCGTGCAGTCTATAACCTGGGCCCTAAAGAATCACTCAGAGAGTTGTTTACTCAAATTAAAATATTGATCGTTAGTTCTCAATACATTTTTTAAATTTTATGTATGTGCAGAAAAACAAAAATGATTTTTTAAGGCATTGTGATGCACATGACATTAATACTACTACTATGGGATACTACTTTTATAGGATCATGTATTCGCTTTTACAAAAAAGTCCCAGAAAACGTTCAAGATTCACTTTTTTAAATTTATTAATGGATAAACCATTAATCTTTTATGGGACAATGCATTCGCTTTTATGATAAAAACCTAGAAAGCGCGCAAAGTTTATACATTAGTAAATTTTAAACAGATTAGAAAAGTTTGTGATTGTTACTGTCCTGCTTCATGGGTACGAGACGTCGAAGGTCACCAAGAACATCTCTCACCAGCTCCAAGTCTTCATCCATCGATGTCTTAGGAGAATCCTTTGTATTTACTGGCCCGACAAAATTTATAATAACCAACAGAGCAGATCAAACTGCTCAGATGGATACGCCACACTCTCCGAAGGGTCTCCAACCGCTTCCCGAAGAAAGCCCTAGACTGGATCCTTCAAGAGACAACAAACAATTGCTGATGAAACGAAGACATTCAAAAAGACTTGAAGCAAAATAAAATTAGAAGCTTAAGATCGGATGGGATGGAGATGCACCCGCAGACGCCCTCTACCCCAGCTAGGGGGTAAATGAATAAAAATATAAGTCAAGTCAGTCTACCGTACTGAACGGACGAAGGGCTTATGTAACAAAACTTAGAAACACTGTTTTTAGGCTTCACATAATTAAAAAAAATAGTCGTAGAAACGTTTTGGCAAATAATCAATATTTTGTTGGACTTATAAACAATACATTTGCATTTTTTTTTATTTAATAACATAAATGTTGTGCGCTAATTTAAAGCGAATACTTTGATACTGAAGACCTCTTAAAATCGGCAAATTCCGTGAGATATTCTTTTGCGATCCCTTCATTTCGCTTTTCACCCCACTTAAAATTATTACAATCAAAGTTCCCTGATCCTTAGAAGCCAGATTATAGATTTTACAACAGACAATTCTTTCGAATCAAACTGTGTCAAAGAATTCTAATTATAAAGTATTAATTTTATTCATTAATTTTTTTCATTAATCATCCGCCTGTGATAGTCCACTGCTGGACATATACCTCCCCTAATATACTCCTATCCATTATGGGGTTTTTGACTGTATCCCACCAAGCTGGTCCAATGCGCGTTCTGCGTGAACCGACTTTTCACATGCCCATCCGACACATCTTACTTTTCAGACAATTGGGTGATCGGCCCAAATTGCCCGAACCAACTAGGAAACAACAATGAAAATTTGTTAAGTCTCTGTTGAGTGAATTCGAACCAACGACTTCCGGTTTCTAAAGCACACGCCCATACCACTAGGCTACGGAGGCAGTTACTGTTATTATAAGAATTATATTTTATTAAATACTTTATTGTTTTTGTTTGTTGTGGTTTTTGTTTGTCAAGTATATAACTTATTTATAAAAAGGTCGTTTCTTTATTTAAAATAAAAAATAAGGTTTACTTAATAAGTTTGGACTTACGCTAGCACGTTCGCTTGAACCGTCTGTTTACTTTTTTTGATCGACTGTAAAGTAATTTAAATAATTACTTGTCTTAGACCGTTGCTTTACTTACTTTCAAAATTAAAAATAAAATTTAATCGGATTCATAACCAATGAACGTTACATTTCTATTAAAAAGATAATTTCGTAAATTGTTACATCACTTTTTTTGAAAGTCTATTAGGTGTAATCAATAGATTGTAGCCATTAAAACTATTTAAAAAAAAGGAAATTTAAATTAAAAATACTGTATTCTACCTATTATTCATAATAAACATGTTGATCTAAAAGTAATGATAATAAATATGCTAAATACTACCTAATTGTTAACTTAGTCCACCATTCTACAAAAACATATTCCACCTGTAAGTTAACTTGTGTTTGGCACAATCTGAAAGGATTAATTTTATTATAATCGCATGTCCATTAAATAAATCTCTTTTTTCTACGCTAGAAAAAAATAATAACCCAAATATGGAGCTTTTATTTTTGCTCAATAGGCAAAAGAAGAAGGGAGAAATAAGAATTGAGCTGCTCAATATACTTTAAACGCTTCAATGAAATTTGGTTTTATTCACTCAAAAAAAAAGTTCGAATGCCCTTTCTTTTTATCTAAGAAAGTAAAAATTATTTTTTATGTTATTTTACAAACTTTACATTGAACATATGACTTGATGGCTTAGCTTAGTAATCCAATAAGTGCTCCATCTAAGTACAGTAACAGGAAGTAAATGTTGACTCCATTAATGTTTTAGTATACCTGGAAACTATAACTTGCTTTTAAATAAAGAGTTTCCTTACCGATAGAAAATGACTTTATATGTGTTAAAATATGATAAAAACTGTTTCGGAGTTGAAGCAAAGAAAATAATGAGATGGCGTGTACCAGCAGATTGTTTTGTATGTTTTATTTAAGGATCCAGCCACACAAAATGTTGAAAACAAAAATTAAGGTTGTTGTATTTAATCTACCGACTCCGTCACTTTCCCCGTTTCTGCTGCAGAAATAAGCGATATCGATAATATAACACAGCGCATACCCGCCTTCGCGGGGAAAAGACAGGTTATGTTTAAGACTCGTTAGACTAAAACCACCACCTTGATTCTTCCTGGCTCATTTAGGTTGGGATTACAGGAACGTCAGCCTACTCTTCTGCAACCCCACCGGCGCTGGCCGCCGAGGGAACTTCTTCTCTGACCAATGGCACATTCTACTCCAGGGCGTCTGTCAGTTTTGCAGCCTGCTAATTTAGTATAGCGGAGCGTCTTGCCCCCTATATCTATACATCAGGCTCCCCCAAATCTGTTACCTGGTGGCCCAGGAGCACGTTAACCATTGCAGGCATACTCTTCGCAGCCCTTAACGGTCATGATGAAAACTAAGAAATGAATTCGTTATACTGGTGTTAATAATTTTTGAAAACCATTTTTTTGTTTTTTACCTTTTTTATTCTTAGGATTTTGAAACGTATCAAATACATCCTGAAAAAAGAAATAATAATAATAATGACCTCCTAGTTGAGACCGATTACGGCGACCGATCTATATCGGAGATCAGCCAACAGGGCAGGAAATATTATAGTGGACAAACGTACGCGCAAGAACAGGGCCTATTCCTTCTCCCTTATAGTCCGATGGGAGCGATAACCGTAACGACCGAAGAGAGAGAGAACGCGCAGGACCGACTTTTAAAATGCCCTTTTAAAAGTCGGTCCTGGGCGTTTATAAAATGGAATATCTTACTTCACAGGCTATCAGGTGATTAGCTCGCATTGCCGAAACAACAAGGAAAAGTTGTTGAATCCCCGCAGGATTCGAAGTCCCGACCGCTGGTTTCTAAAGCGCATGCCCATACTACGCTACGGATGCAGTTAAAATTATAATAAATATATAAAATATAGGAGAAGAGCTCAGACATTACATATCTAAATGTATGTTACGTGTTTGGTAATGATGTAAGCAATTGAACTTTTGTAAGTGTAGACTACAAGTTAATATCGCATCTAAAATAAGATTGCTGGTGGTTGGGAACTTTCTCTGGTATTTGTAAATTATTGCGCTTTAGAAATGGCGACCTACTTAAGATGTTTTATTAACGTAACATGAAAACGAAAGAACAGAAGCTTATTAATATTCAACGACTACGTAATGGCTTTACTTGACACAAATATTTATTAGCATATACTTATTTAATGATGTAGGCCTTTTCAGTTCGTCTCAATGCTTAAATTAAAACGAGATAAGTAATTTCTAAGATAGTCAGGACAATAAAAAAAAATTAATTGTTTTTAATACTTCTTTTTATTATCTTTTTTGTGTTAATAAACCAAAGGTAACCATCTAAATACAAAGTAATAATAGTAAAAATTAAAAAAAAAATACATGGCATTCTCTGAAGTAGTTTAAAGAATCCGTAAAATTCTTCACCTAACCAATTGTGTGCAAAAAGTGTTAATAAAAGCGGATACGTTAAAACCTTTGAGAATTAAGTGAACTTTGTAAAACTGAAATCGGGAAGCAGTGTCGCAATACAATTCATCTTTTGATCTTATTATCTTTTTAAGGTTAAACTGCATATCTGCTGTAACTAGCAAAGATAAAATAATAGTTAATTTCTTTCTATTAAAAATGATTCTCCTGTTCAGTGTAGAAATAATCACAACGCTTCGTCGCTTTAAAACAGCACTGCACATCCTTTTGAAGTTAGACATATTTTTCCTACTAACATTTGGTTTTAACATATAAAAAAAAATGGATTAAAAAAAATGCTTGTTTCAATTTCTAGTCAAAACACGAACTATTATAAATATTATTTATTGATGAGCGTGACGTTATCTTAATGTTAAGTATTACGTACACCGTATAAACTTGGTAAACCAGACTTAACACCCTATGTCTCACGGTAGGCAGCGCGTTGGCGATACCACTGGTATTGCCAATGTCCATGGGCGTCGGTGACTACTTCCCATCAGGTGGTCCGACTGTTCATCTGCTTGCGAATACCATAAAAAAAAGTGATAGGTGCTAATTCTATAGAAATTTCAGCGTGGGTTTCCACGGTTCTTTTTGCCGCCCTGAGATAACGTAAATTGGGCTACAGCGCTGAACCTTGTAATCAAGCTGGAACGCCCTTTATACCAGAATATAGTAGTGAAATCACTACTGATTTCTAGCAGAAAAGGGAATACGCACTGGTAGTACTTATTTCCTGGTGAATAATCAGGTGAATAAAGTGAATAACTGCTTAAAGATGTTGATTAGACGTGTTCTTCTTTTTCGTAATATTTGTGTATAAAACACGTCGTTTAAAATTAGGGTGTATAATTTTAAACGACTTCACTTTTTCTTGAGCCAGGCTTTAGCTTATGATAACGGCTACCAACATTTTAATATAAAAAGTTATATGCCCTATTTCAATCCATTTCATTCTTTTTTTCCAAATATTACCAAAAATATATAAAATGTATTCTTATATTAAGTAGTATCATAACAACAGAGGTTAGTTCTCTCACGGTTGTGGTAACATTAAAATAACTTTCCATTTTATCAAATTTAATAATAAAGACCCCTCAGAAGAATGAATGTATTTGTATAAAATCTGAAAGCATAACAGATAGTCGCGAGCTTAAATAAAAGGTAAAAATAGATGAAAGCCTTTAACAATGTACTGGACTACGTTGAGAAATTTCGCGACGGAATCTTCATTGCGCTCATCATATAACGAAATCTTTTGTATGATAGAGCGGATGAAACGGATCATAAATAGGTCGTGCGTTATTAAAAAATAAAAAAAGTTTTTCTCGAAAATGGCGGCTCTCTTAAATCGTGGCCTACTTACCATCAAATAAGGGCGACGGATCAATTTCGATGATTACCTTTGGTTTTGCATTTCATTTCATTCGCTCTCTGTATATTATATTTCACATAAACGTAGTGAAATTGTATTCGATTCTTGCTGTTGTCCATGTGTAAATTTAAAAAACTAATAATTATATTAGTTTTTTCTGTAAGAATTCCGGTTACATCATCTATATTCCAACGAAAGTCCCGTCAAAGTCGGACTAGACATTCCAGAGATTAGTCAGACATATTAGGTAAATTTTTTTTAACGTTGTTTTGTTACATACAAATATCGATTATATATATATATCACAATGTAATAATTTAAAATCGAATATTTGGATGATACAGACAGACACTCCAATTTTATTTATTTTTTTAGATTTTTTTAAAGGTTCTTTTATTTTTTAATATTTATTTTATGCTAAATATTTATGTTACGCATTGTTTTTTTTTTCTAGTTAAGTGCAAACATAACCGTGCAGAAAAAATATGCTAGCATATTTATATAAAAAAAACGATAAAAAAAAAGGAAGTTATGGTTGTTTAAAATATCTTGTTCTTAATATATATAACGTATCCCTGATGTGAAAAGGAGAGGTGATTAATGCTATTCCATGAAATGAAGGATATGTTTTGAGATAATATTAAGGCGCAAAAATTTTATTGCTTTTAGATAATTTACAAGTTTCCTGTTTACGATAGAAAATAGCATCCATAGTCACGAGAAAGATTAAATTAGCCATTAGAAATGAACTAACCATATCAATACCTCGTATGTAACGCCTTGGTAGAAAACTACAATAGATCGGTAATGTTGTTTTTGTAGAGAATATGCATAATAAAATATTAAGTTACGCTAATTAAAGAGTAAGACTTTACAATTATTATGTTGAATAGTGTTTGCACTTTAGTCCATCTGGTTTCCAAATCCAGTCTGGATTTCGTGTGACAAAATAATTGAATCAAATGACGTGATGTTTAAATTCTGCAGGGACTCCTAACAACTTTCTGTTGTTGTTTTCTATTTGGTTAGGGTAATGGAGGCTTATCATCTAATTGGTAGTAAATCAAAATAATCCAAATATCAGATGTATGTAGAACTTCCATTCTTATCTTTCTCCGGTTGTGCTGGTTATCAGTCTCATCGGACAATAAAAGCAAAGAAAGAAGGTGTTTACGCACACTTGTGGACTCTAATATCTCCTGCATTATTAGCGGATATCTAAAAAGATTATCGTTTATATTGCCTCAGAGAAAACTATTACTATGGCAGATGTATTCAAATCAAAAAAGTTAATAATACTTTTTATAGATCTACGAAAACTTTAGTGATTAATTTATTTATGAAGCTTATGAAATTTTAACTATAACACTAGTAGAGATATGGTAACTTTCTTCTACAAAGTGATCGGTGTAATAGAAGTTATTTTATAAGAAGACTTTGGACAATTTAACATAAATCAATATAAGCTTATAATAAGAACATCGGTGTAGGAAAAGGAATGCGATAACAACATTACGCACAGGTAGGAAAACTTGAAAATTAAGTCATTTATTCAAAACTTTGCATACGACATTCTTCGAAATTCCAGTTTGTATGCATGCATGAATTTTACGACCACTGAAATATTTCAGGTTTTCTATAATTCTACCACAATTAAGTTTGACGTACTTTTATAGAAAATTTTTGTATTTCAACATTTCATGAAATTAAATAACAATGTAGGTTTGTTCCTACTTGTAATTTATTTCTAGCTTAAAATTTAAGTCGTCGTTTCTAGCAACGTTCATTTGTTTCTTTGGACCTAGATGAAATCAAGGATTGTGTATCTGAGGTTAATCCAATGGACTTGCCTTAAGAGATGTAGTAACAGATTAAGTTCAAAATGCATAAAAAATTGGGGCACCAGCAGCTGTAATACAACTGTTTTGATGTTCTGGTTCACGTAAACCCAGACTCGGCTTGTTCTGCCGCCGTAACATAAATTACTTATATCTTGCATATATTCATTGTAATATTTAGCTAAATAGTAATTTTAGTAGACATAAAATTTTAAAAGAGAATGTTTATTAACTTCAAAAATCATGACTTCATTGCTAGTTAAGTTTTAACAGTTTATAAATTAGCAGCAAAGCATCTCACAAAAAAAATCAGTATACACATCCACGTCTGCTAGAAGTATATCTGACCAGAATATAAACAAAATTCACGAACTCACATTTTTATGGTTGTCTGCTTTGGTCCACCAAATCTCAGGAACGCACGTTGAAAAACGTTTTCTGAGTAAACATTTCTTCTAAATTTGACAAAACACGCCTCGTTGCCCCTTGGACTCAACACAAATTATTTGTGTCAGCCATGCAGCACTGTCGAGCAATTATTTCATTGAATGTTATAAACACGATTTTAAAATTTGGAAAAACAGATTATTTGTTTTCGTAAAATACTCTATTATAAACATTTTAATATAACTTACTTAAAAAATGCAAATTAAATTAACTTTCTAACCTAATATATAAGCACAAAGTAAATTTCTTAAGAGATAAGTAGCTTATCACAACTTTATTTGCTTAAAGTTTCTTTGCGGTTAAATCAAGTGCTGTTAGTCTTGAAAGTCGTAATCTTTTCTTAGTAAAATTAAATTAAGTTTTGAAATTTATTTGGGAAAGTAAATTCTAATTTTACAGATTATTATTATAACGTACATTATTTTATAATATAATGATTACTTTTACCGAAAATGTTAATCGGACGCATAAAAATTATAGAGCGTAAATAAGAAGCTGCGAAGATTCATTATATTAACTATTAATAGCTTTGTTCTTAAACATTTTATATTAAAGGATGTGTGATAGGCGATGTTATTGTTTTTATTCGTATTCAAAAGCCCACTAAAAGATGTATTTAAAGTAATTAAAATAAAACGTAAATGTCAAAGTATTTTTATTTCGTATAAAGGGGGCAGTAGTCATCATGATAGATTAATATAATTAAAGCATTATTTAAATCTTTAATATTTTTTTTATGTAGTCGTATGATATCCGTGCTAAACGTTTCAACGTCAAGTTCTATCAAGGTCAAGTTTTAAGATACAGTTAATGAAGCCTTACCGGTTGTGGAAAAATAAAATATTATAGGTCAATGGGTCCAAGGATCACAAACATTAAAATTTAACTTAGTAAAATAAAATTAGCAAAAGGTAATTGATGAAAATTTTGGGATAGTTTTTTTAAAAGTAATTGTAAATCAGCAGTGAAGTATTATTTATTACTGTAATACATAAACACTTCCTGTACTAACAAAAACTGTCTATTTAGAATTCATATTTTTAGCATCATAAAAGAAAGCTTGCCGTTATGATGTTCGTCTTTTTGTAATTATTTGACTTAAACTCTTCATGTTATATTTATTGGTCTGTTTCGGAGTTCAGCCCGGCGAACATGTGATGTTTTATAATTCAGCGACATTATTATTACTTAATGCCGTTTATCACTCATTATTTTCATTGCATTTGTAAAATAAATGTAAAGTTCTGACAGCCATTAGTAGTTTTCTTAAGCTCCACCACGTATCAATTTTATTTAACGCAACTTAATAGAGAGTAGCCAACACTTCTTTGACCCCCAAAATAATAATTCAGTAGATGGATAAGTAGAATCTATAGATGGATTGTCAGAAAATTTAAAGACATTGATGGCATGTAACGTCTGTTAAAATAATGAAGACTAAAACGCATATTTCCTCACAGACTAGAAAACTACTTTGACACTTAGTTTCTCGCTTGAAGGAAAAATCAAGGCCATAAAACAATAGGTTTCGGAGAATGTGTACTGAACGGGTTAATTTATATCAAAAGTGCCGCGTATTTAATTTCGTAACACAGAACAATGAATGTACTGATAATACTTTTATAGCGTTTTAAGCGAGGCCGGACGCTACCAAAGTCGTTCGTAACATCTGTATGCCAATTTACGCTTTTAATAAAAGCCGACGATGCCTTTAAATCGGTCGCATGCGAATTAGCGGCAGGCTAAATTGAATCCTTCAAAACTTTTTGCGAGCCTTTCTCATTCATGTAAAAGGGGTGCTGTCCTAACCTTTTAAACTACTGGAAAGCGGTCCAAAAATAAGGCAGCGTTATTTGCCCCGTTTCGTTTGGAATTTTACAAATAACTGTCCATAATTTAGGGGACTTTGTTAATCTTTGAGTAATTTGCTCGCGAGGATTACTTTTGAATCGAAAGTTTAATTAATGATGTAGGACAAATTTCATTGTTAAGACATCAAAATACCGCAGATAATTTCTACAATCATTGTACTGTAACTAGTATATTGCACCAAATAACTATTTATTTCAAAGAGAAAACTAAGCGATAAATGCCTAATTATTTAATTGTAAAATTTTTACAAACTAATCATTTTATTATCAAACCATATCAATGTTTAATTCGTCAAGAAATGTAAAGTACATTTTAGTGTGTTGTACAATTTGCAAATTTGTTTAAATATATTACAAAATGCTTTCTGACTTTGATAAATTATCCATTTATCATTAAGGCATTTCAAACAAATTTAATATTAAACATAGGACCTGAATGACTTAACTTACTCATCAATATCGAATAAGCACTCCATTCTAGTGCAGGTATTACAGAAAGTTAATGTTAGTTCTAATACTCGTATAGTGTGTCTAGAAATTATTACCTGCCGAATCTCCCTATGGACGAAGTGATAAGGGTTAGTTATGAACGGAAACTTTTAAGTACAGAAATTTTTGTATGTTTGTACTTATGTATATTTTGCTCACGTTTAAACTTTTTTGTTGTATTTATTTTGAACATTTATTGTAATAAAGCTAGTTTAATTTTATAAAAATGTGCTCTTATTATTTGAATTTCTGTACTAATTATATAAAAATAATAATTGTTATAACTAACATATTTCCTGAATTAATTGTAGTAAAAAAAATTACATCATCAGCATCAGTCATCAGTGTTAGTCCACAGCTGGACTTAGGCCTTCCCTAATATACCCTATCCATTAGGGGGTTTGAACCGTATCCCACCACGCTGGTCCAATGCGGGTTGGTGGGTGGACTGACTTTTTGCATGCCCATCCGACGCATGGATCATCTTACTTTTAGACTATTGGGTGGTCATGCCTCTAACCTACCTAGGAAACAACAATGAAAATTTGTTGCGTCCCGCGAGATTCAACCACGACCCCGGTTTATAAAGCACACGCCAATACCACTAGCTACAGAGGCAGTTAATATTAAAAAAAATAAAGGTAAAATATTATCCTATAAGAAACTCGGACCTACTTTAATTTTGTTAACTCTACTAATATGCTTAATATTGTACGTATGTATAAGTATAATACAATTATACTATTATGAAATATTATGACTTTTCCGTTTTTTCATTTCTTTGTTATTTATTACAATAACGTTTAAATAAAAAATCATTACAGATAAACTCACGCTTTAGCAATATTAATTGAAAAATTACAAGGAATATTTAACATTAATGCGTTTAACTAACAGACAACATTACATCTATTGCATTTAACTTTACAGTGTAACAACATTAATCAAAAACTTTTTTCTCTTGATTGAAAAAAAATTATGTGTTTAAAATAGAAATTATACAGGGTGGCCCATAAGTCCTTTGATATGAAAAAAAAGCTTAAGAACGGGAATTATTTTTGAAAATGACATCTTCTAAATGTAATCCGTTGCGATCACGCACTGTTGCAAACGACGTCTAAAATTGTCGATGACTGCGCGGCACGTCACTGCTGAAATGCTTGTCATTTCTCTGCGGATGTTTTCTTTTAGGGCCTCAATTGACCGCGGGTTTGTGTCGTATACTTTAGCCTTAAGGTAGCCCCACAAAAAAAATCCATCGGGTCAGATCTGGACTACGTGGAGGCCAGGAAATGTCCCCTCTTAGAGATCACTTTGCCAGGAAAAAGTTGACGGATAACGGGCATAGCAGTGTTAGAGGTGTGAGAAGTGGCCCCATCCTGTTGAAACCACGTCCTGGCATTAAAGCCTAAAAAGTTTTGCAATCCTGGTATGAAAAACTCTTCGATGATACACATATCGCCCCTGACGTAACAGTAACTGCGCCCTCTGCCATCCTCAAAGTAAGGCCCTAGTTTTCTTGAGCTCCACCACGTATCAATTTTATTTAACGCAACTTAATAGAGAGTAGCCAACACTTCTTTGACCCCTAAGATAATAATTCAGTAGATGGATAAGTAGAATCTATAGACGGATTGCCAGTAAATTTAAAGACATTGATGGCATGTAACGTCTGTTAAAATAATCAAGACTAAAACGCGGATTGTCTGTTCAAATAGCCATCCGACGCATAGATCATGTTAGTTTTTAGTAAGTTTTTAGATCAGCGCATTTTTCCCTCACAGACTAGAAAACTACTGTGACACTTAGTTTCTCGCTTGAAGGAAAAATCAAGGCCATAAAACAATAGGTTTCGGAGAATGTGTACTGAACGGGTTAATTTATATCAAAAGTGCCGCGTATTTAGTTTCGTAACACAGAACAATGAATGTACTGATAATACTTTTATAGCGTTTTAAGCGAGACCGGACGCTACCAAAGTCGTTTGTAACATCTGTATGCCAGTTTACGCTTCTAATAAAGCCGACGATGCTTTTAAATCGGTCGCATGTGAATTAGCAGCAGGCTAAATTAAATCCTTCAAACTTTTGCAAGCCTTCTCTTTCATGTAAAAGGGTGCTGTCCTAACCTTTCAAACTACTGGAAAACGGTCCAAATAGGATATTTCAAAATAAGGCAGCGTTATTTGCCCCGTTCCGTTTGGAATTTTACAAATAACTGTCCATAATTTAGCGGACTTTGTTAATCTTTGAGTAATTTGTTCGCGAGGATTACTTTTGAATCGAAAGTTTAATTAATGATGTAGGACAAATTTCAATGTTAAGACATCAGAATACCGTAGATAATTTTTACAATCATTGTACTGTAACTAATATATTGCACCAAATAAATATTTATTTCAAAGAGAAAACTAAGCGATAAATGCCTAATTATGCGAATTGTAAAATTTATACAACCTAATTATTTTTATTATTAAACCATATCAATGTTTAATTCGTCAAGATTTATAAAGTACATTTTAATTTGTAAATTTGTTTAAAAATATTACAAAATACTTTCTGACTGTAATAAAATATCCATTTATCATTAAGGTATTTCAAACAAATTTAATATTAAACATAGGACCCGAATAGCTTAACTTACTCATTAATATTGAATAAGTACTCCATCCTAGTGCAGGTATTACAGAAAGTTAATGTTAGTTCTAATACTCGTATTGTGTGTCTAGAAACTATTACCTGCCGAATCTCCCTATGGACGAGGTGATAAGGGTTAATTATGACCGGAAACTTTTAAGTACAGAAACTTTTGTATGTTTGTACTTATGTATATTTTGCTGACGTTTAAACTTTTTTGTTGTATTTATTTCGAAACATTTATTGTAATTTTGAATAATATTTGAATTTCTGTTCCTGATTATATAAAATAATAATTGTTATAAGTAACATATTTCCTCAATGAATTGTAGTAAAAAAAATTACATCATCAGCATCAGTCATCAGTGTTAGTCCACAGCTGGACTTAGGCCTTCCCTAATATACCCTATCCACCACGCTGGTCCAATGCGGGTGGACTGACTTTTTACATCCCCATCCGACGCATGGATCATCTTACTTTTTAGACTATTGGGCGGTCGGCCCAAATTGCCCTAACCAACTAGAAAACAATAATGAAAATTTGTTGCGTCCCCGCAGGATTACAACCCACGATCCCCGGTTTATTAAGCACACGCCAATACCACTAGGCTACGGTAAAGGTAAAATATTATCCTTATAAGAAACTCGGGCCTACTTTAATTTTTTGTTAACTCTACTAAAATGCTAAATATTTTACGTATGTACAAGTAAAATAAAATAATACTATTATGAAATGTTATGACTTTTTAGGTTATTTTCATTTCTTTGTTATTTATTTCAATAACGTTTAAATAAAAAAATCATTACAGATAAACGCACGCTTTAGCAATATTAATTGAAAAATTACAAGAAATATTTAACATTATTGCGTTTAACTTAACAGACAACATTAAATCTATTGCATTTAACTTAACAGTGTAACAACATTAATCATAAAACTTTTTTCTTTTGAATGAAAAAAAAATTATGTGTTTTTAAAAAGAAATATGCATTGTCTTTTTGATTAACGTCTGGTAAATTACAGCTACAGCTTTCTCTTACATAACTGGTACTGAACAGTTTATGAGAGTTCCTGAATGATCATTCAAGTTATAATTAAAGCAATAGTTGCCTTTTATATTACAATATAAATTTATTTTTTTACAAAATAAGGTATTATACTTTGCGGCGTCTTTTGAATATATCTCGCAATTTGTCTTTGTTTTGCTTTTTGGGTAATATTTCGATATTTGTTAAAGGTAGACATATTTTTCTCCTATAAAATTGTTTGCTTTTTCATAGCCATATAGGGATACTATATTACATATGTCCAACTTTCATATGTAATAGATATAAATCTTATTAAGAAGTCTTTTAATAAAGCAAATGACGAGCAAGACCTGATGGTGTCTGATACGACTTGCTTATAGAAAACAAAGCGTAAGGCATATCCGCTCACTACCTTGAGCCATAAGATGTCATGTATCGTTTATCTTGTAATTTAACTAGCTATGTGTCCCTATTAAAGGATAGGAAGGCAATATTGTTTATATCCTCACCTGTTAGAAAGAGAATACAATGGTGGTGTTTTCCTAGTCTGTTCGCTATATAAAAAGACCTTCAAAAGCTTACAATTTTACAAGTTTCAAAACGTTATAACTACACTAATTTACATAAATATTTTTATCATAAAATATTGTTATCTGAAAAATAGTATGAGAATTATAAATTAAATATTTTGTCACTTATATAATATGTAATAAGAAACCTTACGGAACTACCAAAGAGGGCAAATATCAGGAGATTTGGTATATAAGAATAAATTCGTTCATTCGAATATGCGAATTTTGTAAAAGTATTTGATGGTCTGTACTATGTAATAACTCGGAAAAGAAGTTAGTTCTTAAATCTTCGTAAAATTTTATAATATTAAGAGTGAAAGTGCTACTTTTAAATGGAAAAGCCTGTCGGTAAAATGTTTCTTTTTAAGTCTTCAAAACGTTTATATTTGTTCTATAATGCAATTTGCATTGTAGTAAACTCATCGAAACTTTTACTATATATAGGGAAGTAGATATAATTTTCCGATTTTTAATAGATTTAACTGTCAGGATATTTATATTAGTGTTTATTGCCCTAAAACCATTCAACCATATGTATGACAAAGACTTATTGAATAGTTAAAAAAATATTAGACTATGCTTAGTCATAACTGAAAGGAATGGAATTACTATTAAAATAACTAAGACACCCATATCTAGAAGACTGTGGGAGCATGACTGTTCATTAGCAAATACAAATGACACCTCAAAACGAGGCTTAAACAACAACTTGGAGTATTCTATTACTTTGTTCTTTGCAAATGAACTACCAGCCACATTAATGTTTTGCAAACTTCGTATTTGACACATAACCAGACTGACTCCACTTAATCATTAATATACACCAGTGTTCCACGTAAGTTATGACGGAAAGTTAATGTTGGCTTTATAACACTTTTAATATACCTGGAAACTATTACCAGTGTCGTAGTGTAGGATCCCCCTACGGACGGAGTACTGACTTTGTAATGTATATTAGCCTTTGAAATATTTTGTTGAAGGTATATTGTTTTCGTTATAAGTTTTGTACTATTTATTTTTCCGCATTAACAAATGGAAGATGATGGTGAAAATAGTGAAAACTTAGAATTTTTCGCAATACGGTTTACTGTATTTAAATATCAGATATATTGAAAAGTAATCAAGTTTTTAAAACGATACATGTTATGCACATATTAAAGAGATATTTCTAAATCCAATTACTTTTACAAGACTATATTATTCTGTATTCACTTTATTATCTTCATTAAGCTTGTCATATACCTTAGTGAAATTTTTAACAATGTTTAAATAGATGATTACATGCGGAATTTTTATAGCCCAATTTAGATATTACATCATCAGCTTGCTGCTGCTGGACATAGACCTCTCCTAATGCACGCTTCCTCCATTATTTTTAAGTATTACAATAACGTGAAACATAGTTTAAGTTTATCTTTTAACACTATTTGCGGTTTAATCAAACAAGGCTGTGCCTTTCGACGCCGTAATACTTTTATTTCTCAAATATCTTTTCAAGAATTTATCAAAAATTTACTCAAAATGATAAAACGTCATGACAGCTACTGTCAACCATTTATTTAAAATGATAACGATCGAAATGCTAGGAGCGGAGCGACGAGTAACATGTATAAAACACAAAATCTAAAAAAATTCTATTAATTATCAAAACCTTAATGAAAAATTTATTATTAAAGTACTAAACTTAATTTTAAAGACTTAATTATTTTGGGCTACATTGATTACTCCGCTAGGGTTAACGACTTTCTAAAATTTGCCAAACATTTTTATTGGCTTTTTTCATCCGATCATTAAAGTGCTTACGGCTAAATAACGTTGATGCGAAAGCCAACTAAGGATTCATCAATCATTTATGGATACATTTTTAGGTAAAAGTAATTAGTATCCATCATCGTAACAAAAGATTCTGAATGCTGTCTTACTGTATATGTTGTTTAAGACAAATACTATTTTTGCACATTTTCTTTAAGATTCTTATATTATTTTCTCATCAAAGTTATAATGTAAAAAATAACTAAGAAATCGTAGATTTAAAACGCTTTTTTTGTGCTCTCCATATGATAAATTTAATTTTCACTTAATGTCCACAGTAGTCTGAGTGTTTAAATATTGTATTATTTATCAACGTAAAAAGTTAAATATGCTGAAGTACAATAAATGTCAACGTTTTAATACATATAGTATATTCTATACACGGTAAATGCAAATAAAATAATATAAAAATAAATATTCAAAAACAGATTCATGACATTCTATTACCGTTAAATTTACCCTTTTATACGAGGTATATGCACAAATTGGTTAATTAAGAGCAATATCATACTCAAAGGGTTGCCTATTGACTCTATGCACCACAATGTCAAACAGTTTGATGTACTATCAAAATATTCATTGCGTATGAACAGAGGTGGGTCGTAACAATAAATGTTTACAATATATATTTGACAATTTACGCTTCAATTAGTTGTCATCATTACCTTTGAAATCGGACACGAATCGACAACCGTGTATATCAAAGCATTATCGCTCCTTATATTTGTTGACTTTCTTATTTGTTCTTTGAAACAGACCTGTATTCTCGAGTATGAGAGTGTCGCAGTGTGCTGAATACAATCCTTGACATATTTTTGGAGATGTCTTTGATAGTTAGTAACTTGGATGTTGTTCAATGGTAGCAAAACCGAAAATTTTTAAATTTGGCTTGCCATGTCTGTTGTTCGTTAAACAGTGAAAAACTTAGTCATAAATTGCTTATTTTATAACGCTTGTATGTATCAAATTGGACCCATAAAACGTTTTCATAAAACGAAATTACAAGACGAGCATAATTAAGGATCAGGAACAAATTTTTAATTCTGAAGCAAGTTATAAATTTTAGGTAAATATTTTAAGGACAGCTATTGAGATACAGATGAATAAATAAATACAACTGGTTAAAACCAAAAGGTTAGATGATATATAACATACCTAGTAGCATTTTTTTATTTCAAGAAAATAAATTCTATAGTTCTAGTTAAAGAAAGTATGACAGAGTTTTTAATTAATGTTAACTGGCCTCTCTTTTGCACTCCTAAATATATTGACAGTTTGTTTAAAGTATGTTTGCGATTTTTCTATTGTTATTTCTTTTTTAGGTACTTTTTATAATTCAAATAAATAAGGATAACATCGCTAAAGCGTAATACAAGACCACTTTTTATTACAATCTATCTGTATTTTAAATAAATCTACTAAATAGTTTCCAAAGGCGCAATGTTTAATATTCTCTTAACCTAACGAACTTTATTAATTTTTGTCTGAATATGAATCTATCTAACATCAAAGAAAAGCGTTATTTAATAAACAACGTAGACATTGATTCATTTTCATTTAATAAATTTTCTAGACTACTTAATACCAGCCCCTATTAGTTAAATAACGTCATGAAATTGAATAGTTTGAGGGGTTAACGTTCTCAAAATATAAAACGTTATTACAAATTCAGTTGCTAGAATATTTTTTTACTATTTTGTATGTAATAATCGGAATAAATTATTAAGTATTTAAATTTAACATTAAAAAAAATAGTTTTAAAGATGTTATCACGACTAATATTTTTACTTTATAATTATTTTAAAATAGACCAAATGCTTCAAATCCTTTTGCCAATAGTCCAGGAGCCGACTAAGATGATGTCCAAAATGGCAGAGTTCAATAGGCCACCGTCAATTTTAAATATAATTTATGTGAACCGATTTATGAATGCAGAGCTGACAGCATTATGAGTTCTTGCAGTAATTGTGTGGTTGGTTTTAATATTTGACAGATGCCAAGCAGGTAGTAATACCCAAACAATTTCTCTGGTTAACAGTAAGTAAGTATTGCTAGACGTTACTTTGACATTATAACGGTCAAAGCCTTAGTCTATCAAGTGACATACCCCTGATATGTTCCCGCTTTATCGTAGTGGTGGGGCATTGTACTTGCAGCGTGATCCAACAGCAGAGAAATTAAGAGCAACCTGGCCGGGAAAGAGAGTGAGGTTGGTTGTAGAGGCAGGCGGTTTGTCAGTCTTCCTTAGGCCACTGTCGTGTAAAAAAACCATGGGGTGCTTATCTATGCTATTAAAATAATACTTTTCTTTATAATAATATCTGTTCATAAAATATTTTCAATAATTGATACAACGCACCTTTCCCTTTTTTTACAGTAAAATAATTTTTTCTTACACTGTTTTTATATTTAATAACAAAGTACTTTATTAGTAAGTTATTATTCTAGCCTATACATAATTCTGGCGGGCTACATGACTATAAAGCAAAGTTATTTAAGTTTTCATATTCATAATATACGATGGATTTAGTGCTAAAATTTTGCAGAGTGAGGTTAATTCGAAATGTGACGTACTCAGATAGTGACATCAGGGATTAAGAATAAATTAAGGAGTCTTATATTTTAACGCGCAGTAAATAACTCAAGGACAACTTAAATACTGTAATTTGTAGACACTTATAATAGTCATCTAAAATTAAATATGGAACAGACGACATCTAACTGATTAAAATCAAAGTATAAGATGGTGTTATTTGATGTGAGCATGGCAGAATGCAAAAGTCAATGTATGATTCATATGTATTTTTTTAACTGTTGTTTTTTCCGTAGCTTAGTGGTAAGGGCGTGTGCTTTAGAAACTGTTGGTCGTGGGTTCGAATCCTGCGGGGACTCGACATTTTTTAATTGTTGTTTCCTAGTTGGTTAGGGCAATTTGAGCCGATCACCCAATTCTGTGAAAACTGAGGTGATCCATGCGTCAGATGGGCATGTAAAAAGGCGGTCCACTCACCGAAAACTCACATTTGACCAGAGTGGTAGGATACGGTCCAAATAGGCAATGGGAAGGCCTATGTCCCGCTAACAGCTATGACTAACACAGGCTAATGATGTATGATGCTCGTTGTGTGCAATTATAATTTAAATAGTCTTATTAAATAAGTATTTAGAATATTTTACACATTTTAAATCATAGAAATCTGATTTTAATAATGATAATACTCTTATACGTTAACGTTTAAAAAAACAAGTAAAGCATGTTTCCTTAAATAACTTAGTTGTGAATTCATTCCATCTACAAAAAAATATTTATTTTATATAAATAAAAAATGCGTTATGTAATAAACGTTACATAAAGATAATATTCCATCGTTAATTAATCAGTGTTCTAATTAATACCAGCTACTATTAGTTTAAAAACTTCATTAAATGGAATAGTTCAAAGGGGCATACATTTTCGAATATATTAAGGCGTTGTAACATGGTCCGTTATTAAGCTAACTTTGCGGGAACGGAAAGTTTCATATCATATAAATTGCAAACAATCTTTATCTCTGGTTCTTTTGTTTTTATAACAGTGTTAGTATTTTATGAGGCTAAAATATTGTGCAAAAATTTTTATTGTAGACTTAATAATTATTGTCATATATAACTGTTTTTTAGAATTTATGACGGAATAAAACACCCTGATGTTTTATCGAAGAAGGTTAAAATCTATATATGTTATTTTAAAACTTTTTGAATTTCAAGCGTCGATCAAGGATCAGGGAATATGCCTCTGTCTGCGCTTATACTTGTATATTATAATATCTCCTGCGCAAATGACTAATCTGTAATATATGTATATCGGCAGCCGTTGTCATTGGTAAGCTTAATCCAATACAGAGTTCGCGGGAAGCTACCGTTTCCACGAACCAGGTGACCAACACTATTTGCTAAAAGTGAAGGCCACGTACAGAAGGTACGTGAGTTAGGCATTCTTTTGGGTCTCCTACAGATAGTCGACGATCAGTTTGCGAACCGTAACGCGGAAAATCTGGGGACTGTCTTTAATCGGCTGCTGACAGCGCAATCGACTAGGAGGATTAGTATATTAAGATTTTTATTATCCTAAAAAATAGAGACATAGTTCGTGACGTTAATATTTTTAATTTAAACAAATTAAATTTATATATGTATAGTTTTAGAGATATAGTGATTTTCGTTTGAATTTAAAGTGATAGGTACAAGCTATCTTTAAATGAAATATATGAAAAGATATAAAGGTTTAAGTTACGGTTTTACCTAAAAGTATTGAAGCTCATGAATATCTCTATATCACAATTTAACTTACAAGAAAGAGCTTTGTTAAACGTATTTACCTGCACAAATATTTTCATTAAATTTTTTAAAATATTGTTCGATGACTAGTTCTCAGGAAATTGCGAAAACTGACTTCGGATAATAATAAGAATATAATTTGCAATAATTGCCAATTTTATATATTTAATTTATAGCACACAAGTAACTTATCCCAGCTGACTCTGTGGTCCCCAACTTTTCTCGATTTAAATTAAAATAAAATGATGATGAAAAAATTAATCATGAAGGAATGATGATTCAAGTGAAATTAAATTAAATTAAAATATATTGAAAACGGAATTATTCATTATAAATAAGAGCTATTAAAACAAATAGATCATCAATCAAAATTCAATGTGAGGTTATTTTTGACGAAATTTTGTTGGTTACATTTGATTTTATTATTCCCTTATAAATTCTCATTCACTCATTAATAGAATAGTGAGGGAATGATAGTAAGGAAATGATAAATTTAAATATAACCTACAAAAACTGGTCAAACATAACCTCAAATTAAATTCCGATTCAAGGCAAAATTTTTACTTCTCAAAACATGTAAAAATCATAATGATTATTACAAATAAAATAATTACCTTATATTCAGATGGTGTGAGGGAATGAGATATAAAAATGTAATATATGAATAATTAGTTTAAAAGCATTTGACAACAACACATTTCTTCGCGGCTTGTATCAATGATAGTATTCACTTCATTGACAATGCTGCCAACTGCAATAAATTCATAAGCGCGGCAACTTACGATCCGATTTAAAAGTACAATCGAGGTTTTAGTAAAAAGGGAGGAAATGATTCTTTTTTTGGGACCCAGATAACAATGAAATTTTCGAATAATTTCATACTCGGTACCTAATAAAACGGATATTTACAGTCAAATGCACTATTTTGAATACAAGTAATGATCAAAACTAGTCAATTTCATAAAATACAATAAATTAATGATATAATATCAATAAAATATTGAGTTTGGGACACGATAAGGGGATTATTTGAAGCATTCGGTTACCTACCATTTATTATTGTGAGCTCGAAACAGTTAGATGACATATGGCTCAAGTAGCTTTAGTAGTATAGTTTTGGTGAAAAGTCTATAATACAACGTTAATAATATATAAAACTGACTATGACACGATTTTCGCAAATTCCTGAGACTAGTCCGATATTGTTTCAGTGTTTAAAGTTTAGATTTTTAAGATAACTACTTATCAAAACTATGATCTCCACCCCGTTCTCACGTCTATGAATTAATGCCGTCCGTGTAAGTTTTCTATGCTTAAATAAGGTTAGTTAAATTGATAAGTACATTGCAGAGAATACATTATATTCGTAAATAACATTGACACTGGAGACATTACACGGTCTAAGTCTCTACGGAATTTTATTGATCTTGACTAATAAAATCGAACATAAATGGACAAAATAAGATTCAATTTTAATAAATATGGCTTCGAAGTACGCTATCAGAACTTGTCAAATAATCTACCACCGGTTCGGAAATGAAAGCCGAAGACCTGAGAAGAACCGGCGTAAGAAACTCGGCGGGACATATACATAACAAATTTAACAATAATTCATGGATGTTTCGCGTTAGTCATACATCGTCGGGCATAAATATGTATAACTAACGCGGAAAATCCGTTAATTAAAAGATTTGATACACTTATACTGTTTACATTCCACTTGAATCGAAAATTTTATTTTATATAAAATCGTCATTGCACACACATACATATACGGTGAAATTAAATGTTGGCTAAACTCAACGTTTGTTTTAACCTGATATTCATAGAACAAGCCATATCATTATATACTATAAAACAAAGTTGCTTTCCCTGTCCCTATATCCCTATATTGCTTAAATCTTTCAAACTAAGCCAAGGATTTCAATGGGTTTTTAAAAATAGTGATTGAAGAGAAAGGTTTATATGAGTAACACATGCTTAATATTATAGGTATATTTTGCATCAGCATAGCTCCCGTCGAAACACTCTAGGGTCTCCTAGTCCTACTTATATTAATAATCTGAACGTGTAATATAAATCTTTGTAGGACATCATAATCTTAACTCACCAAAATATTTTAATGCTTTAAAATGCGAATGTGTTGTAAAGTAAAACCTAAAATCCTTTTAAACAAATCACATAGTGTAGATTTTTTTCATGGTACTATACTAACTTAATCGGATTATTCTAGACTTTTTTTATGGCATACGCAGGCAGTCGAGCAGTCGGGCCACCTGATGGGAAGTGGTCACCGACGCCCACAGACATTGGAAATACCAGTGGTATGGCTAACGCGCTGCCTACCGTGAGCAAAGGGTGTTAAATCTCGTTTACCCAGTAAATACGCTGGCTACGGTGCCCTTTAAACCGGAACACAGCAGTGTTTTCACACTACTGCTTCGCGGCAGAAATAGGCTCCGCGGTAGTACCCACCCAGACGGTCTCCTGAAACAGGGGACCCACCACGTAGGTCCCAGTTTACAGTTACTAACATTATTAACATCAGTATACCAGAATAATATTTTTAGTTTTCATCATGGCCGATAAGGGCTGCCAAAAGTATGTCTGCTATGGTTAAGGGTAAACAGGGGACCTACCAACGGTAAAAAAAGCAACCCTCGATTCGTACATAACGTCCGATACACTGTACTTTGATATCAAAAAAAAGGTGAAATAAAATATTAATTCTTGCCAGATCTACGATGAGCAATAATTACAACCGATGTCTCAATAAATATCTCTTAGTTCTACGAACAAGAACCGCCGTCATCATTTATGCAAATGTATGAACGTGGTCGAAGCATAGACAACTGTCTGCTACCCATTGCTTAACAAAGCACTTTTCATGTTTGTTTATGACGCTTTCGTATCTGCCAAGTGGGTAAATTTACTTCGGAATTATTATACTAAAACATTTGTACATTTTTAAGTTCATCACAAATTATTGCTGCCTCAAAAAAACTATTTTGGGATAAAAGTCACGCAACATAATCAATGAACGCGAATTTTTAAATTTATATCGCCATTATTAACATTATAGTTACGAATACTTATGTTTTGCATGCATGTAATTTAATTTTTATGTTAATAAAAATAGTCGGTTTTTTTGATAAAAAACATTTTTTTCGCATTTCCTTTTAATGGTTTTAGAAAGGAATGAGCGCTTTGCTTTTAAGCTTTATCGTATATGTTTGTCCACTTAATAGAACAAATTTTCAATTCTTACTATAAATATGAGTTCATGGTAGTTATAAATATAAGTTTTAGCTGTGAACATTTATATATTTCATCTTTAAGTAAAAAGAATTTGACGTATGTAGTAAACTTTGCGGCTTTCTTATACAAATTTTACAAATAAGATGTGACTTTTGAAGAATAGTTTTTTTTACAACAATAACAATTACATCTTAATCAATCAATCTCAATTAGAATATTTGGTTCCTAAAATGTTGATTTATTTAACTAAAATTAATTTATAAATAATCTATTTAATTAAATTATAATTATATCAAATTAAATTCAACGGTATTCTAATTAAGGTGTTAGGTGTTAGGTGCCCTAAGTCTGTCAAGCATTCTTCCTGTAACTGTGTAGTTATGTCATTGTTCGTTGAGCATCGCTAAGCAAATAACTATCAAATATGTAAAGTCACTTAACATGATATCTAAGCAGTTTGCTCAATTGAAATGGCGTGCATACGTGCATATCATTCATAATTCTCTCTGATGCCCTGAAATTAAAAGTTGAAATATCTAAGTTATTTTAACTTCATATATTTCATTTGCATCTTTTTTAAACACAATCATATTAACCGTTTTTTTGTACCGGCTTATAACGAATGTACTTTAATCAGGCTAAACTTGCATTGTTTGCAGTTGTACGTATAATGATTTTAGAAATATCATATACGATGGTACAAATATTTAGTTCCTATATAAATTGTGTTTTTATGAAAGTATAAATATTTGCAAAATGATAAATGAATACACATTAATGGTATAAACGACATATTAGTATGTTAACGAACAACTTCCCAAAAGGAAGAGGCAGTCAATTCAATATTTTATTTTTATTGCCTACGCAGGCTGATGAGCAGTCGGGCCACTTAATGGAAAGTGGTCACCGACGCTGATAGACATCAGCAATACAGGTATCATGAATGCGCTGCCTACCATGAGACATAGAATGTTAAGTCTCGTTTACTCAATAAATACGCTGGCTACGGTGCCCTTCAAACCAGAACACAGTAGTGTTTTCAGACTATTGCTTTGCGGTGGAATAAGGCACCACGGTGGTACCCACCCAGACGGTCTCCTTGTACGGTACGGTGTAACTTTACATAACCGATTAGTTTTTTTTAGTTTTGTTAGGTCGTTGCTCCGCTCCTAGAGCTCTTTTGATATTTTTTAAACAAAGCTTTTAGCTTTTAAGTGGTTCGTCTGATTTTAAAAATAATTTTGTGGCAGGCACTTTAATAGAAATTTGCGTAATTAAAGATAAACACGGCGTTAAAAGTCATACATAATATATAAACATATTGTTCTTCTTGAATTGATCTACATTAAAGTCTGTGAGCGCATTTAGATTTTTGTATAAGTTTTAATGAACAATAATTAAAAAAACCGAATTTAATTAATTTTCTAAAAAAAAGTTCTATAACAAGTTAAACTTGTACACATATGTATAAGTTAGTTATAAACTGAATAAATTTTGTTTTTATTACTCTCTTCCAATGTCCGACTCCTAGATTGCCCCATCCCTTGGGTCAAACAGACCAAATAATCTTAGATAAATCCCTAACATTCAGCCCGCACATAACGCGGGACAAAAACAGAGTGACCTACGTCCTAGGTCGGCTTTTCCCGCTAATTATTCCTAAAAGTAAATTATCTCTGCGCAATAAGGTATTGCTGTAAAAGACGGTCATTCCTCCTATCCTAACCTATGCCAGTCCCGTCTTTGCGCGTGTTAACTCACACAGACGCAACACATTTTGCCTCACCATCGAGGGCAAACGAATTCACCGCACACCAGATATCGGCACGTACCAGGCCGATTCTAACCAGCTAGATAGGTTAATAGCTTCTCATAATAAGTCCTAAAGCAACATATCGAGCCGAGGTTTGGCCCACCGGGGCGCCCTGCCCCTTGAACCGGCCGGGTTGTAGCGGTTAACTCCACCAACGTGAATCATACGTAAAAAAATGTTTTATTTAAGAAAGTTTAAGTACAATCAAAACTAAAAGATTAATATGTAATAACAAAGTAAAAGCCCTAGTTGAGGGACATAGCTGTCACGAAGCACCACCGATTTAAGAAGCCTGCCGTTTGTGGCCGCATAATAGACTGTTCCAAGTATTACACTACATTTAATAATTATACCATTATTGCGAATAACTAAACAATGTCATTATCACATTGTTTCATAGACCTTAAACGAATATCTTACTCATACATTAAGTTTCTATAAACAAATGATTTTAAAGTGCTCTGAAACTAATAATAAGAAATTGAAAATATTTAATAGCTTAACAGATAGTCATGTATTATAATAAAATTTAAAAATATAAGTCTTTGAATATTGTAGAAGTCTATCTTAAAATTTAAACGACAGCAGTTTGCTTTTACAAAAGTTAAAAAATAGAATAGAATTTAAATAATGTGACTAAATAAAATAAGAAATTTTGAGACATCTTCAATAGGCTACTCATAAGAGAAACCAAGTACCTTTTGAATGATAAGCCAAGTTAAACGAAAAGTTCATAATTCTTAACACAAATTTATTCTTTTGTGGAGAATATAATTTTAGATTATTAAAAATAAAAAAAAGTACAACGGAATAAAAAGGTCGTAAAGATACATATATATAAAATTAAAATAGTAATTCTTTGTTTACGGCTAAAAAGTAACCGATTACTTTAGAAAAACTTCGTTAAAACTTTTGAATTTTTGAAACCAGCTTTGATTGAAGAAAGGTCGAAACGTCTTCATGTGTTTTCCATAATTATTCGGTGCTGAATTATATACCTTAAAATTCCATCATCATTTATTTAGGGCAAAAATACTTTTTTATTAGAAGATCTATACTAAGCCAATTGAAGTAGCATAATTCTCCTTTTTATGATTAACTGTCTCATGCGGTCTTGTTTCGAATTTTTAAAAAAGAATAAAGTGAATTTTAAATAAGCTAGAAAATCTTGATTAAATATTAAGAGATTCTAAACAAGTCAAATTTTAACTAAAAAATATGACCGACTTCTAACAGCGTATATCTATTTTAAGTAATATAAGCAGGAACTGCCTCCGTAGTCTAGTGGTAAGGGCGTTAAAACTGGATGTCGTGGGTTCGAAACCTACGGGGACTCAACAAGTTTTCGTTGTTGTTCCCTAGTTGTTTAGGACAATTTGGGCCGATCACCCAATTGTCTGAAAAGTAAGACGATCCGTGCGTCGGATAGGCGTCTAAAAAGTCGATCCATCTATCAACCCGCATTGGACCAGCGTTGTGGGATACGGTATAAAATCACCTAAATGGAGAAGGCGTACATTAGGGGAGGCCTATGTCCAGCAGTGGACTAACACAGGCTGATAATGATCAATAAAAAAACAGACAGACAGATCAAAATTTAAAAATAAACATTTTCTTATAGGTAAGTATCGGTTATAAAGCTAAAAGTTAAACATTAGTTATACTTGAATAATTATCTTAGTTATTACATTTAATAATTAAAAATCGATCTCCAACACAATCTACTGCCAGTGTTTAGATTTCTAAGTGATTAACAAGTCGATTTTTAATTGCGAATAAAATAAATATTTGGAGCATTTGATTTTATATTGTTTTTGTTATTGTTTCTGATTATCAGAATAGTATCAAAAATTGACTGAACCAGACAAAAAAGTTTTGAATTTGGTTATGCTAATTATAGTATTTTGAAAAAAAAATTTCATGAATAAATTTTAAGGCGGGCGATATAAATACAACTCTAATTTTAGAGGTCTTTCCGTTTCTAATTTGTTTCTACATCTAGCTTGCTATTTCAAATTGAAAATCTAAAATAAATGGCACTAAAAGTTTCGAATTTGGTAATGCTAGTTTAGTATTTTGAAAAATTTTTCATGGATAAATTTTAAGGCGCGCGAAATAAATACAACTCTAATTTTAGAGGTTTTTCCGTTTCTAATTTGTTTCTACATCTAGCTTGCTATTTCAAATTGAAAATCTAAAATAAATGGCACAAAAATTCTTTCCCGGATTAATTTGAATAACATAGACTTAGCATAGGTAAGAAGCCTTTGTATTGGCGTTTTAACATTTGTAAATAGCCTTTATCACATAAAATAATAATTGATATTGAAATGTAACTATTTATGAAATTGTAGAGTCATTTTATCGGTCTGTTTAAAAACATCATGATTAGGAACAAAGGTCTCTTTAATGATGTGAAACTGATAGAGTAAATATTATTAGAAGTGAACAGATTAATGCACAACTGGGGATCTACTCAGGTTAAGTATTACAACATTTTCTATAACATAAAGTTTTCTGTAATACAATAAACAATAATTTTATCATAAAAGTCAATCTAAAAACTTTTCTCAATTTGAGTTTTGTCAGCGTTCATTATTTAGCATTATGATCAAAATCAAACAGGTTAATAGGTATCTGGTAAATTATAAAATATTTTTTCACTGTTATATTAACGAAAATAATCATGGCACGTGTGATAAAAATTACCTATTGTGTAAATGATATATAGTTTCTCATTCTAGGTAGTCTGAAAAATATGTTAGATTTATTTGAATAAGGTCACCAAAATTACTTTCTACTGATGATATTTGATTATCACATATTTGCATTTCATATTTGTGTTGTAGTGTGTATTGCAGAAATAAAAATAAAAATGAAGTACATACAGTTAAAGAAATATCAAATTATTCACTTATATACTCTAAGTACAACACAATCGCTTTATTTATTTTAGAGACATGCAATCCGTAAATTAAGAAAATTACTTCTGTGATTTCCAGTTATTACAATGAAAAATTCTTGAAAACTTTGAATAATACACGAAATGGCTGGTGGTGGATTTGGATCCGAAAAGGTAAGACTGATTTATTTAAATCAAACAAACCTTGTTATGTACAAGGGAAAGTAAAACGTACACTTTATTGATCTGTCTTCTTCTCTTTATTAGTAAAATGAACTTTAAATTTTAGATTCAAACTTATTCATATGCTGCTACTCAATATACATAAGTCAAATATGCTATGAGTTGCATATTATGCACTCTAAATTACTTACATATCATTGTTATTAATTTAGTTCATTATAAACATAATTACACTAATAATTGTAAGAAGAATCCAAGAATTAGAAATAATTTACGTTAAGCCGGCCGACGAGGCTTATGTTACCGACGACATGAAGACAAAATATTATATGCTGTTTGATTTTGGCAATACGTTTTAATTTGAAGTGTTGTATGTTAGTAGACCTTATTATTCCTTTGTTGGTGTTAAAATGATGACGTACAATTTTTTTTTCATATAATGATAAACATTTTTACGAGGCAAATTCAAATATAAATATTGTTAAAGCAACAGACGTAAGCTTTCTCACGGTTATGATAATGTTATAATGACATTCTTTTTATCAAATTTAATAATAGAGACGTTACAGAGAAAAGAATGTATTTGTATAATGTCTAGGAGCATAACAGATAGTCACGAGCTTTATTAAAAGGTAAAAATAGGAAAAAGAGTTTAAATAATGTACTGAAATACATTGAGAAATTTCTTGACAGAATCTTCATTGCGCTCTTCATAAAACAAAATCTTTTGAATAATGAGTCGAATACAATAAAACGTAAATAGGTCGTACGTTATTCAAAAATAAAAAAAAGTTTCTTTCGAAAATGGCGGCTTATTTAAACCGTGCCCTAGTTGCCTTCGAATAACGGTGACGGATAAATTTCAATAATTACCTCTGACTTCGCTCTTCATTTCGTTCGATTCGGAAAATTTTATTTTTACACATACAGACATGGCTTAATTACAATTGATATTTATTTTGCGCTTTTTATGCCGAGTTAAATTTTGTTGCGGAGACGTAATATTTTTCCATGTTATATTACATTGAAATGGTATAATCATAATTATTCGTTATTTCCCAAATGTGTAATAGTTATTAGGTACAACTTACTTTTAGAAATATAAAATCCGTTCTGTTCTTTTATTATCTTGTGAAATTATTATCTGTGTGTACGTACACCTACAATAACGTGTAGTATTTGATAATATGAAACATAAATTGCAGCATTACTATAAAGGTTACATTTACTATTACAAAGCAAAATTGCGTTTTGTAAAAATAAATGAATTAAACCAATTCATTAATTTATTAGGTTAAATTAATTTATCTATTTTCTCAGTTTTTAGTTTTTTACAAAGCAAAAATATTATTTTAGGAACTGGTACAAGTCCACTCTAACAATTTATATCTTACCATACTTTTTTGCAGCCACTTGTGATGAAGCAGATAAAACGGAAGCGAAGCTACGAATTTATGACGAGTATTTTTTCATTTAAAAAAAAAAACTGATTCTGATTGTCTTATGAGATATCATTTTCAAAATAAGATTTATCGCAGATCTATGGAAAATTATACGGAATGCTGTGTATATGAAGCCCACGAATTTTTTACTAAAACATGGTACAATAATAGCAGAGATACTGTAATATTTTCTTTTGTATTTACAGGTGATTAATATTATTTTATATTAAAGTTGTTTTTTTTAAACTATGAAGTCAATAGAAGCAATTTTTTGAACATTGATATATAGTAAAAAGGCAATTAAAACATTTAAGTCAGAAAGAAAAACTTTTACATTAAGTCATCACTTCTACATTAAACATTTGCACACGACATTGTTCAAAATTCCATTTTGAGAACTTGTACGACTTCTACAGGGACATAAGTAATTCTTATCGTCTTTAAACCAAGCAATATAACTTTAAATACTTTTATTTATTTTATTTTATTTATTTATTTAAACTTAATGCAATATAGTACAAAGGCGGACTTAATGCCATAAGCATTTTCTACCAGTCAACCTTAGGGTGGTGCAAGAGATAATAGTTGGGAGGTGCACAAACAATATGTAGTGGAAAGAAACAAAAAGAAATGTATATATTTACATGAATACAAATGCCAATATACATATAAATACATAAATATTAATATAATAATATATAAATATAAATATAATACATACAATACATATACAAAAATATAACTCTCACAGTAAGTAAGTAAATGTTTAAATGTAAACATAATATAATAACTATA
Source organism: Lamproptera curius (assembly GCA_029286875.1). Lineage (NCBI taxonomy): Eukaryota > Metazoa > Arthropoda > Insecta > Lepidoptera > Papilionidae > Lamproptera > Lamproptera curius. The sequence continues at coordinate 2,209,959 of JAGSMT010000069.1, forward strand.
TAAATAATTTGATGACTACTTATCCTTAATAAGTCCTTAGACAAATGCTTTTTAAGTTTTTCTAAATATTGCTGTACTTTGGGCCATCCTAATTTCGAGAGGTAGCGCATTCCATAGGAGAATAGATTGAATATAAAACGAAGAGTGCGTGAAGTCAGAACGGTGAATGGGTATTGAAGGAGACGATTATGCGTTGAACGAAGATTTTGTTACTGACTTCACATAGGTATTGAAAATTAGTTGATAAGTAAGACGGTGTGGATGCAGAATTTAGGATTGAATAGAGAGTGGTTAAGGCTCGTAAGGAGCGTCGCTGGCGTATAGGTATACACTGAAGTTGGAGGCGGTAATTTGAAACGTGATCAAATTTACGGAGATTGAAAACGAATCGAATGCAGTTATTCAGAAGTCGGTCAAGTTTATTGAGGTGGTCTGCATTCAGGTCAAAATAGCACACGTCACCATAGTCGATAATTGGAAGGACTAGGCCTGCACGAGCGTAACTTTCGATTGAATGGGTAAAAAATTTTTCATCCTGTACAGGCAACGCAGTACACCGGTGACTTTTTGGGCCACGCTTGAAATATGGCTTTTCCAGCTCAGCGTTTTATCAATTTGCAGACCTAGATTTTTTTCCCACCACGCTATCGCTGATTTTAATGATATTGCCGTTATAAATTATGGATGGAAGTGTAGTAAAATCCACCTTGTTTAAAGTCGCGTATTCCAATAACGATTGCTTGGCACTTTGATGGGTTCACAGTTAAACCAAATCTGTCACACCAATTTTTATTAAGGCCAAATCATCGTTAATGGAGCTAATTGTTTGTGGAGCTTATCAACGTGGTCTTGAGCGTATAACTGGAGGTCATCAGCATAAAGATGATACGCACATTGAAGATTGTAGGAAATAAGATTAATGAACAAAGAAAATAAAAGTGGGGAAAGTATACCGCCTTGAGGAACGCCAGATCCAAGACTCAGCCAGCACGAAGATGATTCGTCAAAAATAACGGACTGCTGGCGTCCTCGAAGATATGAAGAAAACCATTTCAGTGCTTCTTCCGAAATCATTTGGTTGGAGAGGACTGCAAGAAGGATGTCGTGACTGACGGTTTTAAATGCATTAGTAAAGTCAATAAGAACTAAAACCGTGACCTTAGAGCTTTCCAAACCCGCTCTAATATCGCCAGTCACTTTAAGTAAGGCAGTAGTGGTACTATGGCCAGGTCTAAAACCTGATTGTAAAGGACTTATCAGTTTATTGCTGAAGACGAAACAGGATAGTTGTTTATAAACACAAAATTCAAGTACCTTAGAAAGGAAGGGTAAAATAGAGATAGGCCGGAAATGGTTTAAAAGCGAGGGATAGGAACATTTGAGAAGGGACGGATAAGTGCATCATGCCATAATGACGGGAAAGTCCCGAAATCTAAAGAAAAGTTAATAATATGTGTGAGCGTTGGTAGGAGAAAATCAAGGATAGGAACAATCATCCGTCGACCGATTTTATCACATCCGATTGCATTGGATTTAATAGATAGGACAGCTTTTTTAATCTCGTCTGAAGTAACTGAAGAAAATTTAAAAGGTTCAATACTAGGACGCGACAAACCATTTAAAAATGAAATAGATTCACGTATAGTTAGATGATCTAACGAAGAAGTGGAAGTGAAATGGCGATTTAAATCATCTAAACTTATAGAAATAGGTAGGTTTGATAGCCGCGACTTACCGATACCTAGAGTTCCAAGGAATTTCCAAATATCGGCAGGAGTAGATTGAGTAATATTTTCGTGGATATAACGGCGTTTAGCATTGCGTATCATCTGATTGCATCGATTTCGAGCCAGTTTGTAGAGCGACCAATTCTCCTCAGTACGATCCCTTTTATATTTTCGAAAGGTACGGTTCCTACGTCTCATCGCCATACGAATGCCATTAGTTAGCCAGGGAGCTGGTGGACGCCTAAACTTAATTTTCCTAATGGGAGCATGAATGTTATACAACTCAGTTATTGATGAGTTCAAAGAGTTAATTTTATCATTTATGGTCTCCGCTTCAAATACAGATCCCCATTCTATTTTACCAGCATCCTTGCGCAGTTGATCAACATTCAGCCTGGCAAAAGAACGCACGCGCAGGACCTTAGGTTTAGGTTTAGGAGGTTTAAGGAAATAAGAGAGGAAAATTAAGTCATGGAGTGAAAAAACCAGGGGAAGGATGTTGTCCGTGAAAGGACACCAAGGAAGGATTAGATGTAAGGATTAAATCGAGCCAAGTGTCTTTTCCAGAGAGGTTTGAATGGGTTGCTTGAAGTGGCAAAATATGAAAAGAACTCGACTCGACTATATGCAGGAGTTTTAGGGTTCGGACCGAATTTGGCGAAAGGAGATTGGTGTTGAAATCACCCGTTATGACATGATGTGCATACTCTGAACCCAAAGATTCTAATACTAGCTCAAAGTCAGTGAAGTAATCTGCGTTTGAGGACAATAAACTACACCTAATACTAACTTAGCACCACTGAGTGAAACCTCAAGAAAAGATACTCAGCAGCCGCTAAATGCTGACAAGATGTAGTTAGGACTTTGTACGGTAAATCCGATCTGAGGTAATTGCAACTCCTCCTCCCTCTTCCTATACGGTCATTTCTGTATGATAATAAAACCGGGTAGAGGGTACAGGGTAGAAGGCAAGTGAGGTTTAAGCCAACTCTCAGAAATTAGGACAGCTGTACGTTAGAGTCAGAAAATCCTTCACTTAACTCATCAAAGTGACTAGGGATGCTTTGAGCATTAATGTGACAAATATTTAATGTGTTACTATGACGAGTTTGGAAAGTATTCTTCATAAACTTCCTGAGAGATCCATTAATTGATTTTAAACCACTACTGTCACTCGAAACAGTAGAATCATTAGCAGAATAATATAAGACTTTTAAGTTATATCTTCAATTAAGTATTACAATTAAAGTAAAAAATAAATTAATTCAATTAGAAATAAAATCTTTTACTTCAGGCCAAAACATCTACCAAGAACTTAATCATCCAACGTGTGTTTTCGCGAACACAAATTCCGTGGGATCTTGATGAAATCCAAGGCAAGCAATATTTTAGGCAAACCTAATGGACCCGCCGTAACTGCTGTAGCAACGGGACTCAGAACATTCAGGATGGTAAAACCAACGTTGCCGTTTTGAACTGGGTAGAACTAGCCTCAATGCCGTTAACTGGTTTCATTTTTTCTTACGTTTACTGGGCTGCACCTAACGCTCGAAAGGTGAATTTAGATAAGTATTACAAATAGAGCTTTCCTTCAAAAAAATTACTGCAATTAAAATGTTCTTTGAATCAATTTTGCATACGGCGGCCGAGAGCTTTAGGTCAGATTAGAGATCAGATATTACTTTCCTTTTTGCTCTTACTTCGATGGGGCGGAAAAATGACACTACCGGAGAGAGATAAGTCGCAGAAACGATTTTGCAAGCTCTTCCGACGAATGCATTACTTCGCATGATTAGTTCCCAATGCCCTAACCAAATAGGAAACAACAATAAAAAGTTCCTTGTAGGATTTAAACCCACGACCTCCGATTTCTAAAGCGCAAGCGCATGTTGCTAGGTTATAATAATAAATAACAATTGATTTGATTTTAGCTTGGAATCTGATATGCTGACACATTGAGGAACATGTCAGCAGCTGGGCTAAATTTGAACAGGACGCATTTAATTGGACATTCACTTTTGGCGTACATATTCGGCAATGTCATGTCAGAGAAGGGAGAGCCGCCTTTATGGTACATAAGTTATTTTCTTGCAAAATCTTAAATAAATGTTATACTTCATTATGTTGATTATGACAAAACTAAACATGATAATTAATACTTTTAATGATTTTATCGCGTTTAATTACTTTACAATTAATTAAAATTAAACTCTACATTTAAAAACATTTCCAAGGTCCACGGGCCCTAATATGAAAGCCACAAAACTGTTTAATTTAATGTGTTCCACTATATTTAAAATAAGTTTGAATACATTTTGCTAAGCGTTAGTAATTACTTTAGTTTAGTCTTCATTGCAAGAGATAGACTGTGAATACCACAACCATTACACAGTATCACATCCAGGGTACTTATATCTGCTTCAATGCAGTAATGTTAAAACATTAGTGCAGTAGTGCACACAGTAATCACAAAATGATCTATTAGAACAAGCGTTCATAAGTAAAATATGATTTTAATTGCCAATATATTGTACCATGACAATTAACAGAAATAAATAAAAGAGCCCTATATATTTCTGGCCGAACTATCGACAAACAAGACGTTTCCATCAGCCTGGCTGTGAAAAAAACTCCGGACCGACATTCTCAACACAAGGTTTGTTTTAAAATACATACTAACGTGGACTGTACAAATTTATATGACACATACAATAGAAGACAATATGATGTAGTCTAAAAAGACATTAGTTGTACTAACCTACTATCCGAGCTAAATTAATAGTTTGTTTTTTTATCATTTTATCTCAGATAATTTTACTCTGTAAATATGAGCAGTTTTAATAGTTTTAATTTAAATATGTATACATATTTTTCTTACCTATTGGCTTGCATCTTATTTTGTATTACCACTGGTCCACAACGTCTAAGAGGTTTCAAATTGATGACCCTACGAGCTTGATAGACTAAATACAATAGGGATGATGTCGACACTAAAGGATTTAATAGTTTATGGATACTTAAAATAAGTTTATAAAGAATTACAAAATAATGTAAAATTTAAAAAGTAGTTTAGGATTATAAAGATTTTCATTAAAAAGCTTTATAAAAATTCTGGCATCGGCCATGTTGACGAAAATGTCAATCTGAGTGCATGACGTATCTTTTGCATTATTGTCACTTTTAAAATCTTTTGATAGGATCACTCGTTCTGTTAACTATTTTGGTATTGTGTCAATTCAATAGGCCATAAGCAAAACTAAATAATATTTTTTTTAAAAGATTAAAGTTTTGTGACGACTAGCAGCTCTGATTTGTCTGGAGTTGATTTGGTATTGCAAAAGTAAAATAAAAACAATAATTTCCTGGTGTTGCGATGTATCTTTGCATCATTAATTCTTATTTTTCACTTTGCGTAGTCGAATTCATTTGTAAAAGTACTCGTATAATATTTCGTGGATTAGTTTAGTTCATAACAAATAACATATTATTCTTTGAATTCGTTAATTTTATGTGTAATTAGCGCAAACTGTTAGAAAAAACAGTGCCATCAATAATTCCTCTATTCATATATTTCAAAGTATAAACTTAGAACCAGAATGACTTATTTTGCTCGTTAATACCAAATAAATGCTCCGTCTAACTGTCAATTTCATAGAAAGTTAATGTTAGCTCTATTACTCTTTCAGTGTACCTGGAAACTATTACTTGCTTACAAATGCAGAATCTCCCTACGGACGAGGAGAAGAGGGTTTATAAAGTAGTCTGCACTGTTTCTTGTATTCAAGGTAAATTTTATTAGAGTAAGAATGTTTGTGTTGTATTTATTATGGTAAAGTAAGTGTTTATTTAAGCTATTGTTAAATAAAATTGTTTTTGCTTAAAATTGTTGTTTTATTTGCCGGGTTTTCATAAAACATAGAATGAAACATAACATAACTGACAATAATAATCTTTTTACTTGTTTTCGCTTTAAACCTGTGAACTTTAATGTTCTTATGTATTGTATGTGAATCAAAATAAACTTAGTTTACATTAAATATTCCTATGATGTCCGAGGTACAAAAAGTATATGTGAATAATTTAAATGAAGAGACACTGCACCTTAAAAAAATAAGGTACAAAAAACATACATACATTAATATTTGGTTGAAATTAAGTCTGCGAAAGGTTGATTTTCATTATCCAACGACATTATTACTTAGGTACGATTTATGTAAAGAATTTAATGAATTTTATTACGCAGGTATAAATAATGCATCCAAGGCCTATATCACTGTCACACACATACATTTGTACATACATCAAAAGCTGCGTATTTAATTCATATATTGGCGGACGCAAACGTTAAATCGCAAAGTTGAACATTGTTTTTTTTTAATGGTATTCGCAGGCAGACGAGCAGTCGGGCCACCTGATGGAAAGTGGTCACCGACGCCCATGGACATTGGCAATACCAGTGGTAATCAACGCACTGCCTACCGTGAGACATAGAGTGTTCAGTCTCGTTTACCCAGTAAATACACTGGCTACGGTGCCCTTCAAATTGGAACACAGCAGTGTTTTCACACTTCTGCTTCGCGGCAGAAATAGGCACCGCGGTGGTACCCACCCAGACGGTCTCCGGTAAAAAGGGGACCTACCACCGGTATAAATGTATGAATGTACTGTTAAAACATTTATAGCCCTTTAAGTGAGGCTGTTTGCATCGTCAAGTCGTTCCCAACATCTGTTTGAAAATTTACGTTTTTAATAATGGCCGACGATGCCTTTGAATCAGTTGTGTGCGAATTAGCTGTAGGCTTAATTAAAGCCTTCAAAACATTTTGGACCTTACTTTTCAATGTAGTCAGGAGGATATCCCGACCTTTTTAATTCCTGAAGAAAAAAGGACCTAAAAATAGACGTACGTTGTGCTATTGACGATTTTACAATAAAATTAGCAGGCAAAGCTGTCAGAAGTTAAGCAATGTGTTTGTTACTAATTCGGTATCAAGAGTCTTAATCAAAGATTAAAACACATTTAAAGAGTTTCAAAATTAAACTCAGTAAAATGGTTTATAATATATGTTTACTTCTTTCACATTTTTAATATTTATTTAATTAAAAAGATTTAGTTGAACGCATACATATTTAGAGTTAATACGCAGCGGCCTTTATTGCCTAATTATCTTTAAGTTTCCAAAATCATAGCAGCCAGAATACAAATTACTTTCACCTATGTCTATTGTGTTTCACTTGTAATATTTTGACTAGCCAACTTTACTTTTAAAAATATAAATCTATTGTTTAATTTAAGCAATTGATATGTTGGTGAATATAATCACCATCATCATCATCATCAGGCTGTCTTAGTTCACTGCAGGACATCCTCGACCTCCACTAATGCACGTCTTCTCAAACAGGACGTTTTTGGACCTCATTCCACCACGCTGATCCAATCGGGATGGAATTTTTATATGCCCATCCTACGCATGGAGACAAGGTGATTGGCACAAAATGCCCAAACTAACCACGAAAAAACAATGAAAATTTGTTGATGATTCAAACACACGACCCCTGGTTTCTGAATCATACGCCCTTACCACTAGGCTATGGAGTGATTTAAAGTTAATATGTGCATAATGTTAGTAATTTTAATTGACTATTTTATTTACATTCGCATCTACTACATATAATTACAAAAATAGTTTATATGATAAGTATAAATAGTTTTTGTTTGAGTGCAAATAAATTCATATGTAATACTCACGCGCTATATATTATATTTTATGGGCATGTCCAGTCCAAGTCTATATTTTTACTACTCTACCATATCGATTTATCTATCAATTTACAGATTACCAAATCACGAGCAACCTGCGCAACTACGGTCCATTTGGCAGTCACGGAAACTGACACGGAGAGTCAAACTTGAAATATTCCGGAAGACTGTCTTGCTTTATGGGTGTGAGACGTGGAAGGTCACCGAGAACGAATCTCACCAGCTCCAAGGCTTTTTACCGTGGGGAAATGCCTACGCATACCCGTACTCGCGAGGGCAAATACGGGTTATGTCGGACTCGCACCGACTAAAACCTTCACGTTGTTCCTTCTTGGCGCCTTAGAGATGGGGTCACAGGAACTCTGTCGCAGTCTTCTGTGACCCCACCAGCGCTGGCCGCCGACGCAGTCTCATCTCGGCCCTACGGCCAACTGCCTTCCTCTGGGCGCTTCGGAACTAGCGCCAGAGCCAAATTATATTGAGCAGCTCAATTCTTATCTCTTTCTTTGTCTTTTAGCTTGTGTTGACGAAGTTCTACTTATTTACCGGCTTTAAATCTTTGAGTTAATAATTCATTTCTGGCATAGAAAAAAGGGATTTGTTAACAGGACAATAAAATTAATCCTTCAAGTCTGTGCCAAGCACAGTTAACTTACAGGTGAAATATATTTTTGTAAAAATGGACTAAGTTTATAATTTTCTAGTAATTTGCATATTTATTATCATAACTTTTAGATCAATATGTTTATTATGAATTAAAGGTAAAATACAGTATTTTTTGGCCACATTCTATTGATCACACCCGATAGACTATCAAAAAAAGTGATGTGACAATTTAGGAAATTATGTTTTAAATATAAATGTAACGTTCATTGGTAATTAATCCATTTGCATAATTGTAGGCGTAAATTAAAACTGAATTTCGATTATATTTTATTTTAAATTTTGAAAGAAAGAAAAGCAACGGTCGTAGACAAGTAATTATTTAAATTACTTGACAGTCGATAAAAAAGTAAACAGGCGATTCAAGCGAACGTGCTAGTGTCAGTCCGAACTTATTAAGTAAACCTTTTTTAATTTCTAATAAAGAAACGACCTATTTATTAATTAGTTATATACTTGACAAAACAAAAACAACAACAAACAAAAACAATAAAGTGTTTCATAAAATATAATTTTTATAAGAAAAGTAAGCCTCCGTAGCCTAGTTGTATGGGCGTGGGCTTTAGAATCCTGCGGGGACTCAACAAATTTTCATTGTTGTTTTCTAGTTGGTTAGGGCAATTTGGGCCGATCATCCAATTGCCTGAAAAGTAAGATGATCCATGCGTCGAATGGGCATGTAAAAAGTCGGTCCACCCAACAACCCGCATTGGACCAGCGTGGTGGAATAGGGTCCAAAGCCCCATAGTGGATAAGAGTGGAAATTATTGATTGTTTGACAAAACGTTTTTGCAACTATTTTTTCAAATTTTGTGAAACAGTGTTTCTAAGTTCTGACCTGTGCCCCCCTAACAGGTTCTCGCTTTGTCGTAGCGGTGAGGCTCAGTACCTATGGCATGCCCAGCGGCGAGGAAGCTAAGAGAAACCTGGCCATGGGGGAGGCTGCTGAAGAGTCTCGGTTGTTCGTAGGCTGCTCTCCCTATCCCTCGCGACTCGGCGGGGTGGCACCACCGATGCGGTGTGGAGGGGCCGTGGGAGGAGGGGACATTCGGCATAAAGTTGTCGATCTCTCCACCTTCTGCGGCTGAAATGGAGCTAGCAGCGGAATTAAACATCTGGCCGAAAGGGGCTGGGAGTCTCGTCCATGCTTGGGCTGAGAGCTCCTGGCTCCCATGGCTCCTGAGTAACTGACTTGGCAGTCTTTTACCTAACTACAGTAACTACTACTAACATGGGGCCTTCGCGGTGCCTATTTCTGCCTACAAAAAGTAGTGTGAAAGCACAACTGTGTTCCAGTTTGAAGGGCACAAGGTTACTGGGAAAACGAGACTTAAAATCAAATGAACCACGGTAGGTAGCGCGTTGATAATACCACTAGTAATGCCAGCGTGGCTTGACAGCTCGTGTACCTTCGAAGAAAATAAAAAAATGTAACAATTGAAAACAACGGCGGAGATGAAATCAAGTTTCAGAGAAGACGGCGACTTTGAAAATATTATCTGGAAATCTATTTTCTTTACATAATTTTTTTTGGGTTATAATAAATAGCATTAAACAATAAACTGACTTTCATATTATTACTAAGGCTGTTAACGTTAATGACTTTGTAAATATTTGCCAACATTTACCTTTTTCCATCTCATCATTAAAATGCTTAAAGCTAAATAACATCGAGCCGATAAACAAATGGATTCATCAATCATTCATCAATACATTTTTTACTTAGGCGTAATTACTATCCATTATCTCAACAAAAGATTCGTAACAAATCACCCTCTTGTATCTAGGTCGCTTAGAAGAATCTTTTGAATGTTTTTTTTTATATGTGTGTTTATATATGATAAAAAACTGTTTGGGAGTTCGAAGCAAAGAAATAATGAAATGGGGTGTACCTGCAGTTTGTTTTGTAACGTTTTATTCAAGGATCCAGCCACACAAAATATTGAGAACAATAATTTACGTTGTTGTATTTCATCTGCCGACTCTGTCACTTGCCCCATTTCTACTGCAGAAAGAAGCAATATCGATAAAATAACGCATACCCGTCTACGCGGGGCAAAGAGCGAGGGAGCCATTTCTTTGACCCATGGCACACTTCACCCCAGGGCGTCTGCCTGTTTGCAGTTTGCTGATTAAGTATAGGTGGCATCTTGCCATCTATACTAAGTCAGCAGACTCCCCTAAATCCTGGGGCCATGGGACCCTTAACCATAGCAGACATACTTTTGGCAGCCCTTAGCGGCCATGATGAAAACTAAGAAATTATTATTGTGGTATACTTATGTTAATAATGTTAGTAAACGTTTTTACAGTTAGTTTTGTTGTTATTTTGAAATGTTCCAAATATATTCTGGAAATAAATACAATAATAATAACCTCGTTGACAGGGCAGGAAATATTATAGTTCACAACGTACACGACCGAAGAGAGAGAACGCGGCGGACTGACTTTTTAAATGCACATCCAACGCATGGAATATCTCACTTCACAGGCAATCAGGTGATCAACTCGCATAGCCCTAACCAACTAGGAAACAGCAATGAAAAGTTGTTGATTGTTGATTCGAACTTACAATCTCCGGTTTCTAAAGCGCATGCCCATAGCTCTAGGCTACGAAGGCAGTCAAAGTTATTAAAAATATATAAAATATAGTTATCGTTATTGTTTTGGGAGTAGAGCTTAGACATTTGAAATCTAAATGTATGCGTACACCAGACTGATAATCGTGTTTGGAATTAATGTACGCAAATTAACTTTTGTAGGTGTAGACTACGACTACGACTATGATAACTATCACATGTAAAATAAGATCGCTGCTGGTTGGGAACTTTCTCTGGTATTTGCGATTTTTTTTATTGTAGAAATGGCGACCCGCTTAACATGTTTTATTAACATAACGTGAACACGAAAGAACAGAACCTTATTAATATTTAACGACTACGTGATGGCTTTGACTACACAAAAATTTATGAGCATATACAGATTTAATGATGTTGTGCTTGTCAGGTCGTCTCAGTATTTAAAATATATTGTGATAATTAATTTCTAAGACAGAATAGATCAGAATCAGAGAGATTTAATGTTACAAAAAAATACATGTTTCAATTTATAGTCAACAGAGAATGTATTATTAATGTTCTTTATTTATGAGCTTGACGTTAACCTAATGCTAATAGGCGCTAATTTCAATGAAATTTTAGCGTTGGTTTTGCCGCCCTGAGACGATAGAAATTGGGCAACAGCGCCAAACCTAGTTATAAAGCTGGCAATGACGCTCTTTATACAGAAATATAGTAGCAAAATCACTACTGATTCCTTACAGAAACCACGTCTAACGCGGTCTTCTTTTTCGTTACTTCAATTTTTCTTGAGCCAGGTTTTAGCTTATGATAACGGCTACCAACATTTTATTATAAAAATTTATATGTTCTTTTTCAATCCATTTCATTCTTTTTTTTCAAATTTTAACAAAAAAATTACATAAAATGTGTCATAACAACAGAGGTTAGTTCTTTCACGGTTGTGGTAACATTAAAATAACTTTCTGTTTTATCAAATTTAATAATAAAGTCCCCTAAGAAGAATGAATATTTTTGTATAAAATCTGAAAGCATAGCAGAAAGTTGCAAGCTTGAATAAAAGGTAAAAATATTAAGTATGGTCATAATGGACATGCGTAAACATTCCCAAACTTCGTTAACGTCTTTATCAATGTCTACTTCCAGATCTACAAGATGTTTACTAAGCTCTAGAACTTTGTCACCCTTCAAGTTCCACCACTTTGTGAGTTTTGGTGTGTTGGTTTGTTTATTTTTAGACATTTGTTTAAATTTTATATCCATCACCACCATACGATGTTGAGCAGTAACGCACTCACCCGGGATCACTTTACAGTTAGTTACGCGGCCAATGTGCAATCGGTTTAGTAAGAGGTAATCTATTTGCGGTTTTGTTTGACCACTCTTATATGTGATTAGGTGTTTTATGTTTTTAGTAAAAAAGGAATTGACAATAGCGAGATCGAAAGCAGCTGCTGTGGACAGTATAACTTTTCCAGCATCGTTCAGTGTGCCATAAACGTAACCCCCATGCACTCTATTGAAGGTGTCGCTTGTTTGTCCAATGTGTTTATTTAGATCTCCTCCCAGCAAGATGGTCTCCGTTGTAGCAATTTGTTGGAGTGTGTCTTCTAGACTAGCCCAGAAATCGTCTTTTTCAGATTGGCTACAACCCATTTGGGGAGCGTACGCTGATATGATGTTTACGACTTCTCATTCAACTAGCACTTTCAGAAGTCTGTCGTGCATTCGATTAACCTCCAATATATTACTCAAATGGTCCTCCTTCACAGCTATTGCTACGCCATTCCAGATCCAGTCCATCGAGTTACTTCTAGACATATGAAATCCGCCTTCCTACGTTTAAAGAGCGAGGCCAGCTCCTTCGATTTCCCAGTTAGTGTTCCTCCGTTTATCGAAGCGAAACGGAACTTTCGGTTACAATTTGGGACTGACGTCGTTACTCAAGCACGTCCGTGACTCGGAAGCCCTCGCATATTGTTCGCTGATGTAGGGCGATGTGTCTGCGCGTCGTTTTTTGGCGACACCCTATTCGTTATCGTCGATATATTTGGTAACCTTGCCATGTCTTTCTTTGTTATTTAGCGGTTTTGGATTTATTAGTCCTGTACCGATTGCCATCTGACGTACAAAAACTGGATGTTTGATCTTAATCCATGTACAGGTATGCATTTTCTTAACCGTATGTACTAATAATTATTTCTTTTGTTAACGCGAATACTACACATTATTAATGAAATTACTTTATGGATTTTATCGCGTTAAAATGTAAAATAAGCGTGATAAAATCCGTAAAGTAATGGTGGTTATCCCGCCAAGACGTCGGTCGTCAGAGCCTCGTCGGTTTTCTAGCAGGGTGCACCGCGAGCAGGTAAGGTTGACGTTTGGGTCGGTAAAGATCTTGGTTCCGACCCCTTAAACCCTTAAGTGATATGAAAGTATGGGGTAAAAGTTTATAAGGAAGAGGGTGATTACGCTCACTTGTGCACTCTAATATCTCGTACATTCTTAGAAGATATCTAAAAAAATTATCGTTCAAATCAGAGAATCGCCTCAGAGAATCAAAAAAACTACTATTTCAGCAGAAGTATTCAAATCAATAAAGTAAATAATACTTTTCATAGATCTACGAAAAACTTTAGTTATTCCTTTATTTATGAAATTTTAACTACAACATTGCACAACACTAGCAGAGATACCGTAACTTTCTTCTATAAAATTATCGGTTTAAAAAAGGTATTATATAACAAGTGTTTGCACAATGTAACATAAATCAATAAAAGCTAATTATTAGAACACCGGTGTAGGAAAAGGAATGCAATAGCAACATTATGCAGAGGAAGGAAAACTTGAAAATTAAGTCATTTATTCAAAACTTTGCATACGACGTTCTTCGAAATTCCAGTTTGTATGCATGCATGAATTTAACGATCACTGAAATATTTCAGGTTTTCTATAATTCCACCACAATTAAGTTCGACGTACATTTATAGTAAAAATTCGTATTTCAAGAGTTCATGGAATTAAATTACAAGTAGGAACAAAATATCTTTACTTGCGCTTAAAATTATTCGGCAAACGTGTTTCCATTAATTTTTGCGGTTACCCCAGTGGACTATCGTTGTCACTACAACAACAACGTTAAGTAAAAATTGAATAAGTGTAATTTCCAAGAGAATTAAAACTTAACAAAATAATTCAACGATATAATTATTAAACTTCAATAGGATGTAGAGTGTGATTATTAAGTTGTACCTTCGTAAGCTACTTTAAAAATTTGTGATGCGGTACGTATTTTTAGAATTACGTTAGTAAATAGATTTTTATTATTGATATATATATAAAAATTCTTCTTAAGATATTATGCTTTACATTCGATCTTTAAGGTTAATAAAATAATAAGATACTTCTTGTCCCAAACTCATCCACGATTTTTATTGCTGCATTTTAAATCTCTGATATTTTTAAGGTACTCATACGTTTTAATACGCTTCCTTAGGCACGCACTTTTATTAAAGTAAAAACTATTGTTATTTATAATTGCTTTTATCGCGACCCGATTTGTTGCATTTTACGCTGTTTTTCTTATGGGCAGGGCGTATGTCCTACCATCAAGCGAAGCAAAATTCAAGTTCGTCTTGTCGATTAAATCGAAAAACTACTCAGTTTATCTAATACTATTATGTTTAATAAATATCAGAAAAGTCTTTTCAAGAACGTTTTTTGGGTGATAGGTCAAGTAGTACAATAATAATTCAATAATGTTTCGATATAGAAACTCGTTTCTTTGGCTACTTGGGCTTAACACAAATTATTTGTGTCAGCTATGCAGCATTGTTTTGCTAGTTTTTATTTGATATTAAAATCATTTATTTTAAGGTTTTAGTAAAAACAGTTTATTTGCTTAAGTAAAATATTTTATAAGATACATTTTAACATAACTCACTTATAAAGTGCAAGGTAAATTAACTTTGGAAGCTACTTAGTGAGTAATTACGCAACTTTAATTTTTAACGTGTTTAGAACAACTTAATCATAATTCACTCGTCAAAAGTAATATAAATTTAATGTATGTAAAATAAGCACAAAGTAAATTTCTTAAGAGGTTAGTGGCGTATCACAACTTTATAACCTTATATTACTTTGCGGTTTAGTCAAACGCTGTTAATCTTGAAAGTTGTAATCTTTTCCAAGCAAAATAAAATTAAGTTTCAAAATGTAGTTGTGGTGAAAGAAACTAAATTTCCTTATGAAGGGAAAATAAATTTAAGCTTACAGGTAATTATTATAACGTACATTATTTTGTAATATTATGTTGAAATTACTAAGATTTAGGTTTTTTGTTTTCTTTCTCTTCTGGATCTAGGTGATCATCGAAGTTTAAGGCTCACCGAAGTATCCGAAAATGTTAATCGAACGCAAAAAATTATACAAAGTAACCAAGAAGCTGCCAGGATTCATTATATTAACTATTATAATTTTTGTTATTAGACTTTAATACTAAAAGGATCCTCTGCGTACTTGTGTTGTTATTGATTTTTTTCGTATTGCAAAAGTCGACTAGGAGGTGTATTTAAAGTAATTAAATAAAACGTAAATGGCAAAGTGTTTTTTATTTTCGTATAAAGGGGGCGGTAGTTATCATGAGAGATCAATATAACTGAAGAATTATTTAAAAAATTTCTATTAAAGTCTTAGGTCAATATTTAAGTAAGACGGTACTGGTAATAAAACTTACTGGTTGTGGAAAAAAGTAATTCACGAAAATTTTGAAATATACTAGAATTTTGAAATGTGCTATTTACTAGATAGGATATATTATGTACACGTTGTTTACATAATTATTATTAGATTTGTGAAATAAACACAAAGTTCAGTTAGTAGTAGTTTGTTCATGAGCTTGGGTTCTGCTACACCAAATATCAATTTCATTTAACGCAACTTAACCCCAAAATAATAATTCAATAGACGGATTAGTAGAATCTTTGATCGATTGCGAGAAAATTTGAAGGCACTGATGGCAAAATGTAACGTCGGCCAAAAAAATAGTCAAAGGTTGAACGGGGATTGACTGTTAAATGTCAATCCGACGCATAGATCATGTTAGTTTTTAGTAAATTTGGTGATCGGCGCATATTGCTCTCACCGACTAGAAAACTTCTGTAACACTCAATTTCTCGTCAAAGGATTCAAATCAATGACCTTAGACAAGAAAATTAAGGCCCTAAAACACTACGTTTCGGAGGATGTGTACTGAACGGGTTAATTTATCTAACAAGAATGCGTATTTAATTTCAGTAGTAGAACAGTGAATGTACTGATAATACTTTTTTAAAATTTTAAGCTAGGCCGGACGCTACCAAAGTAAAGGCCGACGACGCCTTTGAATCGGTCGCATGCGAATTAGCGGCAGACTAAATTGAATCCTTCAAAACTTTTTTATGCCTTTCTCTATCATGTAAAAAGGGTGTTGTCGTAACCTTTTAATCTACTGGAAAACGGTCCAAAAAGGATATTTCAAAATAAGGCAGCGTTATTTGCCTCGTTCCGTTAGGAATTTTACAAATAACTGTCCATAACTAAGAGGACTTTGTTAATCGTTGAGTAATTTGTTCGCGCGATACTTTTGTACCGAAAGTTTAATTTACGGTTTAAGACAAATTTCTTTGTTAAGAATTTTAAGGCATAAAAATACCGTAGGTGATTTCTGCAACCATTGTATTTACTAAATATTGCATGAAATAAATATTTGTTTCAGATAGAAAACTAAGAGATTAATGTGAAATTATGCGAATTGTTATATATTTACCATATATTAAATTTTTGTTGATACATCCTCCAATAGTGTGTCTAGAAATTATGATCTGCTGAATCTCCCTACGGACGAGGTGATGGTTCATTATAATGTAAATACAGAAGCTTTTGTATGTGAGGTATATTTATCCTAAGTTTAAAATTTTTTGTTATATTTATTTCGATACATTTAAAGTAAAAGAGCTAGTTTAATTTAAAAACATGTGCACTTATTCGTCAAATAATTGTGCTTAACTATATAAAAAGCAACAATTACTTAATGAATTGTAAAAAAAAATTAATAAAGCTAAAATATTATCCTTAAAATAAACTCGAACTTACTTTAATTTTTTAAGCTCTACTATAATTTAAATTTATTTATGTATGTACGAGTATATTATTATTATACTATTATGTAATATTATGACTTTAGTTGTAAATTTAAGTTTCTATGATATTTATTACATTAACGTTTAAATAATAAAGACATTGCAGATAAACGCACAGTTTAGTAATATAAATAAAAAATTACAAAAAATATTTAATTTACTACATTTACTGCATTTAACTTAACAGTGTAACAACTTTAATCAAAAAACATATTTCTCTTGAATTTTAAGAAAATGTGTTTATAATAGAAATGATACATCGTGTTTTATATGGAAATCGGAAAAAAAAGGAAATTATGAGAAGGGCTGACGACACGTTCGCTTGAATGGCCCGATTGCCTCTTAACGCAGGCGGCGAACCAATTTTAATAATTACCTGTCTATACGTTTTAAAATTGAAAATTTGGAGCGTTTCCTCAGTTAAACGTTATTTACGCATACGAAGTTTAATTATAATTACAACGTTGATTGGGCACCCTTTTAAACTTTAACTATACGCTTTATGGGGTTTCTTTTACAATATCGACTAGGTGAAATATCCTTTGATCATCATCAGCCTGTAATATTCCACTGCTAGACATAGGCATCCCCTAATACGGGGTGTATCCATTAGGAGGTTTTTGGACCGTATCCCACCTCACTGGTCCAGTGCGGGTTAGTGGGTGGACCGATTTTTACATGCCCATCCGACGCTTGGATGATCTTAGATTTCAGACAATTGGATGATGGGCCTGAATTGCCCTAACCAACTAGGAAACAAAAATTTGTTGAGTCCCTGAAGAAACCTACGACTCCCGCTTTCTAAAGCACACGCCCTGGCCCTCCGTAGCCTTGTAGTTTACTAGGACACGGAGGCAGTTAAATAGTTAGTCTCTTCATTTATTAATGACATAATTTCATTGAATATGTAATTAGATACTAAAAAAAAGTCACTTATTACCATGGGTGAACTAAAATTTATAATATCACAAAAAGTTGTTTTATTATTCTTGCCATTACTTTGTAACATATTCTCCAATGTCCAACCAGTCGTGGTCTTTATTCTGATCTGCTGCATCCTTACTAAAATACTTATGTTTAGATTTACTCAAAAGGATCTTCGTCAATGTTTAATTATTCACTTTTAATTCCATACTTCGGAACCAATCAGAATCTATATGCAAACAACAATGTATGTGTGTTATACTATTTTTGCCTACACTTTTTGATAAGTGTCTGGTAAATCACAGCTGCAGCTGTCTTCTTTTACTTAACTTGTAGTGAACAGTTTATGACGGGAGTTAATGAGTGATCATTAAAGTTATAATTGCCTTTTAAATACCAATGACAATTTACAATATAAATTTCTGTTCTTTATAATTTAAGGTACTTATTCTTTTCACCCACCGACCCACATTGGAGCAGCGTGGTGGGGTACGGTCCTAAAACCCCCTAATAGACCAGCGTGCATTAGGGGAGGCCTATATCCAGTAGTGGACTAAGAAAGGCCGATGATGATGCATACTTTGCAACGTCTATTAAATTTATCTCGCAATATGTCTTCTTTTCGCTTTTGGGGTAATATTTCGATGTGGGTTAAAGAGGGACATATTTTTCTCCTATAAAAGTGTTTGCATTTTCATAGCCATATAGGAATACTGTAATTTTCTACGTACATGTCCAACTTTCATAGAAAATAAGTATAAAGCTTATTAAGGAATCTTCATTTTTATAATAAAGTACATGACTAGCAGGACCTGATGGTGACTGATACGTCCTGCTACAGAAAACAAAGCGTAAGACATATACCGCTTAGATAGACCGCTCACCACCTTGAGTCATTTTATGTCTCATTTATCCAGTAATTTAACTGGCTAAGATGGCTACTAAACCAGAAGGCAATAGTGTTTATATCCTCACCCGGTAGATAGTAAGTACTCTCCCAAACGGTTTGCTATATAAAGAAGGCCTTCAAAAGCTGATAATTTTATAAGTTGAAAAAAAATTATAACTAAAAACTGAATTTTCTTAAATATCTTAGATCACTGGTAAATCACTGGAAAACTGGTAAAATCCCTGATAACAACGAGAATTATGCATCTTGTGATTTATAAAATATTATGAACAATCGTCATCGGTCATAAGAAGCCTTGCGGAACTCTCGATGAGATTCTCGCCTAAGACTACAAATATCAATTTAGAACAAGAGATCGAAACCTCTATTGAAGACAAGAAGCAAATTTTGTAGAAGTATTTGATGATCTGTACAATGTAATAACTCGTATAAGAAGTTAGTTCGTCGAAAAAAAGTAGTATGTTATAAATAAGCGTAAATATGCTACTTTGAAATGGAAAAGTCTTACTGTCACCGGTAAAATACATTTTTTTAAATAAATTACAACACGATAAGGACGAGATAGTACACCTTGAAGATAGTGAATTTATTTTAGTTTATTAAGTAACTAAAGGAAACAAATTGTTCGTATGGCTTGTTATTCACTGAAGCAATGCATAATTATAGGTCAATACTTGCAAAATTCTGTCTAGAATAGTATGAGGTATAAGAAATGTTTCAAAACTCGAGTCAAAGCTGAGATATATGATGTTTGTTTCTCCCTTAATACACCCCTATCCATTGGGGGGTTTTGGACCGTATCCCACCTCGCTGGTCCAATGCGGGTTGGTGGGTGGACCGCTTTTACATGCCTATCTGACGCATAAATCATCTTACTTTTCAGACAATTGGGTGATCGGCCCAAATTGTCCTAACCAACAGGAAACAACAATGAAAATTTTTGAGACCTTGCAGGATTCGAACCCACGACCTCCGGTTTCTAAAGCAAACGCCTATACCACTAGGCTACGGAGGCAGTTTCAATTCTTAATAAGTATAAATTATCACCACTATTATGTCTGATACACTGTATAATAATGAATAAAAATTACCTGTTTTAAGTTTTCTGGTAAGTGACGGATTTTGAAAGTCTACAAAACGTTTATATTTGTTCTACATTGCATTGTAGTAAAGTCATCGGAACTGTATCTTTTAGTATATATAGGTAAGTAGTTTTATTTTCCGATTTTAAATAGACTAAACTAATAGGATATTTTAATAAGTGTTCATTGTCCTAAATTCATTAAAAGTCCATAAAGGTTTCATAATAATAATAATTATAATAAAGCTTTATTTAAATCCATGCATAATACATATTGAATAGAAGCAATAACAAATGGTAACTTGATTTGACCTACATAAATTGATTGCATTATTTATTATTTAACATTATTATATTATATTTGATATTTAACATTATACCAATTTGTAAATCATTTACTCAAAAGGGGTCCTTGCATTAAATTTACAAAGGATACTTACTCTCTACATATGTGTGACAAAAATTAAAACTAAAATTTATCGAATTACTATTAAAAGAACTAAGACACCCATATCTAGAAGACTGTGGGAGCATGTTCATTAGCAAATACAAATGATTCCTCAAAGCGAGGTTTAAACCACAACTTGGAGTAGCTGCGTGTTACTTTGTGTTTGTTGGCAATGAACTATCAGCGACATTATTGTTTTGCAAACTTCGTATTTGACACATAACCAGACAGACTCAACTTAATCATTAATATACACTAGTTCTCTACGTAAGTTATGACGGAAAGTTAATGTTGGCTTTATAACACTTTTAATATACCTGGAAACTGTTACCCGTTTCGTAGTGCAGAATCTCCCTACGGACGGAGTACAGACTTTGTAATGTATTAGCCAATGAAATATTTTGTTTAAGGTATATTGTTTATTAATAAGTTTTTGTTCTATTTATTTTTCCACATTAACAAATGGAAGATGATGGTGAAAAAAGTGAAAACTTAGAATTTTGTAATCCGATTTCTGCTTCTGTATTTAAATCTCAGATATATTGAAAGGTATTCATGTTTTTAAAATAACAACCATGATACATTTTATGAACATGATCTTTTCAAATCCATTTACTTTTACAAAACTATATTACTCTATATTCTTCACTTTACTCGTATTACCTTAATTAAGGTTTTAATATCCCTCATTATAATATTTACCCATGTCTAAATTAATGATTACATGCATGATAAAGTTTTATAGCCCAATTTAGATATTACATCCTCAGTTTGTGTTAGTCCGCTGCTGGACACAGGCCTCTCCTAATTCACGCCTCCTCTCTAAGGGGATTTTTAAGTATTACAATAACGTGAAACATAGTTTGAGTTTATCTTTCAATACTGTTTGCACTTTAATCGCACAAGGTTGTGACTTTTAACGTCGTAATACTTTTATTTCTCGAATACCTATTAAACAAAAATTTGTTAGAAATTATACGAGATTATGACAGCTACAATCAACCATTTATTTAAATTGATAACGATCGAAGTGCTAAGTGCGGAGCAACGAGTAGCATATATAAAAAATAATAAAAGAATTTGCTACTAATTATCAAAAACTATTATGACTTAATTATTTAGGCTACATTAATTACTCCGCTAGCGTTAACGACTTTCTAAAATTTTCCAAATATTTTTATTGACTTTTCCCATCCGATCATTAAAGTGCTTACGGCTAAATAACGTTGATGCGAAAGCCGACCAAGGATGCATCAATCATTTATCAAAACATTTTTAGGTAAAAGTAATTAGTATCCATTATCGTAACAAAAGATTCTGAATGCTATCTTACTGTATGTTGTTGGCACATTTTGTTAAAGATTCTTATATTATTTTCTGTTGATAGTTATTATGTAATAAATAACTAAGAAATTGTAGATTTGAAACGCTCTTTTTTGTGCTCTCCATATAACAAATTAAAATTTTAGTTCTTGTATATAGTCGTCAGAGTGTTTATATATTGTATTATTTATCATTAATCAACGTAATAAAACAACGTAATAAGTGCTTAAGCACTATAAATGTCAACATTTTAAAACATATAGTATATTTTATACACCGTAAATATAATAAAATACAAAAAAATAAAAACAGTATTTATGACATTCTATTACAGCAAACTTCACCCTATTATACTAGGTATATGCACATATAGATTAATAATTAAGACCAATGTCATACTCAAAGGGATTCCTATTTACTCTATGCACCACAATGTCAAACAGTTTGTTGTACTATCATTACATTCACTGCGTATGAACAGATGTGGGTCGTAACAATAAATGTTTACAATATATATTTGACAGTTTACGTTTCAATCAGTGGTCAACATTATCTTTGAAATCGGATACGAATCGACGACCGTGTATATCAAAGTCTCAATAGGGGTAATCTGTCTTCTTACCTGCGTAAGAAGACAAAGCTTCGACAGAGCGGCTGACAGGGCGATTCGGTTGGGCTATGGAGCATTAAGGAAGTTGAAACACATACTCACTTCACCGATACCTCAGAGTTTAAAGACGAAATCATTAACCAAAGAGTACTCCCCGTGATGACCTACGGGGCAGAAACGTGGCCTTCATTAAAAAAGGCTATATCCAGAAGTGGACTGTTAGAAACTGATAATGATGAAGCAAAAAAGGATCTTAAAAATATGAAGCGGATAAACAGTCTATCCTAAGATAAGTTTCATTTAAGTACGTGATTTAAAATTAAATATTATATAGATTAAAATTGTAAGAGCGCTTGCGAGTAAAGCTTAAGCTGTAATATCCGATAATTTGCATAAAGGAAGAGAAATTTATTTTCTTGAGTCTTAGTAGTCTTGAATTAACTTTTACAATGAAATTCTTCAGGGTATAAAATACGAGACTGCTACCGAACAACCTAAGTTAAAAATTAAGATGACTTTTTTTAATTACAAAGGAATGTCAAAAAATTAAAAAAAGACCATTATTTAAGGGTCTCTCGGATATAATATTCTCATAAGTTGAGACATGCATTATTCTTTATTAGTTGTGTATTATTTCATCACAACTATAAACAGCGCAGACTTAGACAAAAAATCTTGCTTAGCCCTAAATGTAATTGCCAACGTAACTTGCTTAAGAAGTGCTTTGTATGCATAAATATCAGTTTTAATATCGAAGCACTGTAGTCGAAGTTATTAGCAAAGAATAAATTTCATTAGAAATAACTCTTAAAATTTTGAAAGAGTGGTACAAGTTTTTATTTTATTTTACATAGTACTGGACTCTTATTCTTCTAAGTTTCTAAAGAATCTGGCAAATAAACGCAAAATTAAATAAAATAGTTTGATAAAGTAACTCAAAGAAAAATATCAAAATCTGGCCTGTCAATTGCTGTAAAATATTTCGATAATGTTAAATTCTTAAAATATTAAAATTGTTTGAAATCTTAGTTTTATTTTTTTATTGAATTGTGTGTGGCTAGTGCACTTTGGAATTACCGATAACCACATAAAAGTATCCAGGGAATATTATTTGGATCCGATGAGGAAACTTATGAAGCCTAGAAAAATTACAAGGCGTAGTGCTAACTTGCAATTATTCTTACAAATCATTATGCTTACAAACCTTTCGAGATAGTTACATTGTCAATTTTTAAGTGTAAAGATAATGCGTAAAACTATTTTTGTTTTCTAAACATCAAAAATTTTACTATAAAATTAAAGTCTAGCTCGACCTCTCGAAAATATAAAAGCTTTCGTGAACTCATTTTCTTGATAAGAATAAAATGATCACTGCTTTAATTTATATCATCAATTGAAAATTATTAACTGAACAAAATTTAAATCAAAAATTTAAAGCATCTGTATAATTATAATATTAAAAAAAATAAATCACTTTGAAGGCTTAAATATAAAAATAGAAAAAATAAATGAAGGGAGGTATTTTGAAAACAGTAGTGGTATTTAAAATGAAGCTTTAAAAATTGAATAAAGACTGAAAACTCCCCTTTTATTACTAATAGTAATTATTTCTTTCAACAAAAAAGAAAAAAGAGCTGCCCCGGTGGATGAAATTTTAAAGCATTTTTTCTTCTCAGTAATTATTTACATAAATAACTGTCAATCGTTTTAAGCACTGCATCATAAGGGACATATTGATATATAAATCAACGGCCACATGTTACTAATATACGATAAGTGCTCCACGCAAGCGTACTTGCAATAGAAAGTCTATCTTAGCTCTGTTACTCTTTCAGTATACCCGAACAAATGCAGTACCTTTGTACGTTCAAAGTAAAGAGGTACATAGTGAATGTAAATTTTAATTATATTCACCCTATAAACTATTGTAGACGAAAATCGGCACTACTTGACGAAATTATAAGAAGACGGTTACATGTCAAACGAAAATCTGTACAATCGACAATACAAATTTGCAAATGAAAAGAGGGTTAATTCGGTATAGAATATGTAAAAAAAAACAGTCGTAGGCGAACCGGTTACCACTAAAGTTTAGTCCAACACGATATAAATAAAAAAAATATAATACAGTTATTCAAAAGTCTCTTAAGTAAGTAGGCAATAAAAGGGACAATTTAGGTCTACACAAGCATAAATTTGGTTTCAATGGGATAACATATCACAATTTGTATTTATTAATTTCTTTGGTATTAGTAACTTAAATTAATTAATATTAGGCTATATTACTATACTTTCTATCTTTACGACACTTCAACTATTTTTTGATGATGTTTCAGTAAAGCGATAAATTGAAATTGTTTCGTTTTCATTTTAACTTTTTCCGCTTTACATTATTTTAAATTAATCGATATTGTCTTATTGATATATTCATATTTTAAGTTTGAAATTTCTTTACGGTTTTTAATCAATTTTTTGCAACAAAAAAAATAACTTTAATACGCACATCAAGTTTGTATCCCTTGTATTACTCGGTAATGGCAGGTAAACGACGAACTGCAGATATATTCTTATGAATAATCTTTTTGGAAATGTACCTTTTGTAATATACCTTAATATTACTTCCTATTAAATGTTTTATAACACACGTGCTATCTACTCGCCACAACAGTGAGCACACTAATACTCATAATAACATAATATAATTGTATAAAGTTAATTTGAAACCAGACAGAGCTAAATCTAAATCGTTTGCAACGTATGTCAAATAATTATCGCTCCTTATATTTGTTGAGTGTTTTGTTTGTTCTTTAAAACACACGTGTATTCGAGTATTAGAGTGTCGCAGTGTATTGAATACAATCCTTGACATATTTTTAGAGATCACTTTGATAGTTAGTAACTTGGATGTTGTTCCATCTTAGAAAAGTCGAAAATTTTTTAATTTGGCTTGCCATGTCTGTGGTTCGTTTTATAGTTAGTAACTTAGTCATTACTTGATCATTTTTAACACGCTTATATGAATCAAACGTATCAATAAAATGTTTACAACGAAAATTCACATAAAACGGAATTTTTGACATGCTCTTAAAAGGCGAGCTTAATTACGGAATAGGAACAAATTTTAAATTTTGAATCAAATTATAAATATTGAAGTAAATATTTCAAGGACAACTATTAAGATATAGAAGAATTAATAAATACAACTGGTTAAAACCAAAAGATTAGATGATATATAACATACTAGCTAGCGTTTTTCATTAAAGGTAAATAAATTTTAATTAATGTTTTCTGGCCTCTCTTTTCTGCTCCTAAATAAATTGATAGTTTTCTTAGAACGTATATTTGCGTTTATTCTATTGTTCTTGTATTTATTAAGTACTTTCTGTATTATTCAAATAATATTGGGCTTTAAGAAGTGATTAACTTACTTAGATTTTAGTAACAGGTTCAAGGCAAAAACTTCTTACAATCTATCTTTATTTTCGATAAATCTTCCAAATAGTTTACAAAGTCGCAATGTTTTAATATTCTCTAACCTATCGAACATTATTAATTTTTGTCTGAATACGAATCTGTCTAACATTAAAGACAAGCGCTATTTAATAAACAACGCGCAATGTAGACATTGTTTCATTTTCAGTTTATAAATTTTCTAGACTACTTAATACCAGTCTCTATTAGTTCAAACTTCATAAAATCGAATAGTTGGAGGAGTTTACGCTCTCAAAATATCAAACGTTATTACAAATTCAGTTACTAGAATATTTTTATACTATTTTGTATCTAATAATCGGAATAAATAATATAGTGTTTAAATTTGATCGTGGACATAAAAAAAAGGTTTTAAATATGGTATTACGATTAATTTTTTCACTTTATAATTATTTAAAAATATACCAAATGCTTCAAACCCTTTGCAATGGTTACGGTCAAGGGGCCTACTAAGATGATGGCCAAAATGTCTCAGTAGAATAGGTACCGTAGTAGTACTCAGTCAATTTTAAATATAATTTATGTAACCCGATTTATGTATGCAGAGCTGACATTATTATTAGGTCTTGCAGTATTTATGTGCTTGGTTTTAATTGTTGACGGATCCCAAGCAGGTTGTAGTACCCAAACATTTTCTCTTGTTAACAGTAAGTAATTATTGCTAGACGTAAATTTAATATTATTACAGTCAAAACCTCAATCTATTAAGTGGCATTCCCCCAATATGTTCCCGGTTTTCCATAGTAGTGAGGCTCTGTACTTGCAGCGTGATCCAACCTCAGGGAATTTAAGGGGAACCTGGCCGGGAAAAGCGAGGTTGGTCGTAGAGGCAGGCGGAGCTATAGTATTCCGTGGGCCGCTTTGGTGCCAAAAAAAGCGTGGACGTTATCAGGATATTACTAAAATAATACTTCTTCCTACAATTATTGACACCAGAGACACCGCCCTTTTTTACAATTAAATATTTTTTACTTACACTTTTAATTAGAAATTTATTAATGTTCATTTTCTATATTTTAGTTGAATTTTCTAGAAAAGCGTATTTTGTAGTTTTTGTTTACCCATAATTTATTGAAACATGCATTTCAAGTAGCAACAAATTAAGCAAAAGTCTTGAAACTTTTTGTCCAACTCAGCGGAGCCAAAGTAGTTATTATTCCAGCCAACACATAATTCTGGCATATATACATGTATCTGGCGGGCTATATGACTGCAAAGTAAAGTTATTTAAGTTTTCAGCTTCATTAAATAATATGAATTTAGTGCTTAAATTTAGCAGAGTGAAATTAATTCGAAATTTGTGACGCACTCAGATGATCGATCGATCGTTACCTGGGATTAAGAACAAATTCAGGAGTTTTAAATTTTAAGCCGTTTAATTGAATTATAATAGCTTAAGGACATCTCAAATACTGAAATTTGTAGATACCTACTAATAATAGTCATCTACTATTCAAAGCCAAAGTCAATGTCAAAATTATTTATTCAATTTAGGCTCTACTGAGCACTTATGAACGTCAAAAATTTTCCATTTACCACCGTTTTACAAACTCAGACCCGTCCAGAGAAGAACTGGCAAGAAACTCTGCGGTCTTTTTTATATTTGTATTTACAAAATTTGACCAATATATTTTTTTTAAGTTGCTAGGGAAATTGGTAGTGCAGAATATAAAGATCCACACAACTTAGTTTTCAATATAATTTATAACAGAATAGTAAGCTTTTTCTATAAGCGTTGTTTTAACTTTACGAAAGCTCGAATCATTTAGTTGCGTTTGGCAGTCATTTTATTTATTATACATCCTTATACTATTATATATGAAAGATTTTTTGGTTCGAGACAGTCTAAATCTGGGTAGCTCATGGGGCTCAATACGACCTCAGCGCGGCCTAATATCTTTTTTAGTAAACATATAAATATTTTAAACACACATACATAATATTTTCAAATATGTATGGTGAGGGTAAGTTAAAATTTCAGTTTTATTAAAACATTACGTAAAGATTCCCGTGAACCCAGATTGTAGATTGCCCTAACAGCCTGTTTTTGCTGTATCAGTATTGTGTTCAAACCGGCTGCAGATCCCCATAATAATAATCCATAGGACATAAGGCTGTGAAAGTACTCGTAATGAACTAGTTTTGTCGTTGCCTCGTCAGTCAGCTGCCTAATCTTGCGTATGGCAAAGATTGCTGTACTTAGTTTTTAGAAAGTTTGTCAACATGTGCTCCCACTGAATCTTGGAATTAATAGAAAATTCAAGACATGCAGTCGAGCTTTTAGTAAGGACCTCATCGTCAATTTTACTTACAAAGAGTAAAACGTAAGTATTTGTTTGTTCTGCGTTAATACCAAATTATAGGACGCAAAACAGTTTGACACAATATCAATTGCCCTATTTGGTATCTCAACGTTATGGTATTTCTTTACCCTTAGCAGTAGGGAAGTGTCATCTACAAAAGGACAACTTCAGACAGCCTCCTACTACCAAAGGCAAGTCATTTACGTAGACCAGGAACAGAAAAGGTCCCAAAACTGATCCTTGACAAACACCCATCTGCACAAGGCAGTTAATAGCCAGAGTGTCATTAACGTTTACATATTGTTTTCATTACGTAGGTAAGACTATAGAAAATTAAAACCCGCGTACACCGTAATACTTAGCTTATTGATTAATATGTCATGGTCCACACAATCAAAGGCCTTGGAAAGATCACAGAAGATTCCAAAGAATCATAGCGATCCTCGCACGCCCGAAGAACATGAGAACTAACTTTATGCCAGCATTTAACGTTGATCTACCTCTGGTAAAGCCAAATTGGTGATCACTTAAAATATTATGTTCGGAAAAGTGTACTAAAAGTTGATCTAATATAATTTTTCAAAAATTTTAATAAGTGCTGGCAGTATAGAGTTGGTCTATAATTTTCAATATTAACTGCACAACCCGATTAAAGGACTGGTACTAATTTATTGAATTTCATTAACTGTGGAATTCACAGGTACTTATAGATAAAATACAGGGTGGCCTATAAGTCCTTTGATATGAAAAAAAATATTAAAATAAAACTAATTAGATTATGAATTAAATTTTTATTTACAAAAAGCTTAAAAACGGATTTATTTTTGATAATAACATCTTCTAAAAGTAATCCGTTGCGATCACGGCACTTTGCAAACGACGTCTAAAATTGTTGACTGCGCGGCACGTCACTGCTGAAATGCTTGTCATTTCTCTGCGGATGTTTTCTTTTAGGGCCTCAATTGACCGCGGGTTTGTGTCGTATACTTTAGCCTTAAGGTAGCCCCACAAAAAAATCCATCGGGGTCAGATCTGGACTACGTGGAGGCCAGAAATGTCCCTCTTAGAGATCACTTTGCCAGGAAAATTTGACGGATAACGGGCATAGCAGTGTTAGAGGTGTGAGAAGTGGCCCCATCCTGTTGAAACCACGTCCTGGCATTAAAGCCTGAAAAGTTTTGCAATCCTGATATGAAAAACTCGTCGATCATAGCCACATATCGCTCCGACGTAACAGTAACTGCGCGCCCTCTGCCATCCTCAAATAAGTAAAGCCCTAGGATACCATGGGCTGACATAGCGGCCCAAACAGTCACTTTCAGACTATGTTTGTTTATGACTAGTTTTGGATTGATGGGGCTCCAATAGCGGCAATTTTGTTTACTAACATGCCCGTTAAGATGGAAATGAGCCTCGTCAGAGAACATTTTGTTATTGAAGGAAGTAAACCGATTCAACATTTCATTCGCATAATTTTGTCTTTGAATACCGTCAGTTTCCTTTAATTCTTGAACCAACTGAATTTTGTAAGGATGTATATCTAAATCTCTCTTCAAAATCCGTTGTAATGATGTCCTGGATACGTTTAATGCTCCAATGCGCTTACGAGTTGACTGTGTCGGATTTTCGCGGTTAGACTGTGTCACTGTGTCTATGTTTTGTTCCGTACGTGACGTCCTTGGGCGACCCAACTGCGGTTTATCTAACGTCGAACCGGTCTCCTCGAACTTTGCAACCCAGTTCTTAATCGTTTGAAGAGTTGGAGTGTCGTCAAAGTTGTGTAAACCTTTGCGTTCCCTAAATTTACGCCGCGCAACGGTTGCCGAATTGTCGTTTTATATAAACTCGCGCACACAAAACGCACGGTCCACTCGGTAAAACGCTCCAACGCGACTAAATTCCCAGAAACCAAGTTACTCCCCTGCTTCCCTGCACCACTCACGGCGCCCTGTTCGTTTTATTCAAATTTACTTTTCAAAGGACTTATGGGCCACCCTGTATTATATATTGTCTCGAATAGGGGATATATCTTGAATTTTTAAATTTATTGCCCATGTTGTTAAGCCCCTCAAGTTTTCCGTTTTCTTTTTATTTATTTTATTAAAGGCCTTCACGATTTCTACAGAGATAACATTACAAAAATTTAAATCAGGAAACATACTCCTTCCAATTGCTTTAGGTGTGGTAAAGCTGATTCAGAACTAGAATTTAAGTGTTTCGTAGTTTCATGAGCTATGTTTGTAAAGAAATTTTGTAACTCATTAACTACCTCAGCCTTTTCCTTAACAGTTTAACCATCTATATATAGTTCTAAGTCATTCCTCTGTTTCCGTATTTATAATTTGGCAGGTAGTCTTGATTTAATTAGAGGTTGACTTTATTATATGATTTAAATAAATTGATATAGCCATCAAACAAACTTGTTTAAATATTTTTAAGTATGTTCTCACATATTTATGAAATTTTACTTTAGATGTTAATTATTTTTGATTGTATAATAGATATAAATATATTATAGATTTAAATAAGTCTTCGGTTAGTGCGTCCTACCCGTTATGACCTACGGTGCCGAGACTTGGACACTTACGGTTCGACTGGTCCATAAATTTAAAGTCGCTCAGCGAGCTATGGAGAGGGCTATGCTCGGAGTATCACTGAAGGACCGCATCAGAAATTATGTGAGAACCAGAATCACCGATATAGCCCACCCGATTAGTAAGCTGAAATGACAGTGGGCCGGTCATATAAGCCGCTGAACTGACGACCGCTGGAGTCGGAAAATTCTGGAGTGAAAACCAAGGCTAGGCAAACGTAGTGTAGGGCACCCTGCGGCAAGATGGAGTGACAACATTTGCAAAGTGGCCGGTGTGGGTCGGAAGTGGTGGCGTGCATTAGGGGAGGCCTAGGTCAAGCATCGGACTGACACAGGCTGATGATGATGATGACGATAATAAAATATTAAACATGGGACAAATGTCAACTAACTGCTTAAAATCTGCATATTTAAGTATAAGATGGTGTTATATGATATGAGCATAGCTGACTGACTGACAAAGTCGAGGATTCGTATGTAAAAAAAATTACTATAGAAATTGATGTATCCAGTTCAAGTTGTTCCTCAACTTCCTTAACTAGATTTCGATAGTATCTTTTTTTAAGATAATGCTCGTCGTGTATGTTATTATAATTGAATTACTTTTTAAAATAAGTATTTAGTATATTTTAAATCACCCTATTACAACCTATTAACCCCTATCCATTAGGGGTTTTGGACCGTACCCCACCACGCTGGTCCAGTGCGGTTGAGGGTAGGGTATTAAATTAGTACTATATTTAATACCCATACCCACCATTTAGTGATGATAATATTCATGTATATTTAGGTAATAAAAACAAATAAAAGCATGTTTACGGAAATAAGTTGTTTCTTGATTAGATCTTTGAGAACCTTTTTTTTATAACATCTAATAAACAAACGATCAAGACGGGTCACCTGATGGTAAGTGATTCACCGCCACCCATGGTCACCAGCGCCAGTGCGTTGCCTACCCTTCAGGTAAGAATATGCTCTTTTCTTGAATAACCCAATGTTGCAGTTGTTGGGTAAGACCGCTGGTGCAACGAAATCCAAAGAATTACTGTGCGTGGCAGAAAATGTTTTTAAAAGGCATTGTGGAGGTACGCCAACCATCCAGATGGTGCGGATCATAGTTCCAGCGAGACGATCGGTTGCGAAAATCAGCGGCTTCTATTAGTTGAACAACTCCTCGGAACACTCCCCATTGTAAATTCCGTAAAGTAAGCATAAGGAAGATAGATCCCTACGCAGTGCCAAATGATTAAGCCGATCGGCAAGTTCAGGATCGTCGACAATCCGAGATGCCCTTCGCTGGATTTGGTCAAATGGAGATATCTGATAACCCGGAGCCCGGCCCAAAGGAATATTGCAGTCAATATTCTATATGAGGCCGCACCTGCGCCTTATACAGTTTAAGGCGGTGAGCCGGCTTGAAGTACTGTTTGGCCCTGTTGAGTACTCCGAGTTTTTGGAGGCCATTTTAGCCTTGCTCTCCAAATGACCGCCAAACTGGACAACACTCGAAATGTCGACGCCCAGAATGCCAATGTTTGGCTTGGCACTAAGGTGAGTGTTTCCGAAGAGTGGCGATGCGACAAAGGGGGCTTTTTTAGCGGTGAACGCGCAAACTTGAGTCTTTGAAGGGTTAAACTGGACTAGATTTAGTCCCCCCAATCGGAAATCTTCACAAGGGATGATTCGATTTCAGACACAAGTTTGTTCCGACACTCATCGACGTGGTCCCGAGAGATATTGCTGCGGCCGAAATACAGTGCATCCACGGTACTGTCATCCGCATAGCAATGAATGCCACTGGTATGCAACAAATCATTGATATGCAGAATGAACACGCAGCCTTGGGGAACACCAGCGTTTACGGTCCGGGGCCGAGCATGAGCCGTCTACGACGACTGTAACTCTCCGTTCCGCAAGGAAACTGCCGATCCACCTACAAAGTCTCTCAGGAAGCCCATAGGAAGGAAGCTTCGATAGTAAGGCTTTATGCCAAACCCGATCGAAGGCTTTCGCTATGTCCAAACTAACGCCCAACGCCTCACCCCTACTCTCAATCGCCTACGCCCAACGAATAAAGCCAGGAGTTCACCAGCTGATCGGCCTTTGCGGAAGTGATATTGGCGGTCGCTGATGAGCTGGTGTTTTTCAGGTAGCCCATGAGCTGGCGGTTAATTATGGATTCCATAGTTTTGGAGTAGAAGGAGGTGATAGCGATAGGCCTGTAGTTGGACGGATCTGAGCGGTCGCCGTTTTAGGATCGGGTGTTAGTACATCCCTAAAAAGGCAAAGGTGGAGGTGGACCGACAAAAATTACCCTGGACAGCCTTGGCAAGAGACCAGAACGCACGAGAGCCAGATGGCAGGCGTGCCAGTCTCTCGCCAATTCTCCCAACGTAATTCGATTTTGCCAATGCAATTTGCCTCTTAAAGAACCTGGAAGCAGAGTTGTACTTCTTCTTGAGTGAGTCAGAGTTTACATCTTTAGCGGCCTTTGCCCTAGCCCAAGCTTGGTAGCATTCCCGCTTGCGACGCTGTGCGCCACGGCAGGACCCACCAAACCAGGGCCGAGACCTGCCACCGACAGGCACCGCTGAGCTAGGAACAAACAATTCCATGCCCTGCAGCACGACGTCGGCAACCGAATCAGCGCAGGTGCTAGGATCCTCCGACTTGAAGCAAATCTGCCCCATGGGTAGGATGCAAAGAAAGAGCGCAGCCTGTCCTGAGTCTGCTGACCTGTAATGCCAAACAAGACGTCTACTAGGTGGAAGTGGTAGCGACGAGACGGCGAGAGGCACGTCGCTCCGAATTAGGCAATGGACCGATAGGAGCATCGACCCATACCCGAATGGGTTCGGGGCAAGAGGTCAGCAGAAGGTCATTAAGGAAGGTGAATGGTCTTCTACATACGGCACACGAGTGCAAAATCGTGAGCAGACCTTCCTGCATGGTCAGTACGTGTTGACCCCAAGCCTGTCAGAGTGTAGTGTAGGCATTAAAGTCACCCAAAACCACAATTTCTGCAGTATGAATCTGCTTAAGTATTCTGTCAGTGGACACCTGCAGGTGGTCAAAGAGCCGTCAATTTCAAATTTTCTGCTATGAGACCTGTAGAGGTACGCGTAGACGCGAATGTGATCCTCACAATCCACGCGCACCGAAAGGAGCGACAGATCTCTGCCTTCAAGACTGCTGAGCCTACGGTAACTAATTCCCTCCTGACGTCCACACACGCCGGCGCGTGGCACAAAAGTGCTCCAGGCTATAGGCCGGGACATTAGATATGAAGTGTCCGTTGGGGAGGAAACCTGCGTCTCCGTCAGAATACGACCAGAATACGATGGGCAGCCTGAGCCAGAGCGAGAGGATAGCATCTCTCGCTCTCACTTAGAGAGGGATTCTCCAGACTCTGAGAGACTGCTACCCGCCTGGGGTATTTTATTTGTATCACTAGTCACCATTACAAAAGAGCATAAGGGGTGGGGAGCATAAGGAAAGGGAAGGAGAGAGGTCACCAAGGGTGAGGAATTGGGACAGGGAATAAAAAGACGGGAAGGGCCAACTGATACTCATTCCCCACGCAACGCAACAGTCCCTAGAAAATCTGCTGCGATACGTGTAGTATAATGGAAGTGCCAGTTGCTATTTGGGCCCGAGTAGAGGGATAAGGCGCTGGGACTTCCACTCATCAGTCGAAACGCGGTAACTCTAGGAGGCCCCTCTTCACGCCTGATTTTCTGTGAGAGGGTAGTGTTCACCGGTCGATCCTGCCCATTTACATGCTACAGCAAACTGCAGACTTGGATCTACTACCGTACAGCCTACAGTGAAACATTTAGTACTGATATATTTATTTAAATAAATTTGTTTTTTATTTAAATAAATGATAAAAATCGTTATGTAATAAACGACTACATTTAGATAATATTTAATCGTTAGGTAATTAGTGTTTTAGTTAATACCAGCTATTTTTAGTTTAAAAACTTAATTAAATCGAATAGTTCAAAGGAGAATACATTGTCGACTTTATTAAGGCGTTATAATATGTTCCGTTACTAAGCTAACTCTACTTGAGCGGAAAGTTTCATATCATATAAATTGCAAACACTCTTCATCTCTGGTTCTTTTGTTTATACATCAGTATTAGTATTTTATTAGAATAAAATACTTAGTAAAATTTTCATCGCAGACTTAATAATTTTTGTCACATATAACGGTTTATTAAAAAATTTACGATGAAATAAAACTCTCTGATATTTTATCTAAACGGATTATAAACTATACATGATACAGTCATAGTTCGTGTTGCATTGCGTTTATTACGGTTTTATATTGAACAAATTAAATAAATGTACGTTTAGTTTTAGAGATATAGTGATTATCGTTTAAATTTATGGTGATAGATTCAAGCTATCCTTGAATGAAACATATCTGAAAATATAAAAGCCTTAAGTTACTGTTTTTGTTTAAAGTATTGAAGCTTATGAACATGTATCTCTATTTCACAACTTATCTTACAAGAAAGAGCTTTGTTAAATGTATTTGCTTGACAAAGATTACATTAGGGTTTTAGAATTTTGTTCTTAGTCATACATGTTAGAGAATAAATATATATACAACTAACGCGAAACATCCGAAATTAGTGGATTTTATGCGCTTATATCGTTCATGTTTCACTTGTTTTAAAATTATTATTGTTTTATAAAATCATCAATACATACACATAAATGTACGGTAAATTATAAATTGCTTAAATTCAACGTTTGTTTTACCCTGATATTCATAGAACAAACCATATCACTACATAGTATAAAACAGAGTCACTTTCTCCGTCCCTATATCCCTATGTATGTTCATGCCTTTGATAGTCCACTGCTGGACATAGGGCTCCCCTAATACACCCCATTCCATAGGGGTTTTGGACCGTAACCCACCACCCTGGTCCAATGTGGGTTGGTGGGTGGACCGACTTTTTACATGCCCATCCGACGCAAGGATCATCTTACTTTTTAGACCATTGGGTGATCGGCCCAAATTTACCTAACCTAGAAAACAACAATGATAATTTGTTGAGTCCCCGCAGGATTCGAACCTACGACCTTCCTTTCTAAAGTATGTATGCTATGTATGCTTAAATCTTTCAAACTACACCACGGATTCGGATCGGGTTTTTTTAATAAATAGAGTGATTGAAGAGAAAGGTGTATATGTATAATAATAATAATTAATACAGTAGGTATATTTTCCATCAGCAAAGCTCCCGTGCGAAGCAGGGGCGGGTCGCTAGTTTGGTATAGAAAAAAAGTCGTGGAGAGTTTGTAAAAAACCAACAACTGATAATAAATAAAATTTTAGTACAAATGCCAACTACATTTACTTTGAATATCAAAAATCAAAAGATAAAGAATATCGAAAAAATTGGTGTAACAGTCTCAAATATAAAAACGCTATAAAAATGCTGTAGGACAGCGTTATATTTGAGTCTATAAAAGATAGATTGTCTGTGAATTTCTTATACAGCCGTAATGAAGAAGAAAATAAGAAAGTTTTGTAACGGGTACTAAGGTCTCAGTATAACTTCTATTTTCAAACTTTTAAATAGAATATTTTGTATATACTAGCTGTTGAGCGATTTGTCCGCGTAGATTAATATAAAAAATGTAAGATTTTTGTTAGAAAAACAGTATCCAAGTCCCGTCGAAATCGGATCAGATAAAAAAAATATTCTTTCATTTATGTATCGGTTACATATCGCGATGAAATCATTGAAAAACAGTTATTTTAATGTTACAGACATTAAGATTTTATATATTTGTATAAAAATAAACTTTATACGATATGTATACGATGTAATAACAACATTGCTATTTTAAAAAAGACCTTTATATAATTTAATAAAGACCAAGAGGAACTGGCGTATGAAACTCAACGGTTGTCTTTTATTACGTTTTTAAACATACAAGTTATACTTACGTTATTATTTTCGGTTTACACAAATGTTATAACATTTGTTAAATATAGTTCCATAAGTATAGTTATTACCGACAATTGACTGAAAATGAATTAAATTCTTATCTTATAATCCATTCTCTGTCGTTTTGTCAGATTACACAGAAATATATTAAATATAGCTATTTAGATAATAGAAAGCTTTATAATAAATAGCAGTTTTATAGTAACCAAGCAGACGCTTGTCTAGCCGTTCATCTTGTTGAACATAGAGTGGACCTAATTCGAGTTATAGTGACAAACAACTTCACGCTGCTAAAAATATATTATAATTTTATTCTTACATATCGTTCTAGTGTACTATTTAGTTAAGTTATATTAAAATGAGTTACGAAAAGGAACATATTTTGCATCCCAACAGGCGTACCATAAAGGCAGGAGCAACGTTATGGAAAACATTAATGTGGGAAGGAGGTGGAGGTGGAAATGGCATTGCTTAGCTCTACATACATTAATCGCGCTGTGCCAAACGCTAGGAAAAGAATTTAGTTAAACAATCTTATTTCTACTATTATCATTACAAATTGAACGATATCCGATTTTTCTTATGAAACATATTTTTTTTAAAATAAGAACATTATAATAACAAACAGACGGACACATCAAAATTTAAAATTAATTTGTTTAATTACATATGGGTTATATTTTATACATGAAACCATTCTAATTCAAAAACGATTGTATATACTCCAGTTCTTCTTTTATTAGTATACATAACATAAAGGTATTGGTAACGAAAACAATACTTTTTTGATGTTAAACTGTTTTTAGCATAACTAGAAATGTCATTGTTAATTTTTGAAAGTCATCATTAGCTCTTAGCTACGAGTTAAAAATTAGTTGCAAGTCAATAATTGTCTTGATTATTTTAATTATATAATTAAGTACTTCCGTAGCCTAGTGGTAAGGGCATGTGCTTTTGAAACCGGAGTTCGTGAGTTCGTATCCGAGGTCTTGGTAGTTGGTTAGGGCAATAAGGGCCAATCACCCAATTGCCTGAAAAAAAAGATGATCCATGCGTTGGATGGGCATGTAATGTCCAGCAGTGTACTAAAAAGGCTCATGATGATGAACAATTAACTATCGATCTCCAACGCAATCTACTGCCAGTGTTTAAATTTGTAAGTGAATAAATGCGATCCGTAAATTTAGAAAATTACTTCTGTGATTTCCAGTTAATACAGTAAAAATACTTGAAAACTTCAAATAATACGCGAACTGGCTGTTAGTGGATTTGGATCCAAAAAGGTAAGACTGATTTATTTAAATCAAATAAACCTTGTTATGTACAAAAAAAAGTAAAACGTATTTATCTATATTCTTCTTCTTTAATGGTAATAAAGCTAATGAACCGTCATTTTTCGTTTCTAACTAATTTGTATGCTGCTACTCAATATAGGTACATAAGTTGAAAGAGATGTTATATCCAATAAATTTTTGGTAAATTTTTAAGGTACAAAAATATTGCCGGAATTCGTTATTTCATTAATTAACCGGCAACATTAATTACTCTGCTAGTATCGATGAATTTGTAAAACTCGGTCAAAATTTGTATTCAATTAGCATTCTTTAATTTAAACGATGAATGTTAAATAACGACGGATCAAAAGTTAAATTGATTATTTATCTATAGTATTGAATGGTAATTTTTTACTTTAGGGATGTCTGTTTCTCCGCATAATGGGTATAGCACGCTGATTATTATAGTACTAATTAGATTTGAAATTTAACAAATAATCAATTTTACGAGTCACAATTATGATCAAAAGTGAAACATTTTTGTTGTCCATACAATACAGTTACAGTTGCCATAATATGACTTTATTTCTTTTAACTTGGCAAATGTCACTTAAATGTTATTTATCAAAAATTATTCTTTTGTTCTGCCATAACTGGCCACAATATACAATACTTTAATATCATCATCACAAGGATAGGAAGTCGAGATGCTTTGTAGTGATTAAAATAAAAGTTGAGTATAACTTATTCTAAATGGTGTATTTTTATTGCCATGACGAGAATATTGATCCATAATTTAATTCATCACGCTTCCAAAAGGCTCATTTCTGACCACTAATGAAAAAAAAAATCATGTTTACTTAAAAGTTTCACTGATATTAATAACTTTTTTAACTTTAGGACGGATGACACAGTTTTCTTTTCCTTTTTTCATCAACAACAAACAACTGAAAAAACAACTTAGGTGTGTTATTGTCAAATAAACAGTAAATCTTAATGTAAATTATTTCTGATGTGGCGTAAAAAAACCATGAAATATTATATAATATCATGAAATGTACAAAACTTTAAAATCAAATTTGTTCACAGTTTGTTTAGTTTTTTAAGACTTATCACCGATAGACCCGTCACAAAGAAATTTCACACTCTACCATTTCTAATAGATTTAGATTTGGCAGAATTATCGAAAAATGATATCAAATTTTAGACTGCTTCTTCTTCTACTATTTTGACGATTCTTCCAATGGCTAGGTTGGAATAACAGGAAGTGGTTTGTAAAATTGGTCACTTGCAATTACTATTGTACGGAAAAAAGGACAATTACACTTAATCTGCTGAAATACCTAGCACAAATACAAAACAATCAACTAGTAAATAAACAATTTTTAATTAAAATAATTGACACATTATGAGGGACTCAACAAACAGTGAATTATATTTAATAAAATTGCATATCATACTTTTTTAAGGTTTTATATTGTTTACTTGGATAAATTTAAATACAGTTGTTACAAGAGAAGGGATAAAAAGGAAAGGTATGTTAATAGGTCTAGGTATATTTTTAGGAAGGGTATCATAGACAGGGACAACAAGGTTCTTGCAATAAAAAATATGTGTTCAAGACCTTCTGCTTACCCACATTGACACAGTGAATGGTCCAGTACGCAAATTTTTCTTTTTTATTTATAATTAAAATAATATCATTGAAGATTTTTAAAAGAAATTATTAATGTGACTATAATTTACGATTGACACGTTTGGACTTATGCAAACTTAAATAAAATAAACGTAATAAAGTAAGGTTCATGACAAGGAAATTAAGAGAAAATCATGTATTTGTATCAAATCTTAGGGCACAACAGATAGTCACGAACTGAAGCAAAACATGAAAATAGCATATTAATAATGTCTCTGATTTTCTAGTCAACATTTCAAGATGACATCTTCATTGCGCTTATTTAAAAAAGAAACCTTTTGTATGATGAGATGAATGAACGCAGGTTACTTTTGAAAAAAACTGGCAAGTTCACTTGAACGGTAGTCCAGTGGCATCCAAATAAGGACTGCGGAGCAATTTTGATAATTACTTCTTTTTGACCTCACTTAATTTTTTTTTCGGATATTAAAAATTAGAAAATGGCATGCTTTTTTATTCACAGTGATTGTCCATAAACAATACCATAATTAACTTCACCGACTCTTTGGTGGTTGCAAGAATAAAATCTGTAGCGTTAATACACTATTATATTATGGTTTTAAGGCCAGCATAAACCTGAGTTATCAATTTGTTTGTGTAGATGCCCGTATAGATGGTATTGGTGACCGTTAGCACGATTTTTGAATGTTCTGAGTAATAAAAGTTAAATATTTGATAAATCATTAAGAAAATAAACAAACTACTTAAATTATAAAAACGCTAAAATTTATAAAAAACGTGAAAATTTGTATGCTTAGGACACACTATTACTTTAGCACGATATAAAATTCAATACTTGAATGTCCAGTATATTTAATTGACGCTAATGGTTATGAGGCCGAGGTTTTTAATAAGTACAACGTAAGACGTTTGCGTTAAATTTATTTATGGAAAAGATTTCATGAAGATCAATTGAAGATGACTCATTTTTCTAGGTTTATTTTTAGGGTTTAACTGCTCATTTTCTTTACGCAATTTGTCGGTGTTAAATTTCACATCATGAAATCTTTGTTGTTTTTTCTAAAACGAGTATCATGATCTATAAAAAAAAAATTGCATCCGCAAAAACTGTCCTTTAAAGATGGGAGGTTTAAAATTAGTGTTGCACGAATATAGATTTCGCCTTTTTCAGGACAATTTCATAGTTTTTTTTAAGTGTGCAATTTTATAAACTGCGCACGGTATTCTACACCATATTTCTACTCAATATTACATATACATTCCTTGGGAGTGAAAGTATGGCACGTAAAAATTCTTTTTTCGCATTATCTTTATTTTATTCCGCTCGTTTTGGACTCATTTCAGTAACAATTACAACACATTATTTAAATAATATATGTTTTTAGGGCAAAGACTACCTATGAAGGCATAAAGGTTAGCGCTTTAGAAACTGAAGGTCATGGGTTCAAATCTTGTAGGAACTCAAAAGTTTTCTTTGTTGCTTCCTACTTAGGGCAATGCAGAAATCTCCTGATTGCCTACGAAATAAGACTATTTATGCATTAAATGGGCATGTTGGTCCTGCGTCTGATATCTTTCTGGTTATGCTAGTTTCCCAGTCCATCGAATTATAGGAGTAAAACAGAAGAGAAGGTGCATGTAAATTTGTGCACTAAAATCTCTCCGTGACTTTGACTGATCACTAACGTAGATCGGTTGCCGTCTCGAAATTAGCTAAGTATACATTAAATTAAAAGGAAATGTAGCATGCGCTCTGCTTATTTTTTTGCAAGCTTATTTACTGTTTTTATTGCTTACTTACCTATTCTTTTTTATGAATACTATTTGCATCTTTTTTTAAATAAATTTAATTTTTTGTCTACGTTGAATTAAGTGCAAGTTCTAGTCCTATTTTAAAATATCTTAAAACTATCAATTACACAATAATACATAAATTCTCAATGCATGATATAAACTGGGTTGTTTAATTACTTGAAATGTTTTCCTTCTCTTCTTCATAATATAAAATGTAAATACTTTATAATGTTCAACAAAAATGTAATGTGAATTACATTACATTTTTGATGTTCTAATTTCTATCTAATTTTGCTAAAATAATTTCAAAAATATACTGGCAATATTGATACCCACGTAATCAGTGATGCGTTCGAGCACTTAAATCTTCACAACGTCGCTGCCAATTTCATATGGCCAAATATTAATAAAAGCATTATTTGTAGGAGATATCATGTAGGTATTCACATTAAAAGTTGCCTTTTTCAATTTAAAATGCAGTTATTAATCAATTAACTAATCTATTTTATACCATTATAATACTTTATTCACATGTTACCAGTAAATGTAATCATTAAAATAATATTAACAATCACCAAAATTTATTGCAGTAATGAATTATTTCTATTGTTTACGCGAATATTATACATTATTAAATAAAATGACTTTACGAATTTTATCGAGTTTATTTTAAATTTTATATTCCGACGTTTTTCCAAACACTTTCCAGCGGCCATGGTCACGGGGTAGACTGAGATGTCATGCGTCTTGTTGCCAGTGCTAAAGGGGTTTCAGATCTTAATTTCAATGAATTATTCTTAGTTTTACTCCGACCTATGCAAAATGAACTGGTTTTATCATTACAGCCAGCAGTGGTATTATGCTTGGGTTTAAATTTTAATTTATTAATTATGGGGTCCCAAGCAGGTGGTAGAACCCAACCATCTTCTCTATTGAAATTTGGATGTTTTCTAATCTCAATAGTCTCACGGATCATCCTTGGTAGGAATCGGTGTTCTTTAGCGAGGATTTGTGGTCGATCAAATCTGATGTAATGGTTTGGGTGATTTAAAGTATGGTCACACACTGCCGACTTGTTGGGTCTTTTATGTTTAATGCCAGCTATATGTTCCTTCACGCGGGTTCTTATTGCTCGCTTTGTCTGTCCAATATAAGAGAGGCTTCTTTCATCGCGGAATAAATAGAAGCTATTCTATTATTTTACCTGCTGTTTAAACTTTCTGAAACATGACTAGTCGTTCTGACAGACTTTAAGGGCTTCAATGTTCCATTTCCTTTTCAAATCTTATTCCTGGCCTTCAGAACATGGCACAGAAGCGCATTTGATTAGCAATTGATTTGTGCATCTTAAGTCTACTTCCCAAAATAAATAAGCATCGAAACAGTATCATTCTCAAAATTCTATTATGAATACGAATACCGAAAACATTACGGTTGAACCGGAAAGGCAGTATAAAGATGAACATATTTCTTTAGCAATTACCGCGTTTAAAAGTTTGAGGTTTTAAAAGCGAGTTGAAAAAATATCTAACACAACATAATCAGTTCGAAAAATAGGAGACAGTGCTAGGATTCGGGTATCGGAAGTGATGATGGCCTGAATATAATTGGTGTCATCAAATCCGTACTTGATAATAACTTACACTAGTTATTTTAAGTAAGTTTTCTGAAATTAGCTGTATAGTTCGAAACGAGATTACTGTGAAAAAAACAGTTCGTTTCTGATTATGGTAACCTCATAATCAGAAACGAACTTTTTGGTAAATTTGTAATTACAAATTTTAATGGTAAATTGATATTCTTTCAAATTAAACGATGTTTTATGTAACCTTTAATGTCGATTTAATGATTAATTAATTTTTAAACCAGAAGAGACGAGATCTCTAAGAATTTGAAAAGCCCAAGAAAAATTGTATTTACTTCGTAATCCTTATATTTAACTGCTTCACGCACCTTAATTTATTGACTTTGAGTTCGATGAACCGTGGCAGCTGGAATTGAAATTACTCACATCCAAGACTGTTGTAATCCTTTTATAATAGACATGGCTCGTAATAATAAGATATTTACTGTTCTCAATCAATGCGCATGTTGTTCGTGACACCATTGTGATTACACAATGTAGTTGATATTCTTATTGTTATCTGCGAATGAAAAACAATTAGATAATCAAGTTTCTGTATACTCATTTATGATCGATAAAAAGAAAATCCCCCATCTTTCTCGTCTCAGCTTTTATCATAACACGACAATATGACTGTATGTACGATCCATCTGAATGTTTATTGATTCCCTTCTTTAAAAAATACTTTGAAATCTGAACATTTTCAAGCTTTGTAGTAGAAGTCATAATCATTACTCACTAATATATTTGTGAACTTGAAAGGAGAATGTGTAGTAAAGTAAAACCTAAAAAATGTAGAATTTATTCATGGTACTATTAATTGGATTTTTCTGGATTTAAAGTAACCTCGATTCGCACATAACGTCTGATACACTGTACTTGTCACCAATTCAGTGTA
Source organism: Lamproptera curius (assembly GCA_029286875.1). NCBI lineage: Eukaryota > Metazoa > Arthropoda > Insecta > Lepidoptera > Papilionidae > Lamproptera > Lamproptera curius. The sequence goes on from JAGSMT010000069.1 coordinate 2,253,776, forward strand.
ATAAAATATCAATTCTTGCAAGACCTACGATGAGCAATAATTACAACCGATGCTTCAATATATATCTCTAAGGTCTACGTACAAGGACCGCTGTCGACATTTATGCAAATGTATGAACATGGTCGAAGACAAACTGGCTGCTATCCATTGCTTAGCAAAGCACTTTTCATATTTGTTTATGACGCTTTCGTATCTGCCAGGTGAGTACATTTTCTCAGAATTATTATGCTAAAAAATTTAAAAATTTTTAAGTTTGTCACAAATTATTGCTGCCTCCAAAAAACAATTTTTGGATAAAAGTCACGTGATATAATGAATTAACGTAATTTTTAAATTTATATCGTAAATAATCATTATTAACAGTATAATTACGAATATTTATGTTTTGCATGCATGCAATTTACTTTTTATGTTTATAAAAGCAGTCTGATTCGGTTTTTATTTTTGGTTGGTATTTATTTTTCAGTAATTTTTATCAGTTAATTTTTGGTTCCATTTTATTTCTTTTTCTCACGTTGGCAATGTTGACGTGTTGGAACCATATCAATATGGCTGACTTGCGTCATAAATTTCTGCTACTTTAATTTATTTTTATATAAAATTAATAGAGCCCATTTATCGGCTTAATTTATGACAAAATAACATGTTCTAGAGCCTATTTTGGTGGTGCGAGTTAATTATAAGGAAATAACTGCTCGAGTAAAGTATGAAAAAGTTTTCTGTAGTACAATAATTTTAAAAAGAAAATTTTATCTAAAAATTATGTAAAAGTAAAAATTTCCTCAAGAGGTTTACGGCATTATATTTGGAATATTGGTTATTTTCGTCCTGTGTCTAGATCATCTTTTAAAGTCAAAATCGAATATCTTTGTACAATGTAGTAGCATTATACCTTATTATTTATCGTTTTGACTTATTTTTTATGTTTTAATTATTTTACTTATTTTTATTTTACCACTGGTTCGAAAGCTGAACCTTGCAAGAACTGGCATAGGATGAGCTTCCTACGTCGGTCCTTGCAAGGTTCAGCTTTATCAGCTAAGACTATTTTATTTAAGATTTACCAGCGTTAATTATTTAACATTATAATGAAAACCGAATAGGCATCTTGTAAATGAAATATATTTTTTGAAATCTTAGACAATTTCAAAATTGAAAAAATATTGACAACAACGGAACATTTCTAATACTTAACAAACATTGAAATGGCTCACGTGACCCCTCCAACAACCACCAGATGTCTCGTGCAGACGAGTCGATACGAAACACCACTTTAAACCGCTAAATACTAAAATATGGTCTTACTGTCAACCCGAGTACGTGCTATTGTTATTGGCAGTACTCGTGCCCTTTGCAAAATGGATTTGCATAAACTACCGCTACTTACATTATTATTGCATGAAAATATAGGGCTGATTATGGATACTGTTGGATAGATCAAGTAGCTGGAGTCTCTCAAATGGTCACAAACGTCCTCAGGCCCCTCTTCAGATTTATAAAATTTCCGGTACGAACTAAAGTTACGCTCGTGCAGTCCTTAATTTTTCCTATAATAGACTATGGTGACGTGTACTATTTTGACCTGAATGCAGATCAACACAATAAACTTGACCGTCTTCTAAATAACTGCATTCGATTAATATTTAATCGTCGAAAATACGATCATGACCGTCACATCGTTTACAATTGCATTGGTTGTCAATTCGTCAACGACGGTCGCTTCGGGCTCTCACGACACTATTTTCTCTTCTTTATTCTTCTTCAACCCTAACATATTTGTCTCCCCATTTTCAACCCCTTAGTGACGTTACTAAAATGGCCTTCGTTCAACACACAAATGTCTTTTGCTTTGTCCTTCACATCGTTCTGATTTTATTCATTAATCTTTCTTTATTCAATCCATTTTTCTGTTAAATGCGCTACCGTTAGAGATCAGGATGGCTAGGAAATTTCTTCAATTTAAAAGAAAAATTCAAATAGTCTCTTGAATGCGACGTCAGCAGAACTACTATCTTGGTAACAAGTAGTATGTATTTATTAGTATTTGTATAATATTTATTTATACATATAATATGTATTTACGTCCGCTTGTAACTGCCTCCGTAGCCTAGTGATATGGGCGTGTGCTTTAGAAACCGGAGGTCGTTGGTTCAATTCGTCGGTGATCCTGCGGGGACTCAACAAATTTTCATTGTTGTTTCCTAGTTGGTTAGGGCGATTTAGGCCGATCATCCAATAGTCTGTAAAGTAAAATGATCCATGCGTCGGATGGACGTGTAAAGTCGGTTCACCCACCAACCGCACTGGACCAGCGTGGTGGGATACGGTCTAAAAACCCCCTAATGGATAGGGGTAAATTAGGGGAGGCCTATGTCCACCAGTGGACTATCACAGGCTGATGATGATGCTTTACGTATTTATTATAAACATATAAAATGTATTATTATTATTTATACTTTTCTTCTTTTTTTTGATCCAAAATATTTATATCTCTGATCCACCTAACCAATTTAAGTAAAAATAAAATCAATTGGTAGTATTTCATTCTAGGTAGTCTCAAAAAACATGTTAGGTTCATTTAAAAAACGTTAGAAAAATAGCATATCGAGTATCACATATTTGCATTTCCTGTTTGTGTTTCAGTGTACAGCAGAAAAATGAAAGCATATATGGTAAAAGAAATATAAAATTATTCGCTTAAATACTGTAAGTAAAACACAATCGCTTTATTTATTTTTGAAACATGCAATCCGTAAATTTAGAAAATTACTTCTGTGATTTCCAGTTATTATAGTAAAAAATACTTGAAAACTTTGAGTAATACACGAACTGGCTGTTGGTGGATTTTGATCCGAAAAGGTAAGTACTGATTAATTTTACTAACAAATAAACCTTGTTATGTACAAGGAAAAGTAAAACGTACACTTTATTAATCCATCTTCATCTTCTTTAATGTTAATAAAGCTGAAAAATTTACTTAAATTTTTTCATTCCAACTTATTTATATGCTGCTACTTAATATACATACGTCAAAATTAATGTAATATCGTACATATTTTTCGTAAATTTTTAAGAAAAGAAAAAGAACTGGCAATATTTCTATTGCCGGCATTCGTTATTAAATAAAATGACTTTACGGATTCTATCGCGGAGTAGACTGACCACCTCGTCTACCCCGTGACTACGGCCGCTGGAAAGTGTTGAAACGTCGGAAATTTAAAAATGTAAAATAAACGCCATAAAATCCGTAAAGTCATTTTATTTAATAATGTATAATATTCGCGTAAACAATAAAAATAATAAGGCATTCGTTATTTTATTAATAAACGGGCAACATTAATTACTCTGCTAGTATCGATGACTCGGTCAAAATTTGTATTCAATTAGCGTTCTTTAATTTAAACGATGAATGTTAAATAACGATTGGTCAAAAGTTAAATTGATTATTTATCTATAATATTGAATAAAATAGTAAATTTTTCTTTAGGGATGTCTGTTTTTTCGCATATTAGGTATGGCAAACTGATTATTGTAGTGGGAATTAGATTTGAACAAATAATCAATTTTACGAGTCACTATAATGATCAAAACTGAAACATCAAATATTGTTGTCGTGATGTTGCCATATTATGACATTTATTTATTTTTACTTGGCAAATGTCACTTAAATGTTATTTATCAAAAATTATTCTTTTGTTCTGCCGTAACTGGCCACAATATACAATACTTTAATATCATCATCGCAAGGATAGGAAGTCGAGATGCTCTGTAGTGACTAAAACTAAAAGGCTATTGGCATAGTAGGATTACCATTTCATTTGATAATAAAACTCGGCTGCACATTCACTACTACGTGTCTCTTTATCTGTTAAGACATCTGCTTAATTTACTACTTTTAAAACAACCTTATTTGTTTTTGTCAATAAATAAAAATATACTTAATAACAGTTACAATGGCTATTGTACGGTAAAAAGGACAATTACACTTAATCTGCTGAAATACCTAGTACAAATACAAAACAATCAATTAGTAAATAAATATTTTTTAATAAAAAATTATGACAAAACAAACGGTGACATATACTTAAAAAAGTTGCATTTTATAATAATATTGTTTATTTGGATTAATTTATAAACAGTTTTTACAAGAGAAGGATCATTAAGGGTAAAAAGGAAAGGTATGTTAATAGGTCTAGGTATATTTTTCGGAAGGGTATCATAGACAGCGACAATAAGGTTCTTGCAATAAAAAATATGTGTTCAAGACCTTCTGCTTACCCACATTGACACAGTGAACGGTCCAGTATGCAAATTTTTCTTTCCTATTTATAATTAAAAAAATATCATTTTAAAAGAAATTATTAATGTTACTTAAATTAACGATTGACACGTTTGGACTTATGCAAACTTAAATAAAACAAACGTAATAAAAGTAACTTAATAAAGTAATGTTCATGACAAGGAAGTTAAGAGAAAATCATGTATTTGTATCAAATCTTACGAGCACAACAGATAGTCACGAACTGAAGCAAAACATGAAAATAGCATTTGAATAATGTGCCTGACTTTCTTGACAAAATTTTGCGACAGCATCTTAATTGCGCTTTTCATAATAAGGAATCTTTTAAATGATGAAATGATTGTACCGTGAACAGGTCGTAGATAATTTAAAAATTTAAATGCAGGTTACTTTTGTAAAAAACTGGCAAGTTCACTTGAACGGTAGTCCAGTGGCCTTCAAATAAATACTGCGGAGCAATTTTGATAATTACTTCTTTTTGACCTTACTTAAATTTTTTTTGAATATTAAAAATTTGAAAATGGCATGGTTTTTTATTCACAGTGATTGTCCATAAGTAATACCATAATTACCTTCACCGACTCTATCGTCATTAATAGAATAAAGTCTGTAAGGTGAATTACTATATTGAGTTGAAGGCCAACATAACGTGTGGCAGGCTAACTCTAAGTGTTATGCGTTGTGTTAATATTTTTTCGGCAACGTATACCTGAGTTGTCAATTTGTTTGTGTTGATGACGGTCATAGATTGTTTTGGTGACCGTTAGCATGATTTTTAAATGTTCTGAGAAAAAAAGGTTAAATAATTGATAAAACAATAAGAAAATATACAAAGTAATTAAATTATAAAAAACGCTATAAATTACATAATTATTTCTATGATCCTATGTACTTTGTAAGTTTACGATTAAGCAATTACTTTAGCACGATATAACATTGAATAATTAAATGTCCAGTATATTCAATTAACACTCATGGCTATGAAATCAAGGTTTCTAATAACTAAACCATAAGACGTTTGTGTTAAATTTAGCTATAAAAAACATTTCATGAAGATCAATTGAAAATCGACTTATTTTTATAAATAAATTTTTTGGGTTTAACTGCTCATTTTTTTCCACACTTTGTCGGTGTTAAATTTCACATTGTGAAGTTGATTTTGCTGCTGTTTTCTGAAACGAGGATCTCGATCTATGAAAAGAATAAATTTGCATCTGCAAAAACTGTCCTTTACAGAAGAGTGGTTTAAAATTAGTGGTGCACGAATATAGACTTAGCTTTTATCAGGACCATTTCATAGATTTTTTATTTTGTGTGCTATTTTATAAACCGCACACGGTATTCTAAACATATCTCTACTCAATATTACATGAATTTTCCTTGTTTGTAAAAATATGATACGTGAAAATTGGTGCCATACATATTAAACAGCTTTTTTTTCGCATTATTTTTTTTACTTTATTCGCCTCGTTTCGGAATTGTATCAGTAACAATTAGAACCCATTATTTAATTTATAAATGTATTTAAGGCAAAGATTACCTACGAAGTGATAAGGGTTAGCGCTTTAGTAACTGAAGGTCATGGATTCGAATCATGTGGGCACTCAAAAGTTTTCTCTGTTGTTTCCTACTAGTTAAGGCAATGCAGAAATCTCCTGATTGCCTACGAAGTAAGACTATTTATGCATTGAATGGGCGCGTTGTTTCTGCGTCTGATATCTCTCCCGTTATGTTGGTTTTCCAATCCATTGAATAATAGGAGTAAAACAGATGAGAAAGTGCACGTGCATTTGTGCACTAAAATGTCTCCCGCGTCTTTGGCTTATCACTAACATAGATCGGTTCCCGACACGATATTAGGTAGGTGTGTATTATATTTAAAGGATATATAGCATGTGTTCTACTTATTTTTTTGCATGCTTATTAACTGTTTCTTTATTCTATTCTTTATTGTAACTTTTTACTCAATATTTTTTTAATGTCAATACTGTTTGCGTCTTTTTTTTACATAATGTTTATGTTGTTGTCCATGTTAGAATTGAAGTAAGCGCAAGTTCTAGTCCTATTTTAAAACATCTGGAAACTGTTAATTACACCTTAACGCAGAAATTCTCAATGAACGATATAAACTGGGTTCTGTAATCACTTGTATACTTTTTCCTTCTCTCTCCTAAAAAATATGTAAATACTCTATAATGTTGTACAAAAAATAAACAATAAACTGGCAATATCGATACCCACGTTAGCAGTAATGACATTGTGAAACTCTGAAAAAATTGTATAGATATATTTTCAGCCGATCGTTTGAGCACTTAAATCATCGCAACGTCGGGCCGCCAGCCAAATGGATTCCTCATCAATATCTTTTAGACGATAATAATTAATGTCCATAAAACAAACAAAAGATAGTCAACAAATAACTGCCTTAAATAGTACCGATACAATTTTGAAAAACGATGCCTTTTTTATTAAAAAAGGAATTAGTCAATGTTATAAATGATAACTATTCATAGGGCCTACTATTAACATTAAGAGAACCTTAAAAGTATGTCCAGGAATCCTATAAAGGCATTCGCATCAAAAGAAGCCTTTTTTTATTTAAAATTAAGTTATTAATCATTTAACTAATCTATATTATATCATTCCATTACTTTATTTACATGTTACGGGTAAATGTGATTATTAAAAAAATATTAACAAAATAATTGCCAAAATTTAAAGTAAATAATAAATCACTTACTTTTACCGGTTTTAATTATTTATTACACCTTACTTTTAGTAAAGGTATTATTAAGAAAAAAGCGTAGGCTAAGCGCTTGTTCACGCAATCTCCGCTTAGGTGGCATGTGGCAGTAATAGAACAAAATGGAGAAAATGTTAGTTACATGGATAAAGGCCAAGAAAATAGCGAGGTGGTAAGAGGGTCTTAGGTGCATTAAATATCTAAAAAACAAAGCCTTACATCGTGGAATCAAAAGAAGCTATTCTATTATTCTACCTGCTGTTTAGACTTTATGAAACATGACTAGTGAAAAGGATACTAGATCCTTTTGCTACTCATACAAAGTTCTGACAAACTTCATGGGCTTCAATGTTCCTTTCCCGTTTCAGATCTTATTCCTGACCCTTCAAAATATGGTTCAGAAGTGCACTTGACGGGCAATTGATTTGCACAAGTTAAATCTGTATCCCAAAATGAACAAGCATCAAACCAGGATCATTCTCAAAATTCTATTATTAATACGAATACCGAAAACATCATGGTTGAACCGGAAAGGCAGTTTAAAGATGGACAGGCTTCTTTAGCAATTACCGCTGTTATCGATAAAATTTACAAAGTTTTAGGTTTGGCAAGAGAGTCCACTAGAAAAGCAAGAAAATATGTTAAAAATATGTAACACAACATATTCGGATTCGGGTATAAAAAGTGATGATGGCCTGAACATAATTGGTGTCATCAAATTTTTACTTGACAATAACAAACAATAGTTATATAAAGTATGTTTTTTTTAAATCAGCTGTATTTACGGAACGAGTTTACTGTGAAAAAATAAGTTCGTTTCTGATTATGAGGTTTCCTGCACAACATTATAAGGCTTCCGAATATGAAATTATTCTGGTGATTATAATTATAACCAGTATTAACGCTATAAGATAAATGTTTTTGGCAATTAAAAATGCCACCTGAGCCGTCCTTGCAAAAACAATTTTTGTTACAAATTTTAATTTTTGGTACAAACTTATAATTCTCTAAAAATTAAACAATATTTTTTGTAAACTTTATTGTCTTCTTTTTAATTTATTGATTTTTTTACTTTTTTACATCACATTGTTAATTATGAATGAAAACTGGTTAAAGTGGGAATTTTTCAAATGTAAATTAAGATCTTTTAATTCATGGTATTAGTTATATCTTTCTCGCGTGGCACTTTCTTGGAAAACTTCCAAGTTAACCATAGGTTTACCAATAGACACCTGGAAATTGTTTATTTTAATGAGTTTTGAACTCTGCTGATATAATTTAATTGCAGGTTTTCATAATACTATTATTTAAATTAATACAGATTATAATTTACTCTCTACTGAATGACATTTCCCTTGGAAATTAAAAAGTTGAAATTTAGGTTGTATTCCCGAGAATATTTTTGAAACATTATTGCAAGGGTTTTGGTGATAAGTGTTAAACTTTAGATAAGGCATATCTAAACTTAAAAAAACACCTCTGTTAATACGCATACATAAAGAATGTAAGAGAAAAGGTTTCTATAGATACATTAGCTGCCTACTGATTATTGAAACCGCAACATTGAGCAATGACTGTACTGTTACAAATTTCATTACCATTTAATCGAGGCGGGAAGCAACCAAAGTCGTTTGTAACATCTGTTTGACAATTTACGCTTTTAATAATGGCCGACGATGCCTTTGAATCGGTCGCGTGCGAATTAGCAGCGGGCTAAATTAAAGCCTTCAAAACTTTTGCGGACTACATCCATTTATAAAATAATTAATTACGATAATATCGTCTGTGGTTTGATTGCAAGTATCTAATACTTGAATACTGGAAAAAAATTAAAATGTCAAAATAGAAATAAAACCAGAAGAGTCGAGATTTCTAAGAATTTGAAAAGCCCTATAAAATTGTTGATATTTACTACGTAATCCTTATATTTTCCTGCTTCACGCACCTTAATTTACTGTCTTTAAGTTCGATGAACCGTGGCAGCTGGAATAGCTTTTCCTCAATCAATACGCATGTTGTTCTTGACACCATTGTGTTTACACAATGCAGTTGATATTTTTTAAGGAATTACTATTTACTGTTATCTACAATGAAAAACAATTAGATCACCATGTTTCTGTATACTCATTTAAGTTCTATAAAACGGAAATCCCCGTTTCTTTCTAGTCTCAGGTTTGACTGTATGTACGATGCATTTCTATGTTTATTGATTATTACTAGTGCTATTAAGACATATGTACAGAAGGTGATTGATAATCTGAACATTTTAAAACTTTGTAGTAGAAGTCATAATCACAACTCACCTATATATTTGTATTCTGGATTTAAAGTAACCCTCAATTCGTACATAGCGTCCGATACACTGTACTTTGACATTAATTTAGAGAAAAAAAGTATTAATTCTTGCAAGACCTACTATGAGCAATAATTACAACCGATGCTTCAATAAATATCTCTTTGGTCTGCGTCCAAGAACCGCTGTCATCATTTATGCAATGTATAAATGTGGTCGAAGCATAGACGACTGGCGGCTATCCATTACTAAGCAAAGCACTTTTAATGTTTGTTTATGACTCTATCGTGACTGTCAACTGAGTATGTTTCTTTGGGAATTAACATACTAAAAATTTTGTACCTTTTTAAATTCATCACAAATTATTGTTGCCTCAAAAAACCAATTTTTCGATAAAAGTCACGTGACGTAATGAATGAACGTGATTTTTTAAAATTTATACCTGTTCATATTATTTAATTAATTACGAATATTTACGTTTTGCACTTCAAACGAAAATTTACTTTGTATGTTTATAAAAGCAGTATAATTCGGTTTAAATATTTCATAAAGAAGCATTTCTTTTAAACTCAAAATTATACTTGAGGGCCGTTCAAATATTACGTAAGCAGATTTATTACAATTATTTACCCCCGTCCCCTTGTCAGCAAAAGTAAGCAAAGCTTGTACCCCTCCCCCATGCTTACGTAAACATTTTTCAATTAAAATGTATTTTTATATTATAATCATATTGTTATAATTATAATTTTAAAATAAGAAAATTGATTTAGAATAGAGATGAGATTTTACTGATGCAGTAATCAACATTAGAGTAAGGACAAAATATTATAATCTTACGAACATAACAAACTTATTTTAAATTTTTGGTTCACATATTAAATTCAAATTAACAGTCTTCAGTCCATGAAACCCGAATCCATGACTCTAAGTTTTCGATGACATTGGATTGCTCAGTGTTGTGAGTCTGCTCACTTTCATCCGATTTTGGAATGTCTACGTCGTTCTCATCGAGCCATTCAACATCATGGTTCTCTAAATTTTGAATAATGCACATCAGTTCATTAGCACGACGAGCAGCGACTCTTACAGGTCTAACTTTCCTATCAGTGTGCGTGTTCAAAAAATTCAGTTTTTAATCTGTAGATCAAAGTTGATACTTTTACTAGATCGCCTATGTAGAATTTTTTTTATTATTTGGACGAGGCAATACCATTAACCTTAAACCACCACACCAGACGTCATACACTGACTTTTCGTCTATTATCATTTTAAAGCACTATATTTTTCATTGAAATTGATATGCGTACCTTTAATCAGAAACATGCATTAAGATATTTCACAAAAAAGCGTTAAAACTCAAAAACCAAAAATTAAAAAAGATCAGTTTCTACTTTTTGTTAATCAACTATTCCCCGGGCTGCCTCGGGCTGCCTATCGCTCTTACCTACACACCTACTACTATTCGCGCGTCGCGATTTATATTGAAATTAGTATTAGGTACATACAATTTGCATTTCCGTAAAAATGCTATTGACAAGAAATATTAAAAAAAGTCTTAATCTTATTATTATACTTCTTCTTCTTTACTATTAATTTAATATAGTTTAATTAATATAAGACTCAAATCAAACTAAAGATATAAATAATAAAGTAGTTTAATGTCCTTGGTTCTTTCTCTCTCTCTCTCTCTAGGAGACAGGTAGGAAGAACCTAACTGCCAAATAGATGGACGAAACGAATTCGGTTTTATAAGTACCTAAATTAGTATTACTAATTAGTAAGATTATTCGAATAAGAGAATTAGTATACTACTAATTTGCTATTCGAATCACAGGATTAGTAGTTACTAACGATTCGAATTGGGATATTAGTCATAATCGCGCATCGCTAATTTAAAGCCATAGCCCGTCATTTGGCAACTTCGTCACTCACCTTGGAAAAAAAATGTAGTAGATTGGATTTATTCTTAGTCGCCGCGTGCAATTCTTCTTTAATTCTCTTAGATACAATGACATCTAGTTCCTTGTCGGACTTTGCTTGTAATATTGTATAACTTATAACTTGTAAATTTCGCCACACTTCGTTAACTAACTTTTGTACATTTTGTACTTTCCTACTTGTATGAGATTTTAAAACTTTCAAACAATTTTTGGTATAACTTGGATTTGTCTTTTGAAACGACATCTTGTTTAAACGTTAAACTTTGGCTAATGGAATCAACTGTAACACAAATGTTGAATTGCTTTCCTATGCTTACAATACGTCTACTCGGTATAGTATACGAACAAAACAATACACTGACAGAAGAAATTTAGACAAGTGAACAGCGCGGTAATTCCTCGAATCGATTCTAAAGCGAGTGCCTAAACGTATGCGTGTATATTTGCGGGAATCCCGAAAATGCATTTCGTTTTCAAGCATAGACAATGTGAGGGTTGCCATTCGTGTAAAAAGTAAATAACTATCGATGACGTCATCATCATCTGGACTCCCTACCCCCATGTCATCCAAAATAAGCAAAACAAAGACCTCCTGCCCCTATAGTGCTTACGTAATACTTGAACGGCCCCTTGGTATAAACGTTATATATTGATAAAATGCTTCTAGTGCATTTCCTGTTAAAGGTTTCGGAAAGGCACCAAGCTCTTTGCTTTTAAAGTTTTTCGTATTTGTCTCTAAAGCACTTATTACAACAAATTTTCTATTTTTACGATAAATATGAGTTCATATTTGTTATAAACGTTGTATAGTACATTTAAACATTTTATCTTTAAGTATAAGTGACTATTGCAGTAAAATATTATTCAAAAATCACAACATGTTGTTCTTCCTGAATTAATCTACATTAAAGTTCGCGAGCGCATTTATCTATATTTCCGAAACTTACAGATTTATATCAATTTAAAATAAAATTATTTTAAATTGATATAAAAAGTCACTGCAGGTTTGTTAATATTTAATTAATAGGTTTTTTTCTTTTCCTTTGATTCTGGTACATTTTTTATAAACAATTCAACAATAATTATAAAAACTGTAAACATCTGAGCTTTTAGTTCCTTTCTAAAAATGAAATTCGATAACTTTTGCGTACATTAGTTAGTTCTACACTGAACAAATTTTGTTTTATTGAGGAAAGTTTAAGTACAAGCAACACTAAAAGATTAATATGTGATAATAAAGTTAAAGCCCTAGTTAAGGGATACAGCTGTCACGAAGCCCCTCTGAATTAGGAAGCCTACCGTTTGTGGCCGCTATGTTCTATGTATTACACTACATTTAATAATGATAGGTATCCACGATAACATTATTGCGCTTAACTAAACAATGTTATCGTCACTTTGTTTCATAGAATTTAAACGAATATCATAAAAAAAAATATTTTAAATTGTTCAAACACTAATAATGTAAAATAAAACTTTTTCTATGGTATTAGCACTTACATAACGATTTTTATTCAACTTGTTGAGTTATGAGTCACGCAAAGGAAATAAAATCATAGCTATGTGTATGTACTCTGTGAGCTCTAAGTCTAACTATTGGATATAATTTTTAATTTTTTTTGTAAAGAATCAATACATTTGAAGATTTCATTTTATGCAAAAATTTATGAAAAAAAGGGTCGAAGTTCATTAAATATGGATTTAAAATTTTCACTTCCGGTTTACTCTACTAAGAAAAAGAATTTAAATTTAAATGTCGTCAAAAAAATTTCAAACTTTGACTTCTTCATTATAATAAACAATACTTATAATATATTATTACAAATACATTGAGATATAAAAAGCATCCAAAATTCATGTCTTTATTGCTAGTTTAATTTTTAAAAGCTTATAACTTAGCAGCAAAGCATCTCACAAAAAAAATCAGTATACACATCCACGTCTGCTAGAAGTATAACTGACCAGAATATAAACAAAATTCACGACCTCACATTTTTTGGTTGTCTGCTTTGCGTGAAAATCCCATATACAGATTGGTCCACCAAATCTCAGGAACGTACTTTCAAAAACGTTTTCTCAGTAAACATCAAGTAATAAGTAATTCTTCTAAATTCGACAAAACACATTGAAAATTGATTTTAAAATTTTGTAAAAACAGTTTTTTTTTCGTAAAATACTCTATAATACACATTTTAATATAACTTACTTAAAAAGTACAGGGTAAATGAACTTTATAAGCCACTTAGCAAGTATTACCAGAAATTTAACGTATTTGAGAACAAGTTAATCAATATTTTCTCTTCAAAAGTTCTTACCTAATATATAAGCACAAGAAATTTCTTAAGAGATAAGTAACGTACAAAATGTTAATGTTATACAAAAAACATAGAGTGTAACAAGAAGCTGCGAAGAGTCATTATATAAACTTTCAATAAATTTTGTTATAAACGTTGTATTGTACACTTAAACATTTTATCTTTGAGTATAACTGACTATTGCAGTAAAATATTATTCATTTAGAGAAAAGAATTTGACATATGTAGTAATCTTTGCGGATTTCTTATAATTCTGTACTGTACCAAATAAAAAAGCAAATAACTTAAAATATGTGAAATCACATGACTTATCATGGTGTTGAAGCAATTTGCTTAATTGACATGTCGTGCATTGTATTCATAATTTCTCTGATGCCCTCTAATGAAAAGTAAAATACCTCAGTCATTATGCTGTCGTCTCAGGCAAAAGTTGCATCGATTCTACTAATATTATATAAACTATATACCATCGTATACAATAACTGTAATATTATATAGAATGTATATATATACAAATATTTAATTCCTATATAAATTTTGTTTCAATTAAAGTATAAATATTTACAAAATGATATATCAATACAGATAAATGGTATAAACGACTTCTTGGTATGTTAATGACTAATTTGAAAAAGAAAGAGGTAGTCAGTTCAAATTTAATTGTGTTAGGTCGTTGCTCCGCTCCTAGAGCTTTTTTGGGATATTTATTTAAAAAGGATTTAGCTTTTAAATGGTCCGTCTGATTTTAAGAATAATTTTGTGAGAAGCACTTTAATAGATATTTGTGTAATTAAAAATAACACGCCGTCAAAAACTACAACATATTGTTCTTCCTGAATTAATTTTCATTAAAGTTCGGAGCGCATTTATCTATATTTGCGAAACCTACAGATATATAAAATAAAAGTATTTTAAATTGAAATAAAAAGTCACTGCAGGTTTGGTAATATTTAATTAATAGGTTTTTTTTCTTTCCTTTGATTCTGGCGCATTTTTATAAAAACAATTCAACAATAATTATAAAAATTGTAAACATCTGCTTTTAGTTCCTTTCTAAAACGAAATTGATAACTTTTGCGTACATTAGTTAGTTCTATACTGAACAAATTTTATTTTATTGAAGAAAGTTTAAGTACAAGCAACACTAAAAGATTAATATGTGATAATAAAGTTAAAGCCCTAGTTAAGGGACACAGCTGTCAGGAAGCACCTCTGAATTAGGAAGCCTACCGTTTGTGGCCGCTATGTTCTATGTACTACACTTCATTTAATAATGATAGGTATCCACGATAAATGTTATCATCACTTTGTTTCATAGAAATTAAACGAATATCATAAAAAAAAATATTTTAAATTGTTCAAACACTAATAATGTAAAATAAAACTTTTTCTATGGTATTAGCACTTACATAACGATTTTTATTCAACTTGTTGAGTTATGCGTCACGCAAAGGAAATAAAATCATAGCTATGTGTATGTACTCTGTGAGCTCTAAGTCTTTAAATATTGGATATAATTTTTAATTTTTTTTGTAAAGAATCAATACATTTGAAGATTTCATTTTATGCCAAAATTTATGAAAAAAAAGGCCGAAGTTCATTAAATATGAATTTAAAATTTTCACTTCCGGTTTACTCTACGGAAAATAATTGAAATTTAGATTTCGTAAAAAAAATTTAAAACTTTGACTTTTTCATTATAATAAACAATACTTATAATATATTTTTACAAATACATTGAGACATAAAAAGCATCCAAAATTCATGTCTTTATTGCTAGTTTAATTTTTAAAAGCTTATAACTTAGCAGCAAAGCATCTCACAAAAAAAATCAGTATACACATCCACGTCTGCTAGAAGTATAACTGACCAGAATATAAACAAAATTCACGACCTCACATTTTTTGGTTGTCTGCTTTGCGTGAAAATCCCATATACAGATTGGTCCACCAAATCTCAGGAACGCACTTTGAAAAATGTTTTCTGAGTAAACATCAAGTAATAAGTAATTCTTCTAAATTCGACAAAACACATTGAAAATTTATTTTAAAATTTTGTAAAAACAGTTTTTTTTTCGTAAAATACTTTATATTACACATTTTAATATAACTTACTTAAAAAGTACAAGGTAAATGAACTCTATAAGCTACTTAGCAAGTATTACCGCAAAGTTAACGTGTTTGAGAACAAGTTAATCAATATTTTCTCTTCAAAAGATCTTACTTAATATATAAGCACAAAGTAAATTTCTTAAGAGATAATTAACGTACATTATTTTATTATATAATATTTATTTTAAATTACTAAGATTAAAGTTTTTGGTTTTCTATCTTTTCTTGATATGGTACACAAAAAAAAACAGAGCGTAAACAAAAAGCTGCGAAGATTCACTATATTAACATTCAATAAATTTTGTTATTAATTATTTTGTATTAAAATGATCTTCTGGCGTCGTTATTAATTTTATTTCGTAATGCATAAGTCCACACAAATATGAATTTAAAGTTATTATAATAAAACATAAATGGCAAAGTATTTTTCATGTAACGTATAAAGAGGGCATTAGTTATCATGATGTATCAATATAACTAAAGAATTATTTTAATCTTTAATAATTATAGAGTCGTATGATATCCGTGCTAAAAGTTTCTTTCAAAGTCTTACGTCAAGGTTTAAGTAAGACTGTACTGGTAATAAAGCTTTAATGGTTTTGAAATAATAAATTATAACACTAATGGGTCCAAGGATCCTTTATCTTGCATAATTACACAAATTTATCAAGTTCGCAGAAAAATCATAAAAAGTGCTTCATAACAATTTTGGGATAAAAGAAATTTATAAGTATTTGTAATAAACAAGTAAAGTACCATTTACTGTTACATAAACACTTCTTGTACTAAAAAAATCTCTCAATTATTCTATTTAGTTTGTCTATTTAGTATTCATATTTTTAACATCATGAAAGAAAGCTTGTCGTTGTGATGTTCTTTTTTTATTTTTTATTACTTTTTGACCTTTACCTATTTATTTTATATTTATTTGGTCTTCGAAGTTTAGCTATACGAATCTCAAAACTTTTTGCATGCCCATCTATAAAAAGGGTGGTGTAGCAAATAACTATTAATAATATAGGGACTTCGTTAATTGCTGAGCAGTTTGTTCGCGAGGTATTTTTGTATCGAAAGTTTAATTAACGGTGTAAGACAAATTTCGGTGTTAAGAATTTCAACGCATCAAAAACCGTTGGTAATTTGATTTGATTGATAAAATATCCATTAATCATTAAAGTATTTTAAAGCAATTTATTATTAAACATAGGACCCGACTGGCTTCTCTTACTCGTTAACATCGAATAAGTACCCCATCCTAGTGCACGTATTGCAGAAAGTTAATGTTAGTTCCAATACTCGTATAGTGTGTCTAGAAATTATTACCTGCTGGATCTCCCTATGGACGAGGTGATAAGGGTTCATTATGAAGTAAGTACAGAAACTTGTGTATGTATGGTATACTTTGCTAACTTGTTGTACTTTTTTCGATACATTTAAGCTAGTTTCATTTTATACAAATGTGCTCTTATTTGTCGAATTTCTGTACCTTACTATATAAAAACCAATAATTCCTCAATGAATTGTAGTGAAGATAAAATTATAAATCTAAAGTATTATCCCTATAACAAACTCGTTACTAACTCAAAACTTAATTATATTTAATGTTATACTATTATGTAACTGATGGAAACCACCTGATGGAAAGTGATCACCGACGCCCTAGGCATCGGCAATACCAGTGGTATCGCAAAGCGCTCCCTACCGTGAGACATAGGGGTTAAGACTCGTTTACCCAGTAAAACGCTGGCTAGCTGGTGCCCTTCAAACCGGAACACGAGCAGTGTTTTCACTACTGCTTCGCGGCAGAAATAGGCACCGCAGTGGTACCCACCAGACGGTCTCCTGTAAAAGGGGACCTACCACGGTAAACTTACTTTGGTCGTAAATTTACATTTCTTTGATATTTATTACAATAACGTTTAAATAATAAATTTCAAGAAATATTTAATTTACTACATATTTTGCATTTAACTTAACAGTGTAATAAAATTAATCAAAAAACGTATTTCTCTTAAATGAAAAAAAAATGTATTTATAATAGAAATTATACATCGTATTTCATATAGAAATTGAAAAAAAAAGAAAATTATGAAAAGGGCTGACGACACGTTCGCTTGAATGGCCCGATTGCGTCTCAATACAGGAGGTGAACAAATTTTAATAATTACCTGTCTTTACGTTATAAAACTGAAAATTTTAAATTTGGAGCGTTTTCTCATTTAAAATTTATTAACACATACGAAGTTTAATTATAATTACAACGTTGGTCGGGCACCCTTTTTAATTTAACTATATGCTTCATGTGATTTCTTTTACAATGTCAACTAGGTGAAATATGAAATAGAGAGGTAAAAAATAATAATTAACAACTTTATAAACCTTAAATATTTTTATCATAAAATATTTATGAATGAATATTATTATCATAGATCAATGACAATAGTATAAACAAGAAATTAGAATATTTTAAATTAAATATTTTGTCATTTTTTAAAAACTATATACAATAAATGGTCTAAAAAGAAACCTTGCGGAACTCCCGAAGATATTTTGCTTTAGAGGACAAATATCAATTTAAAACAACAGATCAGGACCTATTTTGAATATAAGAATCAATTCGTTCATCCGAATGGCAAGCAAATTTTGTAGAAGTATTTGATGGTCTGTACAATGTAATAATTAAGAGAAGGAGTTAGTCCGTAGAAAAATTTTATCGTATTAAGGGTAAACATACTACTTTTAAATAAAAAGGTTTTTCACCGGTAAAATGTTTTTTTTAATAAACTACATCACGACTAGGACGAGATACTACACCTTGCGTATAGTTAATTTATTTTAGTTTAGTAACTAAAGGAAACAAATGGTTCGTAGGTCATGCTGTTCGCTGAAGCAATGCAAAATTATGGGTCTATACTTAGCAAAATTCCGTCTAGAATAACATAAGGTATGAGAAATGTCTCAGAACTCGAACCAAATCAAAGATATATGATGTTTTGTTTTGTTTAACTATTGTCCTGGCTATGGTTATCATAAAATTGGTTTTATTTAAAAACTCTAGAGAACTTTGGAGTTTAACTAAGTATGGGCGTGTGCTTTACGAACCAGAGGTCTTGGGTTCGAATCCTGCGGGGACTCAACAAATTTTCAATTTTGTTTCCTAGTTGGTCTAGGGAATTTGGGCCGATCACCCAATTGTCTGAAAAGTAAGATGCATCATCTTTCAGAATGCGTCGGCTGGGAATGTAAAAAGTCGGTCTACCCACCAACCCGCATTGGACCAGCGTGGAGGGATACGGTCCAAAACCCCCTATTGGAAAGCAACATAGCCCTCCTCTAATACACCTCGTATTAGGGAGGCCTATGTCCAGCAGAGGACTATCACATGCTGATGATGATGATAGTTAAACTTAAATCTCTATAGGAAAAGAATAAATCATAAGTAATGATGAGTAAATCTTGTTGAATATTGTTAAAACTTATTGAATTGTAAATATTATTTAATATTATTATTACTTCAGCAATGAACTACCAGCCACATTATTCTTTTGCAAACTCCAGACCAACTCAACGTAATCATTAATATACACCAGTGCTCCACGTAAGTTATGACGGAAAGTTAATGTTGGGTTTATAACACTTTTAATATACCTGGAAACTACTACCCGCTTCGTAGTGCAGAATCTCCCTACGGACGGAGTACTGACTTTGTAATGTATTAGCCTATGAAATATTTTGTTCAAGGTATACTTGTTTTGTTCTATTTATTTTTCCACATTAACAAATGGAAGATGATGGTGAAAATAGCGAAAACTTAGAATTTTTGCAATCTGATTTCTGCCACTGTATTTAAATCTTAGATATATTGAAAGGTATTAATGTTAAAATAACATCCATGATACATTTTATGCACATATCATAAAAATCTTTTTAAATCCTTTTACTTTTACAAGACTATATTACTCTATATTATTCACTTTATTACCTTAATTAACCTTTTAACATGCCTGTGTAATATTTTACAATGTTTTAATCAATAATCAATATAAAATTCCGCAATTTTATAGCCCATTTTAGATATTACATCATCAGCCTGTGATAGTCTCTCCTAATGCACGCCTCCTCCATTAGGGGATTTTTAAGTATTACAATAACGCGAAACATAGTTTAAGTTTATCTATTAATGCTGTTTGCAGTTTAATCGCACAAGATTGTGACTACTTTTATTTTGCGAATATCTATTAAACAATTTATCAAAATTTACTAGAAATGATAAGACATCAGGACAGCTGCTATAAACAATTTTTAAATTGATAACGCTCGAAGTGCTAGGAGCGGAGCAAAGAATTTGCTATTAACTATCAAAACCTATTACGCCTTAATTTTTTGGGCTACATTAATTACTACGCTAGCGTTAATGACTTTCTAAAATTTGCCAAATATTTTTATTGACTTTTCCATCCGATCATTAAAGTGTTTACGGCTAAATAACGTTGATTCGAAAGCCAACCAAGGATTCATCAATCATTTATCAATACATTTTTAGGTAAAAGTAATTTGTATCCATTATCGTAATAAAGGATTCTGAATGCTATCTTACTGTATATGTTGTTCTAGGCAAATACTAATTTAGCACATCATGTTAAAGATTCTAGTATTACTTTCTGCTTAAATTTTAATGGGATAACATATCACAATTTGTGATTTTTAATTTCTTTGGTATTAGAAGTTTACATTAATTACTACTAGGCTACATTTCCATACTTTCTATGTTTACTAGAATTCAACAATTTTCTTTGACGAAGTATTTAGGAAGGCAATTGAAATTGTTTAGTTTTCATTTTCACATTTCCCGCTTTATATTTATTAACCATTAATTGAAATTGGAAATATACCTTTTGTAATATTCTTTAATATTACTCATAATTATATGTTTTATACGACAAGTGCTATCTACTCGCCACCACAGTGAGCACAATAATACTCATATTAACAGCTCATAATATAATATTATAAAACTTATTTGAAACCAGACGGAGCGAAATCTAAATCGTTTGCAACGTATGTCAAATAATTATCGTTCCCTATATTTGTTGACTTTCTTATTTGTTTTTGAAACACACGTGTATTGTTGAGTATGAGAGTGTCGCAGTGTACTGAATACAGTCCTTGACATATTTTTGGAGATCTCTTTCACAGTTAATAACTTAAATATTTTTCCATTGTAGAAAAATCGATTTTTTTTTAATTTGGCTTGCCGTGTCTGTTGTTCGTTTCATAGTTAACAACTTAGTCATAAATTGCTTATTTTTATTACGCTTATATGTATCAAATTGGACCATTATCCATAAAACAAAATTTAATTATTTTATTAAGGATTAGAAACAAATTTTAAATTTTTGAACAAGTTATAAATATCGAAGTAAATATTCAAGGACAACTATTGATATATATGAATTAATAAATACAATTGGTTAAAACCAAAAGGTTAGATGATATATAACATACAAGCTAGCATTTTTTTATTATAGGAAAATAAATTCTATAGTTCTAGTTTAAGAAAGTATGACAGAGTTTTTTATTAATATTTTCTGGCCTCTCTTTTCCGCTCCTAAATATATTGGCCGTTTTCCTAGAGCGTATGTTTGCGTTTATTCTATCGACATTTTATTTATTCAGTTCTTTTTTAGTATTTAATCAATATTAGGCTTTAAGATTAGATAGAAGTGATTAGAGTAAAACTAACATGGACAAAGGTAACACAGACAAGACAAAACCTTTTTACAATCTATCTATATTTTTAATATATCTACCAAATAGTATCCATAGATGCTAGGTTTTAATATGCTCTTAACCTAACGAACTTTATTAATTTTTGTCTGAATACGAATCTATCTAACATTAAAGAAACGCGTTATTTAATAAACAACGCGCAACGTAGACATTGTTTCATTTTCAGTTAATAAATTTTCTAGACTACTTAATACCAGACCCTATTAGTTCAATAACTGATAGAAGCGAATAGTTGGAGGGGTGTACGCTCTCAAAATATTAAACGTTATTACAGGTTCAGTAAATATTTTGTATATAATAATCAGTATTATAATTTTTTTATATATATATATATATATAAATTTAGTATTTAAATTTAATGGTGGACATTAAAAAAAAATAATAGTTTAAAAGATGTTATCACTATATTTTTTTTAACTTTATATTTATTTCAAAATAGACCAAATACTTCAAACCCTTTGCAATGTCTACAGTCAAGGGGCCAACTAAGATGATGTCCAAAATGGCAGTGTTGAATAGGTACCGTAGTAGTGTTCCGTCTAATTTAAATACAGTTTATGTAAACCGATTTCTGCATGCATTATCTTATTTTCTAGAAAAGCGTATTTTGTAGTTTTTTTAGCCATATTTTATTGAAAAATGCATTTCAAGTAGCGACAAACTAATCAAAAGTCTCGAAACGTTTTTGTCGAACTTAGCGGCGAGCCAAAAGTAGTTAATATTCCAGCCTACACATAGTTCTGGCATATATACATATATCTGACGGGCTATATGACTGTAAAGCAAAGTTATTATAAGTTTTCAGCTTCATAACATAAGATGGATTTAGTACTTAAATTTAGCAGAGTGAAATTAATTCGAAATTTGTGACGTACTCAGATAACGATATCTGGCATTAAGAACAAATTTAGGAGTTTTAAATTTTAACGCGCAGTGTATAGCTTAAGGACATCCCAAATACTAAAACTTGTAGATACCTACTAATAATAGTGCTGACAACTAACTGCTTATAATTTAAGTATAAGATGGTGTTATATGATGTGAGCATGGCTGACAGACTGACAAAGCCGAGGATTAGTATGTAAAAAAAATACTATATTATATATTATAGAAACACTTAAAACTATACTATAGAAATTGATGCATTCAGTTTAAATTATTCCTTATCTTCCTTAACTAGATTTCGATAGTTTCTTTTTTTAAGATAATGCTCGTCGTTGATGCAACTATAATTTAATTACTTTTATTAAATAAGTATTTAGTATATTTTAAATTATCATCATCAGCCTGTAATAGTCCACTGCTGGATATAGGCTCTCCCTATTACACCCTATCCACTAGGGGTTTTGATCGATCCCACCACGCTAGTCTAATGCGCGTTGGTGGGTATGGGTAATAAATTAAATAAGTTGTTTCTTGATAAGATCTTTGAGAACCTAACGGTTATGTTTCACCATAATGTACGAATATATTTATTTTAATAGAACACAGTGTATCGTTTTTTATTCAAATATATGATTAAATGCGTTATGTAATAAACGACTACATTTAGATAATATTCCATCGTTAGGTAATCAGTGCTCTAGTTAATAACAGCTACAGTTAAAAACTTCATTAAATCAAATAGTTCAAAGGGGTATACATTCTCGAGGCGTTATTACATGTTCCGTTACTAAGCTAACTCTGCTGGAACGGAAAGTTTCATATCATATAAAATGCAAACACTTTTCATCTCTGGTTCTTTTGTTTCTACATCAGTGTGAGTATTTTATTAGGATTAAATAATTAGCAAAATGTTCATTGTAGACTTAATAATTTTTGTTGTCACATATAACGGTTTATTAAAAATGTACAATTGAAAAAACTCTCTGATGTTTTATCTAAACAGATTAAAAACTACTAAGACATAGACACTACAAATATAAACGTAATTCTAATAATTTAACAATATAATAATTGTAAAGTCTGAGTCTATAATTTGCAGATACTTAATATTATCACAGAACATATCCTTCATTTCATGGAATAGCATTATTGAGACCTCTCCATATCAGGGGTACGTTATAAATAATAAGAACAAGATATTTAAACAAACCAAAACTTTCTTTTTAATTGTTTTGTTTTATTTTATATATATGCTAGCATATTTTTTCTGCACGGTTATGTTTTGCACTTAACTAGAAAAAAAAAAAAAAAACAATACGTAACATAAATATTTAGCATAAAATAAATATTAAAAAGTTAAAAATAAACCTTTACAAAAATCTAGATGAAATTGGAGTAAAATAAAGATAAATAAAATTGGAGTGTCTGTCTGTATTATCGAATTATTCGTTTTTAAATTATTACATTGTGATATACATAGAATCGATATATGTATTAAACAAAACAACGTTTAAAAAAATTGTTTCTAATATGTCTGACTAATCTCTGGAATGTCTAGTTCGACTTTGACGGGATTTTCATTGGAATATAGATGATGTAACCGGAATTCTTACAAAAAAACTAATATATTTATATCTTTTTTAAATTTACACGTGGACAACAGCAAGTATCGAATATAATTTCGCTACGTTTATGTGAAATAAAATATACAAAGAGCGAATGAAATGGAATATAAAGCCAAAGGTAATCATCGAAATTGATCCGTCGCCCTTATTTGATGTTTATTAGGCCACGATTTAAGAGAGCCGCCATTTTCAAGAGTAACTTTATTTTTTTTTTAAATAACGTACGACCTATTTACGTTCCGTTTCACCTGCTCCATCATACAAAAGATTTCGTTATATGAAGAGCGCAATGAAGATTCCGTTGCGAAAGTTTTCAACGTAGTCCAGTTCATTATTTAAGGCTTTCATCTATTTTTAGCTCTTATTTAAGCTCGCGACTGTTATGCGCGATCTGTTATGCTTTCAGATTTTCTACAAATACATTCATTCTTCTGAGGGGTCTTTATTATAAAATTTGATAAAATGGAAAGTTATATTAATGTTACCACAACCGTGAGAGTTCTGTAGTTATGAAACTACTTAATATAAGAATACATTTAATATGTTTTTTTTTAATTTCGAAATAAATAATGAAAGGGATTCAAATTGGATATAAAACCTTTTTTATTAAAATGTAGGTAGCTGTTATCATAAATGCCGGACTTAAGAAAAAGTTAAGTAGGTGAGTCACATTCAACGATGTGTTTTATACACAAATATAAGGAAAAAGAAGAACACGTCTAGTAAACATCTTTAAGGAGTAATTTTTCACTAGGATCTAACTACTGATCAATATATAATATTTATAATAGTTTCTGTTTCGAAAAAATTGAAACATGCGTTTTTTTGTTGTTTTGCAGCATTACATCATGTTAAATCAAGTCAAATGTTAATAATAAAGTAATAAAGTTTGTCCAAGTTCAAAAGGATGTTTGTCTAATTATCCATTCGAAATAAACTAACCATATCAATACCTTGTATGTAACGCCTTGGTAGAAAACTACAATAGATCCATAATGTTGTTTCTGTAGAGAATATACAGAAACAAATATTAAGTTACTGCAAATTATAGAGTAAGACATTACAATTATTATGTTGTTAAATTATTTAGAATTACTTTTATATTTGTTGTGTCTATGTCTATAGTGTTTGCGCTTTAGTCCATCCCGTTTCCGTCACGGAATGACGTGATGTTTAAATTCTGCAGGGACTCCTCACAACTTTCTGTTGTTGTTTTCTATTTCGTTAGGGTAATAGAGGCTTTTCATCTAATTGGTAGTAAATTAAAATAATCCAAATATCAGATGTATGTAGAACGTTCGTCCTCATTTTTCTCCGATTGTGTCGGTTATCAGTCTCATCGGACAATAAAAGCAAAGGAAGAGGGTGTTTACGAACACTTGTGGACTCTAAAAACTCCTGCATTATTAAAGATTATCGTTCATATTACCTCAGAGAAAACTATTATATATATATCATAGCAGATGTCAATTATTAAAATCAATAAAGTAAATAATACTTTTTATAGATCTACGAAAAAACTTTACTGATTAATTTATTTATGAAGCTTATGAAATTTTAACTATAACACTAGCAGAGATATGGCAACTTTCTTCTACAAAGTGATCGGTTTGATAGAAGTTATTTTATAAGAATACTTTGCACTAATTAACATAAATTAACAAAAGCTTATTATAAGAACATCGGTGTAGGAAAAGGAATGCAATAACAACATTAGGCAAAGGCAGAAAAACTTGAAAATTAAGTCATTTATTCAAAACTTTGCATACGACGTTCTTTGAAATTCCAGTTTTACGACCACTGAAATATTTCAGGTTTTCTATAATTCTACCACAATTAAGTTTGACGTACTTTTATAAAAAAATTTGGTATTTTAACATTTTATGAAATTAAATAACAAGGTAGGTTTGTTCCTACTTGTAATTTATTTCGCGCTTAAAAATTCTACCAAATTTTAAGCCACCGTTTCTCACGTAACGTTTCTTTAGACCTTGATGAAATCAAGGATTGTGTATTTGTGGTTAATCGAATGGACATGTCATAACAGCTGTATCAAATGATTAATTTCAAAATGGATAAAAAATTTGCGGCTACAGCAGTTGTAACATTAATTACTTATCGTGTATATTCATCGTAATATTTAGCTATAAATAGTAGTTTAAGTATGAAATTTCAACAGATAATATTTTTAAATTTAAAAGATTGTAAAGTGTGCTTGTTTAGTTACGTTCGTACTTTTAATATACTAGTTAACCGTTGTTAGCATTTAGATTTTTACTATTGACAGATTTCTAAAGTCCTTTTTCAGATATCATGCGATACTTTCGATCTTAAAAATTAAGAAATGCAGACTGATAATAAAATGCTTCAAAACTGTTTAGCGATTTTTATTGCTGCATTTTAAATCTCTGATATTTTTAAGGTTTTTATTAATTTAAAACGTTTCCTAAGACACGATTTATTAGAGTTAAAGCTATTGTTTTTTACAATTGCTTTACTGCGAGCGGGTTTTTAGCATTTATTGAGTAATTCTTATGGATAGGCCAGCATACTCAGTTAATATTTTTTTGGATTTTTGGTTGAAGCGATGAGGTGAGTAGTTCAAAGTTATTCCAGTAAAATAAAACGAACGATCTTCAATTTTTTCATTACCAGAAACAATATTTTTTTAGATATTTTACAAATAAATTGACACATACAATGAGCATGCAAAATTCATGACTTCATTGCTAGTTAATTTTTACAAGCTTACAACTCAGCAACAAAGCATCTCAAGAGAAAAAAAAATCAGTGTACACATCCAAGTATACTAGAAGTATAACCGACCAGAATATAAACAAAATTCACGACCTCACAGTTTTGTGGTTGTCTGCTTGACGTTAAAATCCCTTATACCAATCGGTCCACCAAATCTCAGGAAATTACTTTGAAAAACGTTTTCTGAGTAAACGTCAAGTAAGAAGTAATTCTTCTAAACTCGACCAAACACATTGAACATTGATTTTAAAATTTTGTAAAAATAGTTTTTTGTCTTTCGTAAAATACTCTAAAATACACATTTTAATATAACTCACTTAAAAAGTACAAGATATATTAACCTTGTAAGCTATTTAGTATGTATTAGCGCAACTTTAATTTTCAACGTGTTTTAGAACAACTTAATCAAAATTTACTGCTCAAAAGTTCTAAACTAATATATAAGCACAAAGTAAATTTCTTCAGAAATAAGTGGCGTATCACAACTTTATTTGCTTTTCATTTCTTTGTGGTTAAGTCAAATGCTGTTAGTCTTAAAAGTTGTAATCTTTTCTAAGTAAAATAAAATTAAGTTTTAAAATGAAGCTCTAGTAAAAGAAACTAAATTTGCTTATGAAGGGAAACTAAATTTACAGATTATTATACAGTCAATCGGACGCATAAAAATTATAGAGCGTAAACAAGAGGCTGCGAAGATTTATTATATTACCTATTAATAGCTTTGTTCTTAAACATTTTATATTAAAAGGATCTTCTTAATACTGGCGTCGTTATTGTTTATTTTTTCAGATTGCAAAAAGATGTATTTAAAGTAATTAAAATAAAACGTAAATGTCACAATATTTTTTATTTCGTATAAAGGGCAGTAGTTATCATGATAGATTAATATAATTATATAATTATTTAAATCTTTAATGATTTTGGATTCGTATGATATCAGTGCTAAAAGTTTCTATCAACGTCTTAGGTCAAGTTTTAAGATAAGACGGTACAGGTAATGAAGCCTTACCGGTTGTAGAAAAATAAAATATTATAGGTCAATGGGTCGAAGGATCCTTTATTCAGCATGATAAAACAAAAATTAAAATTTAACTTAGTAAAATAAAATTAGAAAAAGGTAATACATTTTTTTTAAAGTAGTTGTAATCAGCAGTAAAGTATTGTTTATTATTGTAATACATAAACATTTCCTGTACTTAAAAAAGCTGTCTATTTAGAATTTATAGTTTTAGCATCATAAAAGAAAGCTTGTCCTTGTGATGTTCTTCTTTTTATACTTGACTTTAACTCTGTTTCGACGTTCAGCCCTGCGAACGTGTGATATTTTATATTTCAGCAACATCATTACGTGCATACGTCTGACTGTTACAAACTTAATGTCGTTTATTACATAAGGATATATTATGTACACGTTGTTTACATAATTATTATTAGATTTGTAAAATAAACGCAAAGATTTGACAGCTATTAGTAGTTTTCTTGTGCTACACCAAGTATCAATTTCATTTAACGCAACTTAATAGAGAGTAGCTGACACTTTGACCCCCAAAATAATAATCCACTGGATGGATTAGTAGAATGTCTAGAACGATTGCCAGAAAAATTAAAGGAATTGATGGCATGTATCGTCTGCTAAAAATAGTCAAGACTAAAACGCGGATCAACTGTTAAAGTGGCCATCCGACGCATAGATCATGTTAGTTTTTAGTAACTTTGGTGATTGGTGCATATTTCCCTCACCGACTAGAAAACTTCTGTGATACTTAGTTTCACGCTTGAAGGAAAAATCAAGGCCTTGAAACAATAGAATTCGAAGGATGTGAACGGGTTAATTTACATCAAAAGTGTCGCGTATTTAACGTAACATAGAACAATGAATGTACTGATAATACTTTTATAGCGTTTTAAGCGAGGCCGGACGCTACCAAAGTCGTTCGTAACATCTGTTTGCCAATTTACGCTTTTAATAAAGGCCGACGATGCCTTCGAATCGGTCGCATTCGAATTAGCGGCAGGCTAAATTGAATCCTTAAAAATTTTTGCATGCCTTTCTCTATCATGTAAAAGGGGTGCTGTCCTAAACTTTTAAACTACTGGAAAACGGTCCAAAATGGAAATTTCAAAATAAGGCAGCGTTATTTGGCCCGTTCCATTTGGAATCTTACAAGTAACTATTTATAATTTAGGGTACTTTGTTAATCGTTGAGTAATTTGTTCGCGAGGTACTTTTGTATCTAAAGTTTAATTAACGTTGTAAGGTAAATTTCGTTGTTAAGAATTTCAAAGCATCCAAAACCGTAGGTAATTTCTACAATAATTGTATTTACTAAAATATTGCACCAAATAAATATTTATTTTAAGTAGAAAACTAAGAGTAAAAAACTAACTATGTTTAATTATGCGAATTGTTATATTGTTACAAACTAATCGTTTAATTATTACACCATATCAATGTTTAATTCGAAAAGGTATATAATGTTAATTTTAATCAGTGATTTGTTTAAAATTATTAAAAAATACTTTCTTTGATAAAATATCCATTAATCATTAAGGTATTTCAAACCAATTTAATATTAAACATAGGATCCGAATGGCTTAACTTACTCATTATTATTAAATAAGTACTCCATCCTAGTGCAGGTATTACAGAAAGTTAATGTTAGTTCTAATGCTCGTATTATGTGTCTCGAAACTATTACCTGCTGAATCTCATATGGACGAGGTGATAAGGGTTCATTAGGAACAGAAACTTTTGTATGTAAGGTATAATTCTGCTCACTTTTAAACTTTTTTGTTGCAATTTATTTGGATACATTTATTGTAATAAAGCTAGTTTAATTTTATAAAAATGTGCTCTTCTTGGTCAAATTTCTGTACCTAATTATATAAAAGGCAATAATTCCTCAACGCATTGTAGTTAAAAAAAAATAATGAGGCTAAAATATTATCGAATTTTTGTATTGAAACTCGAAGTTACTCTCATTTTTTGAGAACTCTACTAAAATGTAATATTTTTTTATGTATGTACGAGTACCATTATGTAATAATATGAATTCTGTCGTAAATTTTTGTTTCTTTATTATTTATTAAAATTACGTTTAAATAATAAAGACATTACATATAAACGCACGCTTTACGTCATCAGCCTTTAATAGTTCACTGCTGGACATAGGCCTCACTTAACACACCCCTATCCATTAGTTTTGGACCGTATCCCACCACGCTGGTCCAATGCGGGTTGGTTGGTGGACCGACTTTTTACATGCCCATCCGACGCATGGATCATCTTACTTTTCAGATAATTGGGTAATCGGTCCATATTGCCCTAACCAACTAGGAAACAACAATGAAAATTTGTTGAGTCCCCCGCAGGATTCGAACCCACGACCTCCGGTTTCTAAAGCACTCGCCCATACCAGTAGGCTACGGAGGCAGTTGCTTTAGCAATATTAATTTAAAAATTACAAGAAATATTTAATTTACTACATCTATTGCATTTAACTTAACAGTGTAACAACATTAATTAAAAACATATTTCTCTTGAATAATAAAAAAATATGTTTATAATTGAAATTATACATCGTATTTCATACAGAAATAAAAAAAAAAAGAAAATTATGATAGGGGGCTGTCGACACGTTCGCTTGTATGGCCCGATTGCCTCTTAATGCAGGCGGCGAACCAATTTTAATAATTACCCGTCTATACGTTTTAAAATTTAAAATTTTATATTTGGAGCGTTTCCTTATTCAAACATTATTTATACATACGATGTTTAATTATAATTACAACGTTGGTTGAGCACCCTTTTAAACTTTAACTATATGCTTCATGTGATTTCTCTTTTACAATATCAACTAGGTGAATTATGAAATGTAGAGGTAGAAATGTAGAGGTAAAAAATAACGAATAACATCTTCATAAACCTTAAATATTTTTATTATAAAATAGTTAAAAATGAATATTATTATCATAGATCAATGAAAAATCGTATTAACGAGCATTGAGAGAATTAAAAATTAAATATTTTGTCATTTTAAAAAATATATACAATAAATAGTCTGATAAGAAACTTTGTTATTATAAAATATCAATTTATAATAACAGATCAGGACCTATATTGAATAATAGAATCAATTCGTTCATCCAAGTTTTGTACAAATTTTGTAGAAGTATATAATGGTCTGTACAATGTAATAACTCGGATAAGAAGTAGGTTCGTTGAAAAATTTTGATATGTTAAGAGTGAAAATGCTTCTTTTAAATAAAAAGTCTGTCACTGGGAAAATATTTTTTAAAAATAAATTACATCACGAGATAGTACCATCACTCACCTCGCGTATAGTTTATTTTAGTTTATTATGTAACGAAAGGAAACAAATGGTTCGTAGGGCTTGTTGTTCGCTGAAGCAATGCATAATTATAGGTCTATACTTAGCAAAATGCCGTCTAGAATAATATGAGGTATAAAAAATGTCTCAGAACTCAAACCAAATAAGAGATATTTGATGTTTTATTTATTAAACTATTATCCTGGCTATGGTAATCCTAAAGTAGAAGTTTAACTTAAATCCCTAAAGGAAAAATTCAATTCTAAAACAATATGTAAATATCGATACTAAATGTTGCTTGGCCACTCTTATGAATTCTTTTATCACTTGCAAGGTTATCTCTTTAACTCCTAACTTTACTCCTAACTTCAATTAACTCTTATTTAGTACGTGTTACCGACACTATTAATGAATTTAAAATTAACTGTTTTAAAGTTTTGTAGTAAGTGACGGTTTTTAAAGTCTAAAAAACATTTATATTTGTTCTACATTGTATTTAAGTAAACTCATCGGAACTGGATCTTTTAGTATATATAGGGAAGTAGTTATAATTATCCGATTTTAAATAGACTTAACTGTAAGGGTATTTAAACTAGTGTTTATTTTCCTAAAACCATTCAAACTCCATAAAGGTTACTTACTCTTCAGATATGTGCGACAAAAACTTATTGAATAGTTAAAAAAATATTTCACTATGCTTAATTAAAACTGAAATTTATCGAATTACTTTTAAAATAACTAAGACGCCCATATCTAGAATACTTTGGGAGCATGTTCATTAGCAAATACAAATGACAGCTCAAAGCAAGGCTTAAACCAAAACTTAGAGTTTTTGCGTGTTACTCTGTACTTTGGAAATGAACTAAAACATTATTGTTTTGCAAACTTCATATTTGACACATAACTAGACTGACTCAACTTCATCAATTATATAAACCAGTGCTTCACGTAAGTTATGACGAAAAGTTAATGTTGGCTTTACAACATTTTTAAAATACCTGGAAACTATTACCCGTTTCGTAGTGCAGAATCTCCCTACGGACGGAGTATTGACTTTGTAATGTATTGGCCTATGAAATATTTTGTTAAAGTTATATTGCGTTTGTTCTATTATCTATTCTATATTATACTATATTTTCACATTAACAAATGGTAGACGATGGTTAAAATAGTGAATTTATGCGATCCGATTGCTGCTTCCGTATTTAAATCTCAGATATATTTTTAGGTATTCACGTTTTATAAATAACATCCATGATACATTTTATGCAAATATTATAAAGATCTTTTTAAATACATTTGCTTTTATAAGACTATATTACTCTATATTATTCACTTCATTGGCCTAATTAAGCTTTTAATATCACATCATCAGCCTGTGCTAGTCTACTGCTGGACGTAGGCCTCCCTTAATACACTCCTATCCAGTAGGTGTTTTTGGACCGTATCCCACCACTCTGGTCCAATGCATGGTGGTGGGTGGACCGTCTTTTTACATACTCATCGTACGCATGAATCATTTTACGTTTCAGACAATTCGGTAAAATTTTTGCGTCCTTGCAGGATTCAAAACCACGACCTCCGGTTTCTAAAGCTCACGCCCATATTCACTGATATAACATGCTCTTAAGTTTATTTGAAATAATTTATTATTTCATAACAGTCAATTGCTGTACAATATTGTTAAAATTATTGATATATTAAAGTGGTACCAAATCTTAGTTTTAAAATTTTATTGAATTGTGTATCCGCTAGTGAACTTTGAAATTACTGATAACCTCATAAAAGTATTCAGGGAAAATTTGGATTCGATGAGGAAACTTATGAAGCCTAGACAAAATTACAAAACGTAGTGATAACATGCAATTATTGTCCAAAAAACAACTCACAAACCTTTTGAGAGAGTTTGACAGTCAATTTGTAAGTGTAAAATTAATGCGGTAAAACTCTTTTTTGTCTAAACATCCAAAAATTTAGTATAAAACTAAAGTCTAGATCGATCTCTCAAGACTAAAAAATAAACTTTCGTAAACTCAGTTTCTTGCTAAGTATAAAATTATCACTGCTTTAATTTAAATCATCAATAAATCAATTTAAAGCATCGGTAAAATAATAATATTTATAAAGAAAGTTAATAAATCAACAGCCTCATGTTACTAATACATGATAAGTGCTCCCCGTAAGTGTAGTTACAATAGAAAGTTAATGTTAGTTCTTTTCTTCTTTCTGTGTATCCGAACTAATGCAGTATTTCTCTACGTTCGAAGTAAAGACGTACAAAGTGAAGGTGAATTTTGATTATATTCATCCTTTGTATGTACTGTCAATAATTTAAAAAGGTTTTGTGTAATGTGATATTATTGTTCTAATAATTACTTAAATGATATTATGCTATGGAGATAATCTATGGTATTTCAAATGGTTTAAAGTAAAAATTATATTTGAAAAGGAAAAAGTATTCGGCCAAGTTTCTTACCACTACTGCCCCTATTTCTTGAGTTAGGTTTCGATTCGGAGGTAGAGTATTTGACTTACAGAGTTTTCGATTTAGTTTAATACGGTATTTATACATTTAATCATCACCATCATCATCAGCCTATGATAGTCCACTGCTGGACATAGGCCTCCCCTGATACACCCCTATCCATTAGTGGGTTTTGGACCGTATCCCACCACGCTTGTCCAATGCGGTTTGGTGGGTGCGCCGACTACATGCCCATCCGACGCATGGATCATTTTACTTTTCAGACAATTGAGTGACCGGCCCAAAATGCCCTAACCAACTAGGAAACCACAATGAAAAAGTTGAGTCCCGCAGGATTCAAACCCACGACCTCCGGTTTCTAAAGCACACGCCCATACCACTAGACTACGGAGGCCGTTGTATATATACGTTTCATATCTATACACTAAAGTTGAATCTGACGCGATATAAATTATAAAAAACGCTTATTTCAAAGTCTCTTAAGAGTACTTTGATAAACTGCTTTTAGATCTAAGCGACACATAACACCGAAGGCAATAAACGGGACAATTTAGGTCTACACGAGCGTAAATTTTGTTTTAATGGGATAACATATCACAATTTGTACATAATTTCTTTGCTATTAGAAGTTTACATCAATTAGTACTGGGCTACATTACTATACTTTCTACCTTTACGACACCTTAACAATGTGTAACCTTTTTCCGTTACGCGCCATCTTATATTTATCACTTCACTATAGAACGTTGTTGATATTGTATTAATAAGCCATTAAAACACACGATATCAATGATAGTATAATTCTAGCTACAATTAATGAAACTCAATAATAATCTTTGTTGTAAGAAGCTAAAATGAAATAATTGTAGAATTTGTATTTATGTCCATGATAATAGAAGCCTTTTATTAAACTTTATCTAATTTAACTTTATTTAACCAATTTCTGTAAAGTTGAATATAGTAAATTAATTATCGTGAGTAACAGATGCAATATAAAAACTTTTTTACAATCTATTTGTATTTTAAATAAATCTACTAAATATTTTCCAAAGGCGCAATGTTTACTATTATCTTAACCTAACGAACGTTATTTATTTTTAGCTGAATTTGAATCTATGTCACATAAAAGAAAAGCGTTATTTAATAAAGAACGTGAAACGCAGACATAGTTTCATTTTCAGTTAATAAATTTCCTAGTACTTAATACCAGTCCCTATTAGTTAAATTACTTCAAAGAAGTGAATAGTTGGAGGGGTTTACGCTCTCAAAATATTAAACGTTATTACAAATTCACTTACTATAATATTTTTTACTATTTTGAATATAATAATACGTCATTTAATATTTAAATTTAATGGTGGACATTAAATAAAAATAATAGTCTTAAAGATGTTATCACGATTATTTTTTTTTACTTCATAATTTTTTTAAAAAAACCAAATGCTTCAAACCATTTGCAATGTCTATGGTCAAGGGGCCGACTAAGATGATGGCCAAAATGGCAGAGATGAATAGGTACCGTAGTAGTATACCGTCAATTTAAAATATAATTTATGTGAACCGATTTATGTATGTAGAGCTATTATAAGGTCTTGCAGCTTTTGTGTGCTTGGTTTTAACTGTAAACAGATCCCAAGCAGGTTGTAGTACCCAAACATTTTCTCTTGTTACCAGTAAGTAAGTATTGCCAGACGTAACCTTAACATTATTACGGTCAAAACCTTAGTCTATTAGGTGATATTCCCCCGATATATTCCTGCTTTGTCATATTGGTGAGGCTTTGTACTTGCAGCGTGATCCATCCTCAGGGAATTTAAGAGGAACCTGGCCGGGAAAAGCAACGTTGGCCGTAGAGGCAGGCGGAGTTTCAATATTCCGTAGGCCGTTATCAGGATATTATTAAAATAATACTTCTTCTTGCAAATATTAACACCAGAGACACCACACTTTCTTACAATTAAATAATTTTTCTTACACTTTTAATTAAAATTTAATAATGTTTATTTTTTATATTTTAGCCTAGTTCTAGAAAAGGGTATTTTATAGTTTTTTTAACCATAATTCATTGAAAAATGTATTTCAAGTTGCGACAAACTAAACAAAAGCCTTGAAACACTTTTGTTGAACTC
Source organism: Lamproptera curius (assembly GCA_029286875.1). NCBI lineage: Eukaryota > Metazoa > Arthropoda > Insecta > Lepidoptera > Papilionidae > Lamproptera > Lamproptera curius. The sequence goes on from JAGSMT010000069.1 coordinate 2,289,480, forward strand.
AGCGGCGCAACTAAAATAGTTATTATTCCAGCCTTCACATAATTTAGGCATATATACATATATCTGGCGGGCTAAATTACTGAAAAGCAAAGTCATTTAAGTTGTCAACTTCATAAAATAAGATGGATAGTGCTTATATTTCGTAGAGTGAAATTCATTCGAAATTTGTGACGCACTCAGATAACGATATTTGGGATTAAGAACAAATTTAGGAGTTATAAATTTTAACGCGCAGTGTATAGCTTAAGGACATCTCAAATACTGAAATTTGTAGACAGCTGACAACTAATTGCTTAAAACATGCGACAGCTGACAACTAATTGCTTAAAATTTAAGTATAAGGTGTTATATGATGTGAGCATAGCTGACAGACTGACAAAGTCGAGGATTAGTATGTAAAAAAAATACTATAGAAATTGATGCATCCAGTTTAAGTTTTTCCTTATCTTCCTTAACTAGATTTCGATAGTTTCGTTAAGATAATGCTCGTCGTGTATGCAACTATAATTTAATTACTTTTATTAAATAAGTATTTAGTATATTTTAAATCATCATCATCATCATCAGCCTGTAATAGTCCACTGTTGAATAAAGGCCTCCCTATTACACTGCTGTCCATTAGCGCGTTGGGATACGGTCCAAAACCGACCGTATCCCAACGCGCTGGTCCAACGCACGTTAGTGGGTATGGGTATTAAATAAGTATATTTTAAATAATAAAAATCAGATTTTAGTGATGATAATATTCTTGTATGTTTAGGTAATAAAAACAAATAAAGAATGTTTACGCAAATAAGTTGTTTCTTGATAAGATCTTTGAGAACTTAACGGTGAAACATTATGTACGAATATATTTATTTTAATAGAACAGAGTGTATCGTTTTTTATTTAAATATATGATAAAATGCGTTATGTAATAAACTACTACGTTTAGATAATATTCCATCGTTAGGTAATCAGTGTTCTAGTTAATAACAGCTACAGTTAAAAACTTCATAAATCGAATAGTTCTCGACTATATTAAGGCGTTATTACATGTTCCGTCACTAAGCTAACTCTGCGGGAACGGAAAGTTTCATATCATATAAAATGCAGACACGTTTCATCTCTGGGTCTTTTGTTTCTACATCAGTGTTAGTATTTTATTAGGATAAAATAATTAGCAAAATGTTCATTGTAGATTTAATAATTTTTGTCACATATAACGGTTTATTAAAAATGTACAATTGAAAAAACTTTGTCTAAACAGATCTAAACTGATGTTTTATCTAAACAGATTAACAACTATACATGATACTATTTTTACACTTTTTTAATTTCAAGCGTCAATTATCCGTGGTCCGTACTTCGAGAGTGAACGAAGAGGGTATATTCCCTCGTATCAGGGATATTCCCTCTTCGATTTCTCTCGAATGTCTGCGCTTATACTTGTATATATATTTCCTGCGCAAATGTCTAATCTCAAATATATGTATATCGGCAGCCGTTTCCGCAATCGACTAGGAGAATTACTTTAATTTTCTAAAAACTACAGGCATAGTTCATGACGCCATTGTGTTGATTACGGTTTTATTTAAACAAATTAAATTAACATACGTATAGTTTTAGATATCTACCTAACAGCTACCTTTGAATGAAATATTTTAGAAGATATAAAAGGCTTAAGTTACAGATTTAGTTTAAAGTATTGAACCAAATGAATATGTATCACTTTGAAATTGATCTTCAATTCTGTTCTCACTTCTATGAAAATAAAATTATGATTAATGCTGTTCGCGTAAGTTTTCTATGCTTGAATGACGTCAATTAAATTGATGAGTACAGAGAATACAATATATTCATGTATAATATAAATAGCATTAAATGTCTTCCGTTCTGCTCCTCGTGTTTGAATAATGTAGGTACCAGGCGAATTTAAAAAAAAATTATACGGAATCACTTTATAGTATAATACGAAGTCGCTTTCTCCGTTTTTAAATCCCTATGTATGCTTAAATCTTGATACACTTATACTGTTCACGTTCCACATATATCAAAAATTATTATTTTTTTTAAATCATCATTACCTACAGATGCATATACGGTAAAATTATATTTTGCTTAAACTGAATGTTTGTTTTAACCTGATATTTATAGAACAAGCCATATCACTACATATTATAAAACAAATTCGCTTTCTCTGTTCCTATATCTCTATGTATGCTTAAATATTTCAAACTACGCCACAGATTTCGATGCGGTTTTTTTTCACCGACTTTAAAAAAGGTGGTTCTCAATTCGTCTGTATATTTTCTATGTTTGTTACCTCAGAACTTTCGCCTAGATGAATCGATTTGGATGATTATTTTTATTTGATAGCGTCGCTTTCCGTTTGGTCCCATAGCAATTTGGTCCAATTCTGACAGAGGCATCCACGAAAAAACTGAATAAGTCTGAAATTTACATTAAGTATGTGCTCACCAAATGGACAATTAATAGCTCAAAATCACGCCTATCGATTCTTTTTTATTTATTTATTGGAAAGAATGTAATTCGATGGCGGTTTGATAAGAGTTTGGTTAGGTTCTGATAATGGGATCTGTGAAAAAGCGACGGAACTATTCAAATCTTAGGAGCAAATTAACAATACTTGAAGGAATCTTTTATCGGCTAAGGGCCGTATCGCCATTATCATGAATATATCGACAAAATAATTCCTTTATATTGGATACCACATAACTTTTGTTAAATGTTGCTCTGTAAAAATATATTTCTTATTCTGTAATTTGACACGCATATTAAGGAGCCATTTTATTAATAGATAGAATAATTGAAAAGAAAGGTTTATATGTATAATACATGCTTAATATTGTAGGTATATTTCCCATCAACATAACTACCGTGCGAAGCAGGGGCTGGTCGCGAGAGTTTGTAAAAAACCAACGACTGATATAAAATAAGGTTATAATGCCAAGTACATTTTCTTTAAATAAAAAAAGTGAAAGATCAAGAGTGTCAAAAAAATCGGTGTAATAACAGTCTCAAATATAAAAACGTAATAAAAATGCTGTAATACAGTGTTATATTTGAGTCTATAAAAGTTAGATTGTCTAAGAATTTCTTATACAGCTGTAATGAATAAGAAAATACGAAAGTTTTATAACGGGTACTCAGTTCTCAGTATAACTTCTATTTTCAAACTTTTACGTAGAATGTATTATATATACTAGCTGTTGCGCGACTTCATCCGCGTGGATTAATTTAAAAAAAATGTACGATTTTTGTTAGAAAAAACTATCCAAGTCCCGTCGAAATCGGATCAGATAAAAAAAATATTCTTTCATATATGTATCGGTTACATATCACGATGGAATAATTTAAAAACGGTTATTTTAATACTGCAGACACTCCAATTTTATTTATTTAAATTTTTTCATGGCATACGCAGGCAGGCGAGCAGTCGGGCCACCTGATGGGGAGTGGTCACCGACGCCCATGGCCTATGGCACGCACATTGGCAATACCAGTGGTTTCGCCAACGCGCTGCCTAATGTGAGACATAGGATGTTAAGTCTCGTTTACCCAGTAAATACGCTGGCTATGGTGCCTTTCAAACCGGAACACAGCAGTTTTTTCACACTTCGCGGCAGAAATAGGCACCGCGGTGGTACCCACCAGACGTCTCATGTAAAAGAGGACCTACCACCGGTAAAATTATAAATAGAAACTATTTCATCATCATCATCATCATCATCATCATCATCAGCCTTTGATAGTCCACTGCTGGATATAGGCCTCTCCTAATACACCCCTATCCATTAGGGGGTTTTTGGACCGTATCCCACCACGCTGGTCCAATGCGGGTTGGTGGGTGGACCGCCTTTTACATGCTCATCCGACGCATGGATCATCTTGGCTAGGAGACAGTATTAAACTAAATATATATGGTTTGAAGACCATTTTTTTAATTTTACGAGCGTTAATTATTTAACATTATGATGAAAACCGTACAGGTTAATAGGAATCTTGTAAATTATAAAATATTTTTGAAATCTCAAAGAGAATTCCAAAAAGTGAAAATGTTGACAGCAGCTAAATAGCTCTTATACTTAAGAATTTTGAAATAGCTCACAGCAACCAAATGTCTCATATGGACGAGTCGATGTGTTTTAAGCGGTTTAAGGCGGTGTTGCCTTAAGCCGCTCAACACAGTAACACTATCACACATGCACAACACTTATCACACACGAGGAGAGACCCGTTTCGGGTAGCGGCTTACACGAAGCTATCCCGCTATATTTTACACACCCGACTTTTATACACAATCAAACAGAGACATAACGTCAATATTGAGACTCCTTTTCTCTAATTACCAGCGATAGAAATAGTATTCTGGCCATATCTTTTCTCATAATAATTACGCAAATAATCAGTGCATTTTTAATAAAAATTACCGTTTGTAATTTTTGATATTCGTACTATCATTACGCCGATGACCTACAGCTTTACTTGCATGGAACTATTGACAGACTCCCGGAATTTATTTATGACTTGAATCAAAACCTAGATTTTATAAAAAAAGTGGTCTTTAAAATTTGGTCTTACTCCAGTAAGTGCTAGTGTTATTGGCAGTACTCGTGTCCTAGGCAATATGGATATGCATAAACTCCCGCTACTTAAATTTAGCCGTTGTTATATACCACACAGTGTAAGCGTGAAAACTTAGGGCTGGGGCCTCCCAAAGGGTTGTTATAGAGGGAGGTTACCCTCTAAAGATTTAAAAATTTCTTTTCGGTGCAGACTAAAGTTACGCTAGCGCAGTCCTAATTTTTCCTATACTCGACTATGGTAACGTGTGCTATTTTGACTTGAATGCAGATCAACCCAATAAACTTAACTAGCTTCTAAATAACTGCATTGGATTCAAATTCAATCTTCAAAAATGTTGTCAATTGTGGTTGTCAATTCTCTTATTAAATTCACATTATTTTCTTTTCTTCGACCCCAAGATATTTATCTCCCTATTTTAAACCTTACTGAAATTACTAAAATAAGCTTTGTTCGACACACAATCGTCTTTTCCTTAGTCCTTCACATCGTTCTGATTTTAAATATAATAATTTCTGAAATAGCAAGTTATTCGCTTAAATACTGTAAGTACAACACAATTGCTTTATTTATTTTTGACACATGCGATCCGTAAATTTAGAAAATTACTTCTGTGATTTCCAGTTATTACAGTAAAAGAGACTCGAAAACTTTGAATAATACGCGAACTGGCTGGTGATGGATTTGGATCCAAAAAGGTAAGACTGATTAATTTAAATCAAATAAACCTTGTTATTTACAAGGGAAAGTAAAACGTACACTTTATTAATCTATCTTCGTCTTCTTAAATGGTAATAAAGCTAATGCAATTTAAATTTTCGATCTCAATCTCTTATTCATGTTCTGCTACTCAATATACATACGTCAAATTTGATGTAATATCCTATATATTTTCTAGGAAATTTTTAAGAAATATATAAATCACCGGAATTCGTTATTTTATTGATAAACCGGCAACATTAATTACTCTGCTAGTATCGAGGACTTTGTAAAACTCGGTCAAAATTTGTATTCAATTAGCATTCTTTAATTTAAACGACGAATGTTAAATAACGCCGAGTCAAAAGTTAAATTGATTATTTATCTATAATATTGCATGGTAAATTTTTTACTTTAGCAATGTGTTTTTGCGCATTATTATTAGGGTATGGCATGATAATTATTGTAGTACGAATTAGATTTGAAATTTAACAAATAATCAATTTTAAGAGTCACTGTAATGATCAAAACCATGTTATGATATAAATTTATTTTTACTCAGCAAATGTCACTGAAATGACATTTGTCAAAAATTATTCTTTTATTCTGCCATAACAGACTACGATATACGATACTTGAATATCATCATCGCAAGGATTGGAAGCATAGGTAGTAATAGCAAGCTATAGTCGAGATGCTTGGTAGACTAAGAGTAAAGTTGAATGGAGTATAATTCTTTTTCATTAAGTTTAATATTTAGTAAGGTTACTTTTCCAGTTGATAACAAAACTCGGCTGCACCTTAATACCCTTATTTCTTCTTCTAAAACAACCTGATGTGTTTTTGTCAAGACATTGAAATATACTGTTACAGCGGTAAAAGAAGAAACTTTTGTTAATTAAGTTGTAAATATTGATTTTAAAGTAAATATTTACTTTTTTTAATTAAATTAACGTTAGAAAATGCAAAGCTGATGGAGAAACCAAAAAATTATAACCAAATTAAAACATTCTTAATGGTTTTTCTATAACCTTGACGGGTAATTGATCCATGTTTTGAAACATTACGACTCCAAGAGGCAAATTTCTGACAGCAAATGAAATAAAATATCGTTGTTTACTTAAAAGTTTCTCTAATATTCTTAAATTTTTGAACTTAAGGAAGGATGACCCAGTTTTCTTTTCTTTTTTCATAACGAGTAACAAAAACCACAGAGGTTTATTAAAATAGGTTTTTTTCGTTATGATTTGGGAAATAAAGGTATATCTTTTTTAATTATTTTTAGTACTTAAAAACGAAATATGATAAACATTTAAAAATGTAAATTTAACATCAAATTTAATTGGTTTAGTATTCTAAGACCTAGCAATCACGAAGAGACTTCACACTACCGTTTCTAATATCTTTTCGTACTTTACCAATTAAGATTCGGTAGGATTATTTAAAAACGATATTACATTTTGGTTTCTTATTAAGAATTCAAATAATATGATTAAACATTTCTCAAAGAAAATATTATTACTCTTATAGTAACTAATATTAAGTCTCAATTAATTACAAGTTTTTTGCCAACCAACTTTTTTTGCTACCGCAGATGAAATTAGGTAACCAAACAACTGATAAAATCGTCAAACAAAAATTTTCTTCGAGAGGGTAACCTTTCAAGCGTTCAAAAAGTAATAAAAAAAGAACACCCTCCTGATCACTAACCAGAAACAGTGTAATAATAATGAAAATATAATAATACATAACAGACGCAGATCACTAAATTTACACATCGGTATCAAGAAGAACTTTACGCAGATGCAAATTGAAATTGAAAATTGATAATAGACGTAATGGGACATAAAGACGAAGAGCAATAAAAAGAAGAAATTCGGTTTATTTTTACCACCTTATGGAATAAATGGAGTCGGATATCTTATAATAACAATTAAAAAACAATACAAGTAGTTTCAAAAGTTTTCTAATTGATTTTATTTTAGCTAATATAAATTTGTTTAAGAAATTTATAAATAATATCTTTAAGAAATGATTATTTTGTTTGGACTGAAAAAAAAATATACAAACTCAAATACAATAAACGTATCAAAAGAAACTTAGTTAACTAAAATTTATTAGGAAACAAAGAGAAAATCATGTATTTGTATAAAATCTTAAAACGTAAAATAGTCACGAACTGAAGCAAAACATGAAAATAGTATTTGAATAATGTCTGACCCTATTGACAAAATTTCGCGACGGCATCTTCATTGCTCTTACTATAAAAAGAAATCTTTTGTATGAACGTACCTTAAATAGGTCGGAGATAATTGAAAAATTTTAAATGCAGGTTACTTTTGAAAAACACTGGAAGTTCATAAACAGTGGCCTGAATAAAGACCGGACAATTTTGATAATAACGACCTTATTTAATTTTTTCGTATATTAAAATTGAAATATGCTTTTACGTGATTCCCATAAATAAACCCAAAATTCTACCGACTCTTGGTCGTTGATAAAAAAATCTTGGGTTAAACACTATTTATTATAGTTTGGGCCAGAAAGTTAATTAAACAAAACGTCCATGACTCGGATGGTGGACTTACCTTTTATGTTACATTCCTGTGTTTTTTGAACCTAACCTGGTGAAAATTTTTGTGTTGATGACCTTATAGTTGTATTGGGCCTTATCATGATTTTTCCCGTTCTGAGTAATGGAATTTAAATAATTGAAAAAACAACCAAAAAATATACAAACTACTCAAATCACAAAAACGCTAAAATTCAAAAATTTTTCAGTCTTAATTATTTTTTAACAGCTTTTTGCACGATATAACATTCAATAATTGAATATCTAGTATATTCAATTAACGCTCATGTCAATAAAATCGTGATTTATAATAACTAAAACGCAAGACTTTGCAATATTTTTTGTATAGAAAAGATTTTATGAAGATCAATTGAAGATAGACTTATTTTTCTAGGTTTATTTTTAGGATAAAACTGCTCATTTTATTTTCAGACTTTGTCGGTGTTCAGTTTCACATCGTGAAGTGGTTTTTGTTGTTTTGCGAAATGATTTGCCTTTTTCAGGGCAATTTCTGATTTTTTAAGTGTTTAAATTTCATAAACTGCCACGGCATTTAACCATATTTCATAATTTACATATACATTCCGGGTGAAGATATGAAATTAAAAATTTAACACCGGCTTTTTTTTTTTACTCTTTTGTTTTATTTTCTGTTTTGGGCTCATTTCAAATTAACAATTATTTAAATAATATATGATGGGGAAAACCCAAAGGATAGGGTTACTTTAGAAACTAAGGTCAGGTTCAAAACCTCAGGAACTCAAAGGTTTTTTTGTTGTTTCCTTTGTTGGGGCAATGCAAAATCTCCATTTCCGAAATAAGACTTTTATCATTAAAAGGGCATGTCTCCCGTCGATATCTCTACAGTTAGTCCGTTTCAATCCATTGAATAATAGGGTAAAACAGAAAGAAAAAGTCTACATTTGTGCACTAAAAATGTCCGTCTTTGGCTTATCACTAAATGATCGGTTCCGGACACGATAATTTAGGTAGGGGTTATTATATTTAAAGGAATATAGCATGTGTTCTACTTATTTTTTTGATCATAACGTAACTTTACTACTTTACTGTAACTTTTTACTCTATATTTTTTTAATGTCAATACTGCTTGCGTCTTTTTTTTACATAATGTTTATGTTGTTGTCCATTTGGGAATTGGGGCAAAGTTCTTGTCCCATTTTAAAACATTAAACTATTACAACACACCTTAATGCAGTAACTCAATGAACATATAAAACTGGGTTCTGTAATCACTTTAATTTTTTTTCCTAAAAAATATGTAAATTCATAAATTTGCAAAAATTAACTAAATGGAATTATTACCCACGTAAGCAGTGATGACTTGTGGACTTGAAAAAAATTTTAGAATATTTTCAGCCGATCGTTGACGCTTAAATCACCTTCGGGCCGCCAGCCAAATGGATTCCTCATCAATATCTTTTAGACGATAATAATTAATGTCCATAAAACAAACAAAAGATAGTCAACCAATAACTGTCCTAAGTGGTACCGATACAATTTTAAAAAACGATGCTCTTTTCAATTAAAGAAACTCGATTTATAAATAAAAACGTTCCTCAGGGCCTTTTATTAATGATAATAGAACCTTAGGAATATTTGCATAAAATCGTTTGAAGACGTTTAATGTGAATCATCAAACAAAGCCCTTTTTTATTAATAATTAAGTTATAATATACAATCATTCAATTAATCTATTTAATATCATTGCATTTTTTAGTTTCATGTATATGTAACGGACTGATTCCAAATTTAAAATGAAATATGACCAATCAAAAATTTATTACCAATAACTAATAATGAAGGTTAAAAAAATTAATTAATTACTTGTTTCCGGTTATTATTAATTATTACACCTTACTTTAAATAAAAGTATTATTTAAATTAAAAAACGCCTTCGTTTGTTTTCTCCGTTTAAATGGCCCTGGCAAAGAACAAAGGGAAAATTTTAGTTACATAGATAAAAGCCAAGAAGACAGCGAGGTGGTCTGAGTGTCATGGAACTTAAATTTATTCTCGTCTCGTCTTTCATCGAGGAATTAAGAAGCTATTCAATTATTCTACCTACTTTTTGAAACATGACTACTGAAAAGGATCTAGAGCCACTTAATCAAAGTTCTGACAAAATTCAACTTGTCCATCAACTTAAAAACTTGGTGACTTTTGAACGGCCAGAAGCGCATTGGTGGTAACAACCAAATTAAATTTGTATCCCAAAAACAACGACATTACAACATTGAACAAGCATTAAACAACACGTTTTGAAAAACGAAAGCAAAGTTATGAAGAAGAACGGGACTGGAAATTGTTTATTTTAATAACTTTTAAACTCTAGGTATATAACTTCATCATCATCATCATCATCATCATCAGCCTGTTTTAGTCCACTGCTGGACATAGCCTCCTAATACACTATTATCCATTGGGGTTTGGACCTCATCACCACGCTGGTCATGCGGGTTGGTAGGTGGACCGACTTTACATGCCCATCCGACGCATGGATCATCTTACTTTTCAGACAATTGGTGATCGCCCATTGCTAACCAACTAGAAAACAACAATGAAAATTTGTTGCGTCCCGCAGGATTCAAACCCCGACCTCAGTTTCTAAAGCTACGCCCATGCACCACTAGAGCTACGGAGGCAGTATATATATAACCTAATTTATAATAATAGCTGCAGGTTTTTAAGGTACTATTATTTAAAAAGTTTATTATAGGTTTTTAGTCATAAATTACTTCAGATTATAATTTACTCTCTACTGTACGTCGTGAGCTTATTTTTTGCCATTTCCCTTGGAAATTAAAAAAGTTTAAATTTAAGTTACATGAGAACCTGAGAATAATTCTAAAAACGTTACGGCAAGGGTTTTGATGATAAGTTTTAAACTTTGGACCTCTGTTTATACACATACATTACTGTTTTGAGAAAAGGTTTGTATAAAGCTTCTCTATATATGTACACAAGCTGCCTACTGATTATTGAAACCGCAACATTGAGCAATGACTGTACAAATTTTATTACCATTCAATCGAGGCGGGAAGCAACCAAGACGTACATCTGTTTGACAATTTACGCTTTTAATAATGGCCGACGATGCCTTTGAATCGGTGGCGTACGAATTAGCAGCGGGCTAAATTAAAGCCTTCAAAATTTTTTGCGGACTGTACCCTCGTCGTAACGGGGGTGCTACTCCGACCTTTTTTAATTTTCAAGGGAGAATTTAGAAAAGGAGTAGAAGTAATAGACTGTTGGACGACATTATTTTCTATTTTACTGACGTTCTATAACAAGTTTAATTTTGAACACCTCTTTACCGATGTTTCAAACTTGTTTTAATATATTACATATATTTTATTTCTTTTAGTTGTAAGGTTGTATTTAATAGTATAAACTACATTTCAAACGAATTGGTTTTATACCAGCTGTTATAAATACTTTAATAAATTTAATAACTTTAGTTGATTATATGTGGAGCAGAAAAGTAATAAAAATGTAGCAAGAGAATAAAAAATGTTTTATCATACGTTGCATTAATAAAGTTTAAAAAACGGTGCAAACTATAAAGTATTTTTTATTTTAGACTTACTTCGAATTTATTAAAAGAAATCGTTGTGTTTTACTATGACCTTTAATTTAATCATCCATTTATTAGTCAGCCTAAAATTGTCCATTAAAATAATTAATTACTATAATATCGTCTGTGATTTAATTGAAGTATCTAATACTTGAATAATAGAAAAAAAAAATTAAAAGGTCAAAATAAAAATTAAACCAGAAGAGTCGAGATCTCTGAGAATTTGAAAAGCCCAAGAAAAATTGTATTTACTTCGTAATCCTTATATTTAACTGCTTCACGCATCTTAATTTATTGTCTTTAAGTTCGATGAACCGTGGCAGCTGAAATGGAAATTGCTCGTACGTAAGTCTTGTTCCTTTTATAATAGACTCGGCTCGTAATAATAAGATATTTATTTTTCTCAATCAATGTGCATGTTGTTCGTGACACTATTGTGTTTACACAATGCAGTAAATTTGTACACAATGTAGTAATATTCTTATAAGGAATTTCTATTTATTGTTATCTGCGAATAAAAAAACAATTAGATCATCATGTTTCTGTACACTCATTTATGTTCTATAAAAAGAAAATCTTCCGTCTTTCTTTCACGTCTCAGCTTTTATCATTCATCCATTTGTATGTTTATTGATTCTTGCTAGTGTTACTAAGGCACATATACATAAACAGAGAAAAAAAAATTGGATATAAGTCACCATTACCCGTTAAAGTACAAATATTTACGTTTTGGAGTTTATACAAAAATTTACTTATAATGTTTAAAAACGAATTCTAATTCGGTTTCAATAGTTTACCAAAAAACACTTCTTTTAAACTCTAAATTCTACTTGGCAGAAACGTTATAAATTGATGAAATGCTTGTAGTGCATTTTCTGTTAAAGGTTTTCAAAAGGATCGAGCTGTTTGCTTTTAAGCTTTACAGTATATGTTTGCAATTTGAGTTCATATTAGTTCCAAATATAAGTTTTAGCTGTGTATCTAACTATTGCTACAAAAGAATATTCATTTAGTAAAGAGAATTTGATGTCTGAACTTTGCGAATCGATTCTTATTTATACTTTACCAAATAAAATACTTCTTATGAAGAATAGGTCTATCACGACAATAACAATTCTATCTTTTTAAAGAAGCAAAGTAGACTATTAGATTTCTTAAATGTTGATCTATTCAACTAAAAGTTATTTATAAATAATTATTTTTATAACATTAAATAATTAAATTAAACAGTATGCTAATTCACGTGCACCCTAAGTCTCTCAAGCATCCATCCTGTTACTGTGTAGTTATGTCATCGTCCGTAGAGTATCGCTAAGCAACTAACTTTAAAATATGTAAAATCACATGACTTATCATGGTGTCTAAGCAATTTGATCAATTGATATGTCGTGCATACATTTTATTCACCATTTCCAAGTACCAAGACGTACATCTGTTTGACAATTTACGCTTTTAATAATGGCCGACGATGCCTTTGAATCGGTCGCGTGCGAATTAGCAGCGGGCTAAATTAAAGCCTTCAAAACTTTTTGCGGACTGTACCCTCGACGTAACGGGGGTGCTACTCCGACCTTTTTAATTTTCAAGGGAGAATTTAGAAAAGGAGTAGAAGTAATAGACTGTTGGACGACATTATTTTCTATTTTACTGACGTTCTATACAAGTTTAATTTGTACACCTCTTGGTATATTTATGATTATAATATACCATTTTTCTTAATTTTGTTACGGTGTTGCTCCACTCCTAGAGCTTTTTTGATATTTTCTTTAAGATATGTTTTAGCGTTCAAGTTGTTCTTCTCATTTTTAATACATTTTTGTTAATAGTAGCATAGCAGTTGAATAGGTATTTTTTAAATTAAAAAAAACAAGGCATCAGAAATCACAACATGTTCTACGATAATGTTCTCTGTGATGAATGTGGATCACACATTAAAGTCTGCGAGCGCATATACTTATATTTAAGGAATAACCATATAGTCACTACAGGTTTGTCTATTATCATTGTTAATAATTTCGACTATTTACCTTCAAATCAGCACTTTTTTTAATTTTTTCTTTGCCGTTGATTCTGCTTGAATTTTATAACAACAATTCAAAAATAATTATAAAAATCATAACATGTGCATTTAATTATTAAAAAAAAGAAATTCTGTAACTAGTATAACTTCTACATATGTTAGTTAGTTTTATATTGAATAAATTTTGTTTTCATTTGAGAAAGTGTAAGTTACAAGCAAATTTAAAAGTTAAATATGTGATAATAAAGTTAAAGCCCTAGTTAAAGGACACAGCTGTCACGAAGCACCTCCAAATTAAGAAGCCTGTCGTTTGTGGGCGCATAATAGACTGTTCCAAGTATTACACCACATTTAATAAAGCTAAGTATCCGCGATAACATTATTGCGATTAACTAAACAATATTATTATGACTTTGTTTCATTAACCTTAAACAAATAACTTAATCATAAATTAATTTTCTAAAAAACGAAAGAATTTAAATTGCTCAAACACTAATAATGTAAAATGATTTTTTTATGGTAATAGCAATAACGACTAACCTTAAATAACGACTTTTAACCAATTTGTTAAGTTATGAGTCACGCGAAGATTATAAAATTTATTTTCTAAAATGTAAAAGCTTTATGGATAGCCATATTACATAATAAAAGGTAAAAATATAAGTCTTTGAATACAGTAGTAGTCAAGATTCCTTGAGAAATTTCGCAAAATAAGCTCTCTTGAAAAATAAATCTTTTGTATGATAAGGTGACTGAAACGGAACGTAAATAGGTCGTTTTCTATTTAAAACTTAAAAATAGAAGTTTTGTTCTTTTAGAGAAACTATAGTAAGCACTATTAAATAATGATCAAGTAGGCTCTGGATAACTGCGTATCAATTTTGATTATAACCTCGTTAAAACCCTGGTTTCAATTATTCCGGAAGATTTATTTATGCAAAATTGTGACTCGTCTTTATTGCATATACATATTACATAAATCGCTACATGTCATAAAACAAAGTCATTTTCTCTGCCCTTATATCCCTATGTATGCCTAAATCTAAAAAACTACGCAACGGATTTAGATGCAGTTTTTTTTAATAGATAGTGATTGAAGAGGAAGGATAATCCTTCCTCTAACGTATAACTCAAAGATAATATCATATATTCTTCCATAGCTTTTACAGATACCAGTATTGCACCCGTGCCGAGGCGGGTCGCTAGTAAATAATATTTGCTCAAAATATTACCAAAAATAAACGACCTGTATTTCTTTCACCAAGCCATTTCCTCAAGTTCTAATAGTGTCGGCTCCTAATTAAGTGACCCAAAAACAAAACTTTGATTTCGCTCATTCAGTTTTTCTTAGAAGCAAATTTTGTGCTTTGCACTAACAAACGTTTTTCTTTACAGTCGAGCCTATTTATAAATTAATTAATATAATAGTATTATTTGTAATTTCATTGCAAATCTTGGATATTAAATGCTATATATACCGTTAGTAGAAAATACAGTGAGATTTGAAAAAGAGGAATGTGAAAAAAAATTTGAAAATCCGAGAGAATTTATTTCAGATCCTTTATTTCCTACGCTTTTAAGTTTACTGAACCATGCTTACTTAAGTACAAATTGCTCGCATCTGTTGTGCTCTTTTTTTAATAGACTTAGCCTAATATAATAAGATATTTGTTTTCTTTATAACAAACTATTATTACTCGTTATCTGCGTATAATAATTGATCAAATAATGATGTTTTTGTATACTTGCATTTTTATTTATTGTATAATTAAAAACTTTGTTTTATGCTTAAAGTGCTTTTTACATTAATTAATTAACAAGTAAGCATAAAAATTGGTCAGTTCTCTTTCTTTTAAATAGGATACATATAGATAAATATCATCATCAGCCTTTGATAGTCCACTGCTGGACATAGGCTCCCCTAATACACCCCTATCCATTAGGGGTTTTTGGACCGTATCCCACCACGCTGGTCCAATGCGGTTGGTGGGTGGACTGACTTTTACATGCCCATCCGAGGCATGGATCATCTTACTTTTCAGACAAATGGGTGATCGGCCCAAATTGCCCTAACCAACTAGGAAACAACAATGAAAATTTGTTGAGTCCCAAAGGATTCGAACCCGACCTCCAGATTCCAAAGCACACGCCTATACCACTAGGCTACGGAGGCAGTTGTACAGTTGTGTAGTAGTTTTATATATCTGTATTCCTAATATCTGCAAATAAATGACTAAAATTAATTATATAAGTTACATGTAAATTCTACGCTAACAAACAAAATGACGAATTTGTATAAATATATTACCTAAGTTGAATAGTGTATTTTGAATAATACTTCACTTAGTTACTACTATTGCTGGTAAATTCTAGGCATGTTATATCAATTCCATAATTAAATGGCTTCTATCAAATGGTTAAATATTTTACCAAAGAGAAAATAAGTACGAATATATAAGCTGCCTATTGATCGTTAACAACGTAACATTGAGCATTGAATGCACTGATAAAAATTTCATTACCAGTTAATAGAGGCGGAAGCAACCAAAGTCATTTGTAACATCTGTTTGACAATTTACGCTTTTTAATAATGGCCGACGATGCCTCTGAATCGGTCGCGTGCGAATTAGCAGCGGGCTAAATTAAAGCCTTCAAACTTTTTGCGGACTGTACCCTCAATGTAACGGGTGTGCTACTCCGATCTTTTAAATTTCCAACGGAAATGGCGAAATAGGAGACTACAAAACAAGCTTGCAGCGCATCTCACTCGGTACGAAATAAACGATTAATCACTTATTAGTGCTTAAATTTAGCTCACTATTAGTTATTTATTAGTTACTACGTTAATGTCGATATCGAGAGTTTAATTAGCAATTTAAGACACTTAGCGAGATTCGTATTTCGCTGCAACAATGTAGGTTTGGCAATAGAGTTCACTAGAAAAGCAAGATGAAAAAATTTTAAAAATATGTACCACAACATATTCGGATTCGGGTATAAAAAGTGATGATGGCCTGAACATAATTGGTGTCATCAAATCCTTACTTGACAATAGCAACACTACTTATATAAAGTATGTTTTTTTAAATCAGCTGTATTTACGGAACGAGTTTACTGTGCAAAAATAAGTTCGTTTCTGATTATGAGGTATCCAGCACAACATGTGAGTACGAAAATATGATTAAAATGTGAATTTATAATGCTTCTGAGAATGAAATTGTAATGGTGATTATAATTCTATCCGGTATTAGTGCTATAAAAATGCCACCTGAGCCGTCCTTGCAATAACAATTTCCGTTACAAATTTTAATGGTAAACTTATAATTCTTTAAAAATTAAACAATATTTTTTGTAAACTTTATTGTCTTCTTTTTAATTTATTGATTTTTTTACTTTTTTATCAGTTCGACAATCTACGCTTTTTAATAATGGCCGACGATGCCTTTGAATCGGTGGCGTACGAATTAGCAGCGGGCTAAATTAAAGCCTTCAAAACTTTTTGCGGACTGTACCCTCGACGTAACGGGGGTGCTACTCCGACCTTTTTTAATTTTCAAGGGAGAATTTAGAAAAGGAGTAGAAGTAATAGACTGTTGGACGACATTATTTTCTATTTTACTGACGTTCTATAGCAAGTTTAATTTTGTACACCTCTTTACAGATGTTTCTAACTTCTCTTTGTTCTTTTAACCTTTATAATTATAAAGTATTTTATCATATTTGTTAAAATTTGCCCTTTATGTTTACTTCTAAATATTGTACTAAATCGTTTCGAATAAAATTTATGATTGCTAAAAATTGTTGATGTCTGTTGTTTCAAACTTGTTTTAATGTATTACATATATTTTATTTCTTTGAGTTGTAAATTTATATTTAATAATATAAACTTGCATTTCAAACAAATTGGTTTTATACGAGCTATTATAAACAAGGCGTCAAAAATCACAACATGTTCTACGATAATGTTCTCTGTGATGTGATCCACATTAAAGTCTGCGAGCGCATATTTTATATCTAAGGAATAACCTACAGATATAAAAAATTAAAATAAAAATCACTACAAGTTTGTCTATTGTCATTGTTAATAATTTCGACTATTTACCTTCAAATCAAGTAGTAGTAAAAAGTACTTTTTTTAATTTTTTTCTTTGCCATTGATTCTGCTTGAATTTTATAACAACAAGTCAAAAATAATTATAAAATCATAACATGTGCATTTAACTCTTTAAAAAAAGAAATTCTGTAACTAGTATAACTTCTACATATGTTAGTTGGTTTTATTTAAGTTACAAACAAATTTAAAAGTTAAATATGTGATAATAAAGTTGAAGCCCTAGTTAAAGGACACAGCTGTCACGAAGCACCTTCAAATTAAGAAGCCTGTCGTTTGTGGGCGCATAATAGACTGTTCCAAGTATTACACTACATTTAATAAAGCTAGGTATCCACGATAACATTGTTGCGATTAACTAAACCCATAAATAACCCCAAAACCCTAATCGGGTAAGTTTTGTGTAAGCAAATTTAATATTTTTGACGGAAAAGATTTTATACGAATTATTTAAGGCAATGGTATCGACACGCTCCGATAAACGTTAAATTACACTATTACTTAATTGCCTCTTATTATATAAAATTTTTGAGGAAAATTAAATAATTTTCATTGCTAACTTGATACGAACCTTTATAACCTTTTGATAGCTAGAGATCTTAACAGTTTAGACTTAAGGCGTTTTATAGAATCCTTTATTTGTTAAGGTAAGAAATGCTTTTATAAAAATCTAGACTGTACTAAAGTATCATAATGCAACTGATTCAGCAAATAAAATGAATTGAATGTCGATTCTTCAATATAGATGAAATGTGACTCACAATCACATCGCAAAAATAGGAAGAATAACTCAATTATTATATAATGTGCTGTATTCAAATCGTTTATTGTTTATGGGTGTAAACGTTGTGATAAGAGGATCATTGTAGCGTCTTTAGTAAAAATCTAAGAACATTTTCAATTTCCTCCCTATCTTTATTTTTTTTCGATTTCGAAATATGGTTAAAATACATGTATATTATGATCTTTTTTAAAATAGCAATGTTGTCATTACATTGTTTACGTATTATTTGTATAATTTTGTGTAATTAAAAAGTCTTTAACCGTTTTTAAATGATTCCACCGAGATATGTAACCGATACATTTATGAAAAAACATTTTTTTATCTGATCCAATTTCGACGGGACTTGGATACTTTTTCTAACAAAAATCGTACATTTTTTTATATTCATCCACGCGGATGAAATCGCGCAATAGCTAGTATATATAATACATTCTATTTAAAAGTTTCGAAATAGAAGTTATACTGAGAACTGAGTACCCGTTATAAATTTTTCTTATTTTCTTCTACATTACAGCTGTATAAGAAATTCTCAGACAATCTAACTTTTATAGACTCGAATACAACACTGTCGTACAGCATTTTATAGTCGTTTTTATATTTGAGACTGTTATTACACCGATTTTTTAGATACTCTTGATCTTTTACTTTTTTATATTTAAAGAAAATGAAGTTGGCATTTGTACCATAACTTTATTTAATATCAGTTGTTAGTTTTTACAAACTCTCCACGATTTTTGTAAACCAAACTAGCGACCCACCCCTGCTTCGCACGGGAGCTATGCTAATGCAAAATATACCTACAATATTAAGCACGTGTTATACATATAAACTTTTCTCTTCAATCACTCTATCAATAAAAAAAAACCGCATCGAAATCCGCGTTGTAATTGAAAAGATTTAAGCATACATTGCATACATACATTAGAAACCGGAGGTCGTGGGTTCGAATTCTGCGGGGACACAACAAATTATCTTTGTTGTTTCCTAGTTGGTTGGGGCAATTCGGGCCGATCTACAATTGTTTGAAAAGTAAGATGATCCATGCGTCGGATGGGTATGTAAAAAGTCGGTCCACCCACCAACCCGCATTGGACCAGCGTGGTGGGATAAGGTACAAAACCCCCCAATGGATAGGGGTGTATTAGGGTGGCCTAAGTCCAGCAATGGACTATCACAGGGTGATGACGATGGTGATGTAGCATACATAGAGATATAGGGACAGAGAAAGCGACTTAGTTTTATACTATGCAGTATATGGCTTGCTCTATGAATATCAGGGTAAAGCAAACATTGAGTTTAAGTAATTTATAATTTAACCGTATATGTATGTGTATGTAATGATGATTTTATAAAAGCAATAATAATTTTGAAACAAGTAAAACGTAAACAGTATAAGTGTATCAAATCAACTAATTTACAGTTTTTCGCGTTAATTATAAATATTTATTCCCGACGATGTATGACTAACGCGAAAAATCCGTGTATTATTGGATTTGATATGTATAATAATCCCGTAAATAAAAGAAATAAGTGTAGGATGTCAGAAGTAATCATTGAAAATGTTCTGATAGCGTACTTCGCAGCAATATTTGTTTCAATTGTATCTATTTTTTCCATTTATGTTCGATTGAATCAGTCAAGATCAATAAAATTCCGTAGAGATTTAAACCGTGTAATCTCTACATTATTTAAGCACAAGGAGCAGAACGGAACACGTTTAATGCCATTTACGAATACATTGTATTCTCTGTACTCGTCAATTTAATTGACTTATCCAAGCATAGAATACGTACGCGAACAGCATCAATTACAATTTTATTTTCATAGAAGTAAGAACGGGGTGGAGATCATAGTTTAGATTTTTCACCAAAACTATTGATCTAAACTTTTTGCAATCAAATTAAAATAGCTTGCTAAACCTTCCAAACTACATTAAACATTATCCAACAAAATTCTAAAAAACCTAATGTAAATACTTGTACATTTAACAAAGCTCTTTCTTGTGAGTTAAGTTGTGAAATAGAGATATTCCTGACCTTTAATACTTTAAACTGAAACCGTAACTTAAGGTTATTATATCCTTTGATATATTTCTTTTAAAGGTAGCTTATACCTATCACCTGAAGTTTAATCAAAAATCACTATAACTAAAACTATACGTATAATAATTTAATTTGTTTAAATGAAACCGTAATAAACGCAATGTCACGAACGATGTCTGTATTTTTCAGGAAAATAAAGTAATTCCTAGTCAATTGCGAAAACGACTGCCGATAATGTTAATAATATTGACTGTTAACATTGACTGATAATCATTGCCCCAACACTATCTTAATTATATAAATTGGGAGTAGGGGATATTTTAATAGACAACACCTATAACGATTTCATGAAGGACTTAATAAATTAGATGTAAAAAAGGTAATGTTATTCACATTTCCCTAGATTAAGGAGTGGTCACAGGAAAACCACCATAGATATAAGTTAAATAACTATTTGTATATGTTATACAATAATAATTATTTGAACATTTAACCCACAAAGATCATTACAAAATTGATATTATTGACAATAATAATATAATTAATTGTAACAATTTTCATTTGACATATTGTAGAATGCACCTATCAAATTTGTATAGAAAAAAATTAGCTTGTATTCTATATTATTGTATTTTAAATAATTCAGCCAAATGTAATGTGTCTAATAATTTGGAATCCGTTCCAAGCAATAATTTAAATTAATTATTGAGACAACGGAGAAAATCTCTTGCATAATAAACAATAATGTTATTAAAAATAAATTTTCTAATAATAGCACACTCATTTAGGGAATAGTCTGTAAAGAACTTGAAATTGAACTCTTCTTGAATAGTTGTAAAATTGATGTATTATGTATTACTGAGCACTGGCTACAAGAATATCAGTTAATGTTGTCAACAGGTTGCTAGCCTGTTCAGTAGAGATAAAGCTATAGGCGGTGGCTCTTTAATAATTATTAATAGTACTTTAAAATTTATAAATCGTAAAGATATTGTGAGCCTCTCTGTTGAAGGGACTATTGAAATAGCCTTCGAGAGCTTGAGCACTTCATTGTTGTATGCGTGTACAGACCTCCCACAGCGTTATATGAACCTTTGAAGTTGTTCTAGAAGAAATATTGTATCTATCTGAATCTAATAAGTATATTATAATATGTGGTGACTTTAACATTAATTAATTAGATAATTGCTACAAGAATTAGATTTAGATCATTGTAAAGTTCATATAACCCTTTAAATTTATTTATTGAACCAACAAGAATTACTGAGACTTCTGCAACATGTGTAGATAATATATATACTAATTGTCAACCATTAAATAAATCAACTATTAAAATGTTAACTTCTGATCATTGTGGTCAATTTGCCTCATTCAAATAGATAAAATGTTATATAACAAAAGTTCACAAGAAACAAGAATGTTTGTTCCTATGTATAAAAAGCGTATTGAGAAGTTCAGAAGTAATATATTACAAAAAGTTAATTATTTACATTATGATGAAATCCACATGTGCTTTTTAGTGCATTATTTACTTTAATAAGAAAAGAATTCAATACTGTATTAACTTCTAAAACGGTTAAATCTCAAGGTTCTGCAGTGTTTAGTGAATGGGCAACAGTTGGAATCCATAAAAGCTGGCGGAGATTATATGAGCTTTATAGTCAAAGAACATATAATCCTAACAATAACTTGTTGCCCATGTTAGCGCCTATTCTAAAATATTTAAAAAGTGTGTTATCTAGCTAAATTTTTTATCGCGTTTATTTTACATTTATATTCCGACGTTTCGAACACTTTCCAGCGGCCGTGGTTAGGGGTAGACTGAGATGTCATGCGTCTGTTGTATGATGTATTTGCCAGTGCTGAAGCGGGCTTTCAGATTCTTCCAGATACAAGAAGAGTTCAAATATAATATACGTATGATAGAACTGTATGTAGCTCATAAGAAAATTTATATGTATATATTAAATTATTTTAAAGGTGACAAAATAGGCCCACTGAGTTTTCTTTCGCTGGTTCTTCTCAAGTCGAGCCGTCCTATTCCGAAACGGTGGTCGCGTCCTTGACAATCAATAAACGAGTGTTACATTCTATATTGAATAAAGGTATTTGAATTGAATTTGATATAATTTGATAGATATCCCATTTTAACAGTAGATAACTAATATTAGTAGGTATCTACAAGTTTCAGTATCTGAGATGTCCTTAAGCTGTTCACTGCGCGTTAAAATTTAAAACCTAAATTTGTTCTTAATCCCCGATATCGTTATCTGAGTACGTCACAAATTTCTAATTAATTTCACTCTTATTAAATTTAAGCACTAAATCCATCTTGTATTATGAAGCTGAAAACTTAAATAACTTTGCTTTACAGTCATATAGCCCGTCAGATATATGTATACATGCCAGAACTATGTGTAGGCTGGAATAATAACTACTTCGGATGCGCCGCTGAGTTCGACAAAAACGTTTTAAGACTTTTGTTTAGTTTTTCGCTACTTGAAATGCATGTTTCAATAAATTAGAGCTAAAAAACTACAAAATACGCTTTTCTAGAATATTTAAATAAAATTTAGAAAATAAAAATTATTAAATTTCAATTGAAAGTGTAAGAAATAAAATATTTAATTGTATTAAAGGGTGGGGTGCCTAGTGTCAATAATCGTAAGAAGTATTATTTTAATAATATCCTGATAAAATTCCACGCTTTTTTTCCCACGAAAGCGGTCTACGGAGTACTGACACTCCGCCTGCCTCTACGGCCAACCTCGCTTTTTCCGGCTAGGTTTCTCTTAAATTCCCTGCGGTTGGATCACGCTGCAAGTACACATAGTGCCTGAACCTCACCACTATGACAAAGCAGGAAACATATTGGGGAAATATCACCTAATAGACTGAGGTTTTGACCGTAATAATGTTAAAGTTACTTCTAGCAATACTTACTTACTGTTAACAAGAGAAAATGTTTGGGTACTACAACCTGCTTAGGATCTGTCAACAATTAAAACCAAGCACACAAATACTGCAAGACCCTCCTACCATTCGATTTTATGAAGTTGTTGAACTACTAGGGACTGGTATTAAGTAGTCTATAAAATTTATTAACTAAAAATTAAACAATGTCTACGTTGCGCATTGTTTATTAAATAACGCTTTTATTTTATGTTATATAGATTCGTATTCAGACAAAAATTAATATAGTTCGTTAGATAAAGAGAATATTAAAACATGAATTATAAAAAAGTTCTAAAAAAATTGAAGAATCGCAAACATACGCATAAGAAAAACTGTATATATATTTAGGAGCAGAAAAGAGAGGCCAGAAAACATTAATTTAAACCTCTGACATACTTTCTTTAACTAGAACTATAAAGTTTATTTTTCTGAAATAAAAAAATGCTACCAAGTATATTATATACCATCTAACCTTTCGTTTTTAACCAGTTGTATTTATTTATTCATCTATATCACAATAGTTGTCCATAAAATATTTACTTCAAAATTTATAACTTGTTTCAAAATTTAAATTTGTTCTTAATCCTTAACTATGCTCGTCTTGTAAGAGCATGTCACGAAATTCGTTTTATGCAAAAGTATTATGCATCAATTTTGATACATATAAGCGTGATAAAAATAAGCAATTTATGACTAGGTTGTTCACTGTGAAACGAACAACAGACACGGCAAGCCAAATAAAAAAAAATAATAATTTGGCTTGCGGTGCCTTTACTAACTATCAAAGTGATCTCTAAAAATATATCAAGGATTGTATTCAGTACACTGCGACACTCTCATACTCTAGAATACACGTGTATTACAAAGAACAAATAAGAAAGTCATCAAATATAAGAAGCGATAATTATTTGCCATACGTTGCAAACGGTTTAGATTTCGCTCCGTCTGGTTTCAAAGAAATTTATACATTTATATTATGAGCTGTTAATATGAGTATAAGTGTGCTAACTGTTGTAGCGAGAAGATAGCACGTGTGGTGTAAAACATTTAATTGGAAGTAATATTAAAGTTTATTACAAACGGTACATTTCCAAAAAGATCATTCAGGAGAACATATCAGCAGTTCGTCGTTTACCTGCCATTACCGAGGGATACAAGGGATACAAACTTGATGTGCTTATTAAAGTTATTTTATTTGTTGCAAAAAAAGTTAATGGAAATAAAAACCGTAAAGAAATTTCAAACTTAAACTATGAATATATCAATAAGTCAATTTAGATTAATATAAAAAAAATGTAAAGCGGAGAGAGTTAAAATGGAAACTAAACAATTCTAATTTATCGGTTTACTGAAAACTTCATCAAAGAAAAATGTTGAAGTGTCGTAAAGATAGAAAGTATAGTAATGTAGCCTAGTACTAATTAATGTTAGCTACTAATACCAAAGAAATTAATAAATATAAATTGTGATATGTTATCCTATTGAAACCAAATCTATGCTTGTGTAGACCTAAATTGTCCCTCTTTTTATGCCTACTTACTTAAGAGACCTTTGAATAACTGTATTTCATAATTTTTTTTATTTATATCGTGTCAGACTCAACTTTTGTGGTAACCGGTTCGCTTACGACTATTATTTTTTACATATTCTATACCGAATTAATCCTTTTTTCATTTGTATTGTCGATTGTACAGATTTTCGTTTGATATGTAACCGTCTTCTTATAATTTCATCAAATCGTGCCGAGATTTTCGTCTACAATAGCTCATAGGGTGAACATAATCAAAACTTACATTCACTATGTACCTCTTTACTTCGAACGTATAGAGGTACTGCATTTGTTCGGGTGTACTGAAATAGTAATAGAGCTGTGATTAACTTTCTATTGGAACTACGCTTGCGAGGAGCACTTATCGTATATTGACATGTGGCTGTTGACTTATATATCAAAATGTCCGTTATGATGCAGTGCTTAAAACGGTTGACAGTTATTTATGTAAATAATTACTGAGAACAAAAAGTGCTTTAAATTTTTATTGACGACAGCTCTTATTTTTTTTTTGTTGAAAGAAATAAGTATTAGTAGTAATAAAGGAGGAGGTTTCAGTCTTTATTTAATTTTTAAGCTTCATTTTAAATACCACTACTGTTTTAAAAACACCTCCCTCAATTTATTTTTTATATTTTCATATTTAAACCTTCAAAGTGATTTTTTTTTTTTAATTATTATAAAACAGATGCTTTAAATTTTTGATTTAAATTTTGTTTAATAAATAATTTTCAATTGATGTTCAATTGATGATTTAAATTAAAGCAGTGAACATTTTGTTCTTTGCAAGAAAATGAGTTCACGAAAGAATTTATGGTTTTGAGAGGTCGAGCTAGACTTTAATTTTATAGTAAAATTTTCAAAATTTAGAAAAAAAAAAATAATTTTACCTATTAACTTTAAATTTACAAATTGACAATGTAACTATCTCGAAAGGTTTGTGAGCTGTGCTTTGAACAATAATTGCATGTTAGCACTACGCTTTGTAATTTTTTCTAGGCTTCATAAGTTTCCTCATCGGATCGAAATAATTTTCCCCTGGATACATTTATGAGGTTATCGGTAATTCCAAAGTTCACTAGCCACACACAATTCAATAAAATAATAAAACTAAGATTTTGTACAGTTTTAACATTTTAAAAATTTAACATTATTGAAATATTTTACAGCAATTGACAGAGCCAAATTTTGATTTTTTTTGAGTTACTTTATCAAACTATTTTATTATATTTTGCATTTATTTGCCAGGTTCTTTAGAAACTTAGAAGAATAAGAGTCAAGTACTATGTAAAATAAAATAAAAACTTGTACTACTCTCAAAAATTTTAAGAGCTAATGAAATTTATTCTTTGCTAATAACTTCAACTACAGTGCTTCGATATTAAAACTGGTATTAATGCATACAAAGTACTTCTTAAGCAAGTTACATTGGCAATTACATTTAGAGCTAAGCAACATTTTTTGTCCAAATTTGCGCTGTTTATAGTTGTGATAAAATAATAAATTATTTGAGTTTGAAATAAAATTAAACAACTAATAAAGAATAATGCATGTCTCAACTTATGAGAATATTATATCAGAGAGACCCTTAAATAATGGTCTTTATTAAATTTTTTGACATTCCTTTGTAATTAATAAAAAAAGTCATCTTAATTTTTAACTTATGTTGTTAAGTAACAGTCTCGTATTTTATACTGAAGAATATCATTGCAAAAGTTAATTCAAGACTAGTAAGACTCAAGAATATAAATTTCTCTTTCTTTATGCAAATTATCGGATATTACAGTTTAAGCTTTACTCGCATGCGCTCTTACAATTTTAATCTATCTTTGTAGTAAACCTTCCTGTGCGGCAATTTTATTATTTATACCTATTAGCCTTTTTAACAGAAACATTGATACAATCAACAAAGCATTAACCAACAGGATAAACGATTTTCAAAAAAAAATACAACCATTCTAGATTTTAGCACAACCAGCTCCGGGGTCTAGCGGTATTGGCCCTTGCTTTATAAATCGGAGTTCGTGGGATCAAATCCCGCGGGTAAACAAAATTGTGTTATTGTTGTTTTTTGATTGGTTAGGACAAATTTGGGCCGATAACCCAGTTGTCAGAAAAGTAATACCATCGATGGCATGTAAAAAGTCGGTGCACCCACCGACCCGCTTGGGACCAGTTTGATGGGATACAGTCCAAGAACCTCCTAATGGAGAAGGCGGAGTGGACATAGCATCAGCCTGTGTTAGTCTACAGCTAGACATAAGCTTCCCCTAATCCCATAAAGGAAGGCCAATGTCCAGCAGAGGACTAACACAGGCTGATAATGATAATGATGTCCGTCAGTCTTAGAATTTAGTAGTCATAGCATTTATGTTAATCAGTATTTAAAATATCAAATCTCCAAAATATCATTGAAATATCATTCGATCTTGAAAAAATATTTACTTTAAGTCACCTACTTAAGTGAAACTTATCTTAAGATACTGTTTATCCGCTTCATATTTTTAAGATCCTTTTTTGCTTCATAATTATCAGCTTCTAACAGTCCACTTCTGGATATAGTCTTTTTTAATGAAGGCCACGTTTCTGCCCCGTAGGTCATCACGGGGAGTACTCATTGGTTGATGATTTCGTTTTTAAACTCAAGGTACCGGTGACGTGAGAATGTGTTTCAGCTTCCTTAATGTTGCTTAGCCCAACTGAATCTTCCTGTCAGCCGCTCTCTCGAAGCTGTGTCAGTTCATCCTGAGTCCCGATACGTCGGGAGAATTCATTTAAACTGTGCAACACCTACAAGCACTTCAACGACTTTGCCAATATAATTGTATCGACAACGAAACGGAAGTGAGAATGGTACTCGCGGCTAATGTTTATACCAAATCCATTCCAGTCTAGGGTCTTAAAGATGTCTTCCAACGCATTAGTGAACAGCTTCGGGGATATTCCATCCCTGTCACACTGAAACACACTCATGACTTCAGCTGAACGAATCTTCTATGTCGCTATGAGTTCCCAGTTTAGGGCTTTGAGACCGTCAAATTCAGCGGTCACTGCCACCCTGTTATTTATCGATACTGAAATTACCCCTATTGAGGCTTTGATATACACAGTCGTCGATTCGTGTCCGATTTCAAGGTAATGTTGACCACTGATTGAAGCGTAAATTGTCAAGTATATATTGTGAACATTTATTGTTACGACCCACATCTGTTCATACGCAATGAATGTATTGATAGAAAAACCTTTTGACAAGGGCAAGGAAATAGGGAATCATAATGACTTGGTCTTATTCTACATGAATCCAGTAAAGGGTGAAGTTTACCATTAGAATAGTTTAAAACTTGATTAATGATAAATAATAAAATATAAACACTTGAGGCTTAACAAATGTGCTCTTTTAAAATGTCAAAATAGATTTATTTAAAACAACATTACATAAAAATACATTCAAATTTTTGTTACGATAATGGATACTAATTACTTTTTAACTAAAATATATTGATAAATGATTGATGCCCTTGGTGGCTTTCGGATCAACGTTTTTAGCCAAACTTTAATGATCGGATAGAAAAAAGTCAATAAAATATTTAAAATTTTGATAGTAAAGATCTTTATATGTTCAAAAATGTATCATGGTTGTTATTTTAAACATGAATACCTTTCAATAATCTGACATTTAAAACAGTAGAGAAATCGGGATTACAAAATTTAAAATTTTATTTTCACCATCATCTTCCATTTGTTAATGGGAAAATAAATAGAACAAAAACTTATTAATAAACAATATACTTCAACAAAAACCAAGGCTAATAATTCAAACCTGTACTGGTCCGTAGGGATTCTAAAAAACGGGTAAAGTTTGGTATATTAAAAGATTATAAAGCCAAATTAACTTTCCCATAATTAGAGGAAAGTATATTAATGATTGTTGAGTCTGTCTGGTTATGTGTCAAATTTAAGGTTTAAAAAATAATATTGGGGTTTCAGCCAAAGACAAAAGAACACCCAACTCCGTTGTGGTTTGCCTCGTTTTGAGGTATCTTGTTTTTTAATGAACATGCTCCCCAAGTTCTGATATGGGTGTCTTAGTTATTTTAAAAAACATAAATTTCAATTTAAACTTCAAATCTTTTTAACTTTCGTTTTGTCGACATATCTGGGGAGTAAGTAACCTTTATGTAGCTTGAATGGTTTAGGGCAATAAACCTTAAAAAATTATAACGCTTACTTATTTTAAAGGGACAGTTCCGATGGTTTTTAAACCATCAATGGATTTCATTAAAACCCAAAATGAAGAAAAAAACGTTTGAGCTTTTAAAACCGTCACCTTCAAAACTTCTTTAATTTTTAAATTATTTATTATGGTGTATCAGAATAATAGTGGTAAATTCAAATAATAAATTTAATTTGTTTTGGGAGAAAGTTCGGAGTTCCAGAGGAAACCCTCCCGGATATAAAAAGTTCCTAAACGACATTTAGTTTGAAGATTTACTTATCTTTTGAATTGGTTTTTTCACAGATTTAAGTAGTATTTTGGTTATAATAAATTAACTATACGCGGTGTAGTATCCATCCTAATCGTTTTATTTATTTTAAAAAAGTAGCGTTTATTTTTTATAAAGTTAAACGAATAACTTCTTTTCCAGTTATTAAAAAGAAAGACCACAAATACTTCTAAAATTGCGATATTCGTGAACAATTTTTTTTATATTTAAAATAGGTCCTGATCTGTTATTATAAATTTAAATCCTCAAAGCAAGAATATGTTCAAGTTCCGGTTTTTTTTAGATATATTTTGTATATTTTATATATTAAAAGAATAAAATATTTAATTTATAATTCTCTCAATTCTCGTTCATACTATGTTTCAGTTATCTATGATAATAATTTTTGGGCAAAAATAAATAAATGGAAAAAACTTTATAACGTTTTGCAAATAAAATTTAAGTTTTGGGTCTTTATAAGGAACAGACTGAAAAGCACCACCGTTGATTTCATTCTCTCCATGCTGGTCAAATTACTAGATAAACGAGACATTACATCTTATGGCATAAGGGGAAGATATGTTTTGCTTTTTTTTTATAAGCAGGGTGATTTCACCATCAGGTCCTCTTCATTCTTTATTAAAAAAAAAAAGATTTTTAAAAACTTTATACCTATTTTCTACAAAAGGGAATATACGGGAAAATTATTATTTTATGGCTTGAAATGAAATTTTTATTTTAAAAATATGTCCTCTTAACCCACATTGAAATATTACCCCAAAGGAAAGAAGAAAGATTAAAAGATAAATTTAATAGACGTTGGATATATCATTGGGTTTTAGGGTCCCTCCGGAATGGGCACCCTAATCCACCTTTCCCTTAGGGGTTCTGGACCATCCCACCACGATCCAATGCGAGCCGGTGGGAAAAGAAAATTATAAAGAAAAGAAATTTTTTTAATTTGTCTTTTAATAAAATTTTACTTCAATGATCATTAGGAAGTCCAAAACTGCTTTACCAATTTAAAAGGTTTGGGGAATTTAAAAAAACTTTAAAAAGTGTAGACAAAAATAGTATAAGACACATACACTGTTATTTGCATCTAGATTCTAATGGGTTTATGGAATTTTAAAGTGAAAACATTACCCGATCTTTTGGGAAATTTAAATATGTGTTTGTATGGATGCAGAATCTGAATGGCCACAACGGTCAAAGATTGGAGAATATCGTACAAAGTACTGGAAAGACTAATTAAAAAAGCTTTGTGTGATATCATTGATTTTAGATCACCCGGAATCCAGATATTTTTAAACTTACATATTTAAATTAAATTTGATCAAATAAGGGATAGTTTAAAGTGTTATTATTATTTTTTACCCATTTCATTTTATTAGTTGATATTGTTAAAATAAATTCCGAATAAAGACTAAAATTAGAACCGTTTGTTAATTTTTGCTTTTTTTTGTTTACTTTCAACCCTAATTTTTGTTTTAAGTACGTCATTATAATCTTTAATTAGTAAATTGAATTTTAAAATGGTGATCAATAAACGAATTATTTTAGAACAAAATAAAACTTAGCCTAACCAAAAATGATCCGGGGAAAATAAAGAGGATATTTTTTAAGCTTTTAAAATTAAGATAAAATTTATTGAAAAATTTTCGGATTTTGAAAGATTTTTCTAATAAGATGAACATCGTTGCATAATAACCTTTTATAATTCCATCAGCCTATCCAGGGGGCAAGGCTCCCCCTAACCCCTATCCATAAGGGGTTTTGACCATCCCACCGCGCTGGTTCAATGGGGTTGGTAGTTCGACCGACTTTTTCACTCACCGACGCAGAATCATCTGAATTTGCAGACAAAGGGGGATAAGCCCGAATTCTAATCAACTAGGAAACAACAGGAACTGTTTCCACATATGATTTAACAAATATTTTTAATAAAATATATATAGAATTAAATTAAAAAAGTAAACATTTATTAAAAAAAAACTTTACTATGGAATAATGAAACCTCTAAATTGCTTTAATGCATTAAAACTCAGTGAAATAGTTAAATCAAGCCGAACTGCGAAGTTTAGCCGCTTTTTCTTGCAAATTCCTAATAGACCGTGAACGTCTTTTAAATCCCTTTCTCTTTTCATACGAATCAAAAAGAGCGGGATATCATCCTGGCTATATTGAAAAGTAGGGTCCTAAAAGTTTTGAAGACTTTAATTGCCGTCATAATTTTTGATTGATTCAAAGGCACCCGGCCTTTTAAAACGTAAATTGCAAACAGATGTTGAAGACTTTTGATGCGAACGGATTCACTTAAAACGCTGTAAAGTTTTAAAGACATCTATTGTCAACTTTTGGATTAACGGTCCCTGCATAATAAAAAACAGTTTTAAAAATGAACCAAATTTTTCAAAATTTAAGACGATAACAGTAACATATTATTTTTTTTAAAGTTACATAGGGTTGGATGCTTATTTTCCTGTAATAAATAAATTTTGCAAAAATATTAAATTAATAATGTCGTTAGATCTGGAAGATCAGCCGTTCTGACTTAATTTCAAGAACTTATAAATGAAATTTATGTGAATTTAAATTTTGAACTTATTTTTTTTAAGGCAGTTCTATTTTAATTATAGCAAGATTTTTTCTACCCGAACAACATAGAAAATTTTTGTAAAACAAATTTTTCGATTCAATTCTTACTTATTACATTAAAGATCACAGGTTTAAAACAATGAAAAGTAAAAAGAATATTATTGCCAGTCATGAGTTTGTTCCATGTTTTATGAAAACCGGCAAAAAAACAAAAAAAAAAACAATTTTATTTTACGATAGCTTAAATAAAATAATTAACCAAAATAAAACAAAAAAAACATTACTACTCTAATAAATATATTTTACAAGAAAAACAGACTACTTTAAAACCCTCTTCTTCGTCCGGGGAGATTCCAGGAAAATTTTGGGGACACTAAAAGGAGCTAAAATTAACTTTTCGAATTGAAGCTAATACATTTTTGATTAAAACATAAAATTCATTCCAGGTTCTTTGTAAATATGAAAAAGATAATTTTTTGAAATCACCTTTTTTTCTAACAGTTCTTGAATTTTATGATTGCATTAGTTATAATTATAAAAATTAACTTTAAATTAAACAATTAATTATTTATACGTGAAATTTAAAATATAAAACGCTATAAAATATCACAATAATTTAAACAATATAATAATTGTACTTTATGCTGTACTGGATCGGGCCCCAAAAAGTATAATAAATTGTTATCCCCTTCGTGTTTTCAATAAAATCAATTTATCACGATTTACCCTTAATACACTTTCCGATACAACTCACCCCTTCTATGCTTATTTGGATAATTTTTCCAGTTTCGATAATTTTTTGCTTCGGATCCGATTAAATTTCCGATTTTCAATGAGTTCTAATAACCCTTCGATTGTGACACATAAATTGAAAAAGCAAAAGAAGTTCCTAAATGAAGGGAAATTGATTCTCAACCGTTAAATTTGCCATTTTGTAACATTTAAATAGGTTTCGCACTTTAAATAATTAAAAGAATGACTTTGGAAATCGTACATTTTTGTACTTTTTGATTCCACGTTTTGAAAATTTCCAGCCGTGGTCATTATTTATAAATTTATTGCACGTTTAAATTTTAAATTTACGCCTTTAATTAAAAGAAAAGGGCAATTCTGGCAACGTGAACGTAAAAGGACCAGATAAATATAGAGCAGATAGTTTGAACTTTTTTGATTATCAATTATTTTACCACCGGCACCCGCTCCAAAATGGACGACTCTGACCTAAGAGGAAGTGGCGTAAGAAACTCAACGGTTGATTTTAATACGTTTTTCAACATACTAGTTATACAATTTTCTTTCAAGTCTACACAAACCTTATAATATTTGTTTAATTTATGTACCTACATAAGTATAGCTATTACCTACAATACAGAAAAATTAATTAGATTCTTATCATATTATCTTATAATCGCTTCTCTGTCATTTTGTCAGATTGCCGCTACACAAAAATATAGCTGAATAAATAATTGAAAGCTTTATAAAAAATAGCAGTTATAGTTTTATAGTAATCTAGCACACACCTGTCTAGCCGCTCAACCTTGTTTAAAATAGAGTAGACCTCATTCGAGTTATAGGGACAAACAACTTTAAGCTAGTAAACACATATTTATCATTTTATTATTACATATCGTTCAAATATAATATTTAGTTAAGTCATAATAAAAGTTACGAAAGAACATGTTTTGCATCCCAAGAAGCGTACCATGACGGCAGGTCCAACGTAATGGAAAACTTTATGTAGGTGGAGGTGGAAATAGCATTGCTTAGCTCTTTATACGTTAATCGCGCTGTGCCAAACGCTGGGATAAGTGTTTAGTAAAGCAATCTTCTTTTAACTAAGAACGTGAAGATATCATTACAAATTGAACGATATCCGATTTTTCTTAGTAAATATTATTTTTTTTAAATAAGAACATTATAATAACAAACAGACAGACATCAAAATTTAAAATTAATTTGTTTTGTTACACATAGTATGTATGTATGGGTTATATTTTATATATTAAACCGTTATAATTAAAAAGATTGTTTATACTCCAGTTTTTTATTAGTATAAACAACATAAAGTTATTGGTAACGAAAACCATACTTTGGATGTTAAACTGTTTTTTTCCATAACTTGCTAGTTTTGTCATTGTTCATTTAAGAAAGTCATCATAAATTAGCTACATATTAAAAATTAATTGCACGCCCATAATTGTCTTAATTCTTATAATTATAAATGATTAAGTACCTCCGTGGCCTAGTGGTAGGGGCGTGAGCTTCCGAAACCGGAGTTCGTGGTTGCGAATCCTAGGTCGTGGTTTCTAGTTGGTTACGGCAATTTGGGCGGATTGTCTAAAAGATGATCCATGCGTTTGATGGGCATGTTAAACTCGGTCCACCCACCAACCGCATTGTACCAGCGTTGTGGGATAAGGTCCTAAAATCCCTAATGGATAAGGTGTGATTTGGGGAGGCCTATATCCAGCAGTGGACTAAAAGGCCGATGATGATGATGATAAATAATTGACTAACGATCTCCTACACAATCTACTGCCAGTGTTTAAATTTCTGGTAATACTTTGCATAACGGGCAGCGTATTTGTTTATTAAATTGTATTAAATTTAGTACGTGAATAATATTTAATCTTAATCTTAGATTGAGACTACTATCACCGAAAATCTTAATTTTGAAGAAAAATAAAGAAAGAATATTTTATAATTTGTATGGAAAGCAATACCACCAAAACGTAAATAAAACATTTTTATTTGAAATGATTTTTTAAATATTGTAAAATTTAAATTGGCTATATACATTTAGAGCAAATTGTAAGGAAATTATAATAAAATAATAAAGAATGAAAATTTACAATACATACGACAGTATCCGCCATTATTTTAAATAAATCTTTTTTTAAAGACTATTTCATTTAACACTGTACAGGATCCATTTCAAATTATTTACTCACTTATTTTATTAATATTTACATACTTCGCTATTTTACATTGCATGGAGCAATTTTGTTTCTTGTTGTTTTTTATGGCTATATTTTCGTTAAGATGCTGATTTTTTATTCATGTATGTATATTAAAATAAGACTTTGCATTTAAGGCAAATTATATATCTTAATACATATAAATCTGTGTCACAATGTCAAGACGATCTTTTAAAGTAAAATTAAATTTCTTTATTCAATTAAAAAGCATTATACTTTCTTTTGACCCATAATTATTTTACTACCGATTCAAAAGCTAAACCTTACAAGAACCGGCGTGAGAAACGCAGTAAGACCATTTTTTATTTAAGTTTTACCAGCGTTAATTACTTAACATTATGATGAAAACCGAACAGGTTAATAGGCATCTTGTAAATTATAAAATATTTTAGAAATCTCAAAGAGAATTCCAAAATGAAAAAGTAATGACATCAACAGAACATCTCTAATACTTAAAAACATTGAAATGGTTCAATGACCCTGCTAACAGCCCCAGATGTCTCTGCCGACGAGTAGATGCGTAACACCGCCTTTAACAGCTGAACACAGTAACACTATCACACACGAGGAGAGATCCATTCCGGAACAATCAAAACAAATCAAAATCAAAAACAAGTGCCTTGTAGCTCTCGGATCGACCGGACCAGCCGCTCGATCCCCTGCTACCTGCGCCGTCCGCTTGGCCCACCGTGGCACGCCCTCCCCGACGCCTACAAGTGGCAGAAGTGAGAAGACGCCGAGTCGCCGAGTCATCGTGTCACCGTGCAACAGTGTAGTGATAGTGCTAGTGTGTGCCGGTGTAAAGTGTCGACGCGTTGGGCGTACGCGCCTGAGCGCAAAAAGCTGTGTAGCCGTCCGGTCGGGTGAGTCGTTCCGATTTTGCCTATTTATTCAATTTTCCCCTTTACAGCGTTCAGACACCTTCTGTTGGGATGTAGGGACCCTCTTATATTAGTTTACTTTGCCAAATTAAATTCATCTGCCACGTTCACCGCGAACGTAGTTAATTTAAAATCAACACGCACACCACCCACGTGGTATTAATTCGTATCATTTAATCGCTAGTTTGCTGCACTAGGCAGCAACTTAGGTATTCACCTAGCGCTCCTAAAGCGCTAGTTTTCCTTTTTAACGTTAGGTTTACACCTCCCTGCTCACTGGGGCGGGGAGGGTAGGGCACACAACCCCCGGCCTCACCGGGGGTGCTTGCACGCGCGTTACAAAGTAAATTCATAGCGTAGATTGGCAACATCGCCTAACGATGTTGCATTTGATGAAGGAAGCCCTCGAGGGCATAGGCCTCAACATTGAGGATTTACAAGATAAGACTCCGGAGGCCATACGCTTGGCCATTCTCGCTGCCGCGAATAACAACAGCGGCAAATCAACGCCCACGAAGGGCAAAAAATCGCGCGCAAATAGGGCCGCGTCAGATGAGTCCGGAAACTCATCCGAAACCACCCGTTCAACGTCCGACTCCGAAATGGAAGTCGAAGTAGAAAACGCAGGCTCGGACACCGGAGAATCCGAGGACATAGACGCAGGAGGCTTTCTGCCCATCCAATCGCGCAAGAAAAAGCGCAAAAATAGGTCGTCACCAGCATCATCGCCGACACCGGACCCACCAACCAAAGCGCCGAAATCGTCGGCCACCGAATTATCGGCCCCGAGGCCAGTAGAGCCAACCCCCGCCGCCTCACGGCAACCACAAGCTGCTTCACAGCCGGCCGCATCACGGCCCTCAACTTCGGCTGCTTCTCAGCAACCCACGCCCGCTGCCTCACAGCAAGTACCCGTCTCACTTAGAGACAAGAAACCACCGCCTATATACATTAGGTCAAAAGAGAAGTGGGCCGAACTACGGTCTGCCCTTTCCAACCGCGTAAAATTCACGGCCAATGATTCCGCCAGTGGAATCAAAATTCAATTAGAGACGGTGCAAGCGCACCGCGACGTCACTAAGTATCTGCTCGAGAAGCAGTACTACTATCACACATTCGCGCTCCCGGAAGAGCGCGTCCTTCGGACAGTGGTCAAAGGGCTGCCGAAGGAATTACCAACTCAAGAAATCTTCGAATTTATTAAGTCGGAGAATATACCGATCTATTCCGCTCAGAG
Source organism: Lamproptera curius (assembly GCA_029286875.1). NCBI lineage: Eukaryota > Metazoa > Arthropoda > Insecta > Lepidoptera > Papilionidae > Lamproptera > Lamproptera curius. The sequence continues at coordinate 2,326,572 of JAGSMT010000069.1, forward strand.
GCTGTTCCATCCGCGGACAAAAAAGCCATACAACGTCGTCCTTCTGACGCTCGAACGCTCTCCGGAGGGCAAGAAAGTATATGATTTAAAGCACATATGCGACATCGGTCGCATTTCATTTAACGCGCCGCATTCGAACGGCCTCCCAGGGCAGTGCCATAACTGCCAATTATTCGGACACACGGCCCGCAATTGCCACGCACGACCCCGTTGCGTGAAGTGCCTAGGGGACCATGGCACCCCAGACTGCCCACGACCTCGGGACCGAGAAGCCCTTGCTACGTACGAACCGCCGGCATGCGTAAACTGCCGAAGCCCAGGCCACACGGCCTAACTATCTAGGGTGCCCCAAGGCGCCCAAGCGAGACCACCTCCACCATCCACCATCCCTAGGCGCCCACCGGTGCCATCCTCACCTCTCCTGCCCCTCCGGCCAGCCCCGGCGTGGCAGATTCCCAGCGCTCCGCGTAGCGCCCCCATGCCAGCGTGGCAACAACCGCCCCACAACCTGCACCGAGCGCTCCGCGCAGCCGCACCGCGCGCGCACCTCAGCGCTCCGCGAAGCGCTCCCCAGCAAGCTAGCCATAGCAATGGCAGCTCTGGGACTAACACTGATGTGTTAGTTAATACGGTAGACTTCGCAGAAGTCGATAGGCTCACCGCCGAGTTAGATGCCACCGTTGGCAATTTTACCGCCCGCTTAGCTGTACTCCGCAAGTACAGAAACTTGATCGAACTTATTCGTGGGAACTAAATGGATAATACACCCACAACCTTTGTAAAAAACGGCCCGGGCCGCGTAAAGCCACGCGCATTCAACCTAGTCTTTTTCAACGCAAACGGTCTCGCGAAACAAACGACCGAAGTCAAAGAATTCCTTCGCGAAAACGACGTAGACATTCTACTGGTGCAGGAGACATTCCTAAAGCCCGGAAGAGGAGATCCGAAGATTGCTAATTTTAATATCATAAGAAATGACAGGACCGGCGCTTCACACGGCGGCACTCTCATTTATTATAAAAAGTCACTGCACTGCGTAGCAATCGACACGCCGTCGAATCTAAAGCATTTAGAAGCCTCGATCTGTAGGCTAGCCATGTCAGGTCACGCGCCGATTACAATAGCTTCGGTATATTTACCATGCAGAGAACACGCATGCATCACTCAATCCGATTTCGAGACGCTATTATCTCTAGGAGACGCCGTCATCCTCGCCGGCGATTTCAATAGCAAGCACACCTCGATGGAACTCATACACTACAAATCGCGGGGTCTAGCTTTAGACGAATTGTCAGACAAACTCTATTTCAGTGTGGTTGCGCTGTTGATGTAACACACTCCCACGTAGTGTGGGAAGTGTGTTGCATGCACCTTAGGAGCATAGAGGTCATCGATGACCTAACCTCAGACCACCGTCCCGTGCTCTTAAAGCTAGGACCCGCAAATCACCAAAACACAGTTCTTAGAACTAAAGTCGACTGGCATAAGCTTAAGTCACAGCTAGACTCTACTAGCTCACCTCATTTAGATACCATACCCAATACCCTAAACACCGCTCACGACGTGAATCTCGCCGCTCATGCGTTCACAAGTCATGTCCAAAGTGTCGTCGAGGTCTCCTCGAGGCAAATCCCGTGGAGGAAAACCCCGCTGGGCCTTGCCAAACGACATCAGGACCTCTTGCGACGCAAGAGAGCCGCGATTCGCGCCCACGATTGGTATCCAACCGAGCGAAACCGAAGGCAGCTACGCGCCCTTGAACATCAGTCCAAGATGCGCATAGCTGAATTCAGGAACGATCGGTGGGATAGCGATCTGAGCAACCTACATCCCTCACATGTGGCCTTCTGGCGCATTCCCAAAAGCCTCAAAGGCGGCGGCAGCCATCCAACTATGCCGCCACTCATCCAACCCGACAAGCCCACAGCGTTTCTCGATGAGGAAAAAGCCGAATGTCTGGCCGACAGTCTCGAGGCTCAATGCTCGCCCAGCTCACAACCGGTGAGCGCCGCTCATCTCCGCAAGGTAGAGAGCGAGGTTGACCGGTTGACGCATCTACCCCCACGCGACGTACTCACACCCGTAACGGAAAGCGAAGTCGAATCGTTAATCAAAAAGCTTAAACCACGGAAAGCCCCGGGCACCGATGGCATATCAAACCGCGTCATAAAGATTCTTCCGACTCATCTCATCAACCTCCTAGTCCTAATATATAACGCAGCTCTTTCCAAGGGTATTTTTCCAAACACTTGGAAGGATGCTGAAGTTATAGGCTTCCTCAAACCGGGAAAACCTCCCAACCAACCAACCTCCTATCGCCCCATTAGCCTGCTTAAGGGCTTCGGGAAAATCTATGAAAGACTAGTTTTGACCCGCCTACAGGACTTTATGCAGGCTAATGGGCTTCCCAATCCAGTCCAGTTCGGCTTTCGGGCCAAACATTCCTGCACACATCAGGTGCACCGCATCACGGAGCACATCAAATCCCGCATGACACGGGGCCAACACACAGGAGCGCTTTTCCTCGACGTGGCGAAGGCGTTCGACAAAGTATGGCACGACGGGCTTATATACAAGTTATATAAGCTCGGCGTGCCTGACCGTCTCGTACTCATCATACGAGACTTTCTCTGAAGCGAACGTTCCGATACCGCATCGAGGGAACATAATCCCAACCTCACCGCTACTAGCCGGAGTACCACAAGGCCAGTGTTGAGGCCCCGTCCTATTCACCCTCTACACCAACGACATCCCTCGCAACTATAAAGTTAGCACCGCCTTGTTCGCAGACGACACATGCATTTTACATCCGGCATATGTCCTATCTCCATCCAACGACGTCTCAAGTCGCAGCCAGGCGCTTCGGCGACTGGTTTCGACGTTGGAGGATCGAAATAAACCCATCCAAAAGCGCGGCAGTCTTGTTTACACACAGAATGCCGACGATCCCATCCATGATCCGACTCCTCGACCACCCAATTCCATGGGTAAACACAGTCAAATACCTCGGGGTAACCCTCGATAAATCCCTCAGCTTCGGCCCGCACATCAAGCAGGTCAAAAACAGAGCGGCCTACGTCCTAGGTCGCCTATTCCCTTTAATCAATCCCAAAAGCAAGCTGTCTCTGCGCAACAAGGTGTTGCTATACAAAACAGTTATCCGTCCAATCATGACTTACGCCAGTCCGGTGTTCGCTCATGCATCCCAATCCAATATCCACAAACTCCAAGCCCTGCAAAACAGGTTCATACGCAGGGCCACGGGTGTGCACTGGTGCGTGCGCAACCTTGACCTGCATGTGGACCTGGAATTGCCCTCCATTCATAACTTTTTAAAACAAGCATCTATCAAATTTTTCGACTCGGCTTCGCAACATCCGAATGAGCTGGTACGTAACGCCGCCGATTACGTACCACGCAAATTAGTTCATCCTAAACATAGGAAACACGTCAGATATAGGCGACCGCGCCATATACTTACAGATCCGGACGACGATATAACGATCGTGCAAGCACGTGTTAAATCGTACTATCGAAACACCTATTGCCCTCGCCGCCGAGGGCAAACGCATACCCCGTACAACAGATTTCGGCACGTACCAGGCCGATTCTCACCAACTAGATAGAGCGGTTTTAGCTTAAAAATTAACATGTCCTAAAGCAACTGATCGAGCCGAGGTTCGGCCCACCGGGGCGCCCTCGATACATGTTGCTAACGGGTTAGAAAGGATCAAAAAGCGACTAACCGAGCCGAGGTTCGGCCCTCCTGGGCACCCTCGATTAGATCGCTGACGGTTTAAAAATAGTGGCAGCCCGAGCCGAGGTCTCCCCTCTGGGGACCCTCGGAGCTAAGCCAACAAATTAAGAGGTGAAGCCTGTGCACGCTTAAAGTTGCACAGCCCCTCGACTCCGCCGGGTTGTAATGGTTGACTCCACCAACGGAAGTCATCAGATAAACGATAAACGATAAACATTCCGGGAAGCGGCTTACAGAAGCTGTCTCGCTATATTTCAGACCCGACTTTTATATACAATCGCACAGAGACAAAAATGTCAATATCGAGGCTCCTTTTCTCTAATTACCCGTTAGAAATAGTGTTCTGGCTATATCTTTTAGTAAAAATTACTGTTTATAATTTTCAATGTTCGTAACATCTTTATCACCGATGACTTACAAGCTTAACTTGCATGGAACTGTTGACAAACTCCTGGAAATTATTAGCGACTTTATTCAAAACCTAGATTTTATAAAAAGCGGTCTTTAAAATTTGGTCTTACTGTCAACCCGCGTAAGTGCTATTGTTATTGGCAGCACTCATGTCCTATGCAAATTGGATGGTGCATAAATACTGCTACTTAAGTTTAACCATTGTTCTATACCATACAGGGTAAGTGTGAAAACTTAGGGCTGGGGCCTCCAAAGGTTATTATAGAGGAAGGTTACCTCTCAAAGACAGAACTTCTTTCCGGTAAAGACTAAAGTTATGCTCGTCAATCCTAAATTTTTCCTATAATCGACTATCGTGACGTGTGCATTTAGATCAACACAATAAACTTGACCGTATTCTCAAATAACTGCATCTGATTCATATTCAATTGTCGAAAATATGATCAGTACCGTCACATCGTTTACTGCATTGTTGTCAATTTGTCAACGACGATCGCTTCGGCTCACACCACACTATTTTCTCTTCTTTATTCTTCTTCGACCCAACATATTTGTCTCCCATTTTCAACCCTTAGTGATGTTATTAAATGACCTTCGTTCGACACAAAATCGTCTTTTGCTGTGTCCTTCACATCGTTCTGATTTTATTCATAAATCAGCAGAACTATATCTTGATAACAAGTAGTATATATCTATTAGTATTTGTATAATATATATATATATATATATATATATATATATATATATGTATTCACGTATTTATCATAAACATATTATATGTATTATTATTACACTTATTCACTTTTTTAATGCAAAATCCGTTGATCTCTCTGATCCACTTTAGGTTGGCTATGAGAAAATACGTAAGACATTAAGATTTAAGTACAAAAAAGCCGTTTTAATATATAAATAAATTAATTGATATTATTTCGTTCTATGTAGTCTCAAAAACACATAGGTATATTTAAAAACGTTAGAAAAAATAACATATCGAGTATCATATATTTGATTTCATATTTGTGTTTCATTGAGTATAGCAGTAATGCCAATAAAACTTATGTTTATATAGAGATATCAAATTATTCGCTTAAATACTGTAAGTAAAACACAATCGTTTTATTTATTTTAAACATGCAACATAAATTTAAAAAATTACTTTGATTTAGTTGTTACAGTAAAAATACTTGAAAGTTAGAATAATAAACGAACTTGCTGTTCGTGGATTTGGATCCAAAAGGTAACACTGATTTATTTAAATCAAAAACCTTGAGGACAAGGTAAAGAAACATACACTTAATTGTTCTATCTTTTTTCCAATTTTTGTTTTAAATAATTTTGACGTTACTCAAATACATTTAAATTGATGTAATATCCACTATATTTACTGGTAAATTTTAAGGTGAAAAATGCCAGAACGTTATTTCAATTAATAAACCCACAAATTACCTGTAGTTCGATGATTTGTAAAACTCGGTGGATTACGCACATGGTCCTTCGAACCGCATCCTCGCTTCTGGTCCCTTAATAGGATCTACCATATCGCCGTCACTCCAGCTAGTTGGTCCAATCAAATTGGCTGACGAAACTTCTGTGACCAAGCGCCCGCGCAACCACTTTGAATGATCTTCTCATATATTCAGAAGAGATAAAAGCTTAAGTTACGGTTTTAGTTCAAAGTATTGAAGCTTATGAATATACATTTATTTGCACCAGGATTTACATTACGTTTTTTAGAATTTTGTTGGATATTGTTTTAGTATATTTTGGAAGGTTTAGCTAGCGATTTTAATTTGATTGCAAAAAGCTTAGATGTTTCACGAAAACTATTGATCTAAACAATGACCTCCACCTCTTGCTCACATCTATAAAAGTAATATAATAGTTGACGCTTTTTGCGTAAATTTTCTATAATTGAATTAAGTTATTAAATTGATAAGTACATTACAGAGAATACGTTATTTTCGTGAATAGCATTATACTTGTTACGTTCTGCTCCTTGTGCTTGGATAATTTCTACGGTCTAAATCTCAACAGACTTTATTGATCTAAGATAAAATCAAACATAAATGAAAAAATTAAGATAATTTTTTTTTTACATATATTTATAAATAAATGTTTCTACGAACGCTATCAGAACTATTTCAGTAATTACTTCCGACATTATACACTTTTATTTTATTTATTTTACTTACGCGATTATCATACATGTCAAATCCACTCATCATCATCATCATCATCAGCCTGTGATAGTCCACTGCTGCCACATAGGCCTCCCCTAATACACCCCTATCCATTTGGTTTTGGACCGTATCCCACCACGCTGGTCCAATGCTGGTTGGTGGGTGGACCGACTTTTTACATGCCCATCCGACATCAGATCCGCATGGATCATCTTACTTTCCAGACAATTGGGTGATCGGCCCAAATTGCCTTAACCAACTAGGAAGCAACAATGAAAATTTGTTGAGTCCCCGCAGGATTCGAACGACCTCCGGATTCTAAAGCACACGCCTAGGCTACGGAGGAAGTCGATTAAAAGTTTATATACCTTATTTATTTTAACTTCGGTTTTTTTGTAACTCCTTATAACGAGTGCAAATTAATACGAAAATACGCAAAGTAATACAAATTGCTATAAATCATGCCCCTGCGTAGATCTCCTCCTGCACGCACTGCAACCTCTAACCCTGCGCGCGATACAGTTGACATACAACATATATGTGATTTGGATACGCAATCAGAGAAAAGTGGAAGCAATGTGAATGTACGCCCAAAACGAAGAATAACTTGAAGTATTAAGAAAAGGGATTGGTTTTCTTCTCTGCCGCTTACCGTTAAAAAACGTTTTAATGAAATCAAGAGCAATACGATGAATTTAGAACTAGCTCAGAATTCATTTCAGAAAAATACGATAACGTACTTGAAATAGTTCATAATTTAGAGGAGAAAAAGCAAAGAGATGCAAAAAAAATTTTAATCATGGAGGAAAAACTTGAAAGCCTGGAACGTAAAATAAAATCTACAAATCTAGAAATACGCAATGTACCGCAGTTAACAGCCAATAAAAGTAATGAATCAAAAGAAGATCTAAGCATGTTTGTGCAATCTAAGTATGTATGTTGCTTTGTTCAAAACTCTAAAAATGGATTTATAAGTTTCAGAAATTAATGCCGTTTACAGAATTGGTTCCCATAAAAAAGTTATGAGACCGTTAATCATCGAGTTAAATAATATGTTGAAAAAAGAAAAGGTGCTACAAGCTGTCAAGGAGTGTAATAGATGTAACGAAAAACGAGAAAGATTAAACATTAAACACTGATATCGCTGGACCTCTTAATCCAATTTTCGTTTCTGAAGCCCTGACATTGAAAATGCAAAAGATTTTCTTTATGGCTCGTGATTTTGCGGGTAACAACGGGTATAGGTATTGTTGGACGTCAAAAGGCCTATGCCTTTTTAACTCCGAAAAGTGGACTTGTCACCATTTCTTCGCATAGAAACTGAATCGGATTTGGGTAAACTTAAAAACCAAATTTGACTATCTCTTGTTCCATTTTTATTTGTAGTTTTTTTTCATTACTTGCTATTAGAGTTAGTTTTAATTTACTTAAAAAAGTTTTCTTTGCTAAACAAAAAATGTTTCTAACATAAACAATTTCAAATTCATAAACAATTTCAAATTCTGTAATTATGATACATTTAAATAAAACGAATACACATTAAAAATACATGTACATACACTTATTCAAATACACACCGATATAAACACACTCATTTAATAAATTAATTTCTTTGCTACGTTAGGATCATAAATATACAAATACACTTCTCTTTGCAAAACAAACTACATTTTAATTATGATTTACCCGGTGCCATGATACAGGTAAAGTGCTATTATAATATAATTCAATTCTATTGACGATCTAAACATCTCAGCCATGTATATATATGAGCCAGAGGAGTACGTGAATTATATTTTTGGAACTGATCAGTGTCTAAAAATCATAACACCGAATATACGCAGTATATCAGCCAACATAGTGAGCTTTATGACGTTACTTTAAAGGATTTCGGTAAACCAGGATATCATTATCCTTACAGAGTGCTGGCTTACCTGTAATCCAAATATACCCATGCTTGATGGATATTATGCTAATTTCTCCAAAAAATTAAGGAATCAAATTGATGGAGTAGTTGTTTATATTAGAAAAGATATGTTGAATGTCACAATAATAGAACCACACGTCTCAGATGCCAATTGTTTTATAATAGAAATCAGTACTGATACATGCTTATTAGCGATTTACAGACCGTCATGAAAAAAGGATATTAGCAATTTTCTAACTTCTATGGATCAAGTTTTTACAACCTATTCTAGTTTTAGCAACCTTACCGACCGACCAAAACTCAGATATAAAGTCGTATGCATACCTGAATCTTATTGCTAGCCAGGGATTATTACCAGGCCACACCCTAATTACTCATGGTAAAACTTGTCTGGATCATATTATTTAAAAAACAAGACTCACTATTATTACAATTGTAATAGATTCTACAATTACAGATCACGACGCTGTTATATTAGCCATTTATAAGACAAAAGTAACAAAAGCACATAAACCAAAAACTTTAATTGATTACACTAAACTAGAAAAAAAGTTAAAGAATATAGACTATACAAATTTATATGAAAGTACAAATATTAATATGGCAACTGAGTATTTCATAAATTCACTTTCCCGTGCCTTAAAGATAAATTCAAAAATTAGCGTAGTTCCACATAGAATGAGGATAATAAAATCGTGGATTACACCAGGTGGTGTAATCCAAGTTTTTATTATTATCATACATCTTAAGATGTATGAGAGTTGCTGAATTATTAAAAACAAATGAAGATCCCATAAAATCGCTAAATGAAATTAAGAAAAGATATCTCAACAGAGTGAACGTATTGTTTAATAACACAAATGTAGAACCATCTATATCTTCTCCTGCAGACTCATTTGTGTTGCTAGATACCGATGAAGAGGAAGTGAAACATATGATTGATTCGCTACGTACTGACTGTGCAATTGGCATCGATGGCATTTCATCCAAGCTATTAAAGTTAAACAAAATGACTATCACGCCACCACTAACCTTTTTAATCAATTTGTGCTAAAAAACGGGCGTATTACCCGACTTACTGAAAAAGGCACTAATACATCCAATGCATGTATCGGGCAATAAAATTATGAACAATAATTATAGACCAATTTCAATATTACATAGAAAACTTTTCAACTATAAAATATTTAGATAGGCTATGAGACTCGATGAGCATCTTTGAATCTCACATTCAAATTCTTACAAATAGGACAAAAAACTAATGTATATATTCAAATACATAAGCAACATCGCAGAGCTTAATATTCTCAAAATCATTTACTTTGCCTTGTGTCAAACGATACTTGGCTACTGCATTCTAGTATGGGGTGGAGCTGCAAAGACATATGATTAAATTAGAGAGAGCACAAAGAGCAGTACTAATAGCAATAATGAAAAAACCTTTTCGATTTCGATTCGAACAACAGGTTTATACAAAGAATGTGAAGTTTTGACTGTGCGTCAAATGTTAGTGCTTCAAGTTGCTTTGAAGCAACACTCTGATGACAAAAGTATACAAGACACCTCACAACGAACTGACAAACGAATATGCAGAATACCTTGGACTCGAAAATGTTAAACTCAGTTACAAATTCTATTACCATCTAGGATGTTTTATATACAACAAAATTAATAAGATACTAAAAATGCACCACAAAAATGAACATGATTGCAAAGAGATAGTGAAAAAGTGGTTTTTAAAACAGACATACCAAGAAACAGAAGATCTTCTTCATGGAACTCTATAAAAGAAAGCACACGCATAGATCCTCACACTCACACAAACATGTAATTAATTATATTTTTTTTCTCTTAGTCATCCAAAATACAACATGGCAGGTACAAACTATTCGATGTAACAGCCTTTTGTTATTGTAATAAAACAATTGTCAACTGGAAGGTTGCTGGTATAGGTATAGCACAGGCTATGCCTATTTATATATATATGAGCTGACACTATTGAGGAAATTTAAAAAAAAAACCCTGTGTGTCTGACCGATTATTTTTTTGTAAAACTCATTTATTTTGTACTAATAAACCATTTTATTATTATTATAATGCACATTAATCAGCACAAACTTGCATTGTTTGCAGTTGTACATATAATGATTCTACAAATATTATATATATAATATCATCATCATCATCATCATGATGGCCTTTGATAGTCCACTGCTGGACATAGGCCTCCCCTAATACACCCCTATCCATTAGGGGGTTTTGGACCGTATCCCACCACGCTGGTCCAATGCGGGTTGCTGGGTGGACGGCCTTTACACATGCCCTTCCGACGCATGGATTATCTTACTTTTCAGACAACTGGGTGATCGGCCCAAACTGTCCTAACCAACTAGGAAACAACAACGAAAATTTGTTGAGTCCCCGCAAAATTCGAATCCACGACCTCCGGTTTCTAAAGCAAACACCAATACCATTAGGCTACGGAGGCAGTTATATATAATATACGATGGTACAAATATTTAATTCCTAATAATCGTGTATAATATTTGCAAAATGATATATGAACACAGATAAATGGTATATTTATCTGTGTTCATACATCTTTTTGTTGGTATTTTTTTAACCGACTTCCCAAAAGAAAGAGAGTAGTCAATTCAGAGAGTACGATTTCTTTTTTTCTTAATTATATTACGGCGTTGCTTCACTCCTAAAGCTTTTTTGATATTTTTTTAAAGATAGGTTTAGCTTTTATGTGGTCCGTCTCATTAATTAAAAGTTAAAAATAACAACATGTTCTACGATAATATTCTTTGTGATTTGATCCACAGTAAAGTCCGTGAGCGCAGATATCTATATTTAAGGAATAACCTACAATTATAATAAAAAAAGAATTAAAAAAATCATAACATGTCCATTTTTATTTAAAAAAAAAAAACTCTGTAACTAGAAAAACTTTTACATATTATGTTAATTAGTTTTAAATTGAATAAATTTTGTTTTCATTTGAGAAAACGTCAGTTACAAGCAAAACTAAAAGAATAATATGTGATAATAAAGTTAAAGCCCTAAGGGACACACCTGTCACAAAGCACCACCGCATTAAGAAGCCTGCCGTGTGTGGCCGCGTAATAGACTGTTCTAAGTATTACACTACATTTAATAGTGATAAGTATCCACGATAACATTATTGCGATTAACTATACAATATTATTATGACTTTGTTTCATAAACCTTAAACAAATAACTAACTCATAAATTAAGTTTCTAAAAAACGAAAGAATTTAAATTGCTCAAACACTAATAATGTAAATTGAATTTTTTTTTATGGCAATAGCACTTAAATAACGACTTTTAAGCAATTTGTTAAGTTTTGAGTCACGCGAAAGACATAAAATTTATTTTCTAAATGTAAAAGCTTTATAGATAGTCATGGTATGTAATAAAGGTAAAAATATAAGTCTTTGAATCAAACTTACTTGAGAAATTTCGCAAAATAAGCTCTCTTGAAAAATAATCCATTTGTATGATAAGGTGACTGAAATGGAAATTAAATAGGTCGTTTTTTATTTAAAACTTAAAAATAGAAGTTTTGTTCTTTTAGAGAAACTATAGTAAGCACTATTAAATAATGATCAAGTAGGCTCTGGATAACTGTGTATCAATTTTGATTATAACCTCTTTAAAATCCTGGTTTCAATTATTCCGGAAAATTTAATTATAAAAATTGTGACTCATCTTTATTGCATATACATATTACATAAATCTCTACATATCATAAAACAAAATTCATTTTCTCTGTCCTTATATCCCTATGTATGCCTAAATCTTAAAAACTACGCAACGGATTTAGTTGCAGTTTTTTTTTAAAATAGATAGTCATGAATGTTCCATACCTTTTACAGATAACCAGTATTGCACCCGTGCGGAGCCGAGGCGGGTCGCTAGTAAATAATATTTGCTCAGTGGCTGATATTAGGAGATTGTTTACTTAAAATATTATCAAAAATAAACGACCTGTATTTCTTTCACCTAGCCATTTTCTCAAGTTGTCATAGTGTCGGCTCCTAATTAAGGGACTCAACAACAAAACATTGATTTCGCTCATTAGAAGCAAATTTTGTGCTTTGCACTAACAAACGTTTTTCTTTACAGTCGAGCCTATTTATAAATTAATTAATATCATGTAATTTCATTGTAAATCTTGGATATTAAATGCTATATATACCGTTAGTAGAAAAAAAAATTGAAAATCCGAGAGAATATATTTCAGATCCTTTATTTCCAACGCTTTTAAGTTCACTGGACCATGCTTACTTAAGTACAAATTGTTCGCATCTGTTGTATTCTTTTTTTAATAGATTTAGCCTAATATTATAAGATATTTGTTTTCCTATATAACAAACTATTATTACTCGTTATCTGCGTATAATAATTGATCAAATCATGATGTTTTTGTATACTTGCATTTTTATTTATTGTGTAATTAAAACTTTATTTTATGCTTAAAGTGTTTTTTACATATATGCTCTTATATATTTATATATATATATATATATATGTGTGTGTGTGTTTTAAAACTAATAAACTTAATTCATAAATATTTTGATAAAATGATAATGGATTTTTGTAAATTATTGCATAACTTACAAAAATATTACGGAATTTAAGATGTAGTCGAGTTCACTTGAAGACAAAAATTGTTTCGTTTACAACGTCTGGTATACTGTGATTGGAAATCATTTCAATTCAACAAAATATATATTCTCATTCTACTACGTTGAACAATAATTAAACCAAAGGCTTGATACATGTCCTTTAGGCCTAGGCACAAGTATGGGTATTATCATTTATGCAAATGTTGGAACAGGGATCAGGCGTAGACAACTAGTGCAAATGTACGACAGATTTGGTGTAGATTTGAAATATCCATTGGCAAACATTTTCTTTTGTTACAATGCATTAAAAATAAATTACGAAAAAGTATTTAATCCACCTTAGTAATTTTTAGCCTCACACAGTCATATGACACAATCCGTACTAATATTATAAATGCGAAAGTAACTCTGTCTGTCTGTCTGTCTGTCTTTACTCTCTTAACCATTGAGCCGAATACGATAAAATTTGGGGACAAAGTTAATATGATGCTCGAAAAGAACCAAAAAGTGCAGTTTTTAATATTATAGTTTCAAACCGTACGGGGATGAAGTTGGGATTAAAACGGAAATGAAAGTCAATATGGAAATTCGTCATCATTGAAGCAAAAGCCATTAAACTTTGTGTGTAACGATAGGCAAATCCAAATATAACACTTTATTTATAGTACGAAATTATGTTTTTCTTTATGAGGTCAGCAATTAATGCATCCAGATTTACCTGTTTTTATAAATAAATTAATTTGATTGATAGATTAGTTGTCAGTTACCCTAAGACACTCCTACACGGCACGTATTACAACTGCCAAAGATGGTCACGTTCCAATTCAGTACCAATCTCAATATCTGCAAATAAATGACTAAAATTAATTATATAATTTACATGTAAATTCTACGCTAACAAACAAAATGACGAATTTGTATAAATATATTACCTAAGTTGGATAGTGTATTTTAAATAATACTTCATTTAATTACTACTATTGCTGGTATATTAATTCAATAATTAAATCGCTTGGTTAAATATTTTATCAAAGAGAAAATACGTATGAATGTATAAGCTGCCTATTGATTGTTAACAATTTGACATTGAGCAATGACTGCACCAATAAAAATTTCATTACCATTTAATCGAGGTGGGAAGCAACCAAAGTCGTTTGTAACATCTGTTTGACAATTTACGCTTTTAATAATGGTCGACGACGCCTTTGAATCGGTCGCGTGCGAATTAGCAGCGGGCTAAATTAAAGCCTTCAAAACTTTTTGCGGACTCCACCCTTGATGTAAGGGGGTTGCTACTCCGACCTTTTTAATTTCCAACGGCAATGTCAAAATAGGAGACTTCAAAACAAGCCCGCAGCGCATGTCATTTGGTACGAAATAAACAATTAAATACTTATTAGTGCTTAAATTTAGCTTACTACTATGTTAATGTCTTTAAAATTTGTCTTTAACTTTCTTCGATATCGAGACTTTAATCGCCGATGTAAAACAAATTAGCGAGGTTGGAATTGCGCCGCAACATGTTACCCAAAGACATTTGTGTTTAAACACATGATTGATGATAGATTCTAAAAAATAAATGATATTATAGGTTCAGTTTCAACTTAAATATAGTACAGGTAAGAGAAAGGTTAAATTTATAAATAAATTTTGTATTTCTTCATTTTAGATAAGAAATAATACTCCAGATAAGTCTGCACGACGTCTTAGGCTGAAATTTGTAGACTATTTATCAGAAAAAAAGTCTTTTGAATTTTATAAAGGAGGTTTACTGAACTTAACACCTATTAAATCTCAGCGATTAGCTTTGCCTCAAATAAATATATAACAAAAATTTTGGCTAAGAAAATGATCTAAAAGTATTGATTAAATTTCATTTCTTAATAATGACGCCATTTATTTTCTTTATAAATCTAATGAACTTTCTATATACAATGGGCATTTTATAGCTAAAAGTTATCGCAATTATTTACTACTCAACTTATGTTTGAACCTATATATAAGCACATTCACAAGAACGTAACGTTTTAAATGAGAAATATCTTAAAAATATAAGTATCATCGCACACACATATCATCTATCATCATAAAGTTAAAAGAATCATTACAAAAAGTAAAACAGTGTCAATATGTATCACACCAAGCGAGTAACTGAATATTTTTAAATTATGCCAGCGTATATTTTCAAAAAGATGCCAGAAATTTTGTGTATAACGCTTTTAAATTTATCCTAATTTAGTGTCTAGATATTTTAGTGTTTCTCATAATAATTATTAATGTTTTAATATCATCAAAAATATAAGACATTAACATCCGAATACCGATTGAAAATTAATTTGATAAAGATTGAACCAGAAAAGTTAAAACCTTTTAAAATTTCAGAAAATCCGAAAGAGGTAGTATTTATTCTGAATCCCTTTCATTCCGCCGTTTCGCACACCTTAAAATTTATTGCCTTTAAGTTCACAGAAACGTGGCAGCTTGAATACAAATTGCTCGCACCTAAGACTGCTGTATTCCCTTTATAATAGGCTCGGCTATATACAATAAGATATTTATTTTTCTCAATCAATGCAAACGTTGTTCGCAAAACCATTGTGTTTAACCCAAGCAGTTAATGTATTGATGCATAACCTTTCTATTAATCATTTTTGTCTGTGAACGATAAACGACCATTTATAATATTTTTGTGTACTTGTTGACATTACTGTATAAGAAAAAACATTTAATCTAAAAAATGTTTAACTTAAATCATATACAAATATTGGAATCTGATTAAATTGTTGTTTAGTAAACAAGTACGCATTAAAAACATATTCGGTTACTTTAACTACGACTTATATACATATATAAATAAAATAAGCAGAAAATTTACCTATTTCAAAATTTTGCTTTAAAGCCTAGGAATGTATAGACTTTTAGAAATAAGTTTAAAATTCACAAATTTATATGTTTATGAATAAAGTTTAAGGCAAGTGCAAAACAGATCTTAAACTGAATAGCATTTTTTTTATATCTTTAATTTAACTTAGCTGTTCTTACCTTCTATAATTATATGCGTGTGGCTTGTGATCGTAGCAAATCTATTGGATTATTTTTTTATGGTCCATTTCTTAAGGAGTTTAATAAAATTGATGTTATTATCTTTCAGTTTTTTTTCCTACACGTAGTAGGAAAAATTTCAAAATTCTAGGTTGTGAATTAACACAAAAGAATTGAGTGTACTAGTTAACGTAGAAGAATATTTAAGAAATTTTAAGTGAAGTGCAAAATTTGTCTTAAACAACCTCTTTTAAGCCAGGTCTGGTCAGAATTGTGTGCGTGTAACTTGTGAATCATAAAACAACAATTCGACTATTTTATGTTATAAATTTGTTCTAAAGAATACATATTTATGTAAAAAGAATACATGTCATGTAACGTTATGTTTATGATGAAATACAATAATGAATAAATGAATGCAATTTTAAACTGATTCAATGTTACAAATTTCATATAGCAATATTATTTTATAAATAAGTGCATGATAATCATGCATATATAAAAATTAAACCAAAAAACTTATAACAAAGACTTTTCTCAAACAAACATTAACATAGTATCCGCTGTTTATGGATGTAATGGTAAAATCGATTCACTCACAACGGTCGTTACACTATAATTGGATATCAATTTAGTATAATTAAATATTAATTCTTGCAAGAACTACGTTGAACAATAATTATAACCGATGGTTTGATAAATATCCCTTAGGCCTAGACACAAGAACCGGTATCATCATTTATGCAAATGCATGAACGGGGTTGAGGCGTAGACAACTTGCTACCATTGTACTATGGGAGTGGTAAGTAATTAAATTATTTATTACCTAACATTTTCTTTCCAATACATTGATTTTTGTTTGTTTATATTTGATGGTTACAAGACTAGAAATCAAGATTACTTTTTTGCAAAACTAAACCCGAAATTCAGTCAGCGCAAAAATTTTCTTACTAATTTGCTCACTGAACTTGCTACTTTTTACATGTTAGAAATGTCGGAGTCAAAATGAAATTTATAAACATTTTATTAGGCCATTCCAAAGTTTTATGGAAGTGAATTCTACTGCCGACCGGTTTTTCTAGTAGGGTCGTAGGCCATAAAGAAAAATCAACTTAGATTTTGTTATATAAATTACAAAAATGTTAGTTGTAGCCAAATTTGAAAATATAACATTCTTTGAAATAGAAAGTATTTACTATTTGCCACCAACATGATTTCAATAAAATATAATGATTTAAGGAAATATAGGCTTTTCTTAAATAAAGTAAGTTTGAATGGCAACTTTTGATTATTAAATCCAGATAGTTTTTTTATAGAAATTAAAAATAAATATTTAACAGCCGAACCTTTTTAATTAACTTTTTAAATAAATTTTTGAAAAATATTAATAATTAGTTATTATTAATATTTTGTGCAGGCGGTGCATATCCTTAACATAATAATATCCTGTTCTTTATGTTTGTTTACTATAAAAATTACCTCAAAATAAATTATTAAAGTGTCCCGTTGTGTCTAATAATTATTCGTATGTTATAATTTTTATCCAAATGCAATTACTTTTGAGCTTTAAGCAAAAATTATTCTTTCCGTTGAAAAATTCGGTCATACAACTCGCACATATTCCATTTCAATATATGTTAAGAAAACACTTCGTTCAAACTCGAAACCATACTTGGCGGAAACGTTATAAGTTGAAGAAATACTTTTAGTGTATTTTCTGTTGAAAGTTTCAGAAAGGATCGTGCTCTTTGCTGTTAAGCTAACCCATGTATGTTTATAAAATACATTATAGAACAAATTTACTATTCATTGGATAGACATGAGCTCGTATCTACGGTGCGGGAAGAATACTTATAAATTCTTACCATTACATCTATATGTATTAATTTGTTAAGGATATTTTATATACACTTGTTAATATAGCTATTAATAAGTTTAAAGTATGTTCATTTGGTAAAAGTACTTTGCGTGGATAGTGAACGTTTGCGTTTTGTTTTTAAATTTGTAGAGCAATTTTCAAACTATCTACCCATCCTGCAAATTAAATGTTAAAATTGAAAAAGCGTTTTAACACAAATAAATAACTCTATTATTTAAATGAATAGATAAGACTTGCCGTGCTCTTAAATATTCATTTATACTGAAACGCAACGTCATTCTAATTACCGTCAGTCAACATAATCAAATATGAGCGCTCGAGGTCCGCGTCGTGTCTGTCCAGTTTATGCATTACACGAATAATGTAATCTTGTTCATAGAGTGTTATTAGGCAAATAAGTAGATATGTAAAATTAACAATCTTTTTCTTTAATTGTTGTAATTATTACAACGATTAAAGACAAAGATCTTAGATGGTTGAACACGCACTGATGCGGTCAAATGACAAGGCGTACCATATATACGTAAACCGGAGGTCGTAGGATCGAATACCGTGGGGAAACAACTTTGTGTGATCGTTGTTATTTGGTTTGTCCGATGGGCATGCAAAAAGTCGGTCTACCCACCAACCCGCATTGGATCAGTGTGGTGGGATACGGCCCAAAAACCCCCTAATAGACGAGGCGTGCATTTGGGGAGGACTATGACTAGCTGTGGACCAAAACAAGCTGATGATGATAATGAGCATAAATGTATATGTTGTTATAAAATATAATACAAAATTAAAAACAAATTTTATATTTTTCATGCAAGTAAAATTCTATACATAAAGTATGTATAGAATTTTAATTGAAAAATCAGACTTGTAACTATTTTATACTACTTTATAATAAAAATGTATGAAATAGGCTATAGAGTGCAAAATAAGAAGCATATTATAGGTTGAATTATTTATTTTACGTTACTAATATTTAAAGTTTCCGTATATTATCTGCATTTTTTAATGAGAGATACCATCATATATTTTAAAATACACACATTAAACACATAAGTGAATCCAGCTATATTTGGAGATATATTTTATTAAATTCTGAATATTTAAAAATTACAGATTTTCAGTTTATTTAATATCGATCTTAATGCAAACAAGGGTTGTATTTCTTGCTTATTTCCTCTAATACAAATATCATGGCCTTGCCTGTAATAACATATCAAAATCTAATATATCAAATGGCATTATATATCAAAATATAATATATGCATATGATCTACAAAAATGTAAATAATTAGCTACTCGCAATTGACAAAACTATTTGTTCTAAAGTGTTTATGTAGACATACTTGTAGGTATAAAATAAATTAAAAATCATATTCAAATGTAATTTTGCTGCACATGACATGTCAGGTAAATTTAAAATTGTATAACTTTAACAAATAATAATTATTGTATTATATATTAATGTACATGTAACATTTAATTCTCTTTTCATTTCAGGAAGATTTAACACGAGAGAAACTAAAAGGTCAATAAAAACTCAAGTTACAGGACACAGCTGTCACGAAGCACCTCCGGGTAAAGAAGTCTGCAGTTTGTGGCCGCATAATAGACTGTTCCAAGTATTACACTAGATTTAATAAAGTTAAGTGTCCACTAAGAAAAGCTATTGTAATTGAGGATTTGTATATACTAGATCTCAAAAACTTGAATTAACTTGAATTAAATTAAACTCAGCAGCTTATTTCAATTGCTCTTAAATTTTTATTTCGCATAAAAAAAATTATCACCAAACTATTCTATGTAGTATTATGTAAATATCAATTATTAATTAAAATTTACAGCATCTAGTGGTATTTAGAGTGATAGGCGATTTACCCTAACCACAAAATTTTATTTTCTCTGCAGACAAAATTTTAAAAACAAAATGGGGTTCCCCTTTTTTATTTTGTTTATTCTTCTATGTTCTCCTGCATATTTCCTAATTAATTAAAGAAATGGGATCTTAAGTGTAACTTTGGTAGTGTTTAAACATACACACACACATATATATACATATATGTACAGTGTGTCAAAGTAATTGATCTGATTCTTAAAAACCCACACCAGTATTTTAAAGGTAAGAAGTAAAAATGTCTCTTCAAACAAAAATAACAAACAAAGATATTGCGTGTCACGTGCAATATGAAATAGAGTTGCATCCAACGTTTTAAAATTGAACAAGTTTTGAAAGAAACTCCACGAACGCCGTTGTTAAGTCCATCGTAGCGTACAGCAGCACAAACATGGGAAATATCTGGTGTCACACTTGTACATTGCGCCACTACGATTAGATAAAAGTGAACCATTCTAAGAAATGTTCGTGAGTTTTCAAAGTTCCCCTGATCAATGAGGGTAACGAACTAACCGCTGGAATGTTACGTCTACGAACTTATTGACCACTCTTATTCATTCTAATGCGGACATAAATTGGCGACCGCTACGTAGTTTTATCGAACTTCCACTAGTAGTGCATTTTATTATTAAAAAGTAAACTTCCCGATATGTGTTAGGGATGTCGATGCTTTCTTTTTAACGCTTTCATAGACAGGGATATATTTTTTGATTATTATATACAAAATAAAAATATTTTACTCAATATGGAAGCAATACACTTACTTATTGATAGTTAAATAGCTACTAAGAAGCATCTGACCTGAGAAGAACTGGCGTAAAAAACTCAGCGAATTATATTTGTCAGCTCAGCTTATAATTGTTTGAATAGTTCAATTGGTATTTTAAAGTAGCTATTAGAACTCTAAGATCGAACGCAGCCATTATCAAATAACTGTTTAAAAAAGTATACGTATGGAAAGTGTCAGGGACGTCAGCGTTATTTTTAAAATGACTTAAACTATTGGGTTATATTTTATATTCCTTAGCTTTATTTCTACTTAATAGCCCCTTTGTGGTCATATATTATAGCATTTCTTAAATCATATTTTATATATCTTCTTCAATATCACTTTTCCTTTTTTAGGAAAGACAAGGAAGAATAAAAAGAAAAGAAAGGCGCTGTTATTATACCGTCACAAAGTTAGGTTTTTTAGTTTTCTATTTTTTGTATTTGGGTTGTCGATTATATTAAGTTATTCCGTTATCATAACATTTAAATGTTTATTGTTCTTTATAAGGATAATATAAATAAAACATTTAAATGCACTGAATCTTGGGTATAATTACTGTATTGCCACGGACAAAACTTTTTTTATGTATAAATTATAAGATTAATACACAATACGCAGAATATTAATGGAGAAGAATGAAT
Source organism: Lamproptera curius (assembly GCA_029286875.1). Lineage (NCBI taxonomy): Eukaryota > Metazoa > Arthropoda > Insecta > Lepidoptera > Papilionidae > Lamproptera > Lamproptera curius. The sequence goes on from JAGSMT010000069.1 coordinate 2,347,724, forward strand.
ATCTTATTTTAATATAAAAAAGGAGTAATTTAAACTATTACTATGTGTACTAACATTATAGTTAATTGTATCAATAGATTTATAATAAAAAACATTTTATGAGTCGTCCTGATTTATCAATGATAAATGTATATATTTATCAGGGGTGCATGATAAATTGTTTGTTATTGTTGTAGTCCGAGACAAATAAGTTTGCGAATGACTGGTCTATATTATACTTGTGTCCGATATCTTTTCTCGTAATCGTCTTTTATTATCAGATATTACACATAAATAATAATAAATAATACATTGTGTGTAAATCGAATAACATAATTGTGATATGTTTTTAGGTAATAGTTAAAGTTCAGTCATGCGATTGCTATAAATTCTTTTATCACCAAATAGATTTAAATGACTACATGTTGTTATGTTACATTGAAATAATTTGTTTCATCATGAGCCTGTGTTAGTCCACTGCTGGACATAGGTCTCTTCTATTGCACGTCTTCTCTATTATCCAACGAGTGTTATCGGGTAGGCTGACTTTATACATGCCCATCCGTCGCATGGATCATCTTATTTTACAGACAATTGGGTAATCGGTCCAAATTGTCCCAACCGACCAAAAAAGGATTACAACCCAAAATTGTCTCCTCGCGGGATTCGAACCCACGACCTTCGGTTTATAAGCAAATCCACTAGGCCACGAAGGCGGTTGCATCTCATTATTATTATTATATATAATAATAATAATAATAATGAGATGCAACTCGTACATAGATATACATAATATGTATGTTTATAGGTACTTAACAACATAACCTACATAATTGTTGTAAGCATATAATAATTGTGTTGGCACATACACATATTTGTTAACGATGATTGTAGGTACAAAATTAAGATAATTTATGAATAACGAATGTAATAACTGCAATGGATATTTGTGTTCTTATCCTTTGGAATACAGGAAAGCAATGAGACAAACAATATATTTAGCAGATCTGAGGGATCTTCCAAGAAATCGTTAAATAATTACATATATAAAAATATATGTTACTATTTAATATATTTTAATAAGTACGTCTTAATGTTTTTTTCTTAACAAAATTATACGGTATTTCCAAATTCTGTGTATTTAAATTAAGTTTGTGGATAACTGAAAATGAAGAAAGGATAGTTGTTATTTATTTCTAAGAATGTTTTCGACTGACTAATACTGTCAATTCAGAATATCAATAGGTTCTATGTAAATTTATGTTAAAGAGACGATTTTGTGCTAGCAACCCTACAGCTCTTACGGCAACGGGTCAGCAACCGTTCAACCCATCGGGGCTCGTCAAATATTAAAAGGAGATCTGAATTGAATTTGAAATGTCTCTACAAACACAATCATTATTATAATGTGCTCCAATCAAATCGCATCATAAAAGTATAGTTACATTACCATAGTACGGATTCAGCTAGTATTGCTTCATTCACTTTCGATGTTAATGTATTTGGAAATTATGATGAAATATATCCCGATGAATAATGCATTTCGCTACTCGATTGCCCTGCTTATATTATCCTGTTAATTTCATTTGCCAAGTACATAAATATTTATACATTTGTGAATAGTTCTGATTATCTTAAAATATTCATAATTGCGAAACGTATTTACAGTATTTTAAATTATTTATGAGCTATTATGCCGCATATTTTAATTTCCGTTCCTTTGTTATAAATTGTTAGAAACTAATCTGAATAGGATGTATTATTTATTAAATATGCATTAAATTTATTAACAATACATCATCCGGTATTACTGTAAACGTAGCGATACAACTTTGGTCAGTTTTAAAACGGTAGTGCTGTCAAAATATTAGGTAATGATATCTAATTATGCATTTTATTCCTTTGGAGTTTCTTGCACTTGGATGCATAATGCATTTGTAACCATATTTAAGTAATGATGAAAGTATATTTGCTACAGCTAAGAAGTGAGTGCCGGTGCTTTGTATATGAACTTAGTATTATTATTGTACCCAAATTATACCATGAAATACCAATAAATGAAAATAATTTACAGCATTTCCATAAAAATAACGATATTTTTTATATTTACTCATTTCTATACATATTTGTTTATTAAGAGTGGATATCTCAAGAATAAAGAGATTATTAGAGTTGGCACCGCACCAAAATGGGTAGTAACCCCGAATTCTATTGGCAAGAAAAAATGCTGGCGCTATCTGGTTTTATTTAGGACACCCATTCATGATGCTGACATAGTGTGGCGCAAACTTCAGTTATTGCCAGATTCGAGAGGGGATTCCAATAAATTTGAAAACTCAAAACTGGAATTAAACCCGAATAAAGTATTCATAGTCATTGTCCTCAATATATAAGTCTCACTCAATGAGTGGCAACTCAATAAATTTTAGGTTTTAAATTTTTTAATAACGTCAACTTTAAATAGCTTCATTCACGAGGAACTAAAGCGAAGTTAGTTTTCTTCGGTCGTTTTATTAACGTTAAAAGTACGATCATTTTCAAAGCATAAAAGTTAACGATGCACTTCATGGCAAAAATGACTTTCATTACGTGTTTTGGAAAGTCGTTCGCCTTTTTTGCTAAGTCTTCGCTGTAAAACATTGCAATTACGACGTACCAAGGGATGTTCTATTTGGCGGTTGAAGTAAATCAACAGGCGATTTGGGAACGCATGCGCTCTGCGGCTACCTTTTCTGCCCTAGTCAACGCCAACTACGTGCCTAATGAGTTTTTCACATAAACGTAGTCAACAAGCGCCATCTAATCAATGGTCTAGTTCGTGTTGAATGGTCAAGATTGTATGAGTTATTGGTTCTTCATAAGTTTTCAATAATTTTGCTTCAAACTTTTAGAGTCCAACAGCGCAATTGCTAGCATATTTTCGTCAGCCTTCGGATTTCATTCGCGTGTTTCCTGTTCATAATAGATGATCTTTGCTCAAGTTTATACATTGTGCTGTTGAATGTATTGAAATATTAATCTTATACGATATAGTTCTTTCGTGAATTATTTTCAGCGTGTCATAAATATTTATTATTGATCCATCGTTCTACATAATTAATTTTTAAAGAATACAACTATTTCTATATCATATTTCACTTGCCTTTTATAAACTTTTTTTATTGAATACTGTAAATGATTATAATCTTCATCGTTTAAGAGTTTATCAAACTGAAATTAAAGGAAGTGTTGAATATTTTTTTATTATTATATTTATTAATCAATGTAATTAAGATATTTCGTTAATGAGGCAGTGATTATATTTCAGACGTATAAAGTATTTATCTAAATTAAGTAATGTTTAACAATCGAATCAAGTTAGGTTAGTTAATTTAAAAAGAATCATAATACATAACTTATTTATATCAGTCAGTCATTGCAACTATTGTACTAAACTTTTTTTATTAACTGCTATAAACATGATTATAAAATTCATCTTTTTAAGATAGTTTATACAACTTGAATATAATTAAACAATAGGTGTTTTACGATAAAGTTTGTTATTATTTTTTTCATTGACGTAAAAATTATTAACTTAATATATTTCATTGAAGCCAATCTTAATTCAGAAATGCGTCTGATCTCTATAGTTTGCATTTATCTAAATGATTAACCTTTTATGTACTTAACATATTTTAGTAACTACATAGCTTATCACTGGATGTAATAATTAAATAAATCAAATATTCATCAACAGATCGAATAACTACTTAATTGTCGTAAATCAGTGTCTAAATCTACTACCATGTGAACGGTCCGTACCAATTATGTCAATTTACGTCAAAACCGTGCTTAGTAGAAGCTATAGTGTATAAACGAATGATTATTCTTTACTTAGATAATACCAAACATGTTTATATTGCTTAATACAGATTAGAAGAAGGATTAAAAGTTGTATTCACAAAGCTTGAATTTTGTCTATATCTACGTAAAATTATTAAAACAAATAATATTCATTGAAAACAAATCTTTAATCAGGAATGCGCTGATACTCTTACATCTTGTTTACTTATAATATGGACGATTGAATTTATGCTCTAACATAATTTTAGTATTAAATTATATTCTTTATCAAAGACTGGTTAATAATTAAATAATGAAAAATGTATACTTTCATCAACCAAGATGCGAATAACCTTTAATTGTTCGTAAAAAGTATGCAAATAAATTATGAACATTTAACGTACTACCTAGGATCAATTTACGTAAAAGCGTCAGTTGAATCTGGAGGTCGATAATTTTCTAATTTTGCGTACTCCAGTATAACGTGTAATGCATTTATTCATGTAACCTTTGCAAGATGGAATTTGCTTAAAAACAATATGTCTTATACTTATTACAAATTAGAAGAAGTAAAATTAAAACGTTGTATTCACGAAATGTTTTCCTATTTCTATATCTTTCTAAAAGTATATGGTGATTAGACACACAAATACAAAGTGATTTTAAATTTTCATTAAACATTTATTAAAGAGTTATTGCCTATTATAGCCTTTTAATCTTTTATAATCAATCAAACTGAAATACACTATGTTAGAATCACATGTTTAATACTATAACATTTAGCCTGTTTAAATATTTCTTTATACCTGCAAAAGAAACTGTCGTTTACTAAATCTACATAAGATGAAGAACATGTGTTCTATAATAGTTACGATGAATTCAAGTTTTCGACTTTGTAAAGGCTATCAAATTTAATTACTGAACTTTATAATATATAACTAATAATGAAACATCTAAATACTAAGGCTGAACTGCATGACGCTCGATAAACATTATTCTTTAATTTTTTGGCTGTCTCTAAAAAACTATTAAGATTATTATAATTTTATTAAATTTGTAAAATGGAATTGTTGTTTTATTAAATACAATAAAAATATGTTCATAACTAATTTCAATACTGATGCAACAATAATAAGATAAATTTCAAAACTTTTGTAAAATTACTTTAAAAATATCCGGAAATCATTTATCAAAATTTAATATAATAGAAAATACAAATTGGTAATTTGTATCCTTTGAATTGAATGTTCCTTTCAGTTTTGTATAAACGTTTCATAAAAAGATATTAATAATAGACCTGATTATAATGACTCTTCATACATCGTTTATTTCTTTACTGAAAATTATCATAGAGCATCGCAATGGTTTTAATTTATTTTCGGTAATATCGCTTTTAAGCTGTAAACCTCGTTTAAATTGCAATTTACGAGTAGCTTAATGAATTCAATTAGTACTGCATTCCACATTGATGGAAGATCAGTGTTCTAGAAGTATTTTTAGACTGAGCGTTTATAACAAGTTCTACTCTGATTTGAAAGGCTAATATAATATAGCTTTGCTTACGTATTATATATACTATAATATATATGACTTGATTCATTATATATTCATACTTTTAATGACCCTCAGAAAGACCTATGTCAAGAGGACACTCGATCTCTAAAAACAAGTATTGAACGATCTCATAATTGATAATTAATAAGGTTAGATGAGATGTTTAAAAGTGATTGGATCACTGTAATGCTTTTACAAATCAATTGGTTTCAGAATTATTTGCAGTTCTGTACTTTGATGTCATTTAATATATTGATTTTCAAAAATTTAAAATATAATCACTTCTATCTATGTGAATTACTTACTTCAAATAATTGAGTAATTTCATTTATCAAACGCTGTTTTATAATTTAATCATAAGTTCAGAAAAACATTTTGACATGTTGAACCTTTTTAGGTATTCCTTTAGAATATGAATGTTTTATTGCTACGTTCGAATCCGTTTGTTGTATTTGTACGCGCGACCTGACAAAGTATATGTGACCTCCGTTCGATTTTATTGCTAGCTCTTATACATACATTCTTTCTGGGAAACGATCATGTAACTTTAGGTTCGTAGGTCTATTACTTTCTAAATATTATTTTAATGTAAAAACTATAGTTAATCTGAGAGAATATAACCAGTATTAAATAAATCAACATATGATCTTAAGTAAATTTACTAGTCTTTCAACTTTGACACTTTAAAACTAGCTGCTTAGAAGTACGTTTTATGTAGAAGCTGACTATATAAAGTGTCATTTTGCATTAAAACTAACGCTTCTACTTGCTTCAATGAAATACACTATTAAACAAACGTGTATACCGTACAAAGTATTTATCTAAGACTCGTAGAAATATGATTTTAATTTCAACTGTTAATTATGCCTCTAAATATTTGTTGTCTTTTATTTATCAGCATAAATAATTTTGACATTTATGAGATACTTAAGCAATCAAATAATCGATGTAATATTATGTTCACCATATAAATAAATGAATGATATATCAATATTAATTTTCCCATAAATAATAACATACATTGTCATCGATGAAATGGATAGATGTCACGACAAATTGCTAACAATAAAGCATTTGTAAATAGACGTATATGATTGTGACAGTATTTTTTCACAGCAGTATATTTGTTATATTATCTTTGGTTGCAAGACATAATATATTAATATGTTATGTAGTATATTGGGGATTAAAAACACATGTTCATTAATTATATATTAAAATTTAGTTAAAACTTTTTTGACATATTTTTGCATATAAATATTTTTATGACATAAGAAATTCAGTTTAGTAGGTGGTTTCATTACCATCTGAACACGACTTATTGTTTATGAAAGTATGTAAATTGTACATCTTATTTTCTTCATTCATTAATGAAATGCTTTATCACTGGGTTCATAAAGTAAAATCATCGTTTTAAGATTGATAAATTTTAGAAATATGCTTATTAACTTATCGTTTAAAATATTTTTTCTGATATAGCTTGATGCCGTGTAGTTTTGTTATTAGATGGAATATTAAAAGTCAAATGTGAATACCCAGCCCTTTATTTCATGTTTCTTAATAAATTTCATGGTACAAAACCTTTTTGTATTAACAATCTAAACCAAACTTAACGTTGTTTGCAGAATGTGTTGGTGTAAATATACTAAGAATAGAAGTGCCCTCTCTTGTGGAAGTAGGTACGAATCAGGTGGTGCTCGAACTGCAGTACAATTATTTGACCATGTCATTCGAGTGGGGCTCATGATGAAGTGTTCTCAACAGGTCCTCCGAGACTCGTTACCAATGATACGCCGTTGAGGCCTTTTCAGTTATTGGCCTGCATAATAGGAAATTGATACTGGATTTTAGAAATCTCAGGTCAGTATTATTAAAATAAAGTTTTTAAGCATCCAATGAAGTTACTATTTGACAAAAGTTGCATTTAATACAGTCGACTGCTAAGTTAAGTCATTTATGTCATCCAATAGGAATTAATTATGAACTTATATTATCGGTTTAATTCACTACTATTTTATTATTATTACTAAATATATATTAATTTATACGTGTTAGTAGTAATGTTATTCAGAATTAAAGTCGATGATAGTCACTGTAAACAAAAGGAACAAATGACCAAACAAATTTAAAAGCATTTTACGCCCTAAAAATAATGCAACGAGAAGACTATAGGCTTCCGTAATATAGCTTTAAAGTAAACAGTTTTCAGCCGACCATTTCGAATTCGTTATCACAAAAACACTTTGGATGTGCAAAAGTATATTGATTTATTCATTGCTTTATTTAAATTTAGACTGTGATATTGACTGAGTTTTAAGAAAAAAAATAAAACCATTTTTATTAATTAATAAAAAATTGGCTCTGTGCTGAATTCGAACGGTTGTTCTTTCTTTCATAAAATACAATAGGAATATAAAAATTACATGAAATAATTAATGATCTCAAGCGTATAGAGGCTGACGACGCACACCCAGTTGCGGCGGTATTCGCCACAGTGGAAGTAAGAAGATCCTGCAGTACAAGTCATGATTATCGATTACCTCAATCACCTGCTCACTAACTATTAACTTACTTGTTAAGCAAGAAGGCAACAAGATCGGCCGTCTTGGCCTTCTTTACAAAACCTCATGTCAACATTGAGACTATTAAAATTTATAAGATGATGAATGGTAAAAGGATTTTGTGATTAACTAACGCTAATATGTTAAAGTTGAATGATACAAATATTTTCAAAGTTTAATCTTAAAAAAATATAATTGCGATTAAAATAAACTTTATTTTCCGAAAGGTTTTACATATACTTATACGGTTATTAAATTAATTTTTCTGATCAATTTTATAAAAAAGCTATATAAGATATTCATCTGAATTTCATTAGGTACAACTATCAGAAATGATTTAGGCTAGCTTTAAAAACTTACATGTCACGATTATCACGGAGTTAAATTTATCAATCACATTGCTGAAGATATTAAGTAATTATCACTGATTTCGGAACATCGTGATATTCTCCTATCAACGATATCTCGGTATTGGTATCTGAAGCATTCGGTCAAGTACTGAATTCTAACTTCTTGACGTAACTCGACTAATGAGTGCAACACAATATTGCTATTTATATCATCGAGCAGTGTCGATTTGTATCGGTTTAATGGACGCAGAAGGTACTTTAAACTTTTAAATATTTCGTAAATTTCTTTAAAAAAAAGAAACGGGAGGTTCCTGTTATTAGTGTTTTCCGTTATTAGTGTCCCGGGTCATATTATCAGGCCTAAATATAGTAGCTAGATTTTAACAGAAATTTAATATAAATAGACAAGTAAAATTGGTTTTCGGTTGGTTACTACAAGGTCAGGCTGATCATCTGATTACCTGCTAAGGCATTTAAAAAAGTCGGTCCTTGCCAATATTCCTATACATCCTTTCGAGCTAGTGAGTAATGTTATGCAGGAAGAGCATCTTTTTATTTCCTTAGTTTAATTCTACGATACATTTGTGCATTAATATCTCCTCCCTTTAACTTATAGAGAAATAATATTTATAGAAATTTCTAAAATACATCGGCATCTGAGTTCGTAATTCAGTCGGGTCTTTAATACCTTAAAATTATTTTATAAATAAATAATTATTAAAAATAAATTTATTTATTATGGCCGCATAATTTTATACCGAAAATACTTTTTTGTCATGATTTACTAGTATTATGAATAAAGACAATATGTAACTAAATGAACTATTTTGAAAACAGGTAATTATATCAGACGGTAGTTCTGTTTTTTTATAGGAAACCTAAGGGAGTAACCGTATTGAGCATCGCAGTTTTTATCTCTTCCTTGGTAAATATTAAATGCAGTAAAGTTAAATAATTCTGCAGTCTGGTTAAAAGCGTGCATTAACTAACATGCTTATTGCTTTGAAGAGAAATAACTTGCCTTTCTCTGGGCAGCGGGTCGACTTATGTCAGATGCTGCATTTCTTATGGCCTAGGCGTATCTTGCTCATAACGATCTTTCGATAGAAAAATATACTTTTAAAGCGATATAGTAGTCTTAAGGAGAGATAACAATGTTATAAAGCTTATTTCGAGCCTCGAAAACAAAACAATCGAAGGAAGAAAGCGAATCACTTGTCACCTCATTTTATTGTAATACCTAACAACTGCCAACTAGCTTCGCTTCACAATTCTTAAGGCTTCTAAACTATTATAATTGTAGCATTTATTATGAAATTCAGTTTATTAGAAACCTGCTCATTATTTGGATCGTATATTCACTATAATATAGGGAAAAAGTTATGTTGAAATATAGGTCAAAACGTATTTGTATTAAAAGCCTTGTAACATTTATCATGACTTTCTAAAACTGTACGTAAAAGTTTGCTAAAGCATTTTATTCATTAAAATATTAAGTATGTGCTATTTACGGTCACAATATTGGCTCAGCCCTCGGGATCTGCCGGGGTATTTAATATTTTTTAGTTAATATGTGTAAATATAATATTTACGATGTTTACATATTTAATTTATATGTTACAAGCTAAACATTTTTATTAACTTACGAGTTATTCTATAAATAAAAACCAACTATTTATGTTAAACAAAGTCTAAGAACAATAGCGCTAATATAAACGAAATCCTAATGGTCCAGTGTGATTTTAAATTCCCATCAAAATCAATCGATACTTACCAAATTACTTTCAATTGGTTAAAAAATTCAAAGCGCCCAATATTTTGGCGCCAATAGTTATTTTTAATGTTAGAGTTGTTTATATATCTTGTATGGTTTTAACGAAGATTTAATCAAATATGAAAATTTAGTTTTTCTTTTCAAGACGGCGTCACTATAGCCATAATTTTTAGAATTATTCATACGTTGAGATACTTCTGTGACCATAAAATTAATTTTGTCTGCTGTCTGTACAAATGACGCAAACTATATACATGACACAAACTTACTAAAAGAACGAATGAAAAATAGTTTGATTTGAATTCTGAACAATCGATGTATATCAAATATGAGACCACACCATGACAAAAGAAATGTTAATGGCAACGACCACAAAACAATTAGTATTCAAGTTTCTGCTCCTAAGGACTAAAACGACAGCAGGAACGCCATGTTCTTTTACAATACAATGAAATACACCTGCCCTTTTTCGGCATTAAAATATGTAGACGCCATTGTTCGCTGTACAAAGGAAAGGCGAAGTAGGCATAACATAATAGAATTTGCCCGGTCTTGGCACCGTCGGTCATTGCCAAGACTGTTGTGACACCAAATTGATCCTCTGACGCGTAGTTTTTGAAATGCTCATTTATGTATAGAGAAGAAAGAGCCGACTATAAAAAAATAAGTTTACTGTATACTTTATGACTTTTCACCGACCTCCGAAATTACTGGGTCTTAAAATTTACCCATGTTATTTTTTTTCTTGAATTTATACTTAAAACTCAAATCAAAGCGTACTTATATCCGTATATTTTTGCTAAAGAATATGCAACAAATTGTACCCATGTCTGAAAAAAGAATATTTTGCTATGATTTACAGTATGCACTTACTACGATGAATTAAAATTAATTTTTAACTGCTCTTCTTCATCAAAAATTCTTTGAATGTTAGACTAAGGTTGTTTATAAGAATCCTACATTGTATCGTAATTTATAAAATAGTGTGTTGTACTCAAATAATATTTATATGCCACATCTTGTTCAAAATTACAACTTAGTCCTATTGTGTATACGAAATACTCGATCGTCAAAACGAATCAATGAAGAAAATTGAATGGTCAAAATCATATCTCTTAGGTGTTAGTAGTGGAGAAAAATTTCTCCAATATTTTTGTGAGAGCCTGTTTGGGAATCAATTCGATTTCACGCTTTAAATTAGATTTGAGCCGTTCGGTCGTTTGCCGCTCTATTCTAAATTACTTCGCACTGTAGATAACCCCAAATAAAAATACCTCTTGAGACGTAACAACAATATTTGTGTTTTATATTCTTTACCTCCGCGACATACTTTTATAAGATGTTGTTTCGCTTCGGGTAAGCTAAATTTAAAGCTAACAAGTTTTAACGTAGTTTTATTTAGTAGTTGAAACTAATTTTACCCTGGTAACAAAAATTAAGTTTCTGATTGAAAAAATCTGTTGCTGCCGAAGGAGTAAACGGCATTCCACGGTTTATTTAGTTTTCAGTAAATTTGAAGGCTTTAATAACAATCCCATATCCTTTTAAATCAGCTAAAGGTGATCTAGACAACCTATCAAACTTTTAGATGCCCTAACTTATACGGGAACTATATAAATTAACAGGCAATCGGCTGCTCGTCCTAGATTGTACTACTTAAAATAATACAACGATTACACAAATTAGTTACTCAATAGGAATCGATCCCACAACATCTTGATTATAGCGAGTCATTTACAAGGCTACGGATGTGTTTAAAAACTGTTCATTAGTTGATTTCTCGTTCGAATAAAAACTGATTTTATGCTACCTTGCCTTTAGCTATACTTTTAGAGAAAAATTCGTTATACGTAGCATATTCTTAAGCTTCTTTTACTATTTAATTAGTTCTGATAATATCTGTAACAAGGTCCTGTTATAGTTTGAGCGGGGGATTAAAAAAGTTTCCAACTTAACTTGGCGTTCTTATCGCCAACATTCTCAGACATGCACTGGACCTTTGACATGGAGTAACGATAAAGGGGTTAACTGGATTAAAGTGCCTCCTTAACTACTTAGTTGCTCGAGTTAAAGTAAATGGAGCATTAAAAGCAGCCGTGCATTTTTAACATCTGATCGAGTCGGCCACTGTACCTGAAGAAAATCTATATCGTTGCTCGGGAATTGAAGCACAAAATAATTCGAATACACTGTTACAAACATTTTTGGCAAACAAATGTTGTATGATCTACAATTATTATAACTATTGTCTGTATGGCGAAATAATCTCGCTGGACTTCCTCTAGCTGTAGAAAAAAATTCCATTTAAATTCTGTTTCACTCTCACAACTTAATTTGTAGCATCGCGATATTATAAATGCCGTCTGTTATAATAGAGCATTGAAACACTGAAAGAAATTATAATTTTTCTTATAATCTGTGATTTTGACTTTGTCGTAGTTCCTAATTGCAATGGAAATGATTGTGCTCACATACAAAATATCTGTGACTTTCTTTACATAGATACCCATTTGAAATGGAAATGCATGAAGTTACATATAAAATTTACAATTAAATCATTTTATTTACCGCGGTTAATAAAATTTCTAAACTGAACGCAGACAGTAAAATAACTATTTTAGATTCGGTTAATTTTTAGTTGTAGATATATTAAATTTACTGTATTTTAATTTATTTTTTGTTTGCATATTTTAGAAATAAGTTAATCAAATTTATATAATTGTTATGTTATTTTAAAGTATAAGCCATAATCCTATGAAGTACTATATAACTATTCACACTCACAAACTTATATATTTTAATGTTGCTGATTAAACATTTAAATGTACTAATCAACTTATACAATAAAAGTATATATACCGAGGAAATATTTAACAAAACTTCTGAACGTGATAAAACAGATAAATTCTTTCAGCAACTAGACTGCAAAGAATATTTAAATCTTTTATGGGACAATGTATTCGCTTTTACAACAAAATCCCAGAAAACGTTTAAGATTTAAACAGTTATTAATTTTAAAAAGTTGTCAAGGAACGTTTGTGTGTTAAAGGTTATTACAATATGAATGAGTTTATTAATGCTAACATACTCTGGTAATGGAATGTTCGCTCCAGGCTTTTTTTAATAATGTTATAATTTTATACCTGTAATTGTTTGTTTATAGTTTCAATTATATTGTAAAATATAACAAAAGAAGTCCCGCTGAGTTTCTTTCGCCGGTTTTTATCAAGTAATTTGATGAGCTATCCGAAAGTGAGAAAACATATTTACCATTACATCGTTACATTACTTGAACTCAATTCGTCTTGAACATTTTGACATTCCACTCCAAAGCGTACTACCCTATCACAAAGGTTCGGTTGCCGGTGCAGTTTGCCAGCCTCTTCAACTGCGACATAGCGCATGCCTTCAAGTTACGTCTGCGCGAAGGGGAATTCTTAATTTTAAAGATTCAAAGATATGCTCTATGAATTAAATAGCGTCTGCTGAATAAAGAATGCCTGCACACTTTCTTGAGCTAATTTGGTAGACTGTTCGCCTCGCTCGACCTCGGGATAAAATTCACTTTGATATTGCTTTTTTATCTTTTTAAACATGATTTATAAAAAAGGTTTCTTAACAAATAAATGTGGACTTTTAAATTATATTTTATGTCGATTAACGCACCAAGAATCTCTGAGATATATTCGTAGAAACAGAACAATAAATCTGAATTGTATAATTTTTTTGGAAATGTCACGAAAATTTGAAAAGTCTAGTATAATAATAACATATTGAATAAAAAACATAGTACGACGAGACACAAGAGAAAAGATCGAAGTACGCGAAGTGACAGTTATGTATATCCGGGGATCGCAATATCTTGTCGACGTAAGGGAGTCAACAGTCCCTTCCCGACATCTGGTAAAAGTCCGCCGAGGTACAACGGGATTATTTATGTAACATGTGCAACGCCTGCCTTTGTGAAAGGCCTTGTAATACAGTAAAGGGTTAGTCATATATTTACATAACTTAAATGTAATCTAATCATTTTATTTATAATTAAATTTGAAACATAATAATCAAATTTAGGATTTAGCTTCTACTATTAATATTTTTTTAACCTTAATTTATTTTATGGCACCTGACCTTATGGAACCATTATGAAAACATGTAAAGATGTAAATTTTAATATTTTACATTACCTAAGAATGGTCACTTCTTATAACAAAACAAATATTCATTAAAAATATGTTTAAAATACTTATAGTATAACAATATTTAATTAAATATATTGTGAATATTATTTTGCGGTTATCAAAACGAAATATGAACTCTTTAAATCTAAAATGCGAAAGGTCGCGAGGAATGCAATGAAAATGGTTGTTTGTAACTTTATATCGCAAAAACTAATTAACAAATTTTGATGAACCTTACAGTATTATATCCTATACATGGTCGTCGATGCACACTCATAAAGATGAAAAAAAGACGGTATACAATAGTGTTAGTTTACTAAGAAAGGTAAAAAGCGCCTATTAAGGTTATTAATTCGAAAAATTGATCTGTGTCCAAGCAATAAAATACTCAGATTATTCATATGAACTTTCGAAAGTAAACACCAGAATAACAAATGACTGAATATTTTATTTATAGATATTGTAATGGCATCTTAGTCTGCGAGAAATATTATAATTAAGCCAGATTTGACGACATTTTCGATGATTTACATACATCGTACATAGTTTTAAATATAAACATAAAAAAATTATATAGGTAAATATATACACAATAACCAAAATGATGATACAATGATATTTGTGCCTTATGTAGGTGTAAGCTGTCCTCTAGACACAAATTTTATTCAAAATAAATGTACTTGATAAATGGCAAAATATACAACCAGCCCGTTTAGAAAAAGTAGCTAATTTTCAAGATATAAAAATTATTTATGATGTAATGACAGAGATGTACTGCTTTGCCTAACGCGGGATCATATTACGTCTTTTAGTATATATATGCTTGAGTGTACTAGACTCTGGCTAAAGGTGCCTACAGCTGTCAGATTACAAAACTCATTTATTGTTCCATATATTTCAAATGTTAATTTTATGTCCCACTATTGCTAAAATAGTTTACATGCATTCCGTTTGCCAGTTCCTGTAATATTAGCACTATTGATAGTTTAATTCTTTACTTATAAAGAAAAAGGTGTTAAAAGTTAGTGCAGTAAGCCGAATCGATATAACAGAGTGAGGATTTCACACTAAGTTATTACTTTCAGACGACCCGCTGCAGGCGTATAGAGCGATAAAAATAAGAAACCCGACAACAGATCTAAGTGGCAACTACACTTGTGTCGTATCCACGTTCTTAGAGGAGGATCGACAAACAAGGACAATGCTAGTATACAGTAAGGAACTGGAGCAAATTTATTTCAATATCATTCAGTATCATACGCCATATTAATTCTTATAGTATTTATTTTGTGCTTCTCATTATTTCTTTGTAAAAAACGAGTATAATTGCTGCTAAGGATTATATTTTTATCTGTATTGATTTTTGATTGTAATAATATGTATTTAATCATCTTTTGAAATATAGTCTACGACTATACTCCTCTTAAAATGGGTAATGTATAAATTACCCAATTGTTTTATAATTTAACGTAGAATTGATACATTTACTTATTGATTGTTAAAAACGCTACCACCGTTATTATTGCACTATATTTGGGTATCATGTTAAGCAACTTATTTATTTTTATTTTTAACTCGCCATACACAAAGTTCTTTGAAATCATTAAAAGTTACATGATGACGAAAGTCCGCCGTGGCCTATAGATTACGTCAATCTTGCGGGCTTTCAGGTCAAGTTCGAATGTCAATTGCATGGATCGATTTCATTTCCGTTTTCAGGTTTTGTGAAACGAACCGTTTCACATTTGTACACGTCGTCAACTCTTATCTTGCATCAAGATAAAACCGTTATTTTGATTCTACGTAAATTTTTACTCTATAGAAAACCTTAGTAATTCTAATTATACATAAAAATATATTCAAAGTATACCTTGACAGCTGAGATTGTAAAAATAATTCTGGCTTTTTTCTAATTATTGAGAAATGTAAAATAAATTTTCTCATTGCAATACAACCTTAAGGGAATTTTAAAGTTAATCGTTAATCAAACTTATTAATTTATTTACAAAAACTTCGAAATCGTTTTAATGAAGCGCCGGCTTAACTAAGTCAAATTTGTAAAAATTTACTTCAAAGAACACTTTTAATCTTTTAAATAACAGTTAATTTAAATTTTAATTCAATCTGTAATTTATAATTCGTAGTCAAAGTAATAGAATTTTCTTAATAATATAAACGCGTTATGACCGAAATTATCTTCCATGTTGTCGCTTTTAAGAATAAATCAAACCTTATTTACGTTCTAGGTCCAGCGCAAAATTTTAGATTCATCCAAGAAAAGAAATACGTGTTCCTAGTAACCTTAATTTGTTCCGCTGAAAATTTGTATCCCAGACCTATTGTGGTTATACTGTCAAACGGGTGAGTTATTACAACATTAAAATTCTTGGCAGAATACGGAGTGGTAAAACTTTTAGAAGGCGTATGTTTTACCTGCACATAAATATGCATTATGTTCACAGAACACATATCCATTATACACTGTTCTATTAATGAGAAATGTTTTAATGTATGGCCGCAGGTAATTAGCCTTTATAAGTCTTTTTCTATATATTAAAACGGTAACCCGTATTTTTTCCGTATACCTAAATTATTAATGTCATTATAAATGGTCGGCTTATGAAGGTAAAAAAAGAAAAAGCCTATCCTCATGCCAAAATTTTTCTTTCTTAGACTTAAAAGTCAGGTTGAACTGTTACAATAACACGAAATTCAAAAATTAACTTAAAAAAGAGAGCAAAATAAAAGCCATTCTGCAACTAAGTTACCATTGCAACAGTCAATGATACGATGGAAGAGGGCGGATAGCAATAAAAACAAACATCTCAACAAATCTGCTTTTCCTTAACACTGCTGTAATAGTGTTTAGGTGAATAGAAGCATTATTTTAAAATAACATATAATTAACGAAAAGGACTATTAAATAGTATAGATAGAATAAAACATATTTTTATAGTATTTGCAATGCTAACACGAATAAATACTTTTTAAATTTAAACAAAATTCGAGAAAAAGATTTGAAAGAAGCATTCTTTATTAATTTGAAAGCGACGAACAGAAGCGAAATTACAGACTTTAAAAGTAGATAGAGTTGCCAGAATCGTGCTAATTCTATTATGGCGAAAACTTAGTTCATGTCGTGGTTTAAAATTAGATTTAAGAGACCAAAACGAAGACCGCAGAGCTTTTGTTCGTAACAATTGGTCAGCATCTCCCTTTTTGTATATTAAAAAAAAAAATTAATTATTAAATTTAAACTTTAATTATTTTTTCAACCTTATTTATTTATCTTTGATTTTTGTATGTTGGATTTGATATTTTGATGTTGGAGTAGCACGAAAATGCCTATATGAAATCACGAAGCATAATGATTATGAAAACACATTATAATTTTAAAGTATCTTTACACAAATTGGCAGAAAATTAATTGATACTCTCTATATAAAAAGATAGAACACATTTAGGTTGAATCCTTACTCATACCATACCAGAATATATATACTACAGTTAACATAATTTTGAGCCAACTGTTTAAAAAAAAACGTAATAAACTTCTACAAATTACATAAAACCACGTTTATTCTGCTATCCTATTGCTATTAACAGTCCGCGTTTTCAGTGTTCCACTGAAGCAGGCCGTTACAGACATGAAAATGGATTCATGGGGCCTATACTCAGTGACCACGACCGCAGTCGTGCATGACGATGATGTGGCGAGACCGAGGGAGGAGTTCGTATGTGAACTCACTTTACCACAAGCCAACTACTCCAGTAACAGAACCACCGTATACTATCCAGGTAATATAAAATATATCACGGAATAAAGTTCAGTTTATAGTTCTAGCACGTTCTCGTAACTCGTAGTACTTTTTGACTTTACAAAGCTTTGTTCACGGGCTGCTCTTGATCGGGTGTAACGTGTTTTGTAGCACATGTTCTTTAACTTCTTGTTCTTTCGTACTGAAGTTTGGTTTGAGCAGTATAGAAAAGTTCAATATAATACTTATTAACTTATTTACCTATGAATAGTGATATTATTATAATTTCTATTATGAATTAAATATTACTAAAAAAAAACAAATATTTAATTGCAATCAATTAACCAAAATTCAGTTAGGCTAGTCTTTACAATTCTGTAAAAAGCTATACCGTAGTAATATAACGATCACAATATCTTCAATCGCATAGTATGCAACCTTTAACCTTTAATATATTCATATATTAAAGGTTAAAGGTTGCATACTATGCATGGTAGTTGTAATTTGAATTTGAATAAAGCATTTTAGACAGTTGTTATGTGCTACAATTTTATTAATTTGTTTGTTGTTTAGCGGTAATAGTTTACTTATACTAAATACATGTTTCCATAGGATGTTCTTCATATATTAATGTTACAATTTCTAGTGCTTTTTTATTTTCTTATCTTTTTCCATCCAACTACGGATAAAGATAAGAAATCAATATAAAAAAATATTAACTCATATTCATTGTTGCCTTCATATTATCATATTAAATTTACATATTATTATATTCAGCTACTATTCTCAATTCAGGGTTAATGCCAACCGCCTACATTGCAACATTTGAGGTCAACAAGCCCCAAGAACGTCTATCGAATAGTAAGTGAAAAAACTCAATATTTCTATCGAAATTGTTTTAAACTGATACGATGGCGATTATTGGCATGTTTCAAAATGTGAAGCTTTGTCTATAACGAGTATTACATTTAATACATTGACTTACATGGTAGGTGTTATGTGCATAAATTGAACTAAGAGAAATTGACTTATTGAATAACAAAAATGCGACATTTGTTATTCAATAAGGTAGAGCGATGAGTCGAGTAGGAAAGAAAAGTCTTACGTTGTTATACATCTAATAGGGTATATAATTAAGAAAAGTTCCAGAGCCAACGACAATATTCAAAATTTAGACTTGATTTTGACCCTTGTCATTACGGTAAGTGACACGCCCTGCCCATAAGAAGCATGGAGATTACTTGTTGTTTTCTCGTTTACCCCGTGATTTCGCTCGATATGGTACCCTTCAAACCAGAAGACAGTATTTTTATAACACTGATTTGAACTTCACAGAAATAGACACCTTGGTGGTACTAGCCCTAGATTCCCCCATGTAAGAACGAGATTACCAATCACTAAATAATTACCATAGATTTAAATAAAGTACAGTCTTTGAACATAAAATTTTGTTTTTCTTCAAGTATTATGTTCTATATACTGTTAGTACTATATTTAAGTAGTCTAATGATACGTACGTAATCAAATTAGCGGTAATAGAACATGTTGCATTTCATTGGTAGTTAAATCTCAGAACAATTATCTATAAACAACATTTATCATCGAACCTAAAAATTCTCAACATTGATCATACATATTATATTTTTTTTTCACAGGTGGAATTATTTCAGCGACCAACGAAACTTTAGCAATTCTTTTGTTGTTTCTCATAGAAATGGCTACACATTAAATTATGATAATAAACCGGATCTATTTTCATGACCCTATAAATGTTAAGTCTCGGGAGAAATGATGGGTGAAAACTTTAATTAAAGTGTTGCTTAATTAAATCATCTTCGTTTAGTGTTAGCTTAAGACTGTGAATAGTTAATATGAATACATTTTATGTGTAATAAAAACAAGAACTAGTATACATTAAATTGTTTTAAATTGTGAAATATATTGGTATCTATTGTTTCAATATTTAATAAGTTTAAAGTTTTCCTATTTTTTGTAATTTACCATAAAATAATTATCTGTGATAAAAAAATCCCTTCAAAATTATTTTATTTTTATTATAATTCTTTATGTTTGTATGAGTACTATACATTTGTATATTAATTGGATTTTACGGTTTAATCTCGTAAATAATTAAAGATTACTAAAATCCGTAAAAAATTATTTGTTATTTCAATAAATTACATTAAAATTGTAAATGTATAAAAGTAAAACTGTAAATTTACAGCGAAATGTTAGATCAGAATTATTATTGACAAATTTTATATAAATAAAGATTTTGTATGTTGAAGATATTTTAATTTACACTTGCCCATATATTTTTCCGGATTCCCGCAGAGGGCCGAGCCTCAGCGGAACGATAAATGTGTTAACGAAAAATTATCAAACACTATTTACTAAACGACAGACACAAACAATTCAAAAGATAAATAATTACTTCGTAATAATGTATAATAGGCAAAATATCTCTTACGGTATATTATTTTGTAACAGAAAAATTATAAATGCATTAAAAACTGAAAGTTCTCAGGTAACTATTAATATAACTAGATTCAATGGATCTAAAATCGCAACCAAGAATAATTTTGGACAAATCTACTTTGCGGATGATACCTGTAGCAATAGTACTTTTTGTTATGTAAGTAAAAATACTAAATAAAACATACTGAAATAAAATATGATTAAATTCCATTTCAGCAACTACACAATATCAAATGTACTAATTTACGGATTTTTCGCGTTTGTTATATAAATATATATATTCCCGACGTTTCGAACTATTTCCAGCATCCATGATCACGAGCAGGCTAAGTTAATGGATTTGATATTTATAATAATCGTGTAAATAAAAGAAAAAACTACGCAATGAATTTGTTAATAATTTATGAGAGAACGGTAAGCGTACAGAATTTATTTATTTATAAATTTAATTAAGATGTAAAGAAACGTTTATGTATTGAAGGTTATTATAATATAAGTGAATTTATAAATCGTAAAACAACCAAGCAATAGATTGCTCGTTCCAAGCTTATTCAAATTAAGGTTTCGTATCTTGTAACTGTAAATTAGTAATACAACTGTATATTTGATTATTTTAAAAGATAACATAAATAAAGCTGCACCGCGTTTCTTTTGCCGGCTCTTCTCAGGTCAGAGGCGTCCTGTTATGACCTGGTAGCAGCGTCCTCAATAATCAATAAGCAAGTGTAATACCTCGTTTTTAATTATTGTAATTAATTTTTGAAATTGACATATAAATTAAGTATTGCATTTGCTTCTTTTTATGCAGCCGAAAATGTAGCTAGGTATCTTAAAAGTTTCCGAAAAAACTAAATCTGCAAAGTAACATTTAAAATTGCAAGAGTTGAGATATTTTCATTCTAGAATATAATTATTAAATTTATAATTTATTTGTATAAGGTTACTACAATATTTTTTTTTTACTTCATTAATTTATTAGTCCGAAATCCAAATGTACACCAATTGAATCAAAGATAAATTAAAAATACAGTCGGAGCGTTTATAGTCACATTTATCTTTCCAGTACAGTCTAGTCGCCAAATATATTACCTTCTTTTTCTTTATTCAACGAAATAACATTTCTCGAATGTCTCTTTTATATATACTATTACATCCGCCGGTATTAAGCGTTTAAAAGGAATCGCAGTCTGTTTAAGTGCTTTGCAAATTTCGACCTCGCTGAATAAACTCTCTGATACTTCTATCGACACGTACGTGGAAAAAAGGACTTTCACACGTAAAATTTTAAGAGAAAACGGATATGGATATACTGAGTTAATTTAAATCTTCTTTTTAGATATAATACAATAAATTAGAAGTATAATTACTAACAACATATTAAAAGGGAAATTATTATACTTGTCATTTCGGTACTTATTATTTTACAATTATTCTTTTGTTTATTAAACCTAACAACTCTTTCATGAAAACAATGTAATAACATTTGAAACTTTTATTAACTGCGTAATTACTTTCTTTTTTATTTAAAACCGGTCAAACGAGACTAATCAGGATTTTAATAAGCAGACCTATCACGATGTGGTTATAGCGATAGCTGATATTGGCATTGCTCCAGGTAGGTTAAATAATAAATAAAATGACTTTGTGGCTTTTTAACTATAACTAACTTTTATAAGGACTTTGAAACATTAAGCGGCATTCTTCGTTCAAATAAAAGTTTTTTACAATCCAAATTATATTATTAAGACATTCTCATTAAACGAGAATCAGTAAGTAGACAAATCCTTGATAAGTGGTATTTTATATTAGGTATTCTCTACATCTTTTTTAGGCAACGTTTCCCATTATTACATCTCACAAATGAAAAAACTGCCTTAACGTACAAAGTCCTAATTAATAAAAACACTCAAAGTAAATAATGGTTAGCCTCCTTTTTTTTCTTACCAACAATTTAATTTGAAAGCGTCTGTTTCGTTTATATAATCATCTTACATGATGTGTTAGATCGTCATCATCATCAGCCTGTGTCAGTGCTGGACAGGCCTCCCCTTCTCCATTAGGGGGTTATTGGACCGTATCCCACCACGCTGGCCCGATGCGGGTTGGTGGGCGGCCCGACTTTTTACATCCGACGCATGATTTATATGTAACAGATATCAATGATTTTTTTTTCATCCAATATATTTGGTGTCTTGAAACAATTATTTTCATTAGCAATAACAGAAAAAGATTAATTCCGGTCCGAATTAATCCCATGAATTATTTCGCTATATTACAGATCGCCCTGTGTGTAATCCGCAGGAATTCAAAATGAGCTTTTGCATGTGTTGTAACTACTTTTATTTATCTAAAATTTAAATAAAGACTTTGTTGTTAACACCATAAGAGATAAGTCATAAATCATGTTACGT
This sequence comes from Lamproptera curius, assembly GCA_029286875.1. Classification (NCBI taxonomy): domain Eukaryota; kingdom Metazoa; phylum Arthropoda; class Insecta; order Lepidoptera; family Papilionidae; genus Lamproptera; species Lamproptera curius. The sequence continues at coordinate 2,370,589 of JAGSMT010000069.1, forward strand.
TTATTGTCAAGGAATTATTTTAGCAGCTTCTTAAATTTGAGACAGGAACATTATAAGCATAGAGTTTGCCATAAAAGAAATACATCCTACTTAAAGAAAACGTAGTACTAAATGTTATTCCGTCAAGTCGGAGCAGGATTTTCCATAATATTGAATTAGGAGTTATCGCTACCGATAGAGGCCTTAAGTCTGAATACGGTTATGTTTTCCAGGAAAAGGTAAAACTGTCATATTTTCGAGGTAAATAACATTATAAAAAACGAAAATTATCACCATAGCAGTACCATCAAAGTGAACAGAGAACTAGTAAGTAATTGCTTTGGGTTTCATTTAGTATATATGCCGATAAATAAAAAAACGACATTTAAATGAATTAATCTTTTACTCAAAGAGCCCTGCCTCAGTTTGTAGATTCAGTATTACAATTTTGCAAACAGTCACTTTATTGTGGCCTGACCTGTAATTTATTTGTTGCAATAATGCCCCGATAGTTAAGTCGGCTAATGTATTATAAAAATCTATCTGAGCTTGTAATGAATGTGTTTTGTAAGTTCAATGACAAACATTTATGTGGAATAAAGAGGCCAGTTGCTAAATGTAACCATATTTAACGAACATCTTTTCACGTTATTTCCCTATGCATTTCGACTATGATTCTTTGTCAAACAATTATATGAAGTTATCAAAAGTATAATGAACTTATTAAAAGTCTCTTTTTTAATAACATATACGAGTTATAATTTAATTTCGTTAATGTTTATAGTTTTGTCGAGTAACTAAGTTAAGAAAAAAAGTATCAGTTAATACACATAACTCTTTGCAATAGTGTATTTATTTAAAGGAAGATATCAAAAGTAAGATAACACTACGCTCAAACAACCAAGCTTGTGCTGTGGTTATTGGTTGGGTTTTATTTGCCCGAACCTTGAGGATAATATTTAATTAATAATAGCAAAAGTTAATAAAGTCTATAATATTTGATTTAGTACTGAATGTATTAGTTATTTTATAGATTACTTTAATAACAACATTTTACTATAATGTCCTTTTAATGTTATTGTGAAAATACAAACTACTTGAAACATCAACAGATTTCTGGTGATTTAAACCCATAAGGTAACACAAAGTTTTATTTTAACGAAATGTATTTAAATAACCAAATAATTTATATAAAGGAAGCCAATTTTAAAGCTGGACCGGCTTGACCCTCCTATTTCTATAGTATGAATGGCATAAATGCCACTAAACACTTATTGTTAAAATGTTGAATTAACTATTAAATACAAAACACATGATAATTAATTATTTATTTTATTTACGCGATTATTATACAAATCAAATCCACTAATTTACGGATTTTCCGCGTTACTTAAAAATATTTATACCCGACGTTTTAGATTCTTTCCAGCATCTATGATCACGGGCAGACTAAGTTGGTATATGTCTGTATCTCAATGTTTTGGAATAACTGTCAGAGTTTTTATTTACAAATTAAAATAACTTTCGTTTTCTTAATTTTGAACATTGGTTTGACAAAAAGTACTTATGTTGTCCTCCAGTTTTGTAGTTTTTATATCTTTGCATTTAATTTTTGAAATTATTGGATCCCAGGAAGGTGGTAAAGACCGACCATCCTCTGTATTAAATTTGAGTATTTTTTTATTTTTATTGCTTCCCGAATCATCCTTGGTATAAATCAATGTTCATTAGCCAGTATTTTTGGTTCATCAAATCTAATATAATGATTGGGCTTGTCCAGAACATAGTCGCAAATTGCAGATTTCTCATAGCGTCGGTGCTAAAAACTACAAAACCTAAGGACAACATAAGTACTTTTTGTCAAACCAATATTCAAAAAAAAAAAACGAAAGATATGTCAATTTTTAAATAAAGGCTCTGACGGTTATTCCAAAACATTGAGATACAGACGTATACCAACTTAGTCTGCCCGTGATCATGGATGCTGGAAAGAATCCGAAACGTCGGGAATAAATATATTTAAGTAACGCGGAAAATCCGTAAATTAGTGGATTTGATACACATGATAATTACTAAATATTAAGTTTTTGTTGCTTGAGTTATTCGAATCGCAGCAAAATAAATGAATTGAATTTTAACTAGTTTAATGATCATATAAAGACTTTAATAAAATAAATAGAAATATTTTTTAAATTTTATTCATTGAACTCAACTTGCTAAATAGTTAATGTCGTAAGAACCTCAATTAAAAGGAGTGCTATTACCAGGATTTTTGCCAGTCGTATAAAAAAGTTATCTTTGAGTTAAGTTAATTGCATAATTGGTTCGAATGTAATAGCACACGTGGCAAGGTTTTACTCTATTTTGTACCTCTTTGTGATATGCTATGGTAAAATGTAGATGTATGTGGTAATAAAAATTGACATACACCAATTTGGGAAGTTATCAATGAATTGAGGTAGTTAGTCTCCTTTGTTTAGTTTCTTTAAAAAATATTAGGAACAACAACAATAAAATATATAGTTACCTATTACGTTGTAAAGAAAAACGTCATAGAATATTTAAAAACTGTAAATTTCAGAAAAACTGTGATTTAATAAAACTGCATAGAAAACGAACTTTCAGAAGGAATGTGACTAATAGAGACAGCAGAATAGCGTTAGGTTAACATGCGAAAACGCTTAGCTCATGATGTTATCCAGGTGATAGGCATAGACTGATTGGGTAGAAATAACTAAATATATTAGGATTAATAAGAAAATCTAATAACCACTTACTTTCCTATTATAATCTAAAATATAAATAAGGGGCTTATTAATATAGATATCTGTGGTTTTATTTTGTGGCATGCTTAATCTGACACGTTAGTGTTATTATTCTGTACGTTTTGTAATGTATAATATATTAAAACGTTGCACTTTGCTACTTTTAAAATAGAAGTTGTATTGAAAGTTCAAGACTAAAGGGAACTGAATAGCGTAAAGTTGGAAACTATTCATATTGAGTGGAACATGTTGAGAAATACCATGGTATAACAATTTGTTATAAAAGTTTTAAACTGGTTTTCATTATATTTAATAAAAATAATGTAATTTTTATAATAACAGTATTTCTTTAAAGTCATGTGCCCATTACAAGCCTATATAAAATTATTTTAAGCAAGAAAACTGGATAACGATAGGGAAAGTCAATTAAAATTTAGACAAATACAAAAAAGAGTTATTAACGATAGACATTTATATTAGTTTAGGTTGTAATAAAAAGGTCCCGCTTTAAATGTAAGTAAATAAATATAAGACTTTGATATCTGATAAAAAGTAACGTAAGAGATTGACGTTTTATAAATATTAAATGAATGATGTATAGTAAGCGATTCCTTTGTCAATAACTTTTGCGCGTAAGAAGCCACAATTTTGATTAGAATCATAATATCAAAACAACGCCATCTAACATAAGTCAGTTAATATTTTCATAACAAATAGTTTTAGTTATTTCCCAACTTATCTAACTTCATCAAATAATTTATATTTAACTAAATGTTACTAATTGGCTGAATAAAATAGTAAATAAAATTTAAGTTGACTTTTGACAGTTTGAAACAGTAAATATAGTAATTTTTTACAGTTTCTGTATTTCCGATTCTTAAGCAATAAATGCATTTTTGTAAATGTATAAATGTGCCTTGCGTGTTTCTGTAGTATAATTTCTATTTTAGATCGATAAAGCAATATTAATAACATTCTAAGGGCGTTAATTGACACGTTAAGTCCACTTAACGTTGCGATCGGAACAGCGTTGAAGAGCCGACATTATATAGATCAAAGTCAAATTTTATTCCGTTTTATAGCACAGTATCTTAACTGCATTGCAAAGCCTTTTGGACACATACTATATATAAAATTTTACTTTAATACTCGTATTAATCCAACAATGTAAACATTTCCTCATTATTATGTTCTGCTCCCTTGTCAACCTATGGGTGCTACAGAATTCTATTCTTCCCAAATCCTGACGTTGTTGGCTCCTGCTGGAATGGTTTTTATCACATTTCCGATTAGCTATCTCTTTATAATAAATTCCTATCATTTACTCCTTTCCTGCGTGGACTTACTGCTAAACATTACTGATACTATTTCCGCTAGATAACATTTTCTGATATATAGATTTATTACCTAGAAGATTAGTGCCAAGACCGAGCGACATTATCATCATATATTGGACCATTTTTTTTATATTTCTTAAAATTTGTTGCAGTCTACAAGAACATAATATAGTTGTATTCGTTTTAAGTTATTAAGACCAACATTATTGCACTTTTTACTTGTTTATAAAAAGTGTACTTTGAAATAAAATAACATTAACTTAACTTTTCATATTAGGAAAATGTTAAAATAATCAGCTTATCTACTTTCCGAAATCCCGTGTAGAGGTAGATCTCGTTGAGAATTAGTTAGAAGTAAAAGTAAGAAATAAATAAAGAAGATTCTTTAAACAATATTAAACAGCTACAAAACAAGATTTGATAAGAACAAAATAATGTGCATTATATACTATACACACTCCACGAAATGAACATTTTTGTAATCAAACCTCAAAAGCTGTTAAGAAGAAATTATAATACTCCTCTTGTTAAAAGCAAGATTCCATAAAACTGTCATAACTCTCTTTAATTTAAAATTAATAAAACACTTTAACTTTTTCATTTTTTCTTTTCACTAACACTTCATTTAATTTAAAATTAATAATACAAGTAAAAGTCATATGAAAATTTAAAAAAAAATTAAGGTCAACGATTTCTGCTTGCTTCTTATTACAATTTATTCTAAAAGTAAAAATTAAATTATATATCGTATAATTGTTTTTTTTAATTATTTTGTTTTTATATATTTTTTCCATGAAACAAATAAGCTTAAATGGTATATTAAACTATATTGAATAGTAACGACATTGCTCAATGAAGTTAAATAGTTAAATCCTTATCGTTTTAATAAAACACGCAACTGTGTAATTAAAAGCAAGTAGTATTGGTAAGAAAGAGCACAATTTCAATATGGATGAACTGAGGTTTTCCAGCCTAAAATTCGCGTTCAATACACTATCAGCTTTCCGGTAAAATCGGAAATTGTTAACACATGATGTTAACATCTATAGTTATATTTTCTTTGAAATATATGCATTAACAAAAATTACAATCTTGTTCACGTAACAATCATAATTTTAAACTTTGATGACATATTTTATCGACACCTTTTTTTTCTTGTAAATTCTGCTCTTCCGTCTTGAATAATAAATAAAGTTGTTGTTGATTTAACATAGCTTTGTTCACTAGCTGTTCTTGATCTAGTGTTACGTAATATATAACATATATTCTTTCACACTCGAGCTGTAGTAATCCTGGAAGCATTTTTCATATACATAGTACTAAGCAGTTAAAGGGGTCATAGACTATTAAAGTGTTTAGGAAAATTCAATCTCAATGAATAAAATCCTGTTATTTCTATCGACACGTACGTGGCAAATAATGCATTTACGTCCAAAATTTGCAGAGACAACTTTCTCGTAAATACTCAACTTGTTATATTCATATTTAATATATTATAAAGAAAGTATAAGAAAATAAAAGAAGAATACAAAAATATTATGTGCGGTTTATTTCTCTTTTCCTAGAAGCTTATCAAACGGGATGAATAAGCTGATTTTATTACTGAACGGACGTATTGCAAGGTGGTTACAGCGATAACTCAAGCTAATACCGCAGTAAAACTGATACACAGGGTAACCTTTTACGCAGTTGGCATTACTCCAGGTGTGTTAATTATGCAGTAAAAATAACTAAGTGACTAGTCAAGATTAATCAACTTAATGTATATCATGATTACATCTGGCAGCGTTCTTTATTTCAACAAAAGCTAGATAGAAGTCTATTGTAATAACGAAATCATTGTCATCACTAGAGAATATGTATTTGTCTTTTTTATCGGTAATATTTTCCTTTGTTACAACTTCAAATATACAAAGCTAACATGCTGCACTAATCCCTAAATTAAAACCGACGAAACGAAACGAACGAAATGAAACGAAACCCTAATTAAAAAGAAGGACATAAACAAAAGAAATAACGTCAAGATTCCTTTTGTTTTCGCATGTTGATCATAATGTTTTTTTTCGAAAGTGTAGGTAAAGTTGTAGTAATTTTAAGATAATTTGTGAGATATTAATACTTTTAAGTTCTATATTTTAGGATGTTTGAAATTGTAATTATAAACGTTAGTCTAGGCAATTAAAACGCGTAATGACATATTTTTATGTCATGAAAAATTATTATTATCATATGAAAAATTTCTAGGTCCAATAAATCCCGCGAATGATAGCGTTTGTACATGCCTTATATATTACAGATCCTCTTGTATGTAATTCGTTACCTAATCAAAATATATTTATCTTTAACGTTATATTTACAGCCTCGTTGTAAATATACTTTAATATTGGTATCTTCTAGGTAACGTGTTTTGAACATACGAATATTTAAAGTATAGAAAATATAAATCAAAAATATAATGGAGTTTCTTATAGATTTCGCCAACGTCAAGTTTTTCACAGAGAGAGAGCTATCTTTTATGTGTAGTTTGCAAGATGAACAGGAGTACATGCATGTCCTAGCCTTAGCCTTTAATGTCCAGTTGAAACTAGTACTACATTTGTGTAGAACCAAGGATGAGTAGGGGTGTGGGGTTGGATATCAGCATAGTACTTCCCTTTAGAAGCACTAGCATCAAGCCAATAAACGTTCCAAGATGAGAAGAGGCGCTGACTTACTAATGGCAGTAAATCTTTGAATACAATCTGTAGTGGTCCATGCATCCAGTTTTTGCTGCATCTTTGGCATAGATGTCTACGGCTTCATTGCCATGAATTCCACTGTGCCTTGGAATCCAGGCCAAAAATACCTGAATATCTTTTGTATTACACCGTAAGAGGACTTCTTTAATTTTCAATATGTAGGGAAACTTATCTTTGGACTTAAACAGATTAGACGCAATATCCTGTAGGCAACACTTAGAATCAGTGAGAAAAACAGAGTTTTTTTATTTGTGGGACTCAATAAAAGTCAGAGCTTCCAGTATATATAAATTCACCTGAAAATACTGATGTTTGGGGAGGGAATTTGAAATTTAGTATCACTTTGTACTTTGTACTCGGTATCCAAACAGCAGCACCGACACAACACTGCTGAGACAACTTTGAAGCATCAGTGTATATGCGCAGCTAATGAGGCCAATGTTGAGAAATGAAATTGATTAACTGGTTATTTGCAAAACAGGAGTTTTATCAATACTAAGATGCAAAGAGATTTGTAGCATGTAGGCATTGTACATGAGTTAATCGAGTATAGGGACAGCCCTCGACAAGTGCTCTAGATAAAGAACGCAATATGTTCATGTTTTTTTGTCACATTTTTGATTCCATGTATATAGGTTCTGAAACAGATTTGGAGATCTTGAATCAATCACAAGCACCTAGAAACTTTGAGACATCAACCATCAGCAAATTTTGCATGCCTTAGAAAATGAATTATAACATTCAAAGGAGTGGATCTGGCACGTGAAAATCAACAGCATTGCTTTTGTACTAATCAGAAGTAAGCCCACATCCGTGGTTATTAGTCTACATTTGATCATGTGAGATAGCTTAATCAGTAATTAATTTTCACTCAATTTTTAACAGGATCAACATGCAATTGTCATCGGAAAATTAGGAGTATTGTGACAAAATAATTTTACTAAAAGCTCTAGATCGTTATGTAATCATGGTGACTGTAAAGCAGTGACTTGACATGAGCCTTGGCTCATCTTTTCCATATCATAAGTCTCGAAGTATGAATTAGGAAGAAAAGAACTGGATCTAAGGCTTAGTAGATTAAAGATGTGTTTACAACACAGGAATGACTCAGCTGAGCATTTTCTGTTGAGCTAGAAGAGTACTTTCATACGCTCGATGAACATATAATAAATACTCTACAAAGATTACTTTCAGATGGAGAGAATGCATTACACTAATGTGCTAGGTTGTCACATAGTTAGTCAAACCCTGTTTGAAAGACTGAATTGGGACTAGCTAAATGTTGTTTTGCTCGAAGCATATCTTTATCAAACCGCGAATCCTAATTAAATTTTCTAGCATTTTAGCTAAGTTAAACCAATGGTTAGAGCTATTAAACATGGTTGTCACTTTCAGGTTTTGATGACTAGTTCATGAGGTCTCAGTGTTCAGGAACAGTATCCAGTAAAAAATAATCAGATACGGAGATTTGTGATATAGAAAATACATGTTTTGACTAAATGCTAAAGACTTACTTTCAGAAGGAATATGAGATCTCATCAATACTGTAAGTGAAGTTAAACTTTAGAAACTGATGAGATACAACTAAATGTTTCTTATCTTCCAAGAGCATAAATGATTCTAAGATTGTTAGCATGATAAAGTGATAGATAATGGAGGTAGCTCTTCAGGTTGAGAGGATATGAGGCTCATCAGTCTCGAACAGTGCTATTAATCAAAATAATGTTAGTTAGATAAAAACGTGAGAGTGCATTGCTAGAAGAGAGTCATCATGACCTGAATGAGTTCTATCAAACTTCAACATAGGGAAGTAATCAGAGAAAGTTATCAAAAGGACTACCATACTTCAAGTGATCATGGATAAGATTCTAGTGGTCTTGCGAGCAATTTGTCGAAGATGTCAATCAAATTGTCTATTAGAAAATAGCAGTGATTGTCAGGTAGAGCTATGATCTGCCTGATGCGTCCAACTTACATAGGCAGTATAGTGAGAAGTTCTACCATAGGTGGACATAATCTTTCTTGTAGTAGTGTTAGTGTGAATCAGAACTTCTAGTAGAGACTCAGAGTTGACAGAGATGAAGATGCTATATAGAGGTCAAGCTGCAGTCAGTGGGTTTTGACAGGAGAGCTTGCAGTAGGAACCTCATTGTTTAAAAACATAGGTTGAATTCATCGCTGAGATCGAGGGAAGGAAAGATTCGAATCCTATAATGACAGTCCCAAGAGGAATGAGTGAATATTAAAAATCACCTAGGAATAAATCATAGGAGAAGGAAGAATAATATAATATGTCTTAATTCAGAGAGAGAGCAAGATTAGGACCAGGAATGTATATAAAAGAAAAAAATTTTGCGCTCTGCAGCAAAGGCAAAATATCATTACTGTGGAAGGGTAATTCTAGAACATGGTATTTACAATACATTAGGTGGTATTTGGTAAAATACCATGTTCCTAGAAACTAAAATGGCACAGCCAGCATACCCGTCTGACCTATCATCCCGAAAACATGAGTAGCCTGGGATCCTTAAGTGGGATCCAGGTTTCAACCACGTCTCCTGGGCTGCAAAGACAGAGGGTTGGTATTTGTTAATGAGAGTAATATAATTTTTTATGACGAATACTATGACAATTGCGTTGAAGGATTTTTAGAACTGTTAATGGTTTTGTTAATCTAAAAAATTTAGAAATGACATTGTACGGTAGTTGGGAGTCGTCAAACTCGAGAAGCTATATTTAAAATTGTTAAAGTAACAGGTCTAAGAGATTATGATTGGGGGAAATATTTTCAGATGGATAAGCACTCCCATTAGGGAGAATAGTAGAAGGAATCCTAGTAATAGCCTGGTGGGCTTGCTTGTCATAGCCTGAGCTTGATGAGGGCATTGGAGAGGTTCTCTGAGAGAAGAATGTACGACGGTAAGAAATATAGCTAAGGGTAGCTTAAACTTAACAGATGGGTGAAAATAATGTGTTATAGCATCATAAGTAGATTTAGGTTTTCAAAAGAAATTATTTATTAACTAATGTAATTGGTAGCTTATAAATTAAATATGTACACCTTATAAGTTTTAATAGCATTATCACATCTATATTAAAACAAAATAAATGTACATTTTATTGCATCTAATTATAATAAATATTTTAATAGTGATAAGTAACATTCAATGTTTCGACAGAGCTTACGTCCCCGGGGATTTCAAAACACATACTTGGTTTTGGAGTCGTAACATTTGTTAGATTTATTATTCATTTGAAACTTTGTAATAAATCCGTCTCTGTTTAATCATTATCATCATCATCATGAGCCAGTGTTAGACCACTGCTGTACATGAGCTCTCTAATGCACGTCTTTTCCGTTTGGTGTTTTACGTATCCACCACGGTTGTTAGGTACCGACATCTTACATGCCCATCCGACGCGTGTATCATTTTACTTTTCAAACAATTAGGTGATCGGCCTAAATTGTCCTAACAAACCAGACAACAACGATAACACAAACTTGTTTCCTCGCGGGATTCGAACGAGCTCCGGTTTATAAGCAAGGGCCTATAGTACTAGCTCACGCAAGCGGTTGAGCTTTTTTTAAAGAGTTTCTTAAGTAATTATATTCTTGACAAATACATGTGTACATTGTGCTTGATTAGAAATGTTAGTCATGCCCGTCAAATCTATAGCGTTAGAAACTGTTTCACTTATCGGCCACTTTTCAAATATAGAAATTGTATTTAAAGTTCCGAACTTACCCTTACAACTGAATAGTTTAGCCAAGTTTCAAACTAATCACTGAGTGTAACATGTTGAGAAATACCTTGATATGATACTGAAATACCCGTACTAATTAATTAATTATCTGTTTTTTTAGTCATTTTGAAAAACATATTTTTAACAAGAAAAGAAAATAATTATCGCCCAAATTAATATTTAAAATATTTGACCATATTTGTAATAAACTAAATTTTATTTCAATCTGACAAAAAAATTATTATTGTGATATGAAGTAAAAAGTAAGACCTTAAGCGTTGTTAAGTATAATTATGTCGCAAATCTTTATTAAAGTTCAAATTTATAATTATTTCTGCGATAACTTTACGCAATACGGATACGACTTACAGTATCCCTTAAAACTAGTGAAAGCAGTTAGATAATAGCCGTTTAATACGAATAAAAATGCTCACTATTGCTGAACTGCATCATTCTTTGTTATACTTGTTAGTAAATACGAAGGCTATCCTCCAAACTTCTGACGGTGCATATTTCTGCTTGTACTTTTTCTATCTTGCTTTCGTCTATAATTAATATTTTATAATTAACTAATATTTCTATCAGTCATCACGATCTCAACCAGGTAGACTTGTTGCAATTGGCTCCACCAAGGTTTGCGTATGATTTTAAGTGCATATTAATTTCAGGCACTAGTCAGCGAATTCCTTCTATACAGTGACGGAATATCGCAGTTTCTTTGCGTTCAATTCTATACAAAAATCCACCAAAGCTCTCGTGTCGTCAATATGTGAGTAAGACTATATAGCCTTCCGTTTCCTTGCGAGTTACGGAAAGTGACAAGAATCTGTACGACTTATTTTTGAGCATTTTCCCCCTGACTAAGACGAATCCGCTGTGTTTCTAAAGTATATTATCATCTTTGTTTATAAGTAACTTCGCCAATTACTCCGATTCACCACCATTGATCAAAGCCGATATATATACCTAAAATATATGATATATATGTATAAGATAACTTCTAACAATTCGTACGCTCACACTATAATCGATAATGTATTAGCTTATAGTAGTCCAACTCACACTCGATCTAGAACAGACTGTGAACAAAGCTTTGTAAAGTCAAAAACTACTGCAAGTTAAGAGAACGTGCGAACTATAAACTGACGTTTTGGGCTACGTTTAAAACTTACTGCAATACTAGATTTAAGAAATGATACTTCGTTTAAAAAGTGAGAAGAAGGGATTTAAATAAAATTAATTTGAATAATTAGTAACTATAGGCGCCAAGTAAAGCAAATTAATAATATAATAATGCAACAAATTAGCATTGAAATTAATGAGTAAAGTAACGCTTTACTTCCATTTGTCTCTTAATTAATTGACTCTCAGTGATAACTTATCAATAAAAAATAATAAACGTAGCGTAAAAGGTACGTAATACCCGAGTCATGAGCTGTCAAGTATTATCTCACTATGCTTTGCGATTGTGCAACAACCTACTACTTTAAATTGCTAATTTATTAAAGCACTCATCCCAAAAAAAATCTTTTCTTATAGTTGTACGACAATCATCAGAAATATAATAAACTGTGTTATATTAAATACAAAATTATCAAGATTTGTCAGTACATTTAAGTGAAATTTTAATTGCAATAGGAGAGTTGAAAGCTTTGCATCGGACACATGTACCACTCTCTAAAATGGAATACATTCTCTTAACGATGAATGTGCAAACGGCTCTTGGACGTTGCTTTGATCGAAATCTTGAGTAGTTTTATCGTGTTAGTTTTCGTTCGGGAATATTTGTTCGAGTTGTTTTTTAAAACACTGAGAACCATTTTTTACATGTCTAAAATTGTACCTGTAATTGATATTATTATTATAAGATTATTTTCAGAGTAGCGACTTTGACACAACAAGAACCTGTTTCTTTTTAATAATGTTGTGATAAGTTACGGTATTAAAAATCACAACTTTGTGCAATTAAATGACAAACGCTGGTTCAACCGTGAAAAATAGAATTAAAATATGTTTTACGTAATTATACTTTTCGATATGGTTTACAATAAAGTCCGCGGGTGCATATATGTATGTTTTGTCAATAGCTAACGTCTGCCGACATAAAATAGTAAACATAATTTACAATTGTGTTCCATTTTGAGCGCCCAAAGTCTTAAGTGCTATACATATTTTTAACCTCTTTTTATAACCTTTATGAACCCCTCCAGCGCTGTCCGCGAGGCAGCCCCGTCTCTGGCCTGTGGCCCAATTCACCTCTGTACGCGCCGGAACTAGTCTGTTACTAAGGGTCCAAGAAGCCAAGAGTTCCCAGCCCATGCAGGGTCCAGACTCCTAGCCCCCAGTGGCGGCCCCGATGTTAAGTTTCGCCGCTAGCTCCGTTTCGGCCGCAGAAGGAGGAGAGATCGACGACATAATGCCGTATGTCCTCTCCTCCCACGGCCCCCCAATACCACATCAGCGATGCGGCTTCGCCGAGTCGTGAAGGGTCCCTACCCTCCCGGAGCGGCCTTTGAATTACTGACACTCCTTGGCTGCAGAGGACAAAGATAGCATCGCGTCTATCGCCTCTTCCTCGTCCACTGCACCCTCTAAGGCTATCCAAAGCCACCGCACCGCATCTACGAAAGTTGTTAATATTTTATTGTTGGTTGTAAACAAAATACGACCTACAATGCGCTAATATATCTCCGCAGTGGATTAAACACTCAGCACTGAAAGTAAATCGCATATCTTGGAGATGCCTGGACTGTAAATGTAAACTCCCCAAGAAAGACAATACCAATTCACCTTAACGACCACTTCATAGACCGGATAGTGTCTCATTTGTTGTAACAGTGCCAGCGTTAACAACGAGCAACAAAACAACAACAAAAGCGGTGGACAAACTAAAGCAGTTCCTAGAAACTGAAAGGTAGGCAATGAATCCTTGATACAGTTCAGTTTTCAGATCTTTCAGAGTAACTTAAATATATTAATTACCAATGTAATAGGTATCAGAAATCGGTAACATTAATTAGTAGCCAGCATGAAGATCTGCGCAAGGAATTAGTTGATTAAAAAAACTGCTTTCGGCTACATCGACTGCAGGTAGGTATGGAGTCCCACAGGATCTATTTTAGGGCCTTTTCTCTCCTGGTCTTTATTAATGACCTACCACACCAGGTTGAGAACAATAACAGAGATTGATTATTTGTTGATGATACTTTAATATTTAGAATAAAACGACGTAATTTCCAAAATGACGATGTAAATAATACCCACTCAAAAGTAAAATACTGGTTTAGTAAATAATTTTTGTTAAACAAAAATAAAACAAATGTATAAGGTTTATAACCCTAATGTTCCTCAAGCTGGGTGTGATGTGTCGTAGATGGAAAGGCTAGACCACGTACATTGTACTGTTTTTTTAGCATCACAATAGATTCTAAACTGCAATGAGGCCTCATATTCATAGACTGGTGAGTAAACTTACTCATAGGCTTTGCAGTCAAAAAATTAGACAATTAACTGATGTTGAGACAGTCCGTTTAGTATATTTAGATTATTTTCACAGTATAATGTCTTATGGCATTCTACATGAAACGCGGCTGATATTAATACTATTTTACAATTCAAAAAGAGCGATTCGAGCAGTCTATAACCTGGCATCCAAAGAATCGTTGAGAAAAATGTTTACAGAAATTAATGTAATGACTGTTTTTTCTCAATACATATTTGAAAATATTATGTATGTTCAAAAATAAAATGATGTTGTAAAACATTGTGACAATATAATATAAATACTAGGAATAAGCATAATTATGTTCTTCCAAAACTAGGCTCCAAAGAACAATGAAATCCTTCATGGGACAATGTATACTCTTCTACAATAAAATACCAGAAAACGTTCAGCTTTTATCTATAAATAAATTAAAAGTTGTAAAGGAACGTTTGTGTGTTAAAGGATATTATTGTTGTAATGACTACTTGATAGATGACACACCCTGGTAAGAACTGTTGCTCCAGGCTATTTCCAAGAGTAAAATGTAAGGTTTTATGTAAAAGTTTTGTAAAATTTATTGAAGAAAAAAGGAAAAAAAAGTCCTGTTGAGTTTCTTACACCGGTTCTTCCAGGTCAGAGGCTTCCATTTCCGAACCGGTGGTAGATTATTTGACAATCAATAAGAAAGTGTAATGCTTCCATATTGAATAAAGATATTTGACTTTGACTTGATCATCTGAGATAAACATTTTAAGAGGTGACATTATGACTCTCAAAGAAACAGTCCCACCGCACACTTAATGAGTATGAAGTCACTCGAGGACAAAACCTCACGCAAATAGCCTAGATTGCTGATCATTGAAATTACGGGAATCCCCGAAAATAGGACGGATGATAATTGTTCAATCGCGCAGATTTTAGCAGCAAAAACTGTTAAACTTTGAATTATGATTGGTCATTTATTTTAAAAGAGACACTCACAAGAGATAAACAACTCGATTAATAATAATGTTCAATACTATTTCGTGGTGGCAGGCACACATATCCGATTTGTTGTAATAAGAATCTTATTAGGCTCATAAAATGAAAAAAACATATTCTTACTGAAAAAGGCACGGAAACCCAATTGACTATTTAGACTTTTGTGAGCTGAGAAAAAGGCAAAAGAAACTTTAAAATGAATGCATGAGTGAATCATATATTTTTAAAAGCCAAGAAAATTTTACATCTAACCCTAAAAACTTTAGGAATTATGTAAAATCGAAACAAAATAATTTTACTAATTATCCTAAACAAATGAAATACGGTAGTCTTACATTTACCAATCCAGTAGATATTTGCTGTTCCTCCAATGACTTTTCGAATAAAGCTTTAACACTATAATCGATAATAAATATTTTGACTATAACGACATGTTAAATTTTAATACTATTAAATACTATTTGCATCGGCAAAGAAAATTAATTTCCAGCCAGACACTACAATAGGTGCTGAACGATGATCTTCCGCCATAATTTTGTCAATTGTGCAAAGTCTTTGTCTTCCAATAAAGATATTGTTCAATAGATATTTAAAGGACGGTTATTTTCGTATGTTACTTTACACTAAAAAGGACATGCAACTGTGATCAAGAATTATAGACCCATATTCATTCTAAGGTACTAAACAAATTATGCGAAAGAATTGTGCATAACTTATATATACCCAGTAGTTGTTCCATTGTTACCAAATGAGCAATATGGCTTCATAAGGAAACGTTCTACTTTAAATAATTTAGGCTTTTTTATTAATAATATAACCACTAACATCGACGGCGAGTTCCAAGTAGATGCTATCTACACTGATCACGTTGGTTTAGGTCATATCTTTGGAAAAGATCTCAAGCAGTTGTTATAGAAGGTTATCGTTCAAATAACATTGTAGTGCCTTCTGGGGTGCCACAACGTTAAATTCTCGGTCCTTTATCATACGAATGTTATTTATACGATGTAGGTAATTATTTTCACCACGCTAAGTTCCTTATGTTCACCGACGATACTAAATTTTTTATGAAAATCGCAAATGTAATGTAATTCAGTTGATTTGTACTTATTTTAAAAAAAATTAATAAACGATATAAAAATGATTAGATTATAAATGTAATTATATTACATTCAGCAGGAAAAAACCAATTAAAACTGTCTATTCAATGAATTCATTACAAATTGGTAAAGAAATGGTAGTATAAGACCCTTGCATTTTCAATGACAAAAAATTTACCTTTTCACACAACATAGAATTTTTAAGAAATGCGGCTTATAGAAACCTTTGATTTATTTTACGCATGAGTAAAAAAATTTTGAGTATGAAATGTATAAAGCTTTACTTTGCTTATGTTAGGAGCATTCTTGAATACTTCAGCCCTATATAGAATCCGTGCTACACGACGTATATAAACAAAGTGGAAAACATGCAGCATGAATTCATTAACCACTTAGATTATAAAAATTTAAGAGTTTTAATGGTTACGATAAATGATGCAAGCAATATAACATTCTCAAGTTCCAAAATAGACGTACATTGTTGGATATAGCATTTGTACACGGGTTATGCAACAGAAATACGCTTACAAAAACCTACAATAGTTCGTTTCAAACTTAACATATATTTTGGAAGAACAAAAATGCTTTGTTGAATGACAGTGTGTCTTACTACGGACAGATTTATGAACCACCAAGATTGTGGACAAAAACTTGTTACAGACCCCGTTTTAAAAAAAATGCAGTTTGAGAAATATACTTTTACAGAAGGAAGCCATGGAGCAATTGGATCCTAAAACACGGCGAAGTAATATCATGCAAGGACACCCAGTAAGCGCACGTCACAAAGATGACAACAACAACTACGCAGAACTTCGGTTCCAGTGAAGCGAACCATCTCCACCTATCCCATGGAAACAGTCAACCACTCCGAACTCAGTTCCTGTGAATGCGACAAAGCCGCGTGATGCAAGATGCCGAGTCGGCAGGCGACAGCAAGACGAGACCTGTGGAAGCGACCATGAGCACCACCGTGGGGAACTATATAAGACGGTCACGCTTCGACCGGTCGATTTATTCCAAATTTAGTTTAAGTAGTAATAAGTTAGATATAAGTTATATTGTAATTTTAGTATTAATTAAAATTATAATTTTAATATCTTGGTTTTTTTAAGTCCTCCGGCTGCAGTTATCGTAATTAGACTATATTTTAAAGGACAAAGGCCATTGTAATTATAGGGTAAATGAAACGTAAAATCTCACGCGTCAAGGCGTACGAATGTGTACCGTCTAAAGTTGAGATTTTTATGGACATAACAATAGTTTTATTATCAAGTGAAATATCTGGTCGTCTCATCACTTTAATCTAAAAAATCATCAATACAAAAATAACACAAATAGCTCAGAAAATATACTTATTTCCTGCTTATTTTTTCATCACGAGCGTTGCTAAATGCAGGAAATCATGTTAACAAGTTTCGATACTCAATTATATTTGCGTTGCTTTTAAAATACATTTTTAATACGTAGAATATTGTAAAAGCTCTGTATTGAATATTTAAACAGTTGTCTACACGTTTATCACTGTAATGAAAACTGTCTTTTTGAGTATGCCAAAAAAGTCAAAAATAAAACCCGTTCCCGAACGCCAGCTGTCAATATAAGTGGTTTAACTAAAATTTTAAATGTTAATTTTATATCTAGACCTGTTTATTCTTTTATAATCTAACATAAAGTTTCCTTTCGTAATGAAAGTTATAATATAAAACAAAAAAGTACTTTAAACCCATAGATAGATCTATAAATTCGGCCATCGTATAAAGTTATTGTTTTATTTATCATGAAAAGTGGTATGTTTATCTTAAGAAAAGTGGTATGGATATCTGGGCATTCTAGCTATCCATCCATGATCATGGTGGTAACGACAAAAAAAATAAAAAATCGTTCTTCTATATTATTTTGTAAAGAAAGTGGGTCTCGGATGTTTGAAGAGTCAAACGCCAAAAATGTTTTTGTCAAATTAAAAACTATATCTATAAAGTGTTAAAATATGACTTAAGCTTAGTATGTTATAATACGACACAAAAATACCTCAGATGCTAGAATTCGAAATAACTTTTCTCGGCAGATACCTGTGGTCACGCAGCAACGCAATAAAAAACTAGATCATACATTAAATATTTGCATGTGGTCAGCATTGATGTCACATAAAACGTGTTACAAGCGATAACATATTCCGCAAAGTATGGTGAAAATAAATGTTACCCCATTATTTAAATTTGTTATTTTAGTTAACTATTAATTTTGGACTAGTAAAGTTTACTTTCATTTATTTCACATAAACTCAAAATGGATATGCAAATATTACTATTTTATTTGGTCTTGAACATGAAAAGAATGATAACATGATAACCTACGGAACTTTCTCTATTAACATAAGGGTGAATTTTAAAAATATTTTTCGTTGTTGTTATTGTTCCGTTCCGATTTTTTCGTAATATAATTAAGTTAGTAATATAATCATACAAAATATGATGCAACATAATACTTTACGGACTCTACCGCGTTTGATTTTTCCGATGTTTCAGACTCGTAAAGTGTCCATAAATTCCATAAAGTTATTTATTAAATCACTTTTAGTATTCGCGTAAACACAAGAAAGTATTTTACAAAGGATGTTTATGAAGAACTGTTAGAAACAATTCTGAAAAACATCCACATACATCCATTTTAATACATCTCAATAGTGATACACTTTTTTTTTGTCTGACAACCGGATCACTTAGGTATGCAAATAGAGACAGATACTGGATGTAAACTGATCCCATCTTAACAACATTGTAGAGCAGTCCTTGGGATTGATATTCCTGCAAAAAGTGCAAAGGCCGAAATAGTTTAATAGAATCAGGTAATATTCATATTTACATGGATGCGACGTTAGAAGAAGTGTAAAGAGCTGGTTGACACTTTTAGACTGCAAAAAAATTCGGAACTTTCCGGTATTATTTTTAGGCTCAAACTATGTATGTGCCTAGACTAAATTATTTTACGCAATGCAATAATTCCAACGAATGAATTTCCTGTCGTAATATATTTATATGCAGTCACATATTCAACACATCTTAGAATTAAAAATTACGAGCTCTTAAATATCCTTTTAATTTAAGAGCTCCTTCAATATTCAAATATTTAAGTATTTCAACCAAGTATAGAGATACTATTACTTATTTTGGCCTATTAAATAATTTATTTATCTCCAATATTTCATATTTCAATAAAAAGTTAAAAGCAGCCTCGGTAAATAAAAAATATATTTAATTAAGAAATTGTTAATATGCTACGATAACTATCTATTATCAATGTCATTTTACTATATCATTTGTATAGAAGAAAACTATACATATAAAATAAGATGATGAAACAAGGATATTTAAAAGAGTTATGCCTGTAAATAAAATATCATATTATTGCATATTTCACTTGAAATTGAAAAGCGAAATAAATTCTTGTCACTTACACTTTCGCCCTAAAACTAATAAGGCAATGAAATTAATACAAACGCACATCTTATGGGGCTGGCAATACTCTAGTCCAGTTAAATGCAGATTATATTAAAAAAAATGGGTGCGTGTACTTATGTACGCGCGTGAGAAGTTATACTTTTTTGGCATCATTAAAAAATTATTATATTTATATAATAATATATTTAATATATATATTAATATAAATTTAAATAATATAATAATGTAAATTAATAATAGTATATATATGTATATATTACAGACGGTTTCATATGTAATTTGGTCAGGTGGTGTGCGCGATATCTTAAAATTTCACCTCATCATTTTTCATAAAGCGCCTAAAGAAGAATAACTTCAAAAAAAACGCAACCAAAACGAACCTTAATCCTAACCCAGAGCACATTATGCAGCAACTATCGCAAAATAAAAAACACAACTCCATTATCACTATATAAAAATCAACCCTATCACTATGTAATAAGGTCCATTTCAACGTTTTCATTATTAACGGTTAATTTGTTCCAGGTGCGCGCATCCAAAATTTCACCTCATCATTTTTCATAACGCGCCTAAAGAAGTATAACTTCAAAATATTTTTGTAGGCATTTCACCAAAATAATTATACACGCACATTTTTTTATCTGATTGACTGATGAAAATCAATCAGACTTTCTATCAAAAATGCCGTTTCAATAAAGTAACTAAATTTTAACAATAAATGTTTCAATTTAATCATAACTGAACCACTTGTGATGCCATTTACGTTCAGAAGCAAAAATCGAGGCAACCTTGTGCAACCAAAGCAAACAACAACAAAACAATAAGCTGATACTTAATTAGGTGCTTTTTATACAAAATCTGAGTAACTTTTTCTAAAATATAAACTATTTTTATTTGATATTTACAAAACTACCACGTAATATTTAAAGCTTACTAATACAGTGTTAGTATTTGTATTAAATTCTTTGTGCAAAATGATTTAATTGAAAATTTCAATTGCACAAGTTAAACTTTATAAACAGTTGGCGTCGAAATCCAAACAGGAAATCGATTAACTATAAAATAACTGAACCAGAGGGCATGGATAACATGAGCAAATTACATAATTATTTTGTCTAGTTATTTAGGGTATTACCAATTTATTAACCTGACACAACCCGTGTCTTGTAATACCACTAAGCAGCCAGCAAGCGGGCGACCTCCGCCCGGAGACGGGCTGTACTTTAAAAATTTAGTATCTGTTTACGGATTTATTGCCTTTATTTTAAACTTTTGTATCCAATGTGTCAGAATCCTAGCACTTTCCATGTTTTTTTTTTTTTTTTTTATTTTTTTTTTTGATGGATCCTGCCTGTGGAGTAAACCTATAGAAATAACCGTTGGGGCTCTGCCAGGCGCTCCCGTAAGGACTTAACTTCACCAAGGCCCCAGAAGGAGCCCAGGCGTGGTTGTCACCTATGGTTCCTTAGCATGCTGAATCGAGGGTGCCCAGGTGGGGCCGACGCCCGGCCTGATTCAGACGCTTGCAATGATCATTTAATAGCCAGAAGAGCTCTATCTAAATTGTTACTACCACTTCAAAGCGTTGGCGCTGGGAGAAGAAGTGGCGCAAGAAACCCAGCAAACGCTCCTATCTAATTATGGTGTTAAGCCGTGTCATATAAGCAAAGGGTGGTAATTACGACCTCACCGGTGGGGCCGATGTCATGAGGTGTGTGTATGTCCCACACCATGTAGGTGACCGGTACCGCAGGGTGTCGCCACCTGCCTTACAGTAATTAAATTCTTGTATTTAACAAGAAGGGAAAACCTAACCATCGCGTCGCCGGCGGCGGCAGTTATCATAATTAGTGTATTTTGGACAAAGGCATTGTAATTATAGGGTAAATGAAAGATTCGCAAGGTATGAATATGTACTAAAGTTATTTTTGAATAACAATAGTTTTCTAGAAGGAAATTGGTCGTCTCACACTATTAAAAACATCATAAAAATAAAGAATAGCTAGAAAATATATTTTTTCCGTTATTTTAATCAGAGCGTGCTAAAGCGATTAATCATCTTAACAAGTTTCGATACTCAATTATATTTGGTTGCTTTAAATACATTTTTAAACGTAGAATATTGTAAAAGCTCTGTATTGAATATTTAAACAGTTGTTACACGTTTATCTGTAATGAAAACTGTCTTTGAGTATGCAAAGTCAAAATAAACCGTTCTCGAACGCCAGCTGTCAATATAAGGGTTTAACCAAAATTTTAAATGTTAATTTTATATCTAGACCTGTTTATTCTTTATAATCTAAATAAAGTTTCCTTCGTAAGAAAGTTATAATATAAAAAAAAAAGTACTTTAAACCCATAGATAGATCATAAATTGGCATCGTATAAGTTATTGTTTTATTTATCATGAAAAGTGGTTGTTTATTTACATGGATATTTGGGATTCTATATCCATCCATGATCTGGTGGTAACGACAAAAAATAAAATCGTTCTTCTATATTATTTTATAAAGAAATGGGTCTCGAGGTTTGAGAGTCAAACGCCAAAAATATTTTTGTCAAACTAAAACTATATCTATAAAGTGTTAAAGATGTGACTTAAGCTAGTTTGTTATAATACGAACAAATAATACTCAAATGCTAGAATTGAAATAACTTTTCTCGCAGATACCTGTGGTCACGCAGCAACGCAATAAAACTAGATCATACATTAAATATTTGATGTGGTCAGATTGATGTCACATAAAACGTGTTACAAGCGATAACATATTCCCAAAGTATAGTGAAAATAAATGTTACCCATTATTTAAATTTGTTATTTTAGTTAACTTTAACTTTGGACTAGTAAAGTTTATCATTTATTTCCATAAACTCAAAATGGATATGAATATTTAAAACAAAATTTAATTGGAAAATTTTATTTCGTCTTGAACATGTACAGAATGATGATAACTACGAACTTTCTATTAACATAAGGGTGAATTTAAAATATTTCGTTGTTGTTATTGTCGTTCCGATTTTTCGTAATATAATTAAGTTAATCATACAAAATATGATGCAACATAATACTTTACGGACTTTATCGTTTGATTTTTACGATGTTTCAGACTCGTAAAGGTCCATAAATTCCATAAAGTTATTTATTAAATCACTTTTTATTCGCGTAAACACAGGAAAGATTTTACAAAGGATGTTTATAAGAACTGTTAGAAAAATTCTGAAAACATCCACATACATCCATCTTAGTACATCTCAATAGTATACTTTCTTTTGTCTGAACGGATCATTAGGTATGCAAGAGAGAGATACTGGATGTAAACTGATCTCTCTTATAACATTAGAGCAGTCTGCAGCGTGCTACAACTCTCTTGCTTCTGGATTGAAATTGCAAAAGTGCAAGCCGAAATAGTTTAATGAATCAGAATATTCAGATTCAGGATGCAAGTAGAAGAAGTGTAAGAGCTGGTCGAACTTTAGACTGCAAAATTTCGAACTTTCCGTATTATTTTAGCTCAAACTATGTATGACCAGACAAATTTTTACGCAATGCAATAATGCCACGAATGAATATCCTGTCGTAATATTTTTATATGAGTCAATATTCAAACATCTTAGAATCTTAGATTAAAATTACGAGCTCTTCAATATCCTTTAAATTTAAGAGCTCTTCAATATTTAAAATTCAGTAATTCAACCAAGTATAGAGATACTATTATTATTTTGCTATTAAATAATTTATTTGTCTTCATATTTTATATTTATATAAAAGTAAAAGCAGGCTCGGAAATAAAAATATATTTAATTAAGAATTGTCATATGCACGATAATATCTATTATCAATGTCATTTTATTATATTATTTATAGAAGAAAGTATACATATAAAATAAGATGATGAAAGGATATTTAAAGAGTTTGCCTGTAAATAAATATCATTATTGCATATTTCACTTGAAATTGAAAAGCGAAATAAATTCTTGTCACTTACCTCTCGCCCTAAAACTAATTAGGCAATGAAATTAATACAAACGCACAATCTTATGGGGTTGCAATACTCTAGTCCAGTTAAATGCAGGTATAATTTAATAAATATTTTTGATAGATTTATGAAATTAATTGTACAGTTAAACTTTGATAAACTGATTGGCGTCGAACTAACAGAAAGTCATAGACTATCAAATACGAACCAGAGGGCATCGATCAATGAAGCTAATTCTAATTATTTTGTCAGTTATAAGTGTTTACAATTTCATCATAACCTGACACAACCTGTGCATTGTAATACGTTGAGAGCCAAGCAAGTCAAGGCGACCTTCGCAACCCGGCAAAGTAGACATACCATTAACAATTTAGTAAGCTGTTTAGGACTTATTGGTGCTTTTTATAAACTTTATCAATGGTCAGAATCAGACTTCATTTTTTTTTTTTTTTTTGTTTTTTTTTTATTTTGATGGATCTCGTGTCTGTGGAGTAAACCATAGAACATAACCGGGTTCGGGGCCTGTTGCACAGGCGTCTCCCGTAAGTGACTAACTTACCAGGGCCCCTGAAGGGAGCCTAGGCGTGGGTTGTCACCTTATGGTTCCGTTAGCATGCTGAATCGAGGGCTGCCCAGGTGGGCCGACGCCTCGGCTCGATTCAGACGCTTTGCAATGATCATTTAATAGTCAGAAGAGCTCTATCTAATTGTTACTACCACTCTTAAAGCGTTGGCGCTGGGAGAAGAAGTGGCGCAAACCCAGCAACGCTCCTATCTAATATGGTGTTAAGCCACAGTGTCATATAGCAAAGGGTTGTAATTATCGACCTCACCGGTGGGGCTGATGTCAGAGTGTGTGTATGTCCTACACTCTAAGTGTAGGGTGTGACTGGCTACCGCTAGGTGTCGCTACCTAAGCCTTAAGGGCAGTAATTAAATTCTTGTATTTAACAGAAGGAAAACCTAACATCGCGTCGCCGGCGGCGGCGGCGAACTCATCTGCTGCTGATTAAATTCATCTAAATTAAACAAATCAGCGATTTAGGAAGGACGCGGCATTATTGCCAGTGCTGCCATTACTGCTATGCCTAGCATGCTGGTTTTGAGGCGGCGGCGGGCCGTGGCTCGAGTCGGTCCGGCGCTGGCTGCATACGCGGGCGGAACTGCCAAGCGTTAGAAGGACGGAGGGGTGGAATGCGGTGGTATTGGACGGATAGGTGGTCGCCCAGAAGAGGCTTCCTTGGGATCCGCAGGAACTCTGCGTTTTGGCGCCTTAGGGCAGCCGAGGTGGTTGGCCGTGTGGCCGGGAGCGCGGCAGTTAAGCACGCGGGAGGTTCGTAGGTGGCGGGACTTCTTTGTCCTTGGGCCTGGACAGGATGCGGTACCGTGGTCCCCGAGGCATTTAACGCAACGGGGCGTGCGATAATTCGCGTAGCGTGACTAAATACTTGGCAGTTGTGACACTGCCTGGCAAACCGTTAGAGTGCGGCCGCTCAAAAGTGAGACGGCCGATCCCACACAGCTGCTCGACGTCGTAGATGCGCTTACCTTCCTTGGTGCGCTCGAGCGTGACCTAGCACCATACCATAAGGGCGTTTGCGTGGGTGGTAACACGTTGTACCCTAGGACTGGAATGTCTAATTCTTTAATCGCGGAAGTTATCTCCGCATGGGATCTCCTTAGGCAGCCCTTTGACCACTGTCTAAGTACGCGCTCATCCGGGAGCGCGAATGTTGTACTGGTGTTCCTTTTCCGGAGGAAAGAGGTCACGTTTCTAAAATCGTCGGAGTCTTATTGTAATTTGATCCTGATTGCTATCAGGGCCCTCAAATTTATATCTATTGATAGGCCGAGCGTATGTCAACCATTTTCCTTCTCGCGGAGGTATATGCAGGTGGGCGTTTCCACAGGTAGCCGTGCCTGGGAAGGCTGGGACGCTGGGCGGGGCGAGGGGCGGGCGCCTGGGATCGCAGGATGGATGGTTTTGTCGCCTGGGAGGACGACGGATGGGAACCTGCTGGGGCAGGTTAGGAATGTCAGGCTTGCAGCCTTGACGGAAGGACGGGTGACTCTTGGGTTGACGGTTTTGAAGCCGTCGTCGGATTTGCGTTTTGATGGCCTCGACCTCCATATCCGATTCCGTGTAGATGCTAACGTCGACATAATTGTCGTCGCTATCATCCACAGGAATGGCCTCAGAAGGTCCAGGTTTCAGCGGTAGTTGGGCGTGGGACAATGTTCTGCGATAGGATGTGCATCGCGTCTGTTAATTTGAGGTATACTTTTCGGCCGAGCTTTCTAATCGCCTTGGTGTCGAGACCAGCGAGTAGATAGCTCCGGTTGACCATTATGCGATTGCGACTTTCAGCTGGGGCGAGACATTGGTTGCGTCATCCAACGATCGGTGAGTCCCGGCGGTTGCCGGGCGTATTTTACCGCCGCCGGCTACGGCAGGAGGTGGTCTGACCTGTTCTGAACAGGAAACAGAATATTAAACGTTCGGTGGCCTAGTAAAGTCGTTAAAACGACTTGTTCGGCCAAGAAACAGAATTAAATAACCCTAAGAACAAGATTATGCGCTTAGCTACAAGCGCTTCCGGTATTATTTTTTAGGCTCAAACTATGTATGCACCAAGACTAAATTATTTTACGCAATGCAATAATGCCAACGAATGAATATCCTGTCGTAATATTTTTATATGCAGTCACATATTCAACACTATCTTAGAATCTTAGAATTAAAATTACGAGCTCTTCAATATCCTTTAAATTTAAGAGCTCCTTCAATATTTAAACATTCAAGTAATTCAACCAAGTATAGAGATACTATTACTTATTTTGGCCTATTAAATAATTTATTTGTCTTCAATATTTTATATTTATATAAAAAAGTTAAAAAGCAGGCTCGGAAATAAAAAATATATTTAATTAAGAAATTGTCATATGCTACGATAACTATCTATTATCAATGTCATTTTATTATATCATTGGTATAGAAGAAAACTATACAAATAAAATAACATGATGAAATAAGGATATTTAAAAGAGTTATGCCTGTAAATAAAATATCATATTATTGCACTTGAAATTGAACAGCAAAATAAATTCTGGTCACTTACGCTCTCGCCCTAAAACTGATAAGGCAATGAAATTAATACAAACGCACATCTTATGGGGCTGGCAATACTCTAGTCCAGTTAAATGCAGATAATATTAAAAAATATTTTTGTAGGTATTTCCCCAAAATAATTATACACGCACATTTTTTAAACTGATTAACTGATGAAAGTCAATCAGACTTTCTATGAAAAATGCCGTTTCAATGAAGTAACTAAATCTTAACAATAAATGTTTCAATTTCATCATAACTGAACCACTTGGATGCCATTTACGTTCGAGAGCAAAAATCAAGGCAACCTTTGCAACCAAAGCAAATAACAACCAAACAATAAGCTGAGACTTAATTAGGTGCTTTTATAGAAAATCTGAGTAACTTTTTCTGAAACTCTTTATTGCCTTTATTTTAAATTTTTGTATCCAATGTGTCAGAATCCTAGCACTTTCCATGGTCTGATAGATGAGCATCTCATATGTAGTCCCGGTTTTCAAGACTATATTCAGAATTGGAAATATTACGCCGGTGCCTTAAAATTTACTGGCACTTAATAAATTTACCAAATGGAGTTAACCACTTTTGACTCCCTTTGTAGCCTAGTGGTAAGAGCTTGTGCTTTTGAAACTGGAGGTCGTGGGTTCAAATCTTGCGGGGACTCAACAAATTTTCATTATTGTTTCCTAGTTGGTTAGGGCAATTTGGGCCTATCACGAAGTCATCTGAAAAGTTAGATGATCCATGCGTCGGATGAGCATGTCAAAAAATCGGTCCACCCACCAACCCGCATTAGACCAGGATGGTGGGATGCGGTCCAAAAAACCGTGGAAAAGGAGTGCAGTAGGGGAGGCCTATGTCCAGCAGTGGACTTACACGAGCTGAGCATGAAATGAACCTCATATGAATCAGTCGGTATGAGGTTGCAGGTTAATTGTCATACTACATTTTATGTTGTTAGATTACAGCATTTTCCTTAATATAAATAATCTACTTCCATTACGATTAAAGTACTTTTCTTAACTGCTTTAACTAGGGCCGGATGGCGTGATATGAATGTTTGACTTTTAACATTTTCAAAAATTGTAATGAGGCACTTCCAAAACTTTTTTAAGATAATACAGTTTAAGTTCACATAAAAGTTATTGCATTATAAAAAAATCTAAAGAAATGAATAAAATACCTTAAAAGTTATCAGAGATTGAAAAAGCAGTGGCAGAAAATGCGACGAAATTCGGTAAGGAGAGCACTTTGTTACCTGCTTATATTGAGTAAAATAGGTACACGCTTTTAGAAGTCTGTCCTAATTTTTGTTAAAATTTCACTTGGTAAATCACAACGACTTAAAAATAATGTATATATACCCTTATAATCTTCAACAATTATCAAATATTAGATACCTATGAAAATATCTTTGCCAATCATATTATAATTATATGGTTTATCCCGCTCAAGCTTATATAATGTATGAAAATTAACATATTTTTAAATTCTTTGGCCAATATCGTGCAGAAACTTCATATAGATTAATATCTTAGCGATTGTAATATTCTAAGGCGATAACTGACATGATAAGTCTACTTAACGTTGCGATCGAAGCTGCGATCAAGAGCCGGCCTTATATAGATTAACGTAACAATGTATTCCCCTTGTGAAGGGTGATCCATCTATTCTTAAAAATAAATTTAAATACATTTTAAAATTAATAATTTATACTCGAGGTTATGCAAAACACATAATACATTTTAGTTTAAAATAATAAATGGTCTCCTTTATATCTGAGGTTTGAACAAAAAGGTTCGAAACCTCGACATTAAAATGAATGCGATAAAATAATCTGACGTCTATAATTCTCTCTTTTCCGACCTGGAAGTCTAGATTGGTTTGTACGCCTCCTTCAGTATCCGGAAAATGAATACTTGCCTATGAATAGGCAAGATAATAGCTGCAGCTAGAAAGGAATAAATAGCTGGTGGCTTTACACCATGATTCGTGTACCTTATGAAATGGTGTTCAAATAACTTCGTACTTGGATTCCCCAATAAAACAGCCTACGTTCGTAGCGGCGTTCACCTAGGCTATTATTTTCAGATGGCATCATGGAATGAACGCATCGCCTTAGTGTAAGCAAGCTCTAAGAGAGAATTATGGCTGCCACATCATTAATTATTTAGAGCTCGTTGGTCAAATCTCGGCGAGTGGCAGTGTAGTTTCCAACAGGACGTGGAATTCTCTTTGGACAGTGCCCATGATCAACGTAACGTTTATAGTATCATTATTCTCGCCTGCCAGGTTTCAATTAACGCATACCCCTGCATTTGCTCGGATCTTATAGATCCGTGGCTGGTTTTGAAATCCCACAAGCCACATCGAATGAGCTGGTGCCGTTTATCCCATTTTAAACGAGGTATTTTTCTAATAAAAGGAAGATAGTCAATTCTTGTATGAAATATTTTCACCTATTTTTATACTTAACCTCGTTTCTTCGCTAACGATGGACAGATGTTTATAACTCTACTTTATCGGTAGTGTATGTCACGCAACTGCGTCCGTAGCCTCGTAGCCAAAGTCGTGTCGGTTATCTATCCATATGGACTTCAAGTGCACATGTGTTTCCGCGTACACTAGTGCTCTAAAATATCTTCTATCGATACATATTAGACAATAGCCGACTACGTGGCTATTGTCTAATATAGATTGGCCGCCGTAGTCGGCATCGACTTGGAGGACATTCATATTA